>CM061064.1:234514585-236914585 GCA_030762895.1 Sophora flavescens
TCACATGTCAATATTTGAGATATGTTCTGAATGGGGTAATGCAGATAAAATTCTTGGATTATTACAAAATGGTGGTTAACTAAGCATTATATGAATCAACTGTAAAAAGCGTGCAACATGTTTATATTTACATTTCTTCAATATAAAATTGTTTTATTTTCCTGGATGTGTATGATATAGTTGGTGATAATTATTTTTATATTTATTGCATTTCCATGCCTCTGAACAGGTTATCATCTCTAATGCTGCGCAGGAAGAATCCTTACTAGCACAAGCAGTGTTAAAACATGTAACTGTAATAACAAATACTAACAAGCTAGTCAAGGTAGAATGCAAAACGGGAATCTGGTAATGTTTCGCGTTTCCCTCAAAACAAAATTCCTTTATTGTTGGCTACCTCTTCCAGGCTGACTTCTCATCATTCTTACCAGACTTCTTTATAGGATATATTATTATTGGTTATTGCTCTTTGCCTTACTGTTTCATTACACTATTTTATAAGAAGGTAGGCCTTTTCCATATAATGCCTTAGCACACTTCAAATTAATTAAAAATTATGAGAATAATTTATGGCTTAATTTTTAGTGGCTCCCATAACCATAAGGATGTTAAAATGCGGGTCATTGTTGAGAAGTGGAGGGAAGTATATTTGCCACTTTGCAAATGCTTCTTTGAGGAGATCTTGGTTATTTCGAATAATATATTTAGCTCATGTATAATAGTGTTTTCATTTTATTTTCATAATGCAACATAGAAATAATAGAATATGACTACTCAAGCAAAGGATATCACAGTGGAGGGCTAGCAGGGTTATGTTCATAATATACTTTTAGAGTTTAACATGAAACATGTTATCAGTTTTGAAAAAGTATATAGGACATTGAGAGTAAGTACAAAGCATGAATTTTCAATTTATATTAGAAAAGGCATGAAAATGTTGAACTTTGCTAGGCTTATGGGTGGAAGACATTGGAAGTATCACTCTTGCAAAAGTTGCCAAACCAACCATTGTTGCTATTGTTTTGAATCTTTTGAAGCCATTTGGTTTGGATTGATTTGATCTTTAACTCTGACTTGGAGCAAGTGGCTTATTAGAGGATGAAGGAGGTGAGCGGTTATGCAGTGAATGTTGTGAATTTGTTGGTGTTGGCCTGCTGATAGCACCAATACCTTCACATTTTTTATATATAGTACCAATACCTTTACATTCTAAAGAAATGGCATCATAATGTAAGTGTTCCTATGATCTTCAAAATGATGGGGATCTTTCGGTTGAGTGGCTCCAAATTTCATGTTATGTCAATTGGATACTCTGCTTCATTGTGCTAGAAACTTGTCTTCTTTTTGTGACTTTTTTTTTGTTTAAGCAGACAGTATGTTCAGTTACATCTAATTTTTAAGGCATTTTAAGGGGTAGTTTTCTCTTTCTTCAATTTTATAATTCTTCATTTTTCTAATTGATGGCAGAAGATGCCTACAAAAAAATGCTATGTACACAACAAAGACACACCCTTTGAGCAGTCAATGCATCTTAGCAATATGTCAAATACATGTCTTAATAGAATTACGGGGGTTGTGTCAAATTTCACGGGGGTCGTCAAGTTGAGGAACTAGAAGCGAAAACATTTAACAAGGATTGCTTGGATAGGTGGTTCTTGCGGGGGCAATATTTTGCTACTTGCCCACTCGCGAGGAACAAAGTGTTGCCGGATGATGTTGTTGAAAAGTATTTTACGCTTCAAAGTAATGTAGAACATGTGGTGCCACTACAAGCAACACACGTATTAATGGACAATGGTTTGCTCCAATTTTACCTTTGCCTCTCTCACTTATACGTAGTTTGCCAATATATGAGATATTGCTTCTATTTTACATGACAAGGCACATAGTGATAGACTTGAGAAATTTAAACCTCTAATCATTTCGGTGTTTTATATTTAGGGAGTTCATGTCCAAGAATTAGTGATTCATTGTTTGCTTGAGTATTTGAATTCTGTGTTTCTATAGTGATTCTTATTGTTCATTTCACTTGCAAAAATTTTATTTATGATATATATATATTTTTTTTGTGGCTTTCTTTTTAAAAAAAATATATGTAGGGGTTCATTGTTCATTTCTCTTGCAAACTCTCTCATTGTCTTTTATTTCTACCATAATAATTGATAGGTTTTGCAAGCCGAATATGATTTGATATAATTGTGGGATGATGACGAGGTATGGGTAGGGATGTCAATTTTATCCGTGCCGCGGATACCGCTGGATAAAATCCTGCACAGTGCAGGGCGGGTAGTTAAGCGGTGCCGCGGGTAAAATAAGCGGGTAATTCAATACCCCGTTTATAAGCGAGGCGGCGGGTATCACACTATCCGTGCCCGCGGATACCTGCACCCGTTACTTAATTACTATAATACCCTTTATTATATATATCTATTCTCAAAGTCCTTATATCATTTTCTAGATAATTTTCATCTATTGTGTTGTTTCATGGATATTTTAAGTGTGATGTATTAATTTGTAGGTGCTATTTTGTTCAAATATCGGAAGATATTAATGTGGTGGTTTGTTTAAGTTTTATGTATTTTTTTAATTAAAAAAGTTTTTTTAATTAAAAAGAATTTTTTATAACTACCCACGGATATCGCGGATACGTGAAAACCGGATACGTGAAAACCCGTTAAGCGGATATCCGTGCTGGTACGGGCGGATCTGGTAGTTTTTTTATCCAAGGGCGGGTAGCGGGTAGCCAATATTCGTGCTGCCGCCAGTTGCATCCCTAGGTATGGGGTCGCTTATTAAGCGCAAAGAGTGGAGTCGATACGCCTTCTCTTGGTGTTATGAGGCCTGAGCTTGTGATGGAGGAGGCACTGCTTTTGAAGGTATCAATGAAACTATCATCAGTTTCTATACCTTTTCATTGATACCTTCAAAAGCAGTGACTCCTCCATCACAAGCTCAGGCCTCATAACACCAATAGAAGCCAGAATGACTCCACTCTTTGCAGTTTAATAACGACCCTTCATACCGTCATCATCCACAATTATATCAAATCATATTGCTATCAAAACCTATCGATTATTATGATAGAAATAAAAGACAATGAGAGGGTTTGCAAGAGAAATGAACAACGAACCCCTACATATATATTTTTTAAAAGAAAGCTACAAAACAAAACAAAAAAATATTATAAATAAAAATTTTGCAAGTGAAATGAACAATAAGAATCACTATAGAAATACAGAATTCAAATACCTGAAGCAAACAATAAATCACTAATTCTTGGACATGAACTCCTAAATATAAAACAACTTTGAAATGATTAGAGGTTTAAATTTCTAGAGTCTATCACTATGTGCCATGGCACGTAAAAGCAAGCAATATCTCATATATTGGCAAAGCGGTTTTAAGTGGCAGAGAGGCAAAGGCAAAAAGTGGAACAAACCATTATCCATTAATCGTGTGTTGCTTGTAGTGGCACCACATGTTCTACATTACTTTGAAGCAGAAAATACTTTTCAACAACATCAACTCGCAACACTTTGTTCCTGCCAAGTGGGCAAGTAGCAAAATATTGCTCCTGCAAGAACCACCTATCCAAGCAATCCTTGTTAAATGTTTTCAGTTCTAGTTTGTCAACTTGACGTCCCCTGCTTGAAATTCGACACAACCCTCACTAATTCTATTAAGACATGTATTTGACATATTGCTAAGATGCATTGGCTCTGTTCAAAGGGTGTGTTCTTTGTTGTGTAAGTAGCATTTTTCTTGTAGGTATCTTCAAGTTACTAAATTAGAAAAATGAAGAATTAGAAAATTGAAGAAAGAAAACTACCCCTTAAAATGCCTTAAAAATCAGTATGCCTGAACATCTATGCTGCTTAAACAAAAAAAAAAAGTCACAAAAGAAGACAAGTTTCTAGCAAAATAAAGCGAGTATCCAATTGACATAACATGAAATTTGGAGCCACCTCACTGAAAGATCCCATCATTTTGAAGATCATATGAACAACTTACATTATGATGCCATTTCTTTAGAATGTAAAGGTATTGGTACTATATATCAAAAATGTGAAGGTATTGGTGCTATCGCGTTTCAACACCGACAAATTCACAACATTCATTGCATAACCGCTCACCTCCTTCATCCTCTAATAAGGGTAGGGTGAAAATGGCCTTGCAATGTAAGAAAGGAAAAAGGAAAGTCAGGAGCAGACTCACAACAAAATATCAAATAATTGAACGTTAACTTTAACAATCATTAAAAACTAAATTCAAATAGAAAAGAGACACAACAAAATTACCTTAATGGGGGCCAATTTTACACCACATGGAAGGAACTATGATAAGAATTGTTTTATCATTAGACACCCTCCTAACCCAATGATATCTGTCAAAACTATAATATGAATAGACCTTTATTCTCAACATTGATCAACAATGTCTTCTTAACCAACCCATCAAAGACAAGTGGGTAATTGCCAACACAAACACACACTAATCCAGTAAAGATTGTTCACTTCACCTTAAGAGTGAGAAATTCAACTAAGAAAATAAAACAACCACATAATTTTATAACATAAATTAAACCTTTTGAACTTCACACACACATAGCTCTTGTTTAGAAGAAGGTGGGCATCACATCACAATCAAAGAGAATGAGAATGGCCAACATTCAGCTTGATCTTTGTATCTATCTATATATAAGACCTAAAGAAAGAAAATTTGTATAAAAAAATGCAAATAATTAATAGAATAATAACTCGTATTCTCATTTGATTCAAATGGAACCAATTTTCTCGTGAAGTGATAGTAACAAAATGGCAAAACTGGAGTTGTGGTAGTAAAGGCATGAATTAGCAATAAATTCAAGGAGGCAGACGACTAAAGTCCAATGAATGTAATCACACAGTTACAGTAGTGTCGGAATAGAAGCCATATTCAACTTCACAAATTCTTAGTCGATTATACAAATAAATAACATACAAACTCATAGCCAAGCATATCTGCTTTTAGATTTTCAAGACTTTAGAACAATGACAATCATAAAACAAAGAACTTACTTAAGGATTAACACCGCATATTGTACTTTATGCTTCCTTTTCTAAACTCTAGACAAAATAGAAACAAAAGAAAAGTACAAATCAAATATATCATTTGGTGCACAAAACATGCATGCCTTAAGTTTATAAGGATATATATCTTCATACATGTTGATAGAGAGATTCGATGCCCTCTTTTGTATTTCTGTTGGCTAAGTTCTGAAATCCCACAAAAAAATCTAAAAAACACATAACCAAGACTACAAATAAGAACTTGATAGGTTTATCTTTAGCCAATCACATTGTTTATGTTGTTTTCAGCTTTATGCGTAGCCTTTGAATCCTATGCTTCCTTGAGAAAAAATTGAGAAAGAGAAGGAACATGTAAGAGAGAAAATTGATTTAGAAACTGGAAATGTCATTAAGTGAGTGAAACACATAAGTTCTTGGAAACTTATACATGAGTCTAGGACAGTCTAGAAGCTAAACTACTATACCTAGTTTAACTTAACATAACAGAAGCCTAGCTTATAAAAAAAAAAACATAACAGAAGCCTAACTGACTTGACATGTTAGCACCATCTACTCTAACATGTAAGAAGAGATGACTAATGAAAAAAGGCATTTACATAGAGAAGTGTGTCTCTCTCAAATGAATAGATACTTATCACTCCTATTGAAGAATATAGAGGAATCTGTTCAGCCATGATGATTCAAGAACCTGCACAGTGAGTAGTATAAGAAAACAGAAAGTTTGGTCATTTAACCAAGACATTAAAGAGAGAAAAAAATTAAAAAGAACAAATTAAGAGGCCAAACTTAATGACTTACAGTTGGATTTAATAATTCAAGTATTTGAATAACTTATCCCAGAGTTCAAGACATAACAAATGTACATATGTCATTCCGGTCTCCAACAAAGCATTTAAATACACCTAGACATCAATGCTTCTCAATCAATCAATCTGAATAGTATAAAGCAAAATTACTATGTATGATGATGACATTTATCAAGATATTCAAATAACGTATCCCAATAGGCAATAAGGATTGCAAACAGAAGTTGTCTTTATAACATGAAATGCTTGCAAATAACTTATTTAAACATGAGAAGTGAAGCTATTATGAGTACTCACAGACACAGGGCCAGGGAATTCCCTTAAACTGAAACTTCCCAGGGTCATCCTTCTCCCCAGTGAACACGTAGCAAATCAAGACCCTTTCCTTTGCTTTCCTGACAATGTTAACAATCAATACCATACTTTATTACTCAATACCATGCTTCCCTTTCTAATTGCATATTGAAAGGCCTAGATGTTGGATTTTTTGCAAACACTAACCCCACCAAAACCAGTAAAAAATGCAGTGTTTTCGGCAATTGATGGTAGGGTACTCATAACATGATACTGGCTCCCTCATTCCTAGTGATACCAATATCAAAACTACAGAGATAACCCAAACAACCTGTACAAAACCAGTCTTTTTCTCAAACACCAATCATGGCAAGGAAATCTTCAAATTGACTAAATAAACAAAACACAACATGGAAAACGATATACATTTGGTATCATAATTATTATTACCATTAGTATATTAATTAATTTGTCCTTCAAACATAAAAATAAGTATGTCAAGCAAAGTAACTCATCATTGGTGCTTTACTTTTATTTCTTACTTGTTAGAAATTCATCATGTTTTTCTTATTTTTTGTATTTATTATTAGTTTTGGGATTATTGTTAGCATAGTAATTAATTTGGGCTAAGGTCAAATTTCATTCTTGTCAGGTTCATAGGCTCATCTCAAAAGTTGACACAGCATGAAGACATAAGACCTTTACCTTATCCTTGACACCACTGACAAGTAGCACAAAACCTCTCAATGGCATCTCTAAGGTCATAGCAGTATCTGATGTCATTCTTTTCTGACTAGAAAGTGATACCAATGCTGTGACCAAAGTCACACCTGCTGAGGAAACATCTTTAGGTACAGCACCTGCAGGAAAATGTATATGGACATCACTACCCTCCAAAAGATTAATCCTATCTGCAGCAGCCAGCCTGAGATCAGTTGCCCTTGCCCTTATCTAGTCAAAAAAAAGCAAGTAATGATTCATAATTTAATCCTTTTGTCGAGCATAAATAGTAAGACAGTTTTCAATGTAAACAAATATGAGAGCCAATGTGCAGTGGCAAGCATATAGTGTAGTCTTGAATCCAATTGACCAAATTCAGTCTAAAAATTAAAGAAATTGTCGCTACGATTCATACTAAGATAAGATGTAATTTAAAGATTTATTTTTATTTTTTTAATTAAAACACACTTAGACTCCTTAATGGATACTAACATAGTTTTCACACACATGAAAGATTCCTTACCTGTTAATTTGTAGTTGGACAAATACAAATAGCTTTGTGTCTTGCACAGTGCAATATATTAAAATACAACCACAACATAGGAATAGATTTATAGCAAAATATCAATTGAATGATGTGAACTCCATCACGCCAAAGAATTTATTCTTCTTTATGGCACTACGCTCCCCAATTCTTTGCCTGGTGTCTTCTTCCCAAATCTCTATCTCTATGTCAAGCTAAAATTTGATGCATCCCAATCCCACACTATCACTCAAGCATTTGGCAGACATGGTATCGTGGGTTGATTAAGAATAACCTTTGATATGAAACCATCATAATCATGAATAGCCATAAAGTTGAGCCATTAAAATCTTGGTGATTAAGAAAATTATAGCAAATGCTTTTGCCTTATAAGATTCTACTAAAACTGAATACGAAAATCAAACAACACTAAAAAAAAACCCGTAATCTAATTTTACCTTCTAATTCTTATCATTCATTAATGCCACCCAATTCATTTCATCAAAGTAATGATTAAAATCTAATCTTCAATTTACATAAGTTGTTCCAACTCTTACCTAGAGCATACTCATAACCCTTGATTTTTGGAAGAAAGGATAGAGGAAGCTTACCCATAGTTTCTCCCAAACCCTAGTAGCTTCATTTCTCTACCTTTCTCATTCATGGTTCTGAAGATTGGAAGGGCAACTCAAATTAAGCGTCACAGTGACCCTAAGGTCGTTTCTCCACCTCTCCTTCCTCCATCAATGAGCGAGTATTTTGTCTATTTTTTTCCTTCTCTGAAAGCACAAATGGGTAGCTTCTGACTTTACAAAGATAAAATCGGTGCTTCTCAAATAACCTACAGAGAGAGAAGGTGTAGAAAAACCAACATTTTGGAAGATTAAAGTTTTTGGGTGAGAGAAATTTGAGAGATAAAGCTTACCGAGAAAGCGACAGAAGGAGATCGAGGTCGTTGACTCCTTTCACCGTTCAAATACCCGCCGTCGTCACCTTCCTCTCCGCCGCCGCTCGAACTCATCGTCGGGGTTCTCCTCAGTGTGGTCGTCGTCCTAGGTCGAGAGAGAAGGAAAAGATGAAGAAAATATGAAAGAGGGACGGGAGGAGAGGAAGTGACCAAAGAAGTCATCCTTCGTACATTACTCCTTTGTCATTTGTCAATATCATCCTCATTAATTGCTTCCTTCCCGTCGAAAGAACCAAAATATAAAAACTTTCATTTAATAAATAAAAAATTAGAAGTAAATGGATAATAAAAAAGTCATTATTTTCCCCTAAATCACTGTCACTCCGCCAAATCAGCTTTGCAACATTCAACAATAGTAAAGTTATGATGATTTTGAATCCAAATTTAAAAACTTATAATTGAATGCTAAAAGATATAATTAAACTTGATTGATTTTTGCTACTAATGCATTTGAAAATTAATTTAAATTGTTGTCTAATATGTACAGTAAATCAAATCAAATTTGAATAAATTAATGATGATGATTCACTCATTGAATCTCTTTCATACCCCATTCAAGACTGTGCTGATTTGTCATTTCTTAGATAATGATACTTGAGAAAATTTACCTTGAGGTATATATAAAAATCTATACTAATATATAAAGATAATATTTAAGAGGCCATTTTTGATCAAACAGGGAAGTGGAGGTAAATTTCGAAGCAATGGGAACTTTACAAGGAACCAATAATTTATAGATATTTTGTAATTAGTATTTGTTATTAACTCTGGTTTAAAATTTTCCAAAACCATCAAATATGGCATGCTTATTGTGCAAAGAATATCCCACGCATATACTTTTTTTAACAAATTTAAAATTTTAATTAAATTAGTTAATAGGATAGTTATTGACTACTCCATCATATTTATTGTTTAAAAGCAATCAAAGTTTGATCTTCATTTATTCCGATCCTAGTAATTTCAATTGATTTAAATTGATTCTAGTTAATTTCAATTATATTTCCTTTATTCTGATTAGAATCAATTTAAATTAATTTTAGTTTTTTCTTGTTTTAATTTAAATTAATTTAAATTATCTTTAATGTATTCTGATTTCAATCAATTTTAATTTTTTTCAATTAATTTCAATTATCTTTCCTTTATTTCGATTTCAATCGATTTAAAATAATTCTCATTTTTTTGTTTTATATATAAATTCGGTTATCTTAATTTTATTCTGATTTCAATAAATTTAAATTGATTTCAATTAATTTTCATTTTTTTAATTCCATTTATTTTTAATTATATTAATTTTATTCTGATTACAATAAATTTAAAAATTGATTTCAATTAATTTCCGTTTTCTTTTTTTTAATAAATAAAGGAGAAAATTAATTTTTTTCTAGTAATGACAAGTGGCAAAGGACACATGGCAATCTATCCTTGCATAAGGGATATAATAGTATTATTTATAGATATTTATTTATAAATATATAAATATAAATATAGATATATGCAGATAAATATATTATAGATTTTAATAAGTACAATAAAAAATCAAATTTTCAATTAATTGGTGCAGAAAGGAAATAAAAATCAATTGATGACGGGGCACTTAATTGTAATCCATTTTATTAAATTTCAATTAATTTTCACTTTTCTTATTTTTATATGTACAGTAGAAAATCGAAAATCAAAAAACTCTAGCAACAACACGTGGTAAGTGGCACATGACTAATTTTTTTGCATAAGGGATTGTTTTGTGATATTTATAGATAGATATATATAACTAGTGTATGAACTCAATGCCATGAGACGGAATATGTTATTTTTTTACGATTTCATCAAAAAATGTGTAATTGCTAATTTTATGTTTTTGGATTAAGTTTTTTGTGGGGAATTATATACCTTAGGTTGTTAAAAATTATTTTGTCTAAACCATCGATCACAAAGTGTAATAGATACTAACTTAATACCTATAACTATTATTGATATCTATTTAAGTGGAAATAGCAAGCACATAATGTCTTGTAATATGCACTCTACCCCGTTACATACTCTATCCACTATACAAAAAGATTATCTATATAAACACCATAAAAAAAAGATTCCGATTAATCAGAAAAACAATGTCTCTTTCTTCCACTTCCAATGCAATAAATGCATTTTAAGCTAGCAAATCATTTCTCAGTGTAATTTATTTAAACACTAATACAAAACACAATGATCTTTGTAATAATATGATTTTTTTCTCTCTTGAAAATCTATTTGATTTTTTTCTCCTCTCCTCTCATGCAAGTTAACAATTTTCAGAAAACATATTTATTCACGTTATTTTTTTTCTATCTTCAAAATCTATATAATTTATTTCTCACTGTTTCCCGTTCAAGTTAATCATTTTTAAGAATAATTATCCATCATATTGTTATTTTTATTCTCTCTTGAAAATATTTGATTTATTTCTCCTCTTTGACCGGTATGAGAACCATATTTAGAAAATATATTTATTGATCATATTATTTTTTTCCTATCTTGAAAATATATTTGATTTACTTCTCCTCTTTTTCTGCCAAAGTTAACCATTTTTTAGAAAATAAAATCTTTAACATATTATTTTTTATATTTGACATTTATCCAATTACCTTATAAAGTAATAGACTTATTTTAAGGACACTAAATAATAATAATTTATAAAATCGAGTGAAATAATCTTATCTAAAATTGATTAGTAAAACATTTAAATTTAATTGAACTAATTATAAATATGATTTTTTTTACATATGATTAAATAATTGATGTTTGGCAAAAGAACATGGTCTAATAACTTAAAAATGGAAACAATAAACTCCAATTAAAGACAAGATATACCATGGCTCTTATTCTCCAATCTAGCAATTACAATTCAATAATTGATATTTAAAAGAAAACAGACATAAATCCAATCACAAATTGATATCAAAACTGGATATATCCTTTTAATTCATATAAATGTCAATCAATTTATAACCTTTCATTTCAATTTCCATTCCAAATTATTTAAATTTAAATTTGGAATGATAATCATTTAATTAATGTCGTTCATTGTAAAATTCTTATAATTATAATTATAGTTAATGTTATAATAACAATAATAATAATCATCATTATATTTATAATTACCTCTAATAATATGATGAAACCTTTTGTTTCTAAAATGGTTTTTAATTTCTAATCAAACAAATAAATACATCATTATAAAAAGATTCTAAACAACAAAAATCTATATAAACATAAATATTTTCCTCGATTTAAAAGATGTATACATTTTTTTATTGGAAAGATGTATACATTTTTAGAAAGTAAATTTAATTAAAACATATCTTTTTAATCTACAATCAAATTTAATAAAATATAAACTTTGAATGAATCATGGATCTTGCTTCAAAAAAATAAATAATAGAAATGAAGCATGAATCATTAGAAAAACATAATATATAGAAAAAGATATGTCCAAAGAGAAAATATCATCTCACAAAGTGAGGACTTGTGTGGGGAGCATAGTGTACAATTTCTCTTCAGTCATGATTTCTTAAGGCTCCTTTTGTGATCATGATATGAATCTCATCATTTTTATTCATCAAAAGATTATTTGAATGAAAAACTTATGAAATCACATTATTATTATTATTATTATTATTATTATTATTATTATTATTATTATTATTATTATTTATTAGAATGATTGCTTTTCAACACGAGTCTTCCTTTGCAATTTCTCTCTGCCTCAATGAGCTTCATGGCTCGACATATATTGATATATTTTTTTATATTTAATTTTTATTATAATTTATTCCTCTGATCACCAAATTCTTTGACCTTTTACTTATTATTCCATTCAATTTTTTTTTCCTTTTGAAGAAAAATATTTCTAGAAATTCGTATTGAAATTCCAAATCTGATAAACAATTGTTACAATTACCAATTAAACCTTCGCAGTTACTTATCTCTACTTAATTCCTTTTCTTTTCATGAAAAAAACACTAAAAATATCATGATTTTTTTATTCATTTTCTTATATCAAGAGAAAGATTTCTAAAAAAAATTGTAAATAATTATATATCCTTTTTGACAATTCTTGATAAAAAAAATCATCTTAATTTTTCAAATCCTTTTGTTTTTAAGGAAAAAAAAAGTAAATTATCTTGATATAATAAGATCAGGTTCAAAAATACTTTCATTTTTGTGATCTACTTACAAATTCATTGAAAAAACATGATATTTAAGGTTTCTTTTGCACCAAAATCCTCTTATTACCTTTATTATATTCCAAATGAGAGTTTCACTCCATAAATTTTTTGAAAGGCAAATGCAAGTTTTGATTGCAATTACTAATAAATTTTTGAAAGATCTATAAATAGTACATGAGCAACGCCATAAGAATGCAAGAGAAAAATTAAGTTCAGTATCAATCATTGTTAAATTTCATCAAGTGAAATCAATTTCACCTAAAGAGTAATCATTGTTAATTTTCAATATATCAACGTTGTTATATAGCTAAAATAAAGATACACCAGCTTCATCCACAGCAAATTTTCTAGGTGTTGCTCATTCATGCTACGGGAGTGTCTACTCTCAAACTGATTCTGATTAAGTTTTTTTCTTTTTCTTTGAGCTTTTGCCCTATCTTTCACAAAAAAAAAAAAAAAAGGTACACCAGCTACGATTAATGTCCAAGAAACTAGCAATAACCCTTGCATTAGAGTAGACACATATGTTAATTAAATTCTTTATAAGCAGTGTGTAACACCCCGATTTTTTGCTGCTTTCAAATATCGGTAATAAATATATAAATACATATATTTTTAACCGAGACTCAAAATGATTTTGGGTAAAGCACTGTTATTTTCACGTTATGTTTTATATCTTAGGGTTACGATGAAATTTTGGGTTGAAAATTCAGACGGAAACCGGTCTGCGTTTTCACTGATAGTAAAAGTTTACTGCTCAGAAAACCTAATTTTAATTTGTGAACGAGATGAAAAATGTTTTTATCGTATTTGCTACGATACTGGAAGTTTTGAAAAACTTAGCGTAAAATTAAAATATTATATTTGTTGCGGGCGAAAACGTCGAGATATCTTTAGGAAAACCTGCGTCAGATGAATCAGGGAGTCAGCAATGGAGCTGAGATGATTGATGTGACTACGGTGACGGGCATTTATGACGATCCTATCCGAGTCATAATGGCGCATTTATGACAATAGGATATTTTTGCATGGAAAGGACAATTTTGCCCCTAGCTTCACATAATTTTTACAAGTTTGCCATTGAGATTTTGGACCAAAAAGTCCCTAAACCCATGGCTCCACCATCTTCAACAACACTTACGCAATTTCATTCTTTCATTTCATGTCATTTTCTCTCCTAAGTTCATGCTTTTTTCTTAAGAACACTTAGAACACCAAAGTAGTTTTGTGAAGAACATCATCAAGATCATCCTTTTCTTTGATCGCCAAGAGGTAACCTTTCTTAATCTTGTTATTCTAAGCCTTTCTCTTCACAACTTTTATGAGTTTATGTCATGAATCCTTTTGTTCATCAATCTCTTCAAAGTTCATGAAGCTTTCTTTAAAAATTCATAACTAATTGTAAAAAAATCCTTTTGACTTGAAACCAATTGCTATGATCTCATAATCATCTCTATATTCATCATCTAGAAGCATGTGATCATGAGAAATTTCTTTCCTAATTTTCTAAGCTAGACCGAAACCCTCTCAAAATGGGTGTTCTTGGATTTTGTTTCAACTTTAAGCCATGATTCATGATTTAATCTCTTGGTATCATGATAGCTATTGTATACAAGTGATTTGAAAACCAAAAATCAAACCCTAGCTTATTTATTCCAAAAGGGCCGAAACCCTAACTTTTGTTGTTGGATGAATTTTGATTCAAAAGTTGTTTTGTGACCCTTAAATCCAACTCTATGTTACCTATGTTTGTTGAATCCAAGAGTTGATAAATTTTCAAAATCCCTAGCTTTTTATTTTTTGAAAAACCGAAACCCTAGTCTTGGAACTAGATGAGTTTCATTCAAAGTTCTCGGTTCATGATCTTAGATTAAGGACTTAATCATGTTTAAGTTGCTTAAGGATCATAAATCCCTAAGTTAGAAAATTTTTAACTTTCCTGACCTAGAAAAATTGAAGAGGCCGAAACCTAACCTTCATGATTTAAGTGTATTGTTGTTTGATTTGATTTATTTTGGTTGCAATTCGTTATGAAGCAATCGATCGAGGTGGTTTGATCTAAGCCGAGGAGGAAAAACGGAACAAAATCGAGAGAGTTCTTGAAACTGTTGGTTCGAATCTCCAAGAGGTAAGGGGAGTATGCCTGAGGAGTTTAAGATAATCACATGCCTATTTTTGGAGTCGTTTGTTAATTTTCTGTAGAAATATTTTATGATATTATATTGTTTTGTGTTAATTTATGGATTTGTTAGTTGTTTTACTGAGTAATTTTGTTTATTTTATATGTGGATTTATATAGTTATAATTATTTGGTTATATTATAATTGTGATTCATGTCATGAATTGATATATGTCATGCTATTATGTGATTGAAATTTATCTGCTGTTGAGTGTTGGATCGAGAAACCTGACATTGGTTAGTGTTAAAAAAATTATTTGAGGATAAAAGCTTAATAAGTTTGAATAATTAATTAGAGTGATTAATTTGGATAATTTTGAGAAAAGTAGAAAAAAATATTATTTTAATAATATTTTGTGAAAACTGTGTCAATAAGTGACAATAAGTGCGAAACTGTAAAATTTTCACAGGCTCTAATCTTTCCAAAATAAATTCAAATTTATTATAAAATATTATTCAAAGTGATTAAGTTCCGAAAATAACGTTATATAGCAGTCAGAACAATTATTTCTGATAGAAAAGTTATTTAAGTTATAAAAAGAATTTTATTAAAAAATTTGGAAAAGATTAAATATATAGTTATTTTATTATTATGAATTTATTTATTGAATAATTTTTAAAAGTTGACATTTAGTGAGAATTATTTTCAGAAATGAAATAACCAAAAAATAAAAGAATTTATCAATGATTTTCATGTTTTATCAACGTTTTAACAGAAAAATGATTTCTCTAAGAGAATTTTATTCTCTTAAATTATTCCATTAAACTTGGATAGGTTTTCGGAGCTTTCTTTTTATATTTGTTTTTCACTGAGCGAAATGTTTTACAAGAGGATAAATGAACCTAGGAACCGAGGCGTCATGGTTCTAGTGTTATGTGGACACATAGATCAGGATCTGTGTCATTGGACTGAGTGTCCTGAAATGATTTTGTGGACTGTGTGTCCTAAGTTGATGTGGAAAATGTGAGTTCCATATCCGCGAGCCTGAGTGTAACGCCCTTCATTACATTAGTAACCCAAATTAATTTCAATAAAAATCCTTCAAAACATTTAATTAAAAAACACAAGTCATAAATTCTTTCTCAAATAACTAGGTATGAAAATACCTCGTATTAAATAAAATAATAGTATTTACAAAGTATTTAAAAATATTATTAAATCCAATCATTTGAATAAAAACTAAAAGCCTCAAAACCGGGCGTCTAATTACAATCTGAGAAAAAATAGTATGTAAACCAAAGAACGCCGTCCGCATAATACTCTACACCATACTACATTACTAACCAAATAGCTAATCAAAGTTAACTCTTCAGATCTCTGGATCCTCAACAGCGATGTCATCGGGCTCTGAAAACAACACTTATAATGAGATATAAAATCCCAGTGCACAACAATACATTTATAAAATGTTTCGAAAAATAGTGTTGTTCTCAGCCAGTGCGGTAACCGGAAAAACTGTCAATGGTATCCGCTAATTTCCCAAAATAATATATAAAAAATACTTTTAATAACAACAAAAATTTCATCGAGTCAAATGCATATAGCATAAGATCAACTCGTCTCAAGGCATCACATTCCACATACCAACTAAATTCTAAATTAATCCAAGTGGATAGAATTTAAAATGTGGATAGAATTTAAAAAAACGGTTCTGGCGCTAGAACATGAATAATGTGTACGAATTTGGTCATAACTTGAGCTACAAGAATCCAATTTGGACGAATTTGGTGTCTATGGAAAGTTAAGAGACAGGGCTATATTTCTTATGCATATATCAAATTCAAACAAGTTCTCTTTGGTTACAAAATATCCATATGAAGTTAGGTATCTAGTCATATTATACGAAATTGAGCTTAAAACACTCAAACCATCTATTTATAATGGGTAACACAGCATGAGCCTTGATATGCTTATGTTTCCTATCATTATTGCCGCAATAATTTAGTCCAGGATAGGTTCTTATCCTTCTTTTTTTTTTTAAAAGAAAACATGCAATTTGGATAAAGCCAATTTTTTTTAATTTCTAACAAAGAATCCTACGTGCTATTCACGTAGGTTTCTTAATTAATTAATTTTATTTTTATTTTATTTTTTAAAATCAATTTTACATTATTGTGGAACCCACTGGATTTTTATTATAAAGAAAACAATTATAATAAACTCTTATACTACCCTTTTTTTATTAAAATAATTATATTTGAATTTTTAGGATGTTACACTAAGACTGGTGCATCGGTTTAGGGCTTGCGATTGAGCACTCGGACTGTGTGTCCTGTGTTGAGTTTAAAACATTTGGACTATGTGTCCTATGTTTGTTTAAGTGGAAAGTCTTAATAAGAAATTAAGCATGGTCGTTAGCTTTGTGCTTCGACGAGGAAATATTTTTACGACGAAGAAAACGAAACAAGAATAAAAGTTTTTCTCATGCATAACTGAGAGATGTGTCATGTGTTATGATCATTGAGTCCTGAGTGGATCAATGTATCTGTTATGGACTATGTTTCCATCTGATCAATGGGATTCTGTGTGAGCCAATGTATCTTTACTATACTGTGTGTCAAATTTTATGTGATAACTATTGTGATTCGGAGAGATGCAATAGGTTGTGGACCATAAACTCCATTGTTCGTAGTGTCCGTTGGGATTCTGTGTGAGCCAATGAGTTACATTTTTGAACAATAACCTTGGTGTACTGTGTGTGACCAGTGTGTTATGTGTTCTCTTGGACATTGTTTTATTTCGTTTTTACAATGGGCCATGTGCAGAGCTTGATCAACTCAAAACGAAATAGAAAGTTGTGGGATCTCCGAAGATTAGGTATCAGAATGGAGCCTGAATATTGAAGTGTCATGCATTTTTATAAAATGACGATGACGGTTGTGACACCCTAATCTCGGGTCATCACATGGTTACCCGTTTACGGAAATAAAACTTAATTTGCTGGTTGCTTTCGGAAAATCATGTTTTCTCAACGTTTATCTTTTCAAAATATGGTGATAAATTTTTTTCTTTTTAACATCGTCACAACAACAACGTAATCAGATCACACTTAAATACATAATGTATATAAGTCATCCAACTATATTGCCTCATATGTTTTCTCACCTAAATCATAATCAACTTTATTCTCAAAACATAATATTACCTAAGCTGGTCGTAACTAACGGACACTACAACCGATAAAAAACCGCAACATCATGCCTCGAACTAGACAGCCTTCTCCTTCTTGTAAACATCATACCCCTTGTGCGACTCTGATATGTTTGTAAGGGTGAGACGCCAATATATGGATTTACCACAATAACTAAATGCGCAACACAAAAAGAAGGCACATATACATATACATATACATGTTTATAACAACAAACTCATTCATATTATATCACATCGTTTATCAATGGGTTTCACACCCCAAACATCAACGTTGGAAAACTATGCATGAATACTTCAATACATCATCTAAACATTCACTCTTAATCTCATGAGATATCTCCAACCTCGTGATGAGTTGATCAGACTCGATTGCCACAGGCACACCGCCACAGGCACGCCCATCGCACAATGTCCAACATCGTGGCACAGTGATAACACTCTGAGATGGGGCCTCATTGTCCAAACCCCGGGCACAATGAGAACATCTTTGTATGATCTACCCTGACGCCGCAAGGTAATCCCTCTTCTGATCATGGCACGTCTGCCAAATGCATGCAAGAAAACATTTTGTTCTCAACACTTTTCTTTGTGCTATATCTTTATTTGTCAAAGCTCTCAAAATCTTTCAACTTATCATCGTTTTAAAACATCTTTACAACTTTTATTAACAACACAGGACCTCAAAGTCCGAGTGCTCAATCATGAAGCCCCTAGACCTTGCAATCAGTCTTAGGTTCGTGGTAGTAGAAAACAACTTAAAACGTTTTAACTTCTTTAAATAGATACCCAGTTTACAACACAAGGAACCTTAATACCCCGACGTCTCGGTTATTAAGTTCCACATTATCGTCTTACATCATTTTTACATCTTTTTACATCGTTTTACATCTTTTACATCTTTTTACATCGTTCTACATCTTTTTACATCGTTCTACATGTCCAAAATAAGACAACGTCTTAAGAACACTAGCACCCCTACATCTCAGTTACTAAGTTCTATATCGTCCTTTACGTCATTAAGTAAAACTCATTTACAGAAAATTCTTTCTACTTGAAATTCGTTTATAAAACGTCAATTCATAGAAAATCCACTTTTCCTTTGGAAACTCATTTTTCCAAAATAACGTCAAATCATCAACAACTTCTTTTAACTGAAACTTCGACTCAAAAATTAAATCATTTTAGACTAAATCTCTTCTTAAATTAAGTATTGCTGTTTTTAAACTCTCACCGTAAATAATTTCGAAACTTGCCGTCGTTTAGCATTTTCAAAGAAAACGTCTTTAAGTCAAACTTTGACATTTCTTCTAAAATAATTTTCTTATATAATAAATAAGGTCTTTTCAAATATTAATTTCACAAAATCACTTTTTATATTCCAACATTCCCCATAAAACGTTGAATATAATTTCCACAACTTATTAAATCTTTTATCTGATTAATCGGTTGTGCACTGACCACTGTCAGGCCTCTCAAACAACACTCACAAACAACATTCAACAACATCATCATCATTATATCCCCAGGTAGATCATGCATCATAACAACATAATATACCACTGCAGATAATTAAAAGCAGATCAATCACCGATACACAGATAAACAACACATCATAAACAACATAAACAATTAATCACAAACCACATATAAATCATATAAGCCACACTAAAAGAAAATAGTTATTGAGAAAATCCCTCAGGTAAGCTCCCCTTACCTCTTGAAGACTCAGACTAATGTTTTCAAACAATCTCCCGATTTGATCCGGTTTCCTCCGTCGGCTTAAATCAGTTAACTCGGTTGTTTCCTTCAAACGAATTGCAACCAAAATAAATCAAATCAACCCACAACATACTTAAATCATGAGGGTTAGGTTTCGGCCAAGGGCTGACTTTCAGGTTCAAAATCCTTAAAATTGCTAATCATGATTAAGTCATAGATTAATGGTCCTTAATTAACCTAAATCATAGATTAGTGACTAAACAACTAAGTTTAAAACTCAAAACTTCCTAACTCTCATATACTTATATTCGGCCTTGACATGTTCAAGGGGTTAGGGTTTTTAATTTGACAAACCAACTTGGATTTATTAAGCATACATATTAATAGCTTGATTACTAAGATTATTAATGAAAACTTTGAACAAAACTCATCTAGTTCCAAGAACTAGGGTTTTGGCCTTTATGAAATCAATAGGTTAGAGTTTGATTTTTGATCTTCTATATACTTGGATACAAGAACTATCAAGGTATTTGAAGATTGAATCATGAATCAAGACATGAAAATGAAACAAAACCTATGAACACAACATTCACCTAGGTTCGGCCCAGTCCAAAAATTAGGGAAAGAAATTTCTCATGATATTATGCTTCTAGATGATGAAAATAGAGATGATTATAATATCATAGCAATTGGTTTCATGTCAAAAGGATTTTTCTAGAATTAGTTATGAATTTTCAAAGTTCTAGATCTAGAAACTTAAAAGTGATGAACAACTATGAAATAAACTTTGAATCAAGAAATTGATTGAAGAACATAGACATGATTAGAGAAGAAGAATAGTATTCACCTATTGGAGATCAAAAACAAGTGAAGATCCAAGAACTTTCTTCACAAACTTGACACTCAAAGACTTATGAACTTTAGGTTTTTGAACAAAAGGCAATAGAAACTAAGTGAAACGTGAGAAAGGGTATTTATAGGCATGTGTGCTGCGCCACTTTTGAGGACCAAGTAGAAAGGAGGTGGCTTTTCAAAGGATTAAAGTGCAAATAACTCATAAGGACCATTTTGCAAAGATTCCAAAAGTATAAGGACTATTTTGCAAATTGTCAATAGTTTGACATGATGGCCATGTGCCACATTAAATGTGGTCTTATATTTACTCATCTTGGCTGATTTTTCTTGAAGACTTTTTGGAAAAACCTAGAACACTTGAGAACATTTGAGAACACTTGAGAATCTTGGAGAATATTGTGGAATTGTGTGGAATTGTGTGGAAACTTCAAGAATCCACTTGATTCTTCCAAACTAAGGCAGCCCCCACTCCATCTTGGGCCTGCGCATGGGCTTGAATTCATCTTTGTGGGGCCCACCAAAAAGGCTTAAAGCTTATGTTGACATAGGAAACTTATATGGCTTCAAATGGGCTTTATGAAATTTAAGTCATGGGTAAAGAATTTAGGCTTCATGTCCACATCCACTAATGGTATTGGAACAAATATTTTGGCCCAATTCACTTAGAAAAACATAGAAACTAACTTAGGGACAAAAGGGTAATTAACAGAAAGTTCAGGGACTTAAGCGTAAAATTCATAAATTTTCACTTTAACCTTGTGGAACCTTCTAGACTTATAAGTATAATTCATCCCCATGAATCATCTCAAAATCCTAAGATAACCTCTTTTTCTTCTATTGGAAACTCCGAAATCCACTCCGTCGTCTACCCGATTACGTATTCTGTCCGTAAAACGTAAATTATTTTATTTTTTCTGAAAAAATTCTAAAAATACACTCTTGTAGGAAATAAAATAAAAAACTTAAGTCTTTCGTTCATGAATTAAAATTAGGTTTTCTGATCAGTAAACTTTTACTGTCAGTGAAAACACAAAACGGCAGACCGGTTTCCGTCTGAATTTTCAACCAAAAACTTCCCTGTAACCTTATGAAAATAAGTATAACAAGGAAATGACATTGGTTTGTCCAAAATCATTTTTTAAGTCTCGGATAAAAATATATATTTATATATTTATTGCCAATATTACGAAGCAACGAAAATCGGGGTGTTACAACTGTCGGGTATGAAACCCTTTGAATTAAATTATTCTACTGTTTTGAATAATTTTTGTATGATGTGAATATATGGTATATGATGTTTGCGTGTCGTGCATGGGGTTGTCTTATCAAGACTCATATATTGGTAACTCACATTTGCATATTTGTTTGTTGTTTCCTCTACTATGTGGAATCTATGTATATATCCGTTCAGATGGATCCGGGCGCAACATATATGAACTACTCAGGGGTCTGAGCCCTGATGTTTGACAATGATGACCAAGGGAACGCCTGGGTGATTAACCCAGGGGCTCGGAGTGCTACTTACATGGATCCGATGAGGACACTCCGAGATACTTTAGCAGATGGACCACAGCAGTTGATTCATAGTAGGGAGACGATTGAAGTTTCACTACCGCCCATTTGGATGATCCTACGATATCTAGTACAACACTGGAACCTGGAGCATCAACCACCTCCTTTCGTTCATCCTTACAGCAGGTAGCACCGGAGTCACCTCCTGCACCTATAGTCTTGATCCCAGAGGATGTACAGGTGGAGATGGAGGAGGACCTTGAGGAGGATTCGATGGTTGATCCGGACTATGTTCCTTTAGATGATGGAATGGTTCCAGCATTTGGAGAGGGGGCTGTTGTATTCTCTCCAGATACACCTCCTGGAGGTGGGGGAGTTTATACTGGACTCTCTAATGGATTTCTGTAGTGGTGACCAGCTTAGGATGTAGTTTTTTTAGTTGGGTAGAGTGGGATTTTAGGTTAGTCTGACTTAGTGGCTACTGAGAGCCATCTTTTGAGTAGTGTTTTTCAGAATCCCACTATGACATAGTTATGATGTTTCAGTTTGATGTATAATATGTGTCACAGTAGATAGTGACCTGGTAAGAAAAAGGTTTTTTGTAAAACTTTGATGCATATGTAATATATATAGTGATGTACATTATATTACTGGTGTTTGGGTGTGTATGTACAGTAAAAGAAAAAGGAAAGAATTTTATCACTATTTTTGAGAAGTTTAAGGAATTAGAAAACAAAGATTGTTTTCCGAATGAAACCAGCAAAATTAGTATTTTTGTTAAGTTTAATTTTCACAACATGTTACGTAAATGTGATACCTTGGGAATGGGGTGTCGCACAGTGTAAACCTTTAGAAAAAAAATTATTTCTCTAAAATCCATATATAAGAAGATTTTGCAGTTCTCTTATGGTGCACATGTCTAGGAAAGCTCCTTATAAAAATAGATTGCACCTAAGAAAAGAAATAAGGGGGAGAATGTTGAGACCTCATAAGTCTGAAACACATTCAATGGGTAAATTCTCTAAGTTTTGATGATTCCAAATAGATTAAGTATGGTAATATTGAACCATATGAAATTACTGACAAATCTGATAAGTGTGCAGGAAAATAAACTTAAAGACAACTCGTCTGATTTTTGACTCGTACGCTTTTTGGTCAAGCTCGGTTTTTAGACTTGTCTGAAAATCACTCGTCTGATATTTAGTCAAATACCAAGGCTACACCAAGTCAAGATCTGAACATGCTTGATGATGTGGCAAGACTCAGTGGATCACCAGTCTGACTTTGGAATACGCTAGCACCCTTCTAGTTTTTGAACTGCTTGAGAACTCGTCTGATTTCTGATTGCCACTTGGTGACGGATCTAGGCAAGTATACCTAGTCGTACGAGTAATACGGTGGTGAGACCGATATCGTTCCCATGAGGATGGGATGTCAATTACCAGTTCACAAGTTCAGCAACTATTCAGACTACAATAAGGTATTGAAGAGAATTCAAAACAAACAAAACAAAAGGAATAAAATCTTTTTGGGTTTTTTGTTGAATACTTGGAATGCGAAAGGGGATAAAAGATGTTGGGATTAAATTTCACTAAACTTTCCCTCATGCAGTGCTAAGATCACCAATCCAATTTATGCATCAAATATTAAAATCAACCCACTAGATTACTCAAGCCCTGATTCCTCAGATGACAAGAGCCTAAATCCCCTAATAGACCCTAATTCCTTAGGTGGCCTAGATTAGTGAATTTGCATTAAGATTAGGGATTACGCGATTACTAATAAACCAAACCCCATTCCTAGATGCGGGGTTTACTAGGTGATTAATTCCAGATCAAGAATTGATAAGTACGTTCCCATTGCAAATCAAATCTCAGAATCAATTCATGGATGGCCAACCCACAAAAAGCATTAAGCACAGGAATTAAACACTAATACGAAGGCATAAAACACAGATCAATAAATCAAGGCAATAACATGATGTTCAATTTAGCTACATCTAATCCCAACGAAAAAGGGTTTAGCTACTCATAGTTACAGATAAAGCCAAAATAAAAGCAATAGAGAAAAGGGAAAGGAAGAACTCCATGGCAGCTTCCCACAACAGTCCAGCAGCCCCTTGGCTCAGAGCTCCCTTTTAGGGTTGGAAACCCTCTTTGCAGCCATCTAGGTCGCAGCCCCCTTCAGCAGCTCCAAGTCTCCTTTTTTAGGTCTAAAGGTTCTGAGAGAGGTCTCAGATGATCCTTCTGTTCTGCGCTAGGCCTTATTTATAGATTGGGTGCGCGTCACGGCCGTGACGTGTTCTGCCCTGGGCGCGCTTTCAAATTCTCGTCTGTCACGGTCGTGACACTCATCACGGCTAGGCCGTGATGGGCTCTGTCTGTTGAGGATACATGTCACGACCGTGATGGGCATCACGGCTAGGCCGTGACAGCTTCTGACTTTTGCCTTCTGCTCTGCTTGATCATGGCCGTGATGGTCATCACGGCCAGGCGGTGATGGGCTGTTTGGCTCATTTTCTTCACCTTTCAAGCTCTATCTTCATCCAAGCTCCATCATGGCTAATTTTGAGCATTTAATCATTAATTCCTGCAAAACAACACCACGAGACCACCTTACCTGTTCCAAGGTAAAAACTAACAAAATCAAACTAAAATGGCCTAAACTATATGAAAATGCATGCAGAAATGTATATGAAAAATGCAGTGAAATCACACTCATCAAATCACCCCAAGCTTAATATTTTGCTTGTCCTCAAGCAATCACCAAGGCCAGAAGATACAAATAATCAGAGCATAGATAGTGAACCAAGAACCCGAGTAGTAACTAATCCAAGTAACAGGCACTTTCAAATAATTCAGCAAGAGACAATCAATTTCAAGTCCAATTAGAAGCTTAGGTTCCCTAGACTCATATTCTCACTGATTCAGGCACTCTTTCTCACCTCACTCAAGTGTTTAAGGATATATGACAATTCGCTCAATTTCCTCAAGGAAAGAATTCTACCATAAGCTTGACTATCAATCAAATCTCTACTTTATTAATGAAAACAAATAAGAATCAAAAGGTCTTTTACTTTGGTTGTAACAGGGCCATGGGATTAATCGTTAGGTGGGGAAATCAAGAAATGGAAATTTCAAGAAGGCTAAGAAAAACATCAAGCATTGCAAAACATGACACCTTCTAAAATACCTTTTGGGTTTTGATTCATTCTTCCACCTTTCTTTCTTTCTTTCTTTCTTTCTTTCTTTCTTTCTTTCTTTCTTTTTCATTTCTCATTTTATTTTGTTATCCCCTTCTCTCTATATATTTCCTTTTCTTTTATTTTTCTTTTATTTGGAGAAGGGGAGATTTTCAGCTCAAGAGAAATATTTTTCTGATTTTCTCATCCCAAACTTTTTCAAACTACCTTTTTACCCTTTTGTAATACTTTAGAAGGTCTCCTATCAATCATCATTCATCAATATATTTCAAGGTACCAAGAAAAGTATTTTATTCTTTCAAGCTCAAAATCGGGGAACTAAGGGTAGCATTTCATCAATCAAAGCTCAGATGGCCGGAAAAATGCCTATTGCCTCAATCATTTTCAAAAATGTTTTAAAAAATTTTTAAGCTTCAAAACGGTTTCAAGTCAAGTTCTAGAGAAATACAATCTAAGAGGAATAACACTCTATCACAAAGAATGGGGTAGATTAGTGAGTACCCCTTTTTGGCTCAAATGTCTCACATTTGGTAGTTCAAACATCAATGAGAAACACAAATCTACGGAACCACATGCTAATTGTCAACTATCAAAGATTATCTCAAGCATTTTTATTTGTAGCCTTATCACAAGAATACAAAAAATTGGGTTCAACAATCCACTATCTCAATTTATTTGGCACTCCGTTCGCACAATTGGATGCACAATCTAAGCAAGGGGGTAATCGATTCATGCGATCATGCAAAAACTATTCCTATATGAATGCAACATGAAAAATGCAAAAATACCCCTACATTGTTCCCAATGTAAATAATTAAGTCGGAGAGAGGATAAAAATGGAACAACTCACCGAGGCGGTAGCGGGTGCTGGTTCACATGCCTAGTCAGAGGGAGGCTGGAAAATGTGTCACGGTCGTGATGCTCGTCACGGGCAGGCCGTGATCAATTCTGGTCCTCAGGGGTGGCCTGTCACGGCTAGGCCGTGATGCTCTCTGATCTTCAGGGTCCTCTCATCACGCCCGTGATGGGTATCACGGCTGGGCCGTGATCCCTTCTGATCTCTCTGGTTAGCTCATCAGGTCACGACTAGGGCGTGATGGCTGCTGACCTTGCTTTTTCCTTGTCTTCTTGATCTCCCTTTCTTCTTTCCCTGAAAACACTTGGCAAATTTATTAATTTATGAACTCTTGATCTTCTCAAATTATTCAAGAGTTAAAAACAAAAACAAAAACTACCAAGAAAATGAAAATAACTAAAGAGAAGGGTTAAGAAAACTTGGGTTGCCTCCCAGTAAGCGCTTCTTTAACGTCACTAGATTGACAGCTTAGGATCCTCCTCCCGGATCCCATGGTCTGTGGAGTGGCGATTGTAGCAGTAATATGACTCTATCCACAATCCCAGCTAGCAAGTGTGTGAAAACTCCATTGACCTCTTTAATTACAATACTGAACTCACTTCCTCTCGGGTCAAATGGTGTTTTCACGAGGAAGTTTGACAGACAAGTGGAAGGGACTAATTTTGCAGTGTCCACATATGCCTGCAAGCCAACATATTTATCCAATACAGCAATTTCAGATCGCTTGGCAAGCATGGTGAAATCCACTATGTGACACCCTAATCTCGGGTCATCACATGGTTACCCGTTTGCGGAAATAAAACTTAATTTGCTGGTTGCTTTCGGAAAATCATGTTTTCTCAACGCTTATCTTTTCAAAATATGATGATAATTTTTTTTTCCTTTTCTCTTAACCTCATAACCACAACAACACAATCAAATCACACTTAAATACATAATGTATATAGGTCCTACAACTATACTGCCTCATATTTTCTCACATAAATCATAATCAACTTTATTCTTAAAACATAACATTACCTAAGCTGGTCGTAACTAACGGACACTACAACCCTTAAAAACTGCAACAGCATGCCTCGAACTAGACAGCCTTCATCTCCTTGTAGATACCATACCCCTCGTACGATTCTGATATGTTTGTAAGGGTGAGACGCCAATATATGGATTCATCACCATAACTAAATGCGCAACACAAAAGAAGGCACATACACATATACATGTCTATAACAACATACTCATTCATATCATAATATCTCATTATCAATGGGTTTCACACCCCAAACATCAACATTGGAAAAACTATGCATGAACACTTCAATATATCATCTAAACATTCATACTTAATCTCATGAGATATCTCCAACCTCGTAAACCTCATGATGAGTTGATCAGACTCAATTGCCACGAGCAAACAGCCCACGAGCACGCCCATCGCACACTGTCCAACATCGTGGCACAGTGATAACACTCTGAGATGGGGCCTCATTGTCCAAACCCCGGGCACAATGAGAACATCTTTGTACGATCTACCCTGACGCCGCAAGGTAATCCCTCTTCTAATCATGGCACGTCTGCCAAATGCATGCAAGAAAACATTTTGTTCTCAACACTTTTCTTTGTGATATATCTTTATTTGTCAAAGCTCTCAAAAGCTTACGAATTAACATCTTTTGAAACATTTTTACATCTTTTATTAACAACACAGGACCTCAAAGTCCGAGTGCTCAATCACGAAGCCCCTAGACCTTGCAATCAGTCTTAGGGTCGTGGTAATAGAAAACATTTTACAATGTGTTAACTTCTTTTATTAGATACCCAGTCTACAACACAACAAACCTTAATACCCCGACGTCTCGGTTATTAAGTCCTATATCTTTTACATCTTTTTATATCGTTTTACATCTTTTACATCTTTTACATCTTTTATATCTTTTTACATCTTTTTATATCGTTTTACCTCTTTTACATCTTTTACATCTTTTATATCTTTTTACATCTTTTTATATCGTTTTACATCTTTTACATCTTTTACATCTTTTATATCTTTTTACATCTTTTTATATCGTTTTACATCTTTTTACTTCTTTTATATCTTTTTATAAAATAACGTCAAATCATCAATAACTTCTTTTTATAGAAACTTCAACTCTAATAAATCAATTCAGATTAAATCTCTTTTTTTAAAATTAAGTACTGCCATTTTCAAACTTTCCTCTTAAATAATTTCAAAACTTGCCTTCGCTTAGCATTTTCAAAGAAAATGTTCTTAAAGTCAAACTTTGACATTTCTTCTAAAATAATTTTCATATATAATAAATAAGGTCTTTTCTAATATTAATTTCACAAAATCACTTTTTATAATATTTCGGAATTTCTTGTATAAAAATTAGCAGTACTAAAACAATTTCACGGTTACGCTCTCACCGTGACTCATAAACTTCTTTTACACTAATAAATCATTAAAATAATATATTTCTCAAAACTCATTATTTTTACAAAAATCATATTTTCCTCCACTATTATATTCCAACATTTCTCATAAAACATTGAATATAACTTTCACAGCTTATTAAATCTTTTATCTGATTAATCGGTTGTGCACTGACCACTGTCAGGCTTCTCAAACAACACTCACAAATAACATTCAACAACAATTATCAAAATTATATCCCCAGGCAGATCATGCATCATAACAACATAATATACTACTGCAGATAATTCAAAGCAGATCAATCACCGATACACAGATAATCAACACATCATAAACAACATAAACAATTAATCACAAACCACATATAAATCATATAAGCCACACTAAAAGCAAATAGTTATAGAGAAAATCCCTCAGGTAAGCTCCCCTTACCTCTTGAAGACTCAAACTAACGTTTTCAAACAACCTCCCGATTTAATCCGATTTCCTCCGTCGGCTTTAGGTCAAACCAACCCGATTGATTCCTTCAAACGAATTGCAACCAAAATAAATCAAATCAAACCATAACATACTTAACTCATGAGGGTTAGGTTTCGGCCAAGGACTGACTTTTAGGGTTCAAAATCCTTAAAATTGCTAATTATGATTAAGTCATGGATTAATGATCCTTGATTAACCTAAATCATAGATTAGTGACTAAACAACTAAGTTTCAAACTCAAAACTTCCTAACTCTTTTATACAAGGATTCGGCCTCAACATGTTTATAGGGCTAGGGTTCTTAGTTTAACAAATCATCTTGGACTTATGAAGCATACTTACTAAAAACTTGATTTCTAAGATCATCTATGAAAATCATGAACAAAACTCAACAAAACTCACCATTTAGGGTTCGGCCAATATGAATATTTTTGAGAAAATTTTTCATTTTTAAGGGACTAACATGGATTAGAGTGTGTAGTCATACATGCCATATAGAATACATGATCATACATGAAAACACATGAGCAAAACTCTACCAACCCTAAGGTGATAGGTTCGGCCAAGGCTAGGTTTTCTAGAAAAAGATTTTTTATTACTTCATGCTCTTGGATTTAGATAGTAAACATGATATCTAGAAGATAGAAAGTAGTTTCATCATCATTAGATTTTCCTAGAATTTATTATGATTTTTCAAAGTTCTAGGGTTAGAAACTTGAAAATGATGAACAATCATGATACAGGCCTTGAATCAAGAAACTTACTAAAGAACATAGGCATGATTAAGAACAAAGATTAGGATTTACCTCTTGAGAATCAATGATGAAGGAAATCCAAGAACTTGCTTTGAAACTTAGAACTAAGAAACTTAGAAACTTTAGAGTTTATAGAAAGCAAATGACCAAAGAACTAAATGAAAAGTGAGAGGAGGGTATTTATAGTGTGAGTGGCGACATCTCAAGAAGACTCTAGATGAAGATGAGTTGTCATGTTAAAAGGATCAAAGTGCAATTAAGTTCCAAGGACCAAATTGCAAAGATTCCAATAGTTGAAGGACTAGTTTGCAAATAGACAATAAAATGTCATGATGATGATTTTAATCACATTAAATGCCATCTTATCTTTGACTTGTTTGGATGATTTTTATGAGTGAAAGACAAGTAAAGACAATTCAATGTATTTAGGAAGAATCAAGAAACTTGTAGAAAAATCTAGGATAAGTAGAAACTTATGGAAAATTCTAGAACCAACTTGACAATTCCAACAACAATGGGCAGCCACAATTCACATGGGCTTGCGCATGGGCTTGAAACATTTGGGCTTGATTTCATTTTCTTATGGGTTGTGGGACCCACTTGAAGATTTAAGCCTTTAAACCTAAGATAAGAAAACTTAAATGGGCTTTATGGACTCAACTATGAACTAGAAAAATTTGGGCTTATAAGCCACGACCATTTAGGATTAGAAACAAGGATTCTAGCCCAATCCACTTGGAAAAACGAAAAAAACTAATTTAGGGACAAAAGGGTAATTTACAGAAAGTTCAGGGACTAAAGCGTAAAATCCATAAATTTTCACTTTAACCCTGAAAAACCTTCTAGACTTAAAAATATGATTCATACCCATGAATCATCTCAAAATCCTAAGATAAACTCTCTATCGGCTCTTAGAAACTCCAGAATCTCTTCCGTCGTCTACCCGATTACTTATTCCGCCCGTAAAACGTAAATTATTTTATTATTTTTTTACCAAAATTTTTAAAACTTCCAGTATCGTAGCAAATACGATAAAAACATTTTTCATCTCGTTCACAAATTAAAATTAGGTTTTCTGAGCAGTAAACTTTTCTTGTCGGTGAAAACCTGAAAAAGCAATGACCGGTTTCCGTCTAAATTTTCAACCCACAAACTTCCCCGTAACTTATGAAAATAAGTATAACATGGAAATGACCTTGGTTTGTCCAAAATCATTTTCTAAGTCTCGGATAAAAATATATATGTTTATATATTTATTACCGATATTACAAAGCATCGAAAAATCGGGGTGTTACACACTACCACTTCATCTTCATTTTGAACTATCCCCAAAACCAGATTTTGCTCAAATTGTGCTTCATGTGGCTCTTGTACTAACTGTTTGCAAATTTCCTCAACTTGCATTTTGAAGTTTTGCATCAGAGCTTCGATGCAGTCACAATCGGCTCTTGCTTTGGCCTCAGAGATGGATAGCTCTTGGGAATATTGTTCTAAAGCAGCTTTCAAAGGTGTCTGCTCATTCCATTCCCATTCTTCAATTTCCCAAGGATTTGTGAAAGGTATTTCCTCTTCTTGTGACTCGTCCACCACCACCACTTCATCTTCATTTTGATCCATCCCCACAGCCATATTCTGCTCAAATTCTGCTTCATGTGGCTCTTTGGGAATCGGTTGTAAACATGCTGGTGGAGGTGGTAAATACGAGCAAAAGGTTTCCCATTCCTCATCGGAGAAGTTATATACAAGCATACCCGTCATATAATCAACTTGTGCTGGAATAACGTGATTCAGCAAATCTATGCAGTCTCCCAAACACCAATTGTCCTCCAAAGTGTGACTTGAGGCTTCCTCATCAGGTGGATAATAATAACTGTCCATGAATTTCATCCACCTTCCACAAACAAAACTAAAAAAAAAAGACCAAATATATACAGAAAAAAAATGTCTAAATTAGTTGCCTCCTTTGTTACTAATGATATTGGCAAAAACCAGTCCCCGGCAATGGAGCCAAAAACTTGGTGACGGATCTAGGCAAGTATACATAGTCGTACAAGTAATATGGTGGTGAGACCGATATCGTTCCCACGAGGATTGGATGTCAATTACCAGTTCACAAGTTCAGCAACTATTCAGACTACAATAAGGTATTGAAGAGAATTCAAAACAAACAAAACAAAAGGAATAAAATCTTTTTGGGTTTTTTGTCGAATACTTGGAATGCGAAAGGGGATAAAAGATGTTGGGATTAAATTTCACTAAACTTTCCCTCATGCAGTGCTAAGATCACCAATCCAGTTTATGCATCAAATATTAAAATCAACCCACTAGATTACTCAAGCCTTGATTCCTCATATGACAAGAGCCTAAATCCCCTAATAGACCCTAATTCCTTAGGTGGCCTAGATTAGTGAATTTACATTAAGATTAGGGATTACGCGATTACTAATAAACCAAACCCCATTCCTAGATGCGAGGTTTACTAGGTGATTAATTCCAGATCAAGAATTGATAAGTACGTTCCCATTGCAAATCAAATCTCAGAATCAGTTCATGGATGGTCAACCCACAAAAAGCATTAAGCACATGAATTAAACACTAATACGAAGGCATAAAACATAGATCAATAAATCAAGGCAATAGCATGAGGTTCAGTTTAGCTACATCTAATCCCAACAAAAAGGGGTTTAGCTACTCATAGTTACAGAGAAAGCCAAAATAAAAGCAATAGAGAAAAGGGAAAGGAAGAACTCCATGGCAGCTTCCCACAGCAGTCCAGCAGCCCCTTGGCTCAGAGTTCCCTTTTAGGGTTGGAAACCCTCTTTGAAGTCATCTGGGTCGCAGCCCCCTTCAGCAGCTCCAAGTCTCCTTTTTTAGGTCTAAAGGTTCTGAGAGAGGTCTCAGATGATCCTTCTGTTCTGCGCTGGGCCTTATTTATAAATTGGGCGCTCGTCATGGCCGTGATGGCCGTGTCGTGTTCTGCCTTGGGCGCGCTTTCAAATTCTCGTCTGTCACGGCCGTGACACTCATCACACATCAATTGTAAAGTTTTCTCACGCTTTTTTGTTTGTTTACAAAATTTTCTCAAACTTTAAAAATTGAAAATGTATAGTTTTTTGAATTTTGAAAACTTCTTCTCTCTCCTACTCTGCTAGTTACACGGTTGCATTCCCTATTTTCACTTCACTCAATCTTATTTATTTTTTGCTTTTATTCCCTTTTATGTTCTTTAAAAATGCCATTTAAGTTTTTTTATTTCTTTCTCTTTGAATCAGCCATTCCTCTTCCCCTTGATGCTCTAGAGACTTTCATTTCCGGTTTGAATTAAAATTGAGCTTTTGAATCGCCATCGTCACTCACCCATCTTTCTCTAATGATTTCGCGGTCGTCAACTGTGCGTGCTGATTAGAGCCACTTCTCCGATTAGAGCCAGCAAGCCGACGTGGTTCATCTTGCCGCCGTTAAGGTATGATCTGGCTTGCTTGCTTCCCACTTCCCACTTCTCAGATGTATGTTCTGTGTTTATCAGCTAGAATATCAGATTTTCACTTTCCCTTATCTTCCTGAATTTTAAACCCGGGATCGACTTTTATTAGCTGTCATGATGTGATGAGTTTTTTTTTTTAAATTTTCTCAGCTGCATGCAATGCTGGATTTTTATTTCCCTGTTACTGTGTGTTAGAAATCAAACTTGTCTTGTCTACAAAGATCCAGACGTGTTAGAAGCTTGGAGTGCAATTTGAAAAGTTAAAAGACTTATTTAATAAGGATGGACAACGGCTCATGCCTAAGAATTTTAGATCAGTTAGAAATTCTCTTTAGCAGTTGTACTGTTATTAGACTATTAGCTATTGTTTGATGAATGTGTCGGTTGAAAGAATAAATAACAGACCTGCACTAGTATAAATAGGATATTTGTTAGTTTGTTAATTACTTGTATCAGTGTTATGTAAGAATCAAAAGTGAAATACAAAAGGGTGGCTCCAACGAGTTCCCTGTGCAAATTGTGTTTAAATTCTGTGTGAGAGAAATTAAATTGTGTAGTTGTTCATCAAGTGTCCATCTTTCTTTGTATTTTCGGCTGTCTGTTAGTATTCATTGTGCTTCAGATTTAGCTTCTTATCAACGAAAAATTTAGTTTATAAAAAAAAAAAAACTTAGCATACTATCCTGCTGTTGCATGAAAAGACATCTTATTAAATTTTATTTGATTGAATGCTTAGTATATTTATCTGTACTTGTTTTAATCATTCATGTTGGTTCTGTAATTCAGAATCTACACAAATTGGGTTATGTTTTTAAGATAAGTTGTATGCATTTTCTGCATGATATTATCTTAACTTCTCTGTAGATGCTATTGCCGCTTTATTCAAAACACTTTTATATGTTGTAGGTTTTTTTTATAAGAAAAATGTATATAGATAAAGAGTTCAACGGGTATTGCTATTACAGAAACACGGACCAATGAGTAGATTCAATGTAATTAAAATACTAAATTTTCCAAATGAAACCAGTATTGTTAAATAACCCTTTAACCTTCAACGCCTCTAAAAAAATAACCTTTTACTCTCTCATCAAATCTCTCTTTTCTTTGCAATTTATTCATGTATCACCCTAAAATTGTTAAGTTAGTAAAAATATAAAATAGGAAATTAGAAATATTAGCAGTATAAATTGATATCGAATTATTGTGAATCTGGTTCAAGAAATTAATTTAGAATTTCCTCTTATTGTTTTAAATTTTTTAATTGGATTTGAAATTTAAAATTGTAAAGTTTTCTCACGCTTTTTTGTTTGTTTACAAAATTTTCTCAAACTTTAAAAACTGAAAATGTATAGTTTTTTGAATTTTGAAAACTTCTTCTCTCTCCTACTCCGCTAGTTACACGGTTGCATTCCCTATTTTCACTTCACTCAATCTTATTTATTTTTTGCTTTTATTCCCTTTTATGTTCTTTAAAAATGTCATTCAAGTTTTTTATTTCTTTCTCTTTGAATCAGCCATTCCTCTTCCCCTTGATGCTCTAGAGACTTTCATTTCCGGTTTGAATTAAAATTGAGCTTTTGAAACGCCATCATCACTCACCCATCTTTCTCTACTGATTTCGCAGTCGTCAACTGTGCGTGCTGATTAGAGCCACTTCTCCGATTAGAGCCAGCCAGCCGACGTGATTCATCTCATCGCCGTTAAGGTATGATCTGGCTTGCTTGCTTCCCACTTCCCACTTCTCAGATGTATGTTCTGTGTTTATCAGCTAGAATATCAGATTTTCACTTTCCCTTATCTTCCTGAATTCTAAACCCGGGATCGACTTTTATTAGCTGTCATGATGTGATGAGTTATTTTTTAAAAATTTTCTCAGCTGCATGCAATGCTGGATTTTTATTTCCCTGTTACTGTGTGTTAGAAATCAAACTTGTCTTGTCTACAAAGATCCAGACGTGTCGGAAGCTTGGAGTGCAATTTGAAAAGTTAAAAGACTTATTTAATAAGGATGGACAACGGCTCATGCCTAAGAATTTTAGATCAGTTAGAAATTCTCTTTAGCAGCTGTACTATTATTAGACTATTAGCTATTGTTTGATGAATGTGTCGGTTGAAAGAATAAAGAACCGACCTGCACTAGTATAAATAGGATATCTATTAGTTTGTTAATTACTTGTATTAGTGTTATGTAAGAATCAAAAGTGAAATACAAAAGGGTGGCTCCAACGAGTTCCCTGTGCAAATTGTGTTTAAATTTTCGACTGTCTGTTAGCATTCATTGTGCTTCAGATTTAGCTTCTTATCAATGAAAAATTTAGTTTATAAAAAAAAAACTTAGCATACTATCCCGCTGTTGCATGAAAAGACATCTTATTAAATTTTATTTGATTGAATGCTTAGTATATTTATCTGTACTTGTTTTAATCATTCATGTTGGTTCTGTAATTCAGAATCTACACAAATTGGGTTATGTTTTTAAGATAAGTTGTATGCATTTTCTGCATGATATTATCTTAACTTCTCTGTAGATGCTATTGCCGCTTTATTCAAAACACTTTTATATGTTGTAGGTTTTTTTATAAGCAAAATGTATATAGATAAAGAGTTCAACGGGTATTGCTATTACAGAAACAAGGACCAATGAGTAGATCCAATGTAAATAAAATAATGAATTTTCCAAATGAAACCAGTATTGTTATTACATAAGGCTAACCCCAAACCGCCAACCAGGCAAAAATTCCAATCTGTACCTAGCATGCTCCCAAATGACTAACTGATATACCAAAGGAAAAATGAATTTGAAGACTCATACACTACTTAAAGCATTTTCATCCCAAAACTGCAGGGTACCAGAAAGAACTAAGTACATCAACCAAAATCAGTTGTACCAATATCTTTTATAGCAACCCACACACCATGGAGACCAAAAACTGACGATGCTCCCCCTGCTTCACATTGATCCAGCAAAAATAAAGCTGATCCCCCTTTTAATATCATTAAAAACTGGTCAAACCGAATAAAAAGAGAACCTCTGCCCTGCTTCCTCCTATTTTACAGCTGCATCTTAAAACATAGCAATTATCACAATATTTAGTGCAATCCACCTTGACAAGTTTGCATAATTCTCTACTTTCATGCTTTTTGCATCGAATACCACCCAAAAATTCTAGATAGTCCACTCACACCTTCCTGTAATTCCATGTGCATATATTTTTAGTGGCTTCCCAGTCTCATCAGATACGCATTAACATCCCTTAACCTATGAAAAGGCACTAGACAGTGGCTTATCCAAAGCAACAAAATCTCAGGAAATAACATAAACCAGCAAAAGTACTAGAATGACACGAGAAACATAAACTCCTTTTAACAAGAGATCCTCACACTAGTGTTTTACTACCACTCAATTATATCTGACCCAAACAAGTGAAAACCTCACTTAAGGCTAAAGACACTGTTTCAACTAGTAGACCCTTACAATTACTGCACATGGACCTTTTTAGACCTTCTAGGACAAAAATCTTCGGTGTAAATCTCTATGCTCTTGTAATTGTTGATGACTTCTCTAGATTCACTTGGACCTTTTTCTTAGCACAAAATAATGAAGCTTTTAAAGCTTTTAAGAAAATGGCTAAGGTTGCTCAAATTAAGAAAGACGTGAAAATTGTTTCAATTAGGAGTGACCATGGAGGAGAATTCCAAAATGAGGAGTTTGATAACTTTTGTGATAAACATGGTATAAAACATAATTTTTCTGCACCTAGAATTCCGCAACAAAATGGAGTAGTTGAGAGGAAAAATAGGTCACTTGAAGAAATTGCTAGAACCATATTAAGTGACTCTAATTTACCAAAGTATTTTTTGGCTGATGCTGTAAGTACTGCATGTTATGTTTTGAATAGAGTTCTAATAAGGCCAATTTTGAAGAAAACTCCATATGAACACTACTACAGAAAAGGGTTTTAGTAGCGCACCTTCAATAGCGCTTTAATGAGAAACGCTGCTTAAAAAGAGGTGGAAGACATTTAACAGCGCTTCCTATAATAAGCGCTATCCATTCCTTACCCTAAGACAGTGCTTTCTTAAGAAAGCGCTATTGAATGTTGACAGGTAGGAATAGATAGCGCTTCCTTGAAGAAGCGCTATCTTTGGTCAGGGAATAGACAACGCTTCTTTAAGCAAGCGCTATCTATTCATTATCTAAGATAGCGCTCCATCGAGAAAACGCTACTTATTCATTTTCTTGAGAATAAAATTTGTTCCCCCTCTCTTGACTCTTAACCTAGCACCCTCACTCATTCTTCTTCTACCCCACCGTCGAACCACCAACCTTGCACGGCCACCACACACCACCATCGCACAGTCACTATTCAAGCCCTTATACACAGCTGCACACCTCACTGCTCACAAACAGTGATTTGAAGAGCTCATCGCCGCGGTCTCCAATGTTTCCCTTCTGGCAAAAAACACATTGCCGACGTCTCCACACTCGCTGCCATTTCTGCTCCTCCGGCACCATTGTTTCTGCTTCGCAAGTCCCTCGCCACCGTCCCGCTGCCATCATCCCTTGGTCCTCTTCATGCAGTCACGCAAGCCCTAATGTTCTCTCAGGTAAGCCTCCACCCGTTCTGCTCTCTCTCTTTCGCTCACCTGCACACCTTCTTCTGCGCACACAGTTCCGTTCCTTATTGAATCCTCTTTCCTTATATGTGGGTAACATGAAGGGAAACGACCAAAAATTAATAAGAACCAGAGCAAAGAGGAAAACATAAGGAACGAGAGGGAGGGAGTGTCCTTGATATAGTCTGTCTCGATTATCTCTTCTATTAACATTTTGTCAAAGTGTTTCTTCACACCAATAATATCTGGGTCTTTGATATCTGCACTTGTTCATGGACTCAACTTGACAGACATGCGAGGTCTACATCCACAGGGGCGGTTTTCTCATACAGCTGTTGTTGTAGACAACCAAATATGGTCTTAAATTTTGGAAGGGTTCATTTATGGGCCTCTAGATTGTCGAGTTTATTTTCATGTGTTTGCATCTTGTTTTTCTTTTCCCTGGGAAAAATTCAATTAACATATTCATAGCACTTAGTTTGACATTGAAGTTTTCTGTTGCCCATGGATCTCATTTTTCACAAGAGTGAGTTATTGTTTTTTGTTTTTCCTTGTTTTGAACTCCAGAGGCAGATTTTGAGAGTATTATCAGAGTATCTATTTTTTTTGTCACTATTACAATTCTTGTACAGTATTGAAGTCTATGAAATATATTAAGTTGAGAGCTAGGTTGGTCTGCTTTGTTGATAGCATGATGAGTGTTTATTGGGATTTTCATGTGTTTTCTGTCGCTCAACTTGTTGAAATTTTCTTTAGTGGCTAGGAAAAAAGTAAAAGATGGCTCTGCTTGAAGCACTTGAAAAGGTCAAAGCTGGTAAGTATTTAATCAATTAAGGGATAACTACCTTGAGTTAATTTAGTGTCTTTGCTTCTTCTTCAACTTTAACTTTATATATCATATGTTTGTATATAATTTCACTTTTTTTTGCAGAGCTGATGATTTTAGGTTTCATTTCACTGCTTTTGACTTTCGGGCAGAATTACATTGTCAAAATATGTGTTGATGTAAAGGTTGTGAGCAAAATGTTGCCATGTCCATATAGATATAAAGACACTGGCAGTGCATCAAATGGTGGAGAGGAACATTGTAGGAAACTTGTGTCTTATGAACATAGATATTTAGCTGCTGACACTACCTCATACAAATGCAGCAAGGAGGGACATGTGCCACTTCTATCTGTCAATGGATTGCACCAATTACACATCCTCATATTTTTCTTAGCAGTCATTCATGTGCTTTATAGTGCTGTCACAATGCTTCTCGGGAGATTGAAGGTTTGCTTTTTCTTCTATTTTTTTTAGAAGGGTTCCCTTAATTAGTGCTCTTAGGGTGCTGGTTAGCATTCTCCTTTTTAGAATCTGTTAACACTAAGGATATTGAATGGAACTACATATTCTTGTTTTGGAACTTTGGAAGTATGAGTCTGGAAGGTTTATGTATCTGTAAGGTCATGTGGTTATATCTTAAGGTGATGAGCCTTAAATTGGTTTAAGTTCAGACATGCAGCTGATGGAACTAAATGTGGCCATAGTGCTGTTAAAGTACCTAACTGCAGGGAAATACTGAAGCCTTGAATATTGCCAGTCTCATTTATTGGTTTTAGCTTATTGTATTTGTTGTTTCATAATTTTGTTTTCTTTTATTCTTCTAACGGAGAAAAAGAAAAACAGAAACCTTTAGATTCTGTTCAAACTTGATAGGTACCAGAAATTTACTAAAGGAAAATGGAGCTTTGCTCCTTACAATAGAGATACTCCTCTGATAACGCGGAAAAAACAGCAACATGGTGGATGCTATTGTAAGTAGGGTGAAGGCACTGTATGAATGAAACAATGTAACAACCTTAACCCAAGACCAAACCACGATACATTAAATTCACCATGGAGAAGCTGAAAGAAAACTTGACGATTAATGAACAATGAGAAACAACCATATCAAGGAAAAAAGGATTTAAATGGCAAGTAAACTGCATTAAAACAGCCTGAGTAACTAATCCATAATGTGTGGATTTGAGTTTTTAAAGTGGTCACTTTCTATAAAGATGGCCAAGGATAGGGAATGTAACCATTAACCAGATTAATTATTTGCTCCCAGGAGCTAACTTTGTTGATTGGAAAGTCAAAGTACATGAACCTGTTGAAAACTAGTTTCTTGATAATCTGTAGTTAGTATGATGGTTGAAGAGTCTTTTTATTTTATTTTATTCTTCCTGCAAATACGTGGATGGAAGGCATGGGAGGAGGAGGCTTCAGCTCATGGTTATGAGTTTGCCACTGGTATGAGTTCCAATAATGTATATGTTTTTCTTCTTCTAGTGTAAAATGATGGTATGCAGTTGAAAGCTTTAAGAATGCACTGACCTTGGAGCCAAATGATTGTAAGTTATGATTTTGGTTCAGGCCTTTTGCCACAGACTCTACTGTGCTATAATCACAGGCATATACATTTATTCAACTTCATCTATCTAGTCAGGTTTTTCTTGTATTATTGAGAATCTGTTTTCGACTTTTTTTTTTTTTGAATTTAAAATATGGGATAACCTTTTTAATGATACAAGCTGAAAATTAAAGTCTGAAACTTGAATGATGTAATCAACTTGAATGTATAATGTATAGAGTAATTTGATTTGTTAGGAAATCCAAGTAAAGTGTTACCTTGTAAAGAGTTAAAACTTAAAAATAATGTGGTTTTATTTGTCCATTTTCACTGAACCTTATATTACAGTTTTGCAAGTAGTGTAATCTAAAGTTGCCCGTAGCTTACTCAATATCTTGTTATTGCAGCTGGAATAAAAAAGGAACTTGCAGCTGCCATGAAGAAGGTTAGTTTATCTATCTAAATTGAGCAAGCATGAAACATTATATTCTTATTTGGGAATCTAACTGATAATGTTTGTTACAGATAGCTGATAGGCGTGATCAAGAGAAAAAAGCATATAGCAAAATGTTCCAATAACATTCTGGTATGTCTCATCTAATTACTGCATGAATACCAGCGAGCAGTTGGTGATATTTACATGAACTGGCTTGTGTGTTGAAATTGATATTCTCCACATGATGCATCGTGTGTACCTTGGACATCTTTCTTTGCCATCCTTGCTATACTTCCAGAAAATTTATGTGTTCGGTAAACAAAAAGTTTGACACATCCTCTGTTTAACCTGGCAATATTCTTGAGGGCATGATATGTAACATTTTAGGCAAGAGCTTCCCTATTTTCAAAGAAATTCAGTTCATTTAGTTTGTTGTAGCACATGGAGTAGCTTTTCTTGAATAGTGCAAGATCTACTTCTCTTATGGATTTAGGAACCATTACCTCCAATTTCTTTGGCAATCACATCAAGTACAATTTTAATTAAAAGAATTGTTTATCTCTTTGTTTTCTGTAGTTAATAGAGGTAATACTTATTCCATGTTGGGATCTTGCCAAATATGAAGAAAAGATGGTAGGAAACTTGGGTATGGTGGGGGGAAGTTCTCAAAGTAGAACTTCATCTCATTCTTGTTTTGTTATTTTGCAGTCGACCTTTTTAACCTTATTTGATAGAATTGTTTGACTACTTTTGAGGGTATTGCAATCCTTACACCAAGGTAATGTATTTAAATCCATCGATTGATTTACCCATGAATGTTACATTCAAGTAATTTCGGCTTCTTATTGTTGTCTTGTATGCTGCTGCTTGCATTTGTTTCATTTCCAGATTTAAATTAATATGTATTAATAGAAGTTGTACTTTTATGCAGGGGACGATACACTGTCGAGCTACATCTGTCATTCTTGCGCCTTCAAGGACAGGCTAATGATTTCAAAATCCAGTACAGCAGTGTGGTTCGGTTGTTTTTACTCCCTAAGGTTTATTTATTGATCCTTTGCCTTCATTTCACCGATATTTGTTTTTGTATTAAGTAATTTAAGTTATATGTGAGAGTGATAGTTTAGTGCAACCAGCCAATGATCTCTTCTTTCCAGACCTATTTAGTATACTGACTGTTTCTCATGTCAACTGACTGTGTATTTGTAGTCTAATCAGCCACATACCTTTGTCGTCGTTAGTCTTGATCCCCCTATCCGGAAAGGATAAACTTTGTATCCTCATATTGTGATGCAGGTACGATTGCTTACTGGTGTCATGGTTGACCAATTTAGGTGATCCTTGCCTCTGAACCTAACATTTCTTTGCTCATTTCTTTATAGTTTGAAACTGATTATGTCGTGCAAAGTGAATTGTCAATGGGTGAAGATCTCTATAACACCAAGTACAAGGACAAGTTGGAGATGTCTTATCCATGAAGTGTTCACCACAATATTGCGTGGCTTATCTGGTGCCAAAGTTACCAAACCCGGAAAGTTTAGGAGTTGTCAAGATGGTTATGCAGTGAAATCATCTTTGAAAGCTGAAGATGGAATTCTATATCCCCTTGAAAAGAGCTTCTTCTTTCTTCCTAAACCTCCCACTCTTATTCTTCACGAAGAGGTAAAATCCAGCTGCAGATTAACTGATGTCAATTACGCTTTGCATACTGATGAGTGTGATTCCACATCATCTTTGTCTATCATTTCACATGCATTTTCATGTAGTTTAGGCATATTTTTATTAGATTTTAGGTTAATTTTCCTTTGGAACGGGTAAGGCGGTTTTCGTGTGTTGTTTTGCAGAAATCAAGGGTAAAATGCTCAAGATCAACCATGATGAAGTTTGGATGAAAATGGAGCTTTAAAAGTGCAGAAAATGAGCCAAACAGAGCCCATCACGGCCATGATCGAGCAAAACTGAAAAAGAACAAAGGCTGAAGTCAGAGTCTGTCACGGCCTGGCCGTGATAGCCATCACGGCCGTGACCCAAAACCACCACAAGTCAGAGCACATCACGGCCCAGCCGTGATTCAGAACACGGCCATAACAGAGGGCTCGCGACGCGAGCATAGGCTCGCCACGCGAGAGACTGGAATTTTGCAAAAGTTCCAGAAGCAGAGACCCGTCACGGCCAGCCCGTGATGGCCATCACGGCCGTGACGCGCATTACTTGGACCTGAAGAAACCGAAATAGATCAGATTTTGAGTTGGTTTGGGACTCTAACTTCCCAATTTCTATAAATAAGGATCAAGGCATCAGATCAAGGGGGATATCTAGACTTGTACACAAGGACTTAGGCATAGATCTCTCTTCTCCTCTTCTCATCTCTTCTCTGATTTTTGCATTTTCTATTATGTTGTCAACCCAGCTTGTCATCTCCATGGCAAGACTGGAGTAGTAGTTTGTTTCTAGGGACTAGGGCTCTGCCCGAGTTTTGTAAATGTTGTTGATTTGATGTAAAATCGTTGTTGATTTCGTTATTGTTTTAGATCTGATTTCTAGTGTGTTAACCACTCGTAAATTCGGCAACCGCTTATTTGCGTGACGTAGACATTCTAAGGAGGAACCTAGCGGTGAACTTAGGATTTCTAGGGTATTTCACTCGTAAAATTCGGCGGCCACTGGTTTGTGAGATGTGGATGATCCAAGGAGGAACCTAGCGGTGAACTTAGGTTATTTGCATGACCGAGACATTCTAAGGAGGAACCTAGCGGTGAACTTAGGTGTCGGACCTATAGAAGTCAGACTTGGGACTGAAATCACGAGAGTTAGAAGCCGTCCCTCGAGGAGCAACGAGTTGTCACGGAACGCAAAGGGTCCAATCTGGGATCGACTACCACGAGAGTAGGGGTCGGGTCAATTGGGCACGGCTTTTGTAACTCGAGAGGGAGCTTAAGCTATCAGAGGATAAACTCGCCTTCAAGGCAATTTCGGTAATCAACAAAGGTAAATCAGATTAGCAACATAAACAGCCTCAAAGGTAACCCAAATCCCTAGGAATCCGTTTAGATCAAAACCCCAAAAACACTTGTTTTCTGTTTGTTTATCATTTAAATTCAAATTCAAAAACCCTTTTTACTCAAAATATAAAAATCCTTTTTTTAAAACTGTCCAGATCTAATCGATTCGAAAACCGATTGCGATTCAGGAACACGGTCTCTGTGGGTTCGATATCTTTTGTTACTTGACGGCAGTCCGGTACACTTGCCGGAATCGCACGAGCGTCGTCGCGCGTCGACTTACGCCACATCAAGTTTTTGGCGCCGTTGCCGGGGACTGTGCCTTTTCGAATTTCAATTAGTTTTTAAATTGATTTTTCTGGACCCTTTTCTTTTTATTTGATTTTTATTTCTGAAATAAAAAAACAAAAAAAACAAAAATCAAAAATTTCTTTTCCTTCTATTGTATCCATCTCTCTGTGTGTTATATGCAAAGATCCCTAAGTCTCGGGAGCCTTAGTGAGATTGATCCGGAGATCGAGAGGACCTTCCACAGACGTAGAAGACTACAAAGAGAGGGAGAAAGGTTGAGTCCCGTTCCACTCATGGTGAATCAACCGGATACAAAACCTTTGAAGGACTACGCAGCCCCAAATGTGAGAGGCTTGCGAACTGGGATTGCAAGGCCAGAGATTGAGGCGGAAAACTATACCATACCACCTATGCTAATCAACATGATTAGGCAACATCAATTCGGAGGATTGCCTTATGAGGACCCGACTGATCATATAGAAACATTCTTAGAGTTCACCGACGCAATCAGGATTAATGGAGCCTCGGTCGATGTTGTGCGTTTGAGACTGTTTCCCTCATCTCTCACTGGAAAGGCGAAGGCCTGGCTAAAGCAAATCCCCGCTAACACTTTGACCACTTGGGACCAATTGGAGCAGGCGTTCTTGGAGAAATTCTTCCCTCCATCCAAGACGGCCTACATAAGAACCCAGATCACCGGCTTCTTCCAGAAAGACGGAGAATCATTATCAGAAGCTTGGGATCGATACAAGGGACTGCTTGAGTCTTGCCCACATCACGGACTCGAGAGGTGGTTAATAGTGCACACCTTCTATAACGGATTGGATTACTCTTCGAAGGTGTCACTAGATTCTGCAGCCGGTGGAGCGTTTATGAATAGGCTTCTCACTGAGGCATTCAACATCATTGAGAATGTCGCCACCAACTACCACCAATGGGGGTCCGAAAGAGGTAATAACCCGAACAAGATTTTGGGGGGTAAGTTTGAGGTAAATAGCACAGATCTTATTATGCCAAAAATAGACTCACTTAATAAACGTTTTGATCGGCTGGAAAGAGCTAATGTGAGTGCATTAGGTGCTACTAACCTTGTTTGTGAGATTTGTGGAATGCAGGGACATGACATGATGGAATGCCCACATGGATCTGGCACTTCGGGTGAGCAAGTGAACTCTTGTAACAACTTCTACGATACGAACCCGAAGCTGCCCAACTATGCTCCCCCAAATCCCTACAACCAAAGAAGGAACAACCCTTACCTCTCCTACGGCAACTACAGCAATACGCTCAACCATGAGTTCCAAGAGGGTCAAGGTAATAAGAGAGCCGCACCGGGGTATCCTCAGGTTCAAAAATCTAAACTCGAGACTTTATTTGAAAGTTTTGTAGAAACTCAGACAAAACAGAATGAGGAGTTTAGACAACAAGGAAGGGCAGTGAGTGAAGCAATAAAGGAGCTAGCATCTAAGGTAGACAACTTAGCAACTCATAACAAGATTCTGGAAACCCAGATTGCCCAACAAGCCAGCACGTACTCGAGACCTAAGGGTACAATCCCGGGGCAACCCGAAGCAAATCCCAATGAGCATTGCAATGTCATACACTTGAGGGATGATAAGCTTGAGGCGGGGGTAGCTGAAATGGAGGTGGAACCGGGGGAGGAAACGAGCGAAAAAGAAGAGCCAGAACCAAAATACGTCCCTCCACCACCGTACCAACCCCCGATACCTTTCCCACAGAGGTTGGTCAGGAAAAAGCAAGTAGATGTAGAGATTAAAATGCCTACTAAACTGAAAGACCCAGGTAGTTTCTCCATCGCTTGCTCGATTGAACAGGTGCAAATAGACCCAGCCTTATGTGACTTAGGGGCTAGCACGAGCTTGATGTCCCTCACTATCATGGAAAGGTTGGGAAGCAAAGAGTTGAGACCATTCAAATTCCCCTTACAATTTGCGGATGGCTCAACTAGGACTCCTCTAGGCATACTAGAGAATGTTCCTGTAAAGGTAGGGAAATTCTTCATCCCTACCGACTTCCTGGTATTGGATATGAAAGGGAATTCTAAATTCGCCATCATTTTAGGAAGGCCATTCTTGGCAACCGCTGGAGCAGTAATAGACGAAGGAATGGTAAACTCTCTCTAAATGTAGAGGAAGGTAGGGTAAATTTTCAGTTGACTAACTCTTGTAACAACCCTCCTTTTGAGAGCCATGTGTGCAGAATTGATGTAACGTCTCCAGTGGTAAAAGAGGAACTCAACATGGAAGCAACTCCGAAGATATGCATGGCTGATGATGCACCCAGAGGTGACGAAGTTGGAGTTGCTGTCCATGCGAAAACTAATCTTCCGCCGGGAGGAAGGAAGGCTAGGAAGCTCCAAGAGAAAAGAGCGAAGCGGAAGCGTTATTGGTCGTATGAGCAGAAACGACTTTTTGAAGGAGTTCCTTGGAAAAGAAGTGTTCCTGCACTTCTACGCCCAGCCGACCCCGGTTGATTGAAGGAAGTTTGGTCAAGCTTAGGACCGTAAACAAGCGCTTCTTGGGAGGCAACCCAAGTTTTCTTTCCCTTTTTCCTTTTGTTTTTGATTTAACCTCTTGAATAATTTGAGAAGATCAAGAGGCAAAAATATCATTAATAGGTTTGTCTAGTGTTTTCAGGTTGAGAAAGGGAAGAAGAGCAGAGAAAGATAAAGTCAGAGGTCATCACGCCCTGGACGTGACAGTGGTCACGGCCGTGATAAGCTATACAAGAGCACAGAAAGGATCACGGTCTAGCCGTGACAACAATCACGAGCGTGATGAGTAGGATGCCAAGGCCAGAGAGCATCACGGCCTAGCCGTGATGTAGATCACGACCGTGACAGGGAAACTCCTGAGGACCAGAAACGATCACTGCCTGCCCGTGATGAGCCTCACGGCCGTGATAAAATTTCCACCCAAGTTTTGACTGGAATGTGAGCCAACACCCGCTACCGATTCGGTAAGTTGTTCCATTTTTCTCCTCTCTCCGACTTGATTATTTACATTGGAGACAATGTAAGTAATCAAGCTTGGGGTAGGGGTATTTATTTTTGCATTTGCATTGTTGCATTCATATTGCATTCTCATAGGCATGGATTGGTATGATCACATTCTATAGATTGCTCCTCACTTAGAACATGCATCCGATTGTGAGAACTTGGAGCCAAATGAATTGAGATGGTGAATATTTGAACCCAATTTTTAATTATTCTTGTGATATGGCTAAAAATGAAATTTCTTGAGATAGTCATTTGATAGTTGATAATTAGCATGTGGTTCCTTAAACTTGTGTTTCTCACTGATTTTTGAACTACTAAATGTAAGATTTTGAGCCAAAAGGGGTATTCACTAAATCTACCCCATTTCTTGTGCTAGAGTGTTGTAATTCCTCTTGGACTGTATTTTCTAGAACTTGACTTGAAACCATTTTGAAACTTAAAAATTTTTGAAAACATTTTTGGAAATGATTGAGGCACTAGGTATTTTTCTGGCCTCCCGAGCTTTGAATGATAAATGCTACCCCTTAGTTGCCTAATTTTGAGCCTAAAGAAAAAAAAATACTTTTCTTGGTACCTTGAATTACTTTGATAAATAATGCTTGGTATGACACCTTTTAAAGTATTACCAAAAGGGCAAAATGGTAGTTGGAAAAAGTATGGGATGAAAAGCTAGAAAGTAATTTCTCTTGAGCTATAAATCTCCCCTTCTCTAAACTAATAAAATGAAATAAACGAAAGAAAAAAAATGGAGAAGGGGATGACAAAGAAAGAGAGAAATGAAAATAAAAAGAAAAAGAAAAAAAAAATAATAGAAGGAAGAATGGTGGAAAAGTAAACCAAAGCCCAAAAAGGGGGTATTTTAGAAGGTGTCATGCTTTGCAATGTTTGATGATTTGTTTAGCCTTCTTGAAATTCCCTTTCCTTGATTTTCCCACCTAACAATAAATCCCATGGCCATATTACAACCAAAGGAAAAGACCTCTTGATTCTTAAGTGTTTTCATTAATAAAGTAGAGATTTGGTTAATAGTCAAGCCTATGGTAAAATACTTTCCTTGAGGAAATGGAGTGAATTGTCATATACCCTAAAATACTTGAGTGAGGTGAGATGAGTGCCCAAATCAGTGAGAATATGAACTTGAAAAACCTAAGCTTCTAATTGGACTTGAACTTGATTATCTCTTGAGTGCTTATTGAATATGCCTATCACTTGGATTAGCTTCTAGGGTTTTTGGTTCACTATCCATGCTTTGATTGATTTATCTTATGGCCTGAGTAATTGCTTGAGGACAAGCAAAGTTTTAAGCTTGGGGTGATTTGATGAGTGTGATTCCACATCATCTTTGTCTATCATTTCACATGCATTTTCATGTAGTTTAGGCATATTTTTATTAGATTTTAGGTTAATTTTCCTTTGGAACGGGTAAGGCGGTTTTCGTGTGTTGTTTTGCAGAAATCAAGGGTAAAATGCTCAAGATCAACCATGATGAAGTTTGGATGAAAATGGAGCTTTAAAAGTGCAGAAAATGAGCCAAACAGAGCCCATCACGGCCATGATCGAGCAAAACTGAAAAAGAACAAAGGCTGAAGTCAGAGTCTGTCACGGCCTGGCCGTGATAGCCATCACGGCCGTGACCCAAAACCACCACAAGTCAGAGCACATCACGGCCCAGCCGTGATTCAGAACACGGCCATAACAGAGGGCTCGCGACGCGAGCATAGGCTCGCCACGCGAGAGACTGGAATTTTGCAAAAGTGCCAGAAGCAGAGACCGTCACGGCCAGCCCGTGATGGCCATCACGGTCGTGACGCGCATTACTTGGACCTGAAGAAACCGAAATAGATCAGATTTTGAGTTGGTTTGGGACTCTAACTTCCCAATTTCTATAAATAAGGATCAAGGCATCAGATCAAGGGGGATATCTAGACTTGTACACAAGGACTTAGGCATAGATCTCTCTTCTCCTATTCTCCTCTCTTCTCTGATTTTTGTATTTTCTATTATGTTGTCAACCCAGCTTGTCATCTCCATGGCAAGACTGGAGTAGTAGTTTGTTTCTAGGGACTAGGGCTCTGCCCGAATTTTGTAAATGTTGTTGATTTGATGTAAAATCGTTGTTGATTTCGTTATTGTTTTAGATCTGATTTCTAGTGTGTTAACCACTCGTAAATTCGGCAACCGCTTATTTGCGTGACGTAGACGTTCTAAGGAGGAACCTAGCGGTGAACTTAGGATTTCTAGGGTATTTCACTCGTAAAATTCGGTGGCCACTAGTTTGTGAGATGTGGATGATCCAAGGAGGAACCTAGCGGTGAACTTAGGTTATTTGCATGACTGAGACATTCTAAGGAGGAACCTAGCGGTGAACTTAGGTGTCGGACCTATAGAAGTCAGACTTGGGACTGAAATCACGAGAGTTAGAAGCCGTCCCTCGAGGAGCAACGAGTTGTCACGGAATGCAAAGGGTCCAATCTGGGATCGACTACCACGAGAGTAGGGGTCGGGTCAATTGGGCACGACTTTTGTAACCCGAGAGGGAGCTTAAGCTATCAGAGGATAAACTCGCCTTCAAGGCAATTTCGATAATCAACAAAGGTAAATCAGATTAGCAACATAAACAGCCTCAAAGGTAACCCAAATCCCTAGGAATCCGTTTAGATCAAAACCCCAAAAACACTTGTTTTCTGTTTGTTTATCATTTAAATTCAAATTCAAAAACCCTTTTTACTCAAAATATAAAAATCCTTTTTTTAAAACTGTCCAGATCTAATCGATTCGAAAACCGATTGCGATTCGGGAACACAGTCTCTGTGGGTTCGATATCTTTTATTACTTGACGGCAGTCCGGTACACTTGCCGGAATCGCACGAGCGTCGTCGCGCGTCGACTTACGCCACATCACATACATATGAGATTACGTATAGGAGGTTTTGACTGTTTTTCCTTTCCTACTAGATTGACTATGTGGAATTTGAGCGGCATGCTGCTGGTGGTTCAAATATGCATTATTTTGACCTGCTGATCAGACTAAAATCTGAGCATGAACATCTCTTCCGTAATATTCAGAGAAATGAATACCACAATTTGTATGGTTTTATCAGGTAAATGTTAGCTTGTTGCCTTTTTTTTCATGTCCGCAAAGCTGATTATTCATTATATGAATTTCATTTTTTGGCCTGCACATGCAGTTCAAAGGGCTTAAAAATTATGAACTTAGGAGATGCCAAGGCCCCTGTTGGTATGGCTAAAGTTCTTGAGAATGATGATGATGTTGCCAGTTCGTGTGCATTTGTTCTGTACATGTATCTTCAGCCTGTCCAAGTTTCCCCACTTTGGTTTTTTTTTTTCAGTGGGCTCCCTGTGGTAGGATTCTAGTCTTGCTTTTGCTTCTCTTTATATTAATCAGTGATAAATGTCTGCAGGACGAAGATTTTGTTGCTGACAAGGATGATGGAGGTTCTCCAACTGATGATTCTGGAGCAGACAATTCTGATGCTAGTGATAGCGATGATGAGAAAGAGGCAAGTTTATTTTTGCATTTATTGTCTTGTAATACCTCCCCTCTATCATTTAAGTTTTTGTTGTGTCTGACACCTTAATGATGACCAATTTTCAGAAGCCTGCCAAAAAGGAACCAAAGAAGGATCTGTCTTCTAAGGCATCTACTTCTAAGAAGAAATCAAAAGATGCTGATGAAGATGGAAAAAAGAAAAAAAACAGAAGAAGAAAAAGGACCCAAATGCACCCAAGAGGGCAATGTCTGGTTTCATGTTCTTTTCTCAAATACTCTGATATTATGGTAGCTAGTGTCTCTCCTATATTATTAGACTTGTGTGTATGTGCAAGTGATCTGTATGTGTATCTTATGCAGGCCGACAACAAAGACTTTGTGCGATCAAGCAGAAGATGGAAGCAGCATGCACAAATTGTTTATAATTACTAGTGTGTTGATTAGCTTGTACACATTGTTAGTATGCATGGTTATTATCTAGTGTAGGTTAGCGACCTTTTGGTTTATGGACTTAAATAGTAGAATTGGTTATGTGTAAGCGTTACTGTGAATTGTGTTAAAGTATATTACTTAATTAATTGGTTATATATGTATGAATTTGATATTTGGTTTGGTTTATATATATATATGCTTACCAATATTGTATGTAAGCTTTGTACATTATATATGTGTATGTGTGTGATGTACCTAAATGCAGTGTTACTGTGAATTGATAAGGGATGGTTGTGCAGGTGGGAAATGTGGAAAAACAGTGAATAATGAGAAAAAAAAGGGGGGGATAGGTAGCGCTTTCTTGAAAAAACGCTGTCTAAAGTGACAAATAGACAGCGCTTTCTTGAAAAAACGCTGTCTAAAGTATGTAATAGGTTGTCTTATTACCAACTTTAGACAGCGCTTTCTCAAGGAAACGCTGCCTAAAGTGACAAATAGATAGTGCTTCCTTGAGAAAGCTCTTTCTAAAGTATTTAAAAGATTGTCTTATTACCAACTTTAGACAGCGTTTTCTCAAGGAAGCGTTACCTATTCCTACTTTTAGTAGCACTTTCTTGAAAAAACGCTGCCTAAAGTGACAAATAGATAGCGCTTCCTTGAGAAAGCGCCATCTAAAGTATGTAATAGATTGTCTTATTACCAACTTTAGACAGTGCTTTCTCAAGGAAGCGCTACCTATTCCTACTTTCAGTAGCACTTTTTTAAGCGCTATTGAATCTCTCTCACCTTCAGTAGCGGGTGAATAGATAGCGCTTTGAAGCACTACTAAAGGCCAAAAAAAAGCGCTACTAAAGCCCTTTTCTGTAGTAGTGGAACTTTACAAGGGAAGAAAACCTAACATCTCTCATTTTCATGTATTTGGCTGTAAATGTTTTGTGCTAAATAATGGCAAGGATAATCTTGGGAAATTTGATCCCAAAGCTAATGAGGGTATTTTCCTAGGTTATTCATTAACTAGCAAAGCATATAGAGTGTTTAATAAGCGTACTTTATCAATGGAAGAATCTGTTCACATAACATTTGATGAGTCTAACCCCAAAAGGTTGGGAAAGGACATTTTTGATGATGTAGAAACTCTTGAGGATGAAGTGAAATCTAATCAAGGAAAGGAGAGAAACAAGGAAAAGGAAGATGAAGAAAGCAATAAAGAACCTCAAGCAGAACTTCAACAAGAAAATCTTCCTAAGGAGTGGCAAGCTTCAAAGAATCATCCCCTAGATAATATCATTGGTGAGATCACCAAAGGGGTAACCACTAGAAACTCTTTAAGGAATATTTGTAATACCATGGCGTTTGTATCTCAAATAGAACCAAAATGTGTTGATGATGCTATTAATGATGAACATTGGATGATTGCAATGCAAGAGGAGTTAAATCAATTTAAAAGGAACAAAGTTTGGGATTTAGTTCCAAAACCCAAAAGTAACCAAATAATCGGAACTAAATGGGTGTTTAGAAACAAAATGGATGAGAATGGAATAATAGTAAGAAACAAGGCTAGACTAGTTGTAACACCCAGGTGCCGACGAGGGCGTGGAGTGGTCGCCGGTGCAAGAAGGCACGGACAAGGAGCGGCTCCTGGCAGGCTACTAGGCAGAGGGACACATGAATGAACCGATTACACACCGAAATGAGAGGGATCCTGAGACTGTGTAGGTATGGGACTATATAGTTGAGAAAGGCTTATATGAATTAATTGGTACTACCTATACAAACAAGATGCATCTTCTTTTCGGTAGACCGTCACTTAAGAACTCCACAGTTAAGCGTGCTTGACTTAGAGCAATTCTGGGATGGGTGACCTCCTGGGAAGTTTTCCCGGGAAGCGTGTGAGTGAGGACAAAGCACGCTGAAAAGACCCGTGTTGGTTTGTGTGGACAGTCGTCAATCCATAAAGCAGCCAGGGATGTTACACTAGTAGCTAAGGGATATAATCAAGAAGAATGAATTGATTATGATGAAACATATGCTCCCGTAGCTAGATTAGAAGCCATAAGAATGCTCTTAGCCTATGCTTGTATAATGAACTTTAAATTGTACCAAATGGATGTGAAAAGTGCCTTTTTAAATGGAATAATACAAGAGGAAGTATATGTAAGCCAACCCCCTTGCTTTGTTGACAGTGAGTTCCCAAATCATGTCTATAAACTGACTAAAGCCCTCTATGGACTCAAGCAAGCTCCTAAAGCTTGGTATGAGAGGTTAAGCAATTTTCTCCTAGAGAAAGGCTTTAAAAGAGGAAAAGTTGATACAACACTATTTACTAAAACAAAAGCACACAATATTTTACTTGTTCAAATATATGTTGATGACATTATTTTTGGTGCTACTAATGAGTCTTTATGCAAGGAATTTGGTGAACTAATGCAAAGTGAATTTGAAATGTCCATGATGGGAGAACTTACCTTCTTTCTTGGACTTCAAATTAAACAATGCCAAGATGGAATCTTCATAAGCCAAACAAATAATTGCAAGGAACTACTAAATAAGTTTGGAACCGAAAGCACAAAGGAAATGGCAACACCAATGAGTCCAGCCTACTACTTGGACAAAGATGAACATGGTAAATCTATAGATGTATCCAAGTATAGAGGTATTATCGGATCCTTACTTTATCTCACTGCAAGTAGGACAGATATAATGTTTAGTGTGTGTATGTGTGCAAGGTATCAAGCTAATCCTAAAGAATCACATCTTACTGTAGTTAAAAGAATCCTGAAGTACCTCTTAGGAACAAAAGAAATGGGGCTGTGGTATCCCAAGGGATCCACTTGCACATTAATAGGGTATTCCGACACTGACTTTGCTGGATGCAAGTTAGATAGGAAGGGCACAAGTGGAACATGCCATTTATTAGGAAATTCCCTAGTGTCCTGGTTTAGTAAAAAGCAAACTAGTGTGGCCTTATCCACTGAAAGCGAGAATATGTTGCGGTACGGGAGTTGTTGTGCTCCAATCCTATGGATGAAACAACAATTAATTGACTATGGTGTTTATCTAGATCATATACCAATAAAGTGTGATAACACCAGTGCAATAAATCTAACAAAGAACTCAATTATGCACTCAAGAACCAAGCATATTGAAATTAGGCATCATTTTATCAGGGATCATATTCAAAGTGGTGATGTTGTGATTGAACATATAGATACAACCAAGCAATTAGCTGATATATTCACCAAACCACTTAATAAGGAGAGTTTCTTCTTTATAAGAAGGGAACTTGGCATAATTGATCCTCAAAATAACTAATAACAGATAGGCAGCACAAGTTGCTGTAAATTATGAAGGACATGAGCAAGATGCTAAGCGTCCTTAGGTGTCTGTAATTTTTTTTTTTGGTATTTTGGATGTTTTCATGAATTGCATAAGTTCTAAAATGCTTTATTATCAATGAATGTAATACTGCTTTTAAGTTTGATTTCAATATTCTCCATAAGTTTCTTTTTCATAATGACAAAGGGGGAGAAAAATGAACCATACATTGGAGAAAAATGAACCACACATTGGAGAAGATGAACAATACATTTGAGATGAACCATAATGATGAACCATGCATTCTTTGATATGCAAATTTTTATTTCTCTGACAAAGGGGGAGAAATATGAACCATAAAAATGAACCATGCATTTTCTGTTATGCAAATTTTTATTTCTCTGACACATAAGTAAGAACTGCTTTGAAAAGAAATACTAGAACTTATAATAATTGCAAGATGTTTTTTTTGATATGATAACACTTGATCTTTTGAAAGATATCAATGACACAGGGGGAGGACGAAAATAACTAAAGAACCATGCTTACTGAATAGCTGCACTCTGATTTGTTAAATAACTAAGGTTAAGTATGGTAAGGTTTGTCATAATCAAAAAGGGGGAGTTTGTAAGACTTAGCCCTCATTCATGTTTTTGATGTATGACAAACAAAGTGTATTTTGCATAAGATAATATATATAACTGTCTTTCTTTTCCTATAATTGTCTTTCTTTTCCTTTCTCCACCTTTTTGTCATCAGCCAAAAAGGTAAACAGGGAGTGGACCATCATTGTCAGCACAAGAAGAAGAAAAAGAGAACAAAAGTGAAGACTAAGCAGATGGAGGTGGTGGAGCAGGACTCTGAGTTTGACTCTTCTTGAAATCCATAAGAAATTCAAGCATTTTATTTACAACCTCTAAGGTTGGAGCCATTGAGGTTTGAACCCGCTGATGAACATCCTCCTTGATCTTCTCAGCTATCTTGTCAGCCTTTTCTTCAACTAATTTGCTAACCCTTTCATTAACCAGCTTTCCAAGAACTTCTTCAATATTTGATGGCAGAGGCTTTGAGCTTTCTGCAGATTCTTGAAGAGTGTCCATAGTTCTTGTCTGATCTTCAGGGTGCACTACAACTAATGCCAGAGGTTGAGAAGATTATCTTTCAGATGAGCTCTGTTGATGACACAATTCAGCAGCGTCTTCCAAAATATCAGCAATGATTATTTGTCCACTTGCTTTAGCATCAAGGTCATCTGAGATAGGCTTTGGAGAGCAAAGAGAGATAGCTCGAGAGATTGTGAAAGCGTAAAGTCTTTCTCAGAGGGAAAAGGTTTATTTTAAAAGAATCTTGAATATCAAAAGGTTTTTTTTTTTTAAAAAAAAAACTTTTGATATGACATGATAAAACGACGTTGGTAACTTGGGACCATAAAAAGGTCTTGATGGGATTGATGAGAGTAGTTGACTCAGCAGGGAAAGATAAGCATTCTAAATAAAAGTGTTCAAGAACAAAATAATATCAGCAATAAATGTGTGCATAGAGGAGTCCACACAAGACTAAGAGTGGACGTGCAAAGTCGTAGGTAGTGGACGCGTAGAATCCACTTGCTCTGGACGTCATGACTAGTGGACGTGCAGAGAAAACATCTAATGGTCGATCAATTTAACAATAATTATACTAGCTCAATCCACATACAACATATTCAAATGCTTTCTTATAAAGATAAATCTGTCATCAGCAAGAGGTTTAGTGAAGATATATGCCCATTGGTGGTCAGTATCTACAAATTGAACATCAAACACACCTTTTTGCACATAATCTCTAATAAAATGATGTTTAATTTCTATGTGCTTAGCTCTAGAATGCAGTATTGGGTTCTTTGATAAATTGATTGCAGCAGTATTATCACACATAAGTGGAATACTACTTACAAATACATTGTAGTCCTCCAATTGGTGTTTGATCCATAGAAGTTGTGAGCAGCAGCTTGCAAATGATATGTATTCTGCTTTACCAGTTGATAGAGCAATGGTACTTTGCCTTTTGCTTGACCATGATACTAGGTTAGCTCCAATGAAGTGACATCCTCCACTGGTGCTTTTTCTTTCAATTCTATCTCCAAAGATAAACAGCATCACAAAAACCAACTAATCTGTAATCATCATTTTTCTTAAAGCACAAACCCAGATTAGTTGTACCTTTTAAATATCTAAATATTCTTTTAACTGCTGAGAGATGAGACTCTCTAGGATCAGATTGAAAACGAGCACATAAGCAAACACTGAACATTATATCAGGCCTAGACGCAGTCAGATATAAAAGAGATTCTATCATACCTCTATATATCTTCTGGTCTACCTTTTTCTCTTTGTCATCTTTGTTTAGTATGGACGTCGGATGCATAGGGGTATTCATTGGTTTGCAATCATCCATCTTAAACCTCTTTAGAAGTTCCTTTGTAAATTTAGTTTGATGGATGTACACCTCGTCCACTTTTTACTTGACTTGAAGTCCAAGAAAGAACTTGAGTTCTCCCATCATACTCATTTCAAACTCTTTCTACATAAGCTTAGAGAATTCCTTGCACAGAGATTCATTAGTAGCACCGAAAATGATATCATCAACATAAATCTGTACTATAATGAAATCAGACTTAATAGACTTTCTAAATAGAGTTGTGTCTACTTTCCCTCTGTTAAAACCATTTTCCATTAGAAACGAACTTAACCTATCATACCAAGCTCTAGGAGCTTGTTTAAGTCCATACAATGCTTTCTTAAGCTTATAAACATGTTTAGGGTGATTTGTATTTTCAAATCCAGGAGGTTGCATGACATATACTTCTTCATTAATAAACCCATTTAAGAAGGCACTTTTAACATCCATTTGAAAATGTACAAAGCTATGATGTGCAGCAAATGATATTAAAATTCTTATAGCTTCTAGTCTAGCAACTGGTGCAAAAGTTTCAGTGTAGTCTATACCTTCTTCTTGAGAGTAGCCTTGAGCAACAAGTCTTGCCTTGTTTCTCACAACCTTACCATCTTCATCAAGCTTGTTTCTGTAGACCCACTTTGTTCCAATGATTGACTTGTCTTCAGGAAGGGGTACAAGCGTCCAGACTTCGCTTCTCTCAAACTGATTTAGTTCTTCTTGCATAGCAAGAATCCATCCTTCGTCCAGTAGAGCTTCGTCCACTGTTTTTGGTTCACATTCAGAGACAAGAGCAGAAACACTTTGTTCTCTGAAGTTTGACCTAGTTCTTAGCTTGTCATTGGGGTCACCAATGATTTGATCTTGAGGATGGTAGTTTTTGAAGTACCAAGATTTCTGAGCGTTTTCCTATTGAGAGGTGGAAGTCTCTGGTTGTTGTTGAGAAGTGTCATCTACTTGGATATCATACTTGATTTTTGGTTTCTCTCTTGAGATATTTAGATCAAGATCTGTAAAAACTTCATCAAGCTTTGATGGTCTCTTATCAGGCTGTTTGTCGTCAAATTTTACATTAATACATTCTTCTACAACTAAAGTTCTAGAATTATAAACTCTAAAGCCTTTTGAAGTTTCATAAAATCATAGAAGGATTCCATTATCTACTTTAGCATCAAATTTACCAAGTTGATCTTTTGTATTCAAAATATAACATTTACATCCGAAGGGGTGAAAGTATGAAATGTTGGGTTTTCTGCCTTTCCACAATTCATAAGGAGTCTTATTCAGAATAGGTCTAATGTATATTCTGTTCTGAATGTAGCAGGTAGTGTTCACAGTTTCAGCCCAGAAGTGCTTAGGGACAGAATTGTCATTGAGCATAGTCCTAGCCATCTCTTGAAGAGACCCGTTCTTTCTCTCTACCACACCATTTTGCTGTGGTGTTCTTGGTATTGAGAAGTTGTGTTGAATACCACTTTCTTCACAAAACTCATGGAATAGCTCATTGACAAATTCTCCCCCATGGTCACTTCTAATAGAAGCTATACACATGCCTTTTTCATTCTGTACACGTTTGCAGAATACAGAAAAGACCTTGAATGACTCATCCTTGTGAGCAAGGAACATACCCCGTGTCCATCTATTGGCGCATGTGCACTGACAGGCTGATTGTGGCCGTTTCCTTTTTCATCAACGTTTGCTCTCATTCCTACCCTTAAACTGTCCAGATAGTACTGCCTCGCCACCTTTTGGTCAGCTCGGATTGCTACGATTATTCTTGTTGATGAGGGGAACTTGAGGGTTAAATGGGGGGGTTGAAACTATAGCCCCTATTGCATTTAACGAAGGTTGATCTATCAAGATATTGTACGATGCTTCTGCATTTATCACCAAAAATTTCACGGTTACCGTTCGTGACAAGGGAGGCTTCCCGAATGTAATAAGCAGCTCAACGTAGCCTCTTCCTTCAGCTTTCTCACTCGAGAATCCGATCAGCGAACTGTTGTAAGGCTTCAGAAGTGACACTGGAATTCCGAGCTTGTCAAAGGTTGTCCAGTATAAGATATCGGTCGAGCTTCCTTGATCCACCAGGGCCCTTTTCACCACGAAGTTGGCCACTTCTACCGATAGCACCATAGGGTCATCTTGGTCTGGTGTTATTCTAACAAAGTCTTCGTTTGAAAAGGTAATGGGTGGTATATGTTGTGACTCCGGCAAGTGTACCGGGTCGTCGCAAGTAATAAAAATAACACGGTAAGTAAATACCGAGGTCGAACTCAAGGATTGGGATACCAATTCGACTAATCCGCGGGAAGTCAGATACGTTCGGTCAAATTCTGAGAAGAAGGTTGAGAGAGAGAGATTAATATAAGAAATTCAATTACCGAATCTAATGAAATAATTAATTAAAAATCAGAAAACTAAAATGTCCAAGGTCACAAATCCACCTACCCAATATGTACACCCAAGTGATGATGAATTCCTCCCTAAGTTCAATTACAATGTCAACCGGGACCCCTAAATTCTCCTAAATCCACTCTCGTGCTCATTAGGACGTATTCGACGATTGGATTAATTACTTACTAGGTCTCATAATCCTAATCTCGAATTCTGTTAATTCTTGTTCCCTATAAGGTTGCACCGATCTCCTACTCACTCTCGTGCAATATTTGATCGATGATCCTAATTCAAGTTCTAAACGTGAATCGCGTGACTAAGCCTCATCACATTAACAAGTCAATCACGCAACACATATGATTAACACAATCAAATCAGAATTAGAAAACGTGAATTGAATTAGAGGAGAAAGACATACATCTTATAGAATCTACACTTGCCATGGGTGGCTTCATCGTTCCCTCGGACGACGGGGATTAGTTCCTCATGCTCATAGACAAGCAATCGGAACTCATCCTAAACCTAAGAATTAAGAGAAGAGAAGAGGAGACGCAGCCCCGAATAAGGATTACAAAAGGCCTCTAAAAATTCTGATCCAAAAAGTCCCCTTTTCTCATTACGATCGCTCTATTTATAAGGAGGCCACGCGTCACGGCCGTGATGGCCATCACGGCCAGGCCGTGACGGCTTACGCTTCGGCGCGCACGGAATTTAAACCCTCGCGACGCGAAGGATGTCTCGCGACGCGAAGTCTTCTTGTCACGGCCCGTGATGTGAATCACGGCCTAGCCGTGATGCTTCTGCCCTTGTGTGGATTTTGGGTCACGGCCGTGATGCACATCACGGCTAGGCCGTGATGGTCTCTCGACTTCCAAGTCTTCATTATTCGCGAGGCGAGCCTTACGTTCGCGGGCGAGACCTCCAAAACTGCTTTTTCCCATTGCTTCTTAACTTCCTTGATTCTCAGAGCTTCATTTATTTAACCTGAAACAACGAAAGCAACCACAAGCGTAATTCTATTCAAAATAACCTAAAAACTACACAAAAGACGCAAAACGAGTCAAAGTCCAACTTAGGAACAAAACAAGGCAAATTTGGGCGAAAACGAGATTGAACTCGAATAAATTGGCATATAAACCCTAGTTCATCTAGTCATAAAACTAGATAAGCCAGAGGCTTATCAGTATAGACCGGGACGCTTGCACGACTGAGCCTACCATGCGCAGATCCCCGAGGTGCCTTCAGCGAGCTGAGTTGGAGGCTCCTCCCCCCGCGAATCCCCCCGAGATGGTGTTAATCACACCCTGGATTGGGCGATCCGCGTTACCATTTCGAGCTGGGATTCGACGCCTATTTCTTTCCTGATTTTCTTCATCATGGGGGCTTCTTCCTGGTCTGCGATTTTGACCGGACACTTCCTGGCGACGCCCATCCTAGCGTCCTTTCCCCCTTCGCACATATCTTCCGAGATGCCCCTGTTGGATTAAGTCTTCAATGGCATTTTTCAAGGCTCGACATTCTTCCGTGGTGTGACCCCGGTTTCGGTGATACCGACAGTGTAAAGTAGGGTCAACGCTTTTTGGGGTATATCCCCGAGGGGGGAGCTGTAGCAAGTTTATGTTACACACTTCCTGTAGGACAGCAAATCAGCTTGCATTCAGTGGGGTGTATACTTTGTATCTCGGGATATCCGCCTTATGTCGCCGCTCTTTCTGTGGGGCCAACTTCCTGTCCTTTGCCGCTCCTTTGTCTTGCTTTGGCTGGGGCGCATCGAAGTCGGGCTGAAGTATGTTGTTTTGGAGGCGGTGATCTCCTCCATGTCAATGTATCCGGCGGCAATCCTTTTCAGCTCTTCCATATTGGCAGGCTTCTTCCGTGTTAGCTTGTCCACATAGGGTCTCGGTCTTAGGGCCCCTAGGATGGCATATAATGCTACCCCGGGTTGTAAATCTTTGATCTGCATGGTGGCCTTAGTAAACCTGTTCATGAAGTCACGGAGAGACTCGATGAGCCCTTGTCGGAAATTCACAAGGCTCGCCGAGGTGTTTTGGTGAGGACGACTCATTGCAAAATAATTATTGAATTTGGCTTTCAATTCATCAAAATTATGAATGGACGAAGGAGGGAGACGAGAATACCATACCAGTGCAGAGCCTTCCAACGTGGTAGGGAAGGCTCGGCATTTGATGGGATCATTAGCTCTGATAGTTAACATATGAGCGTTGAAAGCCGTAATGTGAACATCAGGGTCGAACGTGCCATCATATTTCTTCATTTTTGGCATCTTGAAGTTTTCCGGGAAGGGAGCCGCCATGACAGCAACGGCAAATGGGTGGTCGTCCAAATCCACGACGGGCAGATCGCCATGTGTGGTCGCAGTTTGTACGTAAGAAGTGTTGGTCTTGGCGGAGTACGTCTCATCTTGGCTTCGCCCATCACGCATTTCCTCTATATGCTGCCGCATATCAATGTTATCCTGGCGAAGCTATTCTATTGCTCGCACTAAGGCTTGGGAATCCGGTCCATTGTTCGGTGGAGAACGAGTCGGTCCTTCGGCTCCGCTGCTGCTTCTGGTAGTAACCATGGCTCTAAGGGCTCTATTCAAAAAGGTGGCTAGGGAAAAATTTTACCTAGCCCCACGGTGGGTGCCGATTGTTTGTGCTCAAAACAATAAACCAATATATCAAAGGGTGGTAGTATTAATGAGATCGGATTACAAGGGAGCAGAACCTCTATGTCATGGCTGAGTCCTCAGCTATAGTGATGGATATATGTAAGGTACAAGATGACAAAAGCTACCCTAATGAGGATGATGACAGGCTTATATATGGGTCGAAGCACGTGTGATCTACGTGGGACGGTTTCGCCGAGTGGGGCCCTCTCCCATACGGGTAACACTTTTTCTCTTTCCTATCATGAGATCCTTCTAGAACGCCTACGTGTCCTCATGACGTGTCTTGCGGCGTGTGTTGTGTGATCTGTTCGAGTTGCTTACCCTCGACGAGTGATTTGGGACAACTCGGTCTCGGGTGTGTACGTCGAGGGTACCGAGTTGTCTATGCACACATGTCGGGTTCCCGAGTAAGATACTGGCACTATAACCCGGGATGAATACCCGAGTTCCTTCTATAAGCGGCTCCAACCTCATATGGGTCCTTTCAAGATTGATTTACATTGTTGGGCCTGAAGGTATTAGGCTGTGGACCAAATCCGGGGGAACACACACACACACACACACACACACACACACATATATATATACACTTTTGTTTCTTATACATGACAATTGTTTTTAACTCGGTCCTTATATGGAAAAAAAAATAAATTTAATCCATGTATATACAATTATTTTTAATTTTATCTTCACTATTCATTATTGATATAACACAATTTGTTAAACTTAGGGTGTATTTGATTTGCATAAAAATAAAGGACAAGACATGATAAGAGTACTTGTTCTGTGTTTGATTCAAAAATGGACATGGGATAATACAAAATAAGGGACAAATGACAATACAAAAACTCATATTTTTGTCCCTCGTTAAACTATATGACACAAAATTGTTCTAAAAACAAACTATTAAAAAAGACAAAATGTCCAGTTTTCACATTAACACATACCCTCGTTATTCGTTTTCCATTTCGTCTTTCTAGTCATTTAATAAATAAATTATTACAAGTGTTTGGATAAATACCCATCATCAATCCTAAGCCTACGTATAGTACTTCAAGGAGAAAACTTACGCATAGTACCAAAGGTACTTTTTTTTTTTTTTTAACAAAGTAGCAAAGGTACTTGTTTTACTGTTCTCCTATCATATTTGGACACGTGGAAATTTTTTCCATGTCAACACATGTCCTCTAATTTGCACACAGTCTTTCACACGTTTGCGTTCCGCACTCGCCCCAAATGCTGTTCTCTCCGCCGTCTCTTTCTTTTTCCTCCGCCAACTCCTCCCTTTCTAACCATCGCAGGCTCTATCCATCTTCGGCTCTATTACATTTGTTCAGCCACAATGCAGCAAGATGTTTGAGATTATGCAAGATTTATGATGCTACTAAACAAGTTCTGCATCTTCAATTCACCATTAGATTCACTTGAAAACGAAGAGATTATGCGGAATATTTTGTCTAAACCAGACAACATGGCTATAGATACTCAAGCAAACCTAAAGATACTCTCAACTTTCATGTTCAAATTTCACAGCTTGTAGAACACCAAAAAGTTTTCCCTATTTCCAGTTTGTTGACAACTTGACAGCCAACCACACTGGTGTCACATAGTTGTACAGAGCTTTTGGCTTTTCCTCCACCAGAATATACAAGATCCAATAATATTTGAAACAAGAAGGAAAATGAAAAAGACTAATGATGTATTTTCTGCTTGCAAACAGAGAAACCGGGCTTCTGCACAACACCGAACAACAACTTCTCATTCAAAGAATCACATTGACACTAACCCTTGAGTTTCCATTAATGAGAAAAAAGATACAAAGCTAGCTAAACAAACTGGCAACGAAGCATTAAAATTTGTAATTATACATTCATACAGAGCCAAACAAGACTTGCAAAATACATGTCCCAAGTCCCAACTCACAAATGCACATTATTGACATACACACATTGTAAATTATGAAAAGGATACATCTGACATTTGCATCCTACAGACAGACTCAACAATCATCCACCAGTAATTTGGGATATGCTATCAACTTTAATATCTGATTAGCATACATAACAACAACATATAAACACTATAACAGTCTACAAACAGAAACCGACATTCCTCATCCGTCTACTATATACTACAGTTTTTCCCCTCCTGCCCTTTTCTTGCTGCAGAATTTCTTTCAGACTACTATTCAAGAAACCTTGTCCAGATGCTAGTTCTCAAATGCTATTTCATCTTTATTCACCTAACTTTGAGTTTTACCACAAATGTTGTTTTAAAGGTGTCATTTCCTTCTTGGTTCCAAGACAAGAAGAAATTTCATGCAAAGGAACCGTCTTGCAAATAAATACATTGTGCAACGTTTCCCATCCCAATTTTAGCTGGTCATGAACCGGATGCATATATTCTATTAAGTGGGCATTTACACAAACACACAAGAATGGAAGTCAGCAGCTACACCGGTATGTTTAATTGGAAGTAATATTCAATTAGTGGTGGGTTTGTGAACAGATGGAACTTCCCTGCTAATATCATTAAGACGATATCTTAATTGCTAGTCCCTTATCAAGACCAACCAACCATAAGATTGAATTCGCATGCACCAAATCCAAAGAAGTGAACAGAAAACCATAGCATGAATTTAAAGAGAAAAGGAAATGTCACATAACTTCGAAAATCTTGAACTACAAACCATCTAAGAAGCCTCTGTCTCAGACCAAATACAAATATTTACATGACAAACAGGCTGAATGGAATAAGAGGCTAGTTGTACCATAGTGTAAATCTACCTGATAGTGACAAATTTGTTGGTGCCATGTTTTGCCCAATAAGTCCTCAAATCAATTGGATTAGAAAAGTTATAACCCTCAGCTGCAAGTTTCTCTAATACTTTCTTAAATGCTCCTATACTCATTTTTCTTCCAGCTATTCTTGCACCACGCCTTTTGGTACTCATAGGCAAAGGATACATTGACATGCCTGTTGTGCAACATGCAGATTGCCAACCACCAGAGCCCCATCTATAACACTGTTGAGGTGCCCCGGTGCATGAACAAACAGGTATAGGAATGCTAGAAATATCCATATCAATCCCGTTTATTGCAATTTCAGTAGTTCTCTTTGCTGTCCTTGCTCGTTGAACAGAAGGAGTATTCTCATCCTTTGGCTCACGAGGCCCTCTCTTGGGCTTCTTTGCCTTCGGGGACTTGGGAACCTTGGGCAGATTGGGCCCCTTGAGCCTTTTCTTACTAGTTCCATTGACCTTCTCAACAGGTGGCTCTTCCATTGGCGTTTCTTCCATGGATGGTTCAGGTGGTTGTGGTTGAATCATTTGCATTTGATGAGCTGATGACGACTCGGGAATAACAGAATAGTTGGGGTTTGTAGGTATCATATTAATATTCATAAACTTGTCTCTATGGCTAATCCAAGCATCCCTCATGTAGTCCATAGGGTATGTTGCCTGTGGCATTCCAATGTCCCTATGGTGAAATGGAGCATTTGTACCAGATAAAACAGCAGCAGCATTGCGCCCTCCGATCAGAGGTTTTTCGGGCATGGAGGACATTAGCTGTAGGCCAAGATGGTTCTTAAAGGACGTTGTGGCCTCATAGTAACCCCAATTACGTATGTTAAGACCATTATCCCCATCCATTGCAACAAAAATATGATGAAGACAATAATGTTACTAGTTAAATTTCCAGCCAGGCCATTGTGTTCTCCTCACAAGCCTATATATATAGAATCCAAAAGACAGTAAATTTAATGGGAAAATATAACCAGAACAAACCCCAATTGGGCAACCAAAAAAACTCACCTTTTGTTTCAGCTCAAATGCAGTCAAACCAGAAATGGCTCAACAGGATCAATAAATTACAGATATCTCGTATTGGCAAAACCTCGTTCTCCAAAGATCTCAGCTTTTGGGTTTTGATCTAAGATCCCTCTTGACCAAGACATGGGGAAAATAAAAAATAAAAATAAGATCTTTGAGCAAAGAAAAGGAACAAGTCAACAGAGACAATATGAAAATGAAAGTGGGAAAACACCAAATTTAGATATGAGAACGTATCCATGTTGAGATTTGAAAGTTGGAAAAAAAAAAAAAAAAGGTTGGAGCAGGGAGAGGGAGCAATACCTGCTAGGGTTCTTGGGTGGGATGGAGATGGCACAGTGCAAGAGAACGAAATCTAATCTAAATTGCATTTATGAGTTTCTAATATTACTATTATAGAATAAAATACCTAAAATGCATATTTATTTGTTTATTTTTTATATTAAAATTGTGCCGTGTCGTGTACCAGGTGACAAGGTGACACCAAACGTTACTTAATATACTTTCTTTTCCTCCCTCTGCGAATTCCGCAATTGTTCTCCAGCCTCTTTTCACACAATTCTCAATTCTTTTTTCTTTCCTTCTTGTGCCAGTACATAGTTTGTATTAGTGTAATTTAACCCGTGTAATGTATGGATAAATTTTTTGTTAAAAATATGGTTCTTAACCGATATCCTATAATTGATAATCATATGAATACCATATTTATAAGTAGATGTTATATTCATTATCATCTAACTTGATATGACAATAATGTTGTTATAATGTTTCAAAATCTGAAATATATAATTGTTTTTTATTTAGATTAAAATATAATCTATATGACAGATATATAATTCTAGAAAAAATATTATTTTTCTCGTAATATTTTCAATAAGATAATTATAATTATGAATAATCAGAAGCATTAAATATAGAGGTAGAGGTATCATATTATCAAAAGAACATAATTAGAGAGCAAATCACGATTATAGACTGATTAAATGTTACATACATACACTAACTCACAAAAAATAAAATAATAAATGTAATAAAATGCATTAGATTACATCAAATCTTATCAAATACTTCTTTGTAAACAACATTTTTAACCACATGACATGGTTCTCCATCATCATTCAAACTAAGAATCTTCAATCCACTTGTCACCCTAGAAATAGCAACATATAATTGACCATGAGAAAAAACAGGACACGACAAATATAAACCAACATGAGATAATGTTTAACCTTGACTTTTATTGATAGTCAATGCAAAACACAAAACCAATGGAAATTGCCTCCTTTGAAACTTGAAAGGCATTGCATGGTGAGGGCTCTAGGTTGAGCCTAGGTATATACACCTTTTCACCAATATGATTCCCTGTGTCAACTTTAGCTCCAATAACATTAACACCAAGCTCAGTAACCACTAATCGTGTTCCATTACATAAACTAGAAGATTGGTCAATATTTCTCAACAACATTATAGGAACACCTACCTTCAATGTTATCTTATGGTTAGGAATACCAGAGCACCTGATTTGATTAAGGAATTAAGGAGTTAGCCACTCAGAATTAATACCACCAGAATTTTCCATTTTACTAATAGAATCTAAACTAAAGTATTCCTTCTCTTCACTAGGTAACAACGATAACATATAGTTATGTACCTGTTCCACATGTTCTAACTTCGGTACCAATATTGCCCTGTCTTCAAAAAATTTGAAATTACTGATATTAACCAAGAGGTTAGGATAAATATAAGAGACAATACTTGCAACAGGATCAGACGAATCTAAAATCAACAAATCTTCAGGCGGATAAATATCAACCTCACCATCATCATCAACACCTAACTTCCCATCACCAATATGAAGGACCCAATCTGCAAACTCCTTGATCACCCGCTGCTCATCAGTATTTAAACTAATTTGAATTCTCATATTTTCATATAACAGATAACTTCAACACTTTACAACGCTTCCATAGTATCGAAGAATTAGTAGTTGCCATCACAATATCTGCCTTACCTCCCTTTCGAACAACAGGCAATATTTGTCTAAAATCACCACCAAGAACAACGACCTTCCCATCAAAAGGTTTTGTAGAATACTCAATATTAACAACTCCCATTATATCCTTCAAAGTCATATCCAATGCCTCAAATGCCCATCTATTTACCATGGGTGCCTCATCCCAAATAATCAGAGTTGTCTCTCGAAGTAAGTCAGCTCTATAAGAATTTAGTTTAATATTACAACATGAAGAATCAGTTAATGACAGTGGGATGGCAAATTGTGAATGAGCAGTTCGACCTCCAGGTAACAAAAGCGAAGCAATGCTACTAGAAGCTACATTCAAAACAATTCGATTTTCGGCACGAAACCTATAGGATAAAGTCTTCCACAAAAAAAATTTTCCCAGTCCCACCATAACCATCGACAAAAAAAAATCACCAACATTATCAACCACAGCAGCAACAATCACGTCATATACAACTCTTTGACCAAGATTTAGTTTTTCCAAGCATTCTTTATGTTTAAGAACCATTTCATCCGTGTTATACTGAAGTTCTCTAAGAACATAAATATTATTCAGATTGGATAGGCCCTCATTGTGAGGAAAAGGCAAGGTGTCAAAATCTTTTATAGACTTTCCATTTAGATGCAAGATTTTTTCAATTTCAACTAAACAAAATGACTTCAATTGATCATCACCTGTCAAACATAATCCTTCACGTTCAAATTACCAAAGAAATTGTTACAAAAACTATTTGTTTTTAATATTATAAAACTTTATATTAAGATTTTTTCCAATGCTTAATTATAAATATAGATATGAATATAAATAATATTGTAAAATCCAACCAAAGATAAATTAATAACTACCTAACAAAAATAAGTGAAATCATGATTATAAAAATTAAGCTATTCATTAAATTTTACCTGGATAGTGAAGAAGCTTTCGTCTTTCATACAGAATACCATCTACTAAAGGTTTCCATGTTTCTTCACATACTTGTAGTGGGTTACTGATACTATTTGATAATAGTAAAGTAACAAAAATCCTCCATAAATATACTCCCGAAGCTAATTCTGCAACCTCGTGAAGTCCATCAATAAATTCTTTATCATCTGATAATAATCCCAAAGCTGAACATGCCTCTTGAAAATTTCTAAATGTCTTGTTGTTAACAGTTCTCAAGCTCTCATAACTAATGCATCCTTTCTGTATGTTGAGCAATAATCTCATGTAATATGTTTCTCCCGTACCAGGGGGTACAAAGTTTAAACGACCAATCATCTGTCATCGCTTCCGTGAATGCCACTCCCTCTGTAAAGGATAGTATACAAACCGTGATGGAAATTCCACATAAGTTAATTCCTTGCCAACATAATATCTACGATTTGCTTCCATCCATGCTTGAAACATTGTGATCTTATCTTTGTTCCTTTCCAGAACATCTTCAACAACATCAGTATCATTAAACGTTACGAATTGCTCTTTAGGGAGATGAAAAGTCAATTTTTGGACTGGAGGCCTTCTATGATGGATATCAAATGCAAAAAGTCTCCAAGCAGACTCACATGGAGATAGATATCGACAATCATAGTAATTCTTAATTTCATCTGTACACTGTATTTCATTTGATTGGGGTCCACCATTTGCAACAACAATTGTAACACGGTCTGGCCCTTTGTTAACATATTTGAATAAGTATTTTATACAGTCTGACTTATTACAATATTCAATATTAATATGGGCTCGGTACCTCATCAACAATTTAGGATTGTAAGGTACGACATATTGGTTGTCCAACTAAACACCAGCCTTTAATGCAGTAATACCAGTATCCCTTCTCCTATAAATAGGATATCCATCTTGATCAAATGTTGTATGGTCAACAAATTTCTTTGGAAAATACTTTGAACATTTCCCACCCTTCATGCAAGGACAGCTATGTTTGGCACTACCACAAGGTCCATGAAGCATAAAATTTGACACAACATTAAATAGATTTGGAAACCTTGTTTTATTAGGCAGTTCCGCAGAAATCACAGAGTCAATAAAATTAATGAACTGATTGTAGGTTATCCTTTTCCTCTAGCCACAACAATATATGTGCATGTGGCAAACCTCGTTTTTGGAATTTTATTGTGTACATACCTAAAAATATAATCAAAAGAAAAATGAATAATAATCCAATCTCACATAAATTAGTGTGTATAAAAAATCCAAATAAATTAAATTATACTAATAATATTAATACCTGCAACAACTTTCCCAAAGAATTGACCTTTCTTAAGATCATTCATTAGTTGATTAACCTTCATATGAAAAACTCTACATAAAATGTCGGGACGATCGGTAGCAGCAAGTCCCTCCCCAGAAACAAAATTATTAATTTCATCCCACTTTGGATTACATGTAAAAGTTAGAAACAGATATGAATATCCAAATTGCCTACAAATTGCCATTGCATCTTGACAATTATTAAACATGTATCTATGACCACCCGTAAATGAAGATGGGAGGATAACTCGCTTGCCAATAGTTGCAGCATCGACATCACCTTTATCCACAACTTCCTCAATACCTTTCAAAAACTCACCCTTGATTACACTTTGATTTCTTTTAATAAAGGACAATCTCTGAGCTTCAAGCATTGAATAGCAATCAACCACAAATTGTTGGAACAACCTTTTTGTTTTCAACATTAGGGTCTCCTCAAATTCTCTATCCATCAACCTAAATGCAATAAATTCTCTAAGAGTGACATTGAGTCTTGGGTTTTCCGCAGTAGATTCATGAGGTATAGCAATAGGAATATCTTCTTGAAAACCATCCTCGCCATATGGAAATAGCAACGGATATTGAAGCGGCATAAACCACATATGGGTCTCAGGTATTCTCTCCAAATAACCAGCCCAATAGCGTACTATAACATCTCGACCAGTATCACAAGTATCAAAATCTCCAACAATAAGAGCAGCAATTTCATCCACAGTTGGCAGATTATATGTATGTGGATCAACCACACGTTTCCGAAATAACCTCATTGATATATCCAAGACTTGATGTTCTTCAATAACATCCCTAACACGTCTAAAACATTTTACACGAACATTATTCAGATCAACCATTTCCAATAATTCCTTAACCAAAGTAGGATCTAGTTTTTTTTTTTTTTCAGAATCATTCCTGCTGAACATTTCATAACAAATTAATTATAATGATGTATTTCTTAATTGTACATTGTACATATATTAAATTAGAATGCAAGTTTCGACTACACATAATGTAAATAACTAAAACAAAATCAAACTTAATATAACTAAACAGTAATTGTAAAAAAAAATTAATACAAAAAGAAGCGTCAAACTACCTTCATCCTAGTTGACCCTAATAATAACATTTCTAACAACTATCAAGCCATATTAATATTTTCATCAATAAAAATAGTGATTACAAATAATTACCTTAAATGAGATAGCCGATTTGCCACTTCATTTTGGGTGTCATATACGTAAAGTTGTGCAAACTTTGGGATTTCTCCTTCTGGTGGCAACAAACTTCCAATACAATGATAATTCTGGCCACCAATAATAAACTGCGGGGGACCACTACTCGCATTAACCCCATATTGAAATTTACCTCTCATCGAGGTAAAAACAAACATACTGTTATATGAGCGTACATTCTCAAGAAAATGACGACTCCTTGGATCTTGTCCATTAATTAAATTCCATAGCAAATCAGGTGGCCTATCTAGATATGGCAACATAATTCTCCCCCTCATACAACATATGGAGAATTCTACACCAGAATTAACCCTCCTTTTGTCAGCTCGTTCCTCGAACCAGACTTTTGCTCCACAATATTGACAAAAATAAGACATAACTCCAAAATCAACATATTCTGCGAAAAAAAGGTAAAATCAGACATATTTTGATATGTAAAATTTAAAAGTACATGCTACAACAACAAAAATTTATATAAATGTAAACATCAAGTAATCTACAGTTACCTTCATTTTCAGCTTCAAAAAACAACCTATTGCTAGTATCATCACCTTGACTATCTACATTTGTAACTTTGTATAATTTGGGGGAAAAAATAAATTAGCTAGCAAAGATGTGTATAATTAACATTGTTATCTAAAAAACTAAAAAAATTCATAGAAATATTATTTACAATACCTGGAGGCCTTGAAAAATCACAAACCCTTCTTCTACAAATAACATTCCAAGGAATGTTCCTTTCTTGAGGTCCACGTGGAGTGGGTTGCATGTTATTTATACTCCAAGCTTGTATAGTGAATGGAGTTAACATTTAGATAACATTCATTTAACTCGATAATAAAAATTTATCAACATGGAAAATCAAAAAATTAAATACCTTCATTTTCTTTATCGCAATTTCTTTTCTTTTCTCTATTTAAGAGTAACCTCCTCTGTCTAGCTTCCTTTCCGAAAGAACCATTACCACCATCTTTTTTGTTGTCTCGAGCACCACTCATTATTAGTGTCTACAATTAATCACGATAGTACTTAGTACTTAATATATATTATCAAACAAATACATTATAAATCGGAAAACTTAGAATAGAAAATTTAAAGCACAAAAAACTACAAATTTTCTTTAAGGGAATTTTAAATATCTTCTCTTGCATCACAAAACATTCACAAGAGTGAATACAAAATAGAAGTATTCAATCCATGACAATTTCACTTAAACTCATTTGTAAACTAAACCATGACCAATGACAGATTCATCAAACAAATAATGACACGACTAATATGTTTTTATATTTAAAGATTTATATAAGATTTGAAAATCAAATACATAATGACAAAGATGATGGCACTAAAGTTGAAGATGAAAAAATATGTAGAAGGAGATAATAACAAAATAACAACTATCAAGTGAGCATGAAATAGAAGCCTATCAAACAATGTTGAAGTAAAATAACCAACAAAAATAGTTGCATAATATTTAAGGATAATAATTGCAAATTCGTTATTGATTTAAAAGAGGCAGATAAAAAAGTTCACAAAAAGAAATGGTAATAAGCACATAATATATATAGTTTGGAGTCTTCTACATGGCTATTGTTATCACTGTGTCTGTGCCTTCTTTATTCATTTCAATTAGAGAAGGTAAAGACCAATTAAATAGAGCAAAACAACAAAAGAGTAAAGTTGATTGCAGATCACAAAAACAAAGTGCAAGATTTTTAACAAAGTGAAGCATCCATTTATAATCCTTAACAAAGAACCATCCAAGTACCTGCAGGGTATAGAATAATAGAACAACAGCAGATTAATCGGTGCAACATGTAAAAGAAGTAAAACTTCCAAATGATAACCATCAAGTACAAACCACCGACATATTTCCAAAACATACAACAATACCAGCGAAATAACATCAACATTTAATCTAAAACAAAGGTGTGGGATGAGTTAATACCTTCCAAGTAAATAGTTATAATCCTTAATTTTTTTTGCAAGCCCAGCATTCAACAAAGATAGTTACCATGAGACATCAACCTCAGAAAGTTTTGCCTTCATACACCCAAGGAGCACAGCAAAAAGAAGACATGAAACTACAATAAATAAGCCATTTGTAAGATAGTGTGTAGTAGACACATCCTAACCTAAGCAAGCCTGATAAGTAGGTGGAAATGTGATAAGATTATACTTGTAGGTAAAACAACTCAGAAGTACATAATAGAGAAGTGTCAGAAACATCTACCCTAAGGATTTCCATCAAATTAGATTGTACTTGCAAGAGAAACCAAAATCCAATGTAACAATTACAGTAGGAACAATGCAAGTAAATAACCAATCAATCAAGTAGGTCACGTTTAAAACTAACAATTGACTAAACTCATTCCCTATAATAAAGTATTTATATTTTTTAATTATATAAGGAAAATAAGAAACAAAAAAAATTACATCATGCCTTCAATATAAAATAAGAAGTAGCAAATTTATTCTAAACCAAATAAAATAGGCTTCCCAAATACAGCAAATTGTTATAAATACTTATCCAAATTTAACCTCCGAGATAAGATTAAACATATATAAAATGCAACAAATACTTTTATATAACACAACACAGGAGTGGCCCTCAGCACGGACGAGATGGGCGACCGCCCAGGGCCCCATTTTTTTTGGGGTGCCAGATAGTAAGTAAAATATTATTATATAGTATATATAGATATTAAATAAAAAATTATATAATTATTTTTTTACCAATAAAAAAATTATTCCAAAAAAAAATTATAATAGAGTGATAAAAAATAATATAGAAAATGTATATGTATATATTAGAATATCTTTTCAATTTACTATAATTTAAAATTTGATACACTCCTAATTTATTTACTATTTAGACTTTCTTTTCCTTAATTCCCTCATCCTCTTGCTTTGATTGCATAATCTTGTTTTGATTTTTATCGAAAATGACTTTTTAAAAGAGTAAAAAATAGGAAGGGTGTGGATGGTGTAGATTGCTAAATAAAGGGAATAACTAAAAATGCAAGAAGGACAATTTTCAAATGATTATGAGGGCACCATCCATGTAACAAATCTGGTTTTCATTTTTAATCAAACTTTAAGTGTGCTATACCATATTCTTACTTTTAGTTATAACATATATAATATAATTTAATATAATAATATTTATTTATTAGTCAACAAAATCTTTGAAATTGAAATGTATCAAAGTTTGTAATGGATATATTTCATAAATGCTAGGTTTGAATGTAAAAAAAATTAGACTTGATAAGATAGTAGATATCTGTATGAGAAAAATATTGAAAATTTGATAAGGTTAAATTATAATGTCAATTTAGTGTTTGTCAATTCTATAAGTATATAACAACATTGATACCAATATTAGAGTGAATATAGTATCAAATACAAAAATTCAAATAGAGCATATATAATAAGCATTTCAAATAAGGTATATAATGCTTGGACTCGTGCAAAGAATTACCCATCAAAAGGTTATTTAAACTGTTTATAATTTAATTGATAAGTAGACTGGTTTTTCCTTAGTGGACGAGGCCATAAATGAATACCTAAATAACTTGATAAGAACAGCAAGTCCAAAGACTTGAAAACAAGTGTGTCCGTCTTGCCACGATAGTAGACGAGGGTTATTCTTGTAGCTCAAGTATACATCCATAATGCCCAACTAAAATTCAGTAGACGTCCACAGTGCCACGTCACTGGACGAAATTTCTCTTAAGGGCTTAGCAAGTCCAAAGACTTGTGTGGACGAGCGCTTCTGTCACTTGTGTGGACGAGCGCTTCTGTCAATTTAGTGGACGAGCACCAAAAACCTCACGACCGACCCTGACACAACATATGCTTATCAAGGCATAGATATGTATTCAGTAATTAATATTATCCCAATATCTAATTTCACTAAATATTATCCCAGTACCTAGTTAAAGAAAATGTTTTGATGTGTACTAAAAAAAAACATTAGTTGTGATCATCAAACAATAATAAAAGAAAATATCTTTTTTACTTGATAAAGGACATGACCAATTAATAACCATGAATATTTGTTTATTTCCTAAAAATATCCTGGACTTTAGTACTGCATGTTATGTATCACTTTAATAAAGACGTTGTTATATTTTTTTTCCCTTTATCCATGCCTGTTTAGATATTGATGATAATTCTCTCCATTATCTCTTTGGGGTTAAGGGATGGAGAAGAATTTAAAAGGCATTAACTATTGTTTCCAATTGCTTGATATTGTCGGTAAGAAGTACATAAAAATGGTTATCTTTTTCTTTTTTGAAATTTGATAATTGCAGAGATTTATTTGGACATAATAGATAGTAAAATTCTTATTTTTATTTTTACAGTTGATTTTAAAGTAGGAGCATCAGGTCAAAAATGACATCCATCTCAGTCTATTCCACTTTACAGTCTATCATACTTATAAGGGGAAACCATTATTGTTATGTCATGCAAATGTATTGATACCACCAGCAAACACAACAACATAAAAATCATTGACAAAATACCTCAGTGGTAAAAATTATGAATATATGTATCAACAACTGGTCATTAGAGAATCAGGAAAGGAAAATGAATTAATACATTGATTTATCACCAAATTAAGTCCAAATAGCAACACATCTTGATCTTTGATGATAGAAAAGTAAACAAAGATCAACAAAAAATGATGAGAGCAAATAACTTTTCATTGATATTATCAGAGCTTCACAGATGAACTAAAGAATGTCCCTATGCAGGACACAACTTTAATTGATGAGAAACAAAAGGCAAAATTGGACTACATACATCATAAACATTCCCTGCAAATTCTTATCAAGAAGGAACGAACATTACATATTCCATTCACTAATTAAGAACTATATTTAATACATAATTTAACAACACCATGAAGCATATATTAAGTAAAAAAAGCCACAGATTTCCATTAGCCGAAAGTAGCAATAGTTTTACAAACTAAAAACAAACAACTCGAAAGAAATAAACAGGGAATACACAAACTATGAACCTAAAGACAACATACTTCTGTCATTGGTTGAAGGCATATATGTTTGAATTTAGAATTTGACCTTGCCAATATCCAAAACCAAACACATTGCACATCAAAATACATCAACCATACCCCACAAACATCAAAACTAAATTAAGCAAGAAGGATCTTCAATCAAGCTATCCAACAACACAGTTTCAACTTTGAAGATCCACAAAAAAACCACTACAATCTACATCACTTCATCACTTCATGTCAATTATCCTGAAGTTGGACAAACAACTCATCACCAGCAGTAGTTTCATCATCGTTAACTTCCACAACATATTTTGATTTCATTCCACTAACAGAGGCCTCATCTTGGCAAGCCACAAAGTCCACATCAAGCTTCCTTTTTGCTGGAGTCCACCCAGAGTGTAACACCCCCACTAGGCATTACTACGTAACACATGCGGAATTTAAATTAAAAAGATAATTTACTGGTTGCTTTTGGAAAATAATTTATATAAGTACATAAGCGTCTGAAATTGGGTATAAAAATTTGTCACGACTCCAAACCTAAGCCTTGATCGGCACACCGGCTTACAATCCTAGCTTGGCAAGCCTATTTAATTTAGAGATATACTTGAATAAAAGCTAGTATTTTTACAAAAATTTCGACAGAGTCTCTTCTGTAATTCGAACATCCCAGGTAAAAGAACACCTGCTAAAATGATTACATTTTCATTCCAGAATTCCAGTTACACCAAATACAACCAGGCAGTAATATGCTAAAAATAGTTACATCAATACTCTATACATGACCAAAAGGAAAAGCTTAGGTTTTCATTCAAAAGAGATGCTCTCCGAGCCATAAACATTCCATTTTAAAATAAAGACTCTCTGAGCGATACTCATACATACTATCAATAATCTAAGTCTGAAACCCTAAGCTGGTCATTCTAAAAGTTATTTCTGAGAAAAACTCACGTGGTTTTTCCACAATCAAATACTTCATCAAACAACTAGATCTAAGTCTCTGAGTGACTTAGGAAGACTCCTCTGCACCATTTGTACTAAAGTACCTAGGGTACAATAGCGAACCGGAAGAAACCTGATATATCTGTAAGGGTGAGATACCGACAAATGGATATATCACACAACAACCATATACATGATACATACATCACCTCAGCACATTAACATTTGATTATTATTCAGAGATAAAATAACAAGTGTTATATCAGTCGGTCTCATACCCGAACAATTAGTTTTATAAAGAGAATGCATGACACTTCAATAATTAGGATCTAAACTTAATCTCCGGAGATCCCAACATCCTCAAAATGAGTTGATCAGGCTCGATACGCCGTCTCATTGGCTAGCTAAGCACAACGATAATACACCGTCTCATTGGCCATTTAGGCACAACGATTATGCACACTGTCTCATTGTCCATTTAGACACAACGATACACGTACACCGTCTCATTGTCCATTTTAAGAACAACGATAATACACCGTCACATGATACCTTTCATGTTAAGGTCTCACGTTGAAACCACGTCGGGCACGTCTGAAGTAAATGCAAATGTAAAACATTTAGTTCTCGATGTTTTCTTTGTGTTCGTTGTAACATCCTAAAATTCTAACATAATTAATTTAAAAAAATATATGTAATAATAATAATATTAAGTTATTAAAAAGTATAGTGCAGATAAAATATAAATAAGAGATCTAGTGTAAAGAATTGATAGTATAAGGATTTATTGAAATTTATTAACTATTATAAAGAATGCAAAATTATATATATATATATATATATATATATATATATATATATATATATATATAATAGAAATATATATGTATATATATATTTAAAAAAAAAGGGGTACAAGGGCGTAAGCCCAGGAAGGCAGAGTATATATAATTATACTCTTGTCACCGTGCGTAACAAGGAGCGCCGCACAGCGTCCGTTCGTCCCTTTCCTGCCGGTATAACCTAACAACAACACAGATCCAAGAATATCACTAAACGGGAGAAGAATTTTTATGGAAGCACAAATCCTTATCATAAATAATTTTTAGAGCATATTGGAGGTTTTCGAGAGGTGAGTAACAATACTTTTTACGAACCCTCTCCATGGTATGAATGATTGTTTGTGTTGACAGTTTTATTATTATTTTTCTTATTGATGGATGAATTGATTTGCAAGTATGTTCCCCTAAATCGAAAAGAAATTGTTTATTGCTAATTTATAGTTCTGTGTGCGAAATTCTTGTGTTTAAGCCAGACGGTAAAATCACTAAAGTTTCGTACTGCGTGTCCAAAACCTCTCAGGAGTAGATTTTCTTTTTATCTTTAACTACTTTTGTGAAGTCTCCTGTATGCCAAGTTCAATTCAATAGGCATTGGTGTTCCACTGACGCGTGGTTTTACCTCCTGGGAGCATATAATTTTATTTAATTGGACTTTAATAGCTTAGACATAGCATGTAGTAAATCCCATTTTGCTCATGGTTTAAAAAGAGAATAAGTACATTTGATTTTTATAATTTAAAATATATTCGACATGTTTTATTCGGGATATAAATGATATACGTATGTGAGTGAAGTTTGCTGTTATGCCTCCTAAGATAGAGGCATTGACTTTTAACATCGCCATTTAATGGGATGTCGAAATTAAGATATGGGACAAGGAATCCATTTTAAGAACGAGGCTCTCGGGTCACCGTTAATGGGAGGCAAGGAACCCAATTAATTACGAGGTTCTCGGGTCACCATAGGGGCAAGGAGTCAATTCTAAAATGGGATTCCCGAGTTACCATCGAGGCAAGGAATCAATTCTAGGACGAGGTTCTCGGGTCACCATAAAGAGGGTGGCAAGGAATCAATTCTAGAACTCGAGTCACCGCAGACTAGGGACAAGGAATCAATTCTAGGACGAGGTTCTCGGGTCACCATAAAGAGGGTGGCAAGGAATCAATTCTAGAACGAGGTTCTCGAGTCACCGTAGACTAGGGACAAGGAACCAATTTAATGAGGTTCTCGAGTCACCGAATTGGACAAGAGACCAACACGAAGTGGGGTTTCCGAGCCACTGGATGATTGTGTTATTGCGTGATGTGTGGTTACTTTGTTTAATTAATATATGATATTTGATTATGTTGTCGTTATATGATTGTTGCAATTAAATGTATTTTTTTTAATGAACATTACTTTGGAAAATTAGCGGGTACCATGGATAGTTTTTCCGGTTACCCTGCCGGCTGAGAACATCACTATTTTCGAAATATTTTATAACTGTATTGTTGTTCACTGAGGTTTTATATCTCATTAAAAAGTGTTGTTTTCAGAGCCCGAGGACATCACTGTTGCGGTCATCGAGGCTTGAAGAACTACTTTCTTTTTAGCTTAGCTGGTTAGTATTGTAGCATGGCTTACGAGTGCCATGCAGACATCGTTTATTATTTTTAGTTTTCTCCTCAGATTGTAGTTAGACACCCGGTTTTGAGGCTTTTCTTTGATTTGGTTTTATTCAGAGGTATGGATTTAATATTATATTTATTACTTTGATACATTATTACTATTTTATTTAATATGAGACATTTTCCAAACTTAAATAATTGAGAAAATTTTTATGATTAACGTATTTTAAAGAAATGTATTAAAGGATTTTTATACAATTATTTTGGGTTACTAATGTAACGAAGGGCGTTACATTTATGGTATCAGAGCAGTTCGATTCTAAATCGGACTGTGGTAGTGGGGCTTTTTCAAAAACAAAACTTGGGCGCATATGATGCTTGTTAGAGTTATAAATGCTGCATGCTATTCTTTGGGATATTGGACCTGATCAACCCAGTATTTCATTGGTAGTGAGCAGATTTATGGCTTTTAATAGGTGATGGATGAACGTTGCACTTGCACCAGCTTTGGATTGTATAGCCAAAGTTATGCAAGCGCAGGCGGAGACTCTCCGTCAACTGAATGGGAATGGAGGCCAATCACTGATGGAGTGGTGGCAACCTAGGACCCTTAGCATGTGGGACTTTCCGAATTCAAGAAGGACAACCCGCCATCATTCCGAGGCAGCTTAGATCCGAAGGAGGCTGAATTCCTTCACCTCGGAGGGGAGAAAAGTTACTCTATGGTTCGATTCGGGAGCGACACATTCATTCATTTCATTTAAATGTGCTCAATTCTTAGAGTTACCAGTTACTAAACCGTCATATGATTTGTGTGTTTCTACTTCTGCTAAAGATAGATTGATTACTTCTTCTGTCTGCCTGCAATGTCCTTTATTGTTTCAAGATCTGACTTATATTGTTGATTTGATATGTTTACCTATGTGTGATCTAGATATTATTTTGGGCGTGAACTGGTTGTCTCGTAACAATGCTATTATTGATTGTGCTAGTCGAACTATTTCTTTTGTTCCACAGTCCTTGTCTATTAACTCTCATAGGACAGAACATCTTATCTCTGCTACCTTATGTCGTAAGTGCTTAGTTGAGGGAGCTCAGGGATACATTCTCCTCTTTTCTGCTAAGATAGAGACTGAAAGTGATATAGCGGCATTACCTGTTGTGTACGAGTTTCCAGATGTGTTTCCTAATGAGGTCTCTAGTTTACCTTGAGAAAGAGAGATCGAGTTTACCATAGATCTAATATTCGGGAGTGGACCTGTATCCATAGCACCCTATAGGATGACACCTTTAGAGTTGAGCGAGCTCAATAAACAAATAGAGGAGATGTTAGAAAAGGGGTTTATGAGGCCTAGTCTGTCACCTTGGGGAGCGCCAGTGCTTTTAATGCAAGAGAAAGATGGGAGTATGAGGTTGTGTGTTGATTATAGGCAGTTGAATAAGGTAACCATCAAGAAATATATATATATATACACACCCCTTGCCTAGGATAGATAACCTTTGTGTTTTGAATACAACATACGTTACAATAGGTGCGTGTGTATGAGATGAATTTCGGGGACGAAATTCTTTAAGGAGGGAAGAAAATGTAACATCCTAAAATTCTAACATAATTAATTTAAAAAATATATATATAATAATAAGTTATTAAAAAGTATAGTGCAGATAAAATATAAATAAGAGATCTAGTGTAAAGAATTGATAGTATAAGGATTTATTGAAATTTATTAACTATTATAAAGAATGCAAAATTATATATATATATATATATATATATATAAAATAGAAATATATATATATATATATATATGTATATATATATTTTTAAAAAAAAGGGGTACAAGGGCGTAAGCCCAGGAAGGCAGAGTATATATAATTATACTCTTGTCACCGTGCGTAACAAGGAGCGCCGCACAGCGTCCGTTCGTCCCTTTCCTGCCGGTATAACCTAACAACAACACAGATCCAAGAATATCACTAAACGGGAGAAGAATTTTTAGGGAAGCACAAATCCTTATCATAAATAATTTTTAGAGCACATTGGAGGTCTTCGAGAGGTGAGTAACAATACTTTTTACGAACCCTTTCCATGGTATGAATGATTGTTTGTGTTGACAGTTTTATTATTATTTTTCTTATTGATGGATGAATTGATTTGCAAGTATGTTCCCCTAAATCGAAGAGAAATTGTTTATTGCTAATTTATAGTTCTGTGTGCAAAATTCTTGTGTTTAAGCCAGACGGTAAAATCACTAAAGTTTCGTACTGCATGTCCAAAACCTCTCAGGAGTAGATTTTCTTTTTTTCTTTAACTACTTTTGTGAAGTCTCCTGTATGCCAAGTTCAATTCAATAGGCATTGGTGTTCCACTGACGCGTGGTTTTACCTCCTGGGAGCATATAATTTTATTTAATTGGACTTTAATAGCTTAGACATAGCATGTATTAAATCCCATTTTGCTTATGGTTTAAAAAGAGAATAAGTACATTTGATTGTTATAATTTAAAATATATTCGACATGTTTTATTCGGGATATAAATGATATACGTATGTGAGTGAAGTTTGCTGTTATGCCTCCTAAGATAGAGGCATTGACTTTTAACATCGCCATTTAATGGGATGTCGAAATTAAGATATGGGACAAGGAATCCATTTTAAGAACGAGGCTCTCGGGTCACCGTTAATGGGAGGCAAGGAACCCAATTAATTACGAGGTTCTCGGGTCACCATAGGGGCAAGGAGTCAATTCTAAAATGGGATTCCCGAGTTACCATCGAGGCAAGGAATCAATTCTAGGACGAGGTTCTCGGGTCACCATAAAGAGGGTGGCAAGGAATCAATTCTAGAACGAGGTTCTCGAGTCACCGCAGACTAGGGACAAGGAATCAATTCTAGGACGGGGTTCTCGGGTCACCATAAAGAGGGTGGCAAGGAATCAATTCTAGAACAAGGTTCTCGAGTCACCGCAGACTAGGGACAAGGAACCAATTTAATGAGGTCGAGTCACCGAATTGGACAAGAGACCAACACGAAGTGGGGTTTCCGAGCCACTAGATGATTGTGTTATTGCGTGATGTGTGGTTACTTTGTTTAATTAATATATGATATTTGATTATGTTGTCGTTATATGATTGTTGTAATTAAATGTATTTTTTTTAATGAACATTACTTTGGAAAATTAGCGGGTACCATGGATAGTTTTTCCGGTTACCGTGCCGGCTTAGAACATCACTATTTTCGAAATATTTTATAACTGTATTGTTGTTCACTGAGGTTTTATATCTCATTAAAAAGTGTTGTTTTCAGAGCCCGAGGACATCACTGTTGCGGTCACCGAGGCTTGAAGAACTACTTTCTTTTTAGCTTAGTTGGTTAGTATTGTAGCATGGCTTATGAATGCCATGCAGACATCGTTTATTATTTTTAGTTTTCTCCTCGGATTGTAGTTAGACGCCCGGTTTCGAGGCTTTTCTTTGATTTGGTTTTATTCAGAGGTATGGATTTAATATTATATTTATTACTTTGATACATTATTACTATTTTATTTAATATGAGACATTTTCCAAACTTAAATAATTGAGAAATTTTTTATAATTAACATATTTTAAAGAAATGTATTAAAGGATTTTTATACAATTATTTTGGGTTACTAATGTAACGAAGGGCGTTACATTCGTTCTCATTCATTGTCGAAGCTCAAAGGCTAGCGTCTATTCATAAATTTCATCATTTTGAAATTATCAACATCAACACGGGACACGCAGTCCGAGTGCTCAATCACAACACCTTAGACCGATGCACCAGTCCTAGGCTTGTGGTCGTAGAAAACAACATTTACCTTTAACAACTTTCATCACAACGTGGTTAGGACACACAATCCACAACAACATGATTAGGACACACAGTCCACAACAACGTGATTAGGACACACAGTCCACAACAACGTGACATGGATCAAGGATCAACGTGCATATTACAAAATACTAGAAGTGACGTCTAGCAACTAGATTCAATTCACATGTACTTACTTTTTGCTCAGTGAAAATCAAATCCAAAACAAAACCTCGGTCACTTATCCAAGTAACAAGAACGTTTCCAAATCATTTTGGAGAAAATTCTTTTCCTTTGTAAAATCTTTTCTAAAACATTTAGGAAATTCGTTTGTTTATGAAATTCCTTAATGGAATAAAGTCAAATATTTTCAAAGGGTTTTTCCTTCATAAAACATATTCGAAAAGGTTTTATCTCGTACAAAACTTTTGATCATAAAAAGGTAGTTTCCTTCAACTCGAAACCACTTCAACATTTTTCTAAAAACAAAGATCTTATTCTTCTGAAGTAAGCACTTTAAACAAGAAACTTTGATAAATAAACCCAAAAATTTCAAAGTTCTATTCAAGGCTTATTAAGGCTTTTAATCCTTATAGTCATTGAGCACAGACTCAATCCAGCTTCTCAAACTTCAATCAACAGTAATATATTCACAACAATAATAATATCACAGTTAATGACAGTTCTTCACATATATATAATTCATAACACTTTAAAGCAAGTAATGTTCAACTTCAAGTAATAACCACAATAGTTCAAGTAAACAAGTTATTCAAGTATTAACTCAATATCACAATAATATTCGCAACACTCAATTAAATACATACACACATGCATATAGTTATTGAATATCCCTAAGCAAGCTCCCCTTACATTTGAAGACAAGAGAAGGATCGCTCATTCCGGGTTCCTCTAACACTTCGCAACGCTTACAACTTCGAGATAGCTCCAACCACTTACCCTCTTCTCCTTCAACTATGACCGTCACATCCACATAGATGGAAATTGGCCATCAACATAGCCAATAGCAAGCACAACCAAAAATCAAAAACTTATCATCACAAAACATAAGTTTGTACAACTTAAATAATTAATTCAACTAAGGAAACGATATTGGTTTTTCACTTAAAAACCGATTGGGGTTTTAGAGTTCACTAGAAACTTGGGGAAAACCAAATTTGATCAATCAATATGAAATTAGGCTAGGGAATCATAAATTAATAATTTTAAGCACATTAAAACATAATCAAGTTTGAGAAATCAACATAATTTGACTAATGTTTCAAATTGGGAAATTAATGTTTGAAACAAAATTGGGGGAAATCTGATTTGATTAGAGTATCATGAAATTGAACTTAGAAATCATCAATCAAGAGCCTTAATTACATTAAAACAGAATCAATTTCATGATTAGAGAAAAATGAAAATTTAGGGTTTTGAGTGAAATTAGGGGAATCCGAATTTAAAAAGGATTTGAGCAATTAGCATTGGGAATTTGAAATTGACATATCCAATTTGAAATCAATACCATCAATTTGGGGATTTAGGATCCAATTTTGAAATGAGGGTTAGGGTTTCAAAATTGGGATTTTTAATGATGGACAAGGAAAGATGAAATCCACTCACCTAAGATGAGGAAGAAGCACGCGATGGTGCTGTGATGGACTCGCGGAGGCGGCGGCAACAACGCGACAGCGACGGCGACGTTCGATCTCGCGGCGGGGACGAGGGTGAAGCGTTTTTGCGAGGCGGTGATGGTCCAAAATAGAACTGGACAACCATCAAGTGCAGGACAACAAGCTTTGCTACGTGGCAAAGCTTTCCTCTCCAGGCGTGGGCGTGGTCGCGATGGTGGTCGGACGGAGCCACAGTGACGCCGGGGCATGGTTGCGAGCCAGGGAGAAGGAAGAGATGAAAGTTTGAAACTTTATGAGGGAAGGGAACATGTTTTCTAAAGGAAGAAGAAAAACGAAAAATAAAAGAGTAAGAAAGAAAAGAAACGAGAAAAGAAAAGAAGAAAGGGTGGGGTGTCGTGGAATAATAAGAACCAGGGAGTTATTTTAATTTTCTTTTTCTCCTTTTTTTTTCTTTTAGTTAGTGTAGGTACAAAATTAAGTGATTGAGATTGAGTTTTGAAAAACAAAATGGTTTTAAATCTTTGGATCTAAAAGTAAAGAGGAAAAAATATAAAATTTCTAAATTTGAAATAGGATGGAGATTGATGATTGAATTTATCGATCAAGGAAATCAATGATCCAAAATTAATCTCCGATTAATTTTAAACCGTCATATTTTCAAATCTAAAATTAAATAGAATCAAATATGAAAATAATTTTCTTTCAATCATAGCATTTAAAATATTTTTCTAAACACATACTACTAGTGATAATAACATCATATTACTGTCTAGTAATCGTGCATACACTGACATAAGACAGTATCAACGCACTAAGAATTAATTTTAAATGAGCAATTATAATTACTCAAACAAAACCAACATAAAATAAACAAAAATAAACATTCAGAAAATTAATCACTCCAAATAAACATATACACATATTTACTATTATTGAAGAATAGTAAAAAGTGGGGTGTTACACAGAGGGTGCAGTCGAGTGTGATGGAAGAGAAGTATCATTTATCCCAATGAAATAGATTTCCTCACAAGTTCAGGTACATTTTGCTATAGCAACAATCATTAAAACAATGAAGCAGTAATTATTAACTTATTAAACTGTCAAACAGAAAAAGAAAATTATGAACATGAAGGAGAAAACTAAGAGTATTGTTCAATCACCTCCAAGATATCAGATTCCGCCCTTGAAAATGGTGGAGCAAAAACAGCCTTAATTCCCAAAGCAAAAACATGCAAAAGAATTTTAATTAGATTTAAACAATGTTCATTAAATACATAACATATTATATACATATACATAACATAATATAATATAATATAATATAATATAATATAATATAATATAATATAATATAATATAATCTAATCTAATCTATAAAAAGGAGTTGATATTTGAAACTAAAATACCTTGGAGGGTGTGGAATCTGCTCCAACCAAATCAAACATAGACAATATAACCTCATCATAGCACACCTTTCTAACAGGGAAACTACCATCAAACTGAGAAAGTTGTTCCATCTTCGTTTCAACCTTAACCAGCATTCTCCTTCCTATAAGACTGTTCAGTAAATCAGGGTATCCATCTCTAGCACCACCCTGTGACAGAAAACATTCATCAACAGGATTTGGAAAAAAACAACAAATAACTAATTAAAACATGGTAGAAAAATTAGAATAGAAATAGAAGGAATAATATAAATAGAAATAGAAAGGCAGAAATGACCACCTCAAAATGAAGGTCAAGCAAGTCCTCACAAGTTTTTTGCAGCAGCAAATTGACATCATGATCAAAGAGAGTAACCACAATTGTTCCAGATTGGTCAGCAATTTCCACCTTCACCTTAAACCTGCAAAAAACAATTAAACAACCATTTAACATTTAAACATCTGACATGAATACATTATATAAGCAAAAAGGAGTTTGACACTTAAAATATAACTAATAGAACACAGCAAACAGAAACAGAATACTAAAATTTAAGTAAACAAATCAAGCAAACAAAGGGGGGAAAATACCTTGGGTAAACCTGTAGGACAGGGATGCCACATGTTTCACAAAAATTAACACCCAAAAGAGATGAAACATACTTATTACATTTGCAAGTCAAATAGAACCAGGAGCTATCATGCACTAAGTCAACAATTTCTCCTGATACAATAAAAAGTCCATCCTGAAAGTAAACAAATATGAGTTATCAATTAAGTGATCTAAAAACATTATAATATTTGTATATAAGATAAATTTCAAATCAAATCATAATCATATAAAAAATTAATTTGTTGCTGAGGAAAATATAAAACAGATAAATGAAGCACCTCATATATATTAGTTAGCTCATAAACTGTTTTCTTGGGATGGTTCTTCTTGAAATCAGTCTCAAGTCCATCCCTTGAACTATCCAGTACGACAGCAAGTGGTTCCACATCCGAACTCCCATGTTCAGCAATACTACATAAATAGACGGACAATGAGGGATCCAAAAATAATTAACTTATAATAAAAAAAAATATAGCAAGACCAACCACAAATATCAGAAAATTTTCCAAACCTGTTTCTAAAGCATATGGCCTCTGGTATGCCAGGATTAAACAGCAATCGTGTACCATTAAAGCTGTTTTGCAATACAGTCTTACCTGCCCAACATAAAGGCAATACAAAAGGAAAAATCATGAAGGTCATATAAAATCATAATAAAAAACAAAAATAACATCAAAGAAGAAGTTATTAAAATAAAAGGAAAGGTGATAGGTATAGAAAATGATGCCTATAAAAGTCTTCACTCTAGCCAGTTGAACAACCACCACAACTTGTATATTATCACCATTCTTCAATAAAGACCTCAGCATGTCCGCATAATCCCCAAAGAGTGCACACTCCAACTTGCCACTACAAAAAAAAAGAAAAAAGAATAAGGGGTTACATATGTATGTTAAAATAAATGAAAAGTATTTTGATTTAAAAAATAAATAAACAAACTATTTAATACCTTGGATCGGTTAACTCCATAACAATCATGTTTGTGATCTTTCCATCTATCATGTACTGCCGTTCAGGAAACACAACACTGAGAAGACCCATTACATCTGTAGGGAATGAAACAATGAGTCAAGAAAGAAAGAAACTTTAAATTCAAGAATAATCAAATGTGAGATTTTATTAGAGACCGAAATAAAATTATTAACAACACTCACCATGAGAAATTGATGATTATCAGCAGAATCAAGATTCAGAATATCAACAAAGGGAACACGGTTTAGTCCATAAAGTGGAATAGAAGAACATTCTTTCTGTTGAACAGTAGTTTTGAATAGAAAAACCAGTTTAAACTCATGTGCAGATGCCTTGTAACCACCAGTATTTGGTACTACATTGAAATAAACCATCTTATAGGTACCACCCTCCTCCAACATGCAACTGAATTTTTGAAGGAGAGGCTTCCTTACAACAGCTTGAATCCTACCCCCCTAACAACAAAGAAACAAAGGACAATTAGTTCCACATACAAACAAAAATATACATTAACAATCAAACAATTATATAAAGCCAAGCAAAAGAAGGTATAGATGTTTACATGTTCATCAACCAAAAGCATCTCCAAACAACTTATTTGATTTGGATGGTTAAAGAGTGGAACAGCCCAAAGCCTCACCACCCTGACCAGAAGCCTTATTGACTCCCTTCTGGAAGATAGTGAGCTAATTCGATCATAGTAACCAGCCATTGAAATCGAAAGAGATCACAACAATAACAATTTAACAGTAGGAAATAAGGTTTAGGCAAAGTGATGAACAAACAAAATCAGCCAAAGGAATTTATAGACAACCGAAACATAAAATTTTAGCTCCAAAAATGAGAGGGGAACTAACAATTTCAAAATTTGAAATTTGGTATCTTGTATATTTTTACACCTTAAATCAGAGTTGTAAGATGCAAATCTGAAGAGATTTCAGAGATGAACAATCAAATCAGTAAAATATAAGACTCATCAAAATAATAACCAAGTAACCGAGTAATCAAATCAAAAGCTACACTAAGAAACTGAGCAACTACAATAATGATGACAATCCTACAATTAAAAATATAATAAACCTAATAACTTGTTAGTTGATAATCTATGGGCCAGTAATATGACATATGGAATGGATAACACAAATTAACGCAACCCAATCATTCAAATATACCCAAATGAGATATAGAGTTAGATAAAAATCATAGGCTTTATAAATAAACAAATCTACCACCATACCCTATATCCCCAATTTTGTTTCTATTCCTATGTATTTATAATGTCTTAATAATAATAATCTACAATGTAATGTATATATAACCAACAACCCTAAGTAATCACAAATCAAAAAAATTCGAATTTAAGCACAAAATAACCCATAATCTAGACACGTACACCCTCCCCCCCCCAAAACAAGCAACACCTCATCCTGTTAAAAAGCAACTGTGTTTGACAAAGCAAGAACCATCGACAAAAGCATCCTCCTAGGACTCGTCTATGCTAGACGGTACCGATCTGAAATGTGACAAGTCTCACAAAACCACCTCTATGTCAGCCTTCAAATAACCACCTTACCACCACCACAGAGACATAAAAAGTAGAAGGAAACCATGATAAGTGCAGAAACTGAGTGTGAGAACGGTAGAAGAAAGCGTGAACTGGTAGTAAGATAGAGGACAACTTTCTAGAGAAGGCTAAGAAATATTGGGGAATGAAATAATGATGGCTTGGTCAGTACAATAACCATGAAAAGTGAAGAAAGTGAACGTGCGTGCAAGGACAAAAAGGAACTGTATAGTGAAGGAGAGTATGAGAGAGAACAACTTTGTAGCAGAGAAGGAAAAATGAATTTTGGAGAAAGGAATAGCTGGGGAACGCAATAATGAGATTCAGTTTAGATTTATAGAGATAGACTGCACCACCATTTTAAACCATAGCTAAACATTTAGTTAATCTAACCAAATCCCCATATCCAACGGCTATCAGCATTGCACCTCTAACCCCATGTCACACAAAGCCCAACGCCTACATACGGGGGTTATTCTTGTAACTCAAGTATACATCGATAATGCCTAACTAAAATTCAGTAGACGTCCACAGTGCCACGTCACTGGACAGATTTTCTCTTAAGGGCTTAGCAAGTCCAAAGACTTGTGTGGACGAGCGCTTCTGTCACTTGTGTGGATGAGCGCTTCTGTCGCTTGTGTGGACGAGCTATTTCTGTCACTTGTGTGGACTAGCGCTTCTGTCACTTGTGTGGACGAGTGCTTCTACCACATCAGTGGACGAGCGCTTCTACCACATCAGTGGACGAGCAGGTTATACACCTAATACACACAGTTTAACATTTTAATTCCACATTTATAACTTTCAGGTTCTCAAAGGAGTACAAATCATATTTCGCAAAAGAAAAAGAAAAAAGAAAAAAAAAAGAGTGGCAGGGGTAGGGTAAGTCTCTACATGTAACAAATATGGTTTTCATTTTTAACCCAACTTTAAGTGTGCTATACCATATTCATACTTTTAGTTATAACATATATAATATAATTTAATATAATAATATTTATTTATTAGTCAACAAAATCTTTGAAATTGAAATGTATCAAAGTTTGCAATGGATATATTTCATAAATGATAGGTTTGAATGTAAAAAAAAATAGACTTGATAATATAGTAGATATCTGTATGAGAAAAATATTGGAAATTTGATAAGGTTAAATTATAATGTTAATTTAGTGTTTGCCAATTCTATAAGTATATAACAACATCGATACCAATATTAGAGTGAATATAGTATCAAATACAAAAATTCAAATAGAGCATACATAATAAGCATTTCAAATAAGGTATACAATGCTTTGACTCGTGCAAAGAATTACCCGTCCAAAGGTTATTTAAACCGTTTATAATTTAATTGATAAGTAGACTGATTTTTCCTTAGTGGACGATGCCAAAAATGAATACCTAAATAACTTGATAAGAACGGCAAGTCCAAAGACTTGAAAATAAGTGCGTCCATCTTGCCACGTCATGTAACATGGTTGGTCAAAGAGCAAATAAATGAGTCTGACCATGATTGGTAACAATCCAACTTATGTCTAATCGACATAAATAGAGCATAAACAACAATAAAATAAAAGAATCAGATTTTAATTAATAAAATCAAAAGAAAATAAAGCATTAAAAATTATAATTAAACTTCCCTAATTAAGGACGACCCGCAAGTCAGATGTAAATTGATCTAGAATGTTCAATCTTATTACTACGTAGATTTTCAAAATAATAGCTTTTAGTTTCTTTTAAGGCGATTCTGTTTTTATTTTACGAAAATAAACTGAAATGACAGTGTCTACAATGTGGTAATTTAAAAAGTAATACATTTTCCTTATAAATTAAAGAATGGGCACCGCAAACTCATACTTAAAGTTAAAACTAACTACCTTACTATGAAAATTATACAACATTTGTTGGTACATACTTGTTTAAAGCAAGGTTTACAAAATCGGACCGGCCATCGAACCAGTGAAGATAGCGGTTCAAGGTTCAATGGTCCAACCAAGGTTGAATCGTGGTTGAACCGGTTATAATTAAATAATATTATTTTAATTTTTAATATAATATTTGTAACAATATTAAACAAAAAAACAACATAACAACTAAAATTATTAAGCACAATTTTTTTTATTTTGAAATTAAACTAAATAAATATAAATATATATGTTAAAATCATCTTCATAGGGAAAACCAACCCAAAATCTACAACCAGCCCACATATGTTAGAAAACAAAAGAATTGGTTTTGGCTAGGATGATCCAAATCCTTTTATATTATTATTATTTTTTTAGAAAACCGGTTCAGGCCGGTTCAGGCCGGTTCACTACCGATTATGACTGGTTTTACCGGTTTTGAACCGGTTTTCCGGTTTTCTCGATTTTGCCCGGTTTACCATAGGCCTAAGGTCCGGTTCTGGTTCTGACCCGGCCAGTCCGGTCCGATTTTCAAAACCTTGGTTTAAAGTATGGAAAATCTGCCTTGTAAAGTAACACGCCTTCCCTCCATCTAAACTTTTATAAATAAAAAAAATCTATAAATTGGAAATATCATGTAAGTAGTAAGTAAGCCCTTTTTTTTCACGGGCATGCTTAGTTCTTTTATTTAAAAAAATAGTTTTAACTTTAAAATTACTAATAGTTTTTACATTAAAATTATTAGAAAATAAAAAACATTAATTTATAAATTGATTGAATAATTTAAGACAAAAAAATAGTTAATCTAGAAAATAATTATTAAAGAAATACTTAAAGAGCACTTGGATTAGATGACACGAATCTCTTCCAGCTTAACCGGAGGTCTCAAGTTCGAATCCTGACCCTGGGAATGCAACAGCGTTAAAACTCTCGAGGGAGAGCTTTGCCTCCCTTGTGGTCCTACACGGCTCGAGGGATTAGTTTCCGCAGTTGCGCCCGAAGGATACTTTGGGAAACAAAAAAAGAAATACTTAAAGAGATAAAGAGGAATATTACCCTTCTACAAACTATAGGCATAGACTAGAGAAAAGATTAGAGATGAGAGGATATGTTAGGTGGTCTCCTAAGAATGAGAGTATGGTGGGAGTGGATGGTTGGGTTAACATAAATTCACTAACCAAGATTTTATTTCAGTTAGCCCAAGCAAGCTTGAAACAATAATAGCAAGCCCAAAATATGCTAAGGCTGCTTTTCTTTTATCTGGGCCTTACTAGTTTCCTGATCCAAGCCCAAGAAGTGCTACTATATTTAAGCTTAGGGTATTGCTATTGAAAAATAGTTGACCTTTTTTTTACAGATGAAAAATAGTTAACTTAATACATTACAAATTTGAAATTTTATACTTTTCAATAAAAAAAATTCATTTTTTTGATTTTTTAAGCACTGATTTGCCTTAAGTTTATAAGCTACTATGCTAGAGCTCAGCATATCAAGTTTGCCGCTATATTCACTTATCAAAGGAAAGTAAAAGCACAAAAAAATAATATTTAAGGAATACAAATTTGACCAAAATATAAGAAGAAGCCTTTCAATCAGTACACGTCCCAAGCATTGGATCCACGTGAGATGCATTTTTGTTTTGGAGAAAAAAAAAAGCTCCTATTACTCCATTACTCCTCCATAATACAAAAGCTTGGACCACTCTTTTTGTTTGGATCATCAATCCATAGAATTTGGAAATAAATATGGGTCTCATTCAAATTCAAACCACTTGAATGAAGTAGGTCCAGTTTAGAATGACGATTCCAAGCATACTCTTGATTCAACACACTTCCACTGTAGTGTCCGAGTAGATACTCTTACTTTCTCTCGAACCATAGTAAAATATTTTATATTTTTTATCAAATCCTTGAATTGTTTATTTCTCTTGAAATCTCGTCAATGTTTATTTTTTGTTTTCCACTTCACACGTCTTTTTTTAGGGGACCTACATCCATTATGTGGCATAGGGGTTACATCCCGTATAAATGGAATCCTTTGACCCATCCTTCAAAAAGCACTGCTCCAATGGAGGCCCATGTTCATGTGTGCTTCAATTAGTAATGATAGCCTAATTATCTTTGGATCATTAATCAATTTGGGCCTCATTTGTTTGTATAGAACCTAGCCAAATAAACCCTAAAAGTAAAGTACTTAAAAGTCAACAATATTTATTCCATTTTGATTTAAAAACCGATCATCCTCCCAAAAAAATAGAATGAATTTGGACAAAAAGCATATATTATATAAATATATACTATATGATAAAAAGTCATTCAAAGAAACTATTCTTAAAAGTCAAAATTATACTTCCCTTTTTAACAATCCCCCCTCCCACCCCCCCCCCCCCCCCCCAACAAAAAAAAATTACATAAATATATACTTATATTACAAAGGATATTTAAATAAATTTTTTATTCTTTATTTGTACTGTCCATATATTATCCATCAAATTATATACAGGACAAACAGTTGTATTGTACTTCAAACATTTGTCCTGTGAAAAAAAATTCATTGCAAGGATTTGGATTTTCTTTAGATATTCCTCTTTCCAGTTTTTCTCCCTAAAAAATTCAATTATTAAATATATCATTGATTTATCTAGATCGTTAAATGCAAGTAAAGATTCTTAATATCCATGGCTGCCACGTATAATACGTGTACAAGAATAAGACCTTATTTACTTTTAAATTATTTAGTGGGTTAAATGAAAGTAAATAAATCATTTATATGTCTATTCAACGTATTAATTTCTATTGTTATAATGGGCATGATTTGCCAGCAGGCATTCATTAGATACTAATATGATAACGAACATTTAAAAATAATTGACAATTATTAACATGACACTGAACAATTTACGCTGAATACTGTACACTACATAAATGAGTATCATACGTACCCCTTAAACGTAATTTATTGTTGTGGTCCTTTCGAATTGATTTTCTCTGTTCTTCCTCAACATTTTAACTTTTTTCTTGAATAGAAGTCAAGGGTCATAATAATATTTAACACTTACTACAACTCTTGCTCTCTTTTTCAATTCTTAAAAAGGGTTTGTCTTTCATTTCTTGTTTTTTCATTATATAAACGTCCCAACAAAAAACAATTACTACCTATCTTCCCCGTATCCTCCGGAAGGCAGAAGATAGCGAGTTTTTTTTTTTTTTTTTTTTGATAAAAGAAGATAGCGAGGTTAGCACTTAGCATTATGTGAAGTGGTAGTTGCTGTTGCTGGCTGCCTCACATTGATTTACCATTACTCCACATTTAATCGGATATCCTTGTTTTACGGTCCATGTTAATGTGATGCCAGGACAATATTCCGGCACCAACGCTTTATCTATTCAAAAGTCTTTTTCCTTCTTTCCTTCTATTATATCCTTGGTGAGGTCCATCTAAAATGCCCATTCTTCTTCTTCTTCACTACATCTTTATCTCATAAGCTCAATCATATCAAAAGAAAACAAATCTTTATGAAAAATCCCACTTTTGCAAAATTAGTTTTTAGGTTTAGAAACATTCATTAAGCAATGATTGATAGGTTGAAAAATAAAGCAGATCTAAGTGAATAGCAAGAAATTCTTACTTTTTCTCTATCAAAATGAAATCAAAGTTACAGGTATTTAACTACTACTATAATTACACATTTCAAAATCATTTAAATTAACATTATCTAAACAATATTTATTCTATCCAAATCATTTTATCAATAAAGTATGTAAATATAATTTAGCTACGATAAAATTCACATTTACTCAAAATCAAATTTTAAACTAGTTTTTCAAAATTCACTGTTGCAAACTATAATCCAAATAGACACGGAATCATGGTTCACAGTCCAAATTCTTGTTCCATATGTTTTGGATAGGTTATTTTGACAACAGGGCTGTTTATAAAACTAAGATGATGTGACCCCAGTAAGCTAAGTATCCCCCCCAACCCACCCCAAATCCATATATACCTAACCGTATTGCATATCTAATATTTGAAAAACAATAAAGTTGAAATTAAAGTGATGTGGCATGTAACCGATCGAAAAGAAACATCATTCAATTACACCATAATATTTCTACGAGCTTATGGGTGTATATGTAATAAAAGAGCTAGTTTACAGAACTTCAATTAAAATCAATTATCATATATTCTTATAATCAAATGTTTCGCATAAAAATAAGAAAGTTTTACATTGGATTGTATTTAGAAGGACATCTAGCTAGAATATTATCTGTGCTTTTCTAATTTTGACAATATCTTACATGCATGATTGCATTCTGATACTACCAAACCTATTGTATACTATCTATGTTAATATAACCAAAATGATAAGCTATACTTGTACCAAAATGCTATATAACTAGAAAAAATTAGTTAAAATTTTGATAGACTTAATGGTTGTGGATAAAGTAAAATGGCAAGGATCAATCATTCATCCCAGACCGATCAAAATTTCTGATTGAAAATTTCTAGACGCGTAGCATTTTTATGGGGAAAAATAAGTACCCAAGCCAAATAACAATTGGGAGACATATATAATATGGCATTTGTATTAACCTTACATGTTTTGGCCGACTTTGCTTTCATACTTTAAAGTGTTTATCCTCGATTAAAAATAATATATTCAATGCTGTCCAACTAAACGAAACTAATATGAGCTTCAAGTTTGAACACTATTTTTTCTTTTACAAACGATACACTTTTTTTATGGTTTTATTCTTCGTTTTTGTCATATATATGGGGGGTTCTTTGGCCAATAGTACCCAATAACGCCAAACCTTATGGTCAAGCTTCTAGCTAGAGGGACCTTCATCTTTTATTATTTGGGTTGAAATACTTTGACGTTTCCTATTCTTTTAATTGAATGAGGAAAATTCGGGAAAAGAATTAGCTATTAAATTAGTTAAGAGATAGGAAGGTGACAGAAAAAGAAGCAAGCGATTTGAATCTTATCACCTCTGATGGTTTTGATTAATGAAATCATCTTTTATCTAAAAAGAAAAAGCACATTAATTAAAAGCAGTCCAATCCAATCAAGTCCTTATACATATATAATTCCTGTATCACTAAAAAAACCACAGGGCCCTAATTTAATTTTATGCTAACAATGCATAAATTAAAGATATCAACTGAGAATTTCAGATGATCATTTTCATTTTCATACTTGAACACAAGTACAAAAAAACTTTGATGACCTTGGACCCAATTAATTAACATTGGTGATATTGTATATAGTACAAACTCTTTTTTGAAGCACAGGCTAGCAAGTTTATTTATGTCACATAATTAAGTTGTAAAATTAGTTAGCATGGTAATGGAGTTATTCCATTCGTACAAAGTGATGAGGTGATGAGAATGGAAGGGTTGTGAAACCGGACTCAACTAACCCACTAGTTAATGTGAAGGAACCAGCTTACATGCAATAGGGACAGTACCCGTTGGTGAGTTGACAGTGCATAATAATAATTGTACACCAATTTCATTTTGAAGAAATTACAACGATACATAGACACGAGAGAGAAGAAGCACATGGTCCAAGGGAAAAAGCTACCAGCTGAAGAAACCAAACAAACGCTACCACCCTTTAAGATGTCTTTGGTTCTAGTAATGAAAGCTTAAAATGGTCTCTGAATATTTGGTATTTGGAAAGATGCTGCTTCTGGTTTCTGCTCCCACTAAACTACTGCGATGGCCCTGATTCAGATGCAAAAGATAAAGAGATCATCCATCATGAATAGAGTTTGTTTGTATCTGTGCGCTTGAGAGGGACGACTGAGTCTGTGACTGTCATTAACCCCTTACAACACTGGCACTGAAAAACATGCTGCTTTTTATTCACATTTATTTATAACTCACCAGAATACCAGTCTTCAAACCAAGGAAGAACTATATCTAATACTCAAACTCATTCCTCTCTCTCTCTACATCATCACCAGTGTTTCTGCACTGTATTCATTTCCTTTTCCTTTTTTTTTATTGAGTCCTGTTATTTATTTAAATAATTAAGTAATATATAACATATTTGTTTTATCTTTGTATATGATAGAATTATATCCAGTTAAATTTATATTAAGCATAATGTCTCGCCCAAGTGTTATATTTAAGATGTAAAAGAATATTTTCTTTTGTATGCTTTATTTTGGTCAGTACAGTTCTTTAATGTTAGTGAAATGCTAGTCTTCTCTGGTTTCTTAATTTCTGGCCTACTTGACCAACAAAAATCTACACATAGTCCAAACAGAAAATACAAAACTAAAGGGTAGGGAATTCAGTGTATTCTGATAAGTGATAACCTATCCCATTATATATTCGTACGTACTTTTTGATTTGACATCTAAATACTTACTCGGATTTCATTTAATAAATCTTTATGGAATGAATTTATTAAATTTAATTAACATAATGCATATATAAACTAAATACCTATAGATATGTAATTTTTTTAATCTAAATTTATGCAATAATTATCAAATAAATTCTAGAATTTAATTGTCTTAATCTACTTAATGAGAACTTCACTGTCAATACGAAATTATTAAATGAAGTAAGCATGATAAGATTCCTCCTCCTTGTATTTATATTTATATTTATATATAATTTTTTTTTACTTTTTTTATAAATATATTTACTATTTTATTTCACATAAAAGTTCGGATATCAAATTCTATATATGATACAACAAACTTTTTACTTTTCTGACTCTCATTCATTGCATTGCACGAGAGAAAAACCTAATATATAAACACACGACATCGATCATTACACCATGGACGATAGTATTATTATATGTAAAACGAAAAGCAGCGTTTCTACAAATTAAAAACCTTTTATAATAGTCTGCATTTATACCAAATTTAATTAACAAATAACATAACACAAACTGCGATTTACATGAATAACACTCTCTTTTTTTCCTCCTCCTGGCTATTAATCCCGTTTACATAATCAACAACACGCTTTTCACTTGGTATACCGTCAATTCACAAAGATATTAATTGGGTTTAGAAAGGAAAAAAAAGAAAAAGAAAAAGAAGGGATCAACGTGGACATGGATCGAAGGTGATGGATGATCGATTGATGATGCCTAAGAGTTAGTGGTTTTGGCATGATGTTTTCCATTACCGTTCTTCACTACTTGTCCACCTTCAGTTGTAGTTATTGCATACGGCATGTAGGTTAAGATCATCCAGGGGTGCTTGAAAGTGTTGCTTACAAGCATGGCAAGTGATCTGAAGCATCGTTGAACTGATTTGCTTGATTGCATGCTGTTTCAACCCATATGCTTTTTCAAGTTCCGCTTGCGCTTGTTGTCGAATCCTCTTCGCGTTTGTGAACTCGAGCTCCGCTAATTCAATCTGCGTCTTTGCCTGCTTCCTTGCCTCCTCCGCATACGCTTTCTCCGCCATTGCTATCCTCAACTCCTCACGTGCCTGCTCTTGAACCCTCACCGCCGCACGTGCATGCACACCCTCACCCTCACTGCTGTTGCTGCTCTCCTTTGGCGATGAGTTCCTGTTTGATTCATTTTTGTCGCTTGTTTCAGATGATCCAATGGATAGCTGCAACTGTACTGTGGATGAATGGTTGTTGCCATCTATCTTAGGCGATGATAGAGATGCAGCAGCAACTACATCAATGGTGGCTGTGGAGAGCTGAAGGTCCAAGTTGGGGTGGATGAGTTTGTTGTTGTTCTTGGATGAGGTTTCAGCAGTGGCAATAATGGTAGTAGTAGGGTTGAAGAATGTGCGTTCTTCTGTTACTGTTACAAAAAGAGGGTTCTTGGGTATGACTAGAGTGGGTGGCCATGGAGCTGTGCTGAAATTGGTGTCGCTTGAAGGGCTTGGGCTCGAAGCTGTTCGAGACAAGCATGCAGCTGCTGCTGCTTGCCGTGTCTGCGGTTCTGCCCGTAGTCGCCCCATGTTGCAAGCATCTTGGTGCTCAATGAAACTCTCCACCCTATATATACCAAAGAAGATAGAAAAAGAACTGGTATTCAATATAACTTTCAAAGCAATATTCAAAAAGGTGCATGATGAGTAACTTGGTTATGAATAAGAGCATTCATGCATATATATAGAGTTAGAAGAAAGGTAACAAGAGAAAGAAAAAGTGGTTATAAAAGGTATCCATCCGTCCACTCCACTGGTTTTCAAATGGTGGGGAGATGAGGTTCCAGTCCCACTAAATAAAGGTCGACAAACGCACACATGTCATTCTGAGATTTATACTAAGCTGGTCATTGAACAAATTAATATATATAATGTTAATGTTAATACTATATTTTTTTCTTTTTCGATCTATATCGAAAAGTATCCCACTGTCAATTTAAGATGGAGACTAATCTCCTGTGAAAATTAGCTGAGATTTTTTTCATACCCAAGACTTCAAGACTTAAATCCGAGATCTTGATTAAAGGACGAGAAACTTTTAACCACTCTCTCAATGGTCATGTTAATACTATATACTTAATTAATAGAATAGATCATTACACAGAAATATATAGGAGGAGGTGTTCTAGTTGAAGGTATTGGAATGCCGGAAGGTGTTTCCGAAGTAAGGACCAAGACCAACGAAAGCTGAGCTTCGGGAACCGTGTTCCCCAACTGTCAATGAACAGTTTTTATTATAAATTTCTTTGGATTAAGGTTCCATCAGTCAAATATTAAACTTTTATTTATTAATTAATTTTTGTTTTAAACGACTGTAATGGGATTTCATCCCACTGTTTGATTAGTTAATCAATAAATTCCCTTTCTATAAAATTAAAAAAAAAAAGTCAAAAGCTAGCCAAGTATAAAAAGTTTTGCTAAATTGATAAACATGGGATGGGATGGTAAAAGCTAGAAAATATTGTTGAAGCACATAAAATAGAGAGAAAATTAAAAAGTGATGGAATTAAAGTTGATATAGATCTGCTTCTTTTAATTAGACATTTTATTAAGAATTAAAATGGTAGTGTAGTAAATGAAAATAATTAAGATGATGGAGTGAGTGTGCGAGTGATGACCTTGAGAAAACGCGGCCACAATCGCAAGAATGGCCTCTGGTGCCACAGGTTTTGAGGTGTGCTTTGTAATCAGACTGCACTGCATAGCCTTTGGAGCATCTCTCACAGACCCATTGCTTATGGTTACTGTGTTTCCTCCTAAAGTGCTTCTTAATCCCAACAAGATCACCAAGGGCGTGGCATGGGTCGTGGTGCAAGCAAGAAGGCTCAGGGCACACGAACACTCTCTTCCTCACCACCGGCGTCTCCCTCTTCAACAGCTTCCACGGCACCTTGTGGCGGCGCCGGTGCATCTGAAGGTTCTGGTCCCTCTGGAATCCCTGGTTGCAGATCTCACAAACATAACGATCTGATTCCAGTAACGTTTTCGGTGACAGGGACACCACTTCTGCATCTGGATCTGACCCCCAACACAATTAATTAAATAAATAATAATAAAACTGAATCAATATTTAGCATCAAAGTATATATGTATGAATCCAATTAAATTAAACAATTAAGATAGATATTCAAAAAGTAAATAAATTAAAGCAAAATTTAATTAATTAGGATGAATGAATCATGCACCTGGTGTTCCTGCAGGCCTTCTCTTCCTTTTATTAGAAGCAGCAGAACCATTCTCAGCGCATGAAAATGGGTCTGGCGAGGGAGATGGTGAGTTATTATTGGCTAACATGGGGAGGATTAATCTGGTACTAACTTGCAAATTGAGTGTTTGATATATATGTTATCGATCTCTTCTATGATAACAATCTATATATGTTTGTGATAGAATCAGGCAAAGGAAGAGATCGTGAGAAGAAAATACAGCTAGCTACAAGGCGTAGCTAGGAGGAAGAGGAAGACATAGTGATAGAGAGGAACAAAGAAAAAGCTCTTTGTTTCTTCCTTTCGGTTACCTCAGCTTTCTTTTAGCTTTTAAACTTTCAGCTTTTCCAACAGCTTTGGGTTCCTCTCTTCTCTTCCTTCCAACCCTCATCTTCAAACACCTATTGTCTGTATAGCCCTTTACTTAATAGACTTTCAAAAAGAGTGACACCCAATCACAAACCTCCAAACCTGATCCCACCATGGGCTCCAGAAGAAAAACATCCCCACAACGAAACAAAACCCTCTCATTATTTCATTATACAGTAAAAAATTTCATTTGCATGCATAAATACATGCCAAGCCCCCAAAATACACACGTAACCTTCCTATTTTTGTCACTCTCTTCTCTCACTCCAACATCTCACGCACTCACCTTCCTATCTCTCTATTACAAGTTAAAAGGAAAGAGGAGGGGGTACATATATCTTAATCTTAATTAATTGACCATTCTACCCATACTAGTGGCCGTGCAGGATCTCTAATAAATCTCACTTCAGGCAGCTTTTATAAAGGTGATCATGAGGATGTGAAGTCACCCTCAAGGGCATTCTCGTCAACGGGGTCATAATTTTTCCTGTCCAAGATGCTTTGCTTTTTGGTAAACTGGGGGCGTCACCTTAACAGTTGCAAGTTAAAATTGGCAACATTGTCTTTCTTGGTGAGCTTCGTAATGTTGGCACTATTGTTGATATATATACAGTGCTGCAATGACCATCATTTTACCTTGAGTTCAAGATGGGAGGGGCAACAAAAAGGGAAAAAAAGAACCATGTTATCGCATAAATGCTATTGATGTCGCTCACTTTACCAGTACTGATTATACACTGTGAAAATATATAACACATTAATTAACTACACATTAACACTTACAATCATCTACAAATTTATAACTTATTAGAGTTGTTTAATTCTGTTCCTGTCGATTTTGTCAGGGTATGAACAATGAACTCTGGCTCGACGGAATAGTGGGGGTTTTGACGATTAAGCCTGACGGATTGAGATCTCCGCTCCTATGTATCCCGGTAGGGAATCAAAGCCTACGTAGTTCTAGGATTGTTGATGATGGTGAGTCTCCTAGAGAAGGCGTTCCGACGGTGGAACGAGGGCTTGGAGTGATTTACTGAGATTAGGGTTTTGCTGGGGTTTCTGCCTGGAAGGTGGCATCCCCCATCCCGAGCGCCCTAAGGCCCCTTTTATAAGCATATGGGGTAGTACTCCGTACGACATGTGATCCCTTCCCGGTCCGTTAGCGGATAATGCGGGACCTCCAATACTTTTGTGCCGCGTGTCCTTCTAGCAGATGTCCGTCCTTATTGCCGGGTAGCCCTAAGCGAGGTGTACTGTCCTGAGGGTAATTGAGTACATCTAGCGGGTAAGGTATGATGGTCGTTTGAGATACCCGGCCTCCGTCTGAGAGGCTAGTACCTCCTGTGGAATTGCCTATTGGTTCGAGTAAATAAGTTAGTCCTCTGTCGGGTTGGGTTTGACTGGGGCGACTCTCTCACCTTATGTGCCGGTTGATCGAGAGTTCTCTCTCGGATCTTCCTTTAGAGTTTGCTCAAGAGTGCTCTCTTCCTTTCCTCGGGAGATACCAGGATGGCCAGCTTGGCAGCAGAGACGTTTATGTGGCCAATTAGTCGGGTCTCTCGGCACTGTAGGGATATTCCCGAGAGTGGGCGATAAAGGGCGATTGACCGAGTGGGCTCAATGTTTTGGATCGAACGTTGATGGGTTGGGTCTAAAGTGATTGCGGGACACTACGTTCAACTGTATAAACCGGGTTCTAACCCGTGGCAGGACAAATTCCTTTTTTTTTATTATTAATCTCACACTGTCATATAGCTAATTTTTATGTTGGGCCTTTCTAACCCGTTCCTTTACACTACTTTAAGTAGGGATGGTAATGGGTAGGTCCGGATAAGGTACTATAGTAGTCGTCCCCATACCAAGTGTTTGAAAAAATTACCCGGACCTGGACCGGCCTGGGTAGCAACTTTAGTACCCTTACTAGTACCCTCTGGGTACCTAAGTACCCGTACCCGCACCCATTACCCGCACTTATCTGTGAAAAGCAATAAATAACAAAAGAAACATTATAACAATTAAAAAATTATTCAAAGGTCATTTAAATCTACTAATAAAACATTACAAAATATTTAAATAAATAATAAATCCAAAAAGGAATTATAGATACAACTAGGTTTAGAAATATAAGAGTCTTTCGATTAATTTTGTTTTAAATTGTGAATTACAAATAAAATTATTCATATTAGTAATATAAATAAATAATTATATATACATATTTATATGTGCGGGTGCAGGACGGTGTGGGTACCATAGTACCCGTACCCGCATCCATGCTCATTCAAATTTATGGGTAATTACACGTATCCGATCCGGCCCCTTACCCATTGTGCGGGCGATTACCCAACCCATCGTGAATAATGGTCATTTAGCGACCGAAAATAGTGACCGAATTTTTAGGTTCCTTTTTGCGACCGAAATAGAGACCGATTGTAGGATCTACATGAAACAATGGTTAGAGTTGATTCTGCGACCGAAATAGCGACCGAAATAGAGCGTAGCAGAGATATCGGTCGCTACTTCGGTCGCTGATGAGTGTGATTTTACCTCATTTTTCATGTACATTTCTGCATGCATTTGCATATAGTTAGGCCAATTTAGTGTTGATTTTGTATAGTTTTTCCTTTGGAACGGATGAGGTGGTTTCTGTGTGTTGTTTTGCAGGATTTAATGGAAAAATGCCCAGAAATCAGCCTTGGTGGAGCTTGGATGAAAAAGAGCTTAAAAATGAAGAATATGAGCCAAACAGAGCCTATCACGGCCTGGCCGTGATGACCATCACGGTCATCACGGCCGTGATCAAGCAGAGAAGAAGGCAAAAGTCAGAGACTGTCACGGCCTGGCCGTGATGACCATCACGGCCGTGACCAACCAGAAAATGAGGGCTCGTGTCGCGAACACTTCTCTCGCCTCGCGAGAGTTAAAAACTTGAAGACACGCCCTGGACAGAAAGCGTCACGGCTTGGCCGTGATGGTCATCCACGGCCGTGACGCGGCCCGATCTATAAATAAACCCGCACCGAATGCATTAGGGATCTCGCACTTGGAGGCGGCCGAGGTCAGGCCGGGAGAGGGTTTCTAACCAAAAAGGGGGCGTTTTCTGCTCTTGGATGGGGAGAAGATTGGAGGAAGCTTGTCTATGAGTGTTCTCCATCCCTTTTCTCATCCTATTTTGTATTTCCTTTTATCATGAGTAGTTAATCCCCCATTGTTGGGGTTAGATGTAACTTTTCTGAACTTAGTTGTATTGTGATGTGGTTGTTTAATACAAGTTTCTATTTCGTTATGAGTATGTGATTCTGTGTTTAATGCTTTTCTTGGATTAGCTACCCATAGGAATGATATGTTGCTTTAATAGATGACTGAAAGGTTGGTGTTAAGGCATGCTCATGAATCATATGCCAAGTAGGTCAAGAATCTAGACATAGGTGTTGGCTGCTTGCAATCTTATAAGTCTTAACTTAATGCAAAATCTCAGGTTATTCCACCTAAGACATTAGGGTTTAATTTGGGGTTTTTAGGCTCAATGCACCTAAGACATTATGCTTGAGTACTTTAGAAAAGGCTTGATTGGCATAATTGAATTAGGACTTGTGTTAGAAACCATTTCATTGCAATTAAGGGAGGATTAGTGTAGTCTAACCCTGACAATTCTAGCCACATCCCTGTTTGCATACCAAGTGTTTGACAAAATTCCAAAAAGACAAAAATATTTTATTTCTTTATTTTCCGTTCAATCTCTCAGACTTTATTTTAGTCTAGATAGTTGTTGAGCTTGCGAATTGGTAATTGACAACCAATCCCTGTGGATACGATAACCGGTCTCACCACCGTATTACTTGATTGCGACGAGGTGCACTTGCCTTTATTTATATCTTAAAAATCACGCATCAAGTTTTTGGCACCGTTGCCGGGGATTGGCTTTGTCAATATCATTAGTAACAAATGAGACAACTAGTTTAGACAATTTTTTTTTTATTTTTTTTTGTATATAACTGATATTTTTCTTTTGTCAGTTTTGTATATATTTGAATTTTTGTTTCTTTGATCTTGGGCTTAATTGTCTGTGAGGTGAAAATTGGTTTGGCAGGATCATGGACTATAATTATTATCAGCCATCTGATGCAGAATTGGAGATATCTGAGTTGCAGCTGCGGGTAGATATGCTGCAATTAGCCGTAAACATCCAACAAGTGAGTAATGAGCTGTCAAGGGCAACTCTCTCTCCTCCACCAGTGGTAGGTTATGCTGAATGGGGAAATCAATTTCCCAACACTTCCACTCCATGGTGGGGGAACCCTCCAAACAATACTTTGATGGATGAAGGGGAACATTGGGAATCTTCCACACCTTGGTATGATGAGCCATCCCCATTGGAAGTTGCTTGGGAGAACTTCAAATCCGCATTCCCAGTCGAGGTTGAGCAACCTATCCCGGATAGTCAACCTCACTTAGAGGCTATTTTGGAGAACTTCATGGCAACAACAATGGAAGAATTAAAAAATCAAGAAGATACTATTCGAAGTCTCGGGGTACGTATTGAGGAACTCTCTAACCTTCTATCCGAAATGCCAAATGGGAACTTGATGGATGATGATGAAGATGATGCAATGATGGATGAGGAGGAAGAAGAATTGGGAGCAACCGAGTCAAGAAGTGAAGACCCTGTTTTGGAGAACATAGTTGCACCATTTCCCATTGAACCCTTGACTAAGGAACCTGAAAGGAAGAGGCAATTGGAGGACATCTATTTCACCTTGCTTGGAGATGATGAAAAACTTTTGGAATTAGATGGTGCTATTGGTTCCTATGCATGTGTGGAATGTGATGGGAGAAACACTTGTGTGGTTTGTGCGGAGATTTCTGCATATTTGGAAGGTGATAGATTTGGCAATGCTGAGAGTGAAGATTGTACAGAAGCCAGAACAGCACCAATGATCCTCTCGAGTTGTTTGCCACCTCACATTTTAAAGCAGTCAACAATGGAGTTCATGCCTCTGCCTGAGGTTGAACCCCATTTTTATTGGGAAGATTTTATTGATAAAGGGGTCAATCTTGACCCGAGAGGGAGTGAGAAATTCAACACATTTGGTGAGGTCACCATGATTTTCAAGAACTCACTCCCATATTTTTGCTGCAAACTGTGGGATCCGATTGAAGGATCTTACATGGTTAGCATCCCTTGGTCCTTATACCACAGGTTATGGGATCCAGGTGGATGCTTCTTAATAAGTCAAGCTAGTGACGTTAAAGAAGCGCTTATTGGGAGGCAACCCAACTTCTCTTAACCCTTCTCTTTAGTTAATTTTGTTTTTGCTTTAACCTCTTGAATAATTTGAGAAGCTCAAGAGGTTTGTTAATAATTCTGTTAAGTGTCTTCAGATTTCGAATAAAGGAAGGAGAAAAAGAGCAGGGAGAAACAAAGCCAAAAAGCATGTGAGCCAACACCCGCTACCGCCTCGGTAAGCCGTTCCAATTTTTGCTTTATTTTATTTTTCTTCTACCCTCTCCAACTTGATTGTTTACATTGGGGACAATGTAAATCTTTAAGCTTGGGGTAGGGGTAATCTTTTTGCTTGCATTGTGAATATTGCATTCATATAGGCTTAAATTTGCATGATCGCATGATTCGGTTACCCCTGCTTAGATTGAGCTTATGATTGTGAGAACTAAGTGCCAATTAAATTGTGATAGTGGATTTTTGAACCCAATTCTGTTTATTCTTGTGATATGGCTGCAAATGAATATGCTTGAGATGATCTTGGATAGTTGATGATTAGCATATGTTTCTTTAGACTTGTGTTTCTCACTGGTTCTTGAACTGATAAATGTGAGCTTTTGAGCCATTAGGGGGTACTCACTAAATCTGCCCCCGTTCTTTGTGTTGAGTGTTATTCCTCTTGGATGAATTTCTCTAGAACTTGACTTAAAACCATTTTAAAGCTTGAAATTTTTTTGAAAACATTTTTGAAAATGATTGAGGCAATAGGTATTTTTCTGGCCTTCTGAGTTTTGAATGATGAAATGCTACCCCTTAGTTGCCCAATTTTGAGCCTGAATGAATAAAATGCTTTTCTTGGTACCTTGAAATATATTGTTGAATGATGCTTGATAGGACCTTCTAAAGTATTACAAAAGGGTGAAAAAGGTAGTTGAAAGTTTGGGATAAGAATCAGAAAAAATATATAATAATGGATTGAGTTGAAAAATCTCCTCTCTCAAAAAAAAAAAGAAAAAAAAAGAAAAAAAAAGAAAAAAAAAAGAAATAAAAATAGAGAGGGGGATGACAAAAAAGAAAGTGAGAAATAAAAGAAAAAGAAAGAAAAGAAAGGTGGAAAAATATATTGAAAACCCAAGAAGGTATTTTAGAAGGTGTCTTGTGTTGAAATGTTTGATACTTGGTTTAGCCTTTTGAAATATCCCTTTCTTGTTATAACCACCTAAAGATTAATCCCATAGCCACGTTACAACCAAATAAAGACCTCTTGATTCTTAGGTGTTTTCATAAATAAAGTGGAGATTTGGTTGATAGTCAAGCATATGGTAGGAATCATTCCTTGAGGAAAATGGAGCGAATTGTTATATATACTTGAACACTTGAGTGAGTGAGGCAAGAAAGAGAGCCAAGCAAATAAACAAGCTTGGGGTGAGCTACAAGTGAGCAAGAGTGCCCGAATCAGTGAGAATGTGAGTCTAGGAAACTTAAGCCTCTAATTGTATTTGAAGTGATTGTCTCTTCTTTGAATTGTTTGAATTGCCTATTGCTTGGATCATTTACTCGGGTTCTTGGTTCACTATCCATGCTTTGACTGTTTATCTCTTCTGGCCTTAGTTTTTGCTTGAGGACAAGCAAAGTCTTAAGCTTGGGGTGATTTGATGAGTGTGATTTTACCTCATTTTTCATGTACATTTCTGCATGCATTTGCATATAGTTAGGCCAATTTAGTGTTGATTTTGTATAGTTTTTCCTTTGGAACGGATGAGGTGGTTTCTGTGTGTTGTTTTGCAGGATTTAATGGAAAAATGCCCAGAAATCAGCCTTGGTGGAGCTTGGATGAAAAAGAGCTTAAAAATGAAGAATATGAGCCAAACAGAGCCTATCACGGCCTGGCCGTGATGACCATCACTACCGTGATCAAGCAGAGAAGAAGGCAAAAGTCAGAGACTGTCACGGCCTGGCCGTGATGACCATCACGGCCGTGACCAACCAGAAAATGAGGGCTCGCGTCGCGAACACTTCTCTCGCCTCGTGAGAGTTAAAAACTTGAAGACACGCCCTGGACAGAAAGCATCACGGCCTGGCCGTGATGGCTGTCACGGCCGTGACGCGGGCCTGATCTATAAATAAACCTGCACTGAACAGAATTAGGGATCTGCACTTGGAGGCAGGCTGAGGCTGGCGGCTGGAGAGGGTTTCTAACTAAAAAGGGGGGCGTTTTCTCTGCTCTTGGATGGGGAGAAGATTGGAGGAAGCTTGTCTATGAGTGTTCTCCATCCCTTTTCTCATCCTATTTTGTATTTCCTTTTATCATGAGTAGTTAATCCCCCATTGTTGGGGTTAGATGTAACTTTTCTGAACTTAGTTGTATTGTGATGTGGTTGTTTAATACAAGTTTCTATTTCGTTATGAGTATGTGATTCTGTGTTTAATGCTTTCCTTGGATTAGCTACCCATAGGAATGATATGTTGCTTTAATAGATGACTGAAAGGTTGGTGTTAAGGCATGCTCATGAATCATATGCCAAGTAGGTCAAGAATCTAGACATAGGTGTTGGCTGCTTGCAATCTTATAAGTCTTAACTTAATGCAAAATCTCAGGTTATTCCACCTAAGACATTAGGGTTTAATTTGGGGTTTTAGGCTCAATGCACCTAAGACATTAGGCTTGAGTACTTTAGAAAAGGCTTGATTGGCATAATTGAATTAGGACTTGTGTTAGAAACCATTTCATTGCAATTAAGGGAGGATTAGTGTAGTCTAACCCTGACAATTCTAGCCACATCCCTGTTTGCATACCAAGTGTTTGACAAAATTCCAAAAAGACAAAAATATTTTATTTCTTTATTTTCCGTTCAATCTCTCAGACTTTATTTTAGTCTAGATAGTTGTTGAGCTTGCGAATTGGTAATTGACAACCAATCCCTGTGGATACGATAACCGGTCTCACCACCATATTACTTGATTGCGACGAGGTGCACTTGCCTTTATTTATATCTTAAAAATCACGCATCAGTCGCTAAACAAAGGAAAGTAAAAGTCAGAAATTTATGAATTGTTAGCGACCGAAATGGCGACCGAATTAAATGCAGCGGTCAAACTGTGTTTATATTAGCGACCGATTTATAAATCCGTCGCTAAATTTATGAATTCACACTTTAAACTTTATTTATATTTGCGACCGATATTAATTCGGTCGCTAAATGGCGCGTTGAAAAAATAAAATTGCGCGTGTTAGCGACCGAAATTTAATTCGGTCGCTAAAATTACAAATTCAAATTAAGACTAACCATATTAGCGACCGAATTAGCGACCGAATTAATTCGGTCGCTAAAACTGAAATCCCTAAATTCGACAGAACCTCCTTCTTCCTCATTTTTTCCGGCGTTTTCTCTCTCCCACCCACTGTTTCTCTCTTCTACGGCGCGCGCTCCGGCCACCTCAACACCCCAAGGCACCTCCGGTCGTCGTCACCACCGTCATCTCCCCTCTGCTCAGGTAAGCTCTCCTCTACTCCATCTCTCTGTCTCATTGTCTCACTATGTCACTGTCTATCATTTCCCCCTCATTTCAGGGCTCATTCCGGTCACATTGCTCACACCACCACCACCACACCGCCCTCCCTCACACTGACCGAGGTAATTGCTTCTCTCGTTGTCTTTCTCTACATTGTTGTTTCTGTTGTGTGTTGTATGTACATTGGTGTTGTGTGTGTGTTTGTTGTGTTGTGTGTGTGTGTGTTGTGAGTGTGTGTTTGTTGTGTGTTCTGTGTACTAAAGTTTGTGTGTTCAATTGGATTGTAATCATAGGGTAGGTGTGTGTGTGCTCTGTGTGTGTGTGTGTCTTTGGGATGTTTGTGTGTGTGTGCGCAGAGATGTGTGTTTAGTGTATGTGTGTGTCTGTTTGGGATGTTTGTGTGTGTGTGTGTGTGTGTGTATGCAGAGATGTGTGTTTAGTGTATGTGTGTGTGTCTGTTTGTGATGTTTGTGTGTGTGTGTGTGTGTGTGTGTGTGTGTGCAGAGATGTGTGTTTAGTGTATGTGTGTGTGTCTGTTTGGGATGTTTGTGTGTGTGTGTGTGTGTGTGCAAAGATGTGTGTTTAGTGTGTGTGTGTCTTTTTGGGATGTTTGTGTGTGTGTGTGTGTGTGTGTGCAGAGATGTGTGTTTAGTGTATGTGTGTGAGTTAAGGGATGTGTGTTTTTGTTACTCATCATTTTCATTTTTTCATCCAACACATTTCTCTCTTTTCTCTTAGTTTCTCAAGGTGTCTTGATTTCTTACTCAAGGATCATCACTTAGAGGTAATTTTCCTCCAACCTTTCTTCATTACAATTGATGTTGAGTTGATTAGCTTCGTGCTTGTTCTTAATTTTGTTCAAAAAGAATTAAGCTTGAAAATGGTAGAAAAATCATAACTCTTTGTACCCATTGATTTAAGTCTTGAAACTTAATATTGGTGCTTCTATAATCATACTCTTCATGCTTGCCAAATGATTTGATGAACAAAAATTTCTCCCCTATTTTCCCCCACTTGGCCGAACCATACCCTTTTATTTTATTCTTGGATTTCAAAAATTTGTAACTCTTTGCATAAAGGGAAACAAATCTCCAAATTTGATATCTGTGCTTGTCTAGTGATCAATGATCATCCTTCCTTTCTCTTCACGTTTTTCATTCAAATCACTAAGTTGCTACGACTTTCCATATTCCTTGATTTTTATGATTTAAATTCTAGAAAATCATAGAAATGGAATTTGTGAGTTATGACAATTTTTCCCTACTAACTAAGACCCTAACATCTTGTCTATCTAGGATGGACTATTAGATCATATAATTAATATAGTTAATTAGTGGTTAGTTACAAATCAGTTGCTTTATCTTACATATAATATAAGTCACTTTTATATATGACTTGATGTAATAAACTTTCTCATTCAATCAATTACACCTTTCAGTTTTCTCTCTATTATTTTCTATTTTAATGGGCACTGTCATGTTTACTAACATGAACATTGAACAACATGGAAAATCTTCTCTTTGATAGAAAGAAATTCTAGCATTATCCACATTTTTTTTATGGTACTGGATATGTAATATATTGATTCGATTTGTGTTAACAATTAGGCCCGATTTAAGGATAATTTTTAAAAAAAAAGTCGAAATCAAAATAAATTGACCTTCAGCTCTCCAATCTTATTATTTTCTATGCTTCATTGATTATTTTTTCGTGAGCACATGCTTTAACACTAGATATTCATGAGATAAATTATTTAGGTATAACAATTTAACATAATAGAATAGTGATTTGATTTGAAATGAATAATTTCATTTATGCACGATAGGTCCTTGTTGTTATATTCTTCTACCGGCTCCTCCACTTATCCTTGCTCAGTTGTGTTTTCTCTCTCAGGTCAGTTCTCCGAACACTCATTGTAATGTATTATGTGAATTATCGTCTTGTTTGGTAGTGGAGAGCTGAGCTCAATAGGATGTGATCTTGTCTGATTGTATGCTGATAATTAATTAATTTAATGTTTATGCATGTGTTTGTCAATATGTGTTGTTTGTTAGTGGAGAGCGTAGCTCAATAGGATGTGATCTTGTCTGATTGTATGCTGATAATTTAATGTTTATGCATGTGTTTGTCAATATGTGTTGTTTGTTAGTGGAGAGCGGAGCTCAATAGGATGTGATCCTGTCCGAAAGGCGGGATGCTGGTTGTGTGCTGATAATTTAGAAATTATGCATGTGTTTGACAATTAACTGCTACTTGTTAGTGGAGAGCGGAGCTCAATAGGATGTTTGCTATAATATTTAATCTAAGTTTGTATTGATTTACGCTGCAATTTATATAAACTCAACAATGTTGCAATATTTATAGGTTAATGGTTTTATTTTCTGTTAGAGTTAATAATTAATTTACGAAAGCCTTGGTTTCCTATTTGAGATTCAATATTAATGAGCATGCGTAACTTATCAAGGTATGCATGCTCATTGTATTGAATCTTGAATTGTCCAAGTGGGACAGTTTGGGAAAAAAACCTTTTTCACACTCGTACAATAGTCATTTCAATGTTCAAATGCCTTATATACTTGTTGAAATCTCGGTCTGATGCATTTCCTTTTGTTCTCCTGGTGCATACTTGATCGCGATGATTCTGACCGTGCTCGAGTCATGTAACTTGGAGACCGATGGGAAATGCTGCCGAAATTTTGTCAAGTATAAGGTATTTGAATATGGGAATAACTATTAGTAGCCGAGTGTGACAAAGGTTTCTTCTCGAATGGGATAGGTTCATACCTTGTCATAAGAACGAGATTGATGGAGTTATTGGAATGCACCGTAATATATAAGTGTTATTGTAGGATTGGTCAGGCTATTTAATTGCCAGCAATGGATATTCCGGAGAATCGAAAATGGATGTATCGTAGGTTGGATCGGAATAAACGTCTTAAGGAAGAGTATAGAGTTGGAGTGGGTGAGTTTATAGAGTTTGTTGTTAGCCAGGAGAGATTTATACGGCTGGGCGGTGATCAATTGAGGTGTCCTTGCAAAAGATGCAAGTGTCAATCTTTCAAAAGTGTGGATGGAGTTGTAGCCGAGCTTTATGAGAAGGGCTTCATGCCTGATTACTATTGGTGGAGTAACCATGGTGAGATGTTGCCTGACTTAAACCCGATTGTGGCTGAAGGTTCGTACTATGGAAGTGGTGACGGGAGGGAAGAATTGAATCCATACGAGCAGATGATAATGGATCATCTTTGGACCATCGGTTGGTGTTGTACTAGAAGAAGATGAGGGGAGAAGATGGTGGAATGGGTTCCCAATACATAGAGGAGAATCCGAATCCCGAAGCTCAAAGATTCTATGATATCTTTGAGTGCTGCACGATCTCCATTGTGGGAAGGATGTCGGGAGTACACGGAGTTGTCGATGTGCATGGAATGGTTGAGTATCAAATCGACTACAATATGCAAGAAGGCTATTTTAATCGCCTCGGTCAGGTCGATGTCAAGGCGTTGCGAGAAGGCAATCGGATGCCTACAAGTTTTTATCATGCTAAGAAGTCCGTGGAAAATTTGGGTCTGGGGTGTTTGAAAATTGATTGTTGCCCGAATGGATGTATGTTGTACTATAAGGATGATTCAGCGGAAAGCATAACGTGTTGTCGATTTTGTGGTGCGGATCGGTATAAGACAACCACTAGGATGGGCATTGAGAAGAAGAGGTCACTAAAAAAGATGTGGTACTTTCCGCTCGTGCCAAGACTTACAAGATTGTACTCTTCGATGGCCACTGCAGCTCACATGAGGTGGCATAGTGAGCATGAAAGGGAGCAAGATATCTTGTGTCATCCATCTGATGGAGAAGCTTGGAAGCATTTTGATAGGGTTCATATGGCATTTTCGCAGGACCCTCGCAATGTCCGATTGGGGTTATCTGCTGATGGATTTAATCCTTTTGGGCAGTCTGGAAAAGCATACTCTTGTTGACCGGTTATCCTGACTCCGTACAATCTTCCCCTGGGGATGTGCATGAAGCGGGAGTTTATGTTCCTAACAGTCATAATTCCGGGTCCGTCTAATCCAAAAGGTAAGATTGATGTGTACTTGCAGCCACTGATAGATGAGTTGACAATGCTGTGGAATGATGGTGTGTTGACATATGACGTATCTTTGAGGCAGAATTTCATCATGAAAGCAGCTTTAATGTGGACGATCAACGACTTTCCTGCTTATGGGATGATGTCGGGTTGGATGACCGCGGGGAAGCTTGGATGCCCAATATATATGGAGCGATCGAAGGCATTCACGCTTAAAAACACTCGAAATATCTCATATTTTGATTGTCATCGTCAATTCCTTCCAGAAGATCATCCTTATAGGCGGAACAAGAATGCATTCAAGAAGCGTTGTGCGGAGAGAACACCGCCTCCACCACGTTTGACTGGTCCTAATGTATGGATCAGAGTACATTACTTACCGCTCGTCCATGAAACCCAAGGAGAACATATTCCTGATTATGGCGTCAACCATAATTGGACAAAACAAAGTATATTTTTGAGGTTGCCGTATTGGAGGACGCAGCTACTCCGTCACAACATTGATGTCATGCATACTGAGAGGAATGTGTTTTTGAATGTGTTTGACACTGTGATGGGCATCAAGGGGAGGACAAAGGATACAAATAAAGCCCGATTGGACCTGGCCGACATTTGTAATCGGAAGGAGCTTGAGTTGCAAGACGGTGGTCGTAGGCAGACTTATCAAACCGAAGGCAAGTTATACACTAAGCAAAGCACGAGAAATTGGCCGTCTCATGACGTGGGTTAAAGATCTAAAGTTACCAGATGGGTATGCTTCCAATCTAGGTAGATGTGTTGACATTAAGGAAGCAAAGTTACATGGAATGAAGAGTCATGATTGCCACGTGTTCATGCAACGGTTGCTTCCAATTGCGTTCGACGATTTCAAGCAAATTTGGAACCCACTTGTTGAGCTTAGCCACTTTTTCAGGGAGCTTACATCGACAATACTAAATGTGAATCAATTAAAGGATATGGAAGTCAAGATACCCGTTTTGTTATGTAAGCTGGAGCAAATCTTCCCGCCGAGTTTCTTTGATTCCATGGAACACCTGCCAGTTCATCTACCTTACGAAGCAAGAGTTGGTGGCCCGATCCAATACATTTGGATGTATCCATTTGAGAGGTAAACAACATCAACTATTTTACTTAATACATATGAAATTCACGAACACGAGAGCAGTAGTTTAGCTTTCCCTAAAACTAGTAATTATTTGTATGTATCCATCTTTAATAGGTTCCTGCACTCCCTTAAACACAAAGTCAAGAACAAGGCACGAGTGGAGGGTTCCATTTGTGAAGCATACTTAGTAGAGGAGACTTCCACTTTTGCCTCTTATTACTATCCGGACGAAGTTAACACGAGAAGGACAAGGATGCCTAGAAACGTTGATTCGGGTGAAGGACGTTCAACTAGTCCTCCTATATCAATATTCAACTATCCGGGCAGATTTAGTGGAAAATCAAAAGGATATTTCTTGGAGCAGCGTGACATTAATGCTGCTCATCTGTATATCCTTCAAAATTGTGAAGAGGTGGCGCCATATTTAGAGTAAGTTTCTACAACGTCTTTAATAAGTTCAATTGACATTTATTATTATTAATCGTCCTGCTGTTAATCTCCCATATGTAGGATGTACGACAATTTTCTAAGGGATCTCCAACCTGACATTTCAAATGATCAGGTTGATCGAGAAATTACTTCTCACTTTGCTACGTGGTTCAGTAAATATGTAGGTTAAACATCTTCATTTTTTGAAGCATACATTTTATCTCCTTAAATATATAGCATGTATAAGAATAATATAATATTTGATTGTTTAGGTACTAGATCCAGAAAACAATGTTCAAAATCCATTGTTGACAAATTTGGCATGGGGGCCTAACAGATGGGTTACATCATGAAATACTTATATTGTAAATGGATATAAATTTAACACAAAAACATGGAATGAAGGAATGCAGACGTGTAACTATGGTGTTTGTGTGCGAGCCACTGATGGCAATGTAGAGGATGATTTCTATGGGGTTCTAACTGACATCCTTGAACTCGATTATACCGGTTTCCCCGTGATGAAATTAGTTATCTTCAAGTGTGATTGGTTTGATCCTACTCTTGACGTAGGGACAAAAAAAGATAAAAAATTATGGTATTGTTCAAGTTAGGCTGTCTCGAAGGTATAATAAGGCGTACGATCCATTCAATTTTTCACAACAGGCAGAGCAGGTTTATTACTCGCCATATCCCGAAGGACATCATGGCTGGTTAGGTGTTATTAAGATAAAGGCTCGCAGTATAATTACTGATAATGTAATCAACCAGCCTGAAAAAGATGCTCCGTACCAAGATGATGAGTTTTCAAGACCCCACGTATCGTTGCAAATTACGCCGGACATTATTGTTAATTCTCTGGCGGACATTTCCGGAAATGGGGAAGAAGTTGAAAGAGAGTTAATGGATCAATCCGAGTTGGACGCATCTAGCGAAGGTACATTCCGATCAAGTGATACTGATGAGGCGAGAGGTGAATTTAGTGACGGAGATTCTACTTAGGTAATTTATTTATGTCATAATTCATTATGTGAATGTCATTCTACTTATTAGGTAATTTATTTTTGTATTATTACACTGTTGTGTAATCATATTTTCATTTTTTTTCACAGATGGCAGATTCCTCCAGAGGTAGGGGTCGTCGTGGAGGTCGTGCTGCGAGAGTCCCTTCGCCGGCCGACCCACGGCCCTTCGGGATCGAGACCATCCTACCAGCACCTCTGTTGACGGGACACCTCAGGGTGATGGAGTTGCACCCCCCACCCATCCTCATGTGGTCGGGACACAGGCTGCACCCTCATCATCCACACCTGCGACGATAGGACCATCATCATCATCGGGACAGGAGAGTCGTGGTCCATCCGACAGGAGGATTCTTCTTATCCCCAGGGGGGATAACTAGTATGCTAATTTAATTTTTTAATATATATAAAGTATCGTTAATTTCTATTTACTTGTTTTTAAAATTTAATTATAACATTTATTAATACTCTAATTTTGCTGCAGCTTTCTGCCCGCGAAGGGCCCTTCTGATTCGATCTCGAAGATCCTGCGATGCAAGTTTGATGGCCCATGGCCTACATGGAAGGCCATCCCACTGGGCCATAAGGATCAGTTGTTTCTAGAGTTTAAGGTAACAATTTATTAAGTTTTTTAAATTAAATTTACATTATATATATGTACACACGAATTTCCTAACAACTGTAAGTTGCAGAAAGAGTATAGGTGGGACTTAGCTTTAGAGGCTCTCGTCAGGGACATATTTGAGCATAAAGGCTCACTGGTTATGAAGAATCTGATGAACAAGCTGAGGAAGGGGCAGAATAAGGGGAGGTGGGTGGATCCCCGAGATCAAGAGGCAGCTGGACCAGATCTTGGGCACCGAGAAGTTCCAGGAGATCCAGGCCACGGCTCGGCGTAATCGAGCTTCGATGGTGGCGCATGTGCTTGGACCGGTGGGTCTAAATCAGCCCACGCCCACTACGACGAGCTGGTAATACAATAAACTTTTGACTTAATATACTATTTAATTAATTAGTTTTCATTTTTAATTATTCTTATGAATTTAATATTATATTATTCTCGTGCGAAAGCACGTAAAACAATGGGCCCCGATCTGCTATGGAGTTGGTGGAGAGGACGAAGAAGTGAAGTCGGGGACATGGGTCAACGACAAGGCCCGTGAACTATCTTTGTAAGCAAAAAAATAATTTAGTGTTTACTTGTAATTTATTATAAATGATTTGTTAATATTGGATATAATTATTTTAACTAAATCTATTCAACTTTGTAGGCGGGCTTCAACGAGAAGAAGGACGATGCCATATCACGTGCCTCACAGTCACAAGATGAGGCTTTGACTGGTGATGGCTGCTCTCCTGTCTCCGTCGACGATAATGCCATTTATTTGGAGGTCGTCGGGGGCAGGAACAAGAAGGGGCACGTGTATGGCCTCGGACACCTGGGAGCCGAGTTCATCGCTTCATCGTCCGGCACGCCTGCTCCTTGCTGCGCCGATACCGTCCCTCAGGAGCAGTTCCACCAAATGCAGGACACCATCACGCAGCTGAACGCGGAGCTTCGGGAGAAGAGCGAGAGAGAGCAGCAGATGGCGAACCAGATTGCACAGTTGACTCGGGCACACCAGCAGCTGATGCAGGCGAGCATCGAGCAGGGCCAGACACTGCGGCTGGTGTTGGAGCAGATGAGGATCCAGACTCGATTGCTCGGAGATGATGCTCGACGGTTGTGCGCTGCCGCCGCTCCTCGATTCGCCGCGCCGGCCATCGATGTCGCACTCTGCAGAGGACGATCAGCTAGCAGACGTCGGTGGTACGGACGCTGAGGATGATTAGATTCCTCCATCTCCCCCTCATCATGAATGATTTTTTCTCTCCATATTTTTGACTTTAAACGATTCTTGTACGACATTTTTGATTATTCTTTTTATATATATTTATTATTTTTTATAATTGTATATTTCATAAGTTATTTGGTGTGTTTTATTAGTAATTTTTTTAACGTTTAAAGAAAATCAGAAAAAAAAAATTATTATAAAAATTAAAATTAAAAAAAAATTAATAATAACCAGTTTAGCGACCGAATTAGAAACCAATAATTCGGTCGCTAAACTTTATTTAAGATTTACAGATGATGTATAGCGACCGAAAATCCGTCGCTAATATAGGTTAACAGTAACCAAAATTAGCGACCGAATTAGCAACCGATTATCGGTCGCTAAAAATGGTTACCCAAAAAATGCGACCAACCTAATAGCGACCGATTATTATTATATAGCGACCGAATTTACGGTCGCTAATTAGCGACCGAAATAATAATTCGGTAGCTAAAACCTTAGCGACCATGTATTCAGCTACCATCATAAATCGGTCTCTGATTCGATCGCTAAAACAAATAGCGACCGATTTACATGGTTTAGCGACCGAAACTTACGGTCGCTAAACAATTGTTTTTTGTAGTGAAATTGCCATCCCTAATTTAAGGCTTTAAGTAACTCTCCACTTCAACCGAGCAACTCTATTAAGTTCTCCAAAACAAAAATTCTATTATTTTTCTATCTTTTTCATGGTTTTTATTGGGTTCTTCGATAAGAAACCAATTATTTATAAAAGCAATTATTCTTATAGGTGGACGTCACGCCATGTCATGTGCTTCAATATTATAAATTAATAAGAGCTTCTTTTTTTTTTATAAAGAATATGCTCCTATTTTTTCAAAACTACTTAAGCAACTCCTATTGGAGTTGCTTTAAAGTTTATATGGATGGTTAATTAATCTTTGGTAAAAACTAAAAACCAAATATGAAGCAAAGCAACAATAATTAGTAGTGAATCTTATGTCAACTTTCAGTTACAACAAAAACAATAGATATTTTCAATTCAGTAAATTTTTACTTTTCAGATATTTTAGTATATTATATATACTGAGTAAATTATTTTTAAAGAACTAAAAGGAATAATAAGCATTGATGAGAAAATGCTGACATTAAAGGAATTGTCATATTTTTCGAAATTCGTAACGAAACAAGAAATTATTATTTGAGTTTGAATTCTGTATTATTTTGGAACAATATGATATATGATCCTGTTGAAGAGAGAAAGACACAATTAAAAATGTAATTAGTGGACCTGCAACCATATGTGGGAGGCTTGCACCGCTTATATTCTTATTCCGAACAAGAATTGGCCCAACTATAACTATACTTAGCCAGTTATAATTCAATTCTCCAATTGAATATATAGTTAGACTATTTTAGCATGACTAGAATTAATCAAATAAATTACATACCTCATAAATACCCTCTACATGACTTCATGTTTTGAAATCGTTGAATGATCAGTTCATTGCCATTGTTGTTGAACACTTCTCTCTCAATATAAGTTACTAGACAATCATTCATCCATACATCTCCTATTCGATTACGGAACCTATTTTTCACAATCTTCATAGCAGAAAAGGCTCTTTGTACGGTTGTTGTGGCAGCATGCAAAATCATTACTAACTTTAAAAGAAGATAAATTAATGGGTAAACAATGTGTCTTCCAATTTCAACCAACTTCTCTGAAAGATTACTGATTCCTTTCAAAGATGCAAATTCAACACTACTACGTATATCAATGATGTAAGTCTCAAGTTGATTATCAAACACCACTAAATTAGCTGAAGAAAATTCACATGGATAAAACTTCGCAAATTCAATCAGCCTTGCCTTGTCAAAACTAGAGGACAAATTGGTTGGATTCAAACAAGACATAAAGAAGCAACTGAGTATTTGTCTCAGAGAAATGATTACAAAGTTCCTTAAGTTGCATATCCACAATAGTATAAAATAATTTAAATAGTGATGCTCTATTGTGATAATTTGAGCTTTGACTCCACGTTGTAATCTACCCGTAGGAAAAAAACATATCTTCCATATTAGGAATGTCAATGGCAAGCATATTTCAAAATAAAATTATCTCCTGTAATAAAGAATCTCATCCATTATCCCTCATAGTTTGTAATCGTTGCTTTGTGATGTTAACCAAGTTCATAGCATTGATCGATATCTTTCCATTGCAATGCCTGTGAAAATTCATTTGAAATACCCAAGATATTTTTCATCAAATGCAAAGTGAACGCAAGATCAAAATCCCCTGTCAAGCGTAAAAGACCATTGGCTTTAGCTTTTTGTTCTAGATTTAATTCATCTTCTTTTATAATTTCAAGAACATCACCTATAGCAGAATACATCAATATCAAATTGATCAAAGTTGTATAATGTTAACCCCAACGAGTATCAGCGGCTTCTTTGAGACTTTCTTGAATCAAACCTTGCCCACTTGGAATTTCTCCTTTTTCCCATGTCTCTCTAACATTGAATATTTGTTTTTCACGAAGCATGTCATGTCGTTTGCAAGATCCCTCGGCAACCTTTAATAAAACGGACACTAAAATAAAATGAGAGCCAACATCTATGCGATTTTTGGCAACAACAACTAACGTCAGTTGTAATTGATGAGCAAAACAATGTACATAAAATGCAGAAGGGTTCTCCCTAAAGATCAAACTTTTGAGACCACAAAATTCCCCTTGCATGTTGCTAGCACCATCATAACCTTGTCCACGAATTCTTGATATATTTTAAGCCCATGTTTGCAAAACAATTCATCAATTGACATTTTCAATGATAAAGATATAGTATCTTTAACATGAACAATACTAGGAATGCGCTCAGCAATACTTCCATTTTTGTTAACATAACGCAAAGCAACAACCATTTGTTCCTTAATTGATATGTCACGGGCTTCATCAACCATAATAGTAAATGGTTCATCTCCAAGATCAGTAATAATAGCACTAATGGTTTCCAATATAGCAGCATTAACAATATCCTTTTGGATTGTTGGAGCAATTAATTGATATTTTTAGGAGCATTTTCCAAGACAACATGATTTATTGCTTCATTATTATGTTCAGAAAGAAATTTAAGAGAGTTCAAGAAAATTACCTTGATTAGCAGAAACGATTGATTCATAATGACCATGAAAATATAATCCTTGCTTCAATAGAAAGCGAATGAAATCAAGTGACGTTGTTAAACGCCTTCGATATAAGTTACAAACTTGTTCAGATTGCTTAGATATTGCAACTTCAATGTGTTGATTTTGATTCATCAAATCTTGAGACTTCTTCCATGTGATATTATGGGCACTATTAGGATCTCCAACATGAGATAAAAGCCTTTCTTTGTTATTCCAATTTGTGAATCCCTCTGTCATAAATGTATCACCACCTGATTGCTTTCCAAAATTAGGCTAAAAAAGATAACAACATAAGCAAAATGCAGCATCTTTTTTATATTGTACTCTAACCAGTTGCCAAATTCATTAAACCAAGAAGGACAAAACCTTAACTTCTTAAACAATTCCCAATTTTTCTTTTGGGGAAAATTATGTCGAGTAGGTTGACATTGTTCTCTTTGTAAATATGCTCTTGGTATCTTATCTCGATCATTAGGATGATATGTTGATATTCTAATTTATTTTCCTGGATCGGATGACAACGGTTGTAAATCAATTTCAATCATTTGTTGTTGGAGACTTGATTCACAATATTTCAATGAAGGTTGTTGCTCATTTGATGATAATTTTCTCTTCTTTTTTCCATTATCCCCTGCAATTCAAGAAACAAAATTAATATATTTAATTTCATGTTTAACCTATCAATTACATGAAATGATATATATATATATATATATATATATATATATATATATATCACAAAATACCCAATTTTAACCCTAACCTAAAGTAATATCATATTATGTTCAGTCCAGTTAGATAAGTGGCATAAATTAGCAATTGAAGAAGAGTAATTGTAAATTCAATACTCTGTTCTCTAGGTGAAATAAGAAAATTAAGATGGCACATGAATAATAACAAGAGAGAAAGGGTTTCAGAGTAACCCTATAACAGGCAAACAACGGCACGAGGATAAAGGGGGAGGCAGAGGGATAGTTCCGAGCACTCACCTTATCCCAATAGCCCCACTTTTCCAATCACGTTCAGAATGAAGTAAGAAAGTTAGTCAATAACAAAATCATTAATTTGAACATTTCAAAACACATGGAAAATAGGTTTTTTGTTATTTCCATAATGAGACTAAAAAGTAAAAACTAACCGATCAATAAATATAGGTCGTATGGTGGAGGGGTTGTAATCCTCTAAAATGTGCAAGTACTACCAAAGGAAATAATTTTATTCTTGCTAGTTAGGGGTGTTCATCAACCGATCCAAACCGATTCAAATCGTAAAAATCGAATCAAAAAACCGGAAACCGAAAAAACCGAAAACCGAAAAAACCTTAATTTTTTATTGGATTGGATCGGATTTCGGATCCTCTAGTGAAATCCAATCCAAATTGATCTATTATATACATATATTATTATTTTTGAAATTATAGTATTACTCATATTTAAATATTATTCTTCATACTTCTATGTCCCTCATTCTCTTTAATATTTTTGTTGGAATGACATATATGAGACTATTTAGAATAAATATTAATGTCTTGAAGTTATATTTTGCTAAAAGTTTTGATGCATAGCATATATATATTTGATTGAGTAAACATGAAAAATAGGAAATCAATTAAGTAAATTTGAAAAATAATTAGCTACAATTTATTTGTAGTCGATTCAAGGAAAAAAATAGGATAAGTGAAAGTAGATATAAATAATTAATATAAAAGAACGGGTTAAAAAATATCAATAATTTTTTTCTTCTCAAACTCCCAAATTAAAATGAAGATTATCTTTTATCCACTATTAAATAAGTAGAAATGACCATTGACACTCGAAAAAAAAGTATGACAAAAACCGAATTATCCAATCCAATCCAAACCGCATTTGATTGGATCGGATCGGATTTATTTAAGGAAGCAAACCGATCCAATCCAAACCGCACGATGTTTTCATCATTGGATAGAATGCCTTTTTAGCTCAAAACCGATCCGATCCAATCCGCGAACACCCCTGTTGCTAGCACTAGCTAAAAGATCGATTAAAAAAAAGTAAAATTACTATTTTTTGTCCTTTATTTGTTTTAAAATATTCAATTTGATCCCTCCATTTTAAAAATGTTCAAATCATCCCTTAATTTCCAAACGTAAAGCAATTTGGTCCTTTCCGTTAAGTTTAACTCTCGCCGGAAAGCATCGCCGTAATATGGAAAATAGATGGATCAAATTGAATATTTTAAAACAAATGATGGACAAAATTGAATATTTTAAGTCAAATGAGGGACCAAATCGACGAACTTTTCCAGATTTCGATATTTTTTGTGGCAAGAATCAAATATAACGGTCAAACTTAACCGAAATGACCCAATTGCTTAATGTTTGATAATTGAATCGAGGGACCAATAAGAACGTTTTTAAAATAAAGGGACCAAAACGAATATTTTAAAACAAATAAGGAATCAAAAGAGTAATTTTGCCTTAAAAAAAACGTTATATTGATATATAAGTGTAAGTATTTTTAATATATGATTCGATCTTTTGGTAAAAATTAACGGATTGTGGATAAGCTAGCGACTAGCGGATAATCTTATAGCGAATAAAGAATAAGCTAGCTGATAGCGGATATCAGATAAGCTAGCACATTGAATTTGATGTGTTTGATAAAACTAACAGTTGAACTAGCTGATAACTATAAAATGACAAAAAAAGATATGTTTGTATTTTTTTTTTATATAAGTTATACTTATTTGTATATATATATTATTTATTTTAAATAATTATCACTTTTACCAATTTAATTTATTTGAAATTATTTAATATTTCAAAATTAAAATATTATTTTTTAACATATATCTAGTGAAAATAATTCTTTTATATATATATATATATATATATATATATATTAATTAGGATCATAGTATTTCTATGTTATTTAGATGAGGATAAATGGGGAATTTAATTAAAATAGTAGAGATAAAAATGGGAGAAAGAAATGATAAACTATAAGTTATAAGCTCAAATGTCACTTTAATTACCGTATGGAAGAAACACCATGAGTGTGTTTTGGAAAGGTGAAAAAAAAAAAGATTATGCTGATAATCCGTTTTTGTATAATCGATTATCGTGATAATCGATTATAATCAGAATCTGTTTTTGTTTGGATCTATTTGCTGAAAAGTGATTTTAAGATAATCTATTTCGTCTAGGTGGTGCAAAAAAATTACTTTTATATAATAAATTACGAGAAAGGGTATGAAGTAATTTGTATAATTTAATAATATTTGTTTAGAAGTTAGTTTTGTAGGGGTAAACATGGAAGATAGTTTTCAAAATGAAAAATGAACAAATCACACAATCTTAAGCTAAAACAAACTAGATGGTATAAAACAACTTTTTCTCCAAAAAAAAGTTTTTTTTATAAATTTAAGTAAAATGTCGAATATGTTAGATTATTTTGTACACAATTTTTTTGGGATAAAACAACTGAAATGAAAAAAAAATCCAATTTTTCCAAACATGTTCATAATGAAAAAAAATTATAAGCTACTAAGAAAATAAGCTAGCACACTATTGGACTTGCCAAACACTATTTTCTCTCATGATCTCCTCGATATTCATCTTGTGATTTCCTATACCTATTGCTTTCATGATAGCAATTTATGAAAGTTATTTATTAAATGTGGGCAGGACCCAACAATATTAGTATAAGGAGAAGTGGTTTAGTTTTTTTTTTCATAAATACATATTTTTTATTCCTCGGGATTACGTTTGATACTTGTTTTATAAAAATATTTTCGGAAATATTGGTATGAGAAAAAAATTTATCATCTTTAGTATAAGTTTTAAAAAATTGTCTCAGATATAAAAGATTATCGAGAATAAAATTAATGAATGATACTTAGAAATTTGGGAATGTGATTCCCACGAATATAATTTACCTGAAAATAAAACATTTCATATACCAAACACCACTTTAGATAAAGACTTTTATAAACAAAATTCTTATTATTATGACCTGATAGGTGATAATCTTAGAAAAATTCACACTTCATATAACATTTTCAAACAATCTTTGGCCGGTGTCCTGACAAACATTATTTTTATAAAATTAATAATCCAAATATTATCAAGATTGAGAATAAAACCCTGATGTGTTAAAAAAAGTTTTTTTTTAGAAAGCCAAAAAATTATTCAAGAAGCAGGGATACTCCAAGTCTCCAACCCAATACGAATATAGATAAAATAAATCCATAAATAGAGGCTTTTGAATAGATTTGTTTCATACAAACAAAGGTCAGTTTGATTCCCATTCCAGCACAATACAAGACAAGATAGAGAGTACGGTATAAGATAATTAATTGAGTTATAGTACAATTTTTTGTGTTGTATGGTGTTTGTTAGTCAATGTACATAACAAATAATTTTACACCAAAACAACGTGAATTTACTAAAATATCATTTTTCATCTCATTTTTCGTCCTCCCTGCACCTCATTCCCACTGTTCAATATTTTTTTTCATTTCCCCCAATCCATTTCGAGCTTCTACATCACCCGCCCTAAACACCTCTTCTTCATTTTCTTTCCACAAGTAAGCACATTTTTCAATAGCATCTTCCTCTCCTCCACTGCAGCACCTCATTCATTCCTCTCCTCCCCCAATCCGTTTAAGCTACCCCTTCACTTTCTCAACAACCCACCCCTGTTTCGTTTTCATTTCGGGCAACGATGAAGATGTTGGGAAAATACGCAATTTTCCTAAATCAGATTTGTGAAAAAATGAAATAAATGTGGAACAATAACATATTAGGCATTATTAGCTTTAATAGCCTTTATTAGTCTCGCATAATATCATATAACAACAATCACATTTGATTTGTATCCCTTGATAGTTGCTGTAACATTATTAGGAGTTATTATAGCAGATTTTGTGGCTATCACATTTGATTTGTATCCCTTGATAGTTGATGTAACATTATTATGAGTTATTAGGAGTTGCTTCCCATTCATGTATATATTTTCCTTCAGCGTGATGAATAAACGACAGAGAGAAAAACATTCCTTTACATGGTATCAAGAGCATCAGGTTAGAATTCTTATACCTAACGAGTGCCATGGCAGGGTTAAGCAATGAGCAATGGGAAACTTTGTTGCAAATGCTCAATACATCTAAGGTCACTCCAAATGAGTGCATGACTGGTAAGACTAAACCCAATATATGGATCCTAGAAAGCGGGGCATCCAACCATACGTCAGGAAGCCTTCAATACTTTGGTGATGTACGTGAAGTGCCTGGATGTCCTGTTGGACTTCCTAATGGAAAATCTGTAATGGCCACTAAGGAAGGGACAATAAGGCTTGATGGGGGTTTAAAACTCGAGAACATGCTTTATGTTCCTCAATTAAATTGCAACTTAATTTCTATATCACAACTGATAGATGAATCCCGTTGTATTGTTCAGTTTACTAATAACATGTGTGTTATACAGGACCAAACTTCGAAGATGCTGATTGGAGCGGGTGAACGGAGGGATGGACTCTACTTCTTCCGGGAAATTCCAAGAATGAAGGCTTGCAGATCTGAAGGGATGAACCAATTAGAATTGTGGCATAAACGCTTGGGACATCCATCTTGGAAGATTACTCAGTTGATTTCTAAAGACAGCAGTGGGAAAGATAGTAATTTACTGAATAAAGCTTGTGACACTTGTCAAAGAGCTAAGCAAACTAGAGAAACATTTCCATTGAGTAATTATCATGCTTCTAATACATTTGATTTGATACATTGGGATTTATGGGGAGCTTACAGAACTTCATCTTCTTGTGGCGCTTCATATTTTCTTACTGTTGTGGATGATTGCTCGCATGCAGTGTGGATTTATTTGTTAATTGATAAGAAAGAAGTGTCACGGATTTTGGTAAATTTCTTTGTGATGGTGGAAAGACAATATAATAAAAGGGTTAAAGCTATTAGAAGTGATAATGGAACAAAATTTGTTTGCATGAAAAATTATTTCCTGGAACATGGAATTGTTTTTCAAACATCTTGTGTAGGGACACCGCAGTAAAATGGAAGGGTCGAAAGAAAACACCGTCACATCCTCAATGTTGCAAGAGCTTTGCGGTTTCAAGGAAGTTTTCCCCTTAATTTCTGGGGTGAGTGCATCTTGACGGCAGGGTACTTGATTAATCGCACTCCAACCCCAACTTTGAATGGCAAAACTCCATATGATGTCCTGCACGGCCAGCCACCCTCCTACACTCATCTACGCATATTCGGCTCTCTGTGCTATGCTTGCAACCAAGGCACTGAAGGAGATAAGTTTGCAAGTCGCAGTCGTCGGTGTGTTTTTGTTGGGTATCCTTATGGGAAAAAAGGATGGCGAGTTTATGACCTTGATACCCATGATTTTTTTGTGTCAAGAGATGTAGTCTTCTTTGAAACACAATTTCCCTTCCAACACATTGAATCTACACCAAACTCAGCGAATCATAACGAAGCAGCGGGTGAAGTGGATGATTCTTGTCTAGACACATTAGAATCAGCAACAGAAGCAAGTCTTAACGATAGGGGGGCACCCATACTGTTGAGGTGAATGTAGAAGACACTACTGTCATACTGAACCCGCCAGAAATGTCCCATACTATCGAAGCTGATGTAGAAGACACTGGTGTCACGACAAATCCTTCCGATGATTCTGGGCCACTGGGACGAGGTTGTCGTGTTAAACATCCATCTACCAGGTTGGAAGGTTACGTCGCGAACACTGTTCAAAATTTGAGTCCTCCCACTCGTTCACTAACTCCATCACATTCTTCAGGTACACCCTATCCTATAACACATTATGTAAACTGTGATAAATTTTCTCGGCCACATAAACCAATTTCTTGCAGCAATTACTGTAGAAAAGGAACCACTATACTTCCATGAAGCAGTGAAAGATGTTCGGTGGAGAGAAGCCATGCAAGCCGAGATTGAAGCCCTTGAATGTAACAGCACCTGGACCATGCAGCGCTTACCACCTGGCAAGAAAGCTCTGGGATGCAAATGGGTCTATCGCATTAAATATCACTCTGATGGAACGATTGAACATTTTAAAGCCAGATTGGTTGTGCTTGGAAATCATCAAGTGGAAGGGATCAATTACACCGAAACATTCGCACCAGTTGCCAAAATGGTCACAAGACGACTTGCCCTAGCTGTGGCAAAGAGCAAAAGCTCGGGAACTTCATCAAATGGATGTGCACAATGCATTTTTGCATGGTGATCTTCACGAAGAAGTTTTTATAAAAATGCCTCCTGACTTTGCCGCACCGCAACCAGATATGGTGTGTAAGCTTCGCAAATCACTTTATGGGCTAAAGCAAGCCCCACGTTGCTGGTTTGCCAAGCTCTCTACTGCCCTCAAAGCTTATGGGTTCCAACAATCATCTCTTGACTATTCTTTGTTCACTTTGCAAAAACAAGACACTCACCTTGTGGTCCTAGTATACGTTGATGACTTGATTATTGCTGGAAACACTTCTTCTGCCATCCAGCGCTTTAAACTCTACTCGAGCACGTGTTTCCATATGAAAGACCTTGGCGTATTGAAGTATTTTTTGGGCATTGAAGTTGCCAGAAATCCTACGGGGATCTTTCTTTGTCAGCGTAAATATGCCCTTGATATTATATCTGAAGCTGGTCTCCTTGGTGCTAAACCTGCTGCCACTCCATTAGAGCAAAACCACCGCTTGGCACTGGCTTCGAATCAGCTATTCCCTAATCCCGAGCAGTATAGGCGCTTGGTTGGGCGTCTGATTTACTTGTGTTTCACTCGATCTGAATTATCATATAGTGTCCACACGCTGTCTCAATTTATGCAGCATCCCATAACCGAGCATTGGGAAGCTGCACTTCGAGTAGTCCGATTTCTGAAAGGGAATCCAGGACAAGGAATTCTTCTGGATAGTACATGTGACCTCCAGCTTCATGGTTGGTGCGACTCCGACTGGGCCAGTTGTCCTATAACCAGACGTTCTGTTACTGGCTGGTTAGTCCTCCTTGGTGGCTCCCCTATATCCTGGAAAACAAAGAAGCAACACACTGTATCTCGTTCCTCTGCTGAAGCTGAATACAGGTTCATGGCAACTGCTGCATGTGAGTTAAAATGGTTAAAGGGGATTCTCTCCGACCTAGGTATTTCTCATAACAAACCCACGACTCTTCACTGTGATAGCCAGGCAGCGTTACATATTGCCAAAAATCCTGTGTTTCATGAACGCACCAAGCATATTGAAGTAGATTGCCACTTTGTCCGGGATGAGATTCTCAAAGGGAATATTCAACCAACCTATGTTCCCACTACAAGTCAACTTGCGGATATTTTCACAAAGGCATTAGGAAAACCACAGTTTCAGTTCCTTCTTGACAAGCTGGGCATTTGAAACTTGCATGCACCACCTTGAGGGGGGGTATCAGCCATTATTAGCTTTAATAGCCTTTATTAGTCTCGCATAATATCAGATAACAACAATCACATTTGATTTGTATCCCTTGATAGTTGTTGTAACATTATTAGGAGTTATTATAGAAGATTTTGTGGCTATCACATTTGATTTGTATCCCTTGATAGTTGTTGTAACATTATTAGGAGTTATTAGGAGTTGCTGCCCATTCATGTATATATTTTCCTTCAGCGTGATGAATAAATGACAGAGAGAAAAATATTCCTTTACATAACACACAAAATTGATAACGAAGTTCGGCCAATAATGCCTACGTTCCGGGCTGCTGCAGATATTTTACTCAAAAGGGAAATATACAAAGTGTTTACAAAACACTCACAACCCACAACCCAATTACACCCAGAAAAATAAAGCTTTTATTTCTAAGTTTTTTTTCTCTCTCTGGTTATTCTCTCTCTTGTTGGGATTGTATATTTCTTCTTGTAAAGGCTTGTATTTATAGGAGAAGTCTTCACCGCATGCAAGCTGGGTGCCAAGGTGTTTCCATAGTTTATGGAAAACTAATTACTAATAATAATTATTAGTTCCTAACAAATAGCACCAACAACGTAATGTTAGCAATTCTCTTCTGGCTACCTCCAACAATATTCTGGCCATCTCCAACAATCTCCCACTTGAAGACTGATTTCAATCTGTCTTCACACCTCGATCAATGCACCAGTCTTCCCTGGTTTGTTATTCTAGCAAGCCAACTGAAGTTGAACACAACTTCAATTTGTAAATGGTCACCACCTTTGTTAACATGTCTGCTGGATTCTTACTTCCTTGAATCTTCTTCAATGTTAGCACCTTATCCTCAAGAAGAGATCTGATAAAGTGATAACAAAGATAAATGTGCTTTGTTCTAGAATGGAATGCTGAATTCTTTACCAGATGTATCGCACTTTGACTATCACTGTGCAAAACACTTTTCTCCTGGATGATTCCCAGCTCTGTCAACAATCCTTGAAGCCATATCAATTCTTTACTGGCTTCTGTTACAGCTACATACTCTGCTTCTGTAGTGGATAAAGCAACAATTTTTTGTACCTGCGACATCCAACTAACAGATGTTGTTCCAACAATGAATATGTAACCGGTGGTACTTCTTCGGTGATCGACTTTTCACCTCCAAAGTCTGCATCTACGTATCCTTGTACTTTTAGTTCACCTTTACCAAAGTACAAACACTTCTTTGTAGTGCCTCATAGATACCTCAAAATCCACTTAACTGCTTCCCGATGAGCTTTACCTGGATTTGACATAAACCTGCTAACAACTCCCACTGCATGGCCAATGTCTGGCCTTGTACAGACCATCGCGTACATCAAAATTCCAATGGCTGAAGCATATGGAATCTTAGCCGTAAACTCTATTTCTTCACCTGTCTGAGGAGACTGGTCCTTGGATAAGCGAAAATGAGTAGCCAAAGGTGTGCTTACCGGTCTCGCGTCGCCCATGTTGAATTTTTGCAAAACACGGTTGATGTACTCTGCCTGAGATAACTGCAAAATTCCTCTTTGCTTATCTCGTGATTTGCATTCCAAGGATCTTCTTTGCATGACCCAAGTCCTTCATGTCAAATTCTTTTGACAGCTGCATCTTCAAGTTTCCGATCTCGTTCATATCCGAATCAGCTACTAACATATCATCGACATAAACTAGCAGAATGATATAACTGGACTTATATCTCTTGAATTAACAACAGTGGCCGACATTGCACTTATGGAAACCTTCCTTGTGTATGAAGCTGTCAAACTTTATGTACCACTGTCTTGGGGCTTGTTTCAGGTCATACAAGCTCTTCTTCAATCTACACACCATATTCTCCTTCCATTTTTCTGAAAAACCTTCTGGTTGGTGCATATATATCTCCTCATCTAAGTCTCCGTGAAGAAATGCGGTCTTCACGTCCAACTGCTCAAGATAGAGCTCTTGACTGGCTGCAATACTTAACACAGACCTAATAATATTGAGCTTCACAACTGGAGCAAAAATTTCAGTGTAGTCGACTCCTTCCTTCTGCTGGAATCCTTTGACAACTACTCGGACTTTGTATCTCTTGGAGCCATCATGCTCCTCCTTCACCCGATACACCCATTTGTTGTGAAGTACCTTCTTTCCCATGGGTAACTTGGCTAGTTCCCATGTCTGATTGGAGATCAAAGACTTCATCTCGTCTTTCATGGCAAGCTCCCACTTGATAGCATCAGCGGTCTGAAATGCTTCCTCATAGTTTTCAGGCTCCCCTCCATCAGTCAACAACATGTAATTCATGTATCTCCTGTTAGGCACATGAGGCTGAGAAGACCTTCTCAATATAGGAGTTGGGGTAGGAGGTGTTGGTGTATCAGACTAGTGTTCGCTATCTTGTTCAGTTGATTCCTCTGACCGAGAATTCTCAACTATAGGACTTTCTGGGACATCGTCCACCTTTGTATACGCAGGCCCACTCTGTTTTGAGTTGTTGGTATCCGTGCTATGTGGTGGGTGGACTCCAGCAAGTGTACCGGATTCGTCGCCAAGTAATAAAAAGATCGATCCCTCAGAGACCATGATCTCAAATAACAATTAATTATAAACCAATTAAACTGGACTATATAAAAAAATGGATTTTGAAAAGATTTGATTTTTGTAATAAGAAATAACTTAGAAAATTAGATATTCAAGAATGCAATCAATTAAAATAGGAAAGTAAATCAACTAGGGGTTTTTCAAATCTAAAGAGATTCCTAGGAATTGGGTTACCAACAAGATTGTTCACGTTACCAAATTCACTACCCCTTGTTAATTATCAAAATTACTTTGAAGGCGAATTTATCCTTAATAAGTTAATGCTCCTTCTCGGGTTACAAAAACCGTGCCCAATTAAACCAACACCTACTCTCGTGGTAATTGAATTTAGATTGAACCCTTTAAACTTTGTGACAATTCGTGAACCCTCGAAGGACGGCTTCTAACTCTCGTGATTTAAGTCCTAAGTTTGATTCCTATAGATCCAATACCTAAGTTCACCGCCAGGTTCCTCCTTAAAGTATCTATGACATGAAAATAAGTGCGCACCAGATTCACAAGTAATTCATGCGATAGAAGCCAAATCGAAAGCGAAATCGAAATTAACAAAGGGAAAACATCAATTCATAACATAAAACAAATCTTGGGCATAACCGCGATCACTAGAAATAAAACTACTACTCAAGCATGGCCATGGTCATGGCAAGCTTGATTAACAAAAACATGAATGAAAACCTAAGAGAGGAGAAGAAGAAGAGGAAGAGGAGAAATCCTAATTTTGCCTAAGGTAGCTGCCCAAAAGTCCCTAAGAGTCCCCTATTTTCGAGCCTAAGTGCTCTATTTATAGATTAGGGTAACTTGAATCCCAAGCAACCACAATTTTAGATCAAATCAATTTCTAAAGATCCATATATCACACGTCACGGCCGTGATGGCCATCACGGCCAGATCGTGACGGATTCTGCTTTGGAGGTTGCTTCATTTGTTGGTCTGTCATGACCGTGACCACCATCACGGCTAGGCCGTGACCACCATCACGGCTAGGCCATGACCAGCTCTGACTGTGAGGGTCTGGTTCAGTTGGCATGTCACGGCCGTGACTGTGACCGGCTCTGACTTTTCCATTCTTTCTTTTCAGCTCTACTCGATCATGACCGTGATGGCTGTCACGGCTAGGCCGTGATGGCTGTCACTGCTAGGCCGTGATGGGCTCTGTTTGGCTCATTTTCTTGCTTTTCAAGCTCCATCTTCATGTAATCTCCATCATGGTTAATCTTGAGCATTTTAATCCTTAATTCCTGCACAACAACACCACAAAACCGCCTTACCCGTTCCAAGGTAAAAACTAACAAAAATAAAATTAAAAATGCCTAAACTATATGAAAATACATGCAATATGATAAAGAAATATGAGGTGTAATCACACTCATCACTATGCCTGTCCTTGTACATCACTCTTTCATTGAAGATCACGTCTCTACTGCGGATCATCTTTTTGTTTTCATCATCCCAAAGGCGGTAGCCAAATTCATCTTCACCATAACCGATGAAAGGGCATGATCAGCCGCTGGCTCATCTAGTTTTATGACTAGTATGACCATGGTTTTGTGCTAATTATATATCATTTTCGCCCAAATTAGACTTGATTGTCTTTAAGCAGCATTTTGAGTCTGTAAAGTATTTTTAGGCTAATTTAGTTAGTTTTGAGTCAAATAAAGCACTTACAACTATTTCCTATTGTTTCAGGTTAGAATAAAGCACTTAGAGCCAAAGGAATGAAGAAACAATGGAAAAATGCAATTCTGGAGGATTTGCCTCGCGAGAGTCTGTTCGCCTCGCGAGCCTGAAAACCAGCACGAGCAGCAACAGTCACCCTCTCTGGCTCGCCTCGCGAAACCTGTTTCACCTCGCGAAAGAGCGACTGTTCATAAGATTCGCCTCGCGAAACCTGTTTCGCCTCGCGAGAGACCGCAACCCAGAATCTGTGTTTATATCTGTTTTGGGGCAGAACTGATCATCTTCTCTTCTCTTCTTCTTTTCTTTTCATAGTGCGGCTACAAGTAGGTTTAGGTTTATGTTTGTAATGGAGAACTAGTCTCCTTGATTATTCTACTGTAATCGATTTCCACCACATTTGAGGTTATGTAATTCCTGTTTTGTTTGCTATTCTCTTTTCAATGCTATGCTATATATTTCTGTTTGTTTAATTCAGGAGTGTATAGTGTTGTGCTGATTTATTTTGGTGATGTTATGTTCCTATATTGAATCGCGTTTGTTTAATTCGCGTGTGTTCATTCATGTTCGTTTAGTTCATGAGGGCTTAACCCCGTTTGTTTAATTCGGGAATAGGAACATATATCTGTAGTAGTGATTTCGTTTGTTAATTGTTGCTACAACCGAAAGGGGACTAGAATCTGCTTAGGGCTTGGAATTTACATGAACCGATGATAGTTGGGAAATCGAGAACAATAGATTAATCGTCTTTAGTTATTTGATAATCTTTTAAACTGCTTTGCTTTTATTGCTCCGTTTTTGTTTTCTTTCCTTTATTTTATTTCATATCTCAACCCCCCAAAACCGACTTTTTCTGTTAACAACAACCCAAGAGTCCTTGTGAGACGATACTCGAGTTGTCACTCCCTATCTACATATTTTGTAAATCGCTCGCTTTTTGGCGCGTGCGCGACAGCGCGACCAAAAATTGGCGCCGTTGCCGGGTACTCTTGTTGTTATTGACAGAAAATAAAAATAAAAATAATTTTAAAAAAAATCTATTTACTAAATTAGTTTTGGCTGCTTTGTCTGGTTATGAACCTTAGTACTGCTATGGATAATTTCCTGTTTGGTGATATGCCTAATGTTGATTATAAGCCACCACCATGCATGTATTATCCTGATTTTAGTAAACCACCATCATGCACAAATTATCCTAATTTTGCTGGAAGTTATGAATTTAGCAGTGGTTTTAACAAGAATTGTGTGAATGAGGTCCATAGCGCTTCTTCCATCCAGGCCCTTGAGAATCGAATGGATGAGCTCACTTCTTTGGTAAAGCAAATGGCAATGGATAGGATTCAGCCTGCAAGGTTGTGCGGCATGTGTAGTTTTCCTAAGCACCCGTATGATGCATGCCCCATTCCGAGAGAAGAGTTAGTCATTGATTTGCCTCAAGCTTATGTAGTCCATCCTTACAACCAAGGCAACAATCAGAACCGGTGCAGCGTTCCTGACCTCTCCAATGATGAGTACCACCCCAGCTGGGGACCCCAAGTGACCACCTCTGCACCTTCCGGACCTTCACTAGAGGACCTGTTCAAGCAAATGACTGAACAAGTGACTGAACAAATGACTACATTTTTTCAACAGCAATTTGGACAGTTTCAGCAGCAAACAAATGCTAGCATTAATACTCTTCAACAAGTCAGCGGGACTACACTGCAAACTCCACATCTCCTTGAAGAACATACAGATTCACAAGTAGTTATTCCTGACAATACTTCTGAGGATGATTTTGATAATACTTCTGTTGATGAACTGTGTGTTGAATCTCCAGATATTCACTCTTCCCCTGATTCTATCTATTATACTGCATGTGCTGATTGTAATGAATTTGCTTCGTGTATAGCATGTTTTGAAAGGTATGAAGAGCCAAACATCCATATGGAACAGGATAATGAAGAAAATGAGGATCAGGAGGACATCTGCTTCACCATGCCTGAGGATAATGAAGAACCTTTGGAAGTAGATGATTCAACTAATTCATATGCATGTGTTGAAAGTGATGTGGTGGATGAACTGTGTGCTGAATTTCCAGACATTCTAGCCTTTACTGATTCAGTTTATTGTACTATATGTACTGACTCTACTAACACTAACCTTTGTGTGGTGTGTGCTGAGATTTCTGCAGGTTTAGCAGGTGATGGATTTGTTAGCACAGTGAATGAAGATCATGCAGAAGTTGAAGCAGCACCAGAGACTCCAGCTACCTATTTGCCACCTCCCACTGTGGAACAACCGGTGATGGAGTTCAAGCCTCTGGATTTTGCACCATGGCCAGTCCAAGAGGTTGAACCCCGATTTTATTGGGAGGACTTTATTGAGAAAGAAGTCAACCTTGACCCAAGAGGGAGTGAGAAGTCCACCGCACTTGGCGAGGTCACCATAACTGTCAAGCACTCACCTCCATATCAAGGCTGCAAGTTATGGAACCATGGAACAAGCTTCCGCCCCTTGTCTATCATTTGGGCTTTATGCTGTTGATGAGTGTGATTTCACCTCATTTTCCATGTACATTTCTGCATGCATTTGCATATAAGTTAGGCCATTTTAGTTTTATTTTGGTTAGTTTTTCCTTTGGAACAGATAAGGTGGTTTTGGTGTTGTTTTGCAGGAATTCAATGGAAAATTGCTCAGAATTAGCCTTGATGGATGCTTGGATGAAATAGAGCCTGAAAAGAGAAGAAATTGAGCCAAGCAGAATTCTGGAGATTCGCCCCGCGAGCCTTGATTCGCTCCGCGACCCTGAAAGCAGACTGTTGGAGAAAATGCAAGCCTTTCTGGTTCGCCTCGCGAACCCATGTCTCGCCTCGCGAGTCTGAAAGCAGAAGCCATCACGCCCAGGCCCTGATGCTCCTCACGGGCGTATTAAAGAAAAACCTTTCGGTCTCGCGTCGCGAAGAAACTCTCGCCTCGCGAGAGTTCAATTCTCTGAATGCAGATTTTTAACATTCGCCTCGCGAGACATGTCTCGCCTCGCGAACGCGCGCAGATCTAATTGGTATAAGTTGCTGTTTTAGGGCAGTTTTGGGGAGTTTTTGGTGGAGAGAGCTCTTGGGGACTTGGAGGCTGCGGCTGAGCTAGGGTTTCGACCCTAGAGGGGAGTTGCTGAGAGGGGTTGCTGTGAAGAAGAAGGAAAACTCCCATGAAGTCTCTCCTCTCCTTTTTTCCTATTTCCCTGGTTTGGTTTTCTGTAAATATGAGTAACTAATCCCCCATTGTTGGGGTTAGATGTAGCTTTTCTGAACTTGATTGTATTTGATTTGGTGTTTTAATGCAAGTCTCTATTTCTTTATGAGTATGTGATTCTGTGCTTAATGCTTTCTTTGGATTAGCTACCCATAGGAATGATATGTTGCTTTGATAGATGACTGAAAGGTTGGTGTTAAGGCATACTCATGAATCATATGCCAAGTAGTTCAAGAATCTAGACATAGGTGTTGAATGCTTGCAATCTTATAAGTCTTGACTTAATGCAAAATCACAGATTAATCCACCTAAGACATTAGGGTTTGATTTGAGGTTTTAGGCTCAATGCACCTAAGACATTAGGCTTGAGTATTTTAGAAAAGGCTTGATTGTCATAATTGAAGTAGGACTTGTGTTGATAACCATTTCATTGCAATTAAGGGAGGATTAGTGTAGTCTAACTCTAACAATCTTAGCCACATCTCTGTTTGCATACCAAGTGTTCGATAAAATTCCCAAAAGACCAAAAATATTTTATTTCTTTATTTTCTGTTTAATCTCTCATACTTTAGTTTAGTCTAGATAGTTGTTGAGTTTGCGAATTGGTAATTGACATCCGATCCCTGTGGATACGATAACCGGTCTTACCACCGTATTACTTGATTGCGACAAGGTGCACTTGCCTTTATCTTAAAAATCACGCATCAGCTGTAGGCCATGGGATCCGGGAGGATCATATCGTAATTTGGGCATCCCTTGGCCGTTGTATCACAGACAGTGGGATCCTGGTGGAACCGCCGCAAATGAGTTTTCTTAAACCCTTTCTCTTTAGTTTACTTTCATTTTCTTATTAGTTTCTGCTTTGCTTTATTTTTGTTTTCTTCAGCTCCTGAATAATTTGAGAAGATTAGGAGTTGTGTTGAGTCTTGTGTCGGCAAGCTTGATTGATATTGATTGATTTTGCATAGATTGATTGCATGATATGTTTTGACTGTGGATATTTTCCCCCTAAGTTTTGAAAATTGAAATATTGATCCCCACTTGAAAAATTGAAAACTGAACTTTAAGATATTTTGTTATGATTGCATGATTTATGATAAGTTTGGGGTGATGGGAAGCACACACTAGGGATAGAATCTGTCAAACAATTTGCAAAAATGTCCAGGTGAGGATTTGAGCCTCCAACATGTTTTAAACTGTGTGAAATCACTTTTAAGTTGCACTTTCCTGTATTTGCTTGAATCTCTTTATGGTTTGCATGTTTATGTGTTTGCATCAGATGATTTAGGCATTTTCTTTGTAAATAGCTACTTAGCCTGAAAAGAACTAGTCCCTAATGCATGTTCCTTAGTTAGCCCCTTTGAGTCTAATTAGCCTATTGTTTCTTGTTGACCTTATGTTATAAGCTAAAATCTGGAAAACCATGTTAACCCGATTTTAGGATTAGGAGAGCATGGAATCCTAGCAAGAGAATGGTTGCAAGAAACTAAGTTTGGGGTGGCTACAAGGTGATGTGTTGTTCGGGATTGAGAAAAAAGAAAGGAAAAATAAAAAAAAAGGTTGGAGCCAAGAAAAGAAAAGCAGAAAAAAAAGAAGAAAAAAAAGGGAGAAATAAAAAGAACAAAAAAAAATGTCAAAAAGGCTATTTGAATAAAAAGGCTGTAATCACCCAAAGCATAAAGAAGAATGAAAAAAAGGAACTTGAGTGAAATTCAAAGTGTAAAAAGCTCATGCTCTCTTAGTTCCTAGGGTCTTCAGCCTAGTTCCTTTGTATATCCTACCCTTAGCCCGGCCCCATTACAACCATAAAAGACCTTTTGATGTTGCATGCATGTTTTCTGTGGGAATCATTTTGAGATGAAAATCAAATTCATGGGAAGTGTTCTTGAAAGTGAAATTGAGTGAAATGTTGTTAGCCTGACAAAAACTGAGCGATTGAGTGAAAGGCTAAATACCCTTGTGAGGAAGGCAATTGTTTGAATTTGGTGATCTCCCTCTTGTGTGTAACTTGGATCCCTTGCTTATATTACTGATTGTTTGAATGATGAAATTCTCAATGTTTAGAATAAATGATTGCGGGGATTGCTTTGTTTGAAAGGGGGGAACATTGAAGAAAATTGTTTTGATGAATTGCTTGAAATCTGTGCAAAGTTGATTGAATCCCTTAAGCTTGCCATGTCTTGAGTCTTTTTAAGTTTTTGAGTTCTAGTTTGCTTGGGGACAAGCAAAGTTTAAGTTTGGGGTAGGGCACTTCTTTGATTTGGGATCAAGCTTATTTCTACCTTGATCACTGATATGCACATATGCTACACAACTGAAAACTCTAAGATGTGAGAGTTTCGCCTCTTTTCCGCTCCATACCTCTTCCGGTATTCCGTGCTCCAATGGTACCGATGGACCTCGGTTGATCAAGTAAGCTGCTGTGTTGACTGCTTCTGCCCAGAACTGCTTCGGTAGACCTGACTGCATACGCAAGCTTCTGGATCTTTCAGTCAACATTCGGTTCATACGCTCAGCTACACCATTGTGTTGAGGCATACCCGGCATTGTTCTCTCCATTCCGATTCCGTGCTCATAGCAAAACTTCTTGAATCTAGTGTCTTCATATTCACCACCATTGTCTGTTCTGAGCTTTTTGATCTTCAACCTTGTCTCATTTTTAACTCTGGCTTTCCACATCTTAAAAACCTCGAATACTTCAGACTTATGTTTCAGAAAGTAGACCGATACTTTCCTCGAGTGATCATCGATAAAAGTCACAAAGTATTGTTTCCCACCAATGGATGAGATGGTAGTTGGACCCCAAACATCAGAGTGAACCAGCCCAAGTCTTTCTTTCTTTGGGGTTCTTCCACTTGTCTGAAAGCTGACTCGTTTCTGCTTTCCAAGTATACAGTCTTCACACATGTCAATTTCTACTGACCGAAGACCTGGTAGTTTGCCCTTTGAGTGCATGATCTTCATCCCTTTCTCACTCATATGGCCCAGTCTTGCCATAGATTGGGATTTTCATTTGTTGCAACTGCAATCAAATGACATGCTCCTACTATCTTGTAAAGAGTACCATTCTTTTTACCGCGAGCAATCGTCATTGCACCCTCTGAAATCTTCCATTGATCACCATGGAAGACTGTTGTGTAGCCATCACTAGCCAACTGGCCTACTGAGATTAAGTTCTTCATCAGGTCAGGAATATGTCTGACATTTTTCAATTCCCATACAGACCCGTTCAACTTAATCTCCACTACACCTTTACCCACAATCTCACAAGATTGATTGTTACCAAGGTAAACTTTACCAAGGTTTCCGGGGACATAATCCTCAAAGAATTCTTTCTGCGAAGTGGCATAAAAGGATGCTCCAGAGTCTAACACCCAAGACTCTTCCTTGCTCTCCAAAGAGCATATAAATGCATCATCTTCTCCTGATGTGGAGGTAACATTTGCCTCTGCCTTCGCCTCATTTTTCTTCGATGCACTCTTGCACTGATTTTTGTAGTGCCCGGTATTTCCACAATTCCAACACTCGACATTCTTCGAGCTATTGGAACTACGATGATTTCTGGACTTGGACCTCCTGTCCCTCGATTTATCGCGTCCATTTCCTCTGGTTGAATTTCTTCCTCTTGACTCTGTGTGCAACACTGAGGAGGTTGACGATTCACCCGACTCTCTCCGTCGGATCTCTTCATTGAGAACCAGATCACGAACATCATTAAATTTCAACTTGTTACTTCCCGATGAGCTACTCACAGCCGTGACAGTAGCATTCCAGCTTTCTGGTAGGGAAGACAAAAGTATCAATGCTCGTACTTCTTCATCAAACTCAATTCCAACTGAACTCAACTGGGTTGTGACTGTATTGAGTTCAATGAGATGTTGCGTAGTCGATGCGCCTTCTGTCATCCGTAAATTGAACAACCGCCTCATCAAATGAACTTTGTTTGAGGCCGATGGCTTTTCATACATACTGGAAATGGCCGCCATAAGACTCGCTGTGGTCTTTTCTTTTGCAATGTTAAAAGCAACATTGCGGGATAATGTCGATCGAATAACTCCAAGGGCTTGTCTGTCAAGAAGATTCCAATCTTCATCCTTCATGCCCTCTGGTTTCTTTTCTTGGAGAGGTTGATACAGCTTTTTCTGATACAGATAATCTTCATTCTGCATTTTCCAAAAGCCAAAGTCCGCACCATCGAACTTCTCAATTTTCACCTTTCCTTCATCTGCTGCCATCGCTCCAACTCAAATCCGACTTCCTCGGGATCGTTTCTGACAATTTGTACGAACCACCGTGTTTTAGAACACCTTCGTGGATAATTTGGTGTCGCCTACCAAATTTCACTATTCCCAAAATTTACTATTTATGTGAATAATACCTTTGTAGAAAATTGACAGAAATAATCACCAAAGCTCTTGATACCAATTGTTGGGAAAATACACAATTTTCCTAAATCAGATTTGTGAAAAAACGAAATAAATGTGGAATAATAACATACAAAATTGATAACGGAGTTCGGCCAATAATGCCTACGTCTCCAGGCTGCTGCAGATATTTTACTCAAAAGGGAAATATACAAAGTGTTTACAAAACACTCACAACCCACAACCCAATTACACCCACAAAAATAAAACTTTTATTTCTAAGTTTTCTCTCTCTCTCTGATTATTCTCTCTCTTGTTGGGATTGTATATTTCTTCTTGCAGAGGATTGTACTTATAGGAGAAGTCTTCACCGCGTACAAGCTGGGTGCCAAGGTGTTTCCATAGTGTATGGAAAACTAATTACTAATAATAATTATTAGTTCCTAACAAATAGCACCAACAACGTAATGTTAGCAATTCTCTTCTGGTCACCTCCAACAATATTCTGGCCATCTCCAACAGAAGAGAGGTCCGGGCACAATACGATGCATAAAAGGTCAGCAACGGTGGCGATGCACGAGTCGCGACGCGACGGATCTTCTTCGCGTGAAAAATGGCGGAGTGGTGGAGTAGATCTGTTTGTAGAGGACGACGGAGTGGCGGAGTGCGTGGAGGACGGCGGAGTGACGGAGCGGCGGATCGAGTACGTAGAGGATGGTAGAGTGAGTGGAAGACGATGGTTTTGTGGTTCATATGAAGGTGGGTTACTGGGAGTGAGAGACGTATGAGAACGGGAGGATAATTTTGACATTTTATTTGCTACATGGGACAAAAAGTTGTCCCTAGGTAAGGTGAGTAACAAATATTTGTATTTTTGTTCTGTCCTTTGATCCCTTTTTTGTCCTGTCCCATATCTATTTTAAAAATCAAACACAGAATAAGTAATGTTGTGCTGTGCTGTCCCTTAATTTATTGCAAATCAAACCGGCCAAAGAGATCAATACACCGTTCAACAAAGGAGAAATTAACACCACCAACATCAGCTAAATTCCAAGACTATGAGGGTGCCTTGATTAACTCCTACCACCATTAAAAAAAAATTATAAGTTAATATTAGAAAATAATATTAAGATAATATAATGAATAAAAAAAATATTTTTTTTTAAAATATTTTAAATCATTTTTTCAAAAGGAAAGATCACGATTCGTGGGAGATCTTTGTGAGACAGTTTCCTAGATAAATGGTATATTTGTCAGTATCAACGTGAGGAAATCATTGGATGACACATTGCAGTTGACAAAGCCATGGAGCCATTCATTCTTTGGTAAACATTAACGGACGAGGGTGAATTGACGGCCATGATTGGTTTGGGGAGTGAAGGATCCCTGTCGCGAATACACATGTTATCCAGTATCCACAGTCGTGAGTGAAAGAGAATAAATAATGATTTTTTTTTTATCTGGCATCTCCACACGCAACTGTGGAGACTAATCTCTCGAGTCCGGTAGGACCACAAAGGAGATAAAGTTCTTCCTCAAGAGTTTTAACGCTGCTGCATTCCCAAGATCATGATTCGAACTCGAGATCTCTGATTAAGTTGGAAGAGATCCTTATCATTTCATCCAAACGTTCTTGAATGAATAAATAAGGATCATACTAAGGACATTAATTAAAAAAAGTTATAAAAAAAAAGTTAGAAAGTTTTCCTTGTCTTCCAATAAATATCATCTCATGACCTTAAATTTTTTTAAAGTAAAAAAAAAACAAAAAAAAAACAAATACTCAATAAAAAATTTAAGTTTATCACTTTCAAAATAATATAAAATATATTAAGTCTCAACGAACTCTTTTTTAAATCTTTAATGGGTACTCTTTAGCATTTTTTTTAATAAATGATGAAGGAGTGGCTCCGACACCAAAATCCTTGCTTCTTCTGTTTGATGGCTGCCGATACCAAAAGCAGTGGGGCCCCTTCTTTCTCTCACACCTTACGACCACCATAATACATAATTTCACCACCTTCACCTCTTCTCTTCCTTATCTTTTCTTTGTTGATTTAATATTATACTACCTTCGGTAATATAAGAAATAAATATGTAACTTTTTTTTATCCAAAATATAAGATATATGTATCAATTTTTACACATATTAAATATTAATTTCTAATATTATCATCATTTATAATAGGATTTATATTTACGAGATATATCAACCATTACAAGAAAAGACAGGATTTCCTACGGATTGTTACCGACGACCGCGATTTTCGTCGGAAACTTACAACTTACCGATGGAATCCTCCGTCGGAAAGCTTGGAAAGTAAAAGTCACAAGAATTACCGACGGAAAAGCCGTCAGTAAGGTTACCGACGGCTTTTCCGTTGGTAATTCTGTCGGTATCAATGGTGGGAAATGTCATTTTTTTGGCACGTGTATGTACCGACGGAATTTCCGTCGGAAATGCCGATTACCTGTTACCGATGAATTTTCCGTCGAAAAATCAAATCTCAATTATCGACAGAATTTTCCATGGGTAATCATTTTTTTGAATTACCGATAGCTTTTGGAGCGTGTCTGTGCCGACAGAATTTCCGTCGGAAATGCCGATTACCTGTTACCGACGGATTTTCCATCGGAAAATCAGATCTCAGTTACCGACGGAAAATTCCGTCGGTAATCATTTTTTGAATTATCGACGGCAAAAGTCGTCGGAAATCTTGGGAGGTCGTCGGAAAGGTAAAGTTGGCCATCAAAAATTTAAGTTGCACACTGCACACAACACATTGCACATTGTACACTCTTCTCAGTTCTCAATCTCAATCTCTCAGAGTCACACTCAAGTCTCCCCCTCTCAGCTCTGTCTCCGGCAACGACAAGCACCGTCTGAGACGAAGTAACCAGCTAGTCACCGTCCCAGCCTTGCAACCGCCGCATAGCCTTCTGTGTTCGTCTTTCGTCCCGTCGTCCATAGCTCCAAGGTGGCTCGCGGCGGTCTACCACCGATCTGAGACAAAAACATTGGGTTCTGAATCGGAGACCTCACGACAATACAATACGCCGTCAAGCTCGTCTTCCTCTCTGATTTGAGACGTGCTTCCTTCCTTTGGTTCTGGTTCACCATTTCGGCACGACGTACTGCCTTCCTCCCAGATCTGGTTATATGTGTGTTGATGTTTTCAAGTTTCAACCTTTCTTATCTTTTTCTTCAGATCTAGTTATGTGTGATGATTTATCTTTCTGGGTTGTTCTGGGTTCTTCTTACTTTTACAAGCAAATTATATTAATAATACTGAAATTAATAATTTAAAAAATAATTAATAATACGGAAGTTATACTGAAATCAAATAAAAATTAATAATTAATAATAAAAAAAGAATTAATATGTTATATTTAAAATTAAAAAACAAGATTTCCGACGGAAAAGTCCATCGGTAATGTTTCCGACGGAAAAATCCATTGGTAACATTTCCGATGGATATGACCTCCGTCGCAAACCATTTCCTACAAGCCTGGTATCGACGGGAAGGTGTCCGTCGGAAACGCGCTTTACCAACGGATTTTTGGCGTTTCCGACAGACTTTGGCCGTCGGTAATCCGACCTTTTTTTGTAGTGAACTTTCCATACAAGTAAGTTTGTTCATTAACTAGAAGTTGTATTTTTAGAAATTTATATGAAAATTAATTACAATTAGCTCATTTCAATACATTTCCTTGGTCTGTGTGTTTTATGGTTTTGTTTCTTATACTAAGGATCGGAGGTAGTATTATATATGACCTAACAAGCTCCTAAATGTTGAAATAAATTAAAGTGAAATACCAACACCACTTAAGGGAAAAAATAATGGGCATAAAAAATATGAGAAGCAGTCAATCATCTCTTGTAAGAAAAATCCAGACAGAAAATTAATGAAACTCAATAAAGGCAAACGAAACCGTAGATTTTTTAGCAATTAAAATATGTATTAATGTGGTTATATTAATTTATTTTCTTAAAAAAATAGGCAACTGATAATCTGGGTGGGGGCACACCTACTATACTCATCACGTATAAAGTAACTTATAGCTTTTGTACAATGGTCTAGTTACAAATAATTGGTATTACTTGGACAGTGCTTATATCTCATATAGGTATTTTCTTTTAACGAAAGAATAAATTAAGTGCATAGAAATCAATTGGGTATTTGGTTTCGACTTGTAAATTTGGCAAGCAGAACGTGGTACACAATGATCGGCGATTGGTGTAGAAGACTAAGTTAGCATATGTTCCTAAGATTCCAGAGCGCAAATCAACTGATGGCAAGATTAATACATCACCAGATGGAAATTTGGATGACAATGTTTCGGTTAAGGTTCCAAAACAATAATCAGATTGATACATCCCCGAGTGAAAATTTGAATGACAATGATTCAGTTGAGATCATTTATGATGAGTCTCCCGATCATGTCTCAAATTTCATTCCATAGATATCAACTTCTGCTGCAACTAATTCTGACTCTACAACCAAGAATACTCTGTCTCCAGTGCCCGTCTCAAGAGTTACCTGTGATTTAACAGTTAGTGGTAAAAATCTTTAGACTCCCGAGACTAATTCAACCCCTATACATCCTAATGTTGCTCATGATATGAAGATACTTGCTGAGTTTTTGGGAAATAGAGATGATGATGATCTAGAGAATGACTCTCTCGTAGCAGAACAATCGAATAATGACAATGTTACTGAAGTTGACTCTAATTTCATGATGGTTATGTATAAGTCTCAAAAGTATAATATGAGGAAGAATATATAGAAAACTTAATGTTAGATTTAAATTATTGTTTTATTTACATGGGTTTTGATTTATATCCCATCATGATTTTTGTTTTCTTTTATTTTTCTTCTTTTATCAATAAACTATGATGACATAGGAGCATGTTGGTTAAAAAAAGAGCGCATGAAAAACAAACAAATTAAAGAAAAGATTTAATAAGAAAAGGGGCGGGATGGGAAGAAGTGATAGTGTTGGAGAGATGTTGTTAATTTATTGGCCTAAAAGGATAAATTTTCTATATTTGATTGGATTCGGGGTCGTGAACACTTGGGAAAGATGATTGCAGCGGACATGCTCTTAAGTAAGTTGCATGTGTTTGAGAATCCTACTACTGCAGTGCCATCATCCCCCATTCCAATGAATAATTAATTGAACAACTATGAGCTGATCAACGGTAGCACCAATTAATTAACCTTAAGCAGCTTTGCTTTTGTATGTTTACTTTTAACCATTATATATTATTCAATATGCACATCGTGAACAAGACATGTCTTTCTCCCTCTCTCTGATCACATCCACGCACATACGTATGGGTATGACTCTAACAAACACTTGGCTTTTAAAAGTATATTGATTATTTGAGAAAGGAGTGACATGCATGGGTCAACAGCAGCATAAAAGCCTCATTTAATTAACCTTTTATATTAAAATCACTCTTAATTATACTAACAAATATAGAGGAAACACCCAATTTGGTCCCTGAAATTGTGAAGTAACTTGATCCTTGAAATCATCGAAATTTCAAAAGCGCCCCTAAATGATAAGTTAGTATCAATTTGATCCTTATTTTACTCACTTAATATCAATTAAGTCCCTGATACTGCAAACTTAAAATTAACTTAGTACATGTGATTTTCAACGGAGGGACTGAATTGATTACCGTTTTATAATTTCAAGGACTAATTCGATAATTTCAAGAATCACGTTAATACTACTTTATAATTTTTGAGACTAAATTGGGTATTTACTCAACAGACATATAATTTCTTATTGAGATGGAGGAGCTTGCGATCCGTTCCTCGAATGGTTGTTGCTAAATTTTAGGTGAGGAAAGGGTCGTCGATGGCTTCAGAGCTAGCTGTGATCCAAGACATCGGATCAGAAGTCTCAAGCTAACTCCACCGCACATTTTCTGTTTTTTATTAAAGGAATAGCAGAAAATGAGATGGAAATTTACTAAGTCAAATTCATTCTTTGAGAAATCACGAACTTATTTTCGTAATAGTCATCCTTAGTACTCTTTTCCTCCATATGAATGAGTTTGGTCAACCGAGCCCTCTAACGTATATATACCTTAGGACACATGCATAGATACTTAACTACACACACCCACACAGTATTTTGTTACAAAAAAAGAGTGTAATTGATACATATCTTCTTTAAAAATTTATAAAACAGGATAGGGATGTGGAGAAGGTATGAATGTTGGGTGCATAATGGCATCTCTGTCTGTCTAATAATTTCATGGTGGATACGCAGAGGTCATGGGTCCCCTTACCACACTATTTCACTATTACCCGATGCCCATTTGTCCTTTTTGTATTTGTAGCCTGTACGATACAGACATAATATATACTCTCTCTCACACACAATCTCTCTCTCATTATGGAAATTTTGAATCTTAGTTCTTATAATGCAAGTATCAAGTGCAAATATTATATATGCGTCTCTCTCTGTGTAGGTGAAAGAAAATGTCCTTGTAGCGATTTATTTGGTTATATGTTTAATGTGTCATGGTTTAAATTTGACTTGGTTTTGATCATACTACCTTGTTGAATTAAATAGGACAACGATTTAATGAGATTTTCATATTAAGCAAATCCTTTTTTTTATAAGCATTAAGCAAATTCAAATGACACAAATTGAAATAATATACGAGGATGATACCATGCAGTTTTAAATTTGGGGACTGTTCTTTGAACTTTTTTATATTACCCTGTTTATGTAATCCCAAACCACTCAGGGCTCGTTTGGTGGTCAGGATAGGATATGAGCTGATAAGATAAGAGAGCATGATAGAAGTATGATATGATATATATGAGCATGATAAATTGTTATCCTATCCGATGTTTGGTATCTACCAGATAACCAACTGGACAACAATATGATTTTAGTATAAATTTTAAAATTTTCATTTTTATTCTAAACCTTTTTTCATATATTTTCATATTTTAGTTTTTTTTCATAATTTTTATTTTTTAAAATTATATAAAAAGACAAAATTATCCTTGTAATAAAATTACATACAATTTTTAAATTTTTTAAATATTTTTTAACTTAAATTATTTTTTTATAATTTTAAATATTCATTTTTAGTTTTTACTTTACATATAGTTAAATTATTAGATTAATTTTTTATATTTTTCAGTTTTTTAAAATAATATAAAATAATAAAATTAGCTCTGTGACAATTTTTTTAAAAAAGTAATTATTAATATTTTTATTATTTTAAAAAATTTATATTTTATTATATTTTTTTGGTAACCACACTATTTTATTATACTTTAAATTATTATTTTATTTTATATATAAAATATTTTTTTTAGTTCCCAGGGTATCCTCCGCGCGCAACTACGAAGACTAATCCCTCGAGCCGGGTAGGATCACAATGACGGCAAAGCTCTCCCTCAAGAGTTTTAACGCAGCTGCATTCCTAAGGCCAAGAGTCAAACTTGTGACCTCTGGTTAAGCTGGAAGAGATCCGTGTCATCTCATCCAAATGCTCTTGAATTCTATCATGTTGAGTTCTAACCCAACCCTCCCATCAGGATAGAATTTTAACTAGATGGATATTATATGATAGGTGACAATATTGACTTATCCTATCATGTTAGCTCACCAAAGAACAGTTTGATATAAAAAATGGAGCAATCCATATATTTTAATGCGGACGAATTGCAATTATTGTTATTAGCAGAAAATATGAATTGTATCTGAAATTAAACGTGGTTACATAATTACCACTATATAAAATATGCATGGTATTCCCACGACTTTACTATTTATTATTGTATGTTAATCATTATTTGTGAATTTTAATCATTAAATTGGATGCACGCACACGCACACGTACGAAGATAATCACAATAAGAAGATCAGTAGGTACTGTCTGTGTGTGTATATAATACTATAATTAGTTGAGTTTTTTTTTTTTTTTTGTGATGCATGAGGAGGTTTTTGTGTGATGCATGAGGAGGTTAATTAAAGAGGGTGTGACAGTGTGACTCAACAGTCACACAAGAGATCATGGTTGTAGCAAGACAAGCCCTAACGAAGGGCCGTGTCTGTAGGCTGCCCACTGACAGACTAACAATTATTGTTTTTGACAATAACACTTGTCACCCAAGATCGGGGGTAATAGGACTTACCTGCAAATAATTTTGGCATTTAATAAAACAAATTAAAATTAGAAGGATAAGATCATTAAAGTTTTCTACTCTAAGTTGTTCAAATCATCACCTCACGTTCAATTAATATATATATATATATATATATATATATATATATTACTTTTAAGTAGCTATCTTTTCTGAAGGTGGGCTTGGGATTAAAAATTTGGAGTCATTCACAATGATATTACTTTTAAGTAGCTATCTTTATACTCAATCTATTATACAATTTTGTTTATAAAAAAAAAAAAAGTCTTCCAGCTTGTTGGCTTTTAAAACACCATGTAATAGTCAATTTTTTTGGGTCCCTAATATGATGTATTCAGATAAATTGATATTTTACTCAAATAAAAGAAAAATAATATTACAGCTTTGGTTACGAATCCCCCCTTCATTTTTCAAAAAGAGTTGCCTTCATTCGTGAAGCTTAACAAAAACTCTGACTTACTTTTTTTTTTTTGGGTATCAACTCTGACTTACCTGATTTTTTTATTTTTTTTTGACAATATGACTTACCTTTGATAATAAGTAATTAACACGCAGACAAGTTATTTCATTTTATTAGGAGAGAGCCTTATATAGATATATAGTTGGTTAAATGGGTTACATGATGTTATATATTCGCGATATATATCAAATTATAATAATGCACTCAATGTCGTCTTCTTTTTTGTTGTAATTTTATTTGTTTCTTTCTCTTGTCTTGCCATATAAAAAAGATATGAATCTAGAATGCTAATCAGCCTAATCTCACGGCTCCCACATGTTGCCATCAAAACAACAATGGGGCGAAAAAGAAACAGTTTTGGGATCATTTCATAATATATGGATTGCTTAAGATGACAGAGATTCTGAGAAAATGGTTTCCAAATAATAGAAAATCAACATGCTAAGTCTTTAGACTTTAAGTTTCCTCACATCGATTATAAACTTTTAGTGCGGCTCTATTATTTTTTTAGGAACTCATCATAATTAGGTTTTTGGCTTCCCAGTAGGTCCACGAAGTATCCCTCAAACTTAGATTCTTTGGATCCTTTATTATGGAAGTAATCTCCGCTCTGGTGCTTAATTACATCTAAGGTTCTTCGCCCATCCTTAAAGATGTATTCTGCGGGATTAAAACTTAGGTTCTTCTCGATAAACTCAACATGTGCAACTAATTGAGCTACACTCATTGGGTAGCGATTCTATTGTTTAACACGTCATCAGTTGTATGTTGACAGATGTTTTGTTATTTTTACTTTCTTTTTTAGCTTATTTATTTTTAATTACTTTATTTTTCAATGAGATTCAAATCCATCTTGAACATGAGTTGAACATATCCTTTTCATTTGTTCCCCACTAACTGAAGTCCCTTATCATTTTAGTGTTTTTACCCCAGGGTAATTTTGTTGGCAATTCAAAATTATGACTGCTATACATACACAACCACAATTTCCCCCCTTAATTAGATAACTAGAGATAAGCTATAACGAGATCAAAGCAAAGCGGTAAATTAAAGTGCTTTAACGATTTTCCATTATTATTCCTCAATACGAAAAGAAAAAAAAATCATTTGGCTTAAACACCATAACGTAATTTCAGCTATCTTGATATATTTTAGGTTAAGTTTGCATATTTTTTTGTTCGGATTCCAGCCCAATTATTAACCTTGTAGAGTTTTAATTACCCCTTGGTTCCCAGTCTCTCAATTGGGGTGACTCCACAAGGATTTGAACCCGGTTTCCCAAGTTCTCATCCTTATGTGAGCAAGTTGATTCCACTTGACCAACACCCCATTAGTTATTTTAGGTCAGCATTCAGATGACTAGTTTAAATGTAATTTCAAATATATCAAAATGGGTAAATAATAATCGTTTTGATATTATGATAGTATCACTTTACCATAATTTTGAAGGAGCATGATAACTATAATAGTATACGTGTACCAATGAACTAAACCTTTTACCCTTTTTCAACATCCAGAGAAAAAGATAGAACGATAGAACAACAAGCTACAAACACTATTGGAATTACTTACTATATTAAAACTTGATGCTTTATATATATATATATATATATATATATATATATATATATATATATATATATATATATATATATATATATGGGGTGGCTATGGTGCACCACCCACTATACCATCCATGTGACAAAATTTTGGGCCAATCAAATTGCCACATAGGTTGGTCAAAATTTCAAACTTTCTAGTTGTATTATACTGTAGTCAAACTATATGAATACAGTATATTGTAGTATAATATATGTACTATTTGTATTCGCAAATTTAACACATATTAAAATAATATTTTTTATCAAAAACTGATTATATTGTAAAATATTATTGATAACGAACATTATTTTAATTCATATTAAAATATTATTTTTTAATATAATCAATTTTTTAATAAAAAATATTATTTTAATATGGGTTAAATTTGTGAATACAAAGAGTACATATACTATATTACAATATATTGTATTTATATATTTGACTACAGTAGAAATACAACTAGAAAGTTTGAAATTTTGAACAAACCCATGTGGCAATTTGATTGGTCCAAAATTTGCCACATATGGGTGGTGTAGTGAGTGGTGCAAAATATGGGTGGTATATATAGGGTTGGGCTAATATGCACCACCCATATTTTGCACCACCCACTACACCACCCATATGTGGCAAATTTTGGACCAATCAAATTGTCACATGAGTTTGGTCAAAATTTCAAACTTTCTAGTTGTATTTCTACTGTAGTCAAATATATGAATACAATATATGTAGTATAGTATATGTACTCTTTGTATTCGCAAATTTAACCCACATTAAAATAATATTTTTTGATTAAAAAAACAGATTATATTAAAAAATAATATTTTAATATGAATTAAAATAATGTTCTTTCTCAATAATATTTTGCAATATAATCAGTTTTTTTAATCAAAAAACATTATTTCAATATAGGTTAAATTTGCGAATACAAAGAGTACATATACTATACTACAATATACTGTATTCATACAGTTTGACTACAGTATAATACAACTAGAAAGTTTGAAATTTTGACCAACCTATATGACAATTTGATTGGCCCAAAATTTGCCACATGGGTAGTGTAGTGGGTGGTGTAAAATATGGGTGGTGCACCTTAACCACACCATATATATATATATATATATATATATATATATATATATGAATGATGATATTTTTACACTCCTTTTTTCTCGTACATTTTTTATACTTATATTTTATAACTATTGATTATTTACCTATTGTTTTCAAAACAGAGGTTTTTGATCATTGGTTAAACAATGTTAATATATATATAAAGAATTTGGGAAAAAATTCTAAGAATCTCACTATCTAATTTTTTTTTTTAACTCTTATCCATAATTATAATAAAACAAACGGCCTCGCTGTCGTTGATGCTATCATCTTATCACTACCAGCAAAATCACAATCCCTTATATATTACTATTGCCACGATTATGATTATAATTCCATCATTGTCGATATTATCAACAAACTGCAATCAGTGTCATTTATATGGTATGTGAAATTAATTATTTGGCAATCACCTATGTGTCTCTGTGTGTGTTAATGCCATGAAAAAAAATGAAGTTTTCAACTTTTTATGGGCAGAAGAACCACACGCAATTATCTCGTTAGAATTATCCGTAGTGTAAAAAATGTAATAAACGGGAAAGGTTAACGTCTGTTAACCAAAAACAAGATGTAAGAAAGGAGGTGATGGCAGAATCGTAATTATCAGGTTCACTCAAATCATTTTTAACGTCAGTTGTTTAAACAACTGACGTTAAAAGTGTATCTTTTACATCAGTTATTAAAACAACTGAAGTAAAAGATGACTTTTTACGTCAGTTATTAAAACAACCGAAGTAAAAAATGACTTAGTTATTTTAACCGATCCAACCAATTCACAAAGTGTTTACAGCCTTCACTTCAGAAACCCTATCCTAATAACATTAACACTCTCTGCCTCCCTCTTTCGTTTCTTCTCTTCCTAATCCTCCCTGATTAAAGTCTCAAACCCTCAAGTCTCTTCCTTAGTCTCTCCACCCCTTCTTCAATGTCTCGTTCCCGACCCTCTATCTCTGCTCCACCATCATGGACGACCAAAAACTACCAGCTTCGAAGGCTTCTTTCCTCTATAGCAGAGAGCCCTAGAGGCAGAGTAGAGGACGAACGTAGAGCTCTCAATTCTCTTCGCCCTTTTGGATCTGCATGTGTTTGCTGACATCTCAACACCTTGAAGTCATCGACTACGGCTCCTCTGTTCAGCGCTCCACCTCTGGAACCGCCGAGCAAAGGAGTGACTAGATCTGTGAAAAAGAAGATTGTGAACGAAGGGGCCAAATCTGCGAGCGAAGGGGTCAGATCTTCGAAGAAGGGACTAGATCTGCTAAAAAGAAGACATGCAAATGAAGAGCTGTGAAGAAACTTCCTGCTTTTTCTTGAAAGTTCCAAACTTTCTTACTTTTTCTTCATGGTTTGTTTTTGTTTATGGTTTGTAACCTTTGATGCTTTATGTTATTGAAACTTTCCGGGTTCATTTTCTTTTTATGGGTTTATTCTTTGCAAGAACGTCTCTCTTCTCCTCTAGGTACTTTCTGTTAAAAATTTTTTTTTGGTTAGTTCAAAACCGTATGAACTAACATTAAAAATAATTTTTTTAAAATAAAAAATACTTATAACGTCTGTTGTTTAAAACATCAGACGTTATAAGTAGCACATTTAACGTCAGTTATTTAAATAAGTGACGTTAAAAGTTTACTTTTAACGTCAGTTGTCAACTGACGTTAAAAGTTACACTTTTTACGTCTGCTCGGATAACGTCAGGCATTTTTCAGACGTTAAAAAATAATTTTAACTGACTTAAAAATCTCATCCTGCACTAGTGTACATAGGGCATATATAAATAATAGCAACAAATTGTGATATTTTTACCCAAAAGTAGTCGGTTGCGGTGACAGTGGACTGTACCCCCAAGCGAACTTTATGTGTAAGGTACCACCACACCTTTTTTTATGGCAAAAAAGGCATGCTAAACCATCACTGTAGAGGAGGTCATCCCACCACAAACACTACCAATCATCTGCAGCACACCCAAATTTATTAAAAATGATAAAGAAAAAAAGAATACAGAAGCATGGGGGGACATAAACCAAAACCCATGAAAAAACTTATTTGAATATAAAGTTAGGAAGGCCCAACCTATTTCGTTGGAAATCCTCCCTAATAAAAATCGGAACTAAGTCCCACTAGGTATACCCTCTATTAACAATACCGTAATTAGCTAATTTGTCAGCACAGTTGTTGCCTTCTCTATATATGTGAGTAGCAGCAAAGTCCATTTGATTAGTAAGGACAAGGCAATTCCTCCACCTAGTTCTAATAGACCAAGGAACTAAGTCTATTGAGTTGAAGGCCATCACTATAATCATTGAATCACATTTAAGCAAAAGCTTGTGCCGACCTCTACGTAAAGCAATCTCAATGACTGCCATGACTGCTGTAAGTTCAACAAAAATAGATGATGAAACTCCAATAAACTTTGAAAAACAGCCAAGTATAGCAGCACTGTTGTCCTTTGATGATTTGCTCTTTCCTCCCTTTTATTGCATAGGTACCCCCCCCCCCCCAAAAAAAAAAAACTTATATTGATGGTTGTCCTCAACCATTGTGCTCAGGACTATAATCAGATGACCTTTTGAAACAATCTCAAATTCCACCTAACAGGGTAGTATATTGTTTTTCAGGGGAATGAGCTTGTCATGTGGTTTAACACCAAGAAAAAAGTCTCAGCCTCAAAGGGGTTTACCTAGGGTAATACTTTAGGGTTGGCCTTTTAAGTTTCAATAGTTAAAAAAAGAAAAGTGCCTCAAGCCATTTTATGTGAAACGGTGATATATGCAGTCGATCACAACAATAAGTCAAGTTCTGTGGAGAAAACACACGAATGGAATGCATGATAAACAAAATCTGTTGAAGTCCAAAAGCTCATAGGATTGGTGCTGTAGACTGCTACAACATCACGGTTAACCTCGCACACCCCCAAAATTAGGTTGAAATCTAATGCAGACCTCACCTTATCTTCTTTGGACAAGGGTCTCTGCAACCTAATTCCCCAATTGATTAGTGAATAGGAATGAAGTCCTTCTTTTAAGTTCATTTTAAGTTAGGGGTTTGTGGTGAGAAATGATTAATTCAGGGTATTAATGTATTTTACATGCATTAAGGCTCACAATAAAAACAACTTGTCTTCATCAGATGCACATTGACAGCAAACACCATTCATTCATTAAAACTTTTTCTTTCAAAAAGGCCCCCACTTTCCATTAATCACAATTCTTTTTGAAAGAGTGAGGGCAGACACACCTTAAACTAACTCCACAAACAAAAACAAGCAACTACTTCTAACAACAGAAGCTAAAAACATTAAAACTAAAGAGATATTAAAAGGGGGGTCCTGGTCATCTGATGCTGCAGCACCTTGGGTAGAACTTTTGCTCAAGGCTGAGCTAATCTTGCATTGCTCCTAGTACTTCCTCCTCTGGCTAGCTGCTTCATGGTGGGCTTGCTGTTTGCTGGATTTTCCTTTGTGATCACCACCTCAACACGAGGCTCTTTTTCAACATCTTCAGTCACTCCTCCACCAGTATTTACCTTAGCTTTTACCCTTTTTACAAATTTTTGATTCAGAGGTATGTCATCCTCTGATTCTTCATTAGAGTCAGAATATTTTTCAGCCTCCAACTCTGCCTTTGTCTTTCTTGGCCTAGGGGGAGCTGTGTGCTTGATTCTACCTTTCTTGGGTGGAGGAGGGCCTTCAGGCTTAGCTTCAGCCACTTTCTTCTTGCCATTGTCTTTGTTGCTGGGTTGTGCTGGAGCTGGAGTGGAATTCTTTGGAGCTGCTGGGGGGAACCCATTCAGAACTAACTTCATTGTTGTTCGGTAAATGCTCACTAGCAGTGGGGTTAACAGGAGGAATTTCATGGTCTTGTTCTGGTGCAAGAGGACTTTCAGGAACAGGTTCTGGTTGTGGTGCCGGTACTGGGTCTGGCACATTGGGGTTTGCAGGAACATCTTGCTTCTTAGGTTCAGGAGCTTGGTATTTGAATGGCTCAAACAGTGCTTCAGGTAACTGGGGGGGGGGGGGGGGGAGAGCTGTCTTGCCTAAACTTATTGACTCCAAGGGTTCTTTGTACCCATAGATGCTGCTCTTTGGAGAACTCCCAGAAAAGCTACTACTGTTTCAAACTATGTTGTAGCATTTGGAAGCATAGGTCCACTTTTGAGCTCACATCATCTGGGTGATCCTGCTGCTTAGATGGAGGCACTGAACCTTGCACTTTTGACACCGAGGTCCGAAAGTGTTTGATAGCTAGCCAATCTATGGCCCCCTTGTTGTCCCTGATTTCATCTTCAGGCAAGGCCTTCACTCCCACAGGCATGTGATTAGGGAGGAGAAAAATAGCAGACCCCTGGGCTTGAATGCACATGAAATGATCTCTTTCTCAATCAACTGGCCCATGTCTACCTTCTTCCCCTTCAGAATGCAATATAGGAGGACTAGACTCTCCTTGTCCACAGTTTCCAAATGTGCAGTGGGAAGAATTTTTGTTCAGATGATATGGTACCAAACCTTGGCCAATGGGGTAAGATGAGGCCTAGCTATTTTCCACTTGCCCCCCTTTTGAATCCAGTCTGCCCCTTCCACCCTTAAACTCCTGATATTCATCTTTCACGTCTTTTAACCCCCACCTTCTGTTCAGTGTAGGAGCAGAGAAAGATACCTTGCAACCCCTCGACATCACATATTTTTGCTCAGGTTAAGTGAGGTTTGCTTAGAATTCTCTAACGAAGGGGATGATGGGGTCTCTCAGGTGAGCAACAAACTTCTTTCAGTTGTGAGTATCAATGAGCTTAGAAACCTCCTCGGTGAACCCATTATGAGTGGAATCCAGAAGGAAGAAACCCTTTTCCAGATGGACGCTCCTCTTCTTAACCTCCTTCTCAAATTTCAGCCTTGCCTCTTCATCCACAAACTGCTTGTCATTACCCTCGACAGAAAAAAAAGAAATGGGGGTAACAGGCTTTTTGGAAGACTGACCTCTTGTCCTACCCATAGTTTTCGAAGTGGGTACAAAAAGGGGTTTGGTTGATGGTGACAGAAGAGGAGAAGTTATGAAAGTGGGGTTGAGTGTGGGGTTAGGGTAAAGATGGCAGGGGCTTTAATAGAACGTGGAAGGTTGAGGTGAAAGGTTGGGGATAGATGTGAGTGGTAGAGAAAACAATGACATTAGGTGGGTGGTTATCGATAAGTTACCTTCCCATGATTTCTGTGACTCTTCCCCTCCCAAAAACTCTTCAGCTTTTGAATTTGGAAATTTAAAAATTATTACAGTTGAACGTGAGCTTTTGTTTTGTCCAAAATGTCACCTCCCCCAGCACCTGAAATTGGGCTTGACTTGACCCAACTTCCAGCACAACCCAACGACTATATTGCTACAGCCTGCAGTTACAGGGTTTAACAACATACATTTATTTAAAATTAAACTGAAACTAAATAAAACTAAAAACTTAAAACTAAAATTAACAAACTAAGCAAAGGATATAAAGCTAGGTTGCCTCCCAGTAGCGCTTGGTTTACTGTCCCTCAGTCTGACTCCACACTTGTGGTTAAGGGTCTGTGAGATTAATGGTGGCATCCATTCTTGCACAAGACTCACCCCAATATTGTTTCACCCTTTGGCCATTGACTTTAAGCTCCCTTCTAGAACTTTCATCTAGCAAATCCACAGCTCTATGAGGGTACACCTTGACCAATTTAAAAGGTCCAGACCACCATGACTTCAGCTTCCCAGGGAACAATTTCAGTCTGGAATTGAACAAGAGCACTTGCATGCCTTCAACCAATTCCCTGGGCTGAATTTTTTTGATCATGCCAAGCGTTGACTTTGCTCTTGTATGCTTCAGCATTTTCATAAGCGGGGAGCCTAAACTCTTCAAGTTCATTCAACTGCAACATTCTTGCTTCTCTAGCTGCTTGAGCATCAAAATTCAACTTCTTAATGGCCCAGAATGCCTTGTGTTTTAGCTCTATTGGTAAATGGCAAGCTTTACCATAAACCAATCTGTAAGGGTACATGCAAATAGGAGTCTTGAATGCTGTCCGATAGGCCCGGAGAGCATCATCTAAGTGTAAGGACCAGTCTTTCCTAGAAGGATTCACCATCTTCTCCAAGATTCTTTTGATCTCTCTGTTCGACACTTCAGCTTGACCATTGGTCTGAGGGTGATAGGCAGTATCCACTTTGTGTTTCACTCCATATTTGGCAAGCAAGTTAGCAAACAACTTGTTGCAGAAATGAGAGCCTTAATCACTGATTATGGCTCTAGGGGTGCCAAATCTGGTAAATATGTTCTTGTGCAGGAACCTTGTGACTACTCTTGCATCATTTGAAGGCAATGCTACTGCTTCTACCCATTTGGAGACATAATCCACTGCCACTAAGATGTAGGAATTTCCATAGGATATAGGGAAAGGTCCCATAAAATCTATTCCCCATACATCAAACAATTCAATCTCCAAAATGGTGTTGAGTGGCAGCTCTTGTCTGTTGGAAATATTCCCCACCCTCTGACATCTATCACAATTCTTGGCAAACTCTTGAGAATCTCTGAACAAAGTGGACCAGAGACCTTGATTGCAGGACCTTTGCAGGTGTTTTTTTTCCTCCAAAGTGACCACCATAAGGAGCAGCATGTCAATCACTAAGGATGGCTTGCATTTCTTCCTCAGCAGCACATCTCCTCATGATCTGATCTTGACATCTTTTGTATAGAAAAGGTTCATCCCAGTAAAGGTGTTTAACTTGACACAAAAACCTCCTTTTCTATTGAGAGTTCATTTCCACTGGAATTACCCCACTGACCAGAAAATTCACAATGTCTGCATACCAGGGTGCTGCAGCATCTTCAATCAGTAAAAGGTGCTCATTAGGAAAATTTTCTTTGATTTCTCCTTGAGGCTTGGTTTCTCCTTCTTCAACAATTCTGGAGAGATGATCGGCTACTTGATTTTCAATTCCCTTCTTGTCTATGATCTCCAAATCAAATTATTGAAGCAAAAACACCCATCTGATAAGCCTTGGCTTTGCATCCTTCTTGTCAATGAGATACTTGATGGCTGCATGATCTGTGTATGCCACTACTTTGGTTCCCACCAGATTTGGTCTGAACTTGTCAAAAGCAAACACAACTGCCAACAATTCTTTTTTTGTAGTGATGTAGTTGATCAAAGCATCAATGAGAGTCTTGCTAGTAAAATAGTTGGTATGGAAGATCTTGTTATCCCTCTGACCTAGCACAACTCCCACTGCAAAATCACTTGCATCACACATCAGTTCAAATGGCTTCTCCCAATTTGGGGCTACTTGATGAGCCTCTGTTTGACTGGTTTTATAACTGGTAAAGACCTTGGCTTTGTGCTAATTTTATATCATTTTCACCCAAATTAGACTTGATTGTCCTTAAGTAGTATTTTGAGTCTGTAAAGTGTTTTTATGTTAATTTAGTTGATTTAGAGTTAAATAAAGCACTTATGTTATTTTCTTATTTTCAGGTTAATAAAAAGTGAAATAAATCTGGAGCCACTCGCCCCGCGAAGGATATCTCGCCCCGCGAGTCACCCAGCCCAGAAAGTCAGAGACGATCACGGTTTACCCGTGTTGAAGATCACGGCTGTGGCAGTTTTGAAGTTGAAGCATTCGCCTCGCGATCATCCATTCGCTTCGCGAGTTTGGAAGTCAGAAAGCATCACGGTTGGCCCCTGATATTCGTAACGGGCGTAACAGAAGACTTTTCAGATTCTCGCCTCGCGAAGGTTTGTTCGCCTCGCGAGAATACCAAAGGTTGCAGACTGTTCACAAGATTCGCGTCGCGAGAGAGGCTTCGCCTCGCGAGAAAGCTGATTCCAGAAATTGTATTTAAGCGTTTTAGATAGAACTGAAGGAGAGAAGTCAGAGTTAGCCAGTTTTGGCTAGTCTTAGACAGTAATAGTAGCTTTCAGTAGTTTAATTCTTGTCTTTTGTTTTTCTTTTGTAATGGAGAACTAGTCTCCTAGATTAATCTACTGGGATTGGTTTCAATTACGCTTGAGGTTCTGGATTTCCTATTTGAACTGCTATTCCTTTTCAGTACTGTTCTACATGTTTCTGTTTGCTTAATTCAGATGTGTGTAGGATTAGTATTGATTTATTTCGATGATTGTATGTTCCTATAAATAATCGCGTTTACTTAATTCGCGTGTGTTCAATCATGTCCGCTTAGTTCATGAGTGCTTCACCCCGTTTGCTTAATTCGGGAATAGGAATATATGTCTCGTAGTATTGATTTCGCTTGTAAATTGATGCTACAATCGGAAAGGGTTTAGAATCTGCTTAGGGCTTGGATTTGCTTGAACCAATGATAGTGGGAAACCGAGAACAGTAGGTTAATCGTCTTTAGTTTATTTGCTATTCTCTTTAACTGCTTTGTTTTCTTTGTTTTGTTTTCTTTATTTTATTTCAATCAAAAACCCCCAAAACTAACTTTTGATTTTCTGTTAATAATGACAACACCTAAGAGTCCTTGAGAGACGATATCCGAGTTGTCGCTCTATACTACATTATTTTAATAATCGCTCATTCTTTTTGGCGCGTGGCGACAGCGCAGTCACTACTATTACAGGGGCAGTGATCGGAGCCTTCTCAAAAGTTTCAAAAGCTGATAAGCACTCTTCTTTGAAGTCAAATACACTATCATGCTCCAGCAGTTTGCATAGTGGCTTGGATATTCTAGAGAAATCTTTGATGAATCTCCTATAAAACCCAGCATGTCCTAGAAAACTTCTGATGCCCTTGACAGAATTGGGTGGGGGAAGTTTTTCAATCACCTCAATCTTAGATTTGTCCACCTTTAAGCCTTTCTTTGACACTTTGTGGCCTAACACAATGCCTTCTTTGACCATGAAATGACACTTCTCCCAATTCAGAACTAAATTGATTTCTTCACATCTGTCCAGCACCTGCTCTAAGTTGTCCAAACATCCCATGAATGAATCTCCAAAAAATGAGAAATCATCCATGAAAATTTCCATAGTCTTCTCAATAAAATCAGAAAAGATGGCCATCATACACCTCTGAAAAGTTGTTGGAGCATTGTAGAGCCCAAAAGGCATTCTTATAAAAGCAAATGTACCATATAGACAAGTAAAGGTGGTTTTTTGCTGAACTTTTGGTGCCACTGCTATCTGGTTGTAGCCTAAATAGCCATCTAGGAAGCAGTAAAAGTCTCTCCCAGACAACCTATCAAGCATCTGATCAATGAATGGTAATGGGAAATGATCCTTCCTTGTGGCCTTGTTCAGTTTTATGTAGTCTATACATATCCTCCAACCTGTGACTATTTTTGTAGGAATCGGTTCATTCTTCTCATTTTTCACACAGTGAGTCCTCTTTTCTTTGGAACACACTGCATGGTACTTACCCACACACTATCTAAAATGAGGTAGATGATTCCTGCATCAAGCCATTTAATGATCTCCTTCTTCACCACTTATTTCATAATCGGGTTCAATCTTCTCTGGCCTTCAATACTGTTCTTAGCATCTTACTCTAACAGAATTATGTGCGTTCAAAGGCTAGGACCGATTCCTCTAATGTCTTCCTTTTGCCATCCAATAGCCTTCTCATGCCTCTTCAAAACTGAGATAAGGCTACCATCTTGCTCATAAGTCAGGAAGGAAGAAATGATGATCGGAAAAGTTTCCTTTTCTCCAAGATAGGCACATTTCAGATGAGAGGGTAGTTGTTTTAATTCAAGGGTGGGGGGTGAGCTTCAATCACTTCAGTGTTGGACGTGAGCTTCTATCACTTGTGTTGGACGTGAGCTTCTATCACTACAGTGTTGGACGTGAGCTTCTATCACTTGTGTTGGACGTGAGCTTCTATCACTACAGTGTTGGACGTGCGTTTCAATCACTTGAGTTGGACGGGTGATTCTATCATTTGCGTTGGACGGATGATTCTATTATTTGCGTTGGATGGATGATTTTATTATTTGCGTTGGACGGATGATTCTTACAGTTAATCTGCACACCAGATTGACAGGTTAGCAACCAATATGAAGTTTAATTAAATCATTAACCAATGTTTAGTTCTCATCAAAACTTAGGGAAATGCACATCAGACATTTTAGAGACTTAACTATCTCCCCCTTTTTGATGATGACATACATTGAGATGATTTAATGAACCTCAGAAAATATCAACAAAGAAAATAGCATATATCAGATAGGTTCAAATTTTCTTAAGCGGACAGGTCATGCAGATGCTAGATCAGACATTAAGTTTGACTTGTTTTTACTTTGAAATTATTATCAGAGCAATCTTACTAAAGATTTAACTGAGAAATTATAGCAACTATCAGAGCATACTCATGTCGATGTATTATTTAACATTCATATCATATTTATTCATATTCATCCTTCAATAACACATTTCTATCACATTTCTCATTTCTCCCATTATTCATTCTTCTATAACACATTTCTATCACATTTCTCATTTCTCCCATTCTCCCCCTTTTGTCAACATAAAAAAGGGTTATCAAGTTTTATTTATGAGATATGTTAAGGGCAAGATAACATGTTAAGAAAATCATAATAATGGAGCAAGCATATGAGACATACTCCACTTAAACTATTGTATCATCACTCCCCCTGAACTAATGCTTAGTTAAAAGAACATGTATATAGGAGTAATGACAGATTTAGCACGGACAGGTTAACATTCAGACATATCATTCAACAATGCAATGCATGTTTATATTATCTCTAATAAATAAAAACCTTTCTTCTGTGAGGGGTTTAGTGAAAATATCAGCCCATTGATTTTCAGTTTTAACAAACTTAATATCAAAGATGCCTTTCTGAACATAATCCCTAATGAAATGATGTTTGATTTCAATATGCTTAGCCTTAGAATGCTGAATTGGATTTTTAGTTAAGCATATAACACTGGAATTATCACACCATACAGATATGTTATGTTCATAAATAGAGTAATCCTCAAGTTGATGTTTTCCCCATAAGAGTTGAGAGCAACAACTAGCAATAGAGATGTATTATGCTTCAGCAGTAGACAGGGCAATGGTTGTCTCCCTCTTACTTGAGCATGGCACTAAACTTACTCCAATGAAGTGATATCCTCCACTGGTGTTTTTTCTTTCTATTCTGTCTCCAGCAAAATTAACATCACAATATCCCATAAATCTGTATTCTTTTGATTTTAAATTCAGCAAACCAAGATTGGTAGTTCCAAGCAAATAGGTAAATATTCATTTAACAGCCTTAAGATGAGATTCTATAGAATCAGATTGGAATCTAGCACACATGCAGACACTAAATTGAATGTCAGGTATGCTTGAAGTTAAGTACAGTAGAGAGCCAATCATACCTCTGTAGACAGTTTGATCTACCTCTTTACCTTAATCATCTTTGCTTAGTTTTGCATTGGGTTGCATAGGGGTTTTCATGAGCTTTGCATTTTCCATTTTGTATTTCTTGAGTATCTCCTTGGTATATTTTTGTTGATGAATGTAAATTCCATCACTTGTCTGCTTGATTTGTAATCCAAGGAAGAACTTCAATTCTCCCATCATGCTCATCTCAAATTCAGCTTGCATTAGATATGAAAATTCCTTGCACAGCTTTTCATTAGTTGCTCCAAAAATAATATCATCAACATATATTTGAACTATAATAAAGTTCTCTTTAGAGTATTTTTTGAACATAGTAGTGTCTACTTGTCCTCCAGTAAAACCATTATGCATGAGAAAAGAACTGAGTCTATCATACCATGTTGATTAGCCGCTGGCTCATCTAGTTTTATGGCTAGTATGACCAGGATTTTGTGGTAATTATATCTCATCTTTAGCCAAATTAGATTAGATTGTCCTCAAGCAAGGTTTTGAGTCTCTAAAGTAGTTTTAGGTTAATTTAGCCAGTTTTGAGTCAAATAAAGCACTTATGGCTATTTTATTGTTTTCAGGTTAACTTAGAAGTTAAGGGAATAAAGAAACAGGGAAATTTCAATCCTGGAGGTGTTCGCCTCGCGAGAGTCTGCTCGCCACGCGAACCTGAAAGCCAGCTGAACAGCAGAATGTCATCATCTCTGGTTCGCCCCGCGAACAACACCTCGCCCCGCGACCTAGAAGGCTGACTGTTCCAGAAAAATGCAAGATTTCTGTGTCGCCTCACGAATACAAGTCTCGCCTCACGAGACTGAAGACCAGAAGCCATGACTCTTCCATTCCTCGCCACGCGAGCCGTACTTCGCCCCGCGAGAAGACCAAACGTTGCAGACTCTTCATAATATTCGCCTCGCGAGTGATGGTTCACCTCGCGAGAAGGCGCATTTCCTGAAATATATAAATGGTTGTCTGGGCAGATTAGAGAGAACTTTTGATTCTCCATTGTTTTTACATATTTTTCTGGGTGTATTTCATTTTTATGGAGAACTAATTTTCTTGGATTAGTCTACTGTAATCGATTTCCACTACACTTGAGGTTCTGTAATTCCTATTTTGTTTGCTTTTCCCTTTTCAATGCTATGCTATATATTTCTGTTTGCTTAATTCAGGAGTGTATAGTGTTGTGTTGATTTATTTCGGTGATGTTATGTTCCTATATTTAATTGCGTTTGCTTAATTCGCGTGTGTTCAATTCGTGTTCGCTTAGTTCACGAAGGGCTTAACCCCGTTTGCTTAATTCGGGAATAGGAACATATATCTGTAGTAGTGATTTCGCTTGTTAATTGTTGCTACAACCGAAAGGGGATTAGAATCTGCTTAGGGCTTGGAATTTGCATGAACCGATGATAGTTGGGAAATTGAGAACAGTAGATTAATCGTCTTTAGTTATTTGATAATCTTTTAAACTGCTTTGTTTTCATTGCTCTGTTTATGCTTTGTTTTCAATTTGAATTTCAATCCAAACCCCCCCAAAAACTGATTTTGTGTTAATAACAACTCAAGAGTCCTTGTGAGACGATATCCGAGTTGTTGCTTCCTAAACTACATTTTTACAAACCGCTCGCTTTTTGGCGCGTGCGCGACAGCGCGACCAAAAATTGGCGCCGTTGCCGGGGACTCTTGTTTGTTATTTTCGCATTTTTTCTTTTTTCTTTTACTTTCATTTTTGTTTTGAATTGGTCTGGCTACTAGGTCTACTTGCCCTGACTTGTGTGATTTTGATCCTGAAATTGAAAGAACACTGCACACACGCCGTAGAGCAATTCGGGCTAGCACTAGTAGTGATTCTAATTCTAAAACTGTTTTTGATAACATGGGTGACCAAAGGACATTAAGACAGCTTGCTGCCCCTGATGTTAATTATAATGGCTTGTGTATTGAATATTCTGGTGCTGTTACCCCCTTTGAATTAAAATCTGGTCTAATCCATTTGTTGCCAAGGTTTAGTGGTCTTGCAGGTGAGGATCCACACAAGCATCTGAAGGAATTCCAGGTTGTCTGCTCCACACCGTTGAGACCAGAGGGAATAACTGAGGATCACATCAAGCTGAGAGCCTTCCCGTTTTCACTACAGGGCGCTGCAAAGGATTGACTGTTATATCTTGAGCCAAACTCTATTACTACCTGGAACGATTTGAAGAAGGTTTTCTTAGAGAAATACTTTCCTGCCTCCAGAGCTGCATCAATCAGGAAGGAAATATGTGGCATCAGACAAGGAAATGAGTAATTGGCTGAATATTGGGAGCGATTCAAGCAGTTGGAATCCAGTTGCCCTCAGCATCAGATTTCCGAGCAGCTCTTTATTCAGTATTTTTATGAAGGGTTACTGCCAATGGATAGAAATATTTTGGATGCTGCTAGTGGGGGAGCACTTGTTGATAAGACTCCAGCTGCTGCCAAGCAATTAATTGAAAATATGTCACTGAACTCCCAGCAGTTTGCAACCAGGAGAAATTCTGTTGAGACAAGGGGTGTGAATGAGGTCCATAGTTCTTCTTCCAACCAGGCCCGTGATGATAGAATTGATAGACTCACTTCTTTGTTGGAGAAATTGGCAATGGATAAGGTTCAGCCGGCAATGTTGTGTGGCATGTGCAACTCTCCTGAGCACCTGTTTGATGCATGCCCCATTCTGAAGGAAGGGTCAGTTACTGATTTGCCTCAAGCTTATGCAGTCCATCCTTACAATCAAGGCAACAGTCAGAACCGGTACAACACTCCAGACCTCTCCACAAATAGGTACCATCCCAACTGGAGGAATCATCCTAACCTTCGGTATGGGAACTCATCCCAACAACAACCGATGGCAGCACCACAGAATCCTCCTCAAGTGACCACTTCTGCACCTTCTGGACCTTCACTAGAGGACATGTTCAAGCAAATGACTGAACAAAATCTCCAGTTGCACCAGTAAATTGGACAGTTCCAGGCACAGTTCTAGGCCTCACAGGCACAGTTTCAGCAGCGAGCAGATGCTAGCATTCACAATTTACAGACACAGTTTGGTCAATCTCAGCAGCGAACGGATGCAAGCATTCAAAATTTAGAGACACAGGTTGGACAGCTTGCCACATCCATAAATAACATACAGCAAGCTCAAAGATCAAACCAACTACCTGCACAAACAGTGATAAATCCCAATGTCTCCAATCCTAATGTGAGTGCCATTTCTCTGAGATCTGGAAAAGTTGTTGAGGCAGCCTCTGGAAAAGATGAAGAAACTGTTGAGGTAACTCCTGAGCCTTCTGTTATTGTTGAAGTTGAGAAAGTGTACATACCACCGATCCCCTTCCCACAGAGAGTGCAGAAAAATAAGAAGATTGGTGGGGAAGACAAGGAGAGGGAAATTTTAGATGTGTTCAGAAGGGTCGCGGTGAATATTCCCCTTCTAGATGTGATCAAGCAGGTTCCTAAGTATGCTAAATTTCTGAAGGATTTATGCACCAACAAGAGGAGGTTGAAGGGTAATGAGAGAGTTAATTTGGGAAGAAATGTTTCAACTCTTATCCAGTCTAAGCCTGCACCAGAAAGAGTTACTGTTTCAGCCCCCACTCAGGCACTACCACAGAAGTGCAAGGACCCAGGCACTTTTACTATTCCATGCACTATTGGGGACAACAGATTTGAAAATTGCATGTTGGATTTGGGAGCCTCCATAAATGTCATGCCCACCTCTATTTTCAATAACCTTGATCTTGGTCCCTTGCAGTATACAGGTCTCACTATCCAGTTGGCCATCAGGACCAGTGCCTGCCCCATGGGAATGGTAGAAGATGTGCTGGTACAAGTTGATGAGTTGATTTTCCCTGCTGACTTCTACATCCTAGACATGGCAGGAGAGACAAATTCAAGTAGATCACCAATCATCCTGGGCAGACCGTTCATGAAGACGGCAAAGACTAAGATTGATGTTGATGATGGGACCATGTCTATGGAGTTTGGTGATATTGTGGCAAAGTTTAACATCTTTGATGCTATGAAACATCCATTGGAAGAGCACTCTGTTTTCCAATTAGAGTTGCTTTCTGAGATTATTGATGACACCCATGAGGACCTGGTTTCTGATTTTCCATTTGTATCTGGCTTTGATGATATATATTCATGTCTCGATTGTCATCGACACTAACCCGTGTCTTTGTTTGTGCTGAGTTTCTTGATTCAACTTTGCAGGGTGATAGTGTGAGTGAAGCTGTCTGTTCAGCCGAAGTTCTTGACATCATGGCTACTCCAAATGTACCATCCATTGAGCAGCCACCCTCCTTAGAGCTCAAACCACTTCCTGGGAACCTGAAGTATGCTTACTTGGAGACGAATGAAAAACTTCCAGTCATTATTTCCTCCAGCCTTGACTCTGACCAGGAAGCTAAGCTTTTAGAGGTTCTGAAGAAGCATAAGAAGGAGATTGGGCGGACCTTGGCTGACATCCCAGGAATTAGCCCCTCCAGATGTATGCATAGAATTCTGTTGGAGGATGGGGCTAAACCAGTTAGGCAGGCCCAAAGGCGGCTCAATCCACCGATTCTGGATGTGGTGAAGAAAGAGGTGACTAAACTTCTGCAGGAAGGTATTATATACCCCATCTCTGATAGTACTTGGGTAAGTCCAGTGCAAGTTGTACCCAAGAAGTCCGGCCTCACAGTGGTAAGAAATGATCATAATGAGCTTGTACCCACTAGAGTCCAGAATAGCTGGTGAGTCTGTATAGATTATAGGAAGTTGAACCAGGCCACCAGAAAGGATCACTTTCCTTTGCCGTTCATTGATCAGATGCTGGAACGACTGGCTGGTAAATCTCATTACTGTTTTCTTGATGGATTTTCCAGGTACTTCCAGATCCATATTGCCCCAGAGGATCAGGAAAAGACCACCTTCACGTGCCCCTTCGGCACATTTGCCTATAGGAGGATGCCTTTTGGCCTCTGTAATGCTCCCGGCACTTTCCAGAGATGCATGGTTAGCATTTTACTGAATTTATTGAAAATTGCATGGAAGTGTTCATGGATGACTTCACTGTATATGGTTCCTCATTTGATGCATGTTTTCATAGTCTAAGTCTGATTCTAAAAAGATGCATTGAGACTGATCTAGTTTTGAACTATGAAAAATGTCACTTTATGGTAGAACAGGGGATTGTTTTGGGTCATGTTATTTCTAAAGAGGGTATTTCAGTAGATCCTGCAAAAATTGATGTGATTTCAACATTGCCTTATCCATCTTGCATTCACGAGATCCGTTCTTTTCTTGGCCATGCAGGTTTATACAGGCGCTTCATTAAGGACTTCAGCAAGTTAGCTCTGACTTTGTCAAACTTGCTGAAGAATGATGCAATGTTCCATTTTGATGACAACCGCAAGAAGGCATTTGACTACTTGAAAAGGGCATTGACCTCTACCCCCATCATCCAGCCCCCTGACTGGACCCTCCCTTTTGAGCTCATGTGTGATGCTTCTAATTATGCTGTGGGAGCAGTTCTGGCACAAAGGGTGGGGAAGGCTGCCCATGTCATTCATTATGCCTCTAGGACATTAGATGTTGCACAATCTAATTACACCACCACTGAAAAGGAACTGCTAGCTGTTGTTTTTGCACTTGATAAATTTAGGTCATATTTGCTAGGTTCCAAGGTTATTGTTTTCACTGACCATGCAGCTCTGAAGTACCTGTTAAAGAAACCAGAAGCGAAGCCAAGATTGATTCGGTGGATGCTTTTGCTCCAAGAGTTCAATGTGGAGATAAAAGACAAGAGTGGAGCTGAAAATTTAGTAGCTGATCACTTGAGCCGAATAGCAAGGGATGAGGATCCTTCTCCCATCCAGGATGATTTTCCCGATGAGCGACTTCTACATCTGCATGGGGTGACTCCTTGGTTTGCTGACATAGTTAACTTTCTTGTTGCTGGTGTTTTTCCTGCAGGTACAAGTAGATCCAAGATCCACAAACTCAAGAGTGATTCAAAATACTATGTTTGGGATGATCCGTACCTTTGGAAGTTTTGCAGTGATCAGGTTATTCGGAGGTGTGTCCCCGATTATGAGACAGAGTCCATCTTGCACTTTTCTCATGTCTCTCAAGTTGGGGGACACTTTGGACCACAGAGGACGGCAAGAAAAGTCCTAGATTCTGGGTTCTACTGGCCTACCATTTTTAGAGATGCCTATGAGGTCTACAGGACTTGCACGGAGTGTCAAACAGCAGGCCCTACCATCACTCGTAGGAGTGAGATGCCTCAGCAGCCCATGCTTTTCTGCGAGGTTTTTGATGTGTGGGGAATCAACTTTATGGGTCCTTTCCCTGCATCTTTTGGTTTTCTATATATTCTTTTGGCTGTTGACTATGTTTCAAAGTGGGTGGAAGCTATCCCCACTAGGACTAACGATGCTAAAGTTGTTTCAAAATTTGTTAGGTCCAATATTTTTTGCAGGTTTGGCATACCTCGGGCTATCATCAGTGACCAGGGCACTCACTTCTGCAACCGCACCATGGAAACCCTACTCCGGAAGTATGGAGTTGTGCATAGAGTCTCCACTACTTACCATCCCCAGACCAATGGCCAGGCTGAGATATCAAATAGGGAGATCAAGCAGATCTTAGAGAAAATGGTGCAGCCAAATAGGAAAGACTGGAGTCGCTGTCTGGAAGACGCACTGTGGGCTCAGAGGACCGCTTTCAAGATGCCAATAGGGATATCCCCCTTTAGGCTTGTATTTGGTAAGGCGTGTCACCTCCCGGTGGAAGTTGAGCACTGTGCATATTGGGCAGTCAAGTGATGTAACAGGGAAATGAAAAAAGCTGGTATTGAAAGAAAACTCCAGTTGGAGCAGCTTGAGGAACTTAGGCTAGAAGCCTATGAAAGCTCCCAGATTTATAAAGAGAAAACAAAACATTTTCATGATAGGATGATTGCTAGGAAAGAATTTTCTGTGGGCCAGCAGCAAGTCTTACTGTTTAACTCCCGCCTGAAAGTGATGGCTGGGAAACTTAGGTCCAAGTGGGATGACCCCTTTGTTGTTACTAACGTTTTTCCTTATGGTGCAGTAGAGATTAAAAGTGCAGGTAGCAACAAGACATTCAAGGTTAATGGGCAGAGGCTGAAGCCATTCCATGGTGTGGCTGCTGGTGTTCCTGACGATGCTACTGTTGAGGAGCTCTCCTTGGAAGCTCCCACCTACACTGGCACTTGATCAGGGAGCACCATTTCCTTTCCCTCACTCTGATTTTATAGTTATGTTGTTTCATTGGGGACAATGTATGTTTTAAGTGTAGGGGAGGGAACTAATTGTAGTTTTGTTTTGTGTTTTGTCTTGTTTCTTTTAGCTCTTGAATAAATTGTGTGAGTCTTTGGTCGGTGAGCTTGATTGGTTTTGATTGATTTGGCACAGATTGCTTGCATGATTTATGTGATGATTCCCCCTAGGTTGGAAAAAAATTTTGTTTTTGAAAAGTGATCCCCATGTGATTGAAAATTGAACTTTGAGATATTTTGTTGTGATGACATGATTTATGATAAGTTTGGGGTGATAGGTGCACACACTAGGGATAGAATCTCTGTCAAACAATTTGCAAAAATGTCCAGGTGAGGATTTGAGCCTCCAACATGTTTTTGACTGTGAGAATCACTTTTGAGTTGCACTTTCCCGAATTTGCTTGAATCTCTTTATGGTTTGCATGTTTGTGTGTTTACTTCAGATGATTTAGGCATTTTCTTTGTAAATAACTACTTAGCCTAAAATAACCATCCCTAATGCATGTTCCTTTGTTAGCCCCATTGAGCCTAATTAGCCTGTTAATTCTTGATGACCTTATGTTATGAGCCTAAAATCTGGAAAAACCATGTTAACCCGATCTTAGGATTAGGAGAGCATGGAATCTTAGCAAGATAATGGTTGCAAGAAACTAAGTTTGGGGTGGCTACAAGGATGTGACATGTCATTCTGGATTGAGAAAAAGAAAAATAATAATAAAAAGGTTGGAGCCAAAGGCAAGAAAAAAAAAAGAAAAAAAAAAGAGAAATAAAAAGTACAAAAATTTCAAAAAGGATATTGAAAGAAAAGAGGCTGTAGTCACCCAAGGCAAATGAAAAATGAAAAAAGGAACTTGAGTGGAAATTCAATGTATAAAAATGTTTCATGCTCTCTTAGTTCCTAGGGACTTCAGCCTAGTACCTTTGTATATCCTACCCTTAGCCAGGCCCCATTACAACCCTTAAAAGACCTTTTGATGTTGCATGCATGTTTTCTGTGGGAATCATTTGGAGATGAAAATCAAATTTACGGGAAGTGCTTCTGAATGGTGAATTGAGTGAAATGTTGTTAGCCGAGAAAAACTGAGCGATTAAGTGAAACACTAAACTCCCTTGTGAGGAAGGCAGTTGTTTGAATTTGGTGATCTCCCTCTTGTGTGTAACTTGGATCCCTTGCTTAAATTAATGATTGCTTGAATGATGAAATTCTCAATTGTTTAGAATAAATGAATGTGGGGATTACTTTGTTTGAAAGGGGGGAACATTGAAGGAAAAATTATTTTGATGAATTACTTGAATTTTGTGCAAAGTTGATTGAATCCCTTAAGCTTGCCATGTCTTGAGTCTTTTTGATTTTTGAGTTGTAGTTTGCTTGGGGACAAGCAAAGTTTAAGTTTGGGGTATTTTGATCAGCCGCTGGCTCATCTAGTTTTATGGCTAGTATGACCAGGGTTTTGTGCTAATTATATCTCATTTTTACCCAAATTAGATTAGATTGTCCTCAAGCAAGGTTTTGAGTCTCTAAAGTAGTTTTAGGTTAATTTAGCCAGTTTTGAGTCAAATAAAGCACTTATGGCTATTTTATTGTTTTCAGGTTAACTTAGAAGTTAAGGGAATAAAGAAACAGGGAAATTTCAATCCTGGAGGTGTTCGCCTCGCGAGAGTCTGCTCGCCACGCGAACCTGAAAGCCAGCTGAACAGCAGAATGTCATCATCTCTGGTTCGCCCCGCGAACAAGACCTCGCCTCGCGACCCTAAAGGCTGACTGTTCCAGAAAAATGCAAGATTTCTGTGTCACCTCGCGAATCCAAGTCTCGCCTCGCGAGACTGAAGACCAGAAGCCATGACTCTTCCATTCCTCGCCACGCGAGCCGTACTTCGCCCCGCGAGAAGACCAAATGTTGCAGACTCTTCATAATATTCGCCTCGCGAGTGATGGTTCGCCTCGCGAGAAGGCACATTTCCTGAAATATATAAATGGCTGTCTGGGTAGATTAGAGAGAACTTTTGATTCTCCATTGTTTTTACATATTTTTCTGGGTGTATTTCGTTTTTATGGAGAACTAATTTTCTTGGATTAGTCTACTGTAATCGATTTCCACTACACTTGAGGTTCTGTAATTCCTATTTTGTTTGCTTTTCCCTTTTCAATGTTATGCTATATATTTCTGTTTGCTTAATTCAGGAGTGTATAGTGTTGTGTTGATTTATTTCGGTGATGTTATGTTCCTATATTTAATCGTGTTTGCTTAATTCGCGTGTGTTCAATTCGTGTTCGCTTAGTTCACGAAGGGCTTAACCCCGTTTGCTTAATTCGGGAATAGGAACATATATCTGTAGTAGTGATTTCGCTTGTTAATTGTTGCTACAACCGAAAGGGGATTAGAATCTGCTTAGGGCTTGGAAATTGCATGAACCGATGATAGTTGGGAAATCGAGAACAGTAGATTAATCGTCTTTAGTTATTTGATAATCTTTTAAACTGCTTTGTTTTCATTGCTCTGTTTATGCTTTGTTTTCAATTTGAATTTCAATCCACCCCCCCCCCCCCCAAAAAAAAACTGATTTTGTGTTAATAACAACTCAAGAGTCCTTGTGAGACGATATCCGAGTTGTCGCTTCCTAAACTACATTTTTACAAACCGCTCGCTTTTTGGCGCGTGCGCGACAGCGCGACCACATGCTCTAGGTGCTTGTTTCAAACCATATAATGCCTTTTTAAGTTTGAAAACATGATCTGGTTTATCAGTATCCTCAAAAGCAGGGGGTTGTTTAACATACACTTCTTCTTCAATTATACCATTTAGAAAAGCACTTTCTACATCCATTTGAAACAGGGTAATTTGATGTTGTGCAGCATATGACATTAAAATGCGTATGGCTTCTATTCTAACTACAGGTGCAAAGGTTTCATTATAATCAATACCTTCTTGTTGGTTATAGCCTTGAGCTACTAACCTTGCCTTATTTCTGACAACTTTACCATCTTCATCCAATTTGTTTCTGAAGACCCATCTTGTTCCAATAACCGACTTGATTTTAGGCTTAGAAACAAGAGTCTAGACATCATTTCTGGTGAGCTGGTTAAGTTCTTCTTGCATAACAAGAATTCAGCATTCATCCTCAAGAGTTTCTTCAATGCATTTAGGCTCCAAATCCGAAATAAAGGCCACATTGCTTGATTCTGTTAATGTGGATCTGGTTCTTACTCCTTCAGAAGGATTTCCAATAATAAGATCCTTAGGATGATGAGTGGTGAACTTCCAATCCCTTTTGAGATCATCATGAAGATCTTGACTTGTCAGCTGACTCGTCTGTTCCACTTGTCTTTCAGCCTCAGGCACTGGTTCTGTTTTGGTTAGATCGGGTTGTTGACTTTCTGGCTTGTTTAAATCAAGACCTGCAAGATCATCTTCTAGATCTGATAGTTCTTTATCAGTCTTTAATCCATCATTGAATTTAACATGAACAGATTCTTCAATAATACAAGTTCTTGAATTGTATACTCTACAAGCCTTAGACTTTTCAGAAATCCTACGAAAATACATTTATCTACCTTAGAATCAAACTTTCCAAGATTATCTCTGGTAACCAGAATAAAACATTCACATCCAAAAGAATGAAAATAATATATGTTGGGCCTTTTTCTTTTCCACAATTCATAAGGAGTCTGATAAAGGTGCAATGTATGTTAGTTTGATAGTGTAATTAGGAAAGAATTCGTAAAAAAATCTTAGAAATCATAGGAAAAGTGATAGGAAATACATACTTTGATTTGAATCAAGTTTGGATTAGAGTTTTGATCCTTTTATATTAAAAATATACTCAAAAATGTTGAAAGTATGCAAGAACAGTAGTCCAGCGCTCAGCTCTGAATTGGACGCTCAGCCTGAATAGAAACGGAAGAAAACTGCAGGATGCAGGGCAGGCACCAGCGCCCAGTTCAAGTGTGGAGCGCCCAGCGCTGATGATGCAACAACAACAGACAAAGAGCAGTGTTTGGGCGCCCAGCGCAGGCCAGGGGCTCCCAGCGCTGGGGGACGAGCAGAGAACCTATAAATTCGCGTTTCTGCAGTTGAAGAAGGACTTTTGGTCATTTTTTCTCTGATTCTAATCTGTGTTCTCTGAGAGGGTGCTGAAGTCTGGGTGTTCAAGAGCTTCTGGAAGAAAGGATTGAAGAATCCATGGCTTCTCTACCTCAGATCTCTTCTATTTCTTCTAGATTTCATCGTGTAGTTATGAATTTCTAAATTCCCTAGGTTAGGATAGGATGAGTTCAATCAGATCTTGATGTAAGTTTGTTCTAACTCCGATTTCAATTCAAATTCGTTCAAATTGAGTAATCTCTTCAATGTTTAATGCTTTTCCTGAATTGGCCATTCATGAAATTGATCGTATGAATGAATGCATAATTGGAAAATGTGTGTTCATGCTAGAACTGGAATAGATTACCACTGTGAGGTTGATTCTAGGAATAGAACTTCATTGCAGTGCATTCCTTATAAGTCTTGTGCTTACTGCTTGTGCCAATTTTGATTCACCTAAGGAATTAGGGTTCATAATTAGTAACAAAGGATTATCACCTAAGGAATTAGGGATAGATCTAAATCAGTGACTTGAATGTCAATTGAATGAATTGGATTGAATATTAGGGTTCTATGAGATACATTAACTGAAGATTGGGCCCTTCCGATTCCTAACCATCTTAAATACTTGATTCTTCTTAATTGTTCATTTTTTTTTCATCACATTGATTGTGCAATAAAAGAAAACCTAATTCAATTACCTTTGTGACAACACTAAATTCAGCATCTCAGTTACTTGTTGGAAATATGAGCTTTATCCGTTCAAATATCGATTGTTTAGTTGTCGTTGTTACTTGAATCTCAATCCTCGTGGGACGATACTCTACTCTCATTATTATTACTTGTATGATTTGGTGCACTTGCCAAATAGTCAACAAGTTTTTGGCGTCGTTGTCGGGGATTGTTGTTCAATAACAACAAACACAAAAGCAATTGTTAATTTGAACATTATATTTTTTTCTGTTATTAAGTCTTTTTTTTTTTTTGAAAACTTTGTATTAGTGCATGCTCTGAAATTCTCTTGAAAATCTTGTGCAGTGTATGCGAGGTAAAGCAACAAGTGAGCTGTTATTTGATCCAGAAGTTGAGAAAACAGCAAAGAAGAATCTAAAGAAAACAAGAGAGCAAAAACAGAGAAATAAAAATTTGGCAAAAGGAAATCCTTCTTCATCACAAGTCCAACAAGAGGTAATCATGGCTGGAAATGTGGATAGGAACCGGAGAACAAGGGGAGAGTATTCCAGTGGTCCAACCAACCGAAATCACTCGAGCATTGTTAGACCACCGGTAGCTGCGAATAACTTCGAGATCAAACCGGCTTTACTCAATATTATGCAGCAAAATCAGTTTGGAGGAAGTGAAGCCGAAGATCCGAATAATCATATCTCGAATTTCATAGAGATATGTGAGACTCTCAAGATCAATGGAGCTACCGATGATGCGATACGGTTGCGGTTGTTTCCTTTTTCATTAAGAGATAGAGCCAAAGCATGGCTCCAATCTCAACCTCAAGGAAGTATCACAACTTGGGATGATTTGGAAGAGAAGTTCTTAGCAAGGTATTTCCCACCGTCCAAGTTTGTGAAGATGAGGGGCGAAATCTCAAGCTTTATGCAACGTGATGGTGAAACCTTATATGATGCTTGAGAAAGATTCAAGGAGTTTCTAAGAAAGTGTCCCAATCACGGCTTTGATGATCTTCAACAAATGCAGATTTTTTTTAATGGATTGAGGCCATCAACAAAGCTTATGCTGGACGCTTCGGCGGGAGGTTCTATGAATTCCAAAACAGCGGAAGAAGCCTTAAGGTTGATTGAAGCTATGGCATCCAATGATTATCTTATGAACCATGATAGAGGGAACACATCAAAGAAATGGATATTTGAGCTTGAGTCTCAAAATGCAATATTGGCTCAAAACAAAATCATCACAAATCAATTGGAGGCAATCACAAAGCAACTTCATGCCATGAATGTGGGGCCAACACAAGCACACCAAGTAATGAGCTGTGATTTTTGTGGAAGAGATCATGAGAACGGTAATTGTGAAGCATCTAATGATCCTTAAGTGGAAGCAAACTATATGGGAAATTATTCAAGACAAGGGCAGAATTCTTACTCTAATCCGTACAATCAAGGTTGGAGGAAGCATCCTAATGTCACTTGGAAACAAGAAGTTCCTCAAGCAAACAATCCTCCACCACAAAGGCAAGTTCAAGATAAGAAAATCAACTTGGAGGATGCTCTTTCTCAATTCATTCAAGTAACGCAATCCAACTTCAAAAACACAGAATCATCAATAAAAAATCTGGAAAATCAGATTGGGCAGCTAGCAAAGCAGTTTGCAGAGCAGTCAAACAGCAATTTCTCTGGCAACACAGTGGTTAACCCGAAGGAACAATGCAAGGCAGTGATTTTGAGAAGTAGTAAAGTCATTACATCCCCTGTTGAACAGAAAATTGTTGAAAAGGAAGTTGAAGTTGATAAGAGTGAGTTGGAGGAAGCAAAAGAAGATGAGGTGAGTGATCAAGAAAAGAATAATGAAAAGAAGAGAAAGCTAGTTGATGAGGAGTCACACTTGAGAAAAACCAAGAGTCAACTGTTGAGAGAGAGTGGCAAGCCTCAAGAAATTCCCCCTTATGTGAAATTACCTTATCCTCATGTGAGTAATAAGAAGGAGAAGGAAGAACAATTTGCTAGATTCCTTGACATCTTCAAGAGATTGCAAATCAACATACCATTTGCCGAAGCATTGGAACAAATGCCTACCTATGCAAAATTCATGAAAGAGTTGCTCACAAAGAAGAGGAATTTTAGGGAAGATGAGACGATCGCTTTAACAAAAGAATGCAGTACCATTTTACAGAGAAAGTTACCTCTAAAGCTCAAGGATCCTGGTAGTTTTACCATTCCATGTACTATAGGGAATATGACTATTGGAAAGGCCCTTTGTGACTTAGGAGCGAGCATTAATCTCATGCCATTGTCCATCTTGAAGAAGCTAGGAGAAGGAGAGGTTAAGCCTACAATAATGTCACTCCAATTAGCGGACCGGTCCATCAAATATCCATATGGAGTTCTAGAAGATGTGTTGGTAAAAATAGACAAATTTATCTTTCCAGCTGACTTTGTGATATTGGATATGGAAGAGGATGTTGAGATACCCCTCATATTGGGGAGACCCTTCCTAGCAACTGGCCGTTCTTTAATAGATGTCCAACAAAGCCAACTCCGACTTAGAGTGCAAGATGAAGAAGTCATTTTTAATGTCTTTGAGGCCATGCACCATCCAAGCGACAGAGAGAGTTGTTTTCGCATGGATAAAGTGGAGGTAATAGCTAGAGAAGTCTTGGGACAGCAACACCCTTCCACTCCTCTGGAGAAGATATTTGTGCATTCCATTGAAAATCTTGATGAGGAAGAGGAGAAAGAAATAGAAGAATGCTTGCGCAGTTTGGAAGCTCAACAAAGGCAAGTTGTTGTCCACACTAAGAAGGAAGAGCTCAAGCAAGATGAAGTGAAAGAGAAGCCTAAACTTGAGCTCAAACCGCTGCCTGCACATTTGAAATATGTATTTCTTAGTGAAGATGCTGAAAATCCTGTCATTGTGAGCAGCACATTATCAAAGCTGGAAGAAGAAAAGCTTGTGAGGGACTTAAAGAGCATAAAACAGCCATAGGATGGGCCATATCTGATCTGAAAGGCATTAACCCATCGTTTTGCATGCATAAAATTCTGTTAGAAGGTGATTTTAAGCCAGTGGTGCAACCCCAAAGGAGATTGAATCCAACTATGAAGGAGGTTGTAAGAAAGGAAGTGCTGAAACTTCTAGAAGCGGGCATGATTTACCCCATATCGGATAGTGCATGGGTTAGTCCGGTCCAAGTGGTGCCAAAGAAAGGAGGGATGACAGTTATCAAGAATGAAAAGAATGAGCTCATCCCCACAGGAACGGTCACGGGTTGGCGCATGTGCATTGATTACCGCAAGCTCAACCAAGCTACTCGGAAGGACCATTTACCATTGCCATTCATGGATCAAATGCTAGAGAGATTGGCAGGTCAAGCATTCTATTGCTTCCTAGATGGATATTCCGGATACAACCAAATTGCGGTTAATCCGGAGGATCATGATAAGACAACCTTTACATGTCCATTTGGGATCTTTGCATATCGTCGGATGCCATTCGGCTTGTGCAACGTACCAGCCACATTTCAAAGGTGTATGCTATCCATTTTTTCTGATATGATTGAAAAATCTATTGAGGTTTTTATGGATGACTTTTCTGTTTTTGGCTCTACTTTTGATTTATGCCTCACTAACCTAGCTGTTGCTTTGCAAAGATGTGTAGAGACCAACTTGGTCTTGAATTGGGAAAAGTGTCACTTCATGGTGCATGAAGGCATTGTGCTTGGGCACAAAATTTCAGCTAAGGGAATTGAGGTCGAAAAAGCCAAGATAGAAGTCATAGAGAAGCTTCCACCACCCGTGAATGTCAAAGGAGTCCGAAGTTTTTTAGGACATGCTGGGTTCTATAGACGTTTTATTAAAGACTTTTCCAAAATCTCTAAACCCTTGTGTGTCCTATTAAATAAGGATAGTCCTTTTGAGTTTAATGCTGAATGTTTGCATGCCTTCACTGTGTTAATAGAAAAACTAGTCACTGCACCTATCATTGTTGCACCAAATTGGGACATACCTTTTGAATTAATGTGCGATGCTAGTAACTATGCAGTAGGTACTGTTTTAGGACAGAGAAAAGATAAGTTTTTCCATGCAATATATTATGCAAGCAAGGTCTTGAATGAAAATCAAGTTCATTATGCAACAACTGAAAAAGAATTGCTTGCCATAGTTTTTGCATTGGAAAAATTTAGGTCTTATTTGATTGGTTCCAAAGTCATTGTGTTTAGTGATCACTCCGCACTTAAATATCTCTTGACCAAAGGGGAATCAAAGCCTAGATTAATCCGTTGGATTCTTCTCATGCAGGAGTTTGATCTAGAGATAAAGGACAAGAAAGGAAGTGAGAATGTGGTTGCTGACCACTTGTCCAGATTGGAGAATGCAGCTGTAACAGTCCAAGAAAAGGAAGTCAGAGAGGAATTTCCGGATGAAAAACTGTTCTTGGTCAAAGAGAGGCCTTGGTTTGCTGATATGGCAAACTTTAAGGCTGCAAACACTATTCTGGAAGGCCTCACATGGCAGCAGCAGAAAAAGTTCTTCCGGGATGCTAATTTTTACATTTGGGATGATCCATTTCTGTTTAAGAGTTGCCCGGATGGCATCCTTCGAAGGTGTATTGATCAAGAAGAAGCTCAAGAAATTCTTTGGCATTGCCATGGTTCCTCATATGGAGGGCATTATAATGGGGACCGGACTGCAGTGAAGGTGTTGCAATGTGGTTTCTATTGGCCAACACTCTTCAAAGATGCACACCAATATGCCAAGCAATGTGACAAATGTCAAAGACTAGGAAGCATCTCGAAGAGGAATGAAATGCCACTGCAAAACATTCTTGAAGTTGAGTTGTTTGATTGTTGGGGGATAGATTTTATGGGACCCTTCCCATTGTCATGCTCCAATCAATACATACTTGTGGCTGTAGAATATGTTTCTAAGTGGGTGGAGGCAATTGCTTCACCAGCAAATGATGGAGCCACGGTTGTGAGATTCCTCAAGAAGAACATATTTGCAAGATTTGGAGTACCTCGTGTGCTGATTAGTGATGGAGGGAAACACTTTTGCAACAATCATTTGCAAAGTGTTTTGACCAAGTACAATGTGAAACACAAGGTGGCCACTCCGTATCATCCACAAACAAGTGGCCAGGTTGAGGTATCTAATAGAGAAATCAAGAAGATCTTGGAAAAAACTGTTTCAAATTCAAGAAATGATTGGTCGAAGAAGCTAGATGATGCATTGTGGGCTCATAGGACAGCATTTAAGGCTCCAATTGGTCTTTCTCCTTATCAAATGGTTTATGGAAAATCATGTCATCTCCTGGTAGAGCTAGAACACAAAGCATATTGGGCTATCAAATTTCTGAATTTTGATTCTACTCTAGCCGGTGAGAAGAGATTGGATCAGCTGAACAAATAGGAAGAGATGAGGCTAATGGCTTATGAAAATGCTGTAATTTACAAGCAAAGAGTGAAGGCGTACCATGACAAGCATATAGTGCATAGAGTCTTCTATCCGGGGCAACAAGTACTTTTGTTCAACTCGCGTTTGAAGTTATTCCCTGGAAAGTTGAAGTCTAAATGGTCAGGTCCTTTCATTGTTAAAGAAGTTATGGCTCACGGTGCTGTTGAAGTAGAAGAGCCAGAATCTAAAAGGAGGTTTAAAGTGAATGGACAAAGGTTGAAACTATACTTTGGAGGTGATTTTGAGAGGGCAAAAGATGCCTTGAGCTTGCAAGAACCTTGATCGGAAAGTCGGCGTCAAGCTAGTGACGTTAAAGAAGCACTTCTTGGGAGGCAACCCAAGATTAGATCAGATTCATTCATTCTTATAAAATTTTATTTGATTTTTTTTTCCTTTGCTTTCATCACACATTATGATGCATTTTATTGTGTAAAGTTTACTCTGACATTTGGTGCAGATCTGAGTAGGCCAAAGAATTAGTAGCAGAGGAAGTGGGAGAATTTGAAGGTAAACTGCTAGCACTGGGCGCTCAGCTTGACGCCCAGCATGGGCAAAGTCAGAAGCTCTAGGAATCTCAGCACTGGGCGCTCAACTTGACGCCTAGTGTGGGAAAAGTCAGAGGCTACCAGGATGGGTAGCGCTGGGCGCTCCACAGGAAGGACGAGCACTGCAATTTCTGCAGCTTCTGGATGGCTAGCGCTGGGCGCCATGGAGTAGCGCTGGGCGTTGGTTGGGTTTTTAAAATCCCAGCCCACGCGTGGATCCCATTTTCACTCAAAGGACAGCCCCAACCTCTCTTCTCCCTTGCGATTCTGAGCATCCTCAAGGTGGGTAAGGACTTCCTTGTGCCTTCTAATCTCCTCTAACAGGTATGAGTTCTTGTTCCCCCTCTATCTCACCATTAGGAATCATGACTTGGTCCCCTCTCCATAAAGTGTGTCACGTAGAGCACCAACTCACAATCACCCACTTCACATTCATGTTTGCATTCACATATCCAAGTTTAATCACTGATTAGGAGTTGGTTTGGACTGAGTTGTTGGCTTATTTGATTTTTGGAGGGCAAGAGAGGTTCAAATGAGGCCATTTTTGCAACTACAAAAACATGTACCTCATGTGTTTGATAAAATGTCCCTGTGGATTGTACTTGAGAAATTGCAAAAATGTCCCTTGCTTGATGAAGTATTTTTGGGAACTAATTCTAAGTGGGTTCCTAAGTGTGGGTGTTTTGAAAATGTCCTAAGCATGAACACACCCACACACTACATGTTTGATGAAATGCCTCTACGAGTGAACAAGTTTTGATTGTTGGTTTTTCTTGGATAAAGTGGCATGAATAATGGAACCACCATGATTTTGAGATTTTCACACTTATGAACTTCACGTCTTTGATAAAAGGTGTTCAAGCTCATTAGAAATCACAAATTGCATGCTCTAGGGTTAGTCATATGATTGTTCTATAAAGTGAAACTAAATCATCATGATGATGGCCACCCTTTCTGAGTAGTATACCTTCTTTAAAAAAATTAATGAATTTGAACTATGAAACAGCCTGCTTATGCTTTGTATATTGATCTATTTTAACAACAGGACCCACCACAGGGGCAGCAGCAAACCAATGATTTCTTGGACAGATTGGGACATGTAGAGACAGGCCTCAATGAAGTTACTGGGCAGCTGGCACGTGTAGCACTTCGCCAAGGGCGTTTGGATCGGAATGTTCAAGCTATGTGTCGGCTGAATACCCTCATTCTCCAATCTCAACAAGGACTAGAGTCTATGATCCGTCGCATGGCAGAAAACCAAGGAGTAGATGTTGAGACATTGGGAGGTTTGCCGGTGGGACCACTATCCGAGCAGCAGATTTTAGAGATGATTAACTTTGATGACTCGGTAGGGGATGACATAGAGGAGGAACCTGTGGGTGAGGATGAGGCAGCTGAGCCAGCACATGGAGAGAATGAGGATGCACCCTAGTGTCTAGGACTTTACTCAGTTTTATCTGTGTGACTTATTGTTTTTCATTTTGAACTTGTAACAGATCTTTTTATGTGGTCTTTTGGAACTTGCATGGGTGTGTAGGAATTATGTTGTTGATGTTTTAGTTAAACATTAGACTTTACGGAAGTTAATTCATAGTTTGCTAATAACTGTTTTTGATGTCCTGTAGTAATGACTGGCTACTGACTATGGTCATCCAGCTGCATTTGCAGTATGTGCAGCTTTCACAGGCTCAATCATGCAAGGAAAAGGGGGGAAGTGATCTTAAACTCTTTCTATCCTTTCCTTCAATTGTGTTACAGCCTGTGGAGTGTGAGTAAAAGTGTGGATTTGGAAGATCATAGCATAGCTGAATAAGGAGTGGAGTTTGGTGTAAATTTTTTTTTGTGAGCATATTGCTATTGCTCGACTGAAAACTCTTAGCATCATGCATTTTGCACCAGCTGAACATATGATTGCATTGAGATCATTGATCCTTGTGACTTGTTTGGGGACAATCTCTCATACTATGATTGATGCAATGTTGGATGTGCTGATTTCCTTTGCACATGGCCAAAATTGTGAGCTTTTGAGCCCAAATTGGTCCAATATCATTTCTTTCGTTCATGTGTGTTATCCATCACTTGCATATTCTCACTTGTTCTTGCCTTGATGCTTGTCATTGTTGCAATGTTTTTGCATATGCATAAATGATTGAGGTAATAATTCTTTGTTTAAGCTTAGTGCCAAATTAGCCAACCTAACATTTTCCATTGTGAGCCCCTTAGAGCCTTAGCCTATTTTTCTTATGACAATAGCTCATTACAAGCCGAAAAATCGAAAAAACAATTTTGGCCCACTACTTTGGCTTAGAGGAACGTTTGGACTTAAGTTTGGGGTTATTCTCTTGCTTAGGGACAAGCAAGCAAATTAAGTTTGGGGTGAGAATAGGCCACTAAAGATGCCTACTGGAAAAAAAAATTTGAAACAGAAAAGGAAAAAGAAAAATAGAAAAAGCGAAAGAGAAAAAGAAACAAAGAAAGTATATAAAAATGAGAAAAAGGCAAAAGAGAAAGAAAAGAAAATGAAACAAGAAAAAGATAACAAAAAGAAAAAAAAAAGAGTTGGGAGTGAATAAAAAGAGAAATACCAAAAATTGTGTGTTTAAAGTGCATGCTTATGTGCTTGGAGATAAACTAGGCAAGTGAAAATCCCAAAAGAGTCCAAATAGCCCTTGAACCCACAATAGCATAGCTTATATATCCTTATTCTCATCCACCGTACCTTAGCCCCATTACATCCAAATAAAAGACCTCATGATATGTGTTGGATTGGCATTTGTGATGTGTGTGCTAGCATCTTGTCAAGATTAGGATTGAGAAATGCAGGTGGATTGGACTTGAGAGCAAATATGACCAAGTAAGGATGTGTGAAACACTGAAATAGAGAGGTTGCAAGGGATAATTTTGTGCATTCAGTTGAGCTTATCTGGTAGTATGGTTGATTGTCTTGAAATAAGAAAGCATGTGATTTATTGGAATTGATGGTTGATTGTGTGAAGTTTGTGCAATTTGCAAAAATGCTATGAGTTGACGTCAAGCATGAAGTAAGGTGCTTCATAAGGGATTTGATCATCGAACTCCATCTCTTTTACCCTTTTTATGACTTTGAATAATTGCTTGAGGACAAGCAAAAATTTCTAACTTTGGGGCTGTGATAAAGGTGCAGTGTATGTTAGTTTGATAGTGTAATTAGGAAAGAATTCGTAAAAAAATCTTAGAAATCATAGGAAAAGTGATAGGAAATACATACTTTGATTTGAATTAAATTTGGATTAGAGTTTTGATCCTTTTATATTAAAAATATACTCAAAAATGTTGAAAGTATGCAGGAACAGTAGTCCAGCGCTCAGCTCTGAATTGGACGCTCAGCCTGAACAGAAACGGAAGAAAACTGCAGGATGCAGGGCAGGCACCAGCGCCCAGTGCCAGTGTGGAGCGCCCAACGCTGATGATGCAGCAGCAGCAGACCGAGAGCAGTGTTTGGGCGCCCAGCGCAGGCTAGGGGCGCCCAGTGCTGGGGGGGCGAGTAGAGAACCTATAAATTCGCGTTTCTGCTGTTGAAGAAGGACTTTTGGTCATTTTTTCTCTGATTCTACTCTGTGTTCTCTGAGAAGGTGTTGAAGTCTGGGTGTTCAATAGCTTCTGGAAGAAAGGATTGAAGAATCCATGGCTTCTCTACCCCAGATCTCTTCTATTTCTTCTAGATTTCATCGTGTAGTTGAGTTTCTAAATTCCCTAGGTTAGGATAGGATGAGTTCAATCAGATCTTGATGTAAGTTTGTTCTAACTCTGATTTCAATTTAAATTCGTTCAAATTGAGTAATCTCTTCAATGTTTAATGCTTTTCCTGAATTGACCATTCATGAAATTGATCGTATGAATGAATGCATAATTGGAAAATGTGTGTTCATGCTAGAACTGGAATAGATTACCACTGTGAGGTTGATTCTAGGAATAGAACTTCATTGCAGTGCATTCCTTATAAGTCTTGTGCTTACTGCTTGTGCCAATTTTGATTCACCTAAGGAATTAGGGTTCATAATTAGTAACAAAGGATTATCACCTAAGGAATTAGGGGTAGATATAAATCAGTGACTTGAATGTCAATTGAATGAATTGGATTGAATATTAGGGTTCTATGAGATACATTAAGTGAAGATTGGGCCCTTCCGATTCCTAACCATCTTAAATACTTGATTATTCTTAATTGTTCATTGTTTTTTCATCACATTGATTGTGCAATAAAAGAAAACCTAATTCAATTACCTTTGTGACAACACTAAATTCAACATCTCAGATACTTGTTGGAAATATGAGCTTTATCCGTTCAAATATCGATTGTTTAGTTGTCGTTGTTACTTGAATCTCAATCCTCATGGGACGATACTCTACTCTCATTACTATTACTTGTACGATTTGGTGCACTTGCCAAATAGTTAACAGAGTCCTTTTTAGAAAAGGCCTAATAAGTATTCTGTTTTGTACATAACAAGCAGTGTTTACACCTTCTGCCCAGAAGTACTTAGGGAGATTATTTTCATTAAGCATAGATCTAGCCATCTCTTGAAGAGATCTGTTCTTTCTCTCAACCACTCCATTTTGTTGTAGAGTTCTAGGTGCAGAGAAATTGTGAGAGATTCCATTATCCTCACAGAACTGTCTAAACTGCTCATTTTCAAATTCTCCCCCATAATCACTTCTAAGGGTAGAAATACAGAAACCCTGCTCATTTTGTACTCTTTTGCAGAATACTGAGAAAGTCTTAAAATACTCATTCTCGTGTGTTAGGAAGAGTACCCATGTGTATGTGGAATAGTCATCAACTATGACAAATCCATATTTTCTTCCAGCCAGGCTGGCAAAACTAACTGGTCCAAACAGATCCATGTGTAACAACTGAAGAGGTCTAGAGGTTGATACTTAGTTTTTAGATTTGAAACTTGATTTTATCTGTTTATCTCTCTTACATGCATCACACAAGACATCTTTCTTAAAACTAATATTAGGCAATCCTTTCACGAGATTATTCCGTTTAAATTCAGAAATTAGTTTCATACTAGCATATCCTAGTTTCTTATGCCATAACCATCTCTCATCCTATTTATACATCAGACAGGTTACACTTTGATCTGAGAGATCACACAGTTCAAACGTATAAAGATTTTGCTGCCTTTTAGCGGAAAAGAGGGTTTTGCCACAACAGTCTTTAACTATGCATACATCCTTGGTAAAAGAAACATCAAACCCACTATCACATAATTGACTTATGCTAAGTAAATTGTGTCTTAATCCTTTAACCATAAGAACATTAGATATAGAGGGAAGAGAGGGTTTACCACCAATAGTACCAATTCCTATAACTTTCCCTTTCTGATTCCCTCCGAAGGCAATGTGTCCTCCTTTCTTAAGTTGGAGGTCTAGGAACATAGACCTTTCTCCTGTCATATGGCACGATCAGCCACTATCGAGGTACCGGTAGTGGTGTTTTCTTTGTCCTATTGAGGACATCTGCAACAAAAATTATTTGATCTTTAGGTACCCATATTTTTCTGGGTCCTTTTCTGTTAGTTCTAGGAGTCTATGAAGACTTCCTTCTCTTTTTATGGATACACTTAGACATAACATGTCCAATTTTTCCACAGAAGTTACAAACAGGTGTAGATTTAGTTACAGTTGACTTAACAGATACTGTAGAAGCTTTAGTTGATACTTTATGATGTGTCTGATGGACATATCCAATACCTTCTTTGTTAAGAGAGTGCCTCTGAGTTCCAAGTAGATTTGTCAGATTGTCTCTACCATTAACAAATTTGGCAAGATTAGAAGTGAGCTCTTCCACTTTCTGTTGAAGTTTTTCAACTTCTTCATATGGTGATGTTTCACTTGAGATCTTAGCTTTATTAGACTTTTCAGTCTTTAGCTCACTATTCTCTTTAGCCAGTTTCTCGCACTCTTGCGATTTCTGTTTATGCTCACTGGTGAGCTTTACATACTCTCTCTTGAGGGATTTGAAGGCTTTAGATAAGCAGTTGGATTCCTCCATCAACTCCTCATAGGCATCAAGTAATTCCTCATAGTCAAGATGTACCTCATCGTCAGAGTCTGAGTCAGTGTTGGCCATCAAATAGAGATTGTCTTTTTCCTCTGTTTCTTCATCAGAAGATGTTGACTCCAGATCCTCCCAAGTAGCCATCATTCCTTTCTTCTTCTTCTTGAAGAATTTCTTAAAAATGGCCTTCTTGAGTTGAGGACATTCGACTTTGATGAGACCAGGCTTCTTGTACTCATAGCAAACAATTGGACTTTTGTCTGTTGAAGTGGATTCTTTGAAGTTCTTGTCCTTGTTGAACCTTCAGAATGGCTTATCCCTCTTGAACTTATTTTTCTGTAGGAGACGCTTTATCTTCCTGGTCAGGAGAGACAATTCTTCATCACTCTCAGAATCCTCGATCCAAGATTGGGGGGTCTTTCAATAGAGGGAATATTCTCCTTCAACATGTCTGCAGTTAATTGAAGAGGTTCATATTTTCTGATCCAAGATCTTTGTGCCAACTTCTCTTCAACTAGCAGCTTCAGCTCTTCATTTCCAGAATCAGTTTCATCACGTATTTCAAACTCTGTTTCTAAACCTTGCCCTGTTGCTAGCAGTTGCTCTTGCACAAGGGATTCAATACCAGCAATAACAGAGCAGCTTTCCATTTCCTCATCAGGGTAATGCAAGGCATTAAAGACATTGAAAGTAACTTGTTGGTCATTTACCCTCATAGTATGCTCTCCTTTCTGCACATCTATCAATGTTCTTCTAGTTGCCAGAAAGGGTCTTCCAAGGATGATTGAGACTTCCTTATCAGCCTCAAAGTCAAGGATAATAAAGTCCACTAGAAACACAAACCTGTCCACTTTGATTAAGACATCCTCAATCTTTCCTTCTAGGTAAGCAATGGAGCTATCAGCAAGCTGTAAAGTTACAGTGGTGGGCCTGGCTTCACCAATTTTTAGTTGCTTGAAAATTGACATAGGCATCAGATTAATCCTAGCTCCAAGATCACACAAAGCTTTTCCACAATAAGTATTCCCTATAGAACAAGGGATTGTACAACTGCCTGGATATTTCATTTTCTGAGGAACTTTGTTCTGAAACAGCTGGCTGTATTCCTTTGTCATTGCCATTGTCTCGAATTCTCCCGATCTCTTCCACTTGGTGAGAATGTCCTTCATGAATTTGGTGTAGTTAGGCATCTGCTGCAGAGCTTCAACCAGAGGCATGTTGATGTGCAACTGCTTCAGAATTTCCAAAAATTTCTTAAACTGTTTATCTTGGGCTGATTTCTTTAACCTTTGTGGAAATGGAAAAGGTGGCCTTTCTGGAATTAGCTTGGTCTCCTTCTGCCTAGGAATTTCCTGCACTGGTTCTGCAGCTGTTGGATTTACTTTAGGGATTTCCTGTTCAGTCTCAACTGTGTCAGTCTGCTTTGTTGCTTTCTGCTTAAGTGTTACAGCATCCTGTAGCTCTTTGCCACTTCTTAAGTTAATTGCTTTAACATGCTCCTTCCCTTTATCATTTGAAGATGATGGAGACTATGTGGAAGCAGGTAAGGTGCCTGCAGGTCTATTACCTAATGTAGTTGAAATAGACAACTATAAACATGAGAAGGGGGGTTGAATTGTGTTTATCAGAATTTAAGTAAAGTTGAAATCTTTTCGAAAACAGAAGTTAGGTATGGACGAGTGGAAGGATACGGGATGGATGGGTGACTTTTGGCAAACACACCACCTGATAGACGTAAGAAAACTAAATAGTTTAAGGAAAGAGAGATTGACACAGTTATTTATCCTGGTTCACTCTTCAAAGCAAAGAGCTACATCCAGTCATTGGCAGCACCAAGATTTATCCACTATAACTGATCAGGTTACAGACTCAAGTATTGTTTGCACACCTAGCCCCTTCAGGCTCCACGACAAGTATTCTTTGCACACCTAGCCTCTTCAGGCTCAAGACAAGTATTCTTTGGACACTTAGCCTCTTCAGGCAAAATCAAGTTTATTTGAGAGATTTTGTTTATAATAAATACAACTTCTCATAAACAGATATTTCACTAACACTCAGAGAGTAGTTTAAATGTAAAGCTTAGGAAAGTCTGCGTAATAACTTCAAATGATTGAAGAATAAAGAACGAAAGAATGAAGATATTAATGCGCAGAGTATTGACTTTTTGATGCTGTATGTATTCTTTCTTCTCTGTGCTTCATCTTCAATGACTTCTTTGTTTATGGTCTTCAAGCATTTAGGATCCGTTAGAGAAATTCCCTCAGATGTTGGCTTCTAGTAGAACTTCATTAAATGCAATAGAACCGTTCTGGGCAGCCATTAATGCAATAGGAACGTTGGTTGTACTCTAACATGAAGAATCCTGGCTTTATGCATCGTGATACAACCATATCAGAGTTGTGTAGAGAGCTTTTTGTACTTTGTTGAGTACAATTCCCTTTTCGTGTAAGTACCAGAGGTACTAGGGAATAAAGCATGTTGGAAGCATTCTTTAACTGGTCTTTGGTTTTGATATCTGAGGTTGCTTGAGAGAGTAAATTCTGACTTTTCTTGATTCTGGTTCTTGAAATAAGATTCTGATAATTCTAAGAAAATTCACGTTTATAGGATAAGCACGTCCATCTTGAAAATAGCTGCGTCTGTCTAGCCATTTAAGATTTCACATTCGGGCTAGTAGACGAGCTCCAAATGCTATGTCATTGGACGGATACTCCTTTATATGGTTGAACGTAACCTAGTAGACGAGCTCCATATTAAGGACTCAGCAAGTCCAAAGACTTGTGTGGACGAGCGCTTTTGTTTAGTGGACGAGCACTTCTATCAGTTCAGTAGACGAGCGCTTCTATCGCTTCAATAGACGAGCGCTTCTGTTACCTTAGTGGACGCTGGCTTCTATTTTAGTGGACGCTGGCTTTTGTCACATTAGTGGATGCTGGCTTTTATTTTAGTGGACGCTGGCTTTCATCACTTTAGTGGACGCTGGCTTTTATTTTAGTGGATGCTGGCTTTCATCACTTTAGTGGACGCTGGCTTTCATTTTAGTGGATGCTGGCTTTCATCACTTAAGTGGACTCTGACTTTTATCACTTTAGTATAGGACGCGAGATTCTATCACTTGCGTTGGACGTGAGCTTCAATCACATCAGTGTTGGACGTGAGCTTCTATCACTTGTGTTGGACGTGAGCTTCTATCACTACAGTGTTGGACGTGCGTTTCAATCACTTGCGTTGGACGGGTGATTCTATCATTTGCGTTGGACGGATGATTCTATTATTTGAGTTGGATGGATGATTTTATTATTTGCGTTGGACGAATGATTCTTACAGTTAATCTGCACACCAGATTGACAGGTTAGCAACAAATATGAAGGTTAATTAAATCATTAACCAATGTTTAGTTCTCATAGAAACTTTGGGAAATGCACATCAGACATTTTAGAGACTTAACTATCTCCCCCTTTTTGATGATGACAAACATTGAGATGATTTAATGAACCTCAAAAAATATCAACAAAGAAAATAGCATATATCAGATAGGTTCAAATTTTCTTAAGCGGACAGGTCATGCAGATGCTAGATCAGACATTAATTTGACTTGTTTTACCTTTAAAATTATTATCAGAGCAATCTTACTAAAGATTTATCTGAGAAATTATAGCAACTATCAGAGCATACTCATGTCGATGTATTATTTAAGATTCATATCATATTTATTCATATTCATCCTTCAATAACACATTTTTATCACTTTTCTCATTTCTCCCATTATTCATTCTTCTATAACACATTTCTATCACATTTCTCATTTCTCCCCCTTTTGTCAACATAAAAAAGGGTTATCAAGTTTTATTTATGAGATATGTTAAGGGCAAGACAACATGTTTAGAAAATCATAGTAATGGAGCAAGCATATGAGACATACTCCACTTAAACTATTGTATCATCACTCCCCCTGAACTAATGCTTAGTTAAAAGAACATGTATATAGGAGTAATGACAGATTTAGCACGGACAGGTTAAGATTCAGACATATCATTCAACAATGCAATGCATGTTTAGATTATCTCTAATAAATAAAAACCTTTCTTCTGCGAGGGGTTTAGTGAAAATATTAGCCCATTGATTTTCAGTTTTAACAAACTTAATATCAAAGATGCCTTTCTGAACATAATCCCTAATGAAATGATGTTTGATTTCAATATGCTTAGCCTTAGAATGCTGAATTGGATTTTTAGTTAAGCATATAGCACCGGAATTATCACACCATACAGATATGTTATGTTCATAAATAGAGTAATCCTCAAGTTAATGTTTTACCCATAAGAGTTGAGAGCAGCAACTAGCAACAGAGATGTATTATGCTTCAGCAGTAGACAAGGCAATGGTTGTCTTCCTCTTGCTTGACCATGAGACTAAACTTACTCCAATGAAGTGACATCCTCCACTGGTGTTTTTTCTTTCTATTCTGTCTCCAGCAAAATCGGTATCACAATATCCCATAAATCTGTATTCTTTTGATCTTAAATTCAGCAAACCAAGATTGGTAGTTACAAGCAAATAGGTAAATATTCATTTAACAGCCTTACGATGAGATTCTCTAGAATCAGATCGGCACACATGCAGACACTAAATTGAATGTCAGGTCTACTTGAAGTTAATCACAGTAGAGAGCCAATCATACCTCTGTAGACAATTTGATCTACCTCTTTACCTTCATCATCTTTGCTTAGTTTTGCATTGGGTTGCATAGGGGTTTTCATGAGCTTTGCATTTTCCATTTTGTATTTCTTGAGTATCTCCTTGGTATATTTTTGTTGATGAATGTAAATTCCATCACTTGTCTGCTTGATTTGTAATCCAAGGAAGAACTTCAATTCTCCCATCCTGCTCATATCAAATTCACTTGCATTAGATTTGAAAATTCCTTGCACAACTTTTCATTAGTTACTCCAAAAATAATATCATCAACATATATTTGAACTATAATAAAGTTCTCTTTAGAGCATTTTTTGAACAGAGTAGTGTCTACTTGTCCTCTAGTAAAACCATTATGCATGAGAAAAGAACTGAGTCATCATACCATGCTCTAGGTGCTTGTTTCAAACCATATAATGCCTTTTTAAGTTTGAAAACGTGATTTGGTTTATCAGTATCCTCAAAAGCAGGGGGTTGTTTAACATACACTTCTTCTTCAATTATACCATTTAGAAAAGCACTTTCTACATCCATTTGAAACAGGGTAATTTGGTGTTGTGCAGCATATGACATTAAAATGTGTATGGATTCTATTCTAGCTACAGGTGCAAAGGTTTCAGTGTAATCAATACCCTCTTGTTGGTTATAGCCTTGAGCTACTAACCTTGCCTTATTTCTGACAACTTTACCATCTTCATCCAATTTGTTTTTGAAGACCCATCTTGTTCCAATAACCGACTTGATTTTAGGCTTAGAGACAAGATTCCAGACATCATTTCTGGTGAGCTGGTTAAGTTCTTATTGCATAGAAAGAATCCAGCTTTCATCCTCAAGAGATTCATCAATACGTTTAGGCTCCAAATCTGAAATAAAGGCCACATTGCTTGATTCTCTTAATGTGGATCTGGTCCTAACTCCTTCAGAAGGATTTCCAATAGTAAGATCCTTAGGATGACGAGTGGTGAACTTCCAATCCCTTTTGAGATCATCATGAAGATCTTGACTTGTCAGCTGACTCGTCTGTTCCACTTGTCTTTCGGCCTCAGGCACATGTTCTGTTTTGGTTAGATCGGGTTGTTGACTTTCTGGCTTGTTTAAATCAAGACCTGCAAGATCATCTTCTAGATCTGATAGTTTTTTATCAATCTTTAATCCATCATTGAATTTAACATGAACAGATTCTTCAATAATACAAGTTCTTGAATTGTATACTCTAAAAGCCTTAGACTTTTCAGAATATCCTACGAAAATACCTTTATCTACCTTAGAATCAAACTTTCCAAGATTATCTCTGGTATTCAGAATAAAACATTCACATCCTAAAGCATGAAAAAAATATATGTTGGGGCTTTTTCTTTTCCACAATTCATAAGGAGTCCTTTTTAGAAAAGGCCTAATAAGTATTCTGTTTTGTACATAACAAGCAGTGTTTACAGCTTCTGCCCCGAAGTACTTAGGGAGATTATTTTCATTAAGCATAGATCTAGCCATCTCTTGCAGAGATCTGTTCTTTCTCTCAACCACTCAATTTTGTTGTAGAGTTCTAGGTGTAGAGAAATTGTGAGAGATTCCATTCTCCTCACAGAACTGTCTAAACTGCTCATTTTCAAATTCCCCCCCATAATCACTTCTAAGGGTAGGAATACAGAAACCCTGCTCATTTTGTACTCTTTTGCAGAATACTGAGAAAGCCTTAAAAGACTCATTCTCGTGTGTTAGGAAGAGTACCCATGTGTATGTGGAATAGTCATCAACTATGACAAATGCATATTTTCTTCCAGCCAGGCTGGCAAGACTAACTGGTCCAAACAGATCCATGTGTAACAACTGAAGAGGTCTAGAGGTTGATACTTGGTTTTTAGATTTGAAACTTGATTTTATCTGTTTATCTCTCTTACATGCATCAAACAAGACATCTTTCTTAAAACTATTATCAGGCAATCCTCTCTCGAAATTATTCCTTTTAAATTCAGAAATTAGTTTCATACTAGCATGTTCTAGTTTCTTATGCCATAACCATCTCTCATCCTCTTTATACATCAGACAGGTTACACTTTGATCTGAGAGATCAGACAGTTCAAACTTATAAAGATTTTGCTGCCTTTTAGCTGAAAAGAGGGTTTTACCACAACAGTCTTTAACTATGCATACATCCTTGGTAAAAGAAACATCAAACCCACTATCACATAATTGACTTATGCTAAGCAAATTGTGTCTTAATCATTTAACCATAAGAACATTAGATATAGAGGGAAGAGGGGGTTTACCACCAATAGTACCAATTCCTATAACTTTCCCTTTCTGATTCCCTCCGAAGGCAATGTGTCCTCCTTTCTTAAGTTGGAGGTCTAGGAACATAGACCTTTCTCCTGTCATATGACGCGAGCAGCCACTGTCCAGGTACCAGTAGTGGTGTTTTCTTTGTCCTGTTGAAGACATCTGCAACAAAAATTATTTGATCTTTAGGTACCAATATTTTTTTGGGTCCTTTTCTGTTAGTTCTAGGAGTCTATGAAGACTTCCTTCTCTTCTTATGGATACACTTAGACATAACATGTCCAATTTTTCCACAGAAGTTACAAATAGGGGTAGATTTGGTTACAGTTGACTTAACAGATACTGTAGAAGATTTAGTTGATACTTTATGATGTGTTTGATGGACAGATCCAATACCTTCTTTGTTAAGAGAGTGCCTCTGACTTCCAAGTAGCTTAGTCAGATTGTCTCTACCATTAACAAATTTGGCAATTTCAGAAGTGAGCTCTTCCACTTTCTGTTGAAGTTTTTCAACTTCTTCAGACGGTGATGTTTCACTTGAGATCTTAGCTTCATTAGACTTTTCAGTATTCAACTCATTGTTCTCTTTATCCAGTTTCTCGCACTCTTGCGATTTCTGTTTATGCTTACTGGTGAGCTTTACATACTCTCTCTTGAGGGATTTGAAGGCTTTAGATAAGCAGTTGGATTCCTCCATCAACTCCTCATAGACATCAAGTAATTCCTCATAGTCAGGATGTACCTCATCGTCAGAGTCAGAGTCAGTGTTGGCCATCAAACAGAGATTGGCTTCTTCCTTTGTTTCTTCATCAGAAGATGTTGACTCCAGATCCTCCCAAGTAGCCATCATTCCTTTCTTCTTCTTCTTGAAGAATTTCTTAAAGAGGGCCTTCTTGAGTTGAGGACATTCAGCCTTGATGTGACCAGGCTTCTTGCACTCATAGCAAACAATTGGACTTTTGTCTATTGAGGTGGATTCTTTGAAGTTCTTGTCCTTGTTGAACCTTCTGAATGGCTTATCCCTCTTGAACTTCTTTTTCTGTAGGAGAAGCTTTATCTTCCTGGTCAGGAGAGACAATTCTTCATCACTCTCAGAATCCTCGATCCAAGGTTGGGGGTCTTTCAATGGAGGGAATATTCTCCTTCAACATGTCTGCAGTTAATTCAAGAGGTTCATATTTTCTGATCCAAGATCTTTGTGCCAACTTTTCTTCAACAAGCAGCTTCAACTCTTCATTTCCAGAATCAGTTTCATCACTTATTTCAAACTCTGTTTCTAAACCTTGCCCTGTTGCTAGCAGTTTCTCTTGCACAAGGGATTCAATACCAGCAATAACAAAGCAGCTTTCCATTTCCTCATCAGGGTAATGCAAGGCATTAAAGACATTGAAAGTAACTTGTTGGTCATTTACCCTCATAGTATGCTCTCCTTTCTACACATCTATCAATGTTCTTCTAGTTTCCAGAAAGGGACTTCCAAGGATGATTGAGACTTCCTTATCATCCTCAAAGTCAAGGATAATAAAGTCCACTAGAAGCACAAACCTGCCCACTTTGATTAAGACATCCTCAATCTTTCCTTCTAGGTAAACAGTGGAGCTATCAGCAAGCTGTAAAGTTACAGTGGTGGGCCTAGCTTCACCAATTTTTAGTTGTTTGAAAATTGACATAGGCTTCAGATTAATCCTAGCTCCAAGATCACACAAAACTTTTCCACAATAAGTATTCCCTTTAGAACAAGGGATTGTAAAACTGCCTGGATATTTCATTTTTTGAGGAACTTTGTTCTGCAACAGCTGGCTGCATTCCTTTGTCATTTCCACTGTCTCGAATTCTCCCGATCTCTTCCACTTGGAGAGAATGTCCTTCATGAATTTGGTGTAGTTAGGCATCTGTTGCAGAACTTCAACCAGAGGTATGTTGATGTGCAACTGCTTCAGAATTTCCAAAAATTTCTTAAAATGTTTATCTTGAGAGCTGATTTATTCAACCTTTTTGGAAATGGAAAAGGTGGTCTTTCTGGAATTAGCTTGGTCTCCTTAGGCCTAGGAATTTCCTGCACTGGTTCTGCCGCTACTGGATTTACCTCAGGGATTTCCTGTTCAGTCTCAACTTGTGTCAGTCTGCTTTGTTGCTTTCTGCTTATGTGTTACAGCATCCTGTAGCTCTTTGCCACTTCTTAAGTTAATTGCTTTAACCTGCTCCTTCCCTTTATCATTTGAGGATGATGGAGACCCTGTAGAAGCAGGTAAGGTGCTAGCAGGTCTGTTAGCTAATGTAGTTGAAATAGACAATTATAAACACGAGAAGGGAGGGGGGGGGGGTGAATTGTGTTTATCAAAATTTAAGCAAAGTTGAAACTTTTCGAAAACAGAAGTTAGGTATGGACGAGTGGAAGGATACGGGATGGATGGGTGACTTTTGGCAAACACACCACTTGATAGATGTAAGAAAACTAAAGAGTTTAAGTAAAAAGAGATTGACACAGTTATTTATCCTGGTTCACTCATCAAATCAAAGAGCTACATCCAGTCCTTGGCAGCACCAAGATTTATCCACTATAACTGATCAGGTTACAGACTCAAGTATTGTTTGAACACCTAGCCTCTTCAGGCTCCAAGACAATCTTTGCACACCTAGCCTCTTCAGGCTCATGACTATTATTCTTTGCACACTTAGCCTCTTCAGGCTCACTCAAGTTTGTTTGAGAGATTTGGTTTGTAATAAATACAACTTCTCACAACAGATCTTTCACTAACACTCAGAGAGTGGTTTAAATGTAAAGCTTAGGAAAGTCTGCGTAATAACTTCAAATGATCGAAGAATATGGAATGAAAGAATGAAGATATTAATGCGCAGAGTAATGACTCTTTGATGCTATGTGTATTCTCTCTTCTCTGTGCTTCATCTTCAACGACTTCAGTATTTATGGTCTTCAAGCATTTAGGATCGGTTAGAGAAATTCCCTCAGATGTTGGCTTCTAGCGAAACTTCATTAAATGCAATAGAGTTGTTCTGGGCGGCCATTAATGCAATAGGAACGTTGGTTGTACTCTAACATAAAGGATCATGGCTTTATGCATCGTGATACAACCATATCAGAGTTGTGCATAGAGCTTTTTGTACTTTGCTGAGTACAATTCCCTTTTCGGGTAAGGACTAGAGGTACTAGGGAATAAAGCATGTTGGAAGCATTCTTTAACCGGTCTTTGGTACTGATATCCAAGGTTGCTTGAGAGAGTAACTTCTGACTTTTCTTGATTCTGGTTCTTGAAACAAGATTCTGATAATTCTTATAGAATTCGCGTTCATAAGATAAGCGCGTCCATCTTGAAAATAGATGCGTCTATCTTGCCATTTAAGATTTCACATTCGGGCTAGTAGACGAGCTCCAAATGCTATGTCATTGGAAGGATACTCCTTTAACTGGTTGAACGTAACCTAGTAGACGAGCTCCATATTAAGGACTCAGCAAGTCCAAAGACTTGTGTGGACGAGCGCTTCTGTTTAGTGGACGAGCACTTCTATCACTTCAGTAGACGAGTGCTTCTATCACTTCAGTAGACGAGCGCTTCTTTTACCTTAGTGGATGCTGGTTTTTATTTTAGTGGACGCTGGCTTTCATCAGTTTAGTGGACAGTGGCTTTTATTTTAGTGGACGCTGCCTTTCATCACTTTAGTGGACGCTGACTTTTATTTTAGTGGATGCTGGCTTTCATCACTTTAGTGGATGCTGGCTTTCATTTTAGTGGACGCTGGCTTTCATCACTTAAGTGGACTCTGAATTTTATCATTTTAGTATTGGACGCGAGATTCTATCACTTGTATTGGACATGAGCTTCAATCACTTCAGTGTTGGACGTGAGCTTCTATCACTTGTGTTGGACGTGAGCTTCTATTACTACAGTGTTGGACGTGCGTTTCAATCACTTGCGTTGGACAGATGATTCTATCATTTGCGTTGGACGAGTGATTCTATTATTTACGTTGGACGGATGATTCTTACTGTTTTAATCTGCACACTGGATTGACAGGTTAGCAACCAATATGAAGGTTAATTAAATCATTAACCAATGTTTAGTTCTCATCAAAACTTAGGGAAATGCTCATCAGATATTTTAGAGACTTAACAATCTCCCCCTTTTTGATGATGACAAACATTGAGATGATTTAATGAACCTCAGAAAATATCAACAAAGAAAATTGCATATATCAAATAGGTTGAAATTTTCTTAATCGGACAGGTCATGCAGATGCTAGATCAGACATTAAGTTTGACTTGTTTTAACTTTGAAATTATTATCAGATCAATCTTACTAAATATTTATCTGAGCAATTATAGCAACTATCAGAGCATACTCATGTCCATGTATTATTTAAGATTCATATCATATTTATTCACATTCATTCTTCTATAACACATTTCTATCACATTTCTCATTTCTCCCATTATTCATTCTTCTATAACACATTTCTATCACATTTCTCATTTCTCCCATTCTCCATTCTTCATTCTTCTATGACACATTCCTATCACATTTCTCATGTCTCCTATTCTCATTTCTATCATTCTCCCCCTTTTGTCAACATCAAAAAGGGTTATCAAGTTTTATTTATGAGATATGTTAAGGGCAAGATAACATGTTAAGAAAATCATAGTAATGGAGCAAGCATATGAGACATACTCCACTTAAACTATTGTATCATCACTCCCCCTGAACTAATGCTTAGTTAAAAGAACATGTATATAGGAGTAATGACAGATTTAGCACGGATAGGTTAACATTGAGACATATCATTCAACAATGCAATGCATGTTTAGATTATCTCTAATAAATAAAAACCTTTCTTCTGCGAGGGGTTTAGTGAAAATATTAGCCCATTGATTTTCAGTTTTAACAAACTTAATATCAAAGATGCCTTTCTGAACATAATCCCTAATGAAATGATGTTTGATTTCAATATGCTTAGCCTTAGAATGCTGAATTGGATTTTTAGTTAAGCATATAGCACCGGAATTATCACACCATACAGATATGTTATGTTCATAAATAGAGTAATCCTCAAGTTGATGTTTTACCCATAAGAGTTGAGAGCAACAACTAGCAACAGAGATGAGTTATGCTTCAGCAGTAGACAAGGCAATGGTTGTCTTCCTCTTGCTTGACCATGAGACTAAACTTACTCCAATGAAGTGAAATCCTCCAATGGTGTTTTTTCTTTCTATTCTGTCTCCAGCAAAATCAGCATCACAATATCCCACAAATCTGTATTCTTTTGATCTTAAATACATCAAACCAAGATTGGTAGTTCCAAGCAAATATCTAAATATTCTTTTAACAGCCTTAAGATGAGATTCTCTAGAATCAGATTGGAATCTAGCACACATGCAGATACTAAATTGAATGTCAGGTCTGCTTGAAGTTAAGTACAGTAGAGAGCCAATGATACCTCTGTAGACAGTTTGATCTACCTCTTTACCTTCATCATCTTTGCTTAGTTTAGCATTGGGTTGCATAGGGGTTTTCATGAGCTTTGCATTTGCCATTTTGTATTTCTTGAGTATCTCCTTGGTATATTTTTGTTGATGAATGTAAATTCCATCACTTGTCTGCTTGATTTGTAATCCAAGGAAGAACTTCAATTCTCCCATCGTGCTCATGTCAAATTCAGCTTGCATTAGATATGAAAATTCATTGCACAGCTTTTCATTAGTTGCTCCAAAAATAATATCATCAACATATATTTGAACTATAATAAAGTTCTCTTTAGAGCATTTTTTGAATAGAGTAGTGTCTACTTGTCCTCTAGTAAAACCATTATGCATGAGAAAAGAACCGAGTCTATCATGCCATGCTCTAGGTGCTTGTGTCAAACCATATAATGCCTTTTAAAGTTTGAAAACGTGATCTGGTTTATCAGTATACTCAAAACCAGGGGGTTGTTTAACATACACTTCTTATCCTGGTTCACTCTTCAAAGCAAAGAGCTACGTCCAGTCCTTGGCAGCACCAAGATTTATCCACTATAACTGATCAAGTTATAGACTCAAGTATTGTTTGCACACCTAGCCTCTTCAGGCTCAAAGCCAAGTATTCTTTGCATACCTAGCCTCTTCAGGCTCAAGACAAGTATTATTTGCATGCTTAGCCTCTTCAGGCTCACTCATGTTTGTTTGAGAGATTCGGTTTGTAATAAATACAACTTCTCACAGACAGATCTTTCACTAACACTTAGAGAGTGGTTTAAATGTAAAGCTTAGGAAAGTCTGCGTAATAACTTCAAATGATCGAAGAATATGGAATGAAAGAATGAAGATATTAATGCGCATAGTAATGACTCTTTGGTGCTATGTGTATTCTCTCTTCTCTGTGCTTCATCTTCAATGACTTCTGTATTTAAGGTCTTCAAGCATTTAGGATCCGTCAGAGAAATTCCCTCAGATGTTGGCTTCTAGCAGAACTTCATTAAATGCAATAGAGTCGTTCTGGGCAGCCATTAATGCAATAGGAATGTTGGTTGTACTCTAACATGAAGGATCATGGCTTTATGCATCGTGATACAACCATATCAGAGTTGTGCATAGAGCTTTTTGTACTTTGCTGAGTATAATTCCCTTTTCGTGTAAGGACCAAAGGTACTAGGAAATAAAGCATGTTGGAAGCATTCTTTAACTGGTCTTTGGTACTGATATCCAAGGTTGCTTGAGAGAGTAACTTCTAACTTTTCTGGATTCTGGTTCTTGAAACAAGATTCTGATAATTCTTATAGAATTCGCGTTCATAAGATAAGTGCGCCCATCTTGAAAATAGCTTCGTCCATCTAGCCATTTAAGATTTAACATTTGGGCTAGTAGACGAGCTCCAAATGCTATGTCTTTGGACGGATACTTCTTTAACTAGTTGAACGTAACCTAGTAGACGAGCTCCATATTAAGGACTCAGCAAGTCCAAAGACTTGTGTGGATGACCGCTTCTATTACCTTAGTGGATGAGCGCTTCTATAACTTCAGTAGACGAGCGCTTCTATCGCTTAAGTAGACAAGCGCTTCTATCACTTTAATGGATGCTGGCTTTTATCACTTTAGTGGACGTTGGCTTTTATCACTTAAGTGGATGCTGAATTTTATCACTTTAGTATTGGTCGTGAGATTCTATCACTTGCGTTGGACGTGAGCTTCAATCACTTCAGTGATGGACGTGAGCTTCAATCACTTCAGTGTTTGACGTGAGCTTCTATCACTTGTGTTGGACGGATGATACTAGTATTTGCGTTTTATGGATGATTCTTACAGTTTTAATCTGCACACTAGATTGACAGGATAGCAACAATTATGAAGGTTAATTAAATCATTAACCAATGTTTAGTTCTCATCAAAACTTAAGGAAATCCACATCAGACATTTTTGAGACTTAACAATCTCCCCCTTTTTGATGATGACAAACATTGCGATGATTTAATGAACCTCTGAAAAGATCAACAAAGAAAATAGCATATATCAGATAGGTTGAAATTTTCTTAAGCGGACAGGTCATGCAGATGCTAGATCAGACATTAAGTTTGACTTGTTTTACTTTGAAATTATTATCAGAGCAATCTTACTTAACATTTATCTGAGCAATTATGGCAACTATCAGAGCATACTCATATCCATGTATTATTTAAGATTCATATCATATTCATTCATATTCATTCTTCTATAACAAATTTCTATCACATTTCTCATTTCTCCCATTCTCATTTCTCCCATTCTCCCCCTTTTGTCAACATCAAAAAGGGTTATCAAGTTTTATTTATGAGATATGTTTAAGGGCAAGATAACATGTTAAGAAAATCATAGTAATGCAGCAAGCATATGAGACATACTCCACTTAAGCTATTGTATCATCACTCCCCCTGAACTAATGCTTAGTTAAAAGAACATGTATATAGGAGTAATGATAGATTTAGCACGGACGGGTTAACATTCTGACATGTTATTCAACAATGCAATGCATGTTTAGATTATCTCTAATAAATAAAAACCTTTCTTCTGCTAGGGGTTTTGTGAAAATATCAGCCCATTGATTTTCAGTTTTAAGAAACTTAATATCAAAGATGCCTTTCTGAACATAATCCCTAATGAAATGATGTTTGATTTCAATATGCTTAGCCTTAGAATGCTGAATTGGATTTTTAGTTAAGCATATAGCACTGGAATTATCACACCATACAGATATGTTATGTTCATAAATAGAGTAATCATCAAGTTGATGTTTTACCCATAAGAGTTGAGAGCAGTAACTAGCAGCAGAGATGTATTCTGCTTCAGCAGTAGACAAGGCAATGGTTGTCTGCCTCTTGCTTGACCATGAGACTAAACTTACTCCAATGAAGTGACATCCTCCACTGATGTTTTTTCTTTCTATTCTGTCTCCAGGAAAATCAGCATCACAATATCACACTAATATGTATTCTTTGGATCTTAAATACAGCTAACCAAGATTGGTAGTTCCAAGCAAATAGCTAAATATTCTTTTAACAGCCTTAAGATGAGATTCTCTAGGATCAGATTGGAATCTAGCTCACATGCAAACACTAAATTGAATGTCAGGTCTGCTTGAAGTTAAGTACAGTAGAGAGCCAATTATACATCTGTAGACAGTTTGATCTACCTCTTTACCTTCATCATCTTTGCTTAGTTTTGCATTGGGTTGCATAGGGGTTTTCATGAGCTTTGCATTTTCCATTTTTTATTTCTTGAGTATCTCCATGGTATATTTTTGTTGATGAATGTAAATTCCATCACTTGTCTGCTTGATTTGTAATCCAAGGAAGAACTTAAATTCTCCCATCATGCTCATATCCAATTCAGCTTGCATTAGATTTGAAAATTCCTTGCACAGCTTTTCATTAGTTGCTCCAAAATAATATCATCAACATATATTTGAACTATAATAAAGTTCTCTTTAGAGCATTTCATTTTTTGAACAGAGTAGTGTCTACTTGTCCTCTAGTAAAACCATTATGCATGAGAAAAGAACTGAGTCTATCATACCATGCTCTAGGTGCTTGTTTCAAACCATATAATGAAATTTGGGTTTTGCTTCCAACCAGGACTGTAAGTGTTGGAATATGCATTGTTCCATCTATTTCCCACATAATTCACTGATACTAGGTTTTTGGGACACTCTTCAAAAAGTTGCTCCCTGTTACATCCGTAATTTTATGTTTTGTTTAAGTAAGAGGATTAGGTTTAAGGCTTGGATTAAATATTTAAGATGTTGTTTGAGGTCTAGGAACCTTTGCATGGAAAGTACGAAGTCATCTCGAGTGAGTTTGAACGTGAAAACAACTTAGGGTTTTCCCCGATTATCGTCTTTAAGACGTATAAGTGTGAAACAAGAAATTTGGAGTTTGGGTTGATATTAGGCATTTTTTATGGTTTGAGGTTGTTTATTAGGTCTTGATGAGCCTATATCTCAAATTTGAGGTCAATCGGACTGCAAACGAGCTCAGAACGCGAAGAAAGGCGCGATGTCAACGTTGCTGACCAGAGGCCACGCTGAGCGTGGGGAGTTTTTCCATGCACAAGGACACGTGGTGGGTTACGTGGCACGCATGCAAGCATGCTGGTGGACGCTCCCACGCTGAGCGTGGGTAAACTCATGCTGAGTGTGAGCGCCAGGAATTTGAAAAAAATAAAAAGGGCTCAAGTGATTTCACTTGAGCCTTTTGAAACCGAAAACAGAGAAGGAGACCTGAGAGTTGGAAAGAACAGAAAGCTTGAGAGTTCTAGAGAGATATAGGGAGAGAATTAGAGAGAGAATTAGAGAATGAGAGAGGGAGATCACTAAAGAACCCTAAAACACCATTGTTGAGAGCTTTAGGAGCTGGAACAGTTTCAGAGAAATCGTCACCAAGCCTTCATCCTCCGTTGGATTGTGTCCAAATTTGACATGGAGGTTCTAAGCTAGTATTTCTTCGTATCTAACGGTTGGAAATTCTGTACCTTTCCCAGAGTGTGAGTTATTCAGCCTAGAGTTTGGGGTTGAGTTCAACTCGAGTAGCTCCAGACCAGTCATCTTGCGAGGTTCATCCCTGGCTCATCCACCGTTGGATCGACCTGAAATTTTTGGAGAAGGTAAAGGGGAGGTATTTATTTAATATTTCTGTTCAAGTTTGTAAACAAATGTCTGTATTGTGATATATGAGGCCAAATCAGTGGCGGATTTGGTGGCATTTGCTGCCAATTTTGAGTTCTTACAATGTGAGTCATAGGTGGATTTTGAGACTCGGAGACCCTATTTCTAGGTGAGGCAGAATCGAGGAGTTTCAAGGACGCTTCGTTTTAGTTCCTTTCGTCTCGATCCGTGTAGCGCACGACTCTCCAGGTGGGGGAAAGAAACTATTTATCGTCGGAAACAGTGCGGTTACATTTAATTAGATAATGGCGTAGGGCGACCCAAACCCTACACGAGAGCGAGTAACGGATAATGTCTATACCACAGTGGGGACTACTCAGTGGTACCGATGATGGTATAGAAATTGTGTATTTATCGTCGTTACGCTACATATATATATTATTTTATTATGTGATGATTGCCTGTTTGACTGGTTGATTTGAACTTGGTACTTGATGTATGATATCATGAGTGTTGTAATTATTTTTGAAAGTGTTTATTATTATTATTATTATTATTATTATTATTATTATTATTATTATTATTATTATTATTATTATTATTATTATTATTATTATTATTATTATTATTATTATTATTATTATTATTATTATTATATTTTGGTATTTATTATTTGGAAATGATATTATGACATGATGATATATGATGATGATGATTGTGATGATATGACGAGTGTTATGATTACGCTTAGAGGTTGAGTAAGTTACAAGTTATGTGGAAACATGAGAATGTATTGGGGATTGCATATGATATGTGATAGTAGTGCCTAACAGAGATGGTTTTTGAAATATAATGATGAGGTTGATGAGATGAAATTATTTTATTCTGAGGTTATTTATGAGGTTATGATGAGCGGTTAGGGCACTAGGGGGAGGACCTGAAACATGGTCTGTGATATGAGGGACCTGAAACATGGTCGAGTGGACCTGAAACATGGTCGAGTGGGGTCTATGCCTCAGAGGGAGAATTCCCGGGGATAGGCTAGAGGCAAACCGTCCAGAGATGATTTCATTTTAGTCGCAGCTATAATTCATGCATTGCATGAGCATCTTGGATTATGGTCCAGAGGTGTGCATCGGGTTGTGTAGCTATAGTGCCATTGCTTTGCATGGGCACCCTCCATCCGCGGACGAGGGTGTGCACCGGGGACTCTGGGACGTGTCGATTATATTGTTGTGATATCCGGATATGGTCTATACCTGATGAGATTATTCATACAGCATTTGCATTGCATCATGATGAATGGTAGAGGAAAGATCTTAGATATGGATTAAGGATGATTGTGTAATATATATATATATATATATATACACACACACACACACCCATAATTTGGAGACATATGTTTAGTGTGCCATTATTTAATTAAATGTGGCTAAACCCTTTCCATGTTTGATGTTATATGGTTTCTTATCCCTGTCTTCTCTATATTTTATATGTTTTTTTTTATGTGATCGTGATGAGAAGATCCTTCGAGGGATCCAGCTATGGAGGATCTTGATGGGACCTCGTATGAGCCAGACGTTGGAGGACGAGTAGTGGATCCTCATAGTTGAGTACAGAGTCTATTGCCAGTGCGTCTTGTTTCTTTAGGATTTTGTTTTTATTTTTTGCTTGATTATCAGCTTGTACATTTTGGGATCCGAATGATGGGATTTCCCTCTACTATATTGTATCAGGTCTTGAGGTGTATATGTTATGTATGTATATATGTTGTGCATATTTTAAGTTTTACTTTTTCCGCTGTTTTAATATATCAGTTTAACGATAATAACGAAATTAGGTCTTAATATTTTTGGTTTTCTTTAATGGGACGTCGGGGCATCTCACTCCCCTCCATAGAAAACACATGAAGTAGAACTCAGTTGAGTCACCACAGGTTCAGCCATAGCAGTTTCCTTACTGGCGTTAACAACACTCAGATTTTTCACCATATTAGTGATAGAGACAAGCTGAACAGATAGGGCATTTGCTTCCTTCACTTCAAGCATTCCTGCAGGGGTTTTAGTAGAATTAGCCCTCACAGTTGGCCATTGATAGCTGTTGGCAGCTATGCTTTCAATCAATGCATAAGCTTCATTGTATGATTTTGTCAAGAATGTACCTCCAGATGAAGCATCCAACATTAATCTTGAAGGAGGCTGCAGTCCATTGTAGAAGGTCTCCATTTGAATACATACATGGATGCTATGATGAGGACATCTTCTCAAAAGTCAAATACTAAAATATTCCTTGGCCCAATTCCCAAGTACACACAGCTGCTGCATTGTATTCTCTCTCTTCCTTTTTGCACAGCGCAGCAGGTATTTTGTCTTCTAGTGGGCAATAGCTGAGCTGGAAATGATTTTATCTTGTAGTGACTTGCTCCCCCGAAGCTGCAGCATTCTAAAACATCCCAGAGCAATTCCTTCAGTAATTACACCTTTAAAACATGCTCAAAACTAAATCAAACCTTCAGCAATGACGGATCAGAATTTACAGCTTTTTCGTAATTAATCAGATTAACACATATATTTACTCAATCAAACAAAACTTGAAGTTCTTTTCCAAAATTGATCAAAACAAGAACAATGATTAAGTTAAAAGGATAATAATAACTCTTATTTCTAAGAGTTACCAGTTCTCAAGAACAAAAGGCTTTAAGGCTCAAGGTGGCTAACTAGGGAACATGCATCAAGGTTGGTTCATTTTAGGCCAAGTAGTTATTGTAAAGAAAATTGCTTAAATCATTTGATGCAACATGTAGATATGCAAACGATTCAAAGATTCAAGCAAATCCGGGAAAGTGCAACTTAAAAGTGATTCACACAATTCAAGAACTTGGAGGCTCAAATTCCTAACCCGGATATTTTCGCAAATTGTTTAACCCAGATACAATTCCTAGAATGTGTACCCCTTCGCCCCAAACTTATCATAAATCATGCAATCACAATAAAAATTCTCTAAGTTCTAATTTTCAATTTTTCTCACGAGGATTTAACTTTCAAAACATCGAGGGGGGTTTAACCAAATGGTTTTCACAATAACACATGCATTCAACCAAGTTGCATTCAATTAAGTCTACAAACTTACCAACTAGACACAAGACACTATTTTTTTAAAATTGTTTATTTATTTAGTTATTTATTTGTTTTTATTTATTGACCAATTTCTAACATCGGATCCCATTTATCCTCTTCCTCTTTGCTCAAGAATTCCACTTCCGAGAATGGGATCCGGCTGTTCTCTACCACTTTCTTGACTTTCTCATACAATGCGTGCTCGGTAGATATGTCCACCAAAAAGTCCTGATGCCTCTCTTCAACCTCACGATCAATTTCCCTTTGAGTGTAGTCATTCACACCCCTATCAAAACTCAAGTAATACGGATCCTCCTTCATCTCTTGTTCTTTTGTCAACCTTTCTAGGTCGGGGAAGGGGATCCGTTTCTCTTGAATGCAAAGTTTGATGTACTCATACTCGTGGTGGTTCGGAGTGATATCCCTTTCATCAACCGACATTCTCACATTGCGCAAATGGCTCAAGTCAATCATCTACTTATTCACAATTAAAACGGTGGTCAATATCATAATTCAAAATTTAAAAAAAAATATCAACAAAAACTAAAAAAAAAATCAAAATGGAAATGAAAAAATGAACCAAAAATATATAGTCATCCAAGTGTGTGCATCAAGTAGCAACATAAAAATGAGTTTCTAGCTATATCAAAATACAACCATATCGAATAAGAACCAAAAATATCTAGAACTCAAAGACAACAAGAAACTGGGATAGGGAACTGATGAACTGGTAATGGTGGGGCCCGGATCAATCAAAATCAATCTCGTCCACTTGGTCACCCTGCTGAGCTGCCGCTGCTGGTGCTTCATCCTTTGAGGTACCTATGGCACCCACCTGTGGCATAGCATCTTGGTCCCCAGGATAGTCCTGCCACCCAAGCCGAGGTGCCAAATCCTCATCGGAAGGGTAAAGGGGTACCGACCCTCCTACTGAGCCAGTGACATCTCCCGGAAAAACTCCCGCAGCACTACCTGGTCCCTCCTCATAGCGTGTTGGTTCTGCAAGAACAAAACCATTTCAGATTATCGTGGTCTCTGAGGGGGTTGTGCTGCTGGCCTCATGGGGGTGCGGGATCAGTGGCCCGCCCGCCCTACGGATTATCTCTGTTATCAGGAACCCGTGGACTAAAACCTCCTTCAGGGCCCCCGAGTTTGCCTTTATCTGGATATCCTGTGCAATGACAACTCCTACATCAAGGGTCTTCTCCTTCATGATCTCATAAATGAGGTGGGCTTGGGCAGCAGTAATGGTAGACTCGTGAGAGCTAATCATCAGGTTGGCGTGTACAAACACCGACCAAACCCGGGCCACGGGTGTCATATCTCGCCTCCTTAATCTCATTAGATTCCCAAAGGTCCCCATCTCCCACTGGGCCTCTGGCCTACAACATGTTTCCAAAATCTCGGCAGCCAAAATCTACACTGCCGACATCAACTGATGCTCACTCTTATCCTCCCAAGTGATGGGGATTCCCAAGCAGGTGTTAATCTCCTCTGTCGTGAAAGCCACGGGCACTCCTCTGACCATGGATATGCAATCAGGGTCATCAATCTCGGGGTTGAGAGCGCTGGCATAAAATTCCTGAACCAGTTTGATTTCAAACTGATAAGGAAGATCAACCAACATACCCCAACCCCTGGTGTTAATCTGTCCAGAGATTGACACGTAGTTCTTCCCAACAAGGACCACTCTCCTCTCTAGGACCATTTCCTTCTGTGTCACCAACTCCCAATGCTTCTCATGAAGAGAAGTTCGGAAGCGGGGAGCAGAGGAAGCGACCGTAGAAGAGGAGCCAGGTCCCTCAGAGAACAACTGGTCATCCTCTAGAACAGATTGGCGCTTTTTGCACTTAATGGTCTGTTTCTCAGCATTTTTCGGGGAAGCCATAACCTGAAAACCAGAAAAGTCCCAATTAAGTTACAACATTATATATACAAAACCAAGAATTCAAAAAACCATTCCTAGTTATTAACAGACATATATTAGGCATCTAATTAACAGTCAAGAACACAAAACTTTGTTCCTAAATATTTTCCATAAAATTACTCCCACGGCCCCCTAGCATGCATCATCTCTAACAATTACCCAGCAATAACCCCAAACTTAGGTTTCTAGTTCAGTTCAGTTCATCACATAAAAAACAGAGACATATATCATGAATCAAAAACTGCCTCACAAATTTCATCTTCACTAATTTTTAACAACACTCCCTCATACACATTTATCATTTAGGCACATAACAAGAATCTCAATTAAGAACATTAAGTAATGCACAACGGATCATTCAAAACTCAGAAAGTTGGAATGATAGAAGTTCTTTGAAATTCTTTCCAAAATCAAAGGAAATAGTTTTAGAAAGATTGACGCTTACCTTGTGAGTATGATTGAGAGCGTTAGAGTAAGATTGTGATGAAGGTGAGTGAGAAAACTGCCCCTAAGTCGTGCACCCGAGAGAGAGTCTTGAATCTTTTGTAAAAATGGCTCTCTTCTGTCTCGCGAGGCACTTAAGTTTCCGCCCGTTCGCGAGGTGAAACTTTAAAAATCCCTAAATTGGAAACACTAATTTTGGGTTTCGCTGGGAGAACCAGGATTCGCGAGGCGAACCTTGGACTTTCAGCACACTTTCATATTCCCAGATACGCGAGGCGAGGTATGTCTTGCGGGGTGAATCTGGAATTTCATTCCAGTTCTTCAAACTGCCCAGAATCGTGAGGTGAGTCAGGTACTCACGACGTGAGGTAAAACGAGGTGCAAACATCTGAGTTATTGTACTTATGGCTCACGAGGCGAACAGATGTTCGCGAGGCAAGCCAACCAATTATGGCCTTCCTGAGTTTTCCAGTCTCGCAAGGAGAGGACTGGATTCGCGTGGCAAGTCAGAAACAGGGATTTTGACATCCCTCTGGCTCGTGGGGTGAATTCCTGCTCGTGGGGCGAGCCAGAGAAGAATTCTTCCCCTCTATTCCTAAATGCATCTAAGTCCTACATGCTTTCCTAATGCAATTTCCTAACTAAGGACCCTAAATGCAGACACTTTTTATGTTTTAAGACTTTATAAGTGATAAAAAGGATATCTACCTTCGGTTGCCTATCAAGTAGCGCTTGTTTAACGTCCCGAGCCTGATGGTCATGGCCTCCCCAGGGCTAATTCAGCAAGAGAACTTGGTTATCGGTTGGAAATGGTTCCCCACGGTAGTGTTTGAGCCTATGCCCATTCACCTTGAAGGGTCCGCACCACCTTGATTTAAGCTTTCCCAGGAAGAGTCTCAACCTTGAGTTGTATAGAAGTGCTAATTGCCCCGGTTCAAACTTCCCAGGCAATATGTGCTTGTCATGCCATGCCTTTGTCCACTCTTTGTAGATTATTGCATTCTCATATGCTTGCATGCGGATTTCTGACAATTCATTCAAGTCCAGGAGCCTTTTCTCACCGGCCCTCTTCAAATCATAATTGAGCTTTTTGATTGCCAAATAATACTTTTGATCTAGCTCTACCGGCAAGTGACACACCTTTCCAAACACCAAGTTGTAATAAGACTTTCCAATCGGTGTCTTAAAAGCGGTCCTATAAGCCCACAAAGCATCATCCAACTTCCTTGACCAATCCTTCCGTGAAGAGTTGACGGTTTTATCAAGAATGTGTTAAGTCTCTAAAATGTCTAATGTGCATTTTCCTAAGTTTTGATGAGAACTAAACATTGGCTAATGATTTAATTAACCTTCATATTAGTTGCTAACCTATCTATCGAGTGTGCAGATTAAATAATAGAATCTCACGTCCAACAAAGTGTAACATGCAGACGTCCAACATTGTAGTGATGGAAGCTCACGTCCAACAGTGTAGTGATAGAAGCTCACATCCAACACACAAGTGATTGAAACAAACGTCCAGCACTGTAGTGATTGAAGCGCACGTCCAAAACGCAAGAGATAGAAACTTGCGTCCACTAAAGTGATGAAAGCCAGCGTCTACTAAAGTGACAGAGGCGCTCGTTTACTAAAGGTATCAGAAGCGCTTGTCCAATGACGTGGCATTTGTGGGAGAATTAAAGTTCTTCCTTGGATTACAAATCAAGAAGACAAGTGATGGAATTTACATTCATCAACAAAAATATACCATGGAGATACTCAAGAAATATAAATTGGAAAATTTAAAGCTCATGAAAACCCCTATGCAACCTAATGCAAAACTAAGCAAAGATGATGAAGGTAAAAAGGTAGATCAAACTGTCTACAGAGGTATCATTGGCTCTCTACTGTACTTAACTTCAAGCAGACCTGACATTCAATTTAGTATCTGCATGTGTGCTAGATTCCAATCTGATCCTAGAGAATCTCATCTTAAGGCTGTTAAAAGAATATTTAGATATTTGCTTGGAACTACCAATCTTGGTTTGCTGTATTTAAGATCAAAAGAATACAGATTAGTGGGATATTGTGATGCTGACTTTGCTGGAGACGGAATAGAAAGAAAAAGCACCAGTGGAGGATTTCACTTCATTGGAGCAAGTTTAGTCTCATGGTCATGCAAGAGGCAGACAACCATTGCCATGTCTACTGCTGAAGCAGAATACATCTCTGCCGCTAGTTGTTGCTCTCAACTCTTATGGGTAAAACATCAACTTGAGGATTACTCTATTTATGAACATAACATATCTGTATGGTGTGATAATTCCAATACTATATGCTTAACTAAAAATCCAATTCAACATTCTAAGGCTTATCATATTGAAATCAAACATCATTTCATTAGGGATTATGTTTAGAAAGGCATCTTTGATATTAAGTTTGTTAAAACTGAAAATCAATTGGCTAATATTTTCACTAAACCCCTCGCAGAAGAAAGGTTTTTATTTATTAGAGATAATCTAAACATGCATTACATTGTTGAATGACATGTATGAATGTTAACCTGTCTATGTTAAATCTGTCATTACTCCAATATACATGTTCTTTTAACTAAACATTATTTCAGGAGGAGTAATGATACAATAGTTTAAGTGGAGTATGTCTAATATGCTTGCTGCATTACTATGATTTTCTTAACATGTTATCTTACCCTTAACATATCTAAAAAAAAACTTGATAACCCTTTTTGAGGTTGACAAAAGGGGGAGAATAGGAGAAATTGAGATTTGATATAGAAATATGTTATAGGAGAATGGGAGAATGAATATGAAATGGGAGAATGAATATGATATAACTTGTCCGCTTAAGAAAATTTCGACCTATCTGATTTATGCTATTTTCTTTGTTCATATTTTCTGAGGTTCATTAAATCATCTCAATGTTTGTCATCATCAAAAAGGGGGAGATTGTTAAGTCTCTAAAACGTCTCATGTGCATTTTCCTAAGTTTTGATGAGAACTAAACATTGGTTAATGATTTAATTAACCTTCATATTGGTTTCTAACCTATCTATCAAGTGTGCAGATTAAGTAACAGAATCTCACGTCCAACAAAGTGTAACAAGCAGACGTCCAACACTGTAGTGATGGAAGCTCACGTCCAACAGTGTAGTGATAGAAGCTCACATCCAACACACAAGTGATTGAAACAAACGTCCATCACTATAGTGATTGAAGCGCACGTCCAAAATGCAAGAGATAGAAACTTGCGTCCACTAAAGTGGTGAAAGCCAGCGTCTATTAAAGTGACAGAGGCGCTCGTCTACTAAAGGTATCAGAAGCGCTCGTCCAATGACGTGGCATTTGGAGCTCGTCCATCAAGGTATCAGAATGGCTCGTCCAATAACGTGGCATATGGAGCTCGTCTACTAGGTTACGTTCAACCAGTTAAAGGAGTATCCGTCCAATGACGTGGCAAATGGAGCACATCCACTAAAGTAACAGAGGCTCTCGTCCACCAAAAGTAAAAAAGGCTCTCGTCTACTAGAGTAACAGAGGCTCTCGTCCACTAGAGTAAGAGAAGTGCTCGTCCACTAAAGGTGACAGAAGCACTCGCCCACACTAGTCTTTGGACCTGCTAAGTCCTTAATATGGAGCTCGTCTACTAGCCCGAATGAAAAATCTTAAATGGCTAGATAGACAAGGTTATTTTAACGATGGAAGCACTTATCTTATGGACGCGAATTCTATAAGGATTATCAGAATCGTATTTCAAGAACCAGAAAGAGACTTGAAGCCTTCTCTCCTACTCAGTTTCACGCTTATCAAGAAAAGTCAGAAGTTACTCTCTCAAACAACCTTGGATAATCAGAACCAAAGATCAGTTAAAGAATGCTTCCAACATGTTTTATTCCCTAGTACCTCTGGTCCTTACACGAAAAGGAAAGTGTACTCAGCAAAGTACAAAAAGCTCTTTGCATAACTCTGATATGGCTGTATCACGATGCATAAAGCCATGATCCTTCATGTTAGTGTACAACCAACGTTCCTATTGCATTAATGGCTGCCCCCAACGACTCTATTGTATTAATGGCTGCCCAGAACGACTCTATTACATTTAATGAAGTTCTGCTTGAAGCCAACATCCGAGGGAATGTCTCTAACGGATCCTAAATGCTTGAAGACCATAAATACAGAAGTCATTGAAGATGAAGATGAGAGAGAGTTGCTGGAGATACTACTTCTGCTACACTTAATGAAAAATGTGAGGATCACCATCTTCATCTCAATAGAAATCATCCTCAATGTAAACATTCTATATTCACTCAAGTGAGTGTTATGAGAGATTTCCTTTATCAGTTCTGAAGTACTTAAAAATATATCCACTCTTGTGAGTGTAGGAAGAACTCATCTCTATACTTCATTGTAAAATCACTCCATGAGTGTTGTGAGATTTTCTCTATGTAACCTTCATCAAAATCCAGTGAGCCTGGAGAGGCTAGGTGAAAATAATACTTGCAACATCCTGGAGAGGTTGGTTAAGAATAATACTCGTTGAGCCTGGAGAGGCTAGGTGTGTAAATAATACTTGCAACAGCCTAGAGAGCTTGGTTAAGAATAATACTCGTTGAGCCTGGAGAGGCTAGGTGTGCAAATAATACTTGCAACAGTCTGGAGAGGCTGGTTAAGAACAATACTCAATGAGCCTGGAGAGGTTAGGTGTGAAAAGACTACTCATTGTAATTATCTGATGTGATAGTGGAGAAAAACTCAGCTACTGCTGGGGACTGGATGTAGCTCATCTTTTATATGAGTGAACCAGGATAAATCTTGTTGTTTATTTTCTCTCTACCCTTATCTCCTTATCTTTGTTGTTTTATGTATTTTCAACAAAGTTTTCTAACTGATTTTAAGCTTTATGTTCTAAGCTATTTTCGAATTTTTTTATCCTCTAGATGTTGTCTAACCGGTTAATGTTTAGTCTAAGATAATCAGATAAGTCAATATTGTCCATTAGACAAGTGAAATGCTTTATCTTCCTTATTTCCAAACTGGTTAAAAATATGTCATTAGTTTTGTTAGATGGTTTTTAAATTATCTTCTTTTATCCATCTACACTCTCTTTATTTGAAAAACTCTGATTTATGTTTTATTGTTTAGTAGAAGTTTTAAATTTCTATTACCACCCAATTCACCCCCTTTCTTGTGTGATGGTTGCTTTGACCTAACAAAATGCGCTTCAATTCACGGTTGGATATCTCCGCTTGCCCATTGGTTTATGGATGGTAGGGAGTTGATACTCTATGCTTGACTTCATATCTCTCAAGTAGATGGCTCATTTGTTTGTTGCAAAAGTGGGAACCACCATCACTAATCAAGACTCTCGGAACTCGAAACCTTGTGAAGATATTGCACCTCAAGAATTCCATGACTACACGCGCATCATCCGTTCTTGTTGGAATTTCCTCCACCCACTTTGACACATTATCCACCGCTACCAAAATGTATTGGTAAGAGAAAGAGAGTGGGAATGGTCCCATGAAGTCTATCCCCCAAACATCAAAGAGTTCTACTTCAAGCATGTAATTAAGAGGAAGTTCATGCTGCCTTGAGATGTTTCCGACTCGTTGGCAACGATCACAATTCTCAACAAAAGTGTATGCATCCTTGAATAGAGTAGGCCAATAAAACCAGCTTTGGAGGACTTTTTATGCGGACTTCTTTCCCCCAAAATGCCCACTGTAGTCCAAACTATGACAATGCCACAACACGTTTCTGATTTGGTTATGAGGAATGCATCTTCTAAAGATCCCATCCAAATATTGCTTGAACAGATAAGGATCCTCCCACACATAGTACTTTGTGTTAAGTCTCTAAAATGTCTGATGTGCATTTCCCTAAGTTTTGATAAGAACTAAACATTTGTTAATGATTTAATTAACCTTCATATTGGTTGATAACCTGTCAATCTAGTGTGAAGATTAAAACTTTAAGAAACATTCGTCCAACGCAAATAATAGAATCATCCGTCCAACGCAAGTGATTGAAACACACGTCCAACACTGTAGTGATAGAAGCTCATGTCCAACACAAGTGATAGAAGCTCACGTCCAACACTGAAGTGATTGAAGCTCACGTCCAACGCAAGTGATAGAATCTCACGTCCAATACTAAAGTTATAAAAGTCAGCGTCCACTGAAGTGATAAAAGCCAGCGTCCACTAAAGTGATAAAAGCCAGCACCCACTTTTCACTAAAGTGATAAAAGCCATCATCCACTAAAGTGATAAAAGCCAGCGTCCACTAAAGTGACAGAAGCACTCGTCTACTGAAGCGATAGAAGCGCTCGTCGACTGAAGTGATAGAAGTGCTCGTCCACTAAGGTAACAGAAGCGCTCGTCCACACAAGTCTTTGGACTTGATGAGTCCTTAATATGGAGCTCGTCTGCTAGGTCATGTTCAACCAGTTAAAGGAGTATCCGTCTACGTGCTTATCTTATGAACGAGAATTCTATAAGAATTATCAGAATCTTGTTTCAAGAACCAGAATCAAGAAAAGTCAGAAGTTACTCTCTCAAGCAACCTCGGAAATTAGTACCAAAGACCAGTTAAAGAATGCTTCCAACATGCTTTATTCCCTTGTACCTCTGGTCCTCACACGAAAAGGGAATTGTACTCAGCAAAGTACAAAAAGCTCTCTGCACAACTCTGATATGGCTGTATCACGATGCATAAAGCCAAGATCCTTCATGTTGGAGTACAACCAACGTTCCTATTGCATTAATGGCTACCCAGAACGACTTTATTGCATTTAATGAAGTTCTGCTAGAAGCCAACATCTGAGGGAATGTCTCTAACGGATCCTAAATGCTTGAAGACCATAAATACATAAGTCATTGAAGATGAAGCACATATAAGAGAGAATACACATAACATTAAAGATCCATTACTCTGCGCATTAATATCCTCACTCTTTCATTCTGTATTCTTCAATCATTTGATGTTATTACGCAGACTTTCCTAAGCTTTACATTTAAACCACTCTCTGAGTGTTAGTGAAAGATCTGTCTGTGAGAAGTTGTATTTATTACAAACCAAATCTCTCAAACAAACCTGAGTGAGCCTGAAGAGGCTAGGTGCGCATAGAATATTTGTCTTTGAGCCTGAAGAGGCTAGGTGACCTGATCAGCTATAGTGGATAAATTTTGGTGCTGCCAAGGACTGGACGTAGGTCTTTGCTATGAAGAGTGAACCAGGATAAATAACTGTGTCAATCTCTTTTTCTTTAAACTCTTTAGTTGCTTTAGTTTTATTACGTCTATCAAGTGGTGTGTTTACCAAAAGTCACCCGCCCATCTTGTATCCTTCTACTCGTCCAAACGTAGCTTCTATATGCGAAAAGATTTCAACTTTGTTTAAATTCTAATAAACACAATTCAACCCCCCTTCTCGTGTTTATAGTTGTCTATTTCAGTTGGTATCAGAGCTCAGCCTCTGGGTTGAGCATCTAAAAGTGTAGAGGTAAAAGGTCCTGAAGAATAGACATGACTGCTGGAGCTAGTTCAAGTGGAAGTCACCAGACTGAAGGAGCATCCCTAACTAGACCTCCTTACTTCAATGGAGAAAACTACAACTATTGAAAAGATAGATTTCAATGGTTCATTCTATCTACAAACTCTGATGTTTGGGATGTCATTACAGATGGTCCATTCATTCCCAAGAATGATGATAACACTGACAAACCAAAAGCTCAGTGGACTACTGCAGAAAAGACAAAATGGGAGTTGAACCACAAAGCTAGATATAACATCATTTGTGTTCTCAGTCCGGAGGAGTTTGAGAAGGTATGTGCTTGTGACTCTGCAAAAGAAATATTGGACACTATAGCTATCACACATGAAGGAACAGCCAAAGTCAAAGAGTCAAAGATTGCCATACTTTGTCAAAAACTATGAACTTTTTGTCAGGGAGGAATGAGAATATGTTTCTCAAATGATAGGAAGATTTAAAACTATAGTCAACAGTTTAAAATCTCTTGGCAAAGTCTATACCAATGCTGAGAAGGTTGGAAAGATTCTGAGAAGTCTACCTAAACAGTGGAGGCCTTTGTGTAAGACTAAGCCCTCATTCATGTTTTGATGTATGACAAACAAAGTGTATTTTGCATGAGATTTTTAATTTTGACTACGTGCTCATTTCGTGTTAAGCTGCATTCAAGATCACTCGTCCAACAAAGCAAAACAAGTTGAAGTTCAACAAAGCAGAAAAAGCTGACGTCCAATGAACCACTAAAGAGCTCGTCCACTAAAGTACCATTTGGAGCGCGTCCACTGAAGTACAACAAGAAGAGCGCGTCCACTAAAAGAAACAGGAGAGCTCGTCTAACAAGAAGAGCGCGTCCACTAAAAGAAACAGGAGAGCTCGTCTAACAAGAAGAGCGTGTCCACTAAAAGAAACAGAAGAGCTCGTCTGCTGATGTGGCACATAGAGCGCGTCCACTAAAAGAAACAGAAGAGCTCGTCTGCTGACGTGGCACTTGGAGCTCGTCTGCTGAAGAAACAGAAGAGCTAGTCTGCTGACGTGGCACTTGGAGCTCGTCTACTGAAAGTAACAGAAGCGCGCATCTACTGATGTAAAAAGGAGAGCTCGTCTACTAATAGTGGCAAAAGGAGCTCGTCTACAAATGATACATGCTTTGGACTTTCTAAGGTCTTAACGAGAAGCTCCGTCCACTAACATGGCATATAAAACTCATCTACCAGTTGGAGCACGTCCAATTACCTTGAGCTAGTACTCCCGTCTACTGACGTGGCAAATGGACGCGGCTATTTTTCTCTTCAAATAAACACGGTTATTTGACTCTTCAAATTAGACTTGGCTACTCTGTTAGATGGAAACGGTTATTTTTCAAGAAGGACGCAAACTCTAAAAAGATCAATAGAATCTCATTTCAAGAAGAAGAATCAAGAAAGCAGATTTTATTGAATCAGATCCAAATCTGTTTTAAATGAACCCAACGGCTATAATTTGTCTTCTATAAAAAGAAGGATCAAAAGGAACACTTAACACAACAACACAACACGATAACAACAACACAACTCATTCTGATTGTCAAACTACGAAAGATCCAAAAAGTGCTTCATCTCTGAGAAAAGTGTGATATTAGTTAGAATTTCAATTTGTATAATCAGACTTTTAGAGTCTTTCTTCTACTCAATTCTTTTCGTGAATTAGTTTGATTAAGAGAGGGTATCTCTTAGGCTTGATCAAGGATAGAAGGGATCCTTGGGTATAGAAAATCTAGTGTGCTTTCTGGTGATTTTTCGAGCAAGGAGGTTATCCTTGTGTTGCTGTAATTGGAATTGTGTAATTGCCGATTATAGTGGAGAAAACCACAGAGGTGTGGGACTGGATGTAGGCTTACCAGAGGAGGTAGCCGAACCAGGATAAATCGGTTTGCGTGTTCTTCTCATCTCTAAACTCCATTTACTTGTTAACTTGAATCTTTAATTTGCAATCTGTGTTAAAATTTGTTGTTACTACTTATAATTCTTCTTGTCATCATTACTTGTTCCATAACCTGATTCTTGGGAATTAAAATTTAGTGAAAACCAATTTTTCTTTAAAGAAACACTGTTTTGTTTTAATTTTTTGAAAAAGTTTTCAATATCTCAATTCACCCCCCCCCCCCCTCTTGAGACCGTAGCCACTACCAACAATTGGCATCAGAGCTAAAACTCTGGTTACAAAGCTTAACAGCTTCAAGAGATGGTTACAAATGATATCCTGGGTGATGGGGCTTCACTCACTAGACCCCCTGCCTTTAATGGCTCCTAATACATGTATTGGAAAGAGAGGATGCTTATCTTTCTTGAGGCTGTAGATTTAGATGTATTAGATGTTGTTGAAAATGGTCCCTATGTTCCATTTATTCATGATGCTAAGGGAAATAAACAAACTAAACCAAAAGATGGCTGGAATGATGATGATAAAAGAATAGTTGGTGATAATGTTAAGGCAAAAAATATTATAACAGCTGCTTTGAATTATGATGAGTTTTCCAGGGTCTCCAATTGCAAAACGGTAAAGCAAATATGGGATACTCTTCAACTCACTCGTGAAGGAACCAACGATGTGAAAAGAGCAAGAATGAATGCACTAGTCCATGAATATGAACTCTTTCACATGAAGAATGGTGAGGAGATAGATGAACTGCAAAAGAGGTTTACACACATTGTGAACCAGCTAGAAGGACTCGGACATACAATCACAGATGAGAAAAAGATTAACAAGATAATGAGATGTTTGAGTCGTGAATGGCAGCCAAAAATTACTGCAATTGTTGAAGCAATGGATTTAGACACCATGTAGATTGCTACTTTATTTGGTAAGTTGAAAGAACACGAATTGGAACTCAATAGATTGAGAAGTCATGAAGATAAGGAGGAAAAGAAGAAAGGACTCTCACTCAATGCTCATATCTCCAAAGAATCAATAGAAAATGATGAAGATGAACACCTTGATGAATGTGAAGAATCCAAAGAAGAAGACATGGGATTGCTTGTGAGGAAATTTAGAAAATTCATCAAAAAAAAAAAATAGAAACAAGAAGCAATTCAGTTTTCTTACCAAAAAGAACACGAACAAAGGAGAAAGCTCTTCCTCAACAATCAAATGATTTGAATGTGGAAAGCTTGGACACTACAAAAATGAATGTCCAAAGCTACAAAAGAAAGAAAAGTATGAGAATAATGACAAAAAAGAGAAGAAAGGAAGAAATCCTAGAAGAGCATACATAGCATGGGAAGAAAATGATATGGATTCCACTAGTAGTGAATCTGAAAATGAAGAAGCCAACCTATGTCTCATGGCAAATCAACAAAGTGATAGTGAAACCGAGGTAAATGATTCTTCTCCTACCTATGATGAGTTACAAGATGCTTTTGATGAATTGGAAGAAGAATATGTTAAAATTGGTAAACAACTTATATCTTCTAGGAAGATCATCTCAAAACAATGTAGTGACTCTGCATCTTTACAAATAAAGCTTAAAGAACTAGAAGCTGAAAATTCAAAATTACTTACATCTAGTTCAATTTGCAGCAAATGCACTACACTAGAAAAAGAAGTCGAAAAACTGAATACAACTCTATCTAAGTTTACTTTGGGTAGAGATAACTTGAATGCCATATTAGGACAGCAAAAGGGTGTGTATGACAAAGCTGGAATTGGATATAAGCCAATGGTACGTGAAAAATCTTTTAAGAAGCTTTTTGTTGCACCTATTTCCTCAACTAGTCCTTTTGTTAAATGCTATTATTGTCTAAAGAAAGGTCATACAGCTGCTACTTGTAGACTTAGAAAGAACATTCATGTTGGCATTAAACAAATTTGGGTTCCAAAAGGAACTTATGTTGCTACTAACACCAAAGGACCCAACCAGATTTGGGTACCTAAAGGAAAAGTATAAAAAAATCTGTTTTGTAGGTGTGTTTGAAGGTCAAAACCTCAAGCTGGTTTTTGGACAGTGGCTGCTCCAAACACATGACCGGAGACATCACAAAATTTGCATCTTTCACTCCCAAGGAAGGTGGAAATGTCACCTATGGAGACAACAACAAAGGAAAAATTCTTGGTGTTGGAACAATAGGAAAAAGTCCAGCAATCAAGACTGAGAATGTTCTCTATGTGGAAGGGCTCAAACACAATCTACTAAGTATAAGCGAATTATGTGATAAAGGCTACAAAGATAATCTTGGGAAATATGATCCCAAAGCTGATGAGGGTATTTTCCTAGGTTATTCATTAACTAGCAAAGCATATAGAGTGTTTAATAAGCGTACTTTATCAATGGAAGAATCTGTTCACATAACATTTGATGAGTCTAACCCCAAAAGGTTGGGAAAGGACATTTTTGATGATGCAGAAACTCTTGAGGATGAAGTGAAATCTGATGAAGGAAAGGAGAGCAACAAGGAAAAGGAAGATAAAGAAAGCAATAAAGAACCTCAAGCAGAACGTCAATAAGAAAATCTTCCTAAGGAGTGGCAAGATTCAAAGAATCATCCCCTAGAAAATATCATTGGTGAGATCACCAAAGGGGTAACCACTAGAAACTCTTTAAGGAATATTTGCAATACCATGGCATTTGTATCTCAAATAGAACTAAAATGTATTGATGATTTTATTAATGATGAACATTGGATGATTGCAATGCAAGAGGATTTAAATCAATTTAAAAGGAACAAAGTTTGAGATTTAGTTCCAAAACCCAAAAGTAACCAAATAATTGGAACTAAATGGGTGTTTAGAAACAAAATGGATGAGAATGGAATAATAGTAAGAAACAGGGCTAGACTAGTAGCTAAGGGAAATAATCAAAAAGAAGGAATTGATTATGATGAAACATATGCTCTCGTAGCTAGATTAGAAGCCATAAGAATGCTCTTAGCCTATGCGTGTATAATGAACTTTAAACTGTACCAAATGGATGTAAAAAGTGCCTTTTTAAATGGAATAATACAAGAGGAAGTATATGTAAGCCAGCCCCCTGGCTTTGTTGATAGTGAGTTCCCAAATCATGTCTATAAACTGACTAAAGCCCTCTATGGACTCAAACAAGATCCTAGAGCTTGGTATGAGAGGTTAAGCAATTTTCTCCTAGAGAAAGGCTTTAAATGAGGAAAAGTTGATACAACACTATTTACTATAACAAAAGCACACAATATCTTGTTCAAATATATGTTGATGACATTATTTTTGGTGCTACTAATGAGTCTTTATGCAAGGAATTTGGTGAACTAATGCAACGTGAATTTGAAATGTCCATGATGGGAGAGCTTACCTTCTTTCTTGGACTTCAAATTAAACAATGCCAAGATGGAACCTTCATAATCCAAACAAAGTATTGCAAGGAACTCCTAAAGAAGTTTGGAATCGAAAGCGCAAAGGAAATGGCAACACAAATGAGTCTAGCCTGCTACTTGGATAAAGATGAACATGGTAAATCTATAGATGTATCCAAGTATAGAGGTATTATCGGATCCTTACTTTATCTCACTGCAAGTAGGCCAGATATAATGTTTAGTGTGTGTATGTGTGCAAGGTGTCAAGCTAATCCTAAAGAATCACATCTTACTGCAGTTAAAAGAATCATGAAGTATCTTTTAGGAACAAAAGAACTGGGGCTGTGGTATCCCAAGGGATCCACTTGCACATTAATAGGATATTCCGACTCTGACTTTTCTGGATGCAAGTTAGATAGGAAGAGCACAAGTGGAACATGCCATTTATTAGGAAATTCCCTAGTGTCTTGGTTTAGTAAAAAGCAAACTAGTGTGGCCTTATCCACAGCTGAAGCAGAATATGTTGCAGCTGGGAGTTGTTGTGCTCAAATCCTATGGATGAAACAACAATTAATTGACTATGGTGTTTATCTGGATCATATACCAATAAAGTGTGATAACACTAGTGCAATTAATCTAACAAAGAACCCAATTATGGACTCAAGAACCAAGCATATTGAAATTAGGCATCATTTTATCAGGGATCATATTCAAAGTGGTGATGTTGTGATTAAACATATAGATACAACCAAGCAATTAGCTGATATATTCACCAAACCACTAAATAAGGAAAGTTTTTTCTTTATAAGAAGGGAACTTGGCATAATTGATCCTCAAAATAATTGATAACAGATGGCAAGCAAGCAAGCACAAGTTGCTGAAAATTATGAAGGACATGGGCAAGATGCTTTTATCCAGTCTCAGTTGAGACTAAGTGTCCTTAGGCATCTGTAATTCTTTTTTTCTGATTTCAACGTTTTGGATGTTTTGATGTATTGCATATGCTCTGTAATGATTTATTATCAATGAATGCAAAACTGTTTTTCAGTTTGATTTCAATATTCTCCACAGTTTCTTTTTGATAATGACAAAGGGGGAGAAAGATGAACCATACAGCGCAAGCAAGCCAACACAAGTTGCTGAAAATTATGAAGGACATGGGCAAGATGCTTTTATCCAGTCTCAGTTGAGACTAAGTGTCCTTAGGTGTCTGTAATTCTTTTTTTATGATTTCAGCGTTTTCGATGTTTTGATGTATTGCATATGCTCTGTAATGATTTATTATCAATGAATGCAAGACTATTTTTCATTTGATTTCAATATTCTCCACAGTTTCTTTTTGATAATGACAAAGGGGGAGAAAGATGAACCATACAACTATTAATTCTGTCTCGCAATTGCTGTATTTTTCTTTCTCTGATATGCAATTTTTTTTTATGATACCTAAGTATGAACTGCTTTGAAAAGACATACTTGAACTTATAATAAATGCAAGATGATTTGTCATAAGTATGGTAAGGTTTGAACTTATAATAAATGCAAGATGATTTTTTATTTCATGATAATGATATGATAACACTTGATTCTTTTTGAAAGATATAAATGACACAGGGGGGGGGGGGGGTGAAAATGACTCAAGAACCATGCTTACTGAATAGCTGCACTCTTAATTTTTGTAAGGTTAAGTATGGTAAGGTTTGTCATTATCAAAAAGGGGGAGTTTGTAATACTAAGCCCTCATTCATGTTTTGATGTATGACAAACAAAGTGTATTTTGCATAAGATTTTTAATTTTGACTATGTACTCATTTCGTGTTAAGCTGCATGCAAGATCACCCGTCCAACAAAGCAAAACAAGCTGAAGTTCAACAAAGCAGAAAAAGCTGACGTCCAATGAACCACTAAAGAGCTCGTCCAGTAAAGTACCATTTGGAGCGCGTCCACTGAAGTACAACAAGAAGAGCATGTCCACTAAAAGAAACAGGAGAGCTAGTCTAACAAGAAGAGTGCGTCCACTAAAAGAAACAGAAGAGCTCGTCTAACAAGAAGAGCATCGTCCACTAAAAGAAACATAAGAGTTCGTCTGCTGACGTGGCACATAGAGCGCGTCCACTAAAAGAAACAGAAGAGATCGTCTACTGACGTGGCACTTGGAGCTCGACTACTGAAAAAACAGAAGAGCTCGTCTGCTGACGTGGCACTTGGAGCTCGTCTACTGAAAGTAACAGAAGCACGCATCTACTGATGTAAAAAGGAGAGCTCGTCTACTAATAGTGGCAAAAGGAACTCGTCTACTAATGATACGCGCTCTGGACTTGCTAAGATCTTAATGAGAAGCTACATCCACTAACATGACATATAAAGCTCGTCTACCAGTTGAAGCATGTCCAATTACCTTGAGCTAGTACTCCCGTCTACTGACGTGTGATAAGCCTCTGCCTCATCTAGTTTCAATCTAGAAAAAGGGTAGATTTTGTGCCTAATTGGGCGAGTCAACCTCGCTAATCTCCCAAATTGGCCTTGTTTTGTTCCTAAGTTAGAATTTGATTTGTTTAATGCATTTTTAGTTCGTTTCCTTTTGTTGTTTCAGGTTAAAAGTGATGCTCTTAGAGTCAAGGAAAATGAAGAAAACAGTGGAAAACCAATTCTGGAAGTTTCGCCTCGCGAAACAGGATCTCGCCTCGCGAGCCTGAAGACCAGCCTGAACAGCAACAGTCACCCTTTCTGTCTCGCCTCGCGAATCACCATATCGCCTCGCGAGGCTGAAGGCCTGACTGTGCCTGAGATATCACCCTTTCTGTCTCGCCTCATGAATCACCTTCTCGCCTCGCGAGTATTCAAATCAAGATGGAGCCAAAAACTGAATTTCGCCTAGCGAGAGCTTGCTCGCCCCGCGAGCGGGCGAGACACAGAACCTCTATTTATAGGCTGTTTTAGGGCAGATTTAGGGATCTTTTTTTTCACCACTTGTTTTAGATCGCTTTTGAGATACGAATCCTTATTCTCTGGAGCTGCGTCTCCCTATTTCTTTTCTTATTTGACAATCATGATGAATTCCAATTGTTTGTGCATTGTTACAAGCATGAGGAACTAATCCCCTTGTCTAAGGGATCAATGAAACCACCCATGGCGATGTAGCGTTCAAAGTGATGTATGTTTCCCTCCTTTACCTCAATTCATGTTTTCCAATTCTAAATTTATTGCGTTGATCATAAGCATGCATGATTGACTAGTTAACATGATGAGGCTTGATAGACAATTCGCGTTTAGAACTTGAATTGGGATCATTGATTGAATATTACACGAGAGTGAGTAGGAGATCAGTGCAACCTTATAGGGAACAAGATTTAATAGAGTTTGATGATTGGGTTATGAGACCTAGCAAGTAATTAACTTAACCGTTGAATACGTCCTATTGAGCACGATAGTGTCATTAGAAGAATTTGGGGGTCCTGGTTGACATTGCAATTGAACTTAGGAAGGGGATCATCATCACTTGGGTACTATGCATGATTGGGTAGGTGGATTTGTGACCTTAGATGTTTAATCCAGATTTTAATTCTCGTGTCATCTTATCGCTTCCTACTTTATCTCTAATTGAATTGTTGAATTGAATTGCGATCCTATTTTCTCTCTCTTCTCAACCACTTGCTATTACTTGGTCAAACGTATCGAATTTCTTGCAAATTGGTAGAATTGGTAGCCCAATCCCTTTGTCCGACCTCGGTAATTACTTACCGTGTTTATTACTTACGACGACCCGGTACACCTGCCGGTGACTCAACAAGTTTTTGGCGCCGTTGCCGGGGATTGGCACAACCAAATTTCCTAATTTTTGGGAAGTTTGATCATTTGGTTAAGTTGTTTTTATTTTTATTCTCTGTTATTTATCTACTATTATTTCTCTCTACTTCTTTGATTCCACTTGGTCTTGCCTAGTTTTTGTATGCGAGGTACCCTTTCACGAGAGGACTTGCTATTTGATTCGGATATCACCAGGACTGAGAAGCGATTAAGGAAAGAAGCCAGAGAACGAAAGAGGCTTGAAGCAATTAATTTTGAGGGGATGGCCGAAGCAAACCCTCCTCCTTACAAGCCTCTCTTCGAGTACAATCTACCCAATTTGGATGATTGTGCTTCTTCTATCGTGAGGGGCAACCTCAATACAGATTCCTTCAGAGTGGAAGGATGTGTCACAGCCCAGATCCGTGAGAATCAATTTGATGGGAGTGGCAAACAAGACCCTCATAGACACATCACTCGCTTCCTTGAAGCTTGTGACTTGCAGAAGACAAGAGGAGTTTCTCCACATGAGTTTCGCTTGCGGATATTCCCTCTCTCTCTTAGGGATATCGCTCGCGATTGGTTTGACAGCTGGGATCGCAACAGTATCACAACATGGGAGCAATTGGTCCAAAAGTTCCTCATTAAATATTTTCCTCCTCAGAAAGCGGCACAAGCAAGAGTAGCCGTCACATCTTTCAGGCAGACAAGATGAATCTTATAATGAAGCTTGGGAGAGGTATAATGTGCTCTTGAGAAGATGTCCTTCGGCTTTCTTTAACACGGTTTCCAAGGTTCAACATTTCTTTAACGGGTTAAGGGGGGTGCTACCAGATGAATTGTGATGCCGCAGCGGGTGGTTCTTTTTCCTATTTATCAGCTGAGGATGGATGGGCGTTATTGGAGAAGATGTCGAACAATGATTACAACCGGGGTAGGGAAACCTCAAGTGGAGTCAGTTCTGCAACAATAGAAGCCATTCTAGAGCAGAATAAACTGTTGAAGATGCAAAATGCGGCATTGTCTGGGAACAAAAAGGTTAATGTGATACACGAAGGAATGCCTCCGGGTTGTGATAATTGTAATGGAGATCATGACATTCAGAGTTGTCCGTTCAACTTCTCTCAAGAACATGTGGTCTCATGCCACAATTTCTATGACAGCGTGCCCCAGAACAACTATCAGAGGAACAGACAGAATGATTACAGTCAGAATCAGAATAGGGGTTATATGAGGAGAGACCATCCGGGTTTCGCTTGGAGTAATGCTAGTGGTGGTCTAGCCGGGCAACAACAACCTCAACATAATCAGAGGCCAAACTATGTGATCCATCAACGCAATACTCAGCAGGCTCTTCCAGGGCATAATCAATTGCAAACAACAGATGGTGGAAGGCAACCTTGGGAGTTGGCTATAGAAAAGACGAATGCGGCAATTGAGAAGTTGTCATTCAATACAAGCACAGCCATTGACAAGTTGCCAACTCATACAGGGTCGGCAATTCAGAATCTAGAGACGCAGGTGGCTGGCCGCGCTGTCGCCACACGCCAAAAAGAACGAGCGTTTACAAAATAATGTAGATAGGGATGTATGTTCCTATTCCCGAAATAACAAACGGGGTTAAGCCCTCATGAACAAACGAACATGAACGAACACACGCGAAATAACAAACGCGATTAATTATAGAAACATAACATCACCGAAATGAATCAACACAACACTATACACTCCTGAAATAACAAACAGAAATGTATAGCATGGCATTGAAAAGAGAAAAGCAAATGAAAACAGGAATCACAAAACCTCAAATGTAAATGGAAACCAATCCCAGTAGATTAATCTAGGAGACTAGCTCTCCATTACAGACTTAAGCACAAAAGAAAAGAAAAGAAAATAAACTACTGACTAGCTACTCTGACTAAAACTAGCCAGCCACCAGCCAACCATTCAGTTCTGTCTAAAACTGACTTATATACAACTTCTGGACTACGCGGACTCACGAGGCGAGCACACATTCGCGAGGCGAATAATGCGAATAGAGTGCAACTTTTGATCTTCTCGCGAGGCGAGCATATCATTCGCGAGGCGAGACTCTTCAGATTCCAAACTGTAACGCCCGTGACCTTCAACATGCGCAAGCCGTGATGGCTTCTGGGCTTCCAAGGTTGGATTACTCGCGAGGCGAGTCAAGTGTTCGCGGGGCGAGACAGAAAGGTTGGCAAATTCTGGAACAGTCACCTTCTGGTTCGCGAGGCGAACATCCTTCTCGCGGGGCGAAAGATCCAGATTTATTTCTTTTTATTACCTGAAAATAGAAAATAGCATAAGTACTTTATTCGACTCTAAATTAGCTAAATTAACCTAAAAATACTTTATAGACTCAAAATACTGCTTAGAGACAATCAAGTCTAATTTGGGCGAAAATAAGATAAAATAAGCACAAAGCCATGGTCTTTATTAGTTATAAAACCAGTCAACCAGAGGCTCATCAAAATACCCCAAACTTAAACTTTGCTTGTCCCCAAGCAAACTAAAACTCAAAAACTTAAAAAGACTAAAGACCTGGCAAGCTCAAAAGATTCAATCAACTTTCGCACAGATTTCAAGCAATTTATCAAAATACTTCAACGTTCCCCCCCTTACAAACAAAGCAATCCCCACATTCATTTATTCTAAACAATTGAGAATTTCATCATTCAAACAATCATTAATCTAAGCAGGGGATCCAAGTTACACACAAAAGGGAGATCACCAAATTCAAACAACTGCCTTCCTCACAAGGGAAATTTGTGTTTCACTCAATCGCTCAGTTTGTGTCAGGTTATCAACAATTCACTCAATTTCACTTTTCAGAAGCACTTCCCATAAATTTGATTTTCATCTCAAAATGATTCCCACGGAAAACATGCATGCAACATCAAAAGGTCTTTTATGGGTTGTAATGGGGCCTGGCTAAGGGTAGGATATACAAAGGTACTAGGCTGAAGACCCTAGGAACTAAGAGAGCATGAACATTATTTACACTTTGAAATTCCACTCAAGTTCCTTTTCTCATTTTTCTTTATGCCTTGGGTGGCTACAGCCTTTTATTTTCTAATACTTTTTTTTAACATTTTTACACTTTCCTTTTTTTTCCTTTTCTTCTCTTTTTTTTTTTTCAATCCCAAACAACACATTGCACCTTGTGGCCACCCAAAACTTAGTTTCTTGCAACCATTCTCTTATCAAGATTCCATGCTCTCCTAATCCTAAGATCGGGTTAACATGGTTTTCCAGATTTTTTTGGGCTTATAACATTAGGTTATCAAGAATTGACAGGCTAATTAGGCTCAAAAGGGCTAACTAAGGAACATGCATTAAGGGTGGTTATTTTAGGCTAAGTAGCTATTTACAAAGAAAATGCCTAAATCATTTGAAGCAAACACATAATCATGCAAACCATAGAGAGATTCAATCAAATTCAGGAAAGTGCAACTTAAAAAGTGATTTTCACACAGTCAAAAACATGTTGGAGGCTCAAAACCTCACCTGGACATTCATGCAAATTGTTTGACAGAGATTCTATCCCTAGTGTGTGTTTCCTATCACCCCAAACTTATCATAAATCATGCCATCATAACAAAATCTCAAAGTTTAGTTTTCAATTACATGGGGATCACTTTTAAAAAAAAAAATTCAAATCCTAGGGGGAAACAGTCAACACATAACATGCAATCCATCTATGCAAAAATTAATCAAATCCCATCAAACTTGCCAACACTAGACTTAACACAACTCCTGAGCTTCTCAAATTATTCAGGAGCTTTATTAAAAACAAAACAGAAATAAAGTAAGGAAAAGAAACATTGAGGGACGGTTCCACCAGGATCCCATTGCTTGTAGCATAAGGCCCACGTGGTAGCCAAAGGACGAAAGCTCATTCCATGCTTCCATAACTTGCAGCCTTGATATGGGGGTGAGCACTTGACAATTATGATGACCTCGTCGAGTACGGCGGACTTCTCACTCCCTCTTGGGTCACAGATGACCTCTTTCTCAACTTTGTCCATAAAGTCCTCCCAATAGAAGTGGGGTTCAACCACTTGGACTGGCCATGGTGCAAAATCCAAAGGCTTAAACTCCATCATCGGTGGTTCCACAGGGGGAGGTGGCAGATAGGTAGCTAGGATTACTGGTGCTGCTTCAACTTCTGCACTTTCTTCATTCATTGCACTAACAAATTCATCACCTGCTATACATGCAGAAATTTCAGCACACACCACACAAAGGTTAGTGTTAGTAGAGTCAGTACATATATCACAATAAAATGAATCAGTAAAATTCTGAATGTCTGGAAATTCAGCAATTAGTTCATCCACCCCATCACTCTCAACACATGCAATTGATTTAATTGAATCATCTACTTCCAAAGGTTCTTCATCATCCTCAAGCACGGTGAAGCAGATGTCCTCCTGATCCTCATTTTCTGTATGAACATGGCCCTCAACCTCATCTGTCTCCTATTCTATATAGATGCTTTGCTCAATATACCTTTCAACAAAACAGTCTATACACAAAGCAGTGTCAGTACAATAACAATCAGCACATGAATTATCATAGATAGAATCAGGGGAGGTATCAATATCTGGAGACTCAACACACAGTTCATCAATAGAAGTATTATCAAAATCATCATCAGAAGTATTTTCAGGAATAACTATCTGTGAATCTGTATGTTCTTCAAGGGGCTGTGGAGTTAGTAGTGCAGCCGAGTTGGCGACAATTTGATCAATTAGAATGGATAACTTCTGAGATTCAGCTTCTCTCCTCTGGTATTCAAGATTACTTGCCTCCATCCTCTGTTGGAATTCAAGATTTTGTTGTGCCAACCGTTGATTGTTCTCTTCCATTTGTTGTATCATTTCTGCCAGACTGAGTTGGGCTAGTGTAGGATCAGGCTGATATTGCTAGCTTATTGCCATCCGTTGATTGTTCTCGGCCATTTGTTGTATCAGAGATGCAATCTCATACAAGGTGCTTTGTCCTCCACCATGTTGGCTAGAATACTCATTCACTTTAAACATACTAAAATCATTACTAAACTCATAACCTCCAACAAAATTAGGATAATTTGTGCATGGTGGTGGTATACCAAAATCAGGATAATACATGCATGGTGGTGGTTCATAATAAACATTAGGCAAATACCCATACATGTAATTATCCATGGCAAACAAACAACCAGACAAAGCATACAAAACTAATTCAGCAAATAATAATAATTTTTTATTTTTTATTTTATATTTATTTTCCTGCTAATAACAACAACAAGAGTCCCCGGCAACGGCGCCAATTTTTGGCCGCGCTGTCGCCACGCGCCAAAAAGAACGAGCGTTTAAAAAATAATGTAGATAGGGAAGCGACAACTCGAGTATCGTCTCTCAAGGACTCTTAGGTGTTGTTGTTATTAACAGAAAATCAGTAAAAGTCAGATTTGGGGGGTTTTGATATTGAAAACTAAATAAAGAAAACAGAACAGAAAAACAATGCAATAAAAAGTAATTACCAAATAAGCTAAAGAACGATCAACCTACTGTTCTCGGTTTCCCACTATCATCGGTTCATATAAATCCAAGCCCTAAGCAGATTCTAATCCCCTCCCGGTTGTAGCAACAATTAACAACGCAATCACTACTACGGATGTATGTTCATATTCCCGAAATAACAAACGGGGTTAAGCCCTCATGAACAAACGAACATGAACGAACACACGCGAAATAACAAACGCGATTAATTATAGAAACATAACATCACCGAAATGAATCAACACAACACTATACACTCCTCAAATAACAAACAGAAATGTATAGCATGGCATTGAAAAGAGAAAAGCAAATGAAAACAGGAATCACAAAACCTCAAATGTAAATGGAAACCAATCCCAGTAGATTAATCTAGGAGACTAGCTCTCCATTACAGACTTAAGCACAAAAGAAAAGAAAAGAAAATAAACTACTGACTAACTAGCTACTCTGACTAAAACTAGCCAGCCACCAGCCAACCATTCAGTTTTGTCTAAAACTGACTTATATACAACTTCTGGACTACGCGGACTCGCGAGGCAAGCACACATTCGCGAGGCGAATAATGCGAACAGAGTGCAACTTTTGATCTTCTCGCGAGGCGAGCATATCATTCGCGAGGCGAGACTCTTCAGATTCCAAACTGTAACGCCCGTGACCTTCAACATGCGCAAGCTGTGATGGCTTCTGGTCTTCAAGGTTGGATTACTCGCGAGGCGAGTCAAGTGTTCGTGGGGCGAGACAAAAAGATTGGCAAATTCTGGAACAGTCACCTTCTGGTTCGCGAGGCGAACATCCTTCTCGCGGGGCGAAAGATCCAGATTTATTTCTTTTTATTACCTGAAAACATAAAATAGCATAAGTACTTTATTCGACTCTAAATTATCTAAATTAACCTAAAAATACTTTATAGACTCAAAATACTGCTTAGAGACAATCAAGTCTAATTTGGGCGAAAATAAGATAAAATAAGCACAAAGCCATGGTCTTTATTAGTTATAAAACCAGTCAACCAGAGGCTCATCAGTGGCTCAGCTCGCAAAGCAACTAAATGAGCATCTCCCAGGTGATACCGAGAACAACCCTAAGAACCAATGCAATGCCGTAGCAACTAGAAGCGGTAGGGTGTTGGGATCTAACTGGGGTGCAACTAGTTCTCAGAAGGTGAGGCCTCGGAACAACCACATGTTGAGGAAGAGCAGCCTAAGAAAGAGGAGTTGGCAAGTGATAAGGCACCGGAGCAAGGGGAAGGTTAAAACTTGTAGATGAAGAGTTCCGAAGAAAGAAGTGGGTTGAACCCAAGGACCTCCCGCCCTTCATGAACGTACCATATCCTGAAAGATTGAAGAAGCCTCTACAAGATAAACAGTTCAATAAATTCCTTGATGTCTTTCGCAAACTTCAAATTAACATTCCATTTACTGAAGCCTTGGAACAAATGCCATCTTATGCCCGGTTTATGAAGGAGCTTCTCTCTAAGAAGCGGAAAATAGTGGATGAGGAAACGGTTGCTTTGACCGAGGAGTGTAGTGCCATTATTCAAAGAAAACTACCTCCAAAGTTGAAGGATCCTGGTTCTTTTTCTATACCACGCACCATTGGGGAGATGACTCTAGGAAAGGCGTTGTGTGATCTAGGGGAAAGCATCAACTTGATGCCCCTCTCTATGATGAAGAAGTTGGGGATCAAAGAAGCCAAAGATACACGGATGTCACTCCAACTAGCCGATCGTTCTATAAAATATCCTTATGGGGTGGTCGAAGATTTGTTAGTGAAGGTGGACAAGTCATATTTCCGGCGGATTTTGTGGTGCTTGATATGGATGAAGACGCCGATATCCCTCTCATATTGGTTAGGCCCTTCTTGGCCACTGGGCGTGCCTTGATAGATGTGCTACAAGGGAAACTCACCCTAAGGGTGCAAGATGAGAATGTAGTCTTCAATGTCTTTGAAGCAATGAAGCACCCCGCTGAGAGGTCGAATGTGTATCGAGTGGATATGGTGGACTCAATTGTTGAGGCAAAGGCCACTAGAGAAGCCCATGGTTCTTCACTTGCACAAGTGTTGGTAGAATCCCATGATGATGATAGTGAGGAAGAAGCCCCTTTGGGGGATGAGGACTATCTTGAGTGCTTAAAAAACATGGAAGCCTTATCGAGTCTCCCAAGGGATGAATGTGCAAAGGAAAAGCTCAATAACGAAGGAATGGAAGAAGATACCAAAGCACCGGAGTTGAAGTAACTCCCAACCCACTTAAGTTATGCATTCTTGGGGGAGAAGGGACAACATCCGGTAATCATTAGCAATGCCTTGAAAAAGGATGAAGAATAAAAGCTATTGAGAGTTCTTAGGGAACACAAATCCGCCATTGGGTGGAAGATTTCGGACCTAAAAGGTATAAGCCCTTCCCTTTGCATGCATAAAATTTTAATGGAGGATGATTATAAGCCGGTGGTTCAACCACAAAGACGGTTAAATCCCATCATGAAAGAAGCTGTGCATAAGGAAGTGATTAAACTTTTAGATGCCGGAATCATCTATCCAATCTCGGATAGCAATTGGGTTAGTCCAATTCATGTGGTCCCAAAGAAAGGTGGCACAACCGTGGTGGTCAATGAAAGCAATGAATTGATCCCAACAAGGACCAATACGGGGTGGAGAGTATGTATCGATTATAGAAGGCTAAATGAAGCAACAAGGAAGGATCACTTCCCTCTCCCCTTGATTGATCAAATGGTTGAAAGGTTAGCCGGATATGAGTACTATTGCTTCTTAGATGGTTACTCCGGCTATAATAAAATTGTGGTGGATCCTCAAGACCAAGAGAAGACGGCCTTCACTTGTCCCTATGGAGTCTTTGCCTATAGGAGGATGTCCTTTGGATTGTGCAACGCTCCTGCTACTTTCCAAAGGTGCATGCTTTCTATTTTCTCGGACATGGTGGAGAAATGCATTGAGGTGTTCATGGATGACTTCTCAGTCTTTGGGACCTCATATGACAATTGCTTGAAGAACTTGACTTTGGTGCTTAAAAGGTGCCAAGAGACTAACCTTGTTCTCAATTGGGAGAAATGTCACTTCATGGTCAAGGAAGGTATAGTCTTGGGGCACAAAATCTCCCAAAGGGGGATTGAGGTTGATAAAGCCAAGATTGATTTGATTGAGAAGCTTACCCCACCAACCAATGTAAAGGGGGTGAGGAGTTTCTTGGGTCATGATGTAACATCCCTGACTGCTCTATGGATTGACGACTGTCCCCACAGACCAACACGGGTCTTTTCAGCATGCTTTGTCCTCACTCACACGCTTCCCGGGAAAACTTCCCAGGAGGTCACCCATCCCAGAATTGCTCCAAGTCAAGCTCGCTTAACTGTGGAGTTCTTAAGTGATGGGCTACCGAAAAGAAGATGCATCTTGTTAGTATAGGTAGTACCAATCAATTCATATAAGCCTTCCTCAACTGTATAGTCTCATACCTACACAGTCTCAGGATCCCTCTCATTCGGGTGTGTAATCGGTTCATTCATGTGTCCCTCCGCCTAGAAGCCTACCAGGAGCCGTTCCTTGTTCGTGCCTTCTTGCACCGGCGATCACTCCCCGCCCTCGTCGGCACCCGGGTGTTACACATGCCGGGTTCTACCGGAGATTCATCAAGGACTTCTCCAAAATCGCAAATCCGCTTTGTGACCATCTTGCGAAGGATATATCCTTTGAGTTTAATGCTTCTTGTTTAAATGCTTTCACTATTTTGAAAAATATGCTTGTCACCGCACCCATAATCACTGCACCTAATTGGAATTTACCATATGAAATCATGTGTGATGCTAGTGATTATGCGGTGGGGGTTGTTTTGGGACAATGGGTGGAAAAGTTAGCTCATGTCATTTATTACGCAAGTAAGGTTTTGAATGAGGCACAAGCTAATTATTTCACCACTTAAAAGGAACTACTTGTTGTGGTTTTTGCTTTAGATAAGTTTAGATCCTATATTGTGGGGTCTAAGATTGTTGTTTTCACCGCTCAAGCGGCCATAAAACACTTGTTGACAAAACAAGATGCCAAACCTAGATTAATTCGGTGGATTCTTATTTTGCAGGAATTTGATCTAGAGATTAAGGACAGGAAGGGATCCGACAATGGTGTGGCGGACCACTTATCTAGGTTGGTCAATCCCGACACCGAGGAGGAATTGTTAGACATCAAGGAAGAATTTCCTGATGAAAAACTGTTTGCACTCATTGGAAATTTCTCTCCTTGGTTCGCGGACATGGCCAACTTCAAATCTTCGAAAGTGGTTCCGCAAGGTTTGACTAATCAATAAAGGAAGAAGTTCTTCTCGGATGCAAAGTATTATGTATGGGAGGACCCCTATCTTTTCAAGTAATGCCCGGATGGGATCCTAAGAAGGTGCATTCCCCATGACCAAATCAGAAACGTGTTGTGGCATTGTCATAACTCGGATTATGGTGGGCATTATGGGGGAAAGAAGACCTCAGAAAAATTCCTCCAAAGCGGGTTTTATTGTCCAACGCTCTTCAAGGATGCCCACACCTTTTTTGAGAACTGTGATCGTTGCCAAAGAGTTGGCAACATCTCTAAGCGACATGAACTCCCCTTGAATTGCATGCTTGAAGTAGAGCTCTTTGATGTGTGGGGGATAGATTTCATGGGACCATTCCCACCATCTTTCTCCTATCAATACATTTTGGTGGCGGTGGACTACGTGTCAAAGTGGGTAGAAGCAATCCCAACAACTTCGGATGATGCGCGGGTAGTCATGGAATTCCTAAGGCGCAATATCTTCTCGAGGTTTGGGGTCCCTAGAGTGTTGATTAGTGATGGGGGATCCCACTTTTGCAACAATCAATTGCACAAGCTTCTTGAGAAGTATGGGGTCAAGTATAGAGTCTCTACTCCTTATCACCCCCAAACAAATGGGCAAGCGGAGGTATCCAACCGTGAGTTGAAGCGTATTCTTGAGAAAACCGTCAACTCCTCACGGAAGGATTGGTCAAAAAGGTTAGATGATGCTTTATGGGCTTATAGGAACGCCTTCAAGACTCCAATTGGAATGTCTCCTTACAATTTGGTGTTTGGAAAGGCATGCCACTTGCCGGTGGAATTGGAGGAAAAGTCTTATTGGACAATCCGAGAACTCAACTTTGATTTGACGAAGGCCGGTGAAAAAAGGCTTTTGGACTTAAATGAGTTGTCCGAGATCCGCATGCAAGCATATGAAAATGCAAGAATCTACAAAGAGCGGACTAAGGCATGGCATGACAAGCACATCTTGCCTAGGAGGTTTGAGCCCGGACAAATGGTACTTCTTTATAATTCAAGGTTAAGGCTCTTTCCTGGAAAGCTTAAATCAAGGTGGTCGGGGCCATTCAAGGTCCTCCAAGTTTTTCCACACGGAGCAGTAGAATTAGAAGGGGCCTCTGGTAACTTCAAGGTAAATGGGCAAATGCTAAAGCATTACCATGGGGAATCAATCCCAAATGGCAAGCAAGTTCTTCTTCTGGATTAACCCTTAGGGGTGACTTGAGTCAGGCTCGGGACGTTAAACAAGCGCTACTTGGGAGGCAACCCAAGCTACATATCCTTTATCTTTTAAGTTTTGTCATTTTCTCTTCTGAAAAAAAAATGAAAAATAACAAATAAACCAGATTCGCCCCGCGAATCCACAGTGGCCTCGCGAGACAGAAGCCCTGAATCTCAGAGGCTTGTTCACGCTTCTGTCTCGCGTCGCGAGAGCCATTTTCGCCTCGCGAATCTGGGCATCATCAGCTGTTGGAATTCCAGATTCGCCTCGCGAGCTATTACTCGCCTCGCGATTCTGGAAAGTGTGAAGAACAATTTTTCCAGATTCGCCTCGCGAGTGATGATTCGCCTCGCGAATTTGCAATTAGGGTTTTCAATTTGGGGGAAAATTTAAAATTCGCGTCGCGAGAAGTCTCTCGCCTTGTGAAAACTGAAAATTATATAAGCCCCGCGAGCGGATCGCGAAGCATTTCGCGACCCTTCACTGTTCTTCCTCTCTCTCGCGTGGATTCCCCCCTCATTTCACTCTCACTCACTCCCACCCTCACTCATTCGCACTCCTTCATCTCTACAAGGTAAGTAACATCTCACTTGACTTCCCTCTGCTCTTGTTTATGCTTTGTGGAATTCAAACAGTCACTACCACACACTATGAACTAACTGTCTATTATAACTGGTAGTAGGGTAGACGCCATGATCATGACCTTGTCTAGTCTATAGAGTGTTACTGTGAATTGTTATCTGATCTGAGTATTATGGTTAGTTGTGTTAGGAATATAGTGGGGATGCTGTCTAGGTATTCGTTGCATATTTGCATGCTAGTGGGACAGTGGGGTGACACTGAATTTGTGCCTCTGTTATACATATTCTGCAATATTGATTATGAACTGTACTGGGATTTTTCTGATTTTTAGGTGATGGCCCCGCCTAAGAACACTGCTGCCGAAAAACAGTCGGTTAAGCGCAAGAAGCGCGGATCTGCTCAGGGGGATGACATAGAGTTGCCTTCAGGGTCGGGCGCCTCCTCTAGGGCCACCTCCTACTCTCCCAGGTTCCGCTCTCCTGATCACAGGAAACATTGGGACCTGGTGGTGAGAAAGGAGATGGTCTTAGAGCGGCGTGTGTCCCTGGTGGGCAACAACTACGCCAGCGTCTCCGAGCAGATACGCAGCCGAGGTTGGGAGGTGTTGGCTGATCTTCCTCACCGGTATGATATCAAACTGGTGCAGGAATTTTACGCCAACGCTCTCAAACTCGAGGTTTCAGGCTCGAGCTGTGTGACGGAGGTTCAGGGGGTCCCCATTACATTCACTGCATCGGATAATAACTCATGCTTGGGGATCCCCATCGAAGAGGAGACCTGCGAGTATGAGCAGCTCCCCGCAGTGCAGGCCCTAGCTCAGGCCATCGTCGACACCTGCTGTGTCCAAGGAGCTGCCTGGGAGATGGGAACGTCGGGAACCTCTTGAGGTTGAGGAGGTAGGACCTCACCCCGGATGCCAAGGTCTGGTCGGCGTTCTTACACGCCAACCTTCGAGTGAGCTCTCATGAGTCCACAGTCACCGCCGCCAGAGCCCATCTCCTCTACGGCATACTGACGGGTCGCACGATCAACGTCGGGGGAGTCATCGCCACAGATATCCAGATGAAGGCGAACTCCCGGGCACTGAAGGAGAGCCTGGGGCATGGACTGCTGATCACCGAGCTCATTGATGAGCCTCTGGCTCATCTGGTTTCCAGCTAGAAAAAGGGTAGATTTTGTGCCTAATTGGGCGAGTCAACCTCGCTAATCTACCAAATTGGCCTTGTTTTGTTCCTAAGTTAGAATTTGATTCATTTAATGCATTTTTAGTAGTTTTTAGTTTATTTTGAGTAGAATTACGCTTTTCGTTTCCTTTTTGTTGTTTCAGGTTAAAAGTGAAGCTCTTAGAGTCAAGGAAAATGAAGAAAACAGTGGAAAAGTAATTCTGGAAGTTTCGCATCGCGAAACAGGATCTCGCCTCACGAGCCTGAAGACCAGCCTGAACAGCAACAGTCACCCTTTCTGTCCCGCCTCGCGAATCACCATATCGCTTCGCGAGGCTGAAGGCCTGATTGTGCCTGAGATGTCACCTTTTCTGTCTCACCTCGTGAATCACCTTCTCGCCTCGCGAGTATTCAAATCAAGATGGAGCCAAAAACTGAATTTCGCCTAGCGAGAGCTTGCACACCCCGCGAGCGGGCGAGACACATAACCTCTATTTATAGGCTGTTTTAGGGCAGATTTAGGGATCTTTTTTTTCACCACTTGTTTTAGATTGCTTTTGAGATACGAATCCTTATTCTCTGGAGCTGCGTCTCCCTATTTCTTTTCTTATTTGACAATCATGATGAATTCCAATTGTTTGTGCATTGTTACAAGCATGAGGAACTAATCCCCTTGTCTAAGGGATCAATGAAACCACCCATGGCGGTGTAGCGTTCAATGTGATGTATGTTTCCCTCCTTTACCTCAATTCATGTTTTCCAATTCTGAATTTATTGTGTTGATCGTAAGCATGCATGATTGACTAGTTAACGTGATGAGGCTTGATAGGCAATTCGCGTTTAGAACTTGAATTGGGATCATTGATTGAATATTGCATGAGAGTGAGTAGGAGATCAGTGCAACCTTATAGGGAACAAGATTTAATAGAGTTTGATGATTGGGTTATGAGACCTAGCAAGTAATTAACTCAACCGTTGAATACGTCCTATTGAGCACAATAGTGTCATTAGGAGAATTTGGGGGTCCTGGTTGACATTGCAATTGAACTTAGGAAGGGGATCATCATCACTTGGGTACTATGCATGATTGGGTAAGTGGATTTGTGACCTTAGATGTTTAATCCAGATTTTAATTCTCATCTCATCTTATCGCTTCCAACTTTATCTCTAATTGAATTGTTGAATTGAATTGCGATCCTATTTTCTCTCTCTTCTCAACCACTTGCTATTACTTGGTCAAACGTATCGAATTTCTTGCAAATTGGTAGAATTGGTAGCCCAATCCCTGTGTCCGACCTCGGTAATTAGTTACCATGTTTATTACTTACGACGACCCGGTACACTTGTCGGTGACTCAACAAGTTTTTGGCGTCGTTGCCAGGGATTGGCACGACCAATCTTCCTAATTTTTGGGAAGTTTGATTATTTGGTTAAGCTGTTTTTATTTTTATTTTCTGATATTTATTTACTATTGTTTCTCTCTACTTCTTTGATTCCACTTGGTCTTGCCTAGTTTTTGTATGCAAGGTACCCTTTCACGAGAGGACTTGCTATTTGATTTGGAGATCAACAGGACCGAGAAGCAATTAAGGAATGAAGCTAGAGAACGAAAGAGGCTTGAAGCAATTAATTTTGAGAGGATGGCCGAAGCAGACCCTCCTCCTCCTCCTCCTCGTTACAAGCCTCTCTTCGAGTATATTGTACCCAATTTGGATGATTGTGCTTCTTCTATCGTGAGGGGCAACCTCAATACAGATTCCTTCAGAGTGGAAGGATGTGTCACAGCCCAGATTTGTGAGAATCAATTTGATGGGAGTGGCAAACAAGACCCTCATAGACACATCACTCGCTTCCTTGAAGCTTGTGACATGCAGAAGACAAGAGGAGTTTCTCAAGATGAGTTTCGCTTGCGGCTATTCCCTCTCTCTCTTAGGGATATCGCTCGCGATTGGTTTGACAGCTTGGATCGCAACAGTATCACAACATGGGAGCAATTGGCCCAAAAGTTCCTCATTAAATATTTTCCTCCTCAGAAAGTGGCACAAGCAAGAGTAGCCGTCACATCTTTCAGGTAGACAGAAGATGAATCTTATAATGAAGCTTGGAAGAGGTATAATCTGCTCTTGAGAAGATACCCTTCGGCTATCTTTGACCCGGTCTCCAAGGTTCAACATTTCTTTAACGGGTTAAGGGGGGCGCTACCAGATGAATTGTGATGCCGCAGCGGGCGGTTCTTTTTCTTATTTATCATCTGAGGATGGATGGGCGTTATTGGAGAAGATGTCGAACAATGATTACAACCGTGGTAGGGAACCCTCAAGTGGAGTCAGTTCTGCAACAATAGAAGCCATTCTAGAGCAGAATTAAGTGTTGAAGATGCAAAATGCGGCATTGTCTAGGAACAAAAGGGTTAACGTGATACACGAAGGAATGCCTCCGGGTTGTGATAATTGTAATGGAGATCATGACATTCAGATTTGTCCGTTCAACTTCTCTCAAGAACATGTGGACTCATGCCACAATTTCCATGACAGCGTGCCCCGGAACAACTATCAGAGGAACAGACAGTATGATTACAGTCAGAATCAGAATAGGGGTTATATGAGAAGAGAGCATCCGGGTTTCGCTTGGAGTAATGCTAGTGGTGGTCTAGCCGGGCAACAACAACCTCAACAGAATCAGAGGCCAAACTATGGAATCCATCAACGCAATACTCAGCAGGCTTTTCTAGGACCTAATCAATTGCAAACAACAGATGGTGGAAGGCAACCTTGGGAGTTGGCTATAGAAAAGATGAATGAGACAATTGAGAAGCTGTCAATCAATACAAGCACAGCCATTAACAAGTTGGCAGCTCATACAGGGTCGGCAATTCAGAATCTAGAGACGTAGATAGCTTAGCTCGCAAAGCAACTAAATGAGTGTCTCCCAGGCACTTTCCCAGGTGATACCGAGAACAACCCTAAGAACCAATGCAATTCCATAGCAACTAGAAGCGGTACGGTGTTGGGATCTAACAGGGGTGCAACTAGTTCTCAGGAAGCTGAGGCCTCGGAACAACCACATGTTGAGGAAGAGCAACCTAAGAAAGGGGTGTTGGCAAGTGACAAGGCACCGGAGCAAGGGGGAAGGTTAAAACTTGTAGATGAAGAGTTCCTAAGAAAGAAGTGGGTTGAACCCAAAGACCTCCCGCCCTACATGAAGGTACCATGTCCTGAAAGATTGAAGAAGCCTCAACAAGATAAGCAGTTCATTAAATTCCTTGATGTCTTCCGTAAACTTCAAATTAACATTCCATTTGTGGAAGCCTTGGAACAAATGCCGTCTTATGCTCGGTTTATGAAGGAGCTTCTCTCCAAGAAGCGGAGAATAGTGGATGAGGAAACGTTGCTTTGACTGAGGAGTGTAGTGCCATTCTTCAAAGAAAACTACCTCCAAAGTTGAAAGATCCCGGTTCTTTTTCTATATCATCCACCATTGGGGAGATGACTCTAGGAAAGGCATTGTGTGATCTAGGGGCAAGCATCAACTTGATGCCCCTCTCTATGATGAAGAAGTTGGGGATCAAAGAAGCCAAAGATTCACAGATGTCACTCTAACTAGCCGATCGTTCTACAAAATATCCTTATGGGGTGGTCGAAGATTTGTTAGTGAAGGTGGACAAGTTCATATTTCCGGTGGATTTTGTGGTGCTTGATATGGATGAAGACGCTGAGATCCCTCTCATATTGGGTAGGCCCTTCCTGGCCACTGGGCGTGCGTTGATAGATGTGCAACAAGGGAAACTCGCCCTAAGGGTGCAAGATGAGACTGTAGTCTTCAATGTCTCTGAAGCAATGAAGCACCCCGCTGAGAGGTCGGATGTGTATCGAGTGGATATGGTGGACTCAATTGTCAAGGCAAAGGCCACTAGAGAAGCCCATGGTTCTTCACTCGCGTAAGTGTTGGTAGAATCCCACGATGATGATGGTGTGGAAGAAGACCCTTTGGGGGATGAGGACTATCTTGAGTGCTTAAAAAACATGGAAGCCTTACCGAGTCTCCCAAAGGATGAATGTGCAAGGGAGAACCTCAACAACGATGGAATGGAAGAAGATAACAAGGCACCGGAGTTGAAGCAACTCCCAACCCACTTAAGGTCTGCATTCTTGGGGGAGACTTGAGTCAGGCTCGGGATGTTAAAAAGGCGCTACTTGGGAGGCAACCCAAGCTATATATCTTTTATTTTTCTATTTTTAAGTTTCTGTCATTTTCTCTTCTAAAAAAAAAACAGATTCGCCCCGCGAATTCACAGTGGCCTCGCGAGACAGAAGCCCTAAATCTCAGGGGCTTGCTCACGCTTCTGTCTCGCGTCGCGAGAGCCACTTTCACCTCGCGAATCTGGGCATCATCAGCTGTTGGAATTCCATATTCGCCTCACGCGCTATTACTCGCCTCGCGATTCTGGAAAGTTAATGGGCAGCGATTGAAGCTATTTCATGAGAGCTCGGTGTCTGAGGATGCAACCGTAGAAGAGCTTTCCTTGGAAGTGCCCACCTACAATACAACTTAATCAGGGAGAACCTTCTCCTTTCCCTCACTCTTATTTTATATTTACGTTCTTTCATTGAGGACAATGTATGCCTTAAGTGTGGGGGAGGGAACCATTTGCATTGCTTTGTTTTTGTTTTATTTCCCTTTTTCCATTTGTTTTTGAATTTCGCTCTTGAATAATTTGAGAAGATCAAGAGTATGTGTGTGAGTGTTGTGTCGGCAAGCTTGGTGGATTTTAATTAAATTTAGCATAGATTGACTGCATGAATTATGTTGACCCTTGATGATTTCCCCCTAGGTTCTGAAAATCGAAAATTTGATCCCCATGTGAAAAATTGAAAAGTGAACTTTGAGAAATTTTATTGTGATTGCTTGATTTATGACAAGTCCAGGTGAGAATTTTGAGCCTCCAACATGTTCTTAATTGTGTGAATCGCTTTTAAGCTGCACTTTCTCAGATTTGCTTGAATCTGTGCATGGTTTGCATATTTATATGCTGCGTCAAATGATCTAGGAAATTTTTCTTTGAAATAACTACTTGGCCATAAATTGAACCAACCTTGATGAATGATCCCTAGTTAGCCACGTTGAGCCTTGAAGCCTATTGTTCTTGATAACCTTACATTACAAGCCATTAACTCAGAAAAACCATGATTTTCCCATATCCTAGGATTTATGAGAGCATGGAATTTTAGCTTTGTGAGTGTTTTTGTGGAACTAAGTTTGGGGTGGCTACAAGTTCATGAATCATAGTTGAGAAAAAGAAAAGCAAAATTAAAGATCGAAGGCTTGAAAAAAAAAAGTGATGAAAAGTATTGAATATATGCCAAAAAGGGCAAGGTGAAAAAGTATAAAAAGGAAGAGGTTTGTAGCCACCCAATGCAAGGAATAGAATAATAATATGAGAGTAAATTCAATTGTTGCAATGGTAGTTTCATTCTCTCATTAATCCTAGGGGCTAAGCCTCTATCCTTTGAATATCTTACCTTGAGCCAGGCCTCATTACAACCTATGAAAGACCTTTTGATGATGCATACATATTTTTGTGGGAACCTTGATTGAGATGAAAATCAAATTCATGGGAAGTGCTCTTGAAATGCGCGATCGAATGAAAAGTTGGTAGCTTAGACAAATTGAGCGAATGAGTGAAATAGTAAATGCCCTTGTGAGGAAGGCAATTGTTTGAGTTTGGTGATCTCCCTTTTGTGTGTCACTTGGATCCTCAACTCAGATTACTGATTGCATGAATGATGGAATTCTCAATTGTTTAAAGTAGATGAATGTGGGTATCACTGATGGGTTTTCCTCTTTAGGAGGAGAGAAAAAGAAGGAGAGATAAATAAATAAAATAGCAAATAGAAAGAAAGAAGGTACGGGAGATTTGTAAGGAACTTATTGAATGAGAGAAGGAGCAAAACTCTCCTTGAATTGAGGCCATCTATTTGTTACGTAAGTTGGCTATAAAAGCCTTGCATGTTTTCATTTCTAAACATCCGAGAGAAACCAAAACGTAGAAAGTTTTGAGAGAGAGAGAAAGAGAGAACCTCATTGTTTGTAGGTAAGAGATAAATTCTTTTGAGAGAAAAATCCAAAAGAGAGTTTATCCATCAATATTTTTGGTGAGATTATTATTACAACTTTTGTAATCCTATTAATTTATAATGGAAGATATTTTTGTTGTCTCATTGTGATTATACATAGTGTGGGAAAAGTCTGATCCTGGGAATATAAATTATCCGCTGGCCTTGTATTAGGTGTTCTTATTTGGTATCTTTCCCAACAAGTGGTATCAAGAGCTTTGGTTTATTACACAATTTAACTTGTGTTATTCACAATGGACGAGTCAACCTCAACGGCATCCGCAACAATGATTAAGTTAACCTCTTCAAACTACTCCATTTGGAAGCCCAGAATGGAGGACATTCTCTACTGCAAAGATCTGTACCAACCTTTGCAAAATAAAGGGACGAAACCAGACAGCAAGTCTGATGACGATTGGAATTTGATGAACAGGAAAACTGTTGGACAAATTCGGCAATGGATAGATCAAAGTGTCTTTCATCACGTGGCGCAAGAAACAGTTGCGTTCACGTTATGGATGAAACTAGAAACGTTGTATGAGAGAAAGACGGCCCAGAATAAAGCCTCTACTATTCGACGACTGGTGAACCTCAAGTATAGAGAGACCCGGAGTGTTTCTGAACACTTGAGCGATTTCCAAGGATTGGTGAATCAACTCACCAATATGAAGATGGTGCTTGACAATGAATTGCAAGCATTGTTACTACTCAGTTCCTTGCCAGACAATTGGGACACACTTGTGGTTTCATTGAGTAACTCAGCACCACAAGGTGTTCTAACATTGGACATAGTAAAAGACAGCATGTTCAATGAAGAATCAAGAAGGAAGGAGCAAGGAATGCCGACAGAGTCTGAGGCGCTTGTCACAGAGTACTGTGGAAGAAGCATCCACAAGAAGTTCAATACTAGAGACAAGTCAAGGGACAAGTCAAGAGATAAGTTCAAAGGAAGGTCAAGGACAAGAAGAGACATAGAATGTTACTACTGTCACGAGAAAGGCCACATGAAGAGAGAATGCAGGAAGCTCAAAAGAGAGCAGCAACAAAATGGTGATGCAAGTAACATAGCCGCTACCATTTTTCATGGAGATGAGGTAATCTTTGTTTGCGATGATGGTCATGTTAATTTGACATCACAAGATACATGTTGGGTCGTGGATTCCGGTGCATCATTTCATGTAACCTCACGAAGGGATTTCTTTTCTTCCTATACAAGCGGTGATTTTGGTCATGTGAGGATGGGGAATGATAATGGATCCAAGATTGTGGGAAAAGGAGATGTTTGCCTAGAAACAAACACTGGTTTTCGCCTAACATTGAAAGATGTGAGACATGTTCCTGACATGCGTCTCAATCTAATATCCACAGGCTTACTAGATGAAGAAGGCTATACTAGTGTGTTTGGAGATAGGAAATGGAAGCTAACACAAAGTTCCCTGGTGATCGCCCGAGGCAAGAAAGTAAGCACTCTTTATATGATAGAAGCCAAAGTCAATAATGGGTGTGTTAATGCTCTCGGAGAAGACTCCTCGGTTGAGCTATGGCATAAACGACTAGGACATATGAGTGAGAAGGGACTTCAAATTCTAGCCAAAAGAGATACACTGGCAGGTGTGAAAGGATCGAAAATGTCACCGAAGCCATGTACTAATTGCTTGGCTGGGAAGCAACATAGAGCTTCATTCAGCTACAAGGCCCCACATAGAAGACCCAATGTTTTAGATTTGGTACATTCTGATGTTTGTGGTCCAATGGCAACTAGTACTCATGGAGGTGCAAGATATTTTGTTACCTTTTTTGACGACCATTCCAGGAAGGTTTGGGCGTATGCCATCAAAACAAAAGATCAGGTGTTTGTAGTATTCAAACAGTTTCATGCTAGTGTTAAGCGAGAAACTGGTAAAAAGTTAAAGTGTGTTCGCACAGACAACGGAGGAGAATTTATGGGAGCTTTCAGACATTACTGCATGAGTAATGGAATCCGGCATGAACGATCTGTTCCGAAGACGCCTCAGCACAATGAAGTGGCTGAGAGGATGAATAGAACTATTGTTGAAAGAGTGAGAACATTGTTATCTCATGCCAAGTTACCCAAGAGCTTTTGGGGTGAGGCTCTGATGACTGCAGTTGATTTGATAAACTTATCCCCTTCAGCTCCGTTGAATGGTGATGTTCCAAACAAGTTTTGGATAGGTAAAGATGTATCCTACAACCATTTGAAGGTGTTCGGTTGTTGAGCATTTGTTCATATTCCAAAAGATGAGAGGTCAAAACTCGACTCCAAGTCAAAGGAATGCATCTTCTTGGGGTATGGAAATAAAGAATTTGGGTACCGGCTATGGGATCCTGATGATGAAAAGATTATTAGAAGCAGCGATGTTATCTTCTTTGAAGACCATAATATTGAAGACATTCAGAAAGGTGTTAAGCCTATTAGTTCTAGAGAACATCCAATCAACTTGGATCCAGTTCCTCTTCCAGAGCATTACCGGGGAGATGCAATAGAAGATGTTGGAGATGCAGAAAATGAACCTCCAATCGATAACGATCCAAATGAAGAAGTAGCTGATGGTAACAGGAACGGTGGTATCGATGATGATATGGCTGAAGATTATGAGGAAGAAGAACAAGATATTCAAGAGCCCCAGTTAAGAAGGTCGGTCAGGATGCCTAAACCACAAACCAACTATCCTGCAACGGAATATGTGCTACTCACTGATGGGGAGAACCAGATTCTTATGAAGAAGCTATGATGGATGACCACAAGGGAGAATGGTTGAAAGCCATGCAAGAAGAAATGCAATCCTTGCATGAGAATAAGACTTATGAGTTGGTAGAGTTACCAAAAGGTAAAAGAGCACTCAAAAACAAATGGGTGTACAAGTTGAAGAGTGAGGAGAATATCTCACGACCCAGGTACAAGGCGAGGTTAGTCGTGAAAGGCTTAGGTCAGAAGAAAGGCATTGACTTTGAAGAGATTTTTTCACCCTTGGTAAAGATGTCATCAATTCGGGTAGTGCTTGGTTTGGCTGCAAGTTTGAATCTAGACGTGGAACAGCTAGATGTGAAAACTGCATTTCTTCATGGCGATTTAGAAGAAGAAATTTACATGGAGAAACCAGAGGGATTCAAAGTCAAAGGTAAAGAAGATTTAGTATGTCAGCTGAAGAAGAGTCTATATGGACTTAAGCAGGCACCACGTCAATGGTACAAGAAGTTTGATTCCTTCATGATTGAGCATGGATACCGAAGGACTACTTATGATCATTGTGAATTTGTGAAGAGATTTGTTGATGGTGAGTTCATCATACTACTTTTGTATGTTGACGATATGTTGATCATAGGACAAAACGGTGACAAGATCAGCAAGTTGAAGAATGAAATGAAGAAGTCTTTTGCTATGAAAGACTTGGAACCCGTGAAGCATATTCTTGGTATGTCCATCCGTCGTGATCGGAAGGAACGAAAGCTGTGGTTATCACAAGAAAAATATATCGAGAAGGTATTGGAGCGGTTTCATATGGAGAAAGCAAAGGCAGTTGCTACTCCACTTGCTAGTTACTTTATGATAAGCTCAAAGCAAAGTCCTACAAGTGAAATTGAAAAGGAGGAGATGTGCAAGGTGCCATATGCCTCAACTGTTGGAAGCTTAATGTATGCAATGGTGTGCACACGACCGGACATAACACACGCAGTTGGTGTTGTAAGCAGATTCATGGCTAAACCAGGAAAAGAGCATTGGAATGCTGTAAAGTGGATTTTAAGATATCTCAGAGGTTGGCTACACAGATGCAGACATGGCGGGAGATATTGATTCAAGGAAATCTACTTCTGGATTCCTGATTACATTTTCAGGGGGAGCAGTATCGTGGCAGTCAAAACTACAAAAATGTGTTGCTTTGTCTACCACAGAGGCAGAGTTCATTGCAATAACAGAAGCTTGCAAAGAAATGCTATGGATGAAGCGATTCTTGCATGAGTTAGGACAAGAACAACAGAAGTACATTATGCATTGTGACAGTCAGAGTGCTATACACTTGAGCAAGAATTCGAGCTTTCACTCGAGGTCGAAGCACATCGATGTGAGATATCACTGGATACGTGATATACTGGAATCCAAGCAATTACAACTTGATAAAATCCATACTGATGACAACAGCTCAGATATGATGACCAAGTCCTTACCTAAGGACAAGTACGAGTTTTGCAGAAAAGCAGCTGGATTGCTGGAGCCCTCCACCTAAATCGGAAGGGGAAGATTGATGGGTTTTCCTCTTTAGGAGGAGAGAAAAAGAAGGAGAGATAAATAAATAAGGAGATTTGTAAGGAACTTAATGAATGAGAGAAGGAGAAAAACTCTCCTTGAATTGAGGCCATCTATTTGTTACGTAAGTTGGCTATAAAAGCATTGCATGTTTTCATTTCTAAACATCCGAGAGAAACCAAAACATAGAAAGTTTTGAGAGAGAGAGAGAGAGAACCTCATTGTTTGTAGGTGAGAGATAAATTCTTTTGAGAGAAAAATCCAAAAGAGAGTTTAGCCATCAATATTTTTGGTGAGATTATTATTACAACTTTTGTAATCCCATTAATTTATAATGGAAGATATTTTTGTTGTCTCATTGTGATTATACATAGTGTGGGAAAAGTCTGATCCTGGGAATATAAATTATCCGCTGGCCTTGTATTAGGTGTTCTTATTTGGTATCTTTCCCAACAATCACATTGTTGCAAAGGGGGAAAACATTGAAGAAAAAATTTGTGTGTTAAATTGCATGAAATCTGTGTAAAAATTGATTGAGTCCTTTAAGTTTGCCATGTTTTGAGTCTTTTTGAGTTTTAGCTTGCTTGGGGACAAGCAAGGTTTAAGTTTGGGGTGCTTTGATTAGCCTCTGGCTCATCTATTTTCCAGCTAGAAAAGGGGTAGATTTTGTGCCTAATTGGGCGAGTCAACCTCGCTAATCTCCCAAATTGGCCTTGTTTTGTTCATAAGTTAGAATTTGATTCGCTTAATGCATTTTTAGTAGTTTTTAGTTTATTTTGAGTAGAATTACGCTTTTCGTTTCCTTTTTGTTGTTTCAGGTTAAAAGTGAAGCTCTTAGAGTCAAGGAAAATGAAGAAAACAGTGGAAAAACAATTCTGGAAGTTTCGCCTCGCGAAACAGGATCTCGCCTCGCGAGCCTGAAGACCAGCCTGAACAGCAACAGCCACCCTTTCTGTCTCGCCTCGCGAGCCTGAAGGCCTGACTGTGCCAGAGATGTCACCCTTTTTGTCTCGCCTCGCGAATCACCATCTCGCCTCGTGAGTATTCAAAACCAAGATGGAGCCAAAACTGAATTTCGCCTCGCGAGAGATTTCTCGCCCCGCGAGCGGGCGAGACCCAAAACTTCTATTTATAGGCTGTTTTAGGACAGATTGAAAGAACTTTTTGTTCACCACTTGTTTTAGATTGCTTTTGAGATACGAATCCTTATTCTTTGGAGCTGCGTCTCCCTATTTCTTTTCTTATTTGACAATCATGATGAATTCCAATTGTTTGTGCATTGTTACAAGCATGAGGAACTAATCCCCTTGTCTAAGGGATCAATGAAACCACCCATGGCGGTGTAGCGTTCAATGTGATGTATGTTTCCCTCCTTTACCTCAATTCAAGTTTTCCAATTCTGAATGTATTGCGTTGATCATAAGCATAAATGATTGACTAGTTAACGTGATGAGGCTTGATAGGCAATTCGCATTTAGAACTTGAATTGGGATCACTGATTGAATATTGCACGAGAGTGAGTAGGAGATCAGTTCAACCTTATAGGGAACAAGATTTAATAGAGTTTGATGATTGGGTTATGAGACCTAGCAAGTAATTAACTCAACCGTTGAATACGTCCTATTGAGCACGATAGTGTCATTAGGAGAATTTGGGGGTCCTGGTTGACATTGCAATTGAACTTAGGAAAGGGATCATCATCACTTGGGTACTATGCATGATTGGGTATGTGGATTTGTGACCTTAGATGTTTAATCCAGATTTTAATTCTCATCTCATCTTATCGCTTCCTACTTTATCTCTAATTGAATTGTTGAATTGAATTGCGATCATATTTTCTCTCTCTTCTCAACCACTTGCTATTACTTGGTCAAACGTATCGAATTTCTTGCAAATTGGTAGAATTGGTAGCCCGATCCCTATGTCCGACCTCAATAATTACTTACCGTGTTTATTACACGATGACCCGGTACACTTGCCGGTGACTCAACACTCATCCACCGGGAGGGGGTGCCAGTGAGTACAGTGATGGAGAAGGTCCCACGGCTGCCCATCGACCAGGAGTACATCCGGTGTTTCTGTTACGTAGCCCCGGCCCCACCTAGGAGGCCGCCACCCCTACCCACTCAGAGGCCACGATCAGCGGACATGGCTCTGCTCTTGCAGAACCAGCAGGCGATGAGGCAGGATCAGGAGGTACTGCAGGAGTTCTTCCGGGAGATGTCATTGGCCCAGCAGCAGGGTCGAGTGCCCGTATACCCCTCCGAGGAGGAGCTGTCCCCTCGGCTTGGGTGGCAGGACTACCCTGGGGACCAGGGTGCTATGCCACAGGGGGGTTCCCGAGGGACCAGAGGATGAGGAGGCACCGGAGGACCAGGGTGACCCGGCGGACGACATTGATTTTGATCAGTGATCTGGGCCCCTACATTACTTTATTTAGATTTCTAGCTAGGAGTTTCGATATGGTTGTACACTGATAGCTAGCTAGAAACTCTATTTATTGACCTTTTACTAGCAAACTTGGATAGCTGTATATGTTTACTGTTTTTATGTTATTGTTTTAACTTTCATGTTTGCTTGTGAATGGATCAACATGGAGAGCCCGAAATATCATGGGCCAACCAATTGGATGAGGATGAGACCGAAACTAGCCGCACTGTGAAGCGGGGTAGTAGAGAGATGAAAAGAGACAAGGCAATCAACTAAAAGCATGAGGTCCGCTCGGACCCCCTTGAGATAAAAATTTCATATCCTTTCTCTTATTATTTCCCTTTTTCCATTTGTTTTTGAGTTTCGCTCTTGAATAATTTGAGAAGATCAAGAGTATGTGAGTGAGTTTTGTGTCGGCAAGCTTGGTGGATTTTAATTAAATTTAGTATAGATTGACTGCATGAATTATGTTGACCATTGATGATTTCCCCCTAGGTTATGAAAATCGAAAATTTGATCCCCATGTGGAAAATTGAAAATTGAACTTTGAGGAATTTTATTGTGATTGCTTGATTTATGACAAGTTTGGGGTGAAGGGGTGCACACACTAGGAATTGTATCTCGGTCAAACAATTTGCAAAAATGTCCAGGTGAGAAATTTGAGCCTCCAACATGTTCTTAATTGTGTGAATCGCTTTTAAGCTGCACTTTCTCGGATTTGCTTGAATATGTGCATGGTTTGCATATTTATATGTTGCATCAAATGATCTAAGCAATTTTTCTTTGAAATAACTACTTGGCCATAAATTGAACCAACTTTGATGAATGATCCCTAGTTAGCCACATTGAGCCTTGAAGCCTATTATCCTTGATGACCTTACATTACAAGCCATTAACTCAGAAAAACCATGATTTTCCCCTATCCTAGGATTTAGGAGAGCATGGAATTTTAGCTTTGTGAGTGTTGTTGTGGAACTAAGTTTGGGGTGGCTACAAGTTCATGAATCATAGTTGAGAAAAAGAAAAGCAAAATTAAAGGCCGAAGGCTTGAGAAAAAAAAGAAAAAAAAGTGTGATGAAAGTATTGAATATATGCCAAAAAGGGCAAAGTGAAAAAGTATAAAAAGGAAGAGGTTTGTAGCCACCCAATGCAAGGAATAGAATAATAATATGAGAGTAAATTCAATTGTTGCAATGCTAGTTTCATGCTCTCATTGATCCTAGGGACTAAGCCTCTATCCTTTGAATATCTTACCTTGAGCCAGGCCTCATTACAACCTATGAAAGACCTTTTGATGATGCATACATATTTTTGTGGGAACTTTGTTGAGATGAAAATCAAATTCATGGGAAGTGTTCTTGAAATGCGAGATTGAGTGAAAAGTTGGTAGCTTAGACAAACTGAACGAATGAGTGAAATATTAAATGCCCTTGTGAGGAAGGCAATTGTTTGAATTTGGTGATCTCCCTTTTGTGTGCCACTTGGATCCTCAACTTAGATTACTGATTGCATGAATGATGGAAATTCTCAATTGTTTAAAGTAATTGAATGTGGGCATTACATTGTTGCAAGGGGGGAAAACATTGAGGAAAAATTGTTGTGTTAAATTGCATGAAATCTGTGCAAAAATTGATTGAATCCTTTAAGCTTGCCAAGTGTTGAGTCTTTTTGAGTTTTAGCTTGCTTTGGGACAAGCAAGGTTTAACTTTGGGGTGTTTTGATAAGCCTCTAGCTCATCTAGTTTCCAGCTAGAAAAGGGGTAGATTTTGTGCCTAATTGGGCGAGTCAACCTCGCTAATCTCCCAAATTGGCCTTGTTTTGTTCCTAAGTTAGAATTTGATTCGTTTAATGCATTTTTAGTAGTTTTTAGTTTATTTTGAGTAGAATTACGCTTTTCGTTTCCTTTTGTAGTTTCAGGTTAAAAGTGAAGCTCTTAGAGTCAAGGAAAATGAAGAAAACTGTGGAAAAACAATTCTGGAAGTTTCGCCTCGCGAAACAGGATCTCGCCTCGCGAGCCTGAAGACCAGCCTAAACAGCAACAGTCACCCTTTCTGTCTCGCCTCGCGAATCACCATCTCGCCTCGCAAGGCTGAAGGCCTGACTGTGCCAAAGATGTCACCCTTTCTGTCTCGCCTCGCGAATCACCATCTCGCCTCGCGAATATTCAAATCAAGATGGAGCCAAAAACTGAATTTTGCCTCGCGAGAACTTGATCGCCCCCGCGAGCGGGCGAGACACAGAACCTCTATTTATAGGCTGTTTTAGGGCAGATTTAGGGATCTTTTTTTCACCACTTGTTTTAGATCACTTTTGAGATACAAATCCTTATTCTCTGGAGCTGCGTCTCCCTATTTCTTTTCTTATTTGACAATCATGATGAATTCCAATTGTTTGTGCATTGTTACAAGCATGAGGAACTAATCCCCTTGTCTAAGGGATCAATGAAACCACCTATGGCGGTGTAGCGTTCAAAGTGATATATGTTTCCCTCCTTTACCTCAATTCATGTTTTCCAATTCTGAATTTATTGCGTTGATCATAAGCATGCATGATTGACTAGTTAACATGATGAGGCTTGATAGGCAATTCGCGTTTAGAACTTGAATTGGGATCATTGATTGAATATTGCACGAGAGTGAGTAGGAGATCAGTTCAACCTTATAGGGAACAAGATTTAATAGAGTTTGATGATTGGGTTATGAGACCTAGCAAGTAATTAACTCAACCGTTGAGTACGTCCTATTTGAGCACGATAGTGTCATTAGGAGAATTTGAGGGTCCTGGTTGACATTGCAATTGAACTTAGGAAGGGGATCATCATAACTTGGGTACTATGCATGATTGGGTAGGTGGATTTGTGACCTTAGATGTTTAATCCAAATTTTAATTCTCATCTCATCTTATCGCTTCCTACTTTATCTCTAATTGAATTGTTGAATTGAATTGCGATCCTATTTTCTCTCTCTTCTCAACCACTTGCTATTACTTGGTCAAACGTATCGAATTTCTTGAAAATTGGTAGAATTGGTAGCCCAATCCCTGTGTCCGACCTCGGCAATTACTTACCGTGTTTATTACTTACGACGATCCGGTACACTTGTCGGTGTCTCAACAACGTGGCAAATGGACGCGGCTATTTTTCTCTTCAAATAAACACGGTTATTTGACTCTTCAAATTATACTTGGCTACTCTGTCAGATGGAAACAGTTATTTTTCAAGAAGGACGCAAACTCTACAAAGATCAAAAGAATCTCATTTCAAGAAGAAGAATCAAGAAAGCAGATTTTATTAAATCAGATCCAAATCTGTTTTAAATGATCCCAACGGCTATAATTTGTCTTCTATAAAAAGAAGGATCAAAAGGAACACTTAACACAACAACACAACACGATAACAACAACACAACTCATTCTGATTGTGAAACTACGAAAGATCCAAAAAGTGCTTCATCTCTGAGAAAAGTGTGATATTAGTTAGAATTTCAATTTGTATAATCAGACTTTTAGAGTCTTTCTTCTACTCAATTCTTTTCATGAATTAGTGTGATTAAGAGAGGGTATCTCTTAGGCTTGAACAAGGATAGAAGGGATCCTTGGGTATAGAAAATCTAGTGTGCTTTCTGGTGATTTTTCGAGCAAGGAGGTTATCCTTGTGTTGCTGTAATTGGAATTGTGTAATTGCCGATTATAGTGGAGAAAACCACAGAGGTGTGGGACTGGATGTAGGCTTACCAGAGGAGGTAGCCGAACTAGGATAAATCGGTTTGCGTGTTCTTCTCATCTCTAAACTCCATATACTTGTTAACTTGAATCTTTAATCTGCAATCTTTGTTAAAATCTGTTGTTACTACTTATAATTCTTCTTGTCATCATTACTTGTTCCATAACCTGATTCTTGGGAATTAAAATTCAATGAAAACCAATTTTTCTTTAAAGAAACACTGTTTTGTTTTAAATTGTTGAAAAAGTTTTCAATATCTCAATTCACCCCCCCCCCCCTCTTGAGACCGTAGCCACTACCAACACTTTGGTCACTACTATATCTCAAGCCAAGGATCTCACTACCTTGACTATGGATGAACTTCTTGGAACACTCACCGTTCATGAGCAAGAACTTGGAGATGAAATTGCACCAAAGAAGGGCAAGTCAATTGCTCTGAAAGCTTATCAAAAGTCAACAAAAGTTTCCAAGGCTCTGAAGGCAGCTGAGTCATCCCATGATGTTGACCTATCAGAACTTGAGGATTCTGAGAGTGATGAAGAATTGTCTCTCCTGACCAGGAAGATAAAGCTTCTCCTACAGAAAAAGAATTTCAAGAGGGATAAGCCATTCTGAAGGTTCAACAAGGACAAGAACTTCAAAGAATCCACCTCAACAGACAAAAGTCTAATTGTTTGCTATGAGTGCAAGAAGTCTGGTCACATCAAGGCTGAATGTCCTCAACTCAAGAAGGCCCTTTTTAAGAAATTCTTCAAGAAGAAGAAGAAAGGAATGATGGCTACTTGGGAGGATCTGGAGTCAACATCTTCTGATGAAGAAACAGAGGAAGAAGCTAATCTCTGTTTGATGGCCAACACTGACTTTGACGATGAGGTACATCCTGACTATGAGGAATTACTTGATGCCTATGAGGAGTTGATGGAGGAATCCAACTGCTTATCTAAAGCCTTCAAATCCCTCAAGAGAGAGTATGTAAAGCTCACCAGTGAGCGTAAACAGAAATCGCAAGAGTGCGAGAAACTGGCTAAAGAGAACTGTGAGCTGAAGACTGAAAAGTCTAATGAAGCAAAGATCTCAAGTGAAACATCACCATCTGAAGAAGTTGAGAAACTTCAACAGAAAGTGGAAGAGATCACTTATGATCTTGCCAAATTTGTTAATGGTAGAGACAATCTGACTAAGCTACTTGGAAGTCAGAGGCACTCTCTTAACCAAATCTACACCTGTTTGTAACTTCTGTGAAAAAATTGGACATGTTATGTCTAAGTGTATCTATAAGAAGAGAAGGAAGTCTTCATAGACTCCTAGAACTAACAGAAAAGGACCCAGAAAAATATGGGTACCTAAAGATCAAATAATTTTTGTTTCAGATGTCCTCAACAGGACAAAGAAAACACCACTACTGGTACCTGGACAGTGGCTGCTCGCGTCATATGACAGGAGAAAGGTCTATGTTCCTAGACCTCCAACTTAAGAAAGGAGGACACGTTGCCTTCGGAGGGAATCAGAAAGGGAAAGTTATAGGAATTGGTACTATTGGTGGTAAACCCCCTCTTCCCTCTATATCTAATGCTCTTATGGTTAAAGGATTAAGCCACAATTTGCTTAGCATAAGTCAATTATGTGATAGTGGGTTTGATGTTTCCTTTACCAAGGATGTATGCATAGTTAAAGACTGTTGTGGCAAAACCCTCTTTTCAGCTAAAAGGTAGCAAAATCTTTATAAGTTTGAACTGTCTGTTCTCTCATATCAAAGTGTAACCTGTCTGATGTATAAAGAGGATGAGAGATGGTTATGGCATAAGAAACTAGGACATGCTAGTATGAAACTAATTTATGAATTTAAAAGGAATAATCTCGTGAGAGGATTGCCTGATATTAGTTTTAAGAAAGATGTCTTGTGTGATGCATGTCAGAGAAATAAACAGATAAAATCAAGTTTCAAATCTAAAAACCAAGTATCAAACTCTAGACCTCTTCAGTTGTTACACATGGATCTGTTTGGACCAGTTAGTTTTGCCAGCCTGGTTGGAAGAAAATATGGATTTGTCATGGTTGATGACTATTCCACATACACATGGGTACTCTTCCTAACACACAAGAATGAGTCTTTTAAGGCTTTCTCAGTATTCTGCAAAAGAGTATAAAATGAGTAGGGTTTCTATATTTCTACCCTTAGAAGTGAGTATGGGGGAGAATTTGAAAATGAGCAGTTTAGACAGTTCTGTGAGGAGAATGGAATCTCTCATAATTTCTCTGCACCTAGAACTCTACAACAAAATGGAGCAGTTGAGAGAAAGAACATATCTCTGCAAGAGATGACTAGATATTTGCTCAATGAAAATAATCTCCCTAAGTACTTCTGGGCAGAAGCTGTAAACATTGCTTGTTATGTACAAAACAGAATACTTATTAGGCCTTTTCTAAAAAGAACTCCTTATGAATTGTGCAAAAGAAAAAGCCCCAACATATATTATTTTCATGCTTTTGGATGTGGATGTTTTATTCTGAATACCAGAGATAATCTTGGAAAGTTTGATTCTAAGGTAGATAAAGGAATTTTCGTAGGATATTCTGAAAAGTCTAAGGCTTTTAGAGTATACAATTCAAGAACTTGTATTATTGAAGAATATGTTCATGTTAAATTCAATGATGGATTAAAGACTGATAAAGAACTATTAGATCTAGAAGATGATCTTGCAGGTCTTGATTTAAACAAGCCAGAAAGTCAGCAACCCAATCTAACCAAAACAGAACCTGTGCCTAAGGCTGAAAGACAAGTGGAACAGACGAATCAGCATACAAGTCAAGATCTTCATGATGATCTTAAAAGGGATTGGAAGTTCACCACTCATCATCCTAAGGATCTTATTATTGGAAATCCTTCTAAAGGAGAAAGAATCAGATCCACATTAAGAGAATTAAGCAATGTGGCCTTTATTTCAGATTTGGAGCCTAAATGCATTGAAGAAGCTCTTGACAATGAAAGATGGATTCTTACTATGCAAGAAGAACTTAACCAGTTCACCAGAAATGATGTCTGGACTCTTGTCTCTAAGCCTAAAAACAAGTCGGTTATTGGAACAAGATGGGTCTTCAGAAACAAATTGGATGAAGATGGTAACGTTGTCAGAAATAAGGCAAGGTTAGTAGCTCAAGGCTATAACCAACAAAAAGGTATTGATTATACTGAAACCTTTGCACCTGTAGCTAGAATAGAAGCCATACATATTTTAATGTCATATGCTGCACAACACCAAATTACCCTGTTTCAAATGGATGTAAAAAGTGTTTTTCTAAATGGTATAATTGAAGTAGAAGTGTATGTTAAACAACCCCCTGGTTTTGAGGATACTGATAAACCAAATCACATTTTCAAACTTAAAAAGGCATTATATGGTTTGAAGCAAGCACATAGAGCATGGTATGATAGACTCAGTTCTTTTCTCATGCATAATGGTTTTACTAGAGGACAAGTAGACACTACTCGGTTCAAAAAATGCTCTAAAGAGGACTTTGTTATAGTTCGAATATATGTTGATGATATTATTTTTGTAGCAACTAATGAAAAGCTGTGCAAGAAATTTTCAAATCTAATGCAAGTTGAATTTGATATGAGCATGATGGGAGAATTTAAGTTCTTCCATGGATTACAAATCAAGAAGACAAGTGATGGAATTTACATTCATCAACAAAAATATACCAAGGAGTTACTCAATAAATACAAAATGGAAAATGCAAAGCTCATGAAAACCCCTATGCAACCCAATGCAAAACTAAGCAAAGATGATGAAGGTAAAGAGGTAGATACAATTGTCTACAGAGGTATGATTGGCTCTCTACTGTACTTAACTTCAAGCAGACTTGACATTCAATTTAGTGTCTGCATGTGTGCTAGATTCCAATATGATCCTAGAGAATCTCAGCTTAAGGCTGTTAAAAGAATATTTAGATATTTACTTGGAACTACCAATCTTGGTTTGCTGTATTTAAGATCAAAAGAATACAGATTAGTGGGATATTGTGATGCTGATTTTGCTGGAGACAGAATAGAAAGAAAAAACATCAGTGGGGGATGTCACTTCATTGGAGTAAGTTTAGTTTCATCGTCAATCAAGAGGCAGACAACCATTGCCCTGTCTACTACTGAAGCAAAATACATCTATGTTGCTAGTTGCTGCTCTCAACTCTTATGGATAAAACATCAACTTGAGGATTACTCTATTTATGAACATAACATATCTGTATGGTGTGATAATTCCAGTGCTATATGCTTAACTAAAAATTTAATTCAACATTCTAAGGCTAAGGATATTGAAATCAAACATCATTTCATTAGGGATTATGTTCAGAAAGGCATCTTTGATATTAAGTTTGTTAAAACTGAAAATCAATGGCCTGATATTTTCACTAAACCCCTCGCAGAAGAAAGGTTTTTATTTATTAGAGATAATCTAAACATGCATTGCATTGTTGAATGACATGTCTGAATGTTAACCTTTCTGTGCTAAATCTGTCATTACTCCTATATACATGTTCTTTTAACTAAGCATTAGTTCAGGGGGAGTTATGATACAATAGTTTAAGTGGAGTATGTCTCATATGCTTGCTGCATTACTATGATTTTCTTAACATGTTATCTTGCCCTTAAACATATATCATAAATAAAACTTGATAACCCTTTTTGATGTTGACAAAAGGGGGAGAATGGGAGAAATGAGAAATGTGATAGAAATGTGTTATAGAAGAATGAATATGAATCAATATGATATGAATCTTAAATAATACATGGACATGAGTATGCTCTAATAGTTGCCATAATTGCTCAGATAAATGCTAAGTAAGATTGCTCTAATAATAATTTCAAAGTAAAACAAGTCAAACTTAATGTCTGATCTAGCATCTGCATGACCTGTCCGCTTAAGAAAATTTCAATCTATCTGATATATGTTATTTTCTTTTTTGATATTTTATGAGGTTCATTAAATCATCGCAATGTTTGTTATCATCAAAAAGGGGGAGATTGTTAAGTCTCTAAAATGTCTAATGTGCATTTCCCTAAGTTTTGATGAGAACCAAACATTGGTTAATGATTTAGTTAACCTTCATATTGGTTGCTAACCTGTCAATCTAGTGTGCAGATTAAAACTGTAAGAATCATCCGTCCAACGCAAATAATAGAATCATCCATCCAACACAAGTGATTGAAACGCACGTCCAACACTGTAGTGATAGAAGCTCACGTCCAACACTGAAGTGATTGAAGCTCACGTCCAACACTGAAGTGATTGAAGCTCATGTCCAACGCAAGTGATAGAATCTCACGTCCAATACTAAAGTGATAAAAGTCAGCGTCCACTTAAGTGATAAAAGCCAGAGTCCACTAAAGTGATAAAAGCCAGCGTCCACTAAAGTGATAAAAGCCAACGTCCATTAAAGTGACAGAAGCGCTCGTCTACTGAACCGATAGAAGCGCTCGTCTACTGAAGTGATAGAAGTGCTAGTCCATCAAGGTAACAGAAGTGGTCGTCCACACAAGTCTTTGGACTTGCCGAGTCCTTAATATGGAGCTCATCTACTAGCTTACGTTCAACAAGTTAAAGGAGTATCCGTCCAATGACTTAGCATTTGGAGCTCGTCTACTAGCCCGAATGTAAAATCTTAAATGGATAGATGGACGAAGCTATTTTCAAGATGGACGCGCTTATCTTATGAACGCGAATTCTATAAGAATTATCATAATCTTGTTTCAAGAACCAGGATCAAGAAAAGTCAGAAGTTACTCTCTCAAGCAACCTTGGATATCAGTACCAAAGACCAGTTAAAGAATGCTTCCAACATGCTTTATTCCTTAGTACCTCTGGTCCTTACACGAAATGGGAATTGTACTCAGTATTGTACAAAAAGCTCTCTACACAACTCTGATATGACTGTATCACGATGCATAAAGCCATGATCCTTCATGTTAGAGTACAACCAACGTTCCTATTGCATTAATGGCTGCCCAGAACGACTCTATTGCATTTAATGAAGTTCTGCTAGAAGCCAACATCTGAGGGAATGTCTCTAACGGATCCTAAATGCTTGAAGACCATAAATACAGAAGTCATTGAAGATGAAGCACAGATAAGAGAGAATACACATAGCATTAAAGAGCCATTACTCTGCGCATTAATATCTTCACTCTTTCATTCCGTATTATTCAATCATTTGAAGTTGTTATACAGACTTTCCTAAGCTTTACATTTAAACCATTCTGAGTATTAGTGAAAGATCTGTCTGTGAGAAGTTGTATTTATTACAAACCAAATCTCTCAAACAAACCTGAGTGAGCCTGAAGAGGCTAAGTGTGCAAATAATACTTGTTTTGAGTCTGGAGAGGCTAGGTGTGCAAAGAATACTTGTCTTTGAGCCTGAAGAGGCTAGGTGTGCAAACAATACTTGAGTCTGTAACCTGATCAGTTATAGTGGATAAATCTTGGTGCTGCTAAGGACTGGACGAAGCTTTTTGTTTTGAAGAGTGAACCAAGATAAATAACTGTGTCAATCCCTCTTTCCTTAAACTCTTTAGTTGCTTTAGTTTTCTTACGTCTATCAAGTGGTGTGTTTGCCAAAAGTCACCCGTCCATCTTGTATCCTTCCACTCGTCCAAACCTAGCTTCTGTATGCGAAAAGATTTCAACTTTGTTCAAATTCTGATAAACACAATTCAACCCCCCTTCTTGTGTTTATAGTTGTCTATTTCAATTTGCATCCGAAAAGAACTTATTTCTTTGTTATATAGTCCATCCCTTCGGAACTCATTTGAAGACTTGAAGTTAGCCATATCCGTGAACCAAGGAGAAACTTTTTCAAAATTTGTAAACAATCTCTCATCAGGAAATTCTTCCTTGATGTCTAGCAATTTCTCCTCAATGTCGAGATTAACCAACCTCTGCAAGTAGTCTGCCACTCCATTTTCCGAGCCTTTGCGGTACCTAATCTCAATATCAAACTCCTGCAAAAGAAGAATCCACTGAATTAATCTGGGTTTGGCCTCTTGTTTTGTCATCAAGTGTCTTATGGCCGTATGATCGGTGAAAACAATAATTTTAGGCCCTACAACATAAGATATAAATTTATCTATAGCAAAAACCACTGCAAGGAGGTCTTTTTCAGTGGTGGAATAGTTAGCTTGTCCCTCAGTTTAAACTTTACTTGCATAGTAAATCACATGAGCTAACTTTTCCACAGTTTGTCCCAAAACTACCCCCACCGCAAAATCACTTGCATCATACATGATTTCAAAGTGTAAATTCTAATTAGGTGCAGTGATTGTGGGTGTGGTGACAAGCATATTTTTCAAAGTATTGAAAGAATTTAAACAAGAAGAATTAAAATCAAGTATACATCCTTCACAAGAAGGTCACATAGCGATTTTGCTAACTTTGAGAAATCTCGAATGAACCTCCGATAGAAACCGGCATGTCCCAAGAAATGCCTCGCCCCCTTCACATTGGTTGGTGGGGTAGCTTTTCGATTAACTCGATCTTGGCTCTATCCACTTCAATCCCCTTTTGGGAGATTTTGTGCTCCAAAACTATACCTTCCTTAACCATGAAATGACATTTTTCCCAATTAAGCACAATGTTGGTTTCTTGACACCTCTCTAGCACGCAAGCCAAGTTCTTCAACCAATTATCAAAGGATGTACCAAAAATCGAGAAGTCATCCATAAATACCTCAATGATTTTCTCCACCATGTCCAAGAAGATAGAGAGCATGCACTTTTGGAAAGTCGCCGGAGCGTTACACAATCAAAAAGGCATCCTCCTATAAGCAAAGATTCCATAGGGACATGCGAATGCCGTCTTCTCTTGGTCCTTTGGATCTAACACAATTTGGTTGTAACCGGAGTAACCATCCAAAATGCAATAATACTCATATCCAGCCAACATCTCTACCATTTGATCATTGAATGGAAGAGGGAAGTGATTCTTCCTTATTGCATCATTTAGCTTCCTATAATCCACACAAACTCTCCACCCCGTGACGGTCCTTGTTGGAATCATCTCATTGTTTTCATTGACCACCACGGTTGTGCCACCTTTCTTCGGGACCACATGAATTGGACTTACCTAATTGCTATCCGAGATTGGATACATGATTCCGACATCCAAAAGCTTAATCACCTCTTTACGCACCACTTCCTTCATGATGGGATTTAACCGTCTTTGTGGTTGAACCACCAGTTTATAATCATCCTCCATAAAAATTTTGTCCATGCATAAAGAAGGACTTATACCTTTTAAATACGAAATCTTCCACCCAATGGCGGATTTGTGTTCCCTAAGAACCCTTAAGAGCTTATCTTCCTCATCCTTTTTCAAGGCATTGCTAATGATAACCGGGTGATGTCCCCCTTGCTCAAAAATGCATACCTTAAGTGAGTTGGGAGTTGCTTCAACTCCGGTGCCTTGTTGTCCTCCTCCACTCCTTCCTTGTCAAGCTTTTCCTTTTGGCATGCATCCTTGGGGAGATTTGGCAATGCTTCCATGTTCTTAAAGCACTCTTGATAATCATCATCTTCTAAAAAGTCTCATTCTTCATCTTCAACATGGCATTTTACCAACACTTTTTCAAGTGTAGAACCATGGGCTTCTTGTGTGGCTATAGCTTTCACAATTGGTTCCACCACATCAACACCATATGCATAAGATTTCTCAACCGGATGTTTCATTGCTTCAAAAACATTGAAGACTACATTCTCATCTTGCACCCTTAGTGTGAGCTTTCCTTGTTGCACATCTATTAAAGCACACCCGGTGGCCAAGAAAGGCATACCCAATATAAGAGGGACCTCGGCATCTTCATCCATATCTAGCACCACAAAGTCCACCGAGAATATGAACTTGTCCACCTTTACTAACAAGTCCTCAACCACCCCGTAAAGGTATTTAATAGAACGATCCACTAGTTGGAGTGACATCATAGTCTCTTTGGCCTCTTGAATGCCAAGCTTCCTCATCATCGATAGGGGCATTAAGTTGATGATTGTCCCTAAATCACATAGTGACTTCCCAATAGTCATCTCTCCAATGGTGCATGGTATGCTAAAAGAACCTGTATCCTTCAACGTAGGAGGTAGTTTTCTTTGAAGAATTGCACTACACTTCTCGGTTAAAGCAACCGTTTCCTCGTCCACTATCTTCCGTTTCTTGGAGAAAAGCTCCTTCATAAACCAAGAATAAGATGGCATTTGTTCCAAAGCTTTCGAGAATGGAATATTGATTTGAAGCTTATGGAATACATCAAGGAACTTGTTGAATTGCTTATCTTGCGCATGCTTCTTCAACCTCTCTGGATAAGGTACCTTCATGTAAGGAGGGAGATCTTGGGGTTCAACCCACTTCTTTCTTTGGAATTCTTCATCCACTAATTTCAATTTCTCACCTTGCTCCCGCATCTTCTCACTAGCTACCTCATCTTCCTTAGCTTGCTCCTTTTCCACTTGTGGTTGTTCTAGAGGTCAACTTCAGGAGAACTAGTTGCAATCCCATTTGATTCCAACACCTTACCACTTCTAGTCGTCACGGCATTGCATTGGTTCTTGGGGGCTGTTCTCTGTATTACCTGGGAAAGATCCTAGAAGACGCTCATTCAATTGCTTTGCAAGTTGTGCTACACGAGTCGCGCTATATGAGTCTCAAGATTTTGAATTGCTACCCCTGTGTGAGTTGCCAATTTGTCAATGGTTGTGTATGTATGCACTGTCAACTTCTCAATGGCGGCACTAGTCTTTTCAATAGCCAATTCCCATGGTTGTTTCCCACCATCTGTGATTTGTAACTGATTAGTCCTAGGGAGAGCTTGCTGAGTATTGTGTTGTTGAATCCCATAGTTCTGCCTCTGATTATGTTGTTGTTTCCCGACCAATCCACCACTGGTGTTACTCTAAGAGAAACCCGGATGGTCTCTCCTGACGTTCCAATTCCACCCATTGTGGTAGTCATTCTGTTTGTTCCTATGATAGTCATTGCGCTGTGGAACTGTGTCATAGAAGTTGTGACACGAGTCCACATGCTCCTGAGAAAAGTTACCCGGACAATTTTCATTGTCATGATCACCATTGCAAAAATCACAAGCCAGAGGCAAACCTTCTCGCACTGCATTGACCTTCACCTTGCTAGTAAGTGACTCATTTTGCTTCTTCAGAAGTACGTTCTGCTCAAGCATAGCTTCAATGGATGTTGCACCGAGTCCGGAATAATTTTGATGAGATGCACTAGAAGAGTGAATCCCATTACGGTTATAGTCATTCCTAGACATCTTATCCAATAATGCCCATGCATCTTCCACTGACTTGCAAGAGAAATAGACGTCATCTACGGCATCACAGTTCATCTGGTAGCGACCCTTCAACCCATTGAAGAAATGTTGAACCATTGTTACCAAATCAAAGTAGGAAGAAGGACATCTCCTCAAGAGCACATTATACCTCTCCCAAGCTTCATTGTAAGTCTCATTCTCATCTGGCGATCTTCAATTGTGTCGCTTTCTGTGGAGGAAAGAATCTTGTGAGGAATTTCCGAGCCATATCCTCCCAAGTAGTGATGCTACCTCTATCCAAATTCAAATCTAGCCAATCGCGTGCTCTATCCCAGAGAGAGAGAGAGAGAGGGAATAGTCGCAAACGGAAGGCATCATATGAAACTCCAAGAGTCTTCAACATATCACAGATCTCCAAAAAGTGTGCAATATGCATATGAGGATCTTGGCTTGCACTCCAATCAAACTGATTTCTATGCACCTGGTTAAGAACTGATGACTTGATCTCAAAATAATTTGTCGTGATGGTCGGTCTGACAACAATAGAAGCACAATCATCCAAGTTAGGACGATTATATTCATAAAAAGGCTTGTAAGCCGGAGGATCTCCTTCTACCATCCCTTCAAGATTGATGGGTTGGATTGCTTCATGTCTTATTTTCTCTCTTGGTTCCTTTCTCAACCTCTCCTCAGTCCTTCGAATCTCTGGGTCGTATAGCAAGTCTCCCGGTGGAACGGTAGCTCGCATACACAAAAACAAGGCAATCCAAGTGGATCAAAGAAGGTTAAAGAGATAAAAATTCAGGAAAATTAAAATAAAAAAATTTCTTGTTCAAAAAAAATTTTAATTTTCCTAAAATCTAGGAAAATTGGTTGTGCTAGTCCCCGGCAACCACGCCAAAAACTTATTGCGAATCCGGCAAGTGTGCCGGTTCATTGAAAGTAATAAAAACATGGTAAGAAATACCGAGGTCGAACACAAGGATTAGGAGACCAATTTAACCTAATCTTTAAATGAAATTTAAAACGTTTGACCAAGTCAATAATAGTTGGTTGAGAACAGAGAGAAATGTAAAGTAACAACAGTTATCAAAATCAATTATCCAAAAATGCTAACAGATATCAAAAGATAAAATTAATGATTAAAGCTTCTAAGGTCACGAATCCACCTACCCAATCATGCAAGCTACCCAAGTGATGATCTTCTATTTCCTATGTTCAATTTCATTGTCAACCGGGACCCCCAATTTCTCCTAAAGACACTACCAATGCTCTAAAGGATGTATCTAAACTGTAAATTAATCACCTACCAAGTCTCATAACCTATAGTTAGACTCTATTAAGTTATTGTTCCCTCTATGGTTACACCAATCTCCTACCCACTACCAATGCAATAATCAACTGGTGTTCCTAATTCAAGTCCTAAACGCGAATCACCTACCAAGTCTCGATGCACTAGACAAGTTAACCAAGTGCACTTCTGATTAACGCAATCAAATCAGAATTAGAAAACAAGAATTGAGATTAGGAATAAGAAAAATATCACGTTGAAATTCGCTATGCCATCAAAGGTGGCTTCATCGCTCCCCTAGAATAGGGATTAGTTCCTCATGGAGACAAGAGCAACAATCAAAGAAGTAAAAGAATTCATTCTAAGAGAAGAAAACTACTGAAAAACAAAGGGAGACGCAGCTCCAAGGAAATTAGGATTAGCAATTATCAAAAGCTCCTTAAACTTCCCTAAAACAAGCTTTATATAGTGGACTGGGCTGTGCACGCTCGCGAGGCGAGCAGGGATTCTCGAGGCGAATCTTAAGTTTGGCGCCAGTTCAAATTTGGCTGCTCGCGAGGCAAGCTTGAGTGACCTTCAATTCTCCTGCTACTGGCTCGCGAGGCGAGAACTTCCTTCGCATCGCGAGGCTGAATGGTGCCTGTTCTTGCTCAGTTCTGCTCCTCTGGCTCGCGAGGCAAGCACCTTCTCGCGAGGCGAATCTGTCTTTTTGCCTTTATGCTTGTTTTCTTCAATTTTCCAAGCTTCTTCGAGTTTCACTTTTAACCTGAAATGAAAAGGTAACATTTTAATGCTTTATTGAATCAAAATAACCCAAAAATTCCTAAAAACTCTCTAAGAGACTCAAAGTGTTGCTTAGGGACAAAAGAAGTCAAATTCGATTGATTAGCGAGGTTAAATCACTCAATTGGCATAAAAACAGTAACTTTTCTAGTTATAAAACTAGATAAGTCAGATACTTATCAAGCGAGTGCCATGACATTTCCATACATGATTGATATCTTTTTTGGTGATCCATACATGATTGATTGATAATGTCAAAAATATTACAATACACATTATCAACATTAACTCTTTTTTTTTCTACTTATTCAGTTATGCATATTATCCAATGGAGAGTCCTATCAACCATTAATAACTTTCTTAAAACTTCTTTTTATTAATGTATTTATCTGTCTGCTAATAATAATAAAATAAAAAATAAAATCCTTGCATCCATTTTTTTATTCGTCTTAATATTATAACTTCTTCTTTAACCAAAGCTTTAATAGCCTTATCTTCAAATATTTAAGACACCTCTTTCTCCTTTTTGTTATTTCTTTAATTATATTTTTTACATCGTTTCTTTCCCAGTTTCTATAATATATTCCTATGAGTATTAACAATAAATTCAAGTCTGATGGTTGAACATGGAAGCTTCTAGCATGCACCCTCTCAACAATGGTTCATGTATTCACCTTGAATTTTAACTTGTTAATACCGGTCTTCTGGATTTTTGCCCTTTTCATTTCCTGTTAGATCCACGTCATTCCACCAATTCTCTTACTCCTTCTGCCACCATCACCGCCCTTATAAATAGCCACCATCTCCTTCCCTCCATGTCGGGTCCATCCGCCACCAAGGATAAGACAATTTCATTTCTCCACTGCAAGAAATAAGAAGACCAAGGGACAACTGTAAGGGGAAAATGAATAACTGAAAGTTTGTTATTCTGTTATATTCAGTTAGTTTAGTTAAGTGTTAGTTAAGAGTTGGTTAAGCAAGCTCTAGCTTTTGGATCATTGTATATATACAACAATTGTATCATTCCACATATGAGATAATTCATAACAGCACTTCCATCATCTATTACACTCTTCCTCTCTTTGGCCTTTCTTGCTTTTCCTCTTGATGCACTGATACCTTTATGGTATCAGAGCTTAAGATCCTGAAATGGCCACCACACCTGCGCAAACTCAATTGTCCCAGTCAATGGTTCCAATTTCGGTAAAGCTAGATGATGACAACTTCTTGACGTGGAAGATGCAAGCCATAGGCACAATCAAAGCTCACAAATTGCAGAAATACATTTCTGAATCTGATTCTGGTGGGAAACCCAGAAAATTCTTGAATGAGGAGGATCGATTATTGGGAAAGATCAGTGATGTGTATGAAAGTTGGGAGCAGCAAGATCAACATGTGTTCACATGGCTTCTAGCCTCAATGTCTCAGAACCTCCATGCAAGAATGGTTGGGTGTGAACATGGGTTTCAGATCTGGCAGAAATTGATGATGTATTTTGCTTCCCAAACAAGGGCCAAAGTGAGCCAGCTAAAGACTCAGTTGAAAAGCATCAAGAAAACATGTACAATGAATGAGTATCTTCTTTCTATCAAAAAGATTGTTGATACTTTAGCCTCAGTAGGATCCCCAATCAATGATTCAGATCATGTAGAAATCATATTAGATGGCCTGTCAGATGAGTATGATTCTATAGTTACCTCTATAATCTCAAGAACAGATCCTTATTCCATACCTGAAATGGAAACTTTGCTTATGACAATTGAAGAAAGAATAGAAAGGCATAATACCAGTGTCACTGATGTGTCCATGCAAGCCAACTTAGCTCAAAAACAACAACAAAACCAGTATTAGAATAGTTATGACAAAAACAATAGCCACTATGAAAGAGGAAACAACAGTAGAGCACCAAATTACAGCTCAAATCGAGGAAGATTCAATGGTAACAACTCATACAGAGGAGGCTTCAATAGAGGCAGAGGAAGGTCTTCTAGAGGAGGTGGCAGAGGTTTCACCAAACCACAGTGCCAAATCTGTGAAAGATATGGGCACATTGCCCTGAACTGCTGGTATAGGTTTGAGAACAGCAATCAAAATTCCAATCAAGCACAGAATCGAATGTTAGCAGAAGCTACTCATGATGACAATGCACAAATGTCATCTTACATGGCAGTTCCAGAGACTCTTTATGACCCTGCTTGGTATCCTGACTCAGGTGCCACCAATCACTTGACTCCTAAAGATGGTAATCTGATGGCAAAAAAGCATGTTTCTGATGGAGATTCTAGGATAAAGATGGCAGATGGGACTTCCACTTCGATTCAACACATAGGTAATTCATTCTTCTATCCTTCAAACTCTTTAAAACCCCTATACTTGAACAATCTTTTACATGTCTCTAACATCTCAAAGAACCTTCTAAGTGTCTCTCAATTTGCAAAGGACAATAAAGTTTATTTTGAGTTTCATCCTAATGCTTGCTATGTCAAATGTCAGGTAACTAATAAGATCCTTCTTGAAGGCAAGCTTAGGAATGGACTCTATGCCTTTGACAACATCAGCCTTACTAATAGTTTTAGATCCAGCAATAACACTTGTAATGTTACCACCATCTGTAACAAGTCTACTCCAGCAACTTGGCATGCTAGGCTAGGCCACCCCTCTCCCAAAATTGTATCTCATGTACTCAAGAAATGTAATATTGCCATTGATATGAATAAAATACCTATTGTTTGTAAAGCTTGCTGCCTTGGCAAATCACATAAAATGCCTTTTTCTTGTCTCGAAAGCTGTTTACACTGAACCACTGCAACTGATCTATTCTGACATATGGGGCCCATCCCCGGTTCCCTCAAGTAATGGTTCAAGATATTACATCCACTTCATTGATGCACACACAAAGTATACCTGGATTTATCTTTTGCAAAACAAGTCTCAAGCCTTGGCCTCATTTGTACACTTTAAAACTCATATTGAAAACCTTACTGGCCACAAAATCAAATCACTGCAAACAGATAATGGCAAAGAGTACATAGCCTTTGCCAAATTTCTCTCCAATCATGGAATCTATCATAGATTCAGTTGTCCATACACACATGAGCAAAATGGCTCAGCCGAAAGGAAACACGGGCACATAACTGAAATGGGCATAACACTACTGGCCAATGCTTCTCTACCACTTCATTTTTGGGGAGAAGCATTCACCACAGCAGTCTATCTAATAAACTGTCTTCCAACACCACTCCTTCACAATCAAAGCCCTCTTGAAACACTTTTTCACAAGAAACCAGACTATGCCTCTCTTAGAACATTTGGCTGTGTATGTTACCCTTACACAAGACCTTACAACAAGCATAAAGTTCAATACAGGTCAGAACAATGTTTATTTTTAGGTTACAGTGACAAACATAAAGGGTATATCTACTTATCTCCCACAGGCAGAACCTATATATCAAGGCATGTTATATTTGATGAGATGCAATTTCCTTTAAAGTCTAATCCTAACTTCCTCAATTCTCACTCAAGTTCAACTCCTGCATATGATATTTCTACTTTGCCTTCTATTCCTATTCTGTCATCATCTGGACCTATTACTTGCTCTAACCGGTTTTCTGTTTTGCAACATGTACCTGAGCTTGGTACACCAGCTCAAAATCCCAGCTCTGTCCCTACTGCACCATCTGTCCCAGAATCACCCTGTGTTGAATCACAAACCACTGCTTCTACTCCTACGGTCAACACTGAAACAGCTATGCCATCAGTTCCCTCATCTGCACAGGAAGTCACTAACTGTCATCCAATGATCACTAGAAGGAAAGCAGGAATCTCCAAGCCTAAAGTGCTTGTAGCCACTACAGATCTCTGTGAAACTGAGCCCAAGTCTGTCAAAAGTGCTCTTTCCAATCCCAAGTGGAAATTAGCTATGCAACAAGAATATGAGGCTCTATTAAAGACAAACACATGGACTCTTACCACTCTTCCTCCAGGCAGAGATGCAATAGGATGCAAATGGGTGTTTAGAATTAAAAGAAGTGCAGATGGCTCAATTGAGAAGTATAAGGCAAGACTTGTTGCCAAAGGTTTTCACCAACAACACAGGTTCGATTTCTTTGAAACTTTCAGCCCTGTGGTCAAACCAACTACAGTCAGAATTGTTCTAACTCTTGCCCTCACACACAATTGGCCTATTAGACAAATAGATGTTAATAATGCATTCTTAAATGGAGACCTTAGTGAGGAGGTGTTTATGGTGCAGCCCCCGGGGTTTGTGCAAGGCAATGGTTCCCTAGTATGCAGACTAAACAAAGCACTATATGGTCTCAAACAAGCTCCAAGAGCTTGGTTTAACAAACTGCAACAACATCTTGTTCAATTGGGCTTTCACTCCACTAAGTGTGATAATTCCCTGTTTGTCAGAAGTTCAGGAGCCATTACCACTCTAGTCCTAGTTTATGTGGATGACATCCTCATAACTAGTAACTCTCCCTCAGCAATTGCAGATTTAATACATGACATTAATGTCATGTTTCCCACTAAAGACCTTGGAGGTCCGAACTATTTTCTAGGCATACAAGCCCCTGCAACAAGAGATAAGGTCCGCCTTTCTCGGACAAAATACATAAATGACTTGCTTGTCAAAGCCAAAATGGGAGAAGCCAAACCCATGAAAACTCCAATGGTTCTTTGGATGAAACTATCTCGCTAATGACGACCACGATGCTCCGATCCAAGCTTGTACGAGTCCATCGTCGAAGCCCTTCAGTATGTAAGCGTGACTCGCGCAGACATAGCTTATGCCGTGAACAAAGTCTGCCAATTCATGCATGCTCCAAAGGAACCACACCGGCAAGCAGAAAAAGAATTCTCGGGTATCTAAGTGGTACCGCAACACATGGAATCACTCTTACAAGAACCTACGGATCGACATTATGACATTTTGTGATGCTTTGATTGGGGCTCAGAACTCGGATGATAGAAAATCAACCACTGGCTATTGTGTGTTCCTTGGTTCCAATCCTATATCTTGGTCATCCAAAAAGAAGCATGTAGTGTCTCGATCGAGCAATCGAGGCCGAGTACTGAAGCTTTAGCACCGTTGTAGCTGAACTAACATGGGTAAAATCCCTCTTATCCGAATTGAATTACTCCATTCCTCGGCCTCCAACGAGTTTTTGTGACAACCTAAGTCTTTGTCATGCTAGCTCGCCAATCCTATCCTTCACTCAAGAACTAAGCATTTTGAGCTAGACCTCTACTTTGTTAGAGAGAAGATCCAACAGAAGGAACTGATGGTGCATCACATCCCCTCCACAGAACAGACTGCAGATGTTCTCACTAAGGCAGTAACCCACTCCATCTTTGAGAAATGCAAAGACAAACTCAGGGTGTTAGACTCCACACCCTTGAGTTTGCAGGGGGGTGTAAGGGGAAAATGAATAACTGAAAGTTTGTTATTCTGTTATATTCAGTTAGTTTAGTTAAGTGTTAGTTAAGAGTTGGTTAAGCAAGCTCTAGCTTTTGGATCATTGTATATATACAACAATTGTATCATTCCACATATGAGATAATTCATAACAGCACTTCCATCATCTATTACACTCTTCCTCTCTTTGGCCTTTCTTGCTTTTCCTCTTGATGCACTGATACCTTTAACAACGGAGCGGCCATGACATCGCGCGGTGGCAAAACGCACTACTGGTCCAACGACTACGCGCAACGGTTAAAATTTGGTATCAATGACATCATGCATCACAACGACGGAGGTTTGGGCGGAGCTCTCCGTTTAGGGGCAGAGGTTTTGTGTTTATGGCAGTCGACTGTTTTTCTACAATTGGTTGCTGCTGTGTACGTAGATCTGCTTTTCTTGGGTTGCCCTGCGTTTATGGTCCTTGTTTGCAGGGGAGGGAAAGAGGTTACAGGGGTAGAAAGGGATGGTTGAAAGGTATACATATAAGGTGTACATATAAGATCAATTGTCCACATTTTAAGGTGTATACATATACCATTTATAAGACGACACCGTTGAAGGTAACTAATCATCCCGGTTTAATTCCGCAGCGCACCATATTTAATGCCAGTGGAAAACAAATAAAATAATCATTAGATCATATTTGTACATAATTTAGGGTCTCTTTAATTTCATGTTTTTATTTCTTGATTTTAAAGTTAATTATAATTAAAATAATTATAAAAATATCACTTTATTTTTATTTTATTTCTTGTTTACAAAGATTTTATATAAAAAATACTAAAATAAATTTTGAACCAATCAAATTGTCATATGGGTTTGGTCAAAATTTTAAACTTTCTAATTGTATTTTTACTGTAGTCAAATATATGAATACAATATATTGTAGTATAGTATAAGCACATGGCTTAAGCTGAGTAGAAGCAAGACGGAGTATATGGAATGTAAGTTTAGCAAAAGGCGAAACACCTCTAGCTTAGAGGTGAAAGTTGGAGACCACAACATACCACAAGTCACACGGTTTAAATATCTTGGGTCTATTATACAAAATGACGGAGAAATTGAGGGAGATGTAAACCATCGGATTCAATCAGGGTGGTCGAAATGGAGGAAGGCTTCGGGTTTTTTTGTGATAAAAAGGTACCTCTTAAGCTAAAGGGAAAATTTTACCGTACATCTATTAGACCGGCGATGTTGTATGGGACGGAGTGTTGGGCGGTAAAAAATCAATACGAGAGTAAAATCAATGTAGCAGAGATGAGAATGTTGCGTTGGATGAGCGGAAAAACTAGACGTGATAGGATTAGCAATGATAGCATTAGAGAGAGAGTTGGGGTAGCACCTATTATAGAAAAGATGGTTGAATCTCGACTTAGGTGGTTTGGGCATGTATGGAGGAGACCTTTAGATTCTGTAGTAAGGAGAATGGACCAAGTGGAAGGCAATCCAATAACTAGAGGCAGAGGTAGGCCAAGAAAAACTATAGGAGAAACTATTAAGAAAGATTTGGAGGCCAATGATTTAACTATTAACATGATTCATGATAGAACATTATGGCGCCGTATGATCCATGTAGCCAACCCCACCTAGTGGGATAAGGCTTGGTTGTTGTTGTTGTTGTATAGTATAAGTACTCTTTGTATTCGTAAATTTAACCCATATTAAAATAATATTTTTTTGATTAAAAAAATTGATAATAATGCAAAATAATATTTTAATATGAATTAAAATAATGTTCGTTGTCAATAATATTTTGCAATATAATCAGTTTTTTTTAATCAAAAAACATTATTTTAATATGAGTTAAATTTGCAAATACAAAAAGCACATATATTATACTACAATATACTGTATTCATATAGTTTGACTACAGTATAATATAAATAGACAGTTTGAAATTTTGACCAACCTATGTGGCAATTTGATTGACCCAAAATTTGCCACATGAGTGACGTAATGGGTGGTACACCATAGCCCAACCATTTAGAAGGACTATAATGAGTATTATCAGTATAAAAAGTTTTATAATAAAATTTATTAGTATTTTTTATGAATAATATTCATTAGTATTTTGATATTTGTGTTTTTATTTCAAATATTAAGAGAGATAAATAATAATAATATCTATTTATCAAAATATTATTTAATATCTATGTAAATTTTATTTACACCGATAGGGTGTAAAAATTAAACTCTATTTAGAATATGAGATTTAAATAATATTTTATTAATTTAATTTCTATATACTATAATTATAAAATAATTTTATACAGACATCTAATGATATTTTGACAAATCATTATTATTGTTGTTTCTCTCTCTTAATATTTAAAATAAAATACATGTGTTGAGATGTTAGTGGATATAAGTATAAATTTTTTATACTGACAGTATACATTATTTTATCAATTTTTATTTATGTAATATATTTGAATTTTATATAGGATTTAATTGACATACACTATCACTATAAAAAAAAAAATTACACAATGAACTAACTATAAATTATCACATAAATTAAAATAGTTGAATCTTATCTTTATTATCTTAAAAATCGTGATAACATGATTTCTTATCTTATTATCTTAAAAGTTCTCCTAACATGATTTTTGATTCACTGACAATATAAAATACCTCCCAGCATACAAGTTTTTGGTGTGATCCACATACCAGATTTGTTTGTCTTGTTAACGAGAGAAATAAAGGAAAGAGTTTGAAAAGACAAATTTGTCTTTTTTATTCTTCATTGTTCAAATATATATTAGGAGAAATATATTCTTATAAGAAAGTTTAAAATTTTTTTTTTCTACTTCTCTCATATATTTTTTTTCATTTAAACAACCCCAAAAATCTATTAATTTTTTTTCTCTCATACTTCTTTTTTCTTTATTTCTTTTTCTATCCAAACAAACCATAAGTATCAAATACAGTAATATAAAAATCATTTTTTTACACTAATATAAAAAACATCGTTGAAAATCAGTGTATGGACTTCCATAATATCTAAATTTCCTCAAATGAGTGACGATACCTGGCCCCAGCATCGAGTTTTAATCAAAGAAAAAAACAAATTTGCAGAGCTGTTTTGTGCATTCTTGGGCACGGGCAACATATATATTAATACATGGGGGTAAATATGATGAGAGGAGGAGGGGGGGTCAATTTATGTAAATACATTTTCAGACTCAAAGTTCGAATGGAAAAACCACATATATTTATGGCTTTACGTACACCATGTAGGGCAAACCATTTGACTGTCAAATTTGTTTAAGAGGCGAGCCACCATTTCAGGTAAGACATGAAGCATCATGATTAATATGTTATTACGGATTATCATGAAAACTTGTGATTGATGAAGAGACTAATTATTATATCCATGAGAAAGTAAAAAGAATAAAGACATGAATGAGCACATTTTCTTAAGATTTTCCCTTTTGATTACATGTCTATGTTTTTTTTCCTTAGGTAATCTATCAAATTTTGGCTGGTCATTTTCACTAGTGAAAGAAATAATTCTGATAAAATGAATGTGTTGAAATAAGGGTGCAGTGGGGTCTTGAGTGCGGGTGAGAGCTTTTTCAAGGTACTATTCGTAAATTGTCTTTGTCTAGACGAGAGGGGGGCCTCTAATTGTTTTTCCCTATTGATTATTATAACAATGCTGTGTGTATTATATTATTGTTTCTTCCTGGAAGGATATCCTGATTTGAAGCCTTATGTCTTCTCGTATTGACATTCTATTATTTATTTATACATACATATATATATATATATACATACATACATACATATATATATATATATATATATGAACAATACACTCTTTTTAATATTCTATTTACTATACTTTTTTTATTGGATAAATTTCATATGTGATCATAAATTTTACGTGGAATCCACTTTATTTGGTGGGTCCCTTACAAAATTCAACCAACAACCAAGAGTGTGTTAAAAAGAGTGTTAAAAAAAAAATGTTACTAGCATTTATCTATTATATATATAAATATATATATATATATATATATATATATATATATATATCACCTGTTGTCAACTCCTATCCCCTTCTAATTTACCAGATTACTTTAAATACTTTAGATTTGTGTTTTGGGGGGATGGATTATTACTCTTCTAGTTGTATAAGTGTTTTTTATAAAAAAAATTTAGGGTAGAGGAAGACACTAAGTCCCCTTACCACATCAGGGAATTTTAGATTGTTGTTTGTCATGTTTAGCTATATGAGTTAGCATATGCATTGTACTGTTTCATCAATATATTGTCTTTGCTTATTAAAAAAAATACCTCTCTTTACCTTTTTCAAAGGGATCGCAACCCCATTTTCGAGAAGCATTCATCATTTTGATCTAATTAGGCATTCTTGGCAATTTAGCACGCGGTTGTTTGGACAGTTTGGCTGGACAGAAATGATGCAATCTTTAACAGTAGGAAAACAGATACCTTGAGAATTGGTGAAATGTAGGTCTTGGAAGGCAATTTAATTTATTTTTGCTGATTGGTGTCTCAGCCTGTTGGAATGTACCATGGCACTGAAGTAAATGGGGATGCAGCCACTGAATTTTGGATATTGCAGATTAGATGATGATGCTGAAGGAAGTCGCACCACATGTTTAAGATCAAGCAACACTGAATTTTTGATCGCTTCACATTAAAAGCTCATGTTGCAGGAACTTACACCAGTGGTTGGAATTAGATGATCTAGTTAGTCAATATCACTATGTTGTCTCAGCTTTGGTAATTTGTGTAAAAGTAGGCGAATATTGCTTATGTAGGAAAGCTCTAAAGTGGCAATAGGCAGTGCAGTTTTATTTCTGGGGTCTCCTGAGTAGAGGAGCTTTTTGGTTATTTGGGTACAAAATGTAGTATTCATACTCAATATATATATACAATTTGTGATTATCAAAAAAAACATCAGGCATTCTTGGGAGCTTTGAGAAAGGAAGAAGGAGGACACCCTGCTCTGATCATCTTCATTTTCATACTGTTCTAAATAGCTATCTCTTCGTATCGAATTTGAATCTAAATAGCTAATTAAATTGTTATTTTATGGACGATACTTGGTATACCTACCGTTTTGTATTACTTTCAACGATCCACTATATATGATTCTGGTGGTTCTTGTCACCCCTTTTTGTTTCATTTCCTTAATGTTTGAAATATATGGACAATATTAGAGACTTGTCTGAAATCTACTCAATGGTCTTGGACGTTTCAATCACTTGGCGCGCACACGACAAACATATATTATTCATCATTGTATCATAAACACCATAACAAGGCAGTGAAGGGAGGTGCGTGATGTCGGGTAGTTGTTGTCTATATATGTCCTAATGATGAAAGTTGCTGCTGTTGATTATGCCTGATCGAAAGTCTAATTAGGCATAAGATAGTGATAACTCGTTTTCTCTTGCAAGCGTAATCACAGATGTTCTTGAAGGAAGTTAATTAACTTTTATTTTTAGGAAAAAGGGTACGTAGGAGGTGGAAGCAGCTGTGAGCACATGACTTAACTTTTTAGCAAATTAATTAATTATAAATGATCGATCGATGCACCTAGCAGCTTAGTTAATGCCAGCAAACACTCTAGTGAGGGCCTGTGCTTTCGAAGAAAATAACTACACAGGCACAAAAAGGATGGAAGATAAGGTTAGCTAGCTAGGAATCCCCTTAATAGATCCGATAGAAAGAGACATTGGAATTCCAGTTAATTCCTTGGAAATGTTAATTTGTCACTTACTTGCATGGTTTCATTAATTTCATCATGATATTCTTCACCAATCTCTTTCGATCTATCTGTGTCACTGTAACACGTAGTAGTTAGTACAATAAACAAACAACTTAGGGCTTGATTCCCTTTATTCTTGCCGATGAGCATTATCTAGTAGGACAGGGGAGCATGGGTTGTTTTACCTTTGTTCCTTTTCTTTTTCCTCCCTTTTTAATTTTTCTCTTTATCTTTTTGGTTGTAATGTGAACTCTTTTCTGATGAGAAGATGACCTTTTAGTGTCCATGTGCCTCTCCATCAACTTCAACGTACCATGATGTAGTGGCGGGATCATCTCACATGAAAGACAAATACCCTAAAAGTATGGGCTTATGCTCACCCATAAGTGTATGAAAATCTCACGAAACAAACATCACATCGTTGACACGTACCCAGGTTGTGTTGCATGGATCATGACACGACAGCAAATGCATGGAATTTCCATGTTTTCTTGAATCTCAAAGCATTTTTCATAAAGTAAAACAAACAAAATGTGACGAAAAAGAAGTTATAAGTGGTAACATGTCACATACATACAATAGAAAGAATAAAGATAAACAAGTTATTTACAACACAAAAGCTTCCATGAATTGACATGTGCTCTGCAAGGAAGGATCTAAGGGTTCCATGAACTTGTTGTGCTATGTGTAAAAGTTTTTTGTGTTAATTTTTGGGAACTTTGATATGGCAAAAAGCTATCTAATTTGTGAGGAAAAGTTTGGCCAACAAACCCTAATCATCAATTTGGGTGTTGGGACCCGCCTTAATTTTTGGGCATCTTTTATGATCTCTCAGAATTTTGTCATGAAACAAAGCATGTGAGTGGGGAAGACCTATCTTTAAATCCAAAAAGAGCAGTTTGCTTGTGCTAGTCCACAAGTCAAAGCATCAAATCCAAAAGATAAAAAAAAAATGTCCCCTCCTTTTGTAAAAGAACCCAGTGTTCAAATTATGCTTTCTAGCCTTCGTTATGCGTATATACAGTAAAAAAAAAAAAAAAAAGAAATTCCCCTGTCATGAACTAATCTATCTTTGGAGATAAATACGCAAGGATCTTTCATCATGTTTCGGTTTCGGTTTCGGTTTCGGTTTCGCTTGAGCAAATTCCTTTTTTGGGAAACGTCAAAGAATTTAAATATATATGTACCCTCACGCTGACGATTAATCTTCGAGTCTGGGTCTTACCAATAAAGGTAAGTTCTTATGGAAAATATTAAAGTAACATGTAAGTATAAAATGCTCTACAGAATATCACAGTACATGTGTTTTTATTTTAAATATTAAGAAAGAGAAATAATAATTTTAATTTGTCAAAATATTATTAAATGTCTATGCAAAACTCTTTTATATATACTGAGAGTAGAGGTGGGAATAGGTGAGACCGTGCGTCGGGGTCCTGCGGCTGCGGTCTAGTCTATTTAAGGTCTAGTTCGGCTTAGCCTATTTAGTAAAAAGCCCAGATCAAGGCTTTATAAAAAGCATATATAGCTAAATAGGTCAGGTCCGAGGCTTTAAAGAAAGCCTGCCAGGCCTATCAAACCGACCTATTTAACACATACATACACATAAATATATATGTATAATATGATATGTTATAATACTATAATATATTATTTACACTATTCATAATATTTAAAGGTAAAGGCCTATTGGTCATGTAGTGACTTACTTGCCTATTTATTTATGAATGCCTAGTAACCTAAACATATTTATTAGTATATGTCTACCAACTTCTTTATCATTAGAGACCTACGAGCCTATTTACAAGTGAATGATTATGACCTATTTATAGATTTAAGCATATTTAAAGGTCTTGTTGATAAGTAGGCTTTCAGGTCAGGTCAGATTTTAAAGCAGGCCAGACTCGGACCATAGAAATTGGCCTATATCAGGCTATAGACCAAGCTCATGCCTCGTGATTGGAACACAGGCCAAGCCAAGACTTACCAGGGCCTAGCTCGGCTCAGCCTATTCCCACCCCAACTGACAGTATATATATTAAAATTTATTGAAAAACTTAAAATATTATTTTTTTAATATATTAAAAGTTTAATTTTAATATATTGTTAGTATAAAATTTTACGTACATTATCAATCAATTATATATATCCTCATGTGTGACTCTCAAGATAATTAGTATAAATGTAAAATATTTATTATATAATCGATAATGCATGAGTGGCTGTCTTGTGTAAAAATATTCGTACAGACAATATTTATAATTGAAGGTGAGAGTTTTTTTTTTTTTACATAAAAGTTTAGATTAGAGCAATGACCGACCATATGAAAGGCCAGAGCCAATCACCAAGCTCTATGAGGATTTCCGGTGGAATTTACAGATCGTCTGTCCCAGCTCACAGCTCAAATTCGCTTTGGATAGGCTATAAATCGAGGGGAAGTGGATATCGAACCCGTGACCTGACTAGCAGGGCAGCGGGAACTTCACCGACCGGTCCACCCCAAGGGGACAATTGAAGGTGAGAGTTTGAAAAGGCAGAAATGGGAGAATTTGTCTTTTTTTTCCTATGCGAGTGATGATGAAAAGTGAAAACAATGGAGTTGAAAGGTGAGAGAGGAAGAGGCTGAAAGAGGAACAGGGCAATGTGGAAGAGGAGAATTGAGTTTTGTCTTTCTTTTAAAAAAATAAATAAATGTGTTAAATTGTAATTTGTTGTCACCTTATTATTAGTTGTGCTTAATAATGGGTTGCTGCGTTTATGTTTACCCAAGACTTTCTCTCCATAAAAGTTGTTTAACTTTCTTTTTATGGACTCCAGCATGCTACATCACAAGTTTTTATGTTATAGTACTTTAAGCAGTTTTCTACTTTGATGATGCAACTCTAAAAAGTTATAATGCTTCTATAAGAACTGATTGCTTCTATGAGCAATGGTGCTTATAACTGGATGACATGTTACTGGTGCTACTTTTGAGAACCGATTCATGTTTCTTACACAACTCCTTTGGTGATTCTTACACCAACATTTTAGTTTTCTATTCCTTTTTAGATGAGTTAAGAGTGTAAATGACTAAAGAAGATTGAATTACTTAAAAGAAACTTTAAAGGTTTTTTGGTCCAAAAGTTTTTGATTTGGGTTGTTAACTTACACCTACACAAAATGAAGTGGAAGTATATTCGAAATCCGAAGAACAAATATTAAAATTTTTCTTATGAAAGCAAAGTTCACGCCGGATCAGGAGCTGCACTTATATTAACTGAAATAGAACACTTATTCTCAAACAGCATCTATGCATAATTTTTCCTTCCGTCATTTAGCAGGAACAGGATGGGATGCCAACAGCCTGAGCAGAGTTCAAGGGCAAAGCAGTCTAGAATAGATCATTCTCAAAGTCTTGCAAAGTAAAACGGAATTCTATTTCCATTTTTCTTGCTGGTGCTTTTACAGTCTTTCCAAAGTAAGCATAAAGAAACATGATGCAGTAGCACTTTTCATACAGAAAACATATTAAACTGAAGCAATACAGGTTAAACAATAAACTAAAGTAACAAAACTATAGCATTATCCACTACAAAATTGATTGTTCCATCTTTGAATAATCTACTGAGAGTCAATAAATCTTCAGATGAAGGACATAGTTTAGCACTAAACAATTATGTATAAAGACTACTTATTTACAAATTTTTATGGGTGGAACTTGTCTTGCTTTTAAACTGTTCACTTAAACATGACATTTCTCCAAAACTATGACAGGCTCAAAATCCAACATAATCTCCAACTAACTAAATCCACGAAATGGGACTCCTTAACTGTTCATCATCAGATGGCAGCCTATATGTGCGTATGACTCGAATCTGAAGCAAAAACAAAGTGGGAGTCAGAAAACTAGCGTATAATGCTTCATGGCAAACAATAAATTTCTCTGACATTATCACAATATCACTTGTATAAATGTACATGAACTTGAAATTCCTAACGTGCAATACAATAAAACTAAAACACATCCATGTATGGCACAGGCTCTGGCTATATGAGAAACATGATTGACAAATATAATAGGTAAAATAAGCATGTAACTCATACACATGGAACAGATAGTTTTGAAAATATCACGGTTTGTCTGAATGCCCAACAAATAACAATCATCGCAAGTTTAGGGTTAATTTTTTTTTAAAAAAAAAAGAGTAGACTGAAGATAACAAGTGCACTAAATAAATCACCAAATCAGCATAACATTAATCAAATCATATCAAGGAAAGGTCGGTAAACCCAGGATCTGGCAGAGCTACCAACCTAAAATGGAAGAACAGAGCATATATATTACCTGAGCCAAAGCATAAATTGTTCGCAAGATTCTAGCATAATCTGTTCCAATCATTTGAATGACGAGATCTGCCAAAAATGTTCCCCAAAGCCTGTTCCACATTCCAAATAAAATGGTAAAACATACTCACTAATTGTGCCTCAGATAGTAGGAAGATCTGAAAAGCGAAGAGGAAATAAAATAAAAAAAAACTGCTGACAAGTGTTAGTGGTGCCTTGTATCAACAAAGATACGGTTCACTGATGACTTAAAAAAAAAAAAAAGTTGTCTAATGATTGTTGATACTAATGGAAATGAAAAAAGAGCCCGTAGAGAAGAGAAAATGAGAAATAAAAAACAAAGATGGTGCTTTAAGATGCAAGAAAAAATAAGGTAAAACATAATATGTAAGAAGCACCAGATATCTGATACTTAAAAAGGACTCAAGATTAAGAGTTATAAGCTTTATCTTTCATTCATATACACATGTGATAATTTTGCTTACCAAAAAAAAAATATACACATGTGATAAACTCTAAGAAATTGAAGATTATTCTAGCCTAATTTATAAATTTTGATTAAAACGTATCTTGCATGTCCTCATTCTCGATGGTTTTGTGTAAATAGTTTATTTGCAAATATTTTGTTATTTTTTTCCTTCATGTTAAATTGCTGTAAAAATTGGTAATTTGTTGATAACCTTGAATGAATTTTAAGTGTTCAAAGGTCTAATGCATTTTGTGAATTCTACCCTCCAAACACAGTTTTTATTTCAGATGAAGTGTTACTGGTGACACCAAACAAATCCATAGCCTTACACTCCAGAGAAACTTCCTCCTCCCCTTCATCATCCACTTCAATAGCTATGATTTCTCCATCAGAGTTTCCAGTTAAATCGTCACCCAACACTAAGAGCCTGAATTGTCTCTCGGAGCACTAATGGAGGGGGTGAAATTTCTCCCCACATCTGAAACATAGGCCTTTGGACTTGCGGTCCATTAATTCTCGGTAGATGAGGTGCTGCACACCTATGGCTTTGTCAAACTGCCCCCTTTCATCAGCTTTAGGCCTTTGAGCTGTGGAGTTCATGGAAGAAGTTGAATCCCTGTTCTGCATGAGAAATGAATTAAACCCTTCCGAAGTAGGTTTGGTCTTATCTGCAACCCATCCACCAATAGTACTAGGCTATGAAGCACAGACACCTCTTCGAAAGTGCCGTGTCGCATGTCAGACATGCCTCGGACACGCCTCCGACACGTGTTTGACACCCCTCTGCGGTGTCTCAATTAAAAAATATTTTTTTTCGGCTTGGACACCTCTCAGACACTTCTCGGGCACGACTTGGACACTTCTCCGACACTCCTATCATAAAAAATATATTTTTTTTTTAAAAAGTCAACTTAGAATTTTGAGATCATGGATCACAAACCTAAGTATTTTTGAAACAAATATTTACTAAAAAGGTCATGGGTCACCAACCCCAAATTAGATCTTTTACTTTTTGAGACATAAAACAAAATGATGCCTCTTAGCATTTTTTGTGAGGCTCATTACCATAGGACCTCACTAGTTATTATATAAAACATGGTTCATTTTCTTATCTTGATATTATTTTTGTAAAAATTGCATTGTGAAATGACCCCGTAGCCTTAGTATTTTTTCTGTGAGGGTCATTATGAAAATTGTAAAGCTTAACAATATATATATAAGCGGTGTCCTGGTGTCCTATGTTTTGGACGTTAGCCGCTTCGCAGTGTCCGTATCGTGTCGTGTCGCGGTGTCCGTGTCAGAGTCGGTGCTTCATAGGTACTAGGTTTACCCCATGAAGACAGAGGTGTTGGATCCTTCTGGGTCAAATTGACCGTATACCCTTTCCCATATTCCCCAATTGCCATGTCCGATTACGCAAGGCAGAGTACCCTGTACTCTCAGACTCTCCGATTATCTTAGCTTTTATATTGCTAGCAAGCCTCATCACTTGGCTTCTTGTTTGCGGGTTGAATATCCTAACCCTTGACGGATCTCAGGTTAAAATGCTCCCATGGGGTAGCCCAGGTATTGATCCTCAGGTAGAAGACTCACCTGGGACAAAAGGAATTGGAAAGCTTCAATAAAGTCATCGATGCTACCCACCTGTTTCAAATCCGAAAGCTCCTCAAAAAGGTTGTCATATCTGTGTCCCCTGTAATGTGCAATAAAAGCCTACTTCAATTTTCCCATGACATCTGGTCCTCTGTCTCTTGCAGAAGATTAAACCAACGAATGGTGTGCCCTTCCATACTAAGGAAAGCTAGTTTAATCATCACATCCTCGGAAGCATTTTGAACTTCAAGGTATGTTTACACGCTTGTTATCCAATCAACAGGTTTTTGACCATCAAACATCACCAATTCTACCTTTCTTGCAGCAAGTCTGAACTCCTCCAGATTAGACTGCTCTAGTTTAACGCATGAAGTACCACTCTCCTTCTCTGTATCTCCCTTCTGGTTCACCAATTTAGTCATCTGTTGAAGAAATGTCTGCTTCAAGGTCTTAAAGGAAGTATGAACATGCTCCTGGAAAAACTGAACCATCTCCATGTTAACCTCCAAATTTCCTACCCAGCTCTCCAGCATATCCACACTGTTAGACATTTTGGGTGACATGGAAGTAAACAGTGGATTTCTCTCCCTCCTTGATCTGGCAGGTACCAATGATAGAACAGCAGAAAAATATTCTGGTTAAGTCTGTATTATTCGCTGAGAATAGGAGCTCCTAGCTCTTACAAAGCAACCTATAAAACACTACCAGAGCCTCAGGCTCCTCAAGGATTCAGTCACAGTCCCAAATCCACTACAAATCTCACTCATACCCCCTTTACTCCCTAGCCAACCTATCTATATACATTCAGCATAAAAAATAACCTCCTCTCACATAACAAACTAACCAACCTGCCAACTCAGTGGTTATCTTTGTCCCAGGTCCCACTCTTCCTCTTCCTTGAATAAACCAGTCAAGTCTTGGGACATGTTGGATTCAGGTCCAATACCTGATCCTGCCCATTGCCACCTCTCAGCTCTACTGTAACAGGACTAGAGCCATTTAAGCCATAGTTCTATCATAAAACAAAAGGCAACTCAACTATGCTATACTAGCAAAAAATAAATGAGATACTCAAAACAGAAAAGTGAGAGTTAGAAGCTCGGTTTGCCTCTCAAGAAGTGCCTATTTCACAATCCTGGCTGGACTTTCTCCGGGCTACCGTATTAGTTCCATTAATCAAGAGAGTTTTTCTGCCTGTCCACTTCACCATAGCAAGGCTTGAGCCACTGGCCATTAACTCTAAATATTGTTTTGCCATCAAGTGAAGTAATGTCCACAGCTCCATGAGGGTATACATTAACCACCAAAAAAGGGTCCAACCATCTGGGTTTAAGCTTTACCAGAAAGAGCTTGACCATCTGGTTCAAATGTCTTACGCACAATACACTTGTTGTGCCACTATTTGGTCCTATCCTTGAATAACTTTGCATTCTCAGGAAACGTGTGAGTAAGGATAAAGCACACTGAAAAGACTCTTGTTGGTTAGTGAGGACAGTCGTCAATCCCTGGAGCAGTCAGGGATGTTTCAAATGGTATCAGAGCGGCACCTCTCCCAGTACGGTGTGGTTCGAGGACGAACCAAGCGGAAGCTGGTGGGCATGTGACACCCGGGGCTGACGAGGGCAGGGAGTGGTCGCCAGTGCAAGAAGGAACAGACAAGGAACGGCTCCTGGCAAGCTTCTAAGCAAAGGGGCATATGAATGAACTGATTACACACCATAATGAGAGGGATCCTGAGACTGTGTAGGTATGGGACTATACAATTAAGGATGACTTATATGAATGGATTGGTACTGCCTATACTAACAAGATGCATCTTCTTTTCAATAGTCCATCACTTAAGAACTCCACAGTTAAGCGTGCTTGACTTGGAGCAATTATGGGATGGGTGACCTCCTGGGAAGTTTTCCCAGGAAGCGTGCGAGTGAGGACAACGCACGCTGAAAAGACTTGTGTTGGTTTGTGAGGACAGTCGTCAATCCGTAGAACAGTTAGGGATGTTTCACAAACACCCACAAAAATCATTAACACTAGTTATTTACTTATTTTTTATTTTGGTGCGCTAGAGGGAAACTGAACTGACCACTAAACTAACTAAAAGTAGAAAGAAGTTGCATGTTACTCGCAGAGTGTGTGAGAGAGAAGAAGATGTTGTCATGGTGGAGCATTGCAATGCCAAAATAGCCTTTTTTCCCGTGGGGAAACTCAGATCCCTTCATACACAATCTCATGAAAAGGATCTATGTCTTAGACTGATCCTTTCTCAAATTGCTACTGGCTTGAGTGCAGAAAGTGAATAGATGGATCCATATGGTCATCAAAAATAGAACTAATAAACTTTTCATCTCAGAATGTGTACAAACACTGAAGTTGGGGTTTTTATCAATATCTAAATATATCTCTGATGGTTTTTAACAGTAAACAAAACTTCTCCCACCACCACCACCCAATAAAGAATTTTAAAAAATTAAGCAGGAAATCTAAGTTATAAAACAAGACGAGGTATAGAAGATAACATACACAGGTCCAAGAAATGTGATCATGCTTCTAAAACCCAGATATCTTGATGCAGCACCAAGAAAACCCTGGAATAAATCAAACTTCAATAAGAAAATAGCATAAATCAGCAGAAACTAAAAGAATAGTTTGTTTTTGCACGAAAGCCATTTACATAAGAAACAAAGAAAATAACTTATTCTTCTGATATAACCACCAAAAAATCATCAATGTCATCTTGATATTTACAATTTTTTGTACTAAAACTAAAAAGGGCAGTTTGGTGCAATAAAGCTTATGCTATGCATGAGGTCCAGAGGTCGGACCCACAATGTGGGTCTATAGTAGGCAACCTTTCCTTGCATTTGCAAGAGACCGATTTCACGGTTCGAACCTGTGACCTCCTTGTCACTTGGCAACAACTTTAACCATTGCACTAAGGCAACCCTTCCTTTCTATTTTTAAACACCCACAAAGATCATTAACCCCGGTATTTACTTATTTTGTTTTTTTTTTGGTGTGACAGAGGTAAACTAAACTGACCACTAAACTAGACAGAGAAAGAAGTTGCATGTTACTCAAAGCACAACAAGGTCAACATTTGTACTAAAAAAAGTATAATAAATAAATAACTTTAACATTTTTAATAAAACTTAAAAATAAATAAAATATTATGCATAAGCTTTAAGCTGATTCAGATCACTGTTCCGATGTATAAGAAAGTCTATAAAATTCTTTTACCATAAATTGCATTATTTCCTTAATTGGTGAGTCGGTCTTTTATTAGCTGATAGTGTATAGAGCTCTACAATGACTACAAAAATCAATAATCATCGCCTTTTCCTACTAGGTAGGGTCAGCTGCATAGATCAAATGGCATCATTGCATTCTACAATGACTAAGGATATTAAACTCATTTCTTGTTTGGCTATTTAACTGATGCAAATTAAGTTGAAGTTCCAACTATTCCTCACAAGGTAATGCATTAAGTCTTGGCTTCAGAAATAAATTCTATCTATCAATATAGAAATGAATTTAATAATTTCCTACCACTAATATTCATTTCTATGAAAGAATTGCATAACATTAGAAACACAACAAAGTACAAACTGTCCTGTCAGGCACCTGTTTTGCTGCCAGCAAGGCTGCTCTGGATTCTAGGTTAATAATAGCTAACTGTCCACCCTGGAAATCATAAAGAATAAAATGCATATTTGAGTTATTCTTGAGAAATGTTACTCATGCTAGCAAAACACCCACCAGTAGCAAAACGCACCTTCTTCATTAACTCTTTCTTAATCTGATAGTTAGCAGCTTCTGCAAGCACTTTCCCAGATAATTTCCTTGCTAACTACAAGTCAATATCTAGTGATGAAACCAGTAAAAAGGAAAAGAAAAGAGAGGAGACCAAAATGCTTTCTGTTGAGCATACATTAGAGATAGTGAATAAATAAAATAGTGACATCATTCTCTTACCAATTGATATATCTTTGCCAATGTGAATACACTACCGCCCTTTTATAGACAACAAGAAAACATAACTAATTAGAAAGAACAGATAACTTCAAATTTAAGACCTACTCTAAAATAGTCACATGAAAAGTGAAACATTGAATCAAGGATTAATTAAAACAACCTTCAAAATAATTGATCGAAAGTCTTCTACCCCAAATTTCAAAGCGGCGAGAGACTGACTGAGTCCAAGTTGTAGAGTGTTCTGACGGTCAGATGGCTTGCCTACATCCAATAAGGCTGGAGAATTTCCTGATTCTTCACTACAAAAACATTCAAGCTTTTTAGATCACCACTAGAGAAGTAATAAATGAAAGATTTTGTATTGTTTGAAGTAAACAAGAAAAAATGAGTTACCCTGAGGTGTGGTGCAAGAGGAAGAGGAAAATTTCAACTTCAAGGTCTTGGGTAGGCAATTTGGTTGAACAAGGAATGTTCAATTTTTTGCAGAGTTGAAGCAATACATTTCTATAAGATGGCCTCCAACCCCTTAAGGTAGAGCGGGCATCAGCGGCAAGGAAGAAAAATCGGGACTCGAGAGCAGCTATAAATTGTTGGCGCTGTTGAAGGTCAACTCCAATCATGGAGCGGTCAACGTCCAGTGTAGTAGTTGTGCTTGTCATGGATTTCAGCAAAGGACTGAAGTAGCTGATGATGATGATGATGACATGATATGATGCATTAAACGAAACACAAAGATTAGTACTCCTATACTATTACATTCACATGACAATAACATAGTAATGTAATATAGGGTATAGGGATAGTAGTGAGTGAATGAAAGAAGAAAACCTGCGGCCAAAGAGGATTGCTTCTATCTCAAACAACTCGGAGTCGGTGGCAAGTTCAAGCACCGACCGCAGCTCCTGATCAAAGGGCTCTTGTCGGATGTCTCCGTAAGAATTAGAAATTGCATTTGCAGCTCCAACTCGAAACCTCAAACTCCTATTTTGATGGGAGAGATTTGGGGTCGCAGTAGCAACATTTCCATTTATGCGAATGCGAATGCAATTGCGCCAAGGCCAACAAACGGATCCCTGTTTATTTACAGTGTCAACAATAATAATTGAATTGAATCGAATCGAATTGAGATTAAGAGAGAGAGAGAGAGAGAGAGAGAGAGGAAGCTTACTGTCACTTACTGTTAGTAATAATGGAAGTGGTGGGTAAGTGTTAGAACAGCCCATTCCCAACACCGACGACACGGCAGTTGCAGAGCACCTCAACCTCATCTTCTATTCTTCTTCATCCGCCAATTTCCTACCTTCCTTCCATTATTAACAAACACTTCACCTTCTCAATCTCATCCGTTGCTTCACTCACTACCAAGGTTTTAAAATCGGACGGGGATGAAAACATTGATTAAGGCTCAATGATTCACCTGTCAGTGACAGTAAATGATAGTAATCAAATAATATTATTTTAATTTTTAATATAATATAATAATAACATTAAACAATTTTTTTTAAAAAAAAACAATAGAGTGTAAGAAGAATAAAATATGTGTTAAAAGAAGAAAGAATAAAATGTGTTGAAAGGTATTAACGTATAGCCCATTAAGTATGATTAAAAAAAAAAAATTAGACAATGAAGTCCATTAAGGCATTAACGTATAGCCCAGGGGAAAAGCCCATGGCCTAATATGTAGACAAACCCTAATAAGTATAAAATGCATTATGAACGCTGGACTATTAGCGAAGCAGAGATGCGGCTGGTCACGGTGTTTGCGGAGTAGAGATAAAATGTCCAGTGAAGGGATGTACTCGAGATAAATATTTCTCAGATATCACCTGTTAGTTCTACTGATATGAAGCTAGGTCGTGGATCTTGATCCCATTGACTCTTCGCCTTCGTTCCTCTGGTTATGCATCTTTGCTTGGGTATGGGGAGTTAACTTGCCCCGGTCCAGACCGAACATGGCCGGTTATCAACCGGGTTACTAGTTCTTGTAGTGACTTCTTGTAAATTCGGTTCTAGGGGCTAATCGAACTGGCTTGGTGCCCGATTCGCGGTCGGACCGGTTGAACCGATCGGTTGGATCCGGTTTTGACTACCTTGCTCACTACTCACTCGTCAACCTCACATATAAATAAATATAAATAATAAACTTAATAATTTCGAGAAATTGCGATGTAATAAAAGTTCTAATAATTTTATAAAATAAAAAATTCTTATAACAAAGTTCAATAAGAATTAAAAATCATGGGTGATTTATAAGTATCTTTAAACGTTTTTGAGTTACGAGACCTCTCCTGATTTGTTGAGATCACAAGACACAAGCATTCACTCTCATCAAACGTAAAAGTTGAAAATTTCACACAAGTGAAACATTTTTTATAAATGAATTTCATAAACCAAATCTTTATATATTAATAGCTCTTAAACCATTAGGTCCCGTTAGCAGGAGTTTTTTTTTACTCGTAATGGGAATATGTACGGTATTTTGAGTGTGTTTGGAAGAGTTTGTAAAAAGCTTATGAAAATAAATTATGATAATAAATTTAAGCAAATAATTCATAACAAGAAGGGGTAATAGTACCGTGCGAAAATTGTTTGGGTTTAAATACACTATGTTATTTGTATTTGTTGTTTTCTAGCCATTTTCTTCATTTTAGATTTTTATATGTTAAAGTTCGTAATTTTGAATTGAGTTTTGCAAATCAGGAATTTTGGATCCATGGCTCTTGCTGCTTATAGCAGATCTATTTGTATTTTAATAATATTGGTCTCATTATTTCAGATGATATCCAAAGAGGAATCAAGGATGTGGTTTAAGGATGTAGTTCGAGCATTAGGGTATTTACTTTTGAGGTTGCCCTATTTATTCGAAGCACACTACGAAAATGTTGATATACTAAGGTATTTACTTTTGAGGTTGTCCTATTTATTCGAATAACACTACGAAAATGTTGATATACTAATAAATGGAGTCGAGATACAGTTATTATTGCTCTTTACCTACTAGATTCATAGCAAGCAGGGATAATATTATAGTGCGAAAATTGTTGGGTTTAAGTATACTATGTTATTTGTATTTGTTGTTTTTCTAGCCATTTTCTTCATTTCAATTTTTTATATTTTAAAGTATAATGATCATTTTTCTGATTTGAAATAAGATGTAATCTTCTATTTTCTTTGATGATATCTGAGTTGGTTAATGAGGAAGAACTTGGTTGAAATTTGGCCTTTTGTGATTGTGTTTTGTTTCTTTGAAAGTCGTTTAATAAACACAACCTGTGCAGATCTATTAATTTAATAATAATCTTTTGGTGATTTTCAATTTGGTCCATATACGTAAAAATTTATCAATTTGGTCCTTATACGTGACACTGGTTTTCAATTTGGTCCTCACAGCTAATTGGTCTCTATATAAGGGGGACCAAATTGTAAATTATTATCACATATAGGGACCAAATTGAAAATAATTGTCACCTGTAGGAACCGATTTCAAATTTTTTTTTTTGAATTGGTCCCTACATGTGACAATAATTTGCAATTTGGTCCTCTTATATAAAGACCAATTAGCGGTGGGAACCAAATTGAAAATCAGTGTCACGTATAGGGACCAAATTGATAACTTTTTACGTATAGGGACCAAATTGAAAATCAATATCACGTATAGGGACCAAAAGATTACTTTAACCTTTAATATTTCAAAACTTGTGTTTGTGTGTTTTAAAAAACTAGATGATTTTTCCAGCTATATGAAGGTAGTATAATATTCACTGCATGTGATAACCTATTAATATAACTGCATCTAACTTCATTGTTTCTAATTTAATTTATTATTTTCTATATTTAAGTATCACAAGAATATGAATAAACTAAAACATTTTTTATATATAATTCCTCCGTGCGATAGTAAAATATATAGTTGAAATCATATTTAACAAGTCAACACATTTTTTTTTTAAAGAAATGAATAAAAATAAATAGATAGATATGAAAGGAAGAGAGAAACAGAAATGAGCATAATCATATCATAATTATTAATAAATTGGGGTATATATATGGGCAAAAGGGCAGCGAAGATGAAAAAGAAATAGAAACGGGAAAGGATTAAGGAGAAGTGAAGGACTAACAATTAACAAAGGAGGGGGGTGTTGTGTTGTTAAACAAACATAGTAGAATAAAATAATGGAATGAGAGAATAACATATCCATCCATCCATCCATCTACAGTAGAGGAGAAGCATCTTAGAAGAGAAAGAGGTTTGTTTGGTGAGCGTGGGATAGGAGGAGGGAGCAGTAGAATAGAAGCCCTTAACTTAACTCAGTACACAAGCAAGCAATTCGCAATTCGCAATTCGCAATTCGCAATCACAGGTGCGTGCGTGCGTGCGGGCCTCTATCTATTTTCTATTTTTTATTTGTTGGAACCCTTCTTCCTCCAAAGCCCACAAAGGAAAACTCGAATGCCTGCCAGATCTTGATTAAACCTTTGGGGTTTTTTTACTTTTACTTGAATTCAATTAATAATTTCTCTGCACTGCTGGATCCTCGCTATTCGCGGATTTCACAACCTAGGTTTCCTCATTCTCCATCATTAAACAAATACTGCTACTTTACAAGTTTTCCCCTCTTTGCTTCCTGCATTTTTTTGGAGGGTTTCAAAAGAAACAACAATCAATTTAAACTTGCTTGATATTCAATTTAACCAGGTTAGGTACTACTTCTCTCAACGACACAATACTCATGCTAATCGCTGATGCCTGCTGATACGAGGTAAGCTTTATCCAGTATAGTCTTTCTTTCACATTTTCAAAATCTCTCTGTTTTTTTTTTTCTTATAAAAAGAAACAATGTCGTCATGGAAGGAAATATGCATCATGATCTTTTTCAACCTTTGAATAACACCTGTTGTTTGAAGTCCATTTTCTTGTTTTCAATTTAGTTTGGTAGGGGTGTCGCTTGAGTGAAGATGGCAGACACATACTCGGTTGATGTGATTCTGGACTTTCTGAAGAGGAATCGATTCACGAGGGCCGAGGCAGCTTTGCGCAGCGAGATCAATAACCGTCCTGACTTAAATGGCTTCCTTCAGAAGCTTACCTTGGATGAAAAGGCCTCACGTGATGCGCCACAAAATGACAAGGGGAAACCGGCGCTAGAGATTCAAGGGGCGGATTCGCGTAAAGAACTGATTGTGAAGGAAATAGAGTGTGGGACTGGTAGAAATGCCACTGAAACCAAATGGAAGACTGCCCCTCCTTCTATAGGGGAGCGCAATAAATCAAATGAAGTGGTTGGGACAAGTGACAAAAACTTCACTTTCTCTAAGAGTTCGGAGGACAGTATGCTTGATTTATACTCATTGAAGTTCAATCCCAGCAATGGTCCTGTGGAACCTTACCAAAATGATGCTGGTAGTAGGGCTAATACTTTGAAGGCATCTGCATCTCAACAGTCAAAATATCAAACTAATGAAGCTGTGGATGCACTTGCAGCCAACAGCAACGCTAAGTCTGGGGAGGAAAGTACTGTGCTTGCTGCTAATAAATCCTCGTGGCTTGGAAGTAGTAGTAAAGCATCCGTGGAACCAAAGTACGACCTTGTGCAAAGCAAAGAACCGATGGAACTTGATCGCCCACTAAAATTTGGTAGTTCATCTCTTAAAGTGAACTCTGCAGATAATCCCTGGTCTAGAACTGACAAGAATGCGAATTCATCTTCAGATTCATGGAATTGTTCCGTCAAAACTGTTTTTCCTTTCTCAAAGGGGGATATATCTACAAGCTTTGATGGTGCCATGTATTCTGACAAAAATGAGGAACAAAGAAGGGTAGAAATTAGTGATATTAGGGCATCTATAAAAGAGCAGGTGGATGAATTGGGGCGAGCTATTTACTTGGGCAAGTCACAAGGAAGTTCTGAACAGAAAACCATTGGCTGCTTAAGTTTTCCTCTTGTGTCTGAAAATCAGAAGGAAGAGTTTCCTAGGCTTCCTCCTGTTAAACTCAAGTCAGAAGATAAGCCACTGGCTGTTAATTGGGAGGAGAAGTTTGAGCGAGATGAACTGACTTCAAAATATGCTGGTGCTGACAGCACTTTACTAATTGGTTCATATCTGGATGTACCTATTGGGCAAGAAATTATCCCTTCAGGTTAGCTTATTTACAAGTATTATTAACCTTTTCATGTTATCACAAATGTTCTTTGCACTTCCATTAACAGTTTCCTTCTGGGGCTCAAATTAGCAACTGCATTTGTTGGTTCATCACGATGATAGCTTATTTTGTGTGCTTACCGGAAACGTTTCCTTGTCCTAGACATGGGTTGCAGTTTTTACCAGTTTCCTTTGTTCCTTTGTACCCTGGATGTTTCAAATGTTGGTCCATGCATTTGGCTTTTTTTTGGTTTGAAGTTTCTATGTTTGACAACTTGACATATTTATTCATTTGTGGTGTGTTTAGATTAGCCGTGGAAAAAAATATTTCAATAATTGATTATATAGATTATTGATTTTCTTTATAGTAGACTATGATAAAGTCAATTTTATGTTTGGGTATGTTAAGTGAAAGCAATTTTAGGATACCATTTATTAGTTTGGATTGTTTATAAAATTGCTTTAAATAGGTAAAAATGTCACAATTCAAAATAATCAACTTGTGCTTATAATCACAATGCAATTTTTTTTCTCTAGTGTGACTAAAATAAGCTATAAATTATAATCAATTTTATCAATATTTCCCAAACATCTCATAATTTATTGGGAACAGCTTTTATGATGAAAACAGCTGCTACGGGAAATTTTTAATCTCTCCCAATCAAGCACATGGCAGTTGAACCACCTCAGAGAACGATCGTTAAATACTAAATAGCTAATAAGAGATAGGAGTTTATCTTGGTTTTTACTCTTTGGGACATGGATTTGCTTGGGAGGATATGTTATCCTCCACATGGCTGTATTTCCCCTCATATTTTCGGGGAATTTTTCTCTCTCCATAAAATGAGATAGGAATTAATTGGTAAGTTTCTCGTAGTAAGGATTGTCAAAAGTTAAATTTGTATATTTAATTATTAATATGATGATTGTGGATAAAAGGTATTAATTCGAATATAAAGAAACAATGCTTTCTGCCAGACTCGACGCCGGTTATCAATTTCTTTTGGTCTCTACCAATGCCTTTGATATTCTAAACACTGCTTCTCAGCATGATGCAGGAAATAAGTGAAGCTTAGTTCTTTGTTCTCTTCCACTTTTCTTTTTCTATTAAAAAAAGTTACATGAAATATATCATGCCTAATTTGAAAAAGCAATGTTAGCCCCACCTCCCCAAGTAAGAAAAAACACTCGTGGGCAAATGATACCGATACCGCTGGTTTGCTCGATTATGGAAATTTTTTGGCATGGGTCGAGTCCTCCATCTAGAATCTAGAACTGATCCAAAATGTTGTCAGCTATCTGGGTTCATACCACAACTAATGGGTGATATTTCTTAGCAACTGATCTTATTGTTATGATAAATTTATTTCTGATTTTTTGAATCTGATTGCATATATTTAATTATTTGGTTGATACACTTGTTCTATAGACTGGCTTTGACTTTTTCATATGTGCATCAGGTATGAGGAGGGCTGCCGGGGGCAGTTGGTTATCCGTAAGTCAAGGGATAGCAGAGGATACATCTGATCTTGTATCGGGTTTTGCAACAGTTGGTGATGGGTTGAGTGAATCTGTTGACTATCCAAATGAGTATTGGGACTCTGATGAATATGATGACGATGGTGATGTTGGGTATATGAGACAACCTATTGAGGATGAAGCCTGGTTTTTGGCGCATGAAATTGATTATCCTAGTGACAATGAAAAGGGGACTGGGCATGGAAGTGTTCCAGATCCTCATGAAAGAGGTCCAGCCAAAGATGAGGATGATGATCAATCTTTTGCTGAGGAGGATTCTTACTTTTCTGGAGAGCGATATCTTCAGGTGAATAATGTTGAACCAGTCACAGCTTCAGATGATCCTATTGGTCTAACGGTTACTGAAATGTATGGAAGGACTAATGATAATGATTTAATGGCTCAATACGATGGGCAATTGATGGATGAAGAAGAATTGGACCTGATGCGTGCAGAACCTGTCTGGCAGGGCTTTGTCACTCAGACAAATGAACTCATCATGGTAGGAGACGGGAAGGTTTTGAATGACAGTGGAAGATCACGACTAGAGGATATCTGTATGGATGATGATCAGCATGGTTCAGTTAGGTCTATTGGGGTGGGGATCAACAGCGATGCTGCAGATATTGGCAGTGAAGTCCGTGACAGTTTGGTTGGTGGTAGTAGTGAAGGGGATTTAGAATATTTCCGTGATCGTGATGTTGGGATTGGTGGCTCTAGACACTCACATCATGATTTGGATAAGAATTCTATAAACAAATTAAACAAAAGTAAGAAGAAAAATGACAACAGTGAGTCAAATAAATATGTCATTGGGGGTGATAAGGATGCACAGTTGCAGATGAAAACCCATAGTGATGGGAACTTCTCATTTCCCCTATCTTCAAAAGATAGCCAGATGGTTCAGGCGGCCTCTAAAAAGTCCCCGTGGTCAAATAACTGCAATGCAGATGAAAACAATGACTGTCTTAATGCATTTGTGGGATCAAATGACATGCTTGCTTCATGGAGGCGGCAGAGCAATGATTCTTCACCCATTAAAAGTTCTAGGGATGAGAATAATGCTAATCCAGTAAGATCCAGAAACTCTTCTCCAACAACAGTCTCAAATTATGGATATTCTGAAAGAGAGCATGTCAAGCCAGAAGAGGATGAAAAGGTCGATGTTGCAAGGGAGGATGATCTAGGGGCAACACTAGAGGATGAAGAGGCTGCTGCTGTGCAAGAGCAAGTAAGGCAAATAAAGGCCCAGGAGGAAGAATTTGAAACCTTCAATCTAAAGATTGTGCACAGGAAAAACAGGCATGTGTTCAATATATATAAATATATAATATATGATATGATCTATAATTACTAATCATGGTATTTACAGATCGAGATATACGTCTCTAATGTACATGTTTACTATGTTCATCAATTTACAAATTACTTGAAATTGATAGTTTAGAAGATTTTTAAAACTATTGAAACTGTGATATATGCTTTATGCATCTCCATCCTATTTTGTATATAGGGAGCAATATCTTTTTTTTATCACTCTATCTCTCTCTACTCTTTACTTTTGAATTCCAAACATGGTAATTATAAATCGGTTGTTTCTTATCATAACTACAATTTTTTTCTAAATTTTTAGACCCTTAGATTAAGAAATTCATACTTGTCTAAACAACACTTCCGGAATATTTGGACCTGTTAACAATGGAAACTAAGATAAAACTAGGATAGCAACAGATCAACTTTCCCCCTTTTGATTTGTAAAACTCCCATATATATATATATATATATTATATATAACTCATGATGAATGAAATGTATCATTTATCATTAGCAATGTTGTGAAAATGTGTGCCTTCATTTAGTAGTCATGAATTTTTTACTGTCAGTATGTCTGTGTACAGCGATCCTTCCTGCCTCAATAATTTTCTTTTAAATTAAGTTGATTATATTATGCCCTGTCATGTGATTGAGAGTAATCCTGTACTCTGGACTAGCTAATGATTGTTGTGAATTCCTAAATTTGCTGAAATCTTTTTTTCATTCATACATTGCATGAAATGAAGAGGCCTTGTACTTGAGACAATATAGCATACATGTCTCTCATGAAAACTCTTTAAAGAATATCATTGAAATGGTAGGATCCTTCTCTCTTCATGGGAAAGTTGTGCTAATATCTGCAGAAACTCATGATGAATGAAATGTATCATTTATCATTAGCAATGTTGTGAAAATGTGTGCCTTCATTTAGTAGTCATGAATTTTTCACTGTCAGTATGTCTGTGTACAGCAATCCTTCCTGCCTCAATAATTTTCTTTTAAATTAAGTTGATTATATTATGCCGTCATGTGATTGAGAGTAATCATGTACTCTGGACTAGCTAATGATTGTTGTGAATTCCTAAACTTGCTGTAATCTTTTTTTCATTCATACATTGCATGAAATGAAGAGGCCTTGTACTTGAGACAATATAGCATACATGTCTCTCATGAAAACTCTTTAAAGAAGATCATTGAAATGGTAGGATCCTTCTCTCTTCATGGGAAAGTTGTGCTAATATCTGCAGAACTTTTTTGAGTATTTTTTTAATGTCCTATATAAAAAGATCTTAATAAGCTTGTGATGATTTGTTGTTATGTTGCAAAGTAGGTATTTCTTGATTTTTCTATGTTCTCCCTTTTCTTGCCTTTGTAGTCTATCTTAAACCATGTTTTGTTGCTCAGAACTGGCTTTGAGGAGGACAAGAATTTCCATGTTGTTTTAAATTCTGTAATAGCTGGAAGGTATCATGTCACTGAGTATTTGGGATCTGCTGCATTTAGCAAAGCTATACAAGCTCATGATCTGCACACTGGCATGGATGTCTGTGTTAAAATTATAAAGAACAACAAGGACTTTTTTGACCAAAGTCTTGATGAGATCAAGCTTCTCAAGTATGTCAATAAGCATGATCCTGGAGACAAGTACCACATTCTTCGATTATATGATTATTTCTATTATCGAGTAAGTGGATGTGCTACTGTTCCTGCTATTAGTATTACATCTTACTTTCAAATCAAGCATGTGCCTTTTAAGGCACACCTGCAGTTTTCCAATTACTTATATTTTTTTTTATTATTATTATATATTTTTCCTTTTCCTAGTTTCTATTTTTCTGGTTTCTTCATCATTTATTATCTGGACTTTTATCTATAATGTTATCAACAAACAGATTATGTTGAATACTGCTGCTATTTATTATTGTTTCTTATATATTCATATCTTCTTCTACAGTACCATATTTCTCATTTTGTGTTAATTTTAACACAAAAATTACTGAGCTTAATGTCTCCAGATTTGGCAATTTTCAATATATTCCAGGTAGCATTGGTCCTAAATTTTGAAAATAATCCAATTTCATTATCAGACTAACCGTCTAAAGTATATTCATTATTTAAAGTGATAGCAAGAAATATGATAGAAACTGGGTCAGAAATGGAAGAAAAAGAAGAATTCTCTATTGAAAAGAATGAGTGATTACAATTCTGGACTTTCGAGAGGTCCAGTCTCTCCCAAACCCTACACGAGTTCTCGCCAAAATGACTAGCGCTCTTGCTATAACCCCTTCCTCTTATTTATACACATCACTACCCACTTGACCCCCTAACTAACTAACTAACCCCCCAGCTAACTAACTGAAGGGTTACCTAACAAAATACCTGTTAAATGATGGTCATCTGGCTTTGTAGTCTATCTTATATGTTGGCTTTTGTTGCATTTAAGAATGCTTATATATTAATAGTTGGACACGATTTTGGTCAGCTGACTTTACCTTTTTTTCCCTTCCTGTTGTGCTACAGGAACATTTGTTAATAGTATGCGAGCTACTTAAAGCGAACTTATATGAGTTTCATAAATTTAATAGAGAATCAGGGGGTGAAGTGTACTTCACAATGCCACGATTGCAGGTTTCTGGTGTGCCATTTACTTCATAATGTTTAATTTTCATCTTATCTATTGTCATTGTAAACTGTTCTGAATTTATGTATGCAGTCAATTACCATTCAGTGTTTGGAAGCACTTCAGTTTTTGCATAGCCTTGGACTAATACATTGTGATTTGAAGCCAGAAAATATTTTGGTTAAAAGCTATAGCAGATGTGAGGTGAAGGTTATTGATCTTGGTAGTAGTTGTTTTGAGACAGATCACCTTTGCTCTTATGTTCAGTCAAGGTCCTATCGTGCTCCAGAGGTTATTTTGGGGCTTCCATATGACAAGAAGATTGATATCTGGTCACTTGGCTGCATCTTGGCTGAACTTTGTACTGGCAATGTAAGAATAATGTATTTCAAATGGCATATAGTTTGATTTTCGATTTTCAATTTTAGTACCAAAAATTTATCTCTAAACCATTGAGTTTCTCGCATCTAAAAGGTACAGATTGTTTTCTACTACCTCAGGTTTAAAGTTAAATTTTGCTGAAAGTTAAGGTCACCACTTAATCCATTTTAAGCAAGGCTTTTTGTTTCTCCTTGATGATGGTATCTTTTAGATACTGAAGTTTCATGCTTAAATAAACTAGGATTATCCCTGCAGTAAAGTGGTGTCCCATCTCCAGCTGAGTTTGTGTTATGCTAGTCTTATTTGGGTAATGATCTTCAAGAATACCCAAAATTCATGTTGAACTTGAACGATGGGGGATGTGATTGTTATTATTCAAATATATCGTTCTGTTACAGAAGTTAGTTATGCTGTGAAAGTCATTGTTCAGTTCAGATCATTTTTATCAAAGTGTGGATTTTTGTTTCTGCACCATTCATGGGCCAAATGATAATTCATCACTCATCAGGATATATTGACTTTCTATGTAGTTGTGGGATTGTTATTAGTTTTTGGTGAAAGCGGTTGTGGAGTTTCTCTGTTCTATGAAAAGTGCTTTCTTTTCTTTGTTAAATATATGCATAGTTTTCTAGTTCTTCCTCTGTGGCATTAAACCCAGTATGTTGCAGGTCCTCTTCCAAAATGATTCACCTGCAACATTACTTGCGCGGGTGATTGGGATCATTGGTCCAATTGATCAAAGTATGCTTGCAAAAGGACGAGATACATACAAGTACTTCACCAAAAATCATATGCTTTACGAACGGAATCAGGTAAGAGTTGTCAGTTGTATTTCTAATTTACTGTTTACCAAATGGACTGGCCAGCAATCTGGAATCTTGATGTTGATTTTGCTTGCCTGGGAGCTATTATGTAGCATAATTAGACTTAAATTAGATGTTTGGCATCTATCCCGGACTAGAAGTTCATTTTTATTAAGGTTCCATTAAAAATCAATTTTTATTTTCAATGTTTCCTATATTTGAAAACATGTTTGGTTTGTATATAGTTATTTTCATTTTTAATTTTTCTATTCTAATTTCTCTCCCTGTAATGTTATTCCTGTCTTCTACACTATAAAAATCACAGCCCAATTACGAAGTCATGTTCTTCCACTTAGGGCTGTGGCTGGCATCCCATCCAAAATGCATCCCCAAAGAGCGGATCTGTAAAATGGTTATTGATTATGCCATGAAAAGTAGGGTAGAAATGGAATCCAGTAATTAGAGTAATGATTGGCAAAACCTAAAATTGGAAAATTGGAAGCAAACCCGTATGAAGGCCGTATCAGCCTCAGTTCTGTTTGCAATCAAACTGCTAATACTGGGCGTGGAGGTCTTGAGGCACCCAAAACCAAAACCTAGCTGAGGACCACTGAGCATTTGACAGTTTGAGCTTCATGAGAGGATGAGCCAGGTGCTTGCTGAAGCAGGGGTGTGAGTGGATGTGGTTGATGATGATGAGGAAGTGAAGAGGAAGGCTAAGGTGAAGCCTGTTGAGACAGCAGTGCAGGTGATGAGGGAGAAGGGAAATGAAGAGGGGTTTGTGAGGAGGGGAGGAGGAAGAGGAAGAAGAGTTTAGTTCAGAATTGCAGAAAAGAGAGGAGCTGTTGATGAAATGAAGTAAGCAAGAAGGGGAGTTTTGTTGCAAATTTGCCACTGCTTCGAAGGTGAATATGGTGGAAACGAGATATTCTGGTTTCCAAATTTTCAGAAACACTAACCCGATTTCTTAAAATTTGGAATGAAAATACCAACCAAGCATGTTTTCTTCTCCCTTTTCTGTTTTTTAGTGAAAACGAAAATAGAAAACAGTGAAACCAAACACACCACCCCAACGTTTCAGCACTGAGATGGGCTATTTTCATTTATGTATTTTAGAAATTAGAAGGGAGATTAACTAAATTGACTTATTAGTTATTGCTTAAACAGGTTAGGCACTTAATATTTTAGTTGTTGCAATTTTTTATTGAAATTGCTGTTGCCTCTGTATTTATTACTTGAATAATTTTGACATTAAGTGTACTGTTTTTTTTTTATTGTTATTACATTAAGTGTACTGTTTATTAATCTACAGGAAACCAGCAGGTTAGAATATTTGATTCCGAAGAAGACTTCCTTGAGGCATAGATTGCCAATGGGAGACCAAGGCTTCATTGACTTTGTTGCCTATTTGCTTGAGATCAACCCAAAGAAGCGGCCTTCTGCATCTGACGCCCTGAAGCACCCATGGTTATCATACCCTTATGAACCCATATCATCTTGAAGATTTTGAGGGTTCTTTTTGGTGATAATGTCTCCTACCCTAAGTTGGGTTAGGTTCATCCTTGTGTGGAAAGGCCACATATAGATCATCGCTGCTTTTCATTATCTGTTTTAAAGATGAAATGGAAAGAGTTGTGCCCTTTCACATTCCTGCATAATGCATTGAAAGGTGTTTTAGTTTTTTAGGAAATGCCTGTCTCTCCTTCCCCTTTACCAAATTGTTTTCCAGTAAACCATATGATCATGGATGTAATTTTGCAAGTATGGTGTAATGTTAGGCTTTTGTTCTCTGCTTTGGTCTGTTGGAAGGGGAAATCTTAAAATCTTGTTGTACATGGTGTGGGATAATTCTTTTAGGTTTATTTAGTAATATTTTGAAATAGATACATATCCATTTTTCATGGGGTGTGACGCCACTGTTGGGAGCACCAATCAAGATGAAAGAAAAGCTGGTGCCAATGCGAATCATTTAAGACATGCTTATGTGTAACTTGAAACTCAAATTGCCAATACTTTCAGTTTGGAGCAATCGAATTGTATCTTGCCGGTGTAGGGAAGGATAATTTTTTTTTTTTTTTTACTAATGGTACTAGCGCTTTGATAGCAAATGTTGACATTTAGTTATCAATCATTAACGTTATGTTTGATGTAAATATTATCCCCCTCCCATTTCATATTACTAATTAGTAGTTTGTACAGAACATATACTCAGACACTCTTTAACATTTTCATGTAATGTCTTGTATCTCAGAAAAACAATTATGATTTTTGAACACATTTTGGGAACACCATATTGTTTTTTTATGATATTCTCGAAATACGTGTATATAAAAATGATAAAAAGTGAGAGATAGAAACAAACATGTACTGACCGAAAATATAAGGCCGAGGACTTGTTAGTAAATTGGACCAATCGAGCTTACACTTATAAATGGGTCTTGACTCGAACTCCTCCAAAGCCGAGGACTCGTTAATACAGTTATCATCCGAGAATAAATACTCGGATATATCCCGTAATAAACCACCGGTGAAGGAACCTCGGTCCCGTGCAATCCAGTCACAACTGACTGGGCCGAATATCTCGCTGGTCCAAATATCCCTCCGTATAACTCGGAGCCTTATCCTTATCTTTATCTAATTACAATAACAATCCGATTCTAACAAATAGGATCTCAATAACAGTCCAACTCAAACTGTTACACCAAAACATCTCTATAAAAAGGGGTCCAACCCCCTCACTTAGAACTACGTTTGCTTTGATTCCCATTTGGATACGTAGGAGCAGAATTCCGATTCTGTCAAGCTATTCCAAAACACTCCCACAAGAGCTTCTCCGAACGAATATCTCTCACTTGAGATATTTGGACGGAACATTTGGCGCCGTCTGTGGGAATCGAAGCAAAATTTTCCCATACCACAAACAATGGTGAGGACAAGGAGCGGGAACTGCAGGAGAGAGGGGCCAGAGAATGCCAACAATGGGGATAATGGAGAACGATCCATAAACCCAGCGATGACGTCCGACAATCCCATTATTCAAGAACTTCTCGCACAAGTGACAATGCTGAGAAGGGAGAATGAGGAGATTCGTCAGTAACAGCCCGCCGTGAACGAGAACAAAGCAGAGAACGGTCTGCCTCTTCTCCTCATGAGAGAGCGCGCCGGACAGCCGAGAATGAAGGATCCAGAAACACGCGCAGAGAAGAAGGAATCCCACAACCCCGTGTTTCTCACCATGTTGACCGAAGAGGCGAGGAGGAATTTCCTAGGCAGGCCCCTGAACTTTCACCGGTGCAAATAGGCCTAATGAAAGGGCCGGCACGCGGAGGCCGAAGACATCCCTTCACCAACGCCATCATGGAGGTTCCTCTACAGCCCAACTACAAACCAATAAATATTGACAGGTATGATGGCACCTCGGACCCGGAACGTCATTTAGATGCCTTCACTACTCAAATATACCTCTTTACCGACGATGATGCTGTCATGTGTAAAGTCTTCCCTACTACTCTGAAAGATGCTGCATTAAGCTGGTATACTCAGCTACCGCCAGCATCAGTTGACTCCTTTGACACGTTTATGACTAAATTCAATGCTCAGTTTGCCACGAGCCGAGATCATCAAAAAACCTCGATCTCGTTGGTAAATTTTAAGCAAGAAAAAAACGAGTCTCTGCGTGATTTTATGGCCAGGTTCAGCAAAGAGATTGTCCTCATCCGGAATCTCAGTGCCGATGTCGCACTACATACTATCTTGACCGGATTACGGCCTGGCCCTTTCGCCAGACACCTAGCTCGGAAGCCTCCATCCAGTATGGATGAGTTGAGGAGAAAAGCTGTCGGATTCATTAATATGGAGGAGATAGAAGAGTCTCTAAGAAAAGAGAAAGAACCGATGATTCAGATAGGAGAGAAGGGAGAGAGAAGAGGAGGGCTGGAGGTGACAATCAGAAAATCAAAAACACATCTGAGCATAGGGGGCCAAAGTATGAGCACTATACCCCCCTCAACACCAATCGAGCTCGGGTATTTAAGGAAGCCTACAACGCAGAACTTTTACAGCTCCCCAACCGTGGCCACACGCCCCAGAATGTTGATAGACAGAAGCATTGTCGGTACCATCGTAACTACGGGCATACCACCGAGAAGTGCTAGGTCCTGCGTGACAAGATTGAAGAGTTAGTGCAAGCTGGTCATCTGAATAATTTCGTTCGGAGAAATCACAACAATGGTGAAGGGCGTGGCAGAGATAGAAGAAGAGGAGGTGGCCAAAGCCTTGGAAGGGGCGGCGGTCGGCAAAATAATGAAAGCAGAAAATAGGGAAGATCATAATGAAAGGAGGGAGGAGGATAATATTGTCCAAGGTGTAATAAACACTATTTCAGGTGGATTTGCGGGAGGAGGCACAACGAGTTCAGCTCGGAGAAAACACCTGCGGGCTATTCGGGATGTAAACTCGATAGCTGGCAAACCCCCGAGGATTTCCCCACCGATTATTTTCTCCGATGAAGACTTCTTGGGTGTGGATCCTAATCAAGATGACCCAATGGTAATCACAGTGCAATTGGCCAACTTCTCGGTCAAGAGAACTCTCGTCGACCAGGGGAGCTCGGCTGATATCCTATATTATTCAACATTTCAGAAGCTCGGGATCCCAGAAAAATCTATTCAGCCATACGACAGTAAACTCGTCGGCTTTGCTGGGGAACAGGTGGATACCCGAGGATACATAGACCTCCTAACTACTTTTGGAGATGGCAAAACGTCCAAAACTATTCTGGTCAGGTACGTGTTGATTAATGCAGTAACATCGTACAATATCTTGATCGGAAGACCATCCTTGAACGAGTTGGGAGCTGTGGTCTCTACTCCCCACCTCACAATGAAGTTCCCTTCCAACTCAGGAGACATAGTTGCTATCCGGGTTGATCAAAAAATGGCCAGACAATGCTATGCCGATAATTTGCGTGTAAGCAAACTCAAACCTACACCTGCGGAAACACTAGACAAAGGAAAAGACGAGTCTGTAAATTCAGTTAGTTCTGTTGTACTAGACCCGAGGATTGACATGCAAGAACAACGGTCACAACCCATTGAGGAGTTGGAGAAGTTCCAGCTTGGATCACAGCCCGATCAGTGCACTAAGCTACAGTTGGTGTATATAGTCAGGTGATGTACTCTTTTTCCTACCTCGGTATTTTATCCCAAAAAAGGGTTTTGACCGAGAAGGTTTTAACGGGGCACACCGCAGACTTTCTTTTCTATCCAATAAAAGAAGTTATTATGAACATTGGTCTATTTTCTTATTTTGCCGATGTATTTATTCTGCGAATATTTAAAATTGTAAAGGCCGAGTTCGAGCCGTTTAAATTATTTAAGGCCAAGTTTGAGCCTAAAGGCCGAGTTCGAGTCGTTTAAATTATTTAAGGCCAAGTTACCTCAAGGTCGAGGTCGAGCCGTTTTTAAGGCCAAGTTTGAGCCTAAAGGCCGAGTACGAGCCATTAAATTATTTAAGGCCAAGTTGGCCGAGTACGAGCCATTAAATTATTTAAGGCCAAGTTTGAGCCTAAAGGCCGAGTACGAGCCGATTAAATTATTTAAGGCCAAGTTTGAGCCTAAAGGCCGAGTATGAGCCGATTAAATTATTTAAGGCCAAGTTTGAGCCTAAAAACCGAGTACGAGCCGTTTAAATTATTAAAGGCCGAGTTCGAGCCATTGAAATTGTTAAAGGCCAAGTTTGAGCCTAAAGGCCGAGTTCGAGCCATTTAAATTGCGAAAGACCGAGTACAAGCCCCTAAATTACTAAAGACCGAGTTCGAGCCATTTAAATCGTAAAGGCCGAGTTCGAGCCATTGAAATTGTTAAAGGCCAAGTTTGAGCCTCAAGGCCGAGTTCGAGCCATTTAAATTGCGAAAAGTCGAGTTCGAGTTATTAAATTATTAAGGCCGAGTTCGAGCCTTGAAATTATTAAGAAAAATCGGATACAAGAATCAATTGAATCCAGAAGACTGCTATTCTCCCAGTTAACATCCTTTTTAAAAGATTAAATCATGAAAGGAATTCAAAGAATATCTCGGACGAACAAATGCTATAAAAGTAAGAGGAAGTCATCAAGATGCTGGAAGAGTTTTTCATTAGATTAACAAGGATTACAAGGGGAAAACCCATTACAGAGGTATGAAAAATAAAAATACAGTTACTCGTCCCTATGGCCATCTTCGGCGTCGATGTGATCCTCGGGAGAATCTTCCCCCCTTCCACCTCTTCTTCCTCTTCGGGAATGATGGGAACAAGTCCCCCATTTTGCACCTCCTTATGCACATCGGCACCCGAGATGTCAATCCCCGGGGCAAGAACTTGAACTTGAGCGATGGCCTTGGCAAAACCTGCCCGATGCTCCTCAAGGATGCAGTTGGTGGCCTCTTTCAAATCCTCCTGAATCTCCAGCTTGGCCTTAGTCTCGGCACTCAAGTCGGCTTTAAGTTGTTCGATTACAACTCGAGCCTCCTCGAGCTCCTCCTCAGCATGATCTTTCACCTCCTCAGCTAACTTTGCTTGAGAGTTCAACTCGGAGTTCTTACCATTAAGCTCTGATGCGTGAATTTTTAGAAATATATAAATAAAGGCAAGTGCACCTCGTCGCAATCAAATAATACGGTGGTGAGACCGGTTATCGTATCCACAGGGATTGGATGTCAATTACCAATTCGCAAATTCAACAACTATCTAGACTAAACGATAATCTGAGAGATTGAACGGAAAATAAAGAAATAAAATATTTTTTTCTTTTTTTTTTGGAATTTTGTCAAACACTTGGTACGCAAACAGGGATGTGGCTAGAATTGTCAGGGTTAGACTACACTAATCCTCCCTTAGTTGCAATGAAATGGTTTCTAACACAAGTCCTAATTCAATTATGCCAATCAAGCCTTTTCTAAATTACTCAAGCCTAATGTCTTAGGTGCATTGAGCCTAAAACCCCAAATTAAACCCTAATGTCTTAGGTGGAATAACTTGAGATTTTGCATTAAGTTAAGACTTATAAGATTGCAAGCAGCCAACACCTATGTCTAGATTCTTGCCCTACTTGGCATATGATTCATGAGCATGCCTTAATACCAACCTTCCAGTCATCTATCAAAGCAACAAATCATTCCTATGGGTAGCTAATCCAAGGAAAGCATTAAACACAGAATCACATACTCATACGAAATAGAAACTTGTATTAAAATACCAAATCAATTACACAAGTTCAGACAAGTTCATCTAACCCCAACAATGGGGATTTAACTACTCATGATAAGGAAATACAAAAAGGAAAAAGAGAAGGGATGGAGAACACTCATAGACAAGCTTCCTCCAATCTTCCCTCCATCCAAGAGCAGAGAAAATGCCCCCCTTTTTGGGTAGAGACCCTCTCCAGCCACCAGCCTCAGCCTGCCTCCAAGTGCAGCTTATTTTAGGTTAAAAGTTCCTCCTCTTTTTTTCTGTTCAGTGCAGGTTCATTTATAGGTCCGTCGCCCGTCACGGCCGTGACAGCCATCACGGCCAGGCCGTGATGGTCTCTGACTTGGGCGCCTCTTCATTCACTTATTCATCACGGCCGTGATGGTCATCACGGCCAGGCCGTGATCGCTTTCGACTTTTCCAACTAGCAGGTCACGGCCGTGATAGCCATCACGGCCCGGCCGTGACAGCTTCCGACTTTTGGCTCAATCTTCACTTGCTCATCGCTCCCTCACGGCCGTGAGGCCATCACGCCAGGCCGTGATACTCTGTTTGGCTCATAACCTTCACTTTTCAAGCTCTTTTTCAGCCAAGCACCCCCAAGGCTCATTTCTCGGGCATTTTTCCATTAAATCCCGCAAAACAACAGCGAAACCACCTCATCCGTTCCAAAGGAAAAACTATACAAAATCAACACTAAATTGGCCTAACTATATGCAAATGCATGCCGAAATGTACATGAAAAATGAGGTAAAATCACACTCATCAAATCACCCCAAGCTTAAGACTTTGCTTGTCCTCAAGCAAAAACTAAGGCCCGAAGAGAGAAACAGTCAAAGCATGGATAGTGAACTAAGAACCCTAGTAAAATGATCCAAGCAATAGGCAATTCAAACAATTCAGCAAGAGACAATCAATTCAAGTCCAATTAGGGGCTTAAGTTTCCTAGACTCACATTCTCACTGATTCGGGCACTCTTGCTCACTTGAAGCTCACCCCAAGCTTGTTTATTTGCTTGGCTCTCTTTCTTGCCTCACTCACTCAAGTATTCAAGTATATATACAATTCGCTCTATTTTCCTCAAGGAATGATTCCTACCATATGCTTGACTATCAACCAAATCTCCACTTTATTTATGAAAAACACTTAAGAATCAAGAGGTCTTTATTTGGTTGTAACGTGGCCATGGGATTAATCTTTAGGTGGGGATAACAAGAAAGGGATATTTCAAAAGGCTAAACCAAGTATCAAACATTTCAACACAAGAAACCTTCTAAAATACCTTCTTGGGTTTTCAATACATTTTTCCACCCTTCTTTTCTTTCTTTTTTCTTTTATTGCTTTTTGTCATCCCCTTCTCTATTTATTTTTAATTTTTTCTTTTTTTTTTCTTTTTTTTTCTTTTTTTTGGAGAAGGGGAAATTTTTCAAATCAAGATTTTTTTTTTTTTTTTTGATTCTTTTCCCAAACTTTCAACTACCTTTTTACCCTTTTGTGATACTTTAGAAGGTCCCTTATCAAGTATATGTATCAAAATTTTTCAGGGAACCAAGAAAAGCATTTTAATCATTCAGGCTCAAAATTGGGCAACTAAGGGTAGAATTTACACATTCAAAGCTCAGAAGGCCAGAAAAATACCTATTGCCTCAATCATTTTCAAAACTGTTTCCAAAAAATTTTAAGCTTTAACATGGTTTTAAGTCAAGTTCTAGAGAAAACAAACCAAGAGGAATAACACTCTACACAAAGAATGGGGGCAGATTTAGTGAGTACCCCCTAATGGCTCAAAAGCTCACATTTATCAGTTCAAGAACCAGTGAGAAACACAAGTCTAAAGAAACATATGCTAATCATCAACTATCCGAAATCATCTCAAGCATATTCACTTGCAGCCAAATCACAAGAATAAACAGAATTGGGTTCAAGAATTCACTATCACAAAAACATTAGGCACTTAGCTCTAACAATCATAAGCTCAATCTAAGCAGGGGCAATCAATTCATGTGATCATGCAAGACTAAACCTATATGAATGCAACATTTACAATGCAAGATATGAACATATGCAAAATACCCCTACCCCAAGCTTAAAGATTTACATTGTCCCCAATGTAAACAATCAAGTTGGAGAGGAGAGAAAAATAAAATAAAGCAAAAACAAATTGGAACGGCTTACCGAGGCGGTAGCGGGTGTTGGCTCACATGCTTTTTGGCTCTGTTTCTCCCCTGCTCTTTTTCTCCTTCCTTTATTCAAAATCTGAAGACACTTAACAAAAATTATTAACAAACCTCTTGAGCTTCTCAAATTATTCAAGAGGTTAAAGCAAAAACAAAATTAACTAAAGAGAAGGGTTAAGAAAAGTTGGGTTGCCTCCCAATAAGCGCTTCTTTAACGTCACTAGCTTGACTCATCAAGAAGCATCCACCTGGATCCCATAACCTGTGGTATAAGGACCAAGGAATGCTAACCATGTGAGATCCTTCACCTGGATCCCACGATTTGCAGCAAAAATGTGGAAGTGAGCACTCGAAATTCATGCCGACTTCTTCAAATGGGAAGCGCTTTTCAATTCCACTCGGGTCAAAGATGACCCCTTTATCCATAAAATCTTCCCAATAAAAATGGGGTTCAACCTCAGGTAGAGGCATGAACTCCATTGTTGATCTGCTTTAAAATATGAGGTGGCAAACAAATCGAGAGGATCATTGGTGCTGTTTCGACTTCTGTACCATCTTCACTCTCAAAGATCGCCAAATCCATCACCTTCCAAATATGCAGAAATCTCCGCACAAACCACACAAGTGTCTCTCCCATCACATTCCACACATGCATAGGGGCCAATAGCATCATTGAAGTTCACAAGTTCTTCATCATCCCCGAGCATGGTGACATAGCTATCCTCCAAATGCCTCTTCCTTTCGGGCTCCTTAGTCAAGGGTTCAATGGGGAGTGGTGCAACTATGTTCTCCAAAACAGGGTCTTCACTTCTTGACTCGTTGCTCCCACTTCTTCTTCTTCCTCCTCATCCATCATTGCATCATCTTCATCATCATCCATCAAGTCCTCATTTGGCATTTTGGATAGTAGGTTAGAGAATTCCTCAATACGCACCCGAGACTTCGAATGGCATCTTCTTGATTCTTGAATTCTTCCATTGTTGTTGCCATGAAGTTCTCCAAAACAGCCTCTAAGTGAGATTGACTATCCGGGATAGGTTGCTTGAACCTCGATGGGAATGCGGATTTGAAGTTCTCCCAAGCAACTTCCAATGGGGATGGCTCATCATACCAAGGTGTGGAAGATTCCCAATGTTCCCCTTCATCCATCAAAGCATTGTTTGGAGGGTTCCCCCACCATGGAGTAGAAGTGTTGGGAAATTGATTTCCCCATTCAGAACAAACTACCATTGGTGGAGGAGGGACAGATTGCCCTTGATGACTCATCACTCACTTGTTGGATTTTTACGGTCAATCTAAAGATATCTACCCGCAGCTGCAGCTCAGATAATTCACTTTCTGCATCAGATGGTTGATACCAATTGTAGTCCATGATCCTATCTAATCAATTTTTCACCTCACAAACAATTAAGCCCAAGATCAAAGAAACACAAAAACAAATATATACAAAACTAATAAAAGAAAAATATCAATTATATACAGAAAAATAAAATTAAAAAAAAATGTCTAAACTAGTTGTCTCATTTGTTACTAATGATATTGACAAAACCAATCCCCGGCAACGGCGCCAAAAACTTGATGCGTGAATTTTTAGAAATATATAAATAAAGGCAAGTGCACCTCGTCGCAATCAAGTAATACGGTGGTGAGACCGGTTATCGTATCCACAGGGATTGGATGTCAATTACCAATTCGCAAATTCAACAACTATCTAGACTAAACGATAATCTGAGAGATTGAACGGAAAATAAAGAAATAAAATATTTTTTTCTTTTTTTTTTGGAATTTTGTCAAACACTTGGTACGCAAACAGGGATGTGGCTAGAATTGTCAGGGTTAGACTACACTAATCCTCCCTTAGTTGCAATGAAATGGTTTCTAACACAAGTCCTAATTCAATTATGCCAATCAAGCCTTTTCTAAATTACTCAAGCCTAATGTCTTAGGTGCATTGAGCCTAAAACCCCAAATTAAACCCTAATGTCTTAGGTGGAATAACTTGAGATTTTGCATTAAGTTAAGACTTATAAGATTGCAAGCAGCCAACACCTATGTCTAGATTCTTGCCCTACTTGGCATATGATTCATGAGCATGCCTTAATACCAACCTTCCAGTCATCTATCAAAGCAACAAATCATTCCTATGGGTAGCTAATCCAAGGAAAGCATTAAACACAGAATCACATACTCATACGAAATAGAAACTTGTATTAAAATACCAAATCAATTACACAAGTTCAGACAAGTTCATCTAACCCCAACAATGGGGATTTAACTACTCATGATAAGGAAATACAAAAAGGAAAAAGAGAAGGGATGGAGAACACTCATAGACAAGCTTCCTCCAATCTTCCCTCCATCCAAGAGCAGAGAAAATGCCCCCCTTTTTGGGTAGAGACCCTCTCCAGCCACCAGCCTCAGCCTGCCTCCAAGTGCAGCTTATTTTAGGTTAAAAGTTCCTCCCCTTTTTTTTCTGTTCAGTGCAGGTTCATTTATAGGTCCGTCGCCCGTCACGGCCGTGACAGCCATCACGGCCAGGCCGTGATGGTCTCTGACTTGGGCGCCTCTTCATTCACTTATTCATCACGGCCGTGATGGTCATCACGGCCAGGCCGTGATCGTTTCTGACTTTTCCAACTAGCAGGTCACGGCCGTGATAGCCATCACGGCCAGGCCGTGACAGCTTCTGACTTTTGGCTCAATCTTCACTTCTGCTACTGCTCCCTCACGGCCGTGAGGGCCATCACGGCCAGGCCGTGATACTCTCTGTTTGGCTCATAACCTTCACTTTTCAAGCTCTTTTTCAGCCAAGCACCCCCAAGGCTCATTTCTGGGCATTTTTCCATTAAATCCTGCAAAACAACACCAGAAACCACCTCATCCGTTCCAAAGGAAAAACTATACAAAATCAACACTAAATTGGCCTAACTATATGCAAATGCATGCCGAAATGTACATGAAAAATGAGGTAAAATCACACTCATCAAGCTCGGCAATGGTAGTACTCAAGAGATTATTGGCTTTGGCCAGCTCATCACGCTCCGCGGAGATCCGGGTAAAATCCTCTTTCAACTTCGCAATAGAAGCAAGTTCAGCTTCCAGGTGCTGGGATTTCCTCTCAGTCTCCATCAAATCCCGGCTACAAAAGCGGGCCAGCGCAGCAGCTCGGATGCAGTAGGCCGAGAGGGCCTCCATACTAGACTGAGCCCCTTGTTGCTTGATTAAGCGGAGATCAGCAGACTTCAGGAAATTCGAGTCAAAAGTAGGTAAGGGATTGAAGTCTTCGCCCCAGAGAGACGAGGTTCCTGCTTTTAGAGAAGTGTTATACCACTTCACCTCGGTAGAAGGAGGAAGTTGCTCCTCTCGCCCCGTAGTTCCCGTCTCATGAGTGGTAGGATGTGGGGGACTTGAGCGAGGAGGGGAAGAATCTTCGGTGCCGACTACTATCTCTACCCTTTTTCTTTTGTGAGGGGCAGATGATGAAGCCCCCTTGGCAGCGGCCTTAGCAGCGGCCGGAGGAATTCTTTTCTTTTTCTTCTCGGTCGCTGAGGGACCCTGACCCTCTTTCGCGGCAGATTTCAAAAGCTTGGAGAAGTCGAATTTCCCCATGATAATCGCGAAAAGAAAAGCTGTTAGTACAGGAACACATACAGAAAAGATTTAAAAACTAAAAAGCCGAACACTTACTTTTAAAGTCAGCTCTCGGAGTGGATGAAAAGGGGAGTTTCAGAAGACGTCCACAATGGAGAGGCCGAGGAAGTTTTTCTAATATATCTATATCCCGTCTATCCTCGGCAGGAAGGGATTTGTATTCAAAACCAACGAATTTGGTAGGAGATGATTGCCAGTACAAAGGAAACCTGGCGCATCCATTTTCATCAAAAAAGTAGGAAAGGTGAGAGCCCGAGGGGCGAACTCAGAAGAAGCCGACTTTGAAGTCTTTATACGATGATGTGTATAAACTAATCAGTCCTCTTCGGTTCAGCCCATTGAGGGAAATCCATCCCGTTTTCTCACCAAACCTTGTTTGGTAAAAGTACAAAAATTTGGGAGTAGTGGGCTCCATCCCGATGTATTTACACAGAATTTGAAAGGCTTTTAGAGAAGCCCAACTGTTGGGATGAAGTTGAGTAGGTGCGACATTCATGGTTCTCAGAACGTCACACTCAAACTCGGTGAAAGGGAGAGACACGTGCAGCTGAGAAAATAGTGTTCTATACATATATGTAAAAGGGGGCTCAGAAGGATGAGCCATGAGGAAAACATACTCGGTACCCGAGCATGGAGAACAAATAAACTCGGATTTGTCCCCGGATGCCGAGATAGTAATCTGGGACCGAAGACGAGCAATTGAATCTGAAGACTGATAGTCAGAAAAATAAACCCCAACTTCGCCCTTAACCCAGGTATACCCAGGTAGGGTAATATCAGGAACAGGGTCTTTTGGAACTCTTTGGCGTTGTTTGCGAGCGGCGGGTTTGGAAATTTGGGGGGAGGGAGAACCAGGCCTAAAAGAGTCGGACCCAAAAGAATCATACTCAAGAAGACGACCCGGAGGAGGACGGTCTCACCTGACCAATGTTTAGTTCCTGTGAAGGAACAGAAGAAGTGGAAGGAGAGCCCCCAATGGGGGAAACCTCGCGCTCCACCAGGGGTGAAGTGTTTGACTCGGTGGACTCGGATGAACTCATGGCCGGAATCCAGAAATAAACTTAGAAATTTGAAAGAAGGAAGAAGGCTGGGCGTACCTGGAGAGCGAAAGGCAGGAAGACGATTGCAGAAACTTGAAAGATAGAGATGAAGAGTGGAGGAAGGTAGTGGGCAAGGGGGAATAAGGTGGAGTTAGAGGAGATATTTATAGCTGCTGCGGTTGATGATGAGATATGATCAACGGTCCACATTCCTTCAAATAAAAAAGGAAAAGGGGCGCGACTTTTAATTTTTCCCCTCATTAAATGAGCGCGGAACTCTAGGGTTACTCACCCATAACGTGCAACAGAAGATTGAAGGGAAATGATAACCTTCTCTGACAGGAGGAAAAGTCAGTTGAAATGACGGCTTGAAACACGGAAGGAAGAAAGTCCAGCAGCCGAAGCATAAGCTCGGTTTGATACTTGTCAGCTCTTTCGCTTATTTAAGCTCGGAGCTCGGGGGGCTTGTGTATTGACCGAAAATATAAGGCCGAGGACTTGCTGATGACTTGTTAGTAAACTGGACCAACCGAGCTTACACTTATAAATGGGCCTTGACTCGAACTCCTCCAAAGCCGAGGACTCGTTAACACACTTATCATCCGAGAATAAATACTCGGATCTATCCCGTAATATTAAGCCACCCGTGAAGGAACCTCGGTCCCGTGTAATCCAGTCACAACTGACTGGGCCGAATATTTCGCCGGTCCAAATATCCCTCCGTATAACTCGGAGCCTTATCCTTATCTTTATCTAATTACAATAACAATCTGATCCTAACAAATAGGATCTCAATAACAGTCCAACTCAAACTGTTACACCAAAACATCTCTATAAAATGGGGTCCAACCCCCTCACTTAGAACTACGTTTGCTTTGATTCCCATTTGGATACGTAGGAGTAGAATTCCGATTCTGTCAAGCTATTTCAAAACACTCCCACAAGAGCTTCTCCGGACGAGTATCTCTCACTTGAGATATTTGGACGGAACAAAACATATACGGTATCATATATGATGTCTAAATTTTGTGTTCAAATAACACAATTCATTATGCTTTATTTAATTGTATCAACCCACTTCAGGGTGATTTACATTACGACAGCGTATGATTACAACTTTTCACACTAATATTTAAAAGAGTAACTTATTCAAATTCCTCACCATTTTTAAAGAGGTTATATACTTGTATGAATGGTACACATTGATTGAGTGAGAAGCTGAGGCATATTAAATGTAGAAATGTAACATGATAACTTCTGCACCAAATTGTTGACGTGGTCGAGTTTTATACTAGATCAATTAGGACTCGTGTCCTATAAGTTAAATAAAAATTATTATTAAGAATACACTGTAATAAAAATATTTATATAATATGATAGCAATCTATACAACACACTGTAACAAACAAGAAACTTTGAATTTAAAATAAGTTAGAATCTGATGTATTGGATCGCTGAAGTACATATGGTTATGTTTGGAGATTCTATGACGGACTGCTATAGTATGCTTGCAATTTTGCTTTTGGATAATGTTTACTTGTGTATTACCCGACTGCTAAAGACGATAGTTGCAGCATAGCTAATTGTATATAATGAAAGAAAGATATAATATAACAGCATTTTTCCAACCATAAAAGTGAAGCATCGTGGCTTCTCATTCATAAAGCATTATGATCTGATGAGCAAACAACCTCCAAAGAATCAGACTGACAGTACACCTCCCTGCACCCTAGTCCATTATTTCATGCAATTAATAATTCACATTAGCGTTTTTATGAAAGTCAACATAACGAGCTGCATAATGTTATATGTATATAACGCTATTTTTTCATTTTTATCTTTTATACCCTCTTATACTTAACTCGTTCTACCAACTGAGGTTGGCGTGAGTGGTTAAAGGCCTCTCGCCCCTTAATCAAGATCTTGGTTCGAGTCTTGGGTATGAAAAAAAACCTCAGCTGGAAGGGATGCCACCTATCGAGATGCCGAACAAACTCCCGCAAGAGATTAATCCCCGTATCAGGTTGGTAATGGGATACTCCTCGAAGTAGATCGAAAAAAATACTTAACTCGTTCTTGTTAGTTTTCTTCGCAGCGAATGCTGAATTGCTGGCTAAGATCATGCTTTATTTACCCAACGCGCGCCTACACTACAAAAACGACATGGATATTAGCAGCTTCTTTCCACCTTCATGCACATCTACTATTGTGTTTTCTTTTCTCAAAAACAAAAAACCTAACTTATATATCGGCTTACTAGCACGGTTCATTTAACATCGCTAGCCAGCAGAGAAAACCTTAATTTGCACCATTATAGTGGGATTAATTAATGTGAACGATTGAAATAAGGACAAATGGATCAAGAGGCAGTTCGAGTCCTTTCAACATCATGCTTCATTGTCCTAAAAAAATGTAATTATTGTTATATTAGTAATTTGCATTTGGTTCCTCTAAAGTGAAAAAGTAAGGATGCATCCACCATTGATTTGATAAATGTATAGACAGATCTTAACCCACTTAAAATGATCTAAGATAAATACACTCTTACTTTATATTTTAAAGACTTTCTCATTAGGGCTATAGAAGAGAACTCGTTAATCACTTAATGGGGCTTAGTACATAAATTAAGTTTTACATGTATAGATTTTAATGCGGAGTTTAAAGCTCAGATCAGGCTAAGGTGACGCTCACGTGAAGATTGATTTCTCATTCTAATATCGGTACCCTAGCTAACTAATAATCATGGTTGAAATAAAAACGTACGATGATGTGGTGATGAGGTGGTTCAAGTCCTAGTCATAGTGTTGGTGGTGGTAAGTTATCAGGTGACAAAAACGATGGTGTTGGTGATGCTTCGGTTGATGAAAATGAACTGGTAAACTAGAGGAGATGCATATATAGAATATAATTCTTTTGAAGAATTCATGTCAGGGTCAGGGTCTTGTTAAAAGGCAATAGCAAAGACGTGAAACCCAATCTATAGGAGAATTAGGAGGCAGCAAAATGATATTAATAAATGACTCTTGGCACAAATTAAGCTTGGGTGACTTTGGTTTTAATTTGTATGGTGCATACTTTTATTATATTTTTTTTATTAAAATATATAGAATATAAGAGGTAACCTAACGCTTACAAACAATCTATATCAAAAAAAAAAAAAAACACTTACAAACAATCATATTATCTCACATTATGTCCTGGACCAAATCAACAAGTTTTATAACATACGTCCCAAAACTGAGATATACAATGCTAGAAACGACAAAAACTAAACAGATAAATCATTCACAGGGCCACACTTTAGCCAACTTCCCTTTTATTTTTTTTATATAAGCGAATGATAGTAGTTAGTTGTTATGTTAATTATTTTTCTCTTCTTTCAGGATTTGAATCCTGGACCTCCTACTCCTCCAACACCTAATTAAACCCTTAGTTCAAACTAGTTGAGTTACCCAACTCCCAACCAACTTCCCTTTAGATGAGAGGAAATAAATTTACTTAGAATTAAATATATTAAATTATCTTTTTTATAGGTAAATGTTAATTGTAAGCTTGTTATGTTAGTAAGGGGTGAGATTCGAACCTTGCATCTTATAACTCGGACCCGGATTCGCTCCTGCCGCAGGAGGGTCTAGCCTTTGTTTTTTAATTTTTTCCATTACCGGGTCAGGTAACCATTCTTCTGCGCACATCATAGCCGTCGGTCTTGGATGGAGGGGCGTAGGACTGGGTCTCCGCTGGAGCGAATCCGTTCTCTTATAACTCCTAACCTTTGTCTCATACCTCAAACCACCTGACCACCTTAAGACTCCGAAGAAGTCCCTTACCAACACGGGTTCAAATTGTTGGTAGAGTTTAGAATTTACTTTTTGGCATCACTGTCATGAGATGGGCTAGCAACACATTATATTTTTTAGCGAAGGTGTTAAGCTTTCTTGTGACGGGTTTTATTGGATAAAATTCCTTCAAATTAAGCTAATTCTGTTGAATAGAAAGTTGGTTATTGTAAATTTGTAGGGGACCTTTTGCAGCTTTTGTCACCTCCAACAAGAATCTTCTTTGCATTTGCTATTCACTTGCACGATGACATAGCAGGTCATGATTCCTTTTACGCTGGGCTTGGTTTTTATGTTGCTCTAGTAAGTTTCAAATGCTATGGAGGGGTGAAAAAACATACATGGCAGCTTTTGTGGCCTTCGATCTGTTGTACGTATGGACTTTGTGTAGTTGCGTTGTAATGGAATATAGTGTTAAAAAATGGAGGTTATGATTTGGTTTATATATAGTGAGTGGTCTTGGTTCTCTTATAATGTTCATGGTGTTAATTTGCTATTTTTAGATCGATGTATTAATCCTGTGAATTTTATATATAAAACAGTATAATCGAGTCTAAGTTGAATTGCATCTACATCTACATTGTATAAAGGTTAGAATATTTCTTGTACTCGTTAACTCGCTGAAATTTTGGCTTATAAACATACATATTTTTCAACACTTTCTTCAACAAGGACGAAACTAGAAGGTAATTTTCATCGAGGAACTTAGAGAAGAAATTTTATTTAGGAAACCAAATAAAATAATTTATATTTATATATACAATATATATTAAAAGAATTACACTGGAAAAACTTGAATTTTAAAAAATTTGGGGAGTTATATATATATATATATATATATATATGTGTGTGTGTGTGTGTGTGAGATCCGTTTAATCGCATGGGTATATAATTGATTGTAGTTGTTTCTCTCTAAACATATCATGTCAAGTGCAGACAAATTCTAACCCAAGCGAATTAACAAAACCATAGAATGATGAAAGATGCAAATAGGATCTATAGCATTTCTACATTCTTCAGTTTAAATCTTACAACACTTGACATATAGAGTTTCTTATATATAATCAATTTTTCTTATGTTTCTACAACTGTATATATCCTAAAATACGTATTTTCTGTCAATGCAGTAGTTACATGCATGCATGGGTCTAGGGTGAGACTTAGTTCTAGTCAGGCTTCATTCATATCATACCAATAGGTGATCAAAGGGATACTTTTGCTTGCAATACGGACAAAAAATCAATGAATGGAAAACCATCCTTGCTCTGCTTTCCCACGGCATCTTGATTTACTTCCTCATCTTCTCTTTTGGCACTATCCGTCACTTCGCTTTTATTGGAATGATCAGTATTTACTTGAAGAAAATCATAAAACTCAACTGATTGACCTCTATCTGCAATATTGTTAACAAACACAAATAACAATTTCATTATTGACTCAGCGGTCAGCACTACTACTTAAAACAACACATAATTATGTAGTACTGTTGGCCAAATTAATTAAGAAGGATGGATAAAAGAAGTTAGGCTTATTGTATACAGGTTTGAGTACTCATTATACTAGCAATCAATATTTACATAATAATACTTGTTTCTTTCGTTTAGCTGAGTATTTTACTTATATTGAATCTACTCATTGGTCCTTGTTTATTGTATACAGGTTTGAGTAATCCTTGTACTAACAATCAATATATTTTTTTGTTTATAAAAAAAATGGGGATAAAAGGAGTAATTATACACCACACACACAGCGATTAATGTATAGTTTACCTTGAAGCATTGTGGAATAAGAGGGTGGACGATGAAAGTGAAAAGTGTTGGGAAATTGGAAAGGGTGATATTTGACACAAGTGTAGCCAACAAAAGAAGGGAGGCTTGTTGTCTCATAGATTGTCTGATCCTTTGGGTTTGGAGAAGAATTATTTGTGTGATGAGCAGGTGGTAATTGTTTAGCATAAAGTTTAGACTTTTCTCGTCGTATCCTTGCCATCATGACATGCCAGTGATTCTTGACAGCGTTATCAGTCCGTCCGGGGAAATGTCTTGCAATCACAGCCCATCTATTACCATGAATCCGGTGAGAAGCTATAAGACGCTCTTCTTCTTCCTCTGTGAATGGACTTCTATTTATTCTTGGGTCCAACTGATTGAACCATCTCAACCTGCAGCTCTTCCCTGATGATCAAATTCAACACACACATATATATATATCGTGTCAATTAAATATTAATTACCTTCACTTATAATTTACATTTACACCACTAGCTACCTGACATATATATGTATATATTACAGGTATATATAATTGATTCATAAATTAGTTGCTTCATTTAATTCCTTGCAGTTCCAATAACAAAGGATCTTTAATTAATTAGCTAGCTAGGGCAAAGTAAGATGGTATATATATAACTAATTAAAAAAAATATTGTTAGTTAGATGGGTAAAAGTTAAATTATTACAAGATGATTGATCGTTTCACCTGATCTTCCTCGAAGCTTCTCGGCTATGGCGTTCCAATTATGGGGTCCATAGTGTTCCACCAACTCCCGGAGTTTATCATCCTCGGCTGGCCTCCAATGGCCTCTACTGCACATATTATATATACTAACAACTACAAAGAGAGAGCAGAAAACCCTAACTCAAGAATAGGGTTTGAATCCTTCTTGTTCTTCCCTGCTCTCTAAGGCTAAGCTATATGATGAGGAAAAGAATATTGAAGCAGAGAGAGATAAGAAGAGGAAAGGAAGATGGGAAAGTGTTTTCCGTTAGAGAGTGGGAAGGTTTGCACCTGCGGTTGATGCAAACGTTTTGGCTAACAAACCCCTTTATAAGTAACATAAATATATACATGTGATATTGATATATATATGTGGGGGAAACAAAAGAAAAAGAGGTTGCTTAGTGGAGCGAGTTTGGTTCTGCTTTCAACGTCTTTCCAAGTTTCTAACCTACAACGTCTACTTATAACCCACCAAGCTTGCTTATTTATGTGTGTATTTACTAACAAGATTGTATTGAATTAAGCTAGATCATTTTGGTTTGCCAAATAGGTATGCCTTTTAGTATATATATGTGACATCAACCATAAAACGTATTACACTTTGCTTCTCATTATATGTATGTGTGTGATAATGGGAATAAAAAGCTAATTCATGATGCAAGTGAATTTATAATTAAGAATAAATTGACAAAGGGAGAATAATAATCACTTAAGAATACCAATTGCGGCATATTTGTCTTACAAGTAACATAAACAAAGGAATTATATGAAGAAAAAAAAGGGGGTTGGTATTCTTGTTAGACCATATGGAATTAGTTGTACGCATGCACACGGATGGATGATTTAGGTTTTGATCACCTTTCAGGCCTAACTAACAACATTTAGCTTATAATCCTTACAACTGCACGTGGACTTAAGGCTTACCATCCTCCATTATTAATTATTAGATAACAAAACTCCTTCTTGAGCTAGCTAGTCAAACACATCTGCTCTACCCCTCTTTCTCCCTAGCTAGATTGCTGGTAGAAAATACAACATTAACTAAATGAAAGTGAATATTGTCATGATATATGCCAATATGTATATGTATTTATCGAGGGAAACTCTCATAAATATCTTATTTCCAACAACAATTATACAAAATCATTTCCCACAAAGGAGAAAAGATAATCGCATCAAGATTTAGATTGCCCTAACAGGTTAGATATATAATATAAAAGTCAAAAACCACGTGAGGCTGCCGATAAAGACTAAATGTTTTAACAGTCTAAAACACTATGGTAGGATGGTTAAAAAGAGTGCTAACGGTTGATTTGGTTTTCTATTAATTATTTAGTTGATTTGGCTACAGTGAGATTATTTTCAAACGCTGCATAGTTAAATTTGGTAAGGTATTAGAACTAATTAAGGTTAGAATTTGAAATTGGACTACATCTGAAGTCTAAGGTGTTTGTTTTGTATTCATTGATGAGTGTCTTAATCCTTTCTGTTGTTTAAAGTCACTATTATGTCGGAAGGATATGTAAATTGTTGTTAGTTATGCATGTTGTATCTTATCTTGATGTAATGGGTTGGAGGATCTGTATACTTCTTTTAATTAATTTGTTTTGCTCAATATTGTTAAAGTTGGACCGGACAACAAACCAAAAAATATTTTGGTTCAGGTTTAATCAGTTGAATCGGATGGTCTAATCGGATAATGTATAAAAAAAAATTCCATATGTAAGTTATAACATGCTGTACTAAAAAAATATTATAATAATTAAATGTTAAAAAAAGAAATTAAAAATTGAACTTACAATCTATAATATAATAATATTATTATAAAGTTTAGAATTTTTAACTTCTACGTTTTAATTTATAACTTTGTAAGAATTGAGGAATCTATTTTCATTTTTTTTTTCAGTTTTTAAATTCCATTTTTTCTCTCTAGAAAATCGGTTGGATCCGGTTTAACTCGGTCCAACTTGGCTCAACCGGTTTTTTGACCGATTTAAAGCGGTTTGATCGAAGAAACAGTTTTAACCCTTAAGCAAGATCAGACAAGAGGCCAGTTCACGGTTCAGCCGTTGCGACCTAGCAGTCCAGTCCGGTTTTGATAACCTTGGTTTTGCTTATAAAACAATAATGGAAGATTAATCTCCTTTCTTTGTCTTCATTAATTTCTCCATCCTTAAAATAGAACGCTACTATATCATACAAATTGTTACCATTTATCATTTTCCTTATTAACCCTTTTGTAAAGAAAAAAAAATCATTTTCCTTATTAAAAAAAGGGGAGCAATCAAAATATCCCATTAAAAAAAATCGAAGTATATGAAGCACGTACAATAATATTTTAGACAACTGATTCTACTTGCATTTAGTCTGTGTTTGGTTTCACATTGGAAACATTCAAAATTGATTCTACCTTCTGTCAAACGTGATTTTAGTAAAAATGAGATGTTTGGTTACTATATAGTAAGATTGATTTTGCCTCCAGAAACGATTCTGACTAAAAGCTACAAAAAGTAGCTTTTGTAACACCCCGTTTTCTCGATTAAGGAAATCGGACAAGGATTAAGTGTGTGTGATGACTTAATCTTGTTTGTTAAGTGCTAATGAGCCAGTATATCAAGTTTGAGATTAATCGGACTTAAGACGGACTCAGAGTACATCGAAACGAGCATAATCAAGCAACTGACATCGGAGAGAACGCTCAAGCGTGCATGTCCAGTGCTCAAGCGTTCTGGGAGGAGTGACACCTGGCAACATGTGTCAAAATGGAGGACAAGTGGCAAAACAAGATGCCAGGCTCAAGCGTGGCCAGGCCAGTGCTCAAGCGCTATGCTCGAGTATGGGGTGGCTGTGACACCTGAGGCTGACGAGGGCGGGGAGTAGTCGTTGGTGCAAGAAGGCACGGACAAGGAGCGGATCCTGGCAGGCTTCTAGGCGGAGGGACACATGAATGAACCGATTACACACCCGAATGAGAGGGATCTTGAGACTGTGTAGGTATGAGACTATACGGTTAAGGATGACTTATAAGAATTGATTGGTACTACCTATACAAATAAGATGCATGTTCTTTTCGATAGCCCATCAGTTAAGAACTCGACAATTAAGCGTGCTTGACTTGGAGCAATTCTGGGATGGGTGACCTTCTGAGAAGTTTTCCCAGGAAGCGTGTGAGTGAGGACAAAGCAAGCTGAAAAGACCCATGTCGGTTTGTGGGGACAGTCGTCAATCCATAAAGCAGCTAGGGATGTCACAAATGGTATCAGAGGGGCAACTCTCCCAATACAGTGTGGTTCGGGGACGAACCAAGCGGAAGCTGGTGGGCATGTGACACCCGAGGCTAATGAGGGCGGGGAATGTCGCCGGTGCAAGAAGGTAAGGACAATGAGTGGCTCCTGGCCGGCTTCTAGGCAGAGGGACACATGAATGAACCGATTACACCCCCGAATGAGAGGGATCTTGAGACTTGATGTGATATCCGGCAAGTGTACCAGATTCGTTGCCAAGTAATAAAAAGATCGATCCCACAGGGACCGTGATCTCAAACCACAACTAATTATTAAATCGATAAAACTGGACTGTATATAAAAAAGGGGATTTTGAAAAGGTTTTTTTTATTTTTGAAATAAGAATCAAGTAACAATCAAATTTAATATCGCAATTTAAACAAAACAGGAAAGCAATTCAAATTGGGGGTTTTCAAATTCAAAAGGGGTTCCTAGGAATTAGGGTACCACAAAACTGTTTACGATACTGAATCGACTACTTTCCTTGTTAATTACCAAAATTTGCTTTGAAGGCGAATTTATCCTAATTTAGTTAATTCTCCCTCTCGGGTTACAAAAACCGTGCCCAATTAAATCAATCCCTACTCTTGTGGTAATTGAATTTAAATCGAACCCCTTGAGTTTTGTGACAATTCGTGAACCCTCGAAGGACCGCTTCTAACTCTCGTGATTTAAGTCCTAAGTTCGATTCCTATAGATCCGATACTTAAGTTCACCGCTAAGTTCATCCTTATAAGTGTATCTACGACACGCAAATAAGTGGCCACCGAATTCGCGAGTAATTAAAACAATAGGGATCAAATCGAAAACAAATTGGAATTAACAAGAAATCAAAATCAATACATCACCATAAACAAGTCTTGGGCATAGCCCCAATTCCTAGAAACAAGACTACTACTCAAGCCTTGCCATGATTGTAGCAAGCTTGGTTAAAAAATAACATGAACAAAAAAAATCCTAAGAGAAGAGGAGAAGAGATGGAGAAGAAGGAGAAGAAGAAATCCTGAATTTTTCTAAGGTAAGCTGTCCCCCAAAAGTGCCCAGATTCGAGCCCCTAGGTCCTATTTATAACGTTAGGCAATTTGAATCCTAAACCAATACAAAAACAGATCAAATCAGTTGTTGAAGATCCATGGATTGCGCGTCACGGCCGTGATGGCCATCACGGCCTGGCCGTGACAGCTTCTGCCTTGAACGTTGCTTCACTAAGTGGTCTGTCACGACCGTGATGGGTATCACGGCCTGGCCGTGACAGATTCTGACTTGAAGGGGTCTGGCTCAATAGACATGTCACGGTCGTGATGGGCATCACGGCCTGGCCGTGACAGATTCTGACTTTTCCATTCTTCCTTTTCAGCTTCACTTGATCATGGCCGTGATGGTCATCACGGCTAGGCCGTGATCAGTTCTGTTTGCCTCATTTTCTTGTCTTCCAAGCTCCCATCTTCGTGCCAGCTCCAACACAACTGATCCTGAGCATTTTAATCTTCGATTCCTGCACACAAGCACCACAAAACCACCTTACTCGTTCCAAGGTAAAATTAACAAATAATCAAATAAAATAAGCCTAAACTATATGAAAATGCATGCAAAATGTCAAAGAATTATGAGGTGAAATCACACTTATCAAACTACCCCAAGCTTAAGATTTTGCTTGTCCTCAAGCAATAACTAATGCCAGAAAAGATAATCAATCGAAGCATGGACAGTGAATCTAGAACCCGAGTAGTGAATTCAAGCAACAGGTATATTCAATAAGAAACCAAGTGACAATCGATTTTAAGTCCAATTAGGAGCTTAGGTTCCCCAGACTCACATCTTTCACCAATTCGGGCACTCTTCTCACCTCACTCATGTGTTTGAGGGTATGTGACAATTCGCTCAATTTCCTCAAGGAAGGTACCCTACCATAAGCTTGACTATTAACCAAATCTCTACTTTATTAATGAAAGCACATAAGAATCAAGAGGTCTTTTATTTTGGTTGTAACGGGGCCATGGGATTAATTGTTAGGTGGGGAAATCAAGAAAAGGAAAATTATAGAAGGCTAAACAAAATCAAACAGTGCAAAGCATGACACCTCCTAAAATTCCTTTTTGGGCTTTAGTTTAGTTTTCCCCCTTTATTTCTTTCTTCCCTTTTACTTTTTATTTCTCACTCTCTTTTCCTCATCCCCTTCTCCATTTTTTTTTTGTTTTTTTGTTTTTATTTGTTTGAAGAAGGGGAGATTTTCAACTTTAGAGAAATTTCTCTAACTTTTTATCCCACAATTTATTCTTCGAACTACCCTTTTTGCCCTTTTGCAACACTTTAAGAGGTGTCATACCAAGCATTGTTCATTAAAATAGATCAAGGTACCAAGAAAAGTATTTTATTCTTTTAGGCTCAAAATTGGGCAACTAAGGGGTAGCAATTTATCAGTCAAAGTTCAGAAGGCCATAAAAATACCTAGTGCCTCAATCATTTTCAAATGTGTTTTCAAATTTTTTTGAAGTTTCGAAACGGTTTCAAGTCAAGTTCTAGAGGACACAAACCAAGAGGTATAAAACACTCGATCACAAGGAATAGGGTAGATTTAGTGAGTATCCCTTTTTTGGCTCAAAATCTCACATTTAGTGGTTTAGAATCAATGAGAAACCTAAATCTAAGGAACCACATGCTAATTATTAACTATCAAAAGATCATCTCAAGCAATTTTCATTTTTAGCCTATCACAAGAATGCAAAAATTGGGTTCGAAAATTCACTGTCTTAATTCAATTGGCACAAAGTTTTTCACTATTGGAGGCATATCCTAAGCAAGGGGCAATCTAACCATGTGATATATGCAAAACTAACACTAAATGAATGCAGCATGCAAGAATGCAAAAATGATACCCCTACCCCAAGCTTAAAAACTTACATTATCCCCAATGTAAATAATTAAGTAGTAGGGAGGATAAAATAAAATAAAATAAAGGAACAAAATAACTCACTGGGGTGGTGGGTGCTGGCTCAGATGCCAGTCGTAGAGCTGTTGGAGCATGGCTCTCTGCTCACGCTGCTACTCCATAATGCGCTCCCAGTTCGCTAAGATGGTGTCAAAAGTGGATGCGAATCGTGCATAGGGATCATCGGACGACGTACCTGCAGAGGAAGAAGATGGGTGCCCAGACGGCCTAGCCTGCGGTGGCGGGCGTAACGGCCTTTGTACTCTAATAGGCTGAGGCTCCTCTCCCACCGGCACTTTCCAATTTGTCGGATTTGTTACATCTAAAAGTGTGGGGTTAGGGAGAGGAATTGGGTGCCTGCGCCTTGGGTGTTTTAGGTAGTACATATCATCCTCCTGGATGATCATCCCCATGGCCTCACAAGCCTGCAAGGAGATACGAGTCCGTCCAGGGGCGGCCTCAAAACCATCTAGATCAAAGTTGAAGTGATGGCATATGGTGGTGATCAGGCCACCAATGACAATAGTGTCACTCGAACTCTTGGCGACCTTTAAGAGGTGCCTAGCCAAAAATGACCCTGTGTCCACGTTGCTCTCAGGGTGGAGCATGGCCCATAGTATAAAGACCTCGTCCTGGCGGACGGATCCGTCACTCTCTCCACGGCCAAACAGGGTGTTGGCTATGACCCTATGCATATATCTGATACTAGGGTTAGCAAAGACTGTGGACTTGGATGTCCGAGGATCAAAGCTCCTGCCCTCACAGTCAATTATTGACCAGAAACTATGCGCACTAAACCCTAACTTCTGTCACCCCCTACTGGTAATCCAAAAATCTCATTAAATTCAGCTAGGGTTAGTACGAAGTCCTGGTTGAAGAGCCGGAATGTGATCCGTCCCTCTTGGCAATGCGACCCTTGGAGAATTTATGCATTCAGGGAGCTTAGGAACTCCAGAGTAGGGCCAGCAAATGCAGGGTATCTAGTGCGAGCGAACTCGCTCCACCCTATGTTTTCTAACATCCAATTGATGTCAACAATCAAGCCTAGGGTGTCTATGCATGTATCATCAAGATATTTGGTTTGGACTATCTTCCTATTTTTCAAAGCATTGAATCTATCTTGTTGAGCATTATCCTTAAAAACAATCCCATACCCATATTCATCAGTTTCAGAGTTAGAGGAGTCAGAGTCAGAGCAGTTACCTGGGTTCCTGCTTCCTCTGGTGCGAGTGCGTGAGGCTTCGGTTGCCCTTTGACATTTGCTATGGTGGAGGTGATTTTTCGAGCTCCTTTGGTGAATGGCTATGGTGGAGGGTGTGAGAGGAAGAAGAAGAAGAAGAATGGGTGAAGAGGAGGATGGTGGGTTTGGGTTAAGGGGGAAGATGCGTGATGAGTGTGATATGAGGGAAAGGAGGAGTTGGGAGGAAGGGGAGAGAGTTTGGTGGCTATGGATCGAAGTTGGGATAAGATGGAGAAGATGAAGGGGTTTGTAGTAGAGGACGCGTTTTAAAACCTGGGTTAAATGCGCGTCACGGCCGTGACGCTTTCTGTTTCTGGTAAATCCTGCATCACGGCCGTGATGCGTATCACGGCTTGCCCATGATGGAATCTGTCCTGCTCCAGCTACCTTATCATGGCTGTGACAATTATCACGGCCTGGCCGTGATCCTTTCTGACACTTCTTGGTCTTCACATCACGGCCGTGATGGACTCTGATCTTCTGGGGCCTACTTGCCGCGCCCGTGATGTCCTTCACGACTGGGTCGTGATGAGCTCTGACTTTTAGCTGTTGGTTCATCACGGCCGTGATGACCATCACGGCCTGGGCGTGATCGTTGCTGACTTTTCTTTTTCGTCCCCTGTTCACTCTTCATTACTTCCTGACCTGAAAACACTTGGCAAACCCATTAATTGATGATCTCTCTTCTCTAATTCTTCTTAATTATAAAAAAAACAAAATTCAAAACAAACTAAGTAGGGAAAGAAAGCTTGGGTTGCCTCCCAAGAAGCGCTTATTTACGGTCCTAAGCTTGACCATAGTCCTTTCAATCTTTCGATGTTGGATCGAGGAGGGAAATCGCAACCTCCTGCTCAAGTGGATGTTCTCCATGGTAGTGTTTCAGTCTCTGTCTATTGACCTTGAATGTTCCACGTTCCTGGCTCCAAACCTCGACGGCACCGTACGGGAATACTTTCATTACTTTAAATGGTCCGGACCATCTAGACTTGAGCTTCCCTGGGAATAACCGCAACCTCGAGTTGTAGAGTAGCACTAGTTCTCCTTCATGGAATTCTCTGCGAAGGATATGCTTATCATGCCACTTCTTTGTTCTCTCCTTGTAAGATCGTGCGGACTCATAGGCATCCAATCTTAGCATCAAGTTCCTGAAGTTGAAGGATTCTCTTTTCCCCTGCGGCTTTTATATTGAAGTTTAGCATCTTAATAGCCCACAAAGCTTTATGCTCAAACTCGACTGGTAAGTGACATGGCTTACCGTAAATAAGTCTAAAGGGTGTCATCCCGATAGGAGTCTTGTAAGCCGTACGGTAGGCCCAAAGAGCGTCATCAAGCTTTAAAGACCATTCCTTTCTCGAACTCGAAACAGTCTTTTCCAGAATGCTCTTTATCTCTCGATTGGAAACCTCGACTTGCCCACTTGTCTGAGGGTGGTAAGGTGTGGCGGCCCTATGAGTGACTCCATATTTGAGTAGGAGTTTCTCAAATTATTTTTCAATGAAGTGCGATCCTCCATCACTAATGACTACCCTTGGAATTCCAAACCTTGGAAAAATCACCTACTTGAATAGTTTGATTATGGTTTTTGCATCACTTGTTGGGGAAGGAATGGCTTCCACCCATTTAGAGACGTAATCAACGGCTACAAGAATGAACTTATTATTGCAAGAGGAAGGAAAGGGTCCCATGTAGTCGACTCCCCAAACATCAAATATCTCTACTTCTAGCATAATGTTGAGTGGCATTTCATTCTTCTTAGAGATGTTCCCCGTTCTCTGATATGGATCACAAGCAAGCACGAACATCCGAGTATCTCTGAAAAAATGAGGCCAATAGAAACCAGCTTGAAGTACTTTTGCTGCCGTCTTCGAGGCACTAGCATGTCCTCCGTAAGATGAGGAATGACAACAACTCAAAATACTTGGAACCTCGGCTTCCGAAATACACCTTCTGTAAATGATATCCGCACACTTTCGGAAAATGTAAGGCTCATCCCACACGTAGATCTTGAGATCGGAAAAGAACTTCTTCTTTTGTTGATAATTAAGCTCTGGTGGTAGAATCCCGCATACAAAATAATTCACAAGTCCGCATACCATGGAGCATTCTCTCCCAAGATGGCGAACAGTTGCTCATCGGGGAAAGAATCATCTATCGGCAAGTTGTTCTTCTCATGTTCCAATGGTTCGAGCCTGGATAAGTGGTCCACAACCAAGTTCTCCGTCCCTCTCCCGTCCCGAATCTCCAGGTCAAATTCTTGCAGAAGGAGAATCCATCGGATGAGTCTCGGCTTTGCTTCCTTCTTAGTCATGAGGTGCTTTAGTGCGGAGTGGTCCGTGTACACTATGACTTTAGACCCCACGAGGTATGATCTGAATTTCACGAATGCAAAGACAACCGCAAGCAACTCTTTCTCAGTTGTGGCATAATTCGTTTGAGCTCCATCTAGAGTTTTGCTTGCATAGTATATTGCATGGACCTTCTTGTCTCTCCTCTGTCCCAACACTGCTCCCATGGCGTAGTCACTAGCATCGCATATTACTTCGAACGGCTCATTCCAATTTGGTGTTTGCAAAATGGGAGCGGTGGTCAAAGCTTCCTTCAACCTACAAAATATACTCAAACATTCCTCATTAAAATCAAATGGAACATCTTTCATTAATAGGTTAGATAAGGGTTTAGAAATTTTCGAAAAATCTTTGATGAAACGTCGGTAAAACCCGGCATGTCCCAAGAAACTTCTAACTCCTTTCACATTTATCGGTGGGGGCAAATTTTCAATAACATCTACTTTGGCCCTGTCCACCTTAATACCTCTACCAAAAATCAAGTGCCCAAGCACTATACATTCTTTTACCATAAAATGGCATTTCTCCTAATTCAATACCAAATTGGTTTCTTCACATCGCTGCAAAATCTTAGACAAATTTGTTAAACAATCATCAAAGGTAGTTCCATATACAGAAAAATCATCCATAAAAACCTCCATGATGTTTTCAATAAATTCAGAAAAAATTGCAGTCATGCACCTCTGAAAAGTAGCTGGTGCATTACATAGACCAAAAGGCATTCTTCTATAGGAAAAAGTGCCATAGGGACAAGTAAACGTGGTCTTTTCTTGATCACTAGGATGTATAGGAATTTGATGAAAACCGGAATATCCATCCAAGTAACAAAAGTATGAATGACTAGCTAACCTTTCAAGCATTTAATCAATAAATGGGAGAGGGAAGTGATCTTTCCTTGTTGCCTTATTTAGCTTCATATAATCGATGCACATTCTCCAACCGGTTACTGTCCTAGTAGGGATTAGTTCATTATTTTCATTTTGAATAATAGTCATCCCCCCTTTCTTAGGAACCACATGCACCGGACTAACCCATTCACTATCGGAGATCGGATAAATAACCCCCGCATCTAATAGCTTAAGCACTTCTTTATTAACCACCCCTTTCATATTAGGGTTCAACCTACGTTGATGCTCAATGGATGGTTTATGCTCATCTTCCATTAAAATGCGATGCATACAAAAAGAAGGATTTATGCCTTTAATATCATCAATTGTATATCCTATCACTTTTCTATGCATTCTAAGCTCCCTAAGTAATTTCTCAGTTTCCAACTCGTTCAAGCTGGCATTCACAATTACCGGATAGGAAGAGTTAGGACCAATAAATTCATACCTCAATGTAGAGGGAAGAGGTTTTAGTTCTACCTTAGGGGCTTCTTCATCTTTCAGATCCGTACTCTTTGGTGTCAACTCAAGTTTCTCTTTCTTTGTTTTGTTGGGAGGAATTTCTGGACTAGCCTCCAGAAAGCGGGCATAATTCCTTACTTCTCCTCCATGAGCGTTTAAGTCACCACCAATCAAACACACACTAGTGCAATAAGTGTTTTTTACGTCACTTAAAATTGCTTTTATACGTCATAATATTGTCTGACGTAAATACAGCTGACGTTAATAGTTAATATTTTAACGTCATTTGTTTAAACAACTAACGTTAAAAATAAAACTATTAACGTCAGTTCTTTAACATAACTGACGTTAATTTTGTTAAAAATAACGTCAGGTGTGTTAAAGAACTGATGTTAAAGGTTTTAATTTTAACGTCAGTTGTTTATTTCAACTGACGTTAATAGTGTACTGTATATTTTATAAAATGCTATTAACGTCAGTTGTTTGATACAACTGACATTAATTTTTTATTTTTATTTTAAATTCAGTTTTAAAATATCACTCCCCTCGGCTATCCCTGCATTCAGTAAATATCCCAGTAACATAGAGAATATCACACACATTATAGAATTGCAAACACTACCATTAAATTTCAATATTAACAAACAGAAAAGAAATATACAAAGGAACAATGGGGGACTTAAAACCAAAACCCATGTATAGGAAAAACATAACTATCTACAAGTATATATATATATATATATAAATTTTAGTCTCTAATGTCTAAAAACAAAACTACCAATCTAAGGATATATATATACATGTTATTAATTTGTTTCTAAAGTCTAACAAAAAAACTATTCATCTAAGTAATGCGGAGGTATCTTGTCAATTCCTTTTTCAGCCGCATACTTCAAGAAGAATTCAGCTAAGCGCATCCTCAAGTCTCTAAACTCATCTTCTTGAAGAGGCGATTGGTCGTTAAATGCCTACACACGTTCAAATAATAACAATAACATTAACGCAAGTCATCTTCAAAACTATAATATATAATCTAACAAGTTGTTTAAATATTACCTTATTCCATCCATCCTTAATAGATGCGGAGACTATGTTCAGCATATGAAGCATCACATAATAGCCGCATGACCACCCGTCAATTTGAAATCGAGACTACAAACAAAATTAATTTCAATGTCAGTTGAATATACATGTAAATTTGTAATTATAATATTAATTATTTGATAAATAAACTACCAAACATTGAGGAAGGTCCATTCAGGATTTGCTTTAGCCTTAGAAGTCCTACTTCTCCTGTTGGCGCAACTTATGCTACCCCCTTCAGCGCGCTATCATAATCAAATAATCATGTCAATTAACAAATTCATATATCATGTGTGTAATAAACTAAAAACAACTGATATTAAAACTTAAATTAAATTTAAGATTAGTTACTTACGTATTTACAGCTTCCACCACTTCCTGTGGCGGCTTTTGGTGGAGAGAGCAGAAGAATATGACAGTATGCCTAGACGGGTGAAGTACGAGCAACTGTCAATGCTTTTTCATACAGTAGGGAGCCAGATATAATTCTTTCTGACTGTCTCCCAACAAGTTCCCTATGTATTTACTAAATGCATCGCCATCAAAGAATTGGGGCAGAAGGACTGACGGATCTAAGAAGCCGTAAACTGATGCAACGCCCTTATCAACCTGAAGACGATGGAGATACCTAAGATATGAAAAGGTGTGGATGTTAATTACATAATATATATATTGAAATTAAAATAAATTATTAAATGGAAAAATACCAAAAATAAATAAGTTATAAAATTAAAATTAACTTACGTGCACCAGAGACTCAAAACCGTCTTTGGCCATCCAGACGTTATTTACTGCAGCGTTCGAGATCTTCACCACAGAAGGAAAATGTCCTCTGTTGATCTGGGCGTGCCACCCATCCATCGTGCTCCAATGGACATTCAAAAATCTCAAACGCATAATCCACACCAAGTGAGAACAAACGAGTGACAGGTGACAGCGACACCGACGTCGACTTGGCCTTCAATTTAGGAAAAATAAAATAGATAAGTTGTTGATAATTAAAAAAAACACAAGTAATTATTTGACTAATTTGGACATTAATAATGAATACATACCTTTGTTAACATTTCGAGCTCACGTCGTTTGAAGTCCAACTCAAGCTCACACCTTTTCATTTCCAACTCATGCTCATGGCATTGGACTTCCAACTCCCGCTCCCTAGCTGCCAACTCATCGTCCTCCACATGTGCCCTACTATAACTCTCTTTTGTGCTCACATATGAAGGGTTGGCATGCCCTGCGGTGTCCTGGGATGAACCAACGGAGGAAAGCTCTCTAGCAAGCGCCTGCTTGAATTCTGGGTTGGATATTAAGCTTTGCATCAGATGTGTTGTAATAGCAGGGTTGGACATGAGGTGCTGAGTAATGTCATCCAAAATTGATGCTTCATCGACCACCCACTTTCGTGAAGCAGACTTGCCATAATATTCTTTGATGGTCACGTTCCCAGGAACACCGATAACCCGACCAGGATGGTCTTTCTTGCCTAGAGCAATCATCAAGACGTCCCGCCGTCCAGAAGGGACGAATGAGCCCTGGGAGGATTGTGCTTTAAGATCCATCTACAATGAAAAAATGAAATAACGTGCAAGTGAAAAGTTTTAAAAATATCTATACAAATATCAATTGAAATCAAGTTAATTATTTACTTACAATCTTATCTGCCACTTCGCGAGTGGCATCAACTTTAAAAGATCCCTTATTTTTCATGCGACTGGCTAACCAGACATCCTCGTGGTCGATGTCCGACGGAGGACTTAATGGTGTGCCCTCAGGCACCTCTCCTCTTTCAATCCTAGCAGAGTGCTCTTCCCGCTTCGCCCTCAGCCTATCCGCCATCATCTACTCGATCCGAGTCTGGTACCCACCCTGAGACATGGTGTGGCGGCGGACGTTCTTCGCCTGATTCTGCCGACCCTTATCTGCCTTAGCCTATTCAAACAAAAACACATAATTAAATATAGTTAAATGATCTACAAGAAGCATACAAAATTAACTTAATCAACCAACCTTAAATTCTCCGTCCTGTCGACTCATAGCAAACATATCCCAAGTATCCTGATCAATCCAGGGATAATCCGAGAACATTTTATCAAGCCGCTTCTTCCCAGATACATAGTACCTGGTAAGATCATGCTTGAACCCATTCCAACGCTTTGATGCCATTTTCATACATTTATGACGATGATCCTCGTCATTTGGCACAGTCCAAGCTACCTACACATTAAATACATAACAACTGGATGGATTATAACTCGGATAATTATCTAATAATGTAAATCAAACGAATGTAAAGGTAAAATACCGCGATAGCCTCCCAAATCTGATCCTTAACGTTCTATGGAACGTCATTCCAGTGGTTGTAGTTGATGCTTACGTGCTGCTTCGCTTGTAGAAACACCCACTTATTAAATTCTTGAGCACGGAGTCCCTGGGCATTTAGATTAGCATCAAAGGACACCTCAAGCTTCTGTCCGCTTTGCCTGTCCTTCTCTAGTTTCTTCAACGACGTGGCTCCTCTACCCCGTTTCCTATGAGCCTGTGATGTCTGTATGGACAAAAAAAATGATAAAATAGAGGGTTGTAACATTATAAACTTACATTAAAAAGAAGGACTAAAGATAGTATATAACATGTAAACTTACACCAGAATCAGGCGTAGGCGCGATCGGGTCTTGCGTAGGCCTCACAGTGTCCTCCCGTGCATGTGGGCTATCCGACTGATCCATATGTATGCATGTTCAGAAACAATATATATTTATTAACATAGGTTATAACTCAAAATAAATACAGAATCCCAATGAGCAATATATTATTGATGTCACATGCTACAAGCAACTCTAAATTTCTTCCCATTTTGAAATAGGTCATGATAGCAGAACCAAAACAAGAGAAAACACAAAACCCACGACCAGAAATAGAGACATTCCAAACAACTCAAACTCACAGTTTCAAGTTTCAAGTTTCAACTACAGAGACTACAGTTTCAACATACACTCAAAACCAAAAATAAAAAAATGTTCCCTAAAGACTCACCAGAAATAGGTGCTCGCATGGTGGCCAACGTTCGATGTGGTTACTGAGAGCAGAGGGACAAGGAGAGGTAGTGTGCGGGAAGGGGAAAGAGAGATGTCAAGTTATTGCAAAGAATGAGCGGGAAAGACAGAGTTAGGGTTAAGAGTGCATGTACCTCACGGTGGTGGGGAAGAAGCCCTCGCGGTGGTTGCGGTGGAGATGAGCTCGCGATTAGGGCAGAGTGAGAGTGAGAGTGAGAGTTGAGAGTCAGAGTGAGAGTTGAGAGTGAGCATGAAAGAGAAGAACAGAGACGTACAGAGTGAAGTGCAGAAGGCGCGCGGGTGTAAACGTTATAATCAAAAACCAAAAATAAAACAACATTTTACGTCAGTTGTTTGTATTAACTGACGTTAAAGGTAATCTATTTAACGTCAGTTGTCTTAAGAAACTGATGTTAAAAGTCATCGTTTACGTTATAATCAAAAATCAAAAATAAAACATTTTATGTCAGTTTTTTTGTAACAACTGACGTTAAAGGTAATTTATTTAACGTCAGTTGTCTTAAGAAACTGACGTTAAAGGACATTGTTTAACGTCAGTTGTATTAAACAACTGACGTTAAAAATAATATTTTTTATTTAAAAACAATTTTAACGTCAGTTGTTGAAGACAACTGACGTTAAAAGTGTATAAGTTTCTGCAAAAACATTCATTCCTTTGACTACTGTGCTACTTACCCATGCACCTTGTAACTTAATCCTCTTAATGAGCATTAAGTTTATAGATCAGTTTTCAAGAAAATAAGAGAGTCTCTATTCTCTATATAAAGTGTCATTCTTCTGTATCAGTCTGTAATACACCCTCTTCTTTTCCTCTATATTTCGTGCGTTTTCTATTCCTTCACAATATGCCTATATCATATTTGAGGTGTTGTTATTTCTTCTTATACCTAGACTTAAAGGTCTCTGTCTTAATGGTCAACAAACTTCTGAGGTTGAGTAAATCACGTAACATGGATGGTAAGGTTGGGTGAATCACGTAATGTGATTCCCTCACTTTATTTCATCCCCTGGCCTCATCCCTTTCACTTCGCTTTCGCAGCAAGTGACTGTGGATAAAACAGATGGAGCATCAAGGAATTCAAGTGAGGGAGGAGATGCATCCATTAATTGGAGTTTCTGAGGACAGGACTGAGAAGAAAATGATGTTGAAGCTGAAACTTTGCATCCATTGGAATTTCTGAGGACAGGACTGAGAAGAAAATGATGTTGAAGCAGAAACTTTTTTATATTTTAGGGCTATGTTGCAGAATTTTTTTATCTTTTAATCATGTTATTGTAACTTATGAATCGCTTCAATGAGATACTATTTGATTATACATATATAACTTGTTTTATGTTAAGTGTTTATTTATTTTAATTTGCACAAGAATTTGTTTACTAATTCAAGCTAATTAATTAAGATTAAAAATAAACTTGTTTTAAAAAAAAGTTTAGAAATAAACTGCACTATATATATGGATTGACCCGTGTTAAGAGTGACAACAGGGCATTTCAGATAGGGTTATAGGATTATTTACGTCAGTTATTTATTTAACTGAAGTAAAAATCACACTTTTAACGTCAGTTGTATAAAAAATTGACGTTAAAAATAAATATTTTTATTTTAAAAAAACTTTTAACGTCAGTTGTATTAAACAACTGACGTTAAAAGTGTATAAGTTTCTGCAAAAACATTCATTCCTTTGACTACTTTGCTACTTACCCATGACTGCTGTGCTACTTACCCATGCACATTGTAACCTATAATCCTCTTAATGAGCATTAAGTTTATAGATCATTTTTCTAGAAAATCAGCTAGTCTCTCTTCTCTATATAAAGTACCATTCTTCTGTATCAGTCTGTAATTTAGCCTCTTCTTTTCCTCTATATTTCGTGTGTTTTCTATTCCTTCACAAAATGGCTCTGAGACTTTTGTTATTTCTTGGTATACCTAGACTTAAAGGTCTCTGTCTTAATGGTCAAAAAACTTCTGAGGTTGAGTAAATCACGTAACATGGATGGTAAAGTTGAGTGAATCACGTAATGTGATTCCGTCACCTTATTTCATCCCATCCCTTCACTCTGCTTTGGCTCCAAAGTGACTGTGGATTCAGATGGAGCATCAAGGAATTCAAGTAAGGGAGGAGATGCATCCATTGGAGTTTCTGAGGACAGGACTGAGAAGAAAATGATGTTGAAGCAGAAACTTTTTTATATTTTAGTGCTATGTTGCAGAAATTTTTTATCTTTTAATCATGTAATTGTAACTTATGAATCGCTTCAATGAGATACGATTTGATTATACATATATAACTTGTTTTATGTTAAGTGTTTATTTATTTTAATTTGCACAATAATTTGTTTACTAATTCAAGCTAATTAATTAACATTAAAAATAAACTTGTTTAAAAAAAGGTTTAGAAATAAACTGCACTATATGGAGTGATCTGCGTTAAGAGTGACAACAAGGAGATGACAACGAAAGAAATGAGTTTCATAATTATTTACGTCAGTTATTTGTTTAATTGCCGTAAAAATCACACATTTAACGTCAGTTGTATAAACAACTGACGTTAAAAGTGTTAAAATCACTTTTAACGTCAGTTCTTTACACAACTGACGCAAATAGTGATTTAATATTTACAAAACTGCCACCGCCTCATTTTTAACGTCAAACATATGGTCAACTGACGTAAAATGTTCCCTATATTACATTATTTCCACTAGTGACATTTCCAACGGGTCATCAACACAAGCTTGTGTGGATTCTTCTTTCACCACTTGGTGCATTAGGTCAATCCTACAACAAACACCCTTCTTCTTTCACAAGAAGGGTGTTTAATAGATTTAGCCAAATCAAATTCAACTTTATCATCACCCACAATTAAAGTCAATTTCCCATTTTTAACATCAATAATGGCTCCTGCGGTAGCCAAGAAAGGCCTACCAAGAATAATGGGGATTTGGGAATCCTCTTCCACTTCAAGTACCACAAAATCCGCAGGAATGAAAAGTTTACCCACTCTAATAGGTACATCCTCCAAGATGCCTACAGGGAATTTGACGGACCGATCCGCCAATTGAAGGGAGATTGTTGTGGGTTTTAGTTCACCCATCTCCAACTTCTTGCAAACAGAGAGTGGCATAAGACTAACACTAGCCCCCAAATCACAAAGAGCTTTATCAAAACTAGTGTTACCAATTAAGCATGGAATAGAGAAACTACCTGGATCTTTCAATTTAGGAGGCAATTTATTTTGAATTAAAGCACTGCACTCCTCAGTTAAAGCCATTGTTTCGTAGTCCTCTAGCTTTCTCTTATTTGACAAGACATCCTTAAGAAATTTGGCATATGTCGGCATTTGTTGTAATGCCTCAGTGAACGGTACATTAATGTATAATTTCTTAAGGACCTCTAGAAATTTTCCAAATTTCTTATCTAACTTGGCCTTAGCCAACCTTTGAGGAAAAGGTATCGGGGGATGGTAAGGTGGTGGAGGGACATACTTAGACACTTTTTCACTAGTCTCTTCCTCTCCTAAGGGTTGTGTCTTAGTAGGTTCCTCCTCCTCAGCTACACTCTTGTTATCGCTCTCCCCCTTAGCCTCCGGATTCTCAAGTTTCTTACCACTCCTTAGACTCACGGCTTTACATTGTTCATTATTTGGGTTCACCTCAGGTTGTCCGGGAAACTTGCCCGGTTGCCTCATTGAATTTCCAGCTTGTTGGGCAATCTGAGTATCTAACATCTTGTTATGGATGGCCAAGTTATCTACCTTAGATGTTAGTTCTTTTATTACCTCATTGACTGCCCTACCTTGTTGCCTAAATTCTTTGTTCTGCTTAGTTTGAGTAGCAACAAAGTTTTCCATAAGAGACTCGAGTTTAGATTTTTGTACCTGAGGATACCCCGATGTGGGTTTCCTATTACCTTGTCCTTCTTGGAATTCGTTGTTCAACGTGTTGTTGTAGTTTCCGTAGGAAAGATAAGGATTATTCTTCCTCTGGTTGTAGGGATTTGGGGGAGCATAATTTGGTAGATTCGGTTCGTATCATAGAAATTGTGACAGGAGTTCACTTGTTCCCCTGAAGCACCGGACTCAGGAGCGATACCATGTGGGCACTCCATTATGTCATGTCCCTGCATTCCACAAACATCACAAACAACATTAGTAGCACCGATTGAACTCACATGAGCCTTTTCAAGCTTATCAAATCGTTGATTTAGTGAGTCGAATTTAGACATAATCATATCAGTACTATTCATTTCGAACTTACCCCCCGAAAGCTTTTTCGGGTTATTACCTCTTTCCGACCCCCATTGGTGATAGTTGGTGGCCACGTTTTCAATGATGTTGAATGCTTCAGTCAGAGGTCTGTTCATAAAGGCTCCACTAGCTGCGGAGTCGAGTGACACCTTTGATGAATAATCTAACCCGTTGTAGAAGGTATGCACTAACAACCACCTTTCGAGTCCATGATGTGGGCAAGACTCCAGCAATCCCTTGTAGCGATCCTAAGCTTCGGATAAGCATTCTCCGTCCTTTTGGAAGAAGCCAGTGATCTGAGTTCGTAGGTAAGCCGTCTTGGATGGAGGGAAGAATTTCTCCAAGAATTCCTGCTCCAGTTGGTCCCAAGTCGACAACGTGTTAGCGGGCACTTGCTTCAACCAAGCTTTTGCTTTTCCAGTCAGAGAGGAGGGGAATAACCTCAGGCGTATAGCATCGACCGGGGCACCTTGAATCCTTATCGCATCGGTGAATTCCAAGAATGTCTCCACATGATCCGTCGGGTCCTCCGAGGGTAATCCTCCAAACTGATGTTGCCTAATCATGCTAATTAACCGAGGCGGTATAGTGTAGTTCTCCGCCTCAATTTCCGGCCTTGCAATCCCAGTTCGCAGACCCCTAGCATTTGGGGCTGCGTAGTTGATAGTGTGATTTTACATGATGTTTGCTGTACACTTTTGCATGCATATTTCATATAGATTAGGCATTATTTAGTGATTTTGTTAGATTTTTCCCTTGGAACGGGTGAGGGTGGTTTTGTGTGTTGTTTTGCAGGATTTCAAGGAAAAATGCTCAGAATAGCCATGATGGAGCTTGGATGAAGACAGAGTCTCAAAAGCGAAGAAAATGACCCAGGCAGAGAGCATCACGGCCTGGCCGTGATGACCATCACGGCCGTGATCAAGCAGAGCAGAAAAGGGAGCAAAAGTCAGAAGCTGTCACGGCCTGCCCGTGATAAGCATCACGACCGTGACAACCAGACCCTCACAGTCAGAAGTGATCACGGCCTGGCCGTGATGAGTGTCACAGCCGTGACAGAGGAGAATTTGAAGCGTGCCCCTGGCAGAACCTATCACGGCCTGGCAGTGATGGCCATCACGGCTGTGACTTGCAAGTTTTCCTGACCTATAAAAGAGACCCTTGGGCAGAATAGAGGAGAACCTTTTCCCTGGAATCAGAATTTTACCCTAATTTGGAGCTAGAGGCTGCTGTGGAGAGCCCCATGAAGTCCCTTACCTCTTTCATCTGTATTTCTTTTATTTATCTTTCTCTATGAGTAACTAAATCCCCTTTTGTTGGGATTGGATGTAGCTAAACCTGAATATCATGTATTTACTTTGATGTATGAATCTATGTTTATGCCTTCATTTTAGTGTTTAATTCCTTTGCTTAATGCTTGTTGTGGCTAGCACCCCCATAACTTGATTAGTGTTTTGGTATGCAATTGGAAAATTCGTATTAAAACCAGAACTGGAATTATTCACCTAGTAAGCCTTGCATCTAGGAATAGGGTTTGCTTTACTAGTAATCACATAATCCTTTATCTTAATGCAAATTCATTAATCTAGGCCACCTAAGGAATTAGGGTCTATTAGTGGATTTAGGCTCTTGTCATCTGAGGAATCAGGGCTTGAGTAATTTTGTGGGTTGATTTTAATATTTGAAGCATAAACTGGATTAGTAGTCTTAGTATTGTATGAGGTTAAGGTTTAGTGAAGTCTAATCCCAGCATTGTTCATCATATTTGAAAACCATCTTTTATTGCCTTCCAAGTGTTTGAGAAAATTACAAAAAGAGTTTGTCTTTCTTATGTTGTTAGTTCTAGCTTTTGTTAGTTTAGAACTCTCTTCAATCCAACAATCTGCTTAGATAGTAATTGGTTTGGTAAGTGTTAGTACTTGTCGCAGTCCTCGTGGATACGATAACCGGTCTCACCACCGTATTACTTGCACGACCGGGTATACTTGCCCAGATTCGTCAACAGTAGTCCTTCAGTGGTTTGGTATCCGGTAGATTCGCCATGAGTGGAATGGGAATCAACCTCTCTCTCTCTCTCTTTGTAGTCTCCTACGTCTATGAAAGGTCCTTTCAATCTCGGGATCGGCTTCAACAAGGTTTCCAAGACTTAGGGATCTTTGCATAAAAGAGAAAATCACCTATGGTAGAAAGATAGATACTCTAGAAAAAGAAAAAGAAACAAGCAATAAAATAAAATATAAAAAAATGTCCAGAAAAATCAATTTAAAAATTAAATTGAAATTCAAGAAAACACAGTCCCCGGCAACGGCGCTAAAAACTTGATGTGATATCCGGCAAGTGTACCGGATTCGTTGCCAAGTAATAAAAAGATCGATCCCACAGGGACCGTGATCTCAAACCACAACTAATTATTAAATCGATAAAACTGGACTGTATATAAAAAAGGGAATTTTGAAAAGGTTTTTTTTTTAATTTTTGAAATAAGAATCAAGTAACAATCAAATTTAATATCGCAATTTAAACAAAACAGGAAAGCAATTCAAATAGGGGGTTTTCAAATTCAAAAGGGGTTCCTAGGAATTAGGGTACCACAAAACTATTTATGATACTGAATCGACTAATTTCCTTGTTAATTACCAAAATTTGCTTTGAAGGTGAATTTATCCTAATTTAGTTAATGCTCCCTCTCGGGTTACAAAAACCGTGCCCAATTAAATCAGTCCCTACTCTCGTGGTAATTGAATTTAAATCGAACCCCTTGAGTTTTGTGACAATTCGTGAACCCTCGAAGGATCGCTTCTAACTCTCGTGATTTAAGTCCTAAGTTCGATTCCTATAGATCTGATACCTAAGTTCACCGCTAAGTTCGTCCTTAGTGTATCTACAACACGCAAATAAGTGGCCACCGAATTCGCGAGTAATTAAAACAATAGGGATCAAATCGAAAACAAATCGGAATTAACAAGAAATCAAAATCAATACATCACCATAAACAAGTCTTGGGCATAGCCCCAATTCCTAGAAACAAGACTACTACTCAAGCCTTGCCATGATTGTAGCAAGCTTGGTTAAAAAATAACATGAACAAAAAAATCCTAAGAGAAGAGGAGAAGAGATGGAGAAGAAGGAGAAGAAGAAATCCTGAATTTTTCTAAGGTAAGTTGTCCCCCAAAAGTGCCCAGATTCGAGTCCCTAGGTCCTATTTATAAGGTTGGGCAATTTGAATCCTAAACCAATACAAAAACCAGATCAAATCAGTTGTTGAAGATCCATGGATTGCGCGTCACGGCCGTGATGGCCGTCACGGCCGTGATGGCCATCACGGCATGGTCGTGACAGCTTCTGCCTTGAACGTTGCTTCACTAAGTGGTCTGTCACGGCCGTGATGGATATCACGGCCTGGCCGTGACAGATTCTGACTTGAAGGGGTCTGGCTCAGTTGACATGTCACGGCCGTGATGGGCATCACGGCCTGGCCGTGACAGATTCTGACTTTTCCATTCTTCCTTTTCAGCTTCACTTGATCATGGTCGTGATGGTCATCACGGCTAGGCCGTGATCAGCTCTGTTTGCCTCATTTTCTTGTCTTCCAAGCTCCTATCTTCGTGCCAGCTCCAACGCAACTGATCCTGAGCATTTGAATCTTCGATTCCTGTACACAAGCACCACAAAACCACCTTACTCGTTCCAAGGTAAAATTAACAAATAATCAAATAAAATGAGCCTAAACTATATGAAAATGCATGCAAAATGTTAAAGAATTATGAGGTGAAATCACACTCATCAAGACTGTGTAGGTATGAGACTATATAGTTAAGGATGGTTTAAATGAATTGATTGGTACTACCTATACAAATAAGATGCATCTTCTTTTCGATAGCTCGTCACTTAAGAACTCCACCGTTAAGCATGCTTGACTTGGAGCAATTCTGGGATGGGTGACCTCCTAGGAAGTTTTCCCATGAAGAATGTGAGTGAGGACAAAGCACACTGAAAAGACCCATGTTGGTTTCTGGGGACAGTGGTCAATCCATAAAGCAGCTAGGGATGTTACGGTGGCTGGCGCTCGAGCGCCTAGCGTACCACCTAACCCCACTATCTTCTTCTTCCACTCATGCATGGCTTCATTCCTCTCACTTCAAGGTGCGACCAAAAGTGGTTTTAGAGAGAAGGCAGAGCTCTTAGTGAGAGAAAGTTAAGGTTCGGAGAGATCCATTCGACCGTTTTCGATTCCGATTTAGGATACTCGTTCAAGGCGACGAGCATGTAACATACATACCTTCGATTCGTCAAATAGTGGAGGTAATGCTCAAGTCCCTAACTCGTAGACACGTCGACGTTGTCATTTACATTGTTTTGTGAATCTTGCTTCGATTCTGGCTTGGTCCGTGAAATTATTGCAAGATTAGGGTTTATGACATTGTCGGGACTCTGTCCATGTGTTCAGGACGATTTTTAGAGCACCGAGGCGTTCGTCGTGAGTGAGGTAGCAGCTGTTCCAGGGAGAGGGGTGCGAGTTTCAAGGCGTGGACGCTACGTTACGACTGTCTAAGGTGGGGAGAATGCATCTGACCCGTCGGGGAGGCAAGCATAGTATTGTGTATTATGTTGTATGTGTAGGGTGCCCCAGGCCCTACCAATTGTCGAGTAGCTTGCGATAATTAAATCCCTATTGAAACTGATTTTAAAAGTTGTACAAGGGATTTAGTTACGGCACACTTATCAGTGTTAGGACTACTTTATCGGTTTACGTGCATATGCTGAGGTTGTCTGTTTTGATGTTTATTGCTGTTGATGGTTTTGCTGCTAGTTTACGTGTGCTGTTTGCTATATATGCTTTATGATGTTTGATGCCATGATGTTATTTAATTATGTTAAGTTATTATTGATGTTGAGGATGATGATATTATGATGTTGGCGTTGATGTCGTTGAGGTTGCTTGGATTGTCTGTTTGTGCTGTTGGAAACCCAAGTTGACACCCGAGGGTACGCTGTCGAGTAATGATGAGAATGGATTTTGAAAGCGGTATATGGGTACCGAGTTGAGATTGTGGATGCCGAGTGCATCGTAATGAGTGTAAGTGAGTAACAGTACTGGTGTCAACTTAGGTTATGTTGCATTACAATTTGTCAAAATGGCGAGCCGTGTGACTGGGAGTCATGCGAGGTTGGTGTACCCGGGTGCAGGTACGGAATGTGAGTGGGACGGTTCAGGGAACCTTGGGGATGTAGCTGGGTTCGGATTGATCGACAGCGGTCAATGGTTTGCACCCATTGTGTCGTGGTCTCCGCTGGTACTCGGCTACTCGACGTTTGGACCCGGAGTGTTCCAGTTTATGGTGGAGGTTCTGAGGAGACCAATATACCCGTGTTGGAGTTGAGCTCATGGGGGAGGCATCCTTATTGGTCATGACGAGTGGAACTGTTACCAGGACAAACCAGCTGACATTCTCTAGGCGGCGGAAAGGCCCGAGAGAGAGAAAGAGAATGTATAGGGGATCAGTATCCCTAGTGTGAGAGATCGACCGACATGCATATGAGTGTAATTCCTTAGAGGATTGATCCTAGTTGGATAATCGAGGTTGACTGTGACAGTATGATTCAGGAGATGTTTGCTTTATGTGTTGACTGTTGTTTGATAGTATGATTTACTATGTTTTCATATCTCTATTTTATGGTGGTGTTGAGATTCTTGTCTCCCTTCTTCTTCTTCTTTTCTTGCTCTTTTTGTGTATGTATCGGTTCGTCCGATGAGCAGTAGTCGTATGCCGACGGCGATCGGGCCAAATCAGCATCAGATGCACTACCTACAAATGGTTTCACAGAGGGTCCAGACCTTGGGGGTACCTTGAGATCTCATATCATTGTCATGACCCGAATTTCATAGCCATGACCAGCCGAAGAGGAAAGTCTCTCTTTCCTCTTTGCATAAGCATACCAAAATTCATTTCATCCAAAGAAAACAATTACAATCATTAATTACAACATAATGAATATAATACATCAGAGTAACCAAACAACACAAATTACAAAGTCCTAATAAAAACTATATACACTTAACTATGGGTATCAACCTATTAAAAAATGTCCACATGGCTTCCAAGGCTTCGTATATACCTGCATCTGAAATGTTAAACGTGGGGTGAGTCCATTGACTCAGTGAGGGAGTTTCCCCCAAACACAAGCAGTCATGCAAGATAAGAACAAAATAATAGCACATAGTCACCATGCACTCATCCATATCCACACATAATTCATATCAAAATATATCACAACAATAAAACATAAAAAAAACATTCATGTAGTAAACGTTAGTTTAAAGGACATCTCGTCCATTTGTCGAGTACTTGTGGAATGCCTTGCACTTCATTTATTTCTCATATCTCAAATCCCTCACAAGGGATCAATACATTTCTCATATGTACATATCACATATCATACTATCATCGAGTCTTTGGGTATCCTAGGAGGTGGGTTTTCTGAAGACCTCTTGCCCCGACGGTTTTAATTTAATACCTCGGAGATACCGCTCCCTCCGACCAACATCAATATCCATCCTCAACGCTCGGGGTATCTAACGAGGTCCCCTCATCCCCGGCGGTGATATTTATATACCAGAGCCTCTCACTCTCCGATCGACCTACCCAAAGATTCATATCTAAAAATTCTGGCAATTCATTCCACTAAGTACTTGTCATTTGATTTCAATCACAATCACATACATATCAACTGATAGTCATCCAAACATAAGATCATGAATTCATCAATCTTGGCTCATATCATCATTAACTCATACATCACATTAATAGATAACATAACCCAATCATTTTATTTACCCAATACTTTCAAATATATACATCATCATAATAAAATATAACACATTAATATCATAGCAAGCATTTCATATACTACTTCTCCAACATTATAAAAATTCATTCAATAAAAAGATTCATTATATTTTTAACAATTAAAAAAAGCATGCCTTAGCCAAACCTATAACATCACCTATCTGAGTACACCAAATATAAAATCTAAACAAGTCTGGTCTATAAAGAAATGAGTAGACAACTAGATAAAGTTTTACAGCTATCACCGATAACATCAATCCTATCTTCGTTCATTAAAGGATATGAGCCATCATGGAATATATGGGAAACTTGGTAAACAAAAAAAAAAAAGAATTTGAATAAATAAATAAATAAACTAAATTAATAATAAAAATAGCAATTGTCAACAAAAATACCCTTTGGGTTCTAAACCCCCGTCTTCATCACTACTCTTAAACAGAAGTAAGATTCCAATGATAATAACCATCATATTTCTTGTATCTAGCTTAATAATACTAGTTTGGCTATTAAACATATTTTACTCATATAACTATATTGGAAGTCAACAAGCCTATACAATTTTATAAAACTTTTAAGAATCATGTGAGTAGTCTAAGAAATATATATATATATATATATATATATATATATATATATATATATATATATATATATATATATATATATATATGAATGCCTTATGTCATTATCCCTATTTTCAATTCCACCATGCTTAAAAAAATAAATAATAAATAAAGAATAAAAAAAATAGTCCAGCGCCAATTTTAATTTGAACCATTGAATAAATTTCTAATACTATATATACATTTATAGTGTCATGAACAAAATCATGGCCAACTAAACTAGTTATAGAGTAAAGAAAGAAAGTAACAATAGCAAGACCTATGATTCCCTGGATGTTTAAAATCAATAACTATTGTTCAATACAACAAAAACTTGAGCCAGCAATCAATATTAATACAGGGAACGTGCTATGCGGTGCTTCCACGAAATCAGGGCAAGAAAATTAAAACAGAGATTCAATGTTAATCCAAACAAAATTCGAGGCATACACACTTGTTCATAAATTTATAGAATTACAAAGCAAAAGTATAAAAGAAAAGAGATAGATCATACTCCAAATATCCACAGAAAAAAAATACTTGTTTTCCCTCACCTTTGCTTGATGCCTTAGGATCTGGGAGCTCACACGAAAATAAGAGAAGGAAGAGGAGAAAGCACCATCCATGAATCTCGTTCTTTCCACTCCATCTTCTTCTCTTCCCTTTCTTTCTTTCTTTCCATGCCTTTCTATTAGGGTTTATGATTATGAAACCTTTGAGGTTGAAAAATGAGAGAATAGAAGCATTCTCTCTATTTAAATAAATTTCATCTTTGAACAAAAATGTCCATCACTAAAAGGACATTATGGACAAGTTATGCCTACCCAAAAGCTAACTCACTAGTTAAGTTTTAATAAATTTGATAAGGATATGTCAAGTTATGCCTACCCTATTGATGTCTTAATATCATAAGTTAATTTTTAAATAAAAAATTCTAAGTGAATTTTTAAATTATAGCGTACTTTATTGAATAAAAAATTTTATTTAAAAAAAATGTGATGTAACTTTTATACGAGAGTAATTTTAAGCTTACCTGATATATCATCATTTAAATCTTATAGTTGAATTATTAAAATTACCGGGTATTACAATCATGATGACCATGGGTGGCAGGTCGACCACTCACAGTTCTTCATGTGTTACGTCGACCCAGTCAGCATCTATGTCAATCTCGGAGGAGGACCTGACTTCACCATGCTCAGTTCTTACCGGATCTCTCAGCAACTGCCCTTCACAAAGATGTGGTATCCGCCACGTTAGCACGAGTTCCCGGATGACAGGTGGAACAGGAGGGAGCAGTATGTTGTTTAGGATAGAGTTGGCAGAGTCTACAGAGGCGGGAGGAGGAGGAGGAGGAGTACGCAGACGTTGCACTGCTATTAGTGTCGTAAGATTGTTATCAGCAGCGACAAGTCTGTGTGGGAGCCCCGGATTCATACCAGGGATGCCAGAGATTATCGTCGTGCTTTTGTCGAGGGTGAGGATAGTTCTAGACGCCCATATCGTTTGTGATATGGTTCGTCGATAGCGTATGCTAGGGAGAGCCTCTGTTAGCATAGTCTTCTTTTGATCTTTTGATTTTGGTGTATTCTGTCAGAGGCGGGTGTATAGACGTTGTCTGTATTTTTATGTGTCTTTCTCTGTGACCAGTTACTGTTTCTTTGACCCGGTTTGTATAGATGGTAGGCTTCCAATCCCTCTGTTGGGATCAACAGTATTGTTGGAGACATGATGTATATATTATGTACATATCTGTTGTTTTATCTTTCTCCGTTGTGTATGTTTTAAGATTTGTTTTTCTTTCACGTTTTTCCTCAAACTTACAATATTTTCAAATGTATATTCACGCTAACGCTAATTAAACGTACTAAGGAATAGTTAATAATGGTGGTATCAGAGAGGTATGCTCAATTCCATGTGACACTCACAAGGGTGTTACAACTTTTAAGCTGAGTTGGAAAATTTACACTAAGTTTTACATCAAACTTGCTTTCAAAATAAAAGCATCCAAACATATAAATCACTTCACTTCAAAATCAATTCTAACCAAATCAATTTTACAAAAAAATTATATTCAAAATTACTTTTATTAAACGCTCATTCAAAGACACAAATAGTAACAGTCGTATTTTGGCAGTCATCAAATTCAAAACCATAATTATAAGTTATATTATTGTGCACTTATTTATTTAGGTTAGAATTTGCTCGTTATCTCTACTTAACAAAGAGCATATATATATATATATATATATATATATATATATATATATATATATATATATATATATATATATATATATATATCTCGTATATTGAACACCAAAAAATAGATCGTATGATGTGCTATGAGCACATATATCTTTAGGTTGATCGATGGGGAAAACTCCTTACACATTTTCCCATATATAATACAATTAATGCACGCATGATCACATATTTATTTATTTATTTATCAAACAAGAAAATTTATTAATCAAGGAGCACAAAGAGTACTGTAAGCTATATATAAACTGATTCTAAGTCATCAGTTATGTTCTCAAGAGATCTCCTATCAATAATCAACACAAATCTCTTATAGAAGAGATTTCTTCCATGCTTCAGCTCTCGGATTGGCAAGTTGTTCTTCATCATATTTTTAGAGATGCAAATAAATATGCGGATTTCCTCGCAAAAGCTGGGTTTGATGCTCCTCTTGAGCTGTAGTATGTGTTCTCCGTTAATCCTACTCTAGGAAGTTTTGTTATTAACAGCTGTAATGGGGATTATACCCCTAGATTTGTTGCTTGATTAATATATCTTTCCCTTTTTGAGAAAAAAAAATATTTTTTGCATCTTTGTTTCAAACACTCTAGAGACTAGTGTACAAATATACCAAATTTGGAAAAGAAACAACTCACTTTCAGTCCTAGAAGAAAATCAAATCGAAGATATATCTTTATAAAGTCGAAAATCCCTACCATGTCAAAATCAAGACATGCATAAAGATAATACCCAATTAAAATATGCAAACATGCAACGATATAAAAAGATGGTTTTAGCAACCACCAAATTCGATACTAAATAAGAAAATTCAGTCGCTAAACCATTTAGCGAATAAATAGTTTGAGGCTGATATTGACAAAAACACACAACAAATCTTGAAAATTCATATTTCATGTTCCCTTCACCCAATTTAGTTTTGTAGAAAGTTTATCCAGAATAAATAACCAGGAAAATGCGAGCATACCGCACTGGTGCAGAAAAGGGATTTCACATTGGTTATTTTTGGCTTTTCACATCGGTTTTCAAACTGATGTTGAAAAGACCGATGTTTTTTATTGTTACTTTTCACATCGGTTTTAAAATCGATGTTTAAAGTATATTTTTAACAGCGGTTTTAACATTAACCGATATGGAAAGTTCATTTGGCAATGGGTAACTTATTGGAAATATCACTTTCCACATCGGTTTTGTTTAAAACCGACGTGGAAATTAGACTTTACACATCGGTTTTAAAATAACCGATGTGAAAATTTCAATTTACACATCGGTTTTCCAGAAGACCGATGTGGAAATTTCATTTTCCATATCGGTTTTTAGGAAAACCGACGTGGAAATTGAAATTTTCACATCGGTTTTATTAAAACCGATGTGTAAAGTATATATTTTTTTTAAACTCTTTTTTACATTTCTATCATTCATTTCCCCTGTTTCAGTAATGCAGATCAATACCAGAATAACATATTCTAAATATTCTCAACACAATCACTTTGGTACAACAAAAACACACTAAATTAATATATACTGAATTTATTACGAACAATACATATGTACGTTCAATTACATTCAGACAACAAAGATAATTAGAAACCAAAAAGCTACATGATATATTATAGATTTCATATCAAAATACATATGATCAGTCAAAAGTGCACTATAGCTAGTACATGATAAGTTTTTAAACTAACTACATATATACAAACTATGGTTGGTACACTTCAAGAAAGAAAGTTGCCTAATGCCTCCTTATGTTGTTGATGTCGGAATCAGATAATGGAGTTGGATTGTTGAATATCTGTAAGTTTAATTGGACAAAAGATTATATCTTTTAAGTAATAAACTAACATAAAACATATAACGAATCTATAACTGTTACTTCTAATTGTTATCAATTAACATTTACCTCGTGCCATCTTTCAGTGATCCTGGAGGAGATAATTTCGAACATCCACTTTATCACATAGTATCCACATTCCCATGATCCACGTTGTATACGTGACTACATACAAATGAAACCCAATTAGAATATGAGGAATTAAATAGAAATCAATAATTATACCCACTGCATTTGATGCATTTGAACTAATAAATATCTTACGTTAGGAGTAATCCATCTGATAGCCCGACGCCTTTCACCACGCAACATGTGGTTTGCATTAATAGAACTATCATGACAAAATAAACATTAATTAAAGTATATCTAATAGATTTCAGATAATTAAAACAACTGCATTACTGATTATAAAGTATTTTACTGCTTACGTTTCGATGATCGTCTTCAGTTCATTCGCCGGCTTATTTCCAATTGAGCAGAAGAAGACCACGACGTTCATCCTAGGGTACAAGATCAACAGTTGCCAATGCTGGCTGTATTTGCGGAATAATTAGTGACTAAGTCATATATAGTTATAATTAAATAACCGGTACTTACTTATTGAGATAAGGCGCAAGGTAGAATTGATGATCGTCTCAGGCAAGTATATCACGTATGGTGGTGACCGGGTCTTCTAATGCTAGGAGAACATCACCCTGAATGAACATGGGGTCAATGAACCCATAAAGGGCGAGGTTACCCTGATCAACTAACATACGATGCAGATACCTAATATATTGAAAAAACATGTTAATTATCATAGTATTTAAAAATTAATTACTTAACTTATAAATAAAATGTACTTACGTGCACCATAACGATAGGTGTGCAGAACTAGTCATTTCTTTATTGAGTACAATCTCCATAAGTTCCTTCTTTGGGATATACAGTTCATCACCTGGACTGGCATCATGTTCCAACCTTACCAAAGCTGCGTCATTCTCCATGGTAACAACCTGTATAGCCAAAAGTTTAAAAACATCACCAGGTGCCCCTTTGTCGATCCCCTAAACAACAAAGATATATATTAGTAATCACAGATAAGTTATTTCATTCGTAATTAATTAAATGGTCAAATGAATACCTTGGCAGGAGCAGACATCTCTGGTCTTCCTGGATCCGACCTTTTAGGCAGAATATCATGTCCAACATCCTATAACGAATAAAAATAAAGCATTATCTTTAAACAATAATAAATAATTTCAACTATGAATATAGAAAAACACAACTAACTGAATACCTCAGATGCAACAAGAAAGCTGACCAGTCTTCTTGGCCAGAGGATGAAGTTACCAGGGGCCTGACCCACTGTTTGAACCTCCTCAGTGGGCACAGGGACTCGAGCATCAGTATCTCGAATAATCTCAACAACGACCCTCACCTGATCATCCGGTAATAAACGATGGTGTATGGTATTACCTAAGTTATTATGTGCCCTCCCCAATGCCACTAAGCGACGACCATGATGATCATCAACATACAGCTCACACCTATCAGGGTCGTCATCATCATCATCATCATCATCATCACCATCATCATCATTTTCAGGCTGATGAGGAGGATCACATGAGCCCTTAGTGCTCACATGGACAGAGGGTTGGACACCTTTGTCATCTCTTTGGGACATAGAAGTCAATATTGCCATCTGCTGGGCAAACTGCTCGGCCATCTCCTGTCTAAGCTCATCTGCAATCTCCTGTTTTAGCCGTGATCTATCTGCATCAACATCCCTGTGGCATTGGTGTGAAGATGAACCATGGTATTGGCGAATGTCGACGCCCCATCCAACACCAATGACAAGGCCCGGGTGGTCTGGTTTAGCGATGGCAGCAGCTAAGATATCATCGCATCCTCTAGCAACAAAGGTTCCTTGGGTTACCTGCTCGTCCAAGGCATCTTATCACATATAAAATATCAGGTCACATTACAATTCGATAACAATCTTAAAATGACGATTACAATTCAAACTATACTTACAATCTTCTCAGCTACTTGGCGGGCCTCCTCAGATGTATATTGTCCTGTTTTTCTTTGTCGGGCCCTCTTCCATTTACGATGGCGTGGGGGTGGTGGTGGATCAACAACCTCTGGACGATTTTCAGCGTTAGGATCCACCTGAGATGTTGCTTCCTGACGTGCTTTCTTTTCCTCTTCCACCATGATCTGACCAAGCTTTTTATATCCCCCACGAGACATGACATGGGGGTAGACATTCTTGCTTTGGTTTTCCTGCCCCTTTTTCCTCTTCTCCTGTTATAAATAGAAGACAATTAAATTACATAAGTAAATTAAATTAATGAAATTACATAAATTTAGAGACAAATCAAATAAGTTAACCTGAAAGTCGGGATCATGTCGGCTCTGAACAAAGCGATCCCACGTCGCCTGGTCAAGAAACGGGTACACCTCAAGTGGGTTCTTTTCACATGTTTGATTGAATACATAGTATCTGCCCAGGTCGACCTTAAAAGCCCTCCAACGCTCACCAGTATACTTTTTCAAACGCTTCTTCATATCCGTCGTATCCGGTATATCAAAGGTGAGCTATATTAACACCAAAAGAATCAACGAATTACTGTATGATATTAGTAAGATTAAAATAAAGTAGATACAGACAAACACAGGACGTAAAAGTATAGATACCAGAATACTCTCCCATATCTGATCCTTCACGTTCGCCGGTACATCTTTCCAATTATCAATGAGTATACTAGGCCTGCTTCTAGCAAGGGTCGCCACAAAACTGTTAAACTACTCTGCCATTGGCCCAATAGGATTGAGGTTATTATCAAAGTCTATTCTTATCCTTTGATTTGAACCACGGTTGGCAGTCAAATTCCTCATTCGTATGGCATGTCTACCTTTTCTACCCGTAGATGGGGTCTCCGACCCGCTGCATGAAGGAGGGATATCCTCAGGATCAGCCATGTATACCTATTTAAACAAAAAAAACTTGTTAGTATGTCAGGATAAATATCAAACATAACTTATAAATATCGATTAACGTACGTAAACATAACTTATAAATATCAACGTAAACATATAATATGCCTTTAAACATAACTCAAACTAAACTTACTTTATGGTCAATTAGTAAAGTTCTCCCATAACCCTTCTTGGTGATCATTACGAGTAGCATGTACATTATCCACTTCATTTTCCTCATTGAAATTAGGCACTCGTGTTGAGAAAGAAGGAGTATCAGAAATATCAAGAGTTGAATCTTGATTTCCCTCACTACCATTATACATGTTTTTTCCCTGGAGAACCACTGACCACCTTTTATTAGAAGGATCACGGATATAAAACACTTGTTTTTCTTGGGATGCCATGATGAAAGGCTCTTCTTTATTACCTACCTTATTAAGGTCCACCAATTTGAATCCTAACTCATCGGTTTGCACACCATTGTTACTGTCGACCCACTGACATTTAAAAACAGGTACTCTAAACTTCATGTAATCAACCTCCCATATCTCTTCAATGGTTCCAAAGTACGAAACGGATGCCATAACATGGTTTTTATCTTTCGAACTAGAGAAATGCATGGACTCAGCGACGACCATAACCCCACTGCTTTGCATAGTACTTTTGTCATCCTGGGACTTTGTATAGAAGGAAAACTTATTGATATCGTACCCACTCCAGCATATGACATCAAAGTTAGGCCCTTGTGCTAGCCATTTTAATGTATCAGAAGCAATACCATCCTTTGCAATTTTTTCTTTAAACCAGTTCAAGAAAGTATTGTTATGCTTGTTCAAACACCATTTTTCATTCATTCTAGGGTAAGTTTCATTGATGATGCTTTTGTGCTCACATAAATATGGTTCAACCTCATCAGTGTTATTCAATATATACAAATGTGCTTGAAGCACTTCCTCCCGATCCATGCTCTTAACAGTGATACCTCGTGTACCCTTACCATCATATCTTCCTTCGTGGCGAGACTTCGGAAGCCCTACAGGTTCCGCTTCTGACATGTAGTCTGTACAAAACTCAATAGCTTCTTCTGCAACATACCTTTCAACAATAGATGCTTCGGGACGGTGTGGATTCTTCATATATCTTTTCAGGATCTTCATGTATCGCTCAACCGGGTACATCCACCTTAAATAAACGGGGCCGGACAATCTAATCTCCCTCACTAGATGAACAATCAAATGAACCATGATGTCAAAAAATGAAGGTGGAAAATACATCTCCAATTGGCACAAGATAATGGCTGCCTCATTTTCCAAGTTATCCAACTTTTTAGTGTCAATGACCTTGCTACATATAGCATTGAAGAATAAGCATAACCTAGTAATGGCATGTCTGACTTTTTTAGGCAATATGTCACGAATGGCCACCGGTAGTAGTTGTTGCATCAAGACATGACAATCACGAGACTTTAAGCCAACTAATTTGAGATCTTTCATTGAGACAAGTCTTTTGATATTTTAAGAGTAACCCTGTGGCACTTTGACTCCCCGTAGACATTCACAGAAATTTCTTTTCTCTTTTTTTGATAAAGTATGACATGCTGGGGGCAAATAAGTCTTCTTATCCCCCACTTTATGTGGAGCTAACTGCTCTCGTATACCCATCGTAACTAGATCCAGACAAGCATTCACACCATCCTTTGTCTTGCCTTGAATGTTGAGAAGCATTCCGATTAAACTGTCACACACATTTTTCTCCACATGCATCACATCAATACAATGTCTTACATCAAGCTTGCACTAATATGGAAGATCAAAGAAGATCGACCTCTTCTTCCATATTTTCTTCTCGGTAGCCTTCTTCTGGGTCTTCCTATAGATAACATTAGTGTTGTTCACCCTTTCATAAACTTGCTCTCCAGTCAAGGCCACCGGAGCAATTTCATTCTCCGGAAGTCCATTGAAAGCTTTTCTCAATCTACGATAAGGATGATTACGTCGGAGAAATCTCCGATGCCCAAGGTAAACTGTCTTCCTTCCATGTTGCAGTTGATGGTAACATATGCCTTCTTCACATATTGGACATGCTTTATGCCCCTTAACACTATACCCACACAGGTTCCCGTATGCTGGAAAGTCATTGATGGTGCAAAATAACATGGCACGCAATCTGAATGTCTCACGACAATACCCGTCGATCACATCAACGCCTTCATCCCACAACATTCTCAAGTCTTCAATCAAGGGACTCAGATAAACATCAATATCATTTCCTGGTTGTTTAGGACCCGAAATCATCATACTTAACATAATGTATTTGCGCTTCATGCACAACCAAGGAGACAGGTTGTAAATTACTAAGAGAACAGGACATGAACTATGAATACTAATTAAGTTTCCATGTGGATTCATTCCATCGATAGCAAGTCCAAGCCTAAGGTTTCTGGGCTCATTGTAAAAATCCGGAAACAAACTATCAATTCTCTTCCATTGCATAGAATCAGCCGGATGGCGAAGCTGTCCATCACACTTCCTCTCATCTGCATGCCATCTAATGTTCTTTGCGTCATTTACATTAGCAAACAATCGCTTGAACCGTGGAATCACGGGAAGATACCATAACACCTTTGCTGGAGGACCTTTGGTGACCACATCACAACTAGAATCACTATCCTTCACTTTGTAGCGTGATACCCCACACCTGGGGCACTCGTGCATCTCTTCAAACTCTTTACTGTACAATATGCAATCATTGGGGCAAGCGTGTATTTTCTTATACTCCATACCCATCGGACACAATATCTTCTTCGCCTCATAGTTTCGAGATGGCAAAGTGTTGCCTTCTGGAAGCATGTCTTTCAACAACTCAAGCAATTCGGTAAAGCCTTTATCGCTCCACCCATTTCTCGCCTTCACATTGAACAATCTTAACACCGCTGACAACCGTGTGAAATTAGTGCACGCCAGATACAAAGCCACTTCCGCATCACTGCATAAAGTATCATACACATGTGCACGCCGAAAGCCTCTTGGCCAACATCGCGGATCATGTCCTCTAGTCCATCATCCATTTCCACGTCATTAACTTCCTCTCTATCTGACACCCTCGGCCTGTCTAACGATTCACCATGACATATCCATGTTGTATAACTCTTGCAAATCCCCTCACAAATAAGATGATCACGTATCTCCTCAGCTTCTAGTCGTCTCTCATTCAAACAGTTAATACAAGGACAATAAAACCTTCCGTTACCACTATCAGTAGCATTTGTTTTTGAAAACTGTAGAAAATCTTCAACTCCATTCTCATACTCATCACTTGTCCGTCTAGCATTCATCCAACCGCGATCCATGACTAAACCAATAACTTCGTACTTAGTCCAACATATTCATCAACCACTTCTTATGACAGGGTATGGCCCTATCCCATTCGAGAAGAAACTTTTTCAACATTCGGTTAACAGTTAATCCTTAACTCTCATGCTCATACTCGACAAAATTTCGGCAGCATTTCCCTTCGGTCTCCGACGTACACGACTTGAACGCGATGACATCCACCACGATAAAGTATGCACCCGGAGAACGAAAGGAAATGTATCAATCCGAACTTTCATCAAGTATATAACATTAGAATCAATGAATAACTATTTTAACTGAATGAAGAAATTTTTTTTCCCAAACTGTCCAACTTTGGACAATTCAAGATCCGACACAATGAGCGGTACATTAAGCAGGTACACGTGTGCTCATTAGTATTACATCTCAAACGGGAAACTAAGGCTTTACTAATTATGTATCTTGCATGAAGATGGGGCTTGAAAAGTGGAGAAAATGAGCCAAACAGAGCCTATCACGGCCTAGCCGTGACAGCCATCACGGTCATGATCGAGTAGAGCTGAAAAGAAAGAATGGAAAAGTCAGAACTGGTCACGGCCAGCCCGTGATGTCCATCACGGCCGTGACATGCCAACTGAACCAGACCCACACAGATGTTAGGTTTTCGTTCAAACCTTGTTGAGGCGTAACTCAGTATTGAAGAACAAAATCACAGAGGAAGAAACAAAATCTCAGTCAGATCTGCAGAGGAAGAAACAAAATAGAAGAGGAAGCTAAGTCAAAAGAGAAGAAGAAGACGAATACCTGGTGCAAATGGAAGAGGAAAACGCGAGTGGAAGAAGAAGAGTACCTGGAGCAAATGGAAATCGCGAGTGGAGGGAATGAAAAACAAAGGAATGCTCTGTTCTTAATAGCAAGCACAGAAGGTTGCTGGCGGTGAAGCAACCAAACGTGATTTCTGCTTAGTGTGATCGTGAGTGTGAAGCCTTCGTCAGCATGAACCAAAACAAAGGTTCCAGTTCTTGCTCGTATATGGAAGAGCAGAGCCAAAACAAAGAAAAAGGGCACGTGACAGATGGAGGGAATGAAAAGAGAAACAAAAAGTAGGGTTTTGTCAAATATTACACATCGGTTATTGAAAAACCGATGTGGTTAGTCATATTTCACATCGGTTCTAAAATAACCGATGTAGAAACTTATGATTTAATTTAAAATTTCATTTTTGTCGCGACCGTCCCGTCCGGGTGCCGCGAAGAGAGGGTAAAAACAGAGGAGTCGCCACCAATATTTATTTTGGAAAAAACATTGGAAAAAACCAATTATTTTAAGGAAACTGGTCTTAATAAAAAAAAGATAGAGATTTGGATTCGGGAGTCGGTTACGAGTAGGGAAGGTGTTAGCACCCCACATCGCCCGTTTAAAAAACGGCACCTCAAGTTAATTGTGCAAAAACATTTTAATAACCTTTTAAATATTTATTTTACCCCAAAATTATTTACAAGAAAGAATTATTTTTTAATTTTTAATATTTTTAATATTTATTAATTTTTACATTTTTTAAATTTATTGTTTATAAAAACTAAACGAGGTTGAACATGGCACATGAGTCCACAGGGCAACCTCAATTCTAAGGGACTGAACATGGCACCGTGTCCATAGAGCATCCCTAAAAACAGACAAGTTTAGTTATTTTGATTAATTATTTTAACATAAAAAGAGACACAAAAAAGGAAAATTTAGTTTTGGCTTGACAAGATGATTTGTCTTGCTCCTACGTATTCCAAGGTGCGATGGGAAACTCAAAGCTACGTAGTTCTTTTTGAAAAAGTTTGGTTGATTGGTTGATTTTAATTTTTGATAAAAGATTTGATTTTTTTTTTTTTGATTTTTTGTTAAAGAAAGGATTTTATTTCAGAATAAATTCACTTTTGTATAGAGTCCAAGATAGCAGTGTTATACGATAAACCCTTACAATTCATACAACACTTGATGATGAAAAATCATACATCAACGTCGCAGATTGTTGCGTGAATTAATAAAGGTTTTTTTATTTTATAAAACTGAATAAAATTTTGTTTTAAAAAAATAAATAAATAAATTGAAAACATTTAATATTTTACAAAAAGGAATTTACCCTTGCACAAGGTTTAAAGATAGCGGAGCTATACGGTGAACCCTTACAATTCATATGACACTTGAGGATGAAAATTCATACATCTACGTCATATATTGTTGCGTGAATTCAAAAGAGATTTTTATAAAAAAAGGTTTTTATTTGAAACATGGATGAGAGAGAAAAAAAAATATTTACGAGATTTTTTTATTTTTTATTTTTATTTCGAATTTTCGTAGAGACAAGATGAAATATGGTATACATTTTAAGCCCATATCCATGACTCCAAATAACTTCAGTTTATTTTATTTTAAAAAAACATTTTTTTAAGATAAAAAAAGAAATGACCCAATAAGCCAACAGGTTAGATAAAAACTTACTGATTCAAAACCCACAAGCCAAAAACAAACCAATAGCTAAAAAATGAAACTAACCCACAACCCCATGAGAAGCCCCAAGTAAATGAAACCCTAACATTTAAACCAACATAACATAATAATTTAAATAACAACACAAAAACAAAAGGAAAGTATCGTACTCAGAAGCTAGAAGCTTCTGAATCTTCTTCTTTTACCATACCCTCAGGCCAGTGGAGGAAGGAAGGATGGCTGAGTTCGCGGCCTGCTGACGGCGGAGCAGGGGACAGATCGTCACGGCGGGGTGAGGGCGGACCTCTGGCGCGCGGTGGTTGCCAGGCGCGACTGCGATGAGAACAGATCTGCAGCCCCGGTGGTGGTTCGCGTGGTTTCGCGGTGGAGGGGGCGTCTCGCGCGGAGGAGGTAGACGATCCAGAAGGCGGCTCACGGTGGAGGGCGCGGGTCTGATCTGTTGGGGTTCTGTCTGGGTATGTTATTTACTTTATTTTAGGTTTTTTTGCTGAGATGATGGTGATGGGTTGTGGTTTTTTTTTTTTTTGAGAGAAGGAGGAGAAGTGGGTTTGAGATGAGAAGAGTTATCTGTTGGTGGGTTTAGGAAGAAAAGAATGAAGGGCAGAATGAAGAAGAAGAAGAATCAGAGGAGAGAAAAATGAAGCAGGGAGGAAGAAAGAGAGAAAAAGAAAAGAGAAAGGTATTTTTGTTTCTTGATTTTTCTGATTTTTCTTTATATTTTGTTGTTGTTGGCTTGGTTGAGGAAGATGAAGGATGGGAGGAAGGAGATGATGCAGGCAGGAAACAGGGAAGTCTTTTTTTGCTGTCCCTCCTTTTCTTGTGTTTTTGATTTGGTATTTATAGAGAAGTAGATGAACTCTGCCTCCTCCTTGGGACCAGATTAATGGAGTCCTCCTCCTTGGGACCAGATTGATGGAGTGTTGCAGTGATTCATCTTCCTCTAGTCCCCTTTCAATTTACTTTTATGTGTCCATTTTTCTGATCTAGGCACAAACCCTCTTCCCAAGCTCTGAAAACTACCCAAAAATGGGAGCCTATTTGCTTGAGCCTTGTGCTGTGGTGGAGTGAATTAGTGGAGAAAAAAATTCCAGAAGAAGTTTGATTTTTTTGGATTTATTTATTTTTTTTTTTTATTTTTTTTTTCAAAACTTTAATTAAAAAGGCATCCGGACAAAATTAGGTGTTCACAGCTGCCCCTCTTTACTTGTTTCTTATTAGATAATAGGTGTAACCGTAGTTAACCAATTATCGTTATAAGAAATTAGTAATGATAAGAACTCCAATTTTGTCCGGGTTATTCTGATAAGCAAATGACCTGTGTTTACAAACCAATTTCCTTTAAAGAATCCGCGGGTTGGTTCGCCCACTGAGGTTTACACATGAAAACTTGCAGGGTGGATCGTCGGCCGAGCTTAAACAGAAAGATAAAAGAGCTTACAGGGTGGATTGCCTGTCAGAAACTCGAGCATAAAGATAAAAGAGCTTACGGATTGGATTTCCCGTCAGACTCGAACAGGAAGATAAATGAGCTTACGGGGTGGATTGCCTGTCTGAAGCTCAAACTGAAAGATAAAAGAGCTTACGGGTTGGATTGCCCGTCAGACTCGAACAGAAAGATAAATGAGCTCACAGGGTGGATTGCCCGTCTGAAGCTCGAGCATAAAGATAAAAGAGCTTACGGGTTGGATTGCCCGTCAGACTCGAACAGAAAGATAAATGAGCTCACGGGGTGGATTGCCCGTCAGAAACTCGAGCATAAAGATAAAAGAGCTTACGGGTTGGATTGCCCGTCAGACTCGAACAGAAAGATAAATGAGCTCACGGGGTGGATTGCCCGTCTGAAGCTCGAACTGAAAGATAAAAGAGCCTACGGGGTGGATTGCCCGTCTGAAGCTCAAACGGATAAATAAAAGCTTGCGAGGCCATATAGAGAAATGCAATATATGAATGTCGATTTTGCTCACTGATGGAATGACAATGCGAAAACTCAAATGAATAACTTTCAATTCACAGAATGAATGATGATGATGAGAACCCTTATTAATTTTGAGCATGATGCAAAAAGATTGATGATAAATTAATTCTTCTTTATTGTTTCCTTTTCATTATTGTATCCTTGACCCCTTAAAAGCGTCGATAACAGTCAGTCTTGAGGATGAACTAAAAGATGGCCCATCTTATCGGAGAGATATCTTGCACTTTTGCTTTTGATAGTAGACTCCCTTGATAATGATAATTATACCGATGGTTGATTCTCAATATTCCTTTCTTTCTTCAGTGCCTTTTATAGGGGGAGCATCATGCCCCTATGACCTTTTGAGGCTTTCCAAGGAATTCTAACTACTTAAAAACACTGTTACTTGTTTCGCATTTCAGTATATACTTATCAGGATGAATGCACACACACAAATGACAAAAGTTAAGAGAAAAGGACCAAGGTAGCGAAATAAAATAAAGGAAGTCAATGTTATTATATTTGGATTGAAAAAGGTTTACAAAACATAAATTGCAAAACATTGCGGAGTAGAATCGCATCTCCTCAGGTGACGTCTCTCTCAATGACTAATGTTAGTATCCCTCATACAATCTTGACTGCTCATTAATTGGCTCCAGAGATGTTGTTTGCCCCAGTTTTCATACATCCAACCTACTGGCTGCCCCAGTTCATCGACTTGACGACACTTCCTTTGTTATGTTTTTATTTTATTCTATTTTTTGAACCCTAACTTTTGCCTAGACCGCCTTTTCAGGTTTTCAGCCTAGCGGGTTGCTCTAACTTTTGCCTAGACTGTCTTTTCAAATTTTCAGTCTAGCGAGCTTTTCTTTTTTCATTTTTCACTTTTTATTTTCTTCTTCTTGGAGAGTGTGTTCAAGCATAATACTTTTTGACTGCATCTGAGTTTACCGGAAGTGGAAGATCTTCCCCATCCATCCTGGTGAGAATTAAAGCCCCTCCAGAGAATGCCTTTTTCACTACGTAAGGTCTGTCGTAGTTCGGGGTCCATTTCCCACGATGATCCTTTTGGATTGGTAGAATCTTCTTGAGCACCAGGTCACCCTCTCGAAACTGTCGCGGGCGTACCTTCTTTTCATAAGCCCTCATCAACCTTCTCTGGTATAATTGACCGTGACACAATGCCCCTAATCTCTTCTCTTCAATGAGGTTCAATTGGTCTGGTCGATCCTGGACCCACTCAGCTTCTTCCAGTTCTGCTTCTCTCAGGACCCTTAATGAGGGGATCTCTACTTCAATCGGGAGCACTGCCTCCATCCCATACACTAAAGAATATGGCGTTGCCCCTGTCGAGGTGCGAATAGAGGTGCGATAGCCATGTAAAGCAAAAGGTAACATCTCGTGCCAATCTTTATACGTCACTACCATCTTTTGGACAATCTTGTTGATATTTTTATTAGCGGCCTCAACTGCCCCGTTCATTTTTGGGCGGTACGGAGAGGAATTATGATGCTTTATCTTGAAAGTTTCGCACATCTCCTTCATCATCTTATTGTTCAAATTGGTCGCATTATCAGTGATAATCTCACTCGGCAACCCATATCGACAAATTAACTCTCTTTTGACAAATCTGATCACGACATTCCTGGTCACATTGGAATATGATGCAGCCTCAACCCACTTGGTGAAATAATCGATGGCAACAAGAATGAAGCGATGTCCATTTGAGGCTTTTGGTTTGATGGGCCCGATCACATCCATTACCCACATTGAGAACGGCCAGGGTGCCGACATGACATTCAAGGGAGCTGGCGGCGCATGAACCTTATCAGCATATATTTGACACTTATGGCACTTCTTCGCATAATTAAAGCAACCAACCTCCATTGTCAACCAATATTGGCCAGTCCTCAAGATTTTCCTGGCCATTGCATGACCGCTCGCGTGTGTTCCAAAATATCCTTCATGTACCTCCTCAATTATCCGTTTAGCTTCTTTTGCGTCAACGCACCTCAACAACACCATGTCATGATTTCTTTTGTAGAGAATACCTCCATCTAAATAGAAACCCATTACAAGTCTTCTTAGAGTTCTTTTGTCATTTTCTGAAGCGCCCGGAGGGTATTCCCTTCTTTGGATGAAGCATTTGATGTCATGGTACCACGATTTTTGATCAGACTCTTCCTCTATCACTTGACAATATGCAGGATGATCACGGCTTGCCATGTTGATGAGTGGTAGGTTCCTCTCGTCACTTACTTTGAACATCGAGGACAAGGTAGACAACGCATCAGCTAGTTGGTTATCTTCTCGAGGAATATGATGAAATGTGACTTCATCAAACTGCTCAATCAAACCTTTGATGTAATCATGGTACGGGATTAACTTGGCATCTCGGGTTTCTCATTCCCCTCTTAGCTGGTGGATGACTAATGCAGAGTCCCCATATACCTCCAGTATCCTTGCTTTTGCCTCTATTGCTGCCAAAATCCCTAGTGCACAAGCTTCGTATTCGGCTATGTTGTTTGTACAATCGAAGCAGAGCCTTGCAATGACAGGGAAATAATCATTTCCTGGTGAGATTAAGATTGCCCCGATTCCACGTCCCAATGCATTAGAAGCTCCGTCAAATAACAAGGTCCACTTTTATTTTTCTGGTGATTGCTCGCGATCAAACAAAGCAATTATATCTTCATCTGGAAAATCACATTGCATCGATCCATAATCTTCTACTGGCTGATTGGCTAGATATTCTGCAAGAGCGCTATCTTTTACTGCTTTCTGGGTGACATAGACTATGTCGTATTCTGATAGCAGGACTTGCCAACGAGCAATTCTTCCAGTCAGAGCAGGCTTATCAAAGATATACTTTATTGGATCCATTTTGGACACCAACCAGGTAGTATAACACAACATGTAATGCCTCAAACGGCGAGCCGCCCATGCTAAAGCACAGCAAGTGCGTTCTAGCAGTGAGTAGTTGGCTTCACAACTGGTGAACTTCTTGCTTAGATAATAGATGGTGTGTTCCTTTCTTCCCGACTCATCATGCTGCCCCAGTACGCAACCCATAGATCCATCTAGCACAGTCAAATACATGATGAGAGGTCTTCCCGGCATTGGGGGAACCAAAACTGGAGGCTCTTGTAGGTATTGTTTGATCTTCTCAAAGGCCTTTTGACAATCTTCATTCCATGTCACAACTTGATTTTTGCACAGCAATTTAAAGATTGGTTCACATGTCGCGGTTAGCTGGGAGATGAACCGGGCAATGTAGTTCAATCTTCCTAAAAACCCACGAAATTCCTTCTCCGTTTGAGGTGCTGGCATGTCGATGATTGCTCGAACCTTTTCAGGATCAACCACTATTCCTTTTTGACTAACAATGAACCCCAGAAGCTTGCCTGATTTCACTCCAAAAGTGCATTTGGCTGGATTCAGTCGGAGCTTAAACTTTCTTAACCGCTCAAAAAGTTTCTGCAGATTATCAACATGGTCATCTTCGGATCTGGACTTGGCGATCATGTCATCTACATAAACTTCTATCTCCTTATGCATCATGTCATGGAATAAAGCCACCATAGCCCGCTGATATGTTGCCCCATCATTTTTCAAGCCAAAGGGCATAACCTTATAGCAAAAGGTTCCCCACAATGTGATAAATGTAGTCTTCTCCATATCTTCAGGTGCCATCTTGATCTGATTATATCCTGAGAAGCCATCCATGAAAGAGAATAATGCATGTTGAGCAGTATTATCTACAAGAACATCAATGTGAGGCAAAGGAAAGTCATCTTTTGGGCTAGCTCTGTTCAGATCTCGATAGTCAACACACATTCGAACCTTTCCATCTTTCTTGGGAACAGGAACGATGTTAGCAACCCATTGAGGGTACTTTACAACTTCTAGGAAACCTGCATCCAGTTGTTTCTTGACCTCCTCCTTGATCTTTAAGGACATTTCCGCTTTCATCCTTCGTAGCTTCTGCTTTACTGGAGGATACTCCGGCTTTAATGGCAATTTGTGTTCTGCTACACTGGGGTCTAACCCTGGCATGTCTTGGTATGACCATGCGAAAACATCTTTGTAAGCATTCAACAACCTGATCAATCTGTTTCGCTCCTTTTCTTTCAGGGAAAGGCCAATCTAGACCTCTTTTTTATCATCTTTGGTTCCCAAATTGATTAGTTCACTCGGCTCTTCATGGGGCTGAATTTCCCTGGCTTCTTGTTCTACCAATCTCAACAGTTCAGGGGGAACTTCCCCATCATCATCAACAACCTCCTCAGCATGATCAACAGAATAGTCAAAATTGTATGATGAGTTACTAACACTGTCGTTTTCAAGAGAGTCACTTTTAGATCTGCATTTTGGTAATTATCAAGGAAAGATGAATGAATAAAGGTTAAAGATGAGAGATTGCATTTATTGGTGAGCAATGGTGAACAAAAACGAAAGTAAAAAAAAGAGAGATAACAACACAAAGGTACTTAATGCATGCATTTATTGATAAGTCATACTGAAACAGAAACAAGTAAGCCCATTACAACAAAATTCCTAAAGCCTTGGCCAGAGCTAAAGGATAAGCATTACAGAATTACTTTGAAAAGGACTCTATGGTCTTGGGGAACTCAATGATCTCCCAATTGTTGAGCTCTGTATCCGGAGAGCATGGATACACCAGATTGATACCATGATCGGCAGGATAATCATTTTCAATAGCTGCTACTTGGTCCAGGAATGCGAACCCTACGCTTCTGAAGCTCTGTCGAATGTCACAGATGGGAACCCTTTCAGCCTCGCATTCACGATTTTCCAGCCGAGCCAACCTCTTTCTTTTCTTCTCTTCTATAACCCTCATCTTGTCGGCCTTGGTGGGTTTGTATCCCAACCCAAACCTGTCCTTGTTCTCAGTGAGCATGAGAATGTCAGCGACACCTTGGCTGTTCTTCCCCAAACCGCTTCCAGGTCGGTATCCTCCTTCAAGCATAACCTTGGCCATCATGATGGATGCTTTGGATGACCGAGGTTTCAAGAGTGGAGCTCCCTCCCCAACATAAGTGGCATTTGCAATTTCAAGTGACTGGAAGGCGGTCTCGAGAGCTTCCTCGGCAGCTTCAATATAAGGGGTTGTTGATGGCTTGCTTACTAAAAGATCCTCCTCCCCAGAAACAATTATCAACTTACTATCAACAATGAACTTCACCTTCTGGTGCAATGTGGAAGGTACAGCTCCAGCCGAATGGATCCATGGTCGTCCCAGGAGACAATCAGTATCTTTGGTGTGATGTCCATTACTTGGAAAAGTACTTCAAAGGTGCAGGGGCCAATCTGGATGGGCAATTCAATTTCTCCCATGACTTCCCTTCGGGTGCCATCGAAAGCTCTTACAATCGTTGTGCTTGGCTTGATATGAGTTCCATCGAAAGGCAACTTTGCCAGTGTCGGCTTTGGCATTACCCTCAAAGAAGATCCATTATCAATGAGAACCCTAGCCTTGACATGATCTCGACACTTCACAGAAATGTGCAAGGCCTTGTTGTGCCCCATACCTTCAGCTGGTATTTCATCATCGGTGAAAGTGACATAATTATCAGCAACTATGTTACCTACAATGTTATCGAGCTTATCAACTGTGATGTCATGGGAGACATGCGCTTGATTCAACACCTTCATCGAGACTCTCTGTGTGGCTCAGAGTTCATCAATAGAGACAAAAGAGATATCCGAGCCGGAGTCCGATTTAACTGATCCACAACCCTATATTCACTCTGCTTGATGAACTTCAAGAATTCACCTACCTCCTCATCAGATACACCCTTTTTATTCTCACCCCCGTTTGCTTCCTTGTCATCTAGGATTTCTTCCACCTTCTCTTTCCCTTTGTGATCCTTTCCTTCCTTTTCTGTTTCCACCCTTCGTAATGCCTCCGGAGTGTATATGCGACCACTCCTAGTCATTCCACCAATTCCTGAAATGTTGGTAACCACAGTAGTCCCGTCGGAAGGATTTGGTTGGACCTGCATCTCATACTTCCATGGTACCACTTTGGTGTCCTTGTAAGGGGAAGGACTTGGAACTCGGATGACGATTGGTGTTGCCCATTTGGAACCGGCAAAGGTTTCTTCTCAGTATAGTATATCACCACTGGTTTCGGAGTGACTTGCTCAGGAACTGGTTGAGGATTAACCACATCAGTAAAAGGGGTTATCTTAACTGGGGTTGGGGAAATTGTAGATTCAGCAACCATATTAATGGCATACTCATTTGATTCACAACCAATTAAGATAAGCTTCATATCCATTAACCGCTGCACAACTTGCCGAAACTCCAAACAGTCTTCAATCGAATGCCCCATACTCCCATCAAAGTCACACCTTATATCTCCATCGAGAGCCTTTTCTTCCCTGGCCGGGATTTGGATCAATCCACATTTGCACATCTCTCTGAGAACAACTCTCATAGGAGTCCTAACATCAGCCACTTTACTCTCGAGAGTATGTTCCAAGAAGCTCTCGATGGCATTGACCCCCGAACTCCCATGATTTGGCATAGGGCCCTGTGCCACACTTGGAGCATCCTTCTGAAAGCTCAACCATTTGGCATTAATCAGGTCTTGCACCTTAAACTTCAAAGCTTTACAGCTCTCGGTGGAATGACCTGTGGCCCCATCGTGATATTCACATTGAGCATTTGGGTCATACCACTTTGGATAAGGAGGGTCTATTGGTGTTGTCGGGATAGGAGTTAGCACGGATTTGCTCACAAGTTGGCGGAATAGTTCGATGTAGGTCATGGGTATTGGGTCAAAACGCACTGGCTTTCTTTCCGGGTTATATGGTGGTCTTGTTTGGCTGGTGTTTGGGTTTGAATTTAGAGGCTGGACGATTTGAGGTGGTATGGTGGGGTGTGTTTGAGGCTGAGAAGGGTATGATGGTCGGTAGGGAGCCATTTGTTGAGGGTTTGGAAATTACGAGGTTGCAGCGATGTATGGCTGGTTGGCTTGGTGATATGGAGGTGGTTGGTAATATGGGGCGTATTGGGCATGGAAGGCGGGTGTTTGGTTCGGTCTCCATTGGTTCGGTTTCTTCTGTTCAACGGTTACTGCATGAGCTTCTCCCTCTTTCCTTTCACAAACGGGGCTTTCTTTGAGCCGTTCCCAACTGAAGTCTCGGTGATCTTGCCATTCCTCATTCCGCTTTCAATTCTCTCGCCAATGATGACCATGTCAGAAAAATTTGATGAGACACTCCCAATCATCCTATCATAGAAGGGCGACTTGAGTGTATCAATGAACATTGCTACGATTTCTTTCTCGGCTAAGGGAGGCTCCACCTGAGCATCCAGTTCCCTCCATCGTTGTGCATATTCTTTGAAAGTCTCCACGTCCCTTTTTGACATATTTTGGAGTTGCATCATGTCGGGAGCCATGTCAATATTGTACTTGTACTGCTTCAGGAATGCATCTGCTAGATCTTTGAAGGATCGGATGTGTGCCCGCTCGAGATGCGTATACCAATTTGAAGCTACCCCGGTCAAACTGTCTTGGAAGAAGTGAATCAAGATCTTATCATCTTGAGCATATGATGCCATCTTCCTTACATACATGGTCAAATGGTTTTTTGGACAAGTGGTTCCCCGATATTTGTCAAAATCGGGTACCTTAAACTTTGGTGGGATTACAACATTTGGCACCAGGCAAAGCTCCCAGGCATCCCGAAGACCATAACTGTTTGCTCCTTCAATGGCCCGCAGTATCTCCTCTAACACTTCCAGCTTTCCTTTAGATTGGGAATTCCCTCCCGACTGATTCACTGGAGTTTCACAATACATATTATGGGGGAATGAATATGGCATGGAGGAGGAACCGAAGTTTGGCATCATTTGAGCCCCCTGGGGTCCATAATGTAGGGTGTATTGTGGGGGCCTTGGATTGACAGAAGGTGTCACTATCGGGGTGTTACCATCTGTAGGGTTGGCAGTTTGTGTTTGCGGTACTTCGACAGCATGGGTGGGGATTTGTGTCTGAGTGATGTGTTCGGAGGTCTGAATGCCATCTTGTGGACTGGGGGCTGTTGGTGGTACAAACCCCCGAGGCAAACCGTATGGGGGATTGTTCGGGTCAAATGGAAAATGAGTTTGGTTGAGAGGCATCATGGCCCCTGGTTGGTTGAAGCCTTGAATAGGAATCTGAGAAAAACCGGGCGGGATGAGAGGTGTGGCTGGCTGTCCTTCGTTCGAGGCTGGAGGGTTCTCCTCTGTGTTCTTCTCCTTCTGCATTTCTTGTAGGATCTCCATCATCTTAGCCATCTGATCCTTGATTTGACTGATTTCATCTCTGATCTCCTGAACTTCTTCTAGTTCATTCGCCATGGCTCTTGCCTATGATCGAGTACGATAAGGGTGTCTCGGAGCAATTGTTCAGAAGATTCACTGTGTTTTAATCAGAAAAAAAGTAAGAACATTGCAAAAGAAAAAGCTTTGGTGAAAACCACCTATGGAGTTATTATTTATTATTTTATTTTATTTTTCTTTCTTGGGTTAACACCTTGTGACTGACAAGAGATGGTCCCTCCATCCCACACAGAGAGAGTTGTGCTCATAAGATGAAATGGAGTTGACAACAAATCTAGGGGAAGAACGACTCTCCACAATAGATGTTGTCTTAAACACACTAGCAATGCGAATTCTGAATGGAGACATCTCGACCTACCCTTTGCACAGAAGGAAGAATCCTATAAGGCAAAGATGTAGTTGACAACATACTAAAGGGAGACCATGCTCCACGATAGGTGTCATCGCAAGTCAAGTGTAAGAGCTGGAGTGCGAGGGAATCAGAGAGGGTAGAACAGATTTCATTAGAAGTTCCTCAAAGCAGTACATAGGTTGGGATTACATCATTGTCAAATCATAATTTTCAACATTGTTACAACATTTCATCCTAAAGTCAACAACTTTGGTCTCTTTCTTGTTAGCCCTCGAGCAAACCCTCCACACATTTTCATAAACTCGTTCATTTCAGATGGGAGACGAAGCATAGGGTCCCCACAGATTTGTTGTTCTGCCTTCTCAAAGTTTTGGACAAAATTCTGAACACAATGGCTTAGCTCCAAACTCATGCTCATATATCTCTTTTTCCATATGTCAATATCTATCCCTCGCTCTCGTGCTTCTTCTCTCCACCATCTTACGACATTCATTGCTTGAACCACGTGATCATGATAATGCTTTGCCGAGGTCCACCCCAAATTGGACTCCTTCTTGATTTTGACCAATAGGATATTTAGTTCTTTGACCTTTTGTACCAACTCATCAGTCATCCTACTTTGTGCACAAATTTGCTTCGGTAAGTTGCCATTGACTCCCCTTTGTCGATCGACCTCCGCCTCCAATGACTTTCTCATGCCTTCTTGCTGGATGACTTTTTCTTCTAACTGACGCTTTTCTTTTCTTAGCCGATGCCTCTCCGTCGTCAAGGATGATACTTTACCTTCAAGATTCTGGACCTTAGCCATGATGCTTGGTGAGACATTGTCTGGAATCTTTGCGGAGATATCCGCACACAAATATTTTAAGTGTTCATTTTCCTTTGCAAACTTCTCACAACGCTTCTGTCCAATGGCTATTTTTAACTCGGCGTCTTGCTTTTGTTGTTCCATTTCCTTCATTTGCGCTTCTAGAACTTTCAGTTGTTCTGTCATTTGAGCTACCAAAGGGGAGTGATCTTTATCTTTCATGCTTTCTGCCGGAAAGTTGACGGGACCTTTCCTTGATTTTCTCCATGCTTCATATTCTGAGACAATGATCAGGATTGGCCGGCCCAATTGTGCTCTCCCCGCCATCTTCACATCCTTCCATGCATTTCTAACTGATTTTACCAACAACTTGGTATTCTCTCCATCCTCGTACTGGAAACAGCATCCGCCGAGTTGTTCTTCTCTTGACACGGTTTGCGTCCAACAAAGCTGTCGTAAGACTATGGCGGGTGTGTAGGATATGCACCTTCTTGGGCCCATCAAAGGAACATTGGGATAGTCACCGCAACTATAAATGATATCTTGTCCCTGCTGACCTTCGTACCATGGGCATACCCACCTAAAAGAGTCCTTTTCCACTTTATCAAACTCGCTCTTCCATTCCTCTTCATTTAGCTGTCTTATAGGGATGTTATGGAAGCCTCTTAGTGGATCTGAATGGTGGGTGATGTAACATTTTGCATACATGTGAGTCATGGCCCACACATAGAGCAACTGTGCACAACATCGGAGCTTCCCCTTTGGATTCCGCTGGCAAAATTCTAGAGTCAAAAGCGTTTCAGCTAACACTGCCGGCACGGGGTTTTTCTTTCTTTCTACTGTGAAGAATACATCCATTGCCGCTTGATCTATCATGTCTAGCGCTGATGGAAATAGGACCAACCCGTATATTGTTAGCGCCAATACCCTCTCAAAGGTTTCCCAATCTTGCTGATCCACTAATTTCTTCAAGTGATTTTCGTGAAGAGTTCGGGTTAACCCTCGCGAGTTTGAGTGCCCGGTCAACTTCACATCATTTTCAGGAAGCCCTAGTAACCCTGCTATGCTTGTAGTGGTCAAGTATTGCCCCAGGTGAAAGTACACGATGGGGTTTTTCTGCATTGGCAACCTTAACAGGCAAGCATATTCTTCGATGGTGGGAGTAATGTCCATGTCTGGCAATTCAAAACATCTGAGGTGGGGGTTCCAATACCGACACAAAGCACTCAAAGCAGCAGTCTCAACCGGTATGAAAATTAAGTCCAAGATCCCTCCATACTTCTTAGCGAAGCTTCTTCGACGTTCTTGAGGCAAAGATTGGCTCAACTCTTTCAAATTCTCTAATGGATTCATTATCACCCTGGAGCTCTTGGTGGTGGGAGCATTGCTAGTGTGTCTGGCTTTTTCCATCTCTTGTAATCAAAGGTGTTATCTCAAACCAAATTATCTGTGGAGGGAAATTCTAATTTGTTAATAACATTTGGATGACAAATTTACTTATGCATGAGAGTGTAAAAAAAATGCATGAATGACATATTAACAATGCATGACTTAAAGTACTATATGCACGCATGTAATGAATAATAATGAGTGTAACAGGATGCATGAATGGATGGCATATTGAGGCGTTTGTGGAATGCGTGCATAAAATCATTATGATGCATGTGATTGTTCATGTTGCAGAAAAAGGTGGAATGTGCTCCCTTTTGTCCTACATGGGTCATATCCTAAAGTTTGAACTTCTGAGGTCAAGACCCTAGTTCGGTAGGCTACTAATGGCATTTTAGGTGCATGACTTCTGGACAAATCTAGACCCCTAAACATATGGTCCCCGGATTACCCTCATCTAAAAATGAGGACCCGAATCCATGAACCTCACCACAGGGACCAAAAAGTCACAATATGGTAGTCCATGTACCAGTAGCAATCCGAGCGGGAGAATCAATGACTGTCAGGGACGCAAAAGCATCACAATAACATCACTGTAACCCCTTCTAATCTTATGGCATTCCAAGACTCGGGTATAGAGCCCAAAGGTGTGTGAATATGTGAGGGTGATGTGTGTGCCAGGAGCAAGCAAACCTGCACAAAACCAAAAAAAATACTAACCCCAAACCTGCAAAAGAACAGCCAACATTTACAAGAGTTTTCTACCCTAAGGTTGCAAGAATGTACAAGGGCATTTGAGAAAGCATAAAAAAAGAAATAAAACAAAAAGGGTAAAACAAATATTTTCAAAGCTGTTTTTTTTAAAAAAATTGCACAACCAGCTATGATAGGCCTGACTCTCAAAAGTCCCCAGTGGAGTCGCCAGCTGTCGCGACCGTCCCGTCCGGGTGCCGCGAAGAGAGGCTAAAAACAGATGAGTCGCCACCAATATTTATTTTGGAAAAAACATTGGAAAAAACCAATAATTTTAAGGAAACTGGTCTTAATAAAAAAAGATAGAGATTTGGATTCGGGAGTCGGTTACGAGTAGGGAAGGTGTTAGCACCCCACATCGCCCGTTTAAAAAACGGTACCTCAAGTTAATTGTGCAAAACCATTTTAATAACCTTTTAATATTTATTTTACCCCAAAATTATTTACAAGAAAGAATTATTTTTTAATTTTTAATATTTTAAATTTTTATTAATTTTTACATTTTTTAAATTTATTGTTTATAAAAACTAAACGAGGTTGAACATGGCACATGAGTCCACAGGGCAACCTCAATTCTAAGGGACTGAACATGGCACCATGTCCATAGAGCATCCCTAAAAACAGACAAGTTTAATTATTTTGATTAATTATTTTAACATAAAAAGAGACACAAAAAAGGAAAATTTAGTTTTGGCTTGACAAGATGATTTGTCTTGCTCCTACGTATTCTCAGGTGCGATGGAAAACTCAAAGTCACGTAGTTCTTTTTGAAAAAGTTTGATTGATTGGTTGATTTTAATTTTTGATAAAAGATTTAATTTTTTTTGATTTTTTGTTAAAGAAAGGATTTTATTTTAGAATAAATTCACTTTTGTATAGAGTCCAAGATAGCAGTGCTATACGATAAACCCTTACAATTCATACAACACTTGAGGATGAAAAATCATACATCAACGTCGCAGATTGTTGCGTGAATTAATAAAGGTTTTTTTTTTATTTTATAAAACTGAATAAAATTTTGTTTAAAAAAATAAATAAATAAATTGAAAACATTTAATATTTTACAAAAAGGAATTTACCCTTGCACAAGGTTTAAAGATAGCGGAGCTATACGATGAACCCTTACAATTCATATGACACTTGAGGATGAAAATTCATACATCTACGTCATATATTGTTGCGTGAATTCAAAAGAGATTTTTAGAAAAAAAAGGTTTTTATTTGAAACATGGATGAGAGAAAAAAAATATTACGAGATTTTTTTATTTTTTATTTTTATTTCGAATTTTCGTAGAGACAAGATGAAATATGGTATACATTTTAAGCCCATATCCATGACTCCAAATAACTTCAGTTTATTTTATTTAAAAAAAACATTTTTTGAAGATAAACAAAGAAATGGCCCAATAAGCCAACAGGTTAGATAAAAACTTACTGATTCAAAACCCATAAGCCAAAAACAGACCAATAGCTAAAAAATGAAACTAACCCACAACCCCATGAGAAGCCCCAAGTAAATGAAACCCCAACATTTAAACCAACATAACATAATAATTTAAATAACAACACAAAAAGAAAAGGAAAGTATCGTACTCAGAAGCTAGAAGCTTCTGAGTCTTCTTCTTTTACCATACCCTCAGGCCAGTGGAGGAAGGAAGGATGGCTGAGTTCGCGGCCTGCTGACGGCGGAGCAGGGGACAGATCGTCACGGCGGGGTGAGGGCGGACCTCTGGCACGTGGTGGCTCGCACGGTGGTTGCCAGGCGTGACTGCGATGAGAACAGATCTGCAGCCCCGGTGGTGGTTCGCGTGATTTCGCGGTGGAGGGGGCGTCTCGTGCGGAGGAGGTAGACGATCCAGAGGGCGGCGCACGGCGGAGGGCGCGGTTCTGATCTGTTGGGGTTCTGTCTGGGTATGTTATTTACTTTATTTTTGGTTTTTTTGCTGAGATGATGGTGATGGGTTGTGGTTTTTTTTTTTTTTTTGAGAGATGGAGGAGAAGTGGGTTTGAGATTAGAAGAGTTAGGGAGTGAGGAGGGATCTGTTGGTGGGTTTAGGAAGAAAAGAATGAAGGGCAGAATGAAGAAGAAGAAGAATCTGAGGAGAGAAAAATGAAGCAGGGAGGAAGAAAGAGAGAAAAAGAAAAGAGAAAGGTATTTTTGTTTCTTGATTTTTCTGATTTTTCTTTATATTTTGTTGTTGTTGGCTTGGTTGAGGAAGATGAAGGATGAGAGGAAGGAGATGATGCAGGCAGGAAACAGGGAAGTCTTTTTTTGCCGTCCCTCCTTTTCTTGTGTTTCTGATTTGGTATTTATAGAGAAGTAGATGAACTCTGCCTCCTCCTTGGGACCAGATTAATGGAGTCCTCCTCCTTGGGACCAGATTGATGGAGTGTTGCAGTGATTCATCTTCCTCTAGTCCCCTTTCAATTTACTTTTGTGTGTCCGTTTTTCTGATCTAGGCACAAACCCTCTTCCCAAGCTCTGAAAACTACCCAAAAATGGGAGCCTATTTGCTTGAGCCTTGTGCTGTGGTGGAGTGAATTAGTGGAGAAAAAAATTTCAGAAGAAGTTTGATTTTTTTTTCCAAAACTTTAATTAAAAAGACATCCGGACAAAATTAGGTGTTCACAATTTTTTATTTATTTATTACATCGGTTATTTTAAAACCGATGTGGTTAATTTATATTACACATCGGTTCACTGGAATCGAAGTGGAAAGATAAAATTTTAAATTCTATTTTTTTTTAATTTTATACATCGGTTATAATAAAACCGATGTGGTTAATCTATATATTACACATCGGTTCCAAAAGAACCGATGTCAAAAGATAAAAGTTTGCAATTTAAAATTTTTTTGTTTTTATTTTAAACATCGGTTAAAATATAACCGATGTGGAAAATATTTACACATCGGTTAATTTTTAAACCGATGTGGAATCCTTTGCTTTTAATTTCAAAAATGTCACCGCCTCGTTTTACAAATCTGTTATAGAGAAATCGATGTGGAATCTCCGATGTTAAAAACATATTTTGTACTAGTGCCGAATTAACTTAATCCAAAAATGTTTTTTTTTATTATAAAAAAACCCTAAATAAGCAACCTCCAATTTTGAACAACCTGTTGGGATTGTATAAAATTAATATGCAATTTTCATTGTGTAAATTCTTAAAGAGTCCAATTTCGACTTCCAAGCATCACATCACAATTGCTCCTAATCATAACATAATTAAGCATGTTCTTCAAATCTGACACCAAATCCAATTTCCACTGAAATAAATTACGTCTCCACCAAAATTGCCATTTACACATCGTCAACCCACTCTCTCATTTTTAAAATCACAGCATGCCTCCCTTATTAAGGGTTGAATTAAGGTGTACTATCTATATTTTATATCATCCACTATATTATTCATATGTAATAAATTATGGATCAATCAAATTGTCACATGAGTTTGATCAAAATTTCAAACTTTCTAGTTATATTTATACTGTAGTCAAATATATAAATACAATATATTGTAGTATAGTATATGTACTCTTTGTATTCGTAAATTTAACTCATATTAAAATAATGTTTTTTGATTAAAAAAACTGGTTATATTACAAAATAATATTTTAATATGAATTAAAATAATATTCTTTGTCAATAATATTTTGTAATATAATCAGTTTTTTTAATAAAAAATATTATTTTAATATGAGTTAAATTTACAAATACAAAAAGCATATATATTATATTACAATATACTGTATTCATATAGTTTGACTATAGTATAATACAACTAGAAAGTTTAAAATTTTGACCAACCTATATGGTAATTTGATTGACCCAAAATTTACCACATAAGTGATATAATGAGTGGTGTAAAATATGGGTGGTACACCATAACCCAACCCCTCCAATAAAATAATGAACAATCCATTAAATAAAGAACTCAGACATTGACACCCAATCCAAACATCATGCCAAAAATAAGTAGTATTCTCATTTTCAATCTATTTTTCCAGACTTGCATTTTGCCACCTATTAAGAACATTTCTGCCCATGTGCCACAAATATCCCTCCACCAAAAAGAATAATTTTTTAATGTCCTCATGGGTGATACAGCAACAACCACGTCACCACACGACCCATATCTAATTGTCAGAATTCGATTCCAAAGAGCATTATTTTCATTCCATCTCCTCCGTCTCCCTTTTCCAAGTAAAGAGAGATTAAATAAGTACTCTAGATTTTTTATCCCTTAGCCACCATTTTGTTAGAAAATTGATAAGTATATCGAATCGTGACTAGTAATAAAGTATAAGTGAGTATCGTTTCCAACGAGGATTAAGACCAACTACCAACACATCCAATTAGACTACTATCCAGACGAATATTTGAAAGAAAGGAAGCTCAATATTAAATACCAAGCTCAACAAGAGTTAAAATAAACAAATTGATGAAAGGAACAAGTTCTTTTTGGATTTTTATCAAACACCTAACAAATACAAATGGGTTTTAATGCAAGAATGATGAAATGTTGAGGTTAGGTTCACTAAACTTCATTCACATGCAATGAAATGACTAATAACATAGTTCTTATTTCAAATATGACAATCAATCCACTAGATTACTCAAATCTTAATCCCTTAGATGATAAAAGCTTAAATCCCCAAATTAAACCCTAATTCCTTATGAGGCTTAATTAGTGAATTTACATGAAGATCAAGGATTGCATGATTACTAATAAACCTAAATTCATTCCTAGATACAAGATTTACTAGGTGATTGATTTCAAGTCTAGTCCTAATATGAACTTTCCAATTACATACCAAGACAATAATCAAGTCATGGATGATCAAGCCACAACAAGCATTAAGCATGGAAATCAAACACTCATAAAGAAGTAAGAACTAAATTAAGAGGTCAAGTCAAATACATAGAAACTCAGAAATTAGCTACATCTAACCCCAACAATGGGGAAATTAGCTACTCATAGTCATAGAGATAGCAAAAGGAAAAGAAATAACAAAGATAAGTGTAGAATACTCTATGAATGATGTCCTCTAGCTCCAACAGTTCCAAGTGCAGAGAAATCATCTCCCCTTAGGGTAAATTTCGTCCTTGATACTTTCTGAATTGCCTTAGGTTTTTGCCAAAAACGGAATTTATAGTCCATGTGTCATCAGTAATTGGGGCTGAGCGCCATTTTGTGGGGCTGAGCCCCATCGCTCCAGAATTTAACACCTTCTCTGGCGTATCCGTGCCGAGCCCTGGAATCCGGGGCTTAGCCCCGCTTGCAGAATTGGGTTATTGGTTGGGCTTCACATTGACTTTAATTGGACTTCTTCTTCTTGCATCAATCTACACAAAAACACACCAAAAACATTACTAACTAACCCAAAACAACAAATAATAAAAATAAATCCTAATGACTCAATAAAACACATAAAACATAAGATAAACAACCTCTTAAGAATTGAAAAGGACCTAAAATACACACCTAAAAAGTATGCATATTGGCAACTTAATTATCACATTTGCTTTTGGTCTCTACATACCGCTTCTCTCACTTCACCCAAACAATTTTCTTCTTTGCTTCACTTCCACCGCATAAAAAGAGCTTTGTAAATGAATTGAAGTTCCTAACACCACCTTTCGAATCTTGAGAAAAGATAAATGTTTACTTTTCCAAAGAGATCAATTGAATGAGAGGTTGCCAAGATTCAACTTTTCTCGGTTTAATTCCAATTGGCATGCCCATATATATAACTATGATTTTTTTATCTTGTGCAATCTTGTATAGATTAATGAACCCAACACTAATACAGATATTATTGGTTCGTGTGTATGAAAGAACCCAAAGAAGATCCCTGTAACAATACACAAAAGACTACAAAGTATCAAGAAATAGAATTTCACAATCTAAACCCAATACACCTAATGTAGAAGAAATACTATAGCAAACAACCAGCAAGAACTAGTTCGCAAAACCGCAAAAATAAAAGCACAGTAATATGTGGTAATTGAATTACCACAGCAGGTAATTCAATTATAGCAGCAAGAAAAGAGAAAGGGAGGAAGAGATAGAGAGCACACACACAGTTTAGCGTGGTTCAGCCAATGTGGCCTACATCCACGGGAGAGAGCCTCCTCCACTATGAACTTTGATCAAGATTACAATATAGATCCCTTGGATCTTCACTCCATCATGTTCTAGATGAACAAACAAGAGAACCCAAGCCTTTCGTCTCTCTATTTTCACACAACCCTTGATCTCTCTCTAATCTTCTCTTGATTCTTCTCTCTAATCACAATAGAATCAAAGCATTACAAGATGATAGTATTCTCTAGGTTTTTCCCTCTTTTTGGCTCTGAAGAACGCACCCAATAAACCCCAAAACTGTTTTTGTTCGCTGCTGTAACGAACTTAAATATCAGAAACTGACGCGTCGTAATCGACTACGAGCTGTTGGTAATCGATTACCGTAATCGATTACGAGATTCTGGTAATCGATTACCAGCTGTCTGTCCACAATTCTGAGACTTCAGAATTTAAGACTGAAGGTTCGTAATCGATTATGACATTCTCGTAATCGATTACCAGCTGTCTGAACACCAAATTCTGTACATTTAAACTTGATTTTGAGGCACTTTCAACAGATATGACTTTTAACATCGGTTGAAAATGACTTTTAACATCAGTTGGGTAGGCGATCTTGAAACAGGTGATGTTGAAAGTATGACTTTTAACATCGGTTGACAACCGATGTTAAAAATACACTTTTAACATCGGTTTTGAAGCAACTTTTGTATTTTATACTTTCAAAAATAAAACGCTTAGTTGTTTAATAAATAGTTTTTGTTTTTGGGTTAACCTGTGCAACCCATCCCAAGATAGAAAAACTCATATAATTAAAAGGAAGACATCTAAATGTTCTGAAAACGTGTGTGCTTTATATGGCTGAAATTTTTTTTTTTTTTGGTTTATAGGCTGAATCATTCTAAATTTGTAGATTAAAAGAATAAATTAACCATACATATTTGACTAAACACTTCTCCAAAGAACATGGATTGTAAAATACGAAAAAAATTCTGCATATTAACTAAAACAAAAGGCAGACATTTCGAAATATACTAAAAAATAATTTAAAAAGCAATATCATTTTTTATAAGCAAATTAAACATTATTAAAGAGACTCACAAGGAGTACCCAAAACTAAATACAAAATCACATCATTAAGACTAAAATGTTAGTGAGAAGTCTGCCTAATACAATGTACAAGATTCAAGCACCAATCCGAAAAAGAAAATGAAACGCCTTCACTCTTAGAATTATGATTTTTTTAATTGAAATATAAAAATTTAAAATTATATTTGGTTAATTTATCATTATCTAGAATAAGCAAAATATGATTTGAACGACATATTTTTAATTATTCAGTATAACATGTAAGTTATAAGAGATGTGTATGGATATTTCTCTGACCACATACCTAACCATCTCCAAATGATCACTAATTTGATTGAAAAAGTGGCATCTAAAACAATATCCTTTTGGTTACGGCTCAATTGTCAGTCCTAAAATAATTAATTACACGATCCATACGATTATAAATGGATTAAGTAAGTTCCTCCAAAGATACTATATATATTATACTGCTGTTATACGGTAGCTAGCTTCTTAATCACACGACATCGTAATTGAATAAATTAATAAGATTTATATACAAAATATAATTTGCTTTTTTATTAAATTGAACCAGTTTAACTTCTATGATTTTCTCATCTCCAATAATGATTTAAAGAATTCTTGTTGCTTTTGTTCATAATATTAGTGCTAAACTTCTAAGTCACCAATGTTTAATATAAAAAATTTAATTTTTGTATAATCTCCGTATGTAGAGATACTTTATTTTAAAGTGTTCATATAGAAAAAAAATTCAAGCTTATATGGAGCTCAAGCTCATTTTGTCATGTTTGAGTATTTCTGCTTTTTAAAAATGATTTTTATATATTTTTAAAATACTTATATATGAAAAGGATAAAAAGAAAAGCGAAAGATTTAGATTATATAATGTAAAATATAATGTTCAAAGATTTATGTTGAAATAATAGAATTCTTTGTTGTCAGACAAATTTTATTTTACACCCGTACCAATGCATGGATGTCAAGAAAAATATAAGCCCGCCCGCAGTGGAAAAGTACAACGTCATTGATGAATGATGATAAGATTTTAACTTGGATGAATAGTAGCTCAAGTTCGGTTAGGAAGTGATTGGTGTTACGCAAGTGATGAGAATGTTTTAATCAACAACGATTTTTAGTTGATCACCAGTTCACCACGATTTAACAACCTTTAATATTTTACATTACTTTGGCATCACTGTTTAGAATTAATGACATTAACCCTTAATTGGCTTAAGAGCTGGAAAGTCTAGGAGAAGACCCTTTTGTAAATTTTCTCATATACTTCTTTCTGAACTTGCCAAGTGCCAACCTCTTTTCTAAAGCCATACAGTGTCCTTTGAAGTTTTAACAAGGTGCCCCTTTCCCCCTAATCCAAATGAACAATATGTTAAGGTAAAGTTTTGCTTGTAACACCAACAAAACAACAAACAAGCAAACATAATCTCAGATAGGGATAAGGGATTACTTAATGAATGTAAATTAATAATAATATATATGAATATAAAGTGTACTTTAAAATGTGTTCATTGTCAATTACTGATCCAAAATGACTTGCAGAATTAGTAAAGATTCCGTTATATTTAATGAGGGCAAAATCATTCCATTGACTGTTGGCCTAACTTTCCCCTGGTTGCAGAAATTGCTTGTTTAAAAAGTGAGGTAAATCTTTCACCCACCATCTGTCTAAGATCAATAGGTAACTGTCACTGCCAACTCAGCCGTTTTCTTCAATTGTGAACAAAACCTCTCCCCTCTCTCTACCTATAAGTATTAATTAAGGTCAACACTCAAAGCCAACAGAAGAAGCGGCTTTCTGACCGAGTTTTTTTTTTTTTTTAGAAATTATTTACCAGAGGATTATTTTGAAACAATATATCAATGATAATTTTTTTAGACACGTGATATATTTTATTTTTTTTGTTTTTGACGGATCAAAGATGTCAGTTAGAGTGATACCTTCAAAGGCGTCACTCTAACTGGCGCCTACCTATAAAAAAACAAAAACAAAATAAAAGCTGCTACCTCTACCTTGCAGCGTCACGTGGCACAACGCAAGAGAGGTGCCACTGCAGATGGCGCCAAACGTACTAGCGCTCCCTGCGCCCCCCAAACCCCCAAATTTAACACCCCCCTCCTATAAATACCATCATCATTCTTAAAATTTAACACACCCTGTTAAGTATCTAAAATGTCTGACATGCATTTCCCTAAGTTTTGATGAGAACTAAACATTGGTTAATGATTTAATTAACCTTCATATTGGTTGCTAACATGTCTATCGAGTGTGCACATTAAATAAGTGATAGAAGCTCACGTCCAACACACAAGTGATTGAAACAAACGTCCAGTACTGTAGTAATTGAAACGCACGTCCAACACAAGCAATTGGAGCCCGTCCATTAAAGTATCAGAATAGCTCGTCCATTAAAGTATCAAAATGGCTCGTCCAATGACGTGGCATTTGGAGCCCGTCCATTAAAGTATCAGAATAGCTCATCCATTAAAGTATCAGAATGGCTCGTCCAATGACGTGGCATTTGGAGCCCGTCCATTAAGGTATCAGAATTGCTAGTCCAATGACGTGGCAGATGGAGCTCGTCCATTGAGGTATCAGAATGGTCCATCCAATGACGTGACATTTGGAGCTCGTCCATTTAGAATGGTCCAATGACATGGCAAGAGGCTCTCGTCCACTAGAGTAACAGAGGCTCTTGTCCACTAGAGTAACAGAGGCTCTCGTCCACTAAAGTGCAAGAGGCCCTCGTCCACACTAGTCCTTGGACTTGATGAGTCCTTAATATGGAGCTCGTCTACTAGCCCGAATGAAAACTCAAATGGCTAGATAGACGCGGATATTTTCAAGATGGAAGCACTTATCTTATAAACGTGAATTCTATAAGGATTATCAGAATCGTATTTCAAGAACCAGAAAGAGACTTGAAGCCTTCTCTCCTACTCAGTTTCACGCTTATCAAGAAAAGTCAGAAGTTACTCTATCAAGCAACCTTGGATAATCAGAACCAAAGACTAGTTAAAGAATGCTTCAACATGCTTTATTCCATAGTACCTCTGGTCCTTACACGAAAAGGGAAGTGTACTCAACAAAGTACAAAAAGCTCTCTGCATAACTCTGATATGGTTGTATCACGATGCATAAAGCCACGATCCTTCATGTTAGAGCACAACCAACGACTCTATTGCATTAATGACTACCTAGAACGACTCTACCGCATTAATGACTGCCCAGAACGACTCTATTGCATTTAATGAAGTTCTGCTTGAAGCCAACATCTGAGGGGATGTCTCTAACGGATCCTAAATGCTTGAAGACCATAAATACAGAAGTCATTGGAGATGAAGAAGAAGAGAATACATATTGCATTAAAAATCCATTACTCTGCGCATTAATTTCTTCATTCTTTCATTCTGTATTCTTCAATCATTTGAAGTTATTACGCAGACTTTCCTAAGCTTTACATTTAAACCACTCTCTGAGTGTTGGTGAAAGTTCTGTCTGTCTAAGTTGTATTCATTACAAACCAAATCTCTCAAACAAACCTGAGTGAGCCTGAAGAGGCTAGGTGTGCAAAGAATACTTGTTTTTGAGCTTGAAGAGGCTAGGTGTGCAAATAATACTTGAGTCTGTAACCTAATCAGTTATAGTGGATAAATCTTGGTCTTGCCAAGGACTGGACATAGCTCTTTGCTTTGAAGAGTGAACCAGGATAAATAACTGTGTCAATCTCTCTTTCCTTAAACTCTTTAATTGCTTTAGTTTTCTTACGTCTATCAAGTGGTGTGTTTGCAAAAGTCACCCATCCATCCTGTATTCTTCCACTCATCCAAATTTAGCTTCTGTTTGTGAAAATATTTCAACTTTGCTTAAATTCTGATAAACACAATTCAACCCCCCCTTCTCGTGTTTATAGTTGTTTATTTCAGTTGGTATCGAGAGCTCAGCCTACGGGTTGAGCATCTAACAAATATAGAGGTAAAAGGTCCTGAACAATAGACATGACTGCTGGAGCTAGTTCAAGTGGAAGTCATCAGACTGAAGGAGCTTCCCTAACCAGACCTCCTTACTTCAATGGAGAAAACTACAACTATTGGAAAGATAGATTTCAGTGGTTCATTCTATCTACAAACTCTGATCTTTGGGATGTCATTACAATGGTCCATTCATTCCCAAGAATGATGATAACACTAACAAACCAAAAGCTCAGTGGACTGCTGCAGAAAAGACAAAATGGGAGCTGAACCACAAAGCTAGATATAACATCATTTGTGCTCTCAGTCCGGAGGAGTTTGAGAAGGTATGTGCTTGTGACTCTGCCAAAGAAATATGGGACACTTTAGTTGTCACACATGAAGGAACAACCAAAGTCAAAGAGTCAAAGAGTCAAAGATTGCCATACTTGTCAGAAAGTATGAACTGTACGTCAAGGAGGAAGGAGAATGCATTTGCTCAAATGATAGGAAGATTTCAAACTATAATCAACAGTTTAAAATCTCTTGGCAAAGTCTATACCAATGCTGAGAAGGTTGGAAAGATTCTGAGAAGTCTACCTAAACAGTGGAGACCTTTGGTCACTGCTATCTCTCAAGCCAAGGATCTCACTACCTTGACTATGGATGAACTTCTTGGAACACTCACTGCTCATGAGCAAGAACTTGGAGTTGAAGTTGCACCAAAGAAGGGCAAGTCAATTGCTCTGAAAGCTGATCAAAAGTCAGCAAAAGTTTCCAAGGCTCTGAAGGCAGATGAGTCATCTAGTGATACTGACCTATCAGAACTCGAGGATTCTGAGAGTGATGAAGAATTGTCTCTCCTGACTAGGAAGATAAAGCTTCTCCTACAGAAAAAGAAGTTCAAGAGGGATAGGCTATTCAGAAGGTTCAACAAGGAAAAGAACTTCAAAGAATCCACCTCAACAGACAAAAGTCCAATTGTTTGCTATGAGTGCAAGAAGCCCGATCACTTTAAGGCTGAATGTCCTCAATTCAAGAAGGCCCCTTTTAAGAAATTCTTCAAGAAGAATAAGAAAGGAATGATGGCTACTTGGGAGGATCTGGAGTCAACATCTTTTGATGAAGAAACAGAGGAGGAAGCCAATCTCTGTTTGATGGCCAACATTGAACTTTGACGATGAGGTACATCCTGACTATGAGGAATTACTTGATGCCTATGAGGAGTTGATGGAGGAATCCAACTGCTTATCTAAAGCCTTCAAATCCCTCAAGAGAGAGTATGTAAAGCTCACTGGTGAGCATAAACAGAAATCTCAAGAGTGCGAGAAGCTGGCTAAAGAAAACAATGAGATGAAGACTGAAAAGTCTAATGAAGCTAAGATCTCAAGTGAAACATCACCATCTGAAGAAGTTGAAAAACTTCAACAGAAAGTGGAAGAGCTCACTTCTGATCTTGCCAAATTTGTTAATGGTAGAGACAATCTGACTAAGCTACTTGGTAGTCAAAAGCACTCTTTTAGCAAAGAAGGTATTGGATATGTCTATCGGACACATCATAAAGTATCAACTAAAGCTTCTACAGTATCTGTTAAGTCAACTGTAACCAAAGATACACCTATTTGTAACTTCTGTGGAAAAACTGGGCATGTTATGTCTAAGTGTATCCATAAGAAGAGAAGGAAGTCTTCACAGACTCCTAGAACTAACAGAAAAGGACCCAGAAAAATATGGGTACCTAAAGATCAAATAATTTTTGTTGCAGATGTCCTCAACAGGACAAAGAAAACACCACTGCTGGTACCTGGACAGTGGCTGCTCGCATCATATGACATGAGAAAGGTCTATGTTCCTAGACCTCCAACTTAAGAAAGGAGGACACGTTGCTTTCTGAGGGAATCAGAAAGAAAAAGTTATAGGAATTGGTACTATTGGTGGTAAACCCCCTCTTCCCTCTATATCTAATGTTCTTATGGTTATAGGATTAAGACACAATTTGCTTAGCATAAGTCAATTATGTGATAGTGGTTTTGATGTTTCCTTTACCAAGGATGTATGCATAGTTAAAGACTGTTGTGGCAAAACCCTCTTTTCAGCTAAAAGGCAACAAAATCTTTATAAGATTGAACTGTCTGATCTCTCAGATCAAAGTGTAACCTGTCTGATGTCTAAAGAGGATGAGAGATGGTTATGGCATAAGAAGCTAGGACATGCTAGTATGAAACTAATTTCTGAATTGAAAAGGAATAATCTCGTGAGAGGATTGCCTGATATTAGCTTTAAGAAAGATGTCTTGTGTGATACATGTCAGAGAGGTAAAAAGATAAAATCAAGTTTCAAATCTAAAAATTAAGTATCAACCTCTAGACCTCTTCAGTTGTTACACATGGATCTGTTTGGACCAGTTAGTATTGCCAGCTTGGATGGAAGAAAATATGGATTTGTCATAGTTGATGACTATTCTAGATACACATGGGTACTCTCCCTAACACACAAGGATGAGTCTTTTAAGGCTTTCTCAGTATTCTGCAAAAGAGTACAAAATGAGCGGGGGTTTTACGTATTTCTACCCTTAGAAGTGATCGTGGCAGAGAATTTGAAAATGAGCAGCTTAGACAGTTCTGTGAGGAGAATGGAATCTCTCACAATTTCTCTGCACCTAGAACTCCACAGCAAAATGGAGTGGTTGAGAGAAAGAACAGATCTCTGCAAGAGATGGCTAGATCTATGCTCAATGAAAATAATCTCCCTAAGTACTTCTGGGCAGAAGCTGTAAACACTGCTTGTTATGTACAAAATAGAATACTTATTAGGCCCTTTCTAAAAAGGACTCCTTATGAATTATGGAAAGGAAAAAGCCCCAACATATCTTATTTTCATGCTTTTGGATGTGAATGCTTTATTTTGAATACCAGAGATAATCTTGGAATGTTTGATTCTAAGGTAGATAAAGGTATTTTCGTAGGATATTCTGAAAAGTCTAAGGCTTTTAGAGTATACAATTCAAGAACTTGTATTATTGAAGAATCTATTCATGTTAAATTCAATGATGGATTAAAGACTGATAAAAAACTATCAGATCTAGAAGATTATCTTGCAGGTCTTGATATAAACAAGCCAGAAAGTCAACAACCCGATCTAACCAAAACAGAACCTGTGCCTGAGGTTGAAAGACAAGTGGAACAGACGAGTCAGCAGACAAGTCAAGATCTTCATGATGATCTCAAAAGGGATTGGAAGTTCAACACTCATCATCCTAAGGATCTTATTATTGGAAATCCTTCTGAAGGAGTAAGAACCAGATCCGCCTTAAGAGAATCAAGCAATGTGGCCTTTATTTCAGATTTGGAACTTAAACACATTGAAGAAGCTCTTGAGGATGAAAGCTGGATTCTTGCTATGCAAGAAGAACTTAACCAGTTCACCAGAAATGATATCTAGACTCTTGTCTCTAAGCCTAAAAACAAGTCAGTTATTGGAACAAGATGGGTCTTCAGAAACAAATTGGATGAAGATGGTAAAGTTGTCAGAAATAAGGCAAGGTTAGTAGCTCAAGGCTATAACCAACAAGAAGGTATTGATTATACTGAAACCTTTGCACCTGTAGCTAGAATAGAAGCCATACGCATTTTAATGTCATATGCTGCAAACACCAAATTATCCTGTTTCAAATGGATGTAAAAAGTGCTTTTCTAAATGGTATAATTGAAGAAGAAGTGTATGTTAAGCAACCCCCTGGTTTTGAGGATACTGATAAATCAGATCACGTTTTCAAACTTAAAAAAAGTATTATATGGTTTGAAACAAGCACCTAGGGCATGATATGATAGACTCAGTTCTTTTCTCATGCATAATGGTTTTACTAGAGGACAAGTAGACACTACTCTGTTCAAAAAATGATCTAAAGAGAACTTTATTATAATTCAAATATATGTTGATGATATTATTTTTGGAGCAACTAATGAAAAGTTGTGCAAGGAATTTTCAAGTCTAATGCAAGCTGAATTTGAGATGAGCATGATGGGAGAATTGAAGTTCTTCCTTGGATTACAAATCAAGCAAACAAGTGATAGAATTTACATTCATCAACAAAAATATACCAAGGAGATACTCAAGAAATACAAAATGGAAAATGCAAAGCTCATGAAAACCCCTATGCAACCCAATGCAAAACTAAGCAAAGATGATGAAGGTAAAAAGGTAGATCAAACTGTCTACAGAGGTATGATTGGCTCTCTACTGTACTTAACTTCAAGCAGACCTGACATTTAATTTAGTGTCTGTATATGTGCTAGATTCTAATCTGATCCTAGAGAATCTCATCTTAAGACTGTTAAAAGAATATTTAGATATTTGCTTGGAACTACTAATCTTGGTTTGCTGTATTTAAGATCAAAAGAATACAGATTAGTGAGATATTGTGATGCTGATTTTGCTGGAGACAGAATAGAAAGAAAAAGCACCGGTGGAGGATGTCACTTCATTGGAGCAAGTTTAGTCTCATGGTCAAGCAAGAGGCAGACAACCATTGCCCTGTCTACTGCTGAAGAAGAATACATCTCTGCTGCTAGTTGCTGCTCTCAACTCTTATGGGTAAAACATCAACTTGAGGATTACTCTATTTATGAACATAACATATCTGTATGGTGTGATAATTCTAGTGCTATATGCTTAACTAAAAATCCAATTCAGCATTCTAAGGCTAAGCATATTGAAATCAAACATCATTTCATTAGGGATTATGTTCAGAAAGGCAACTTTGATATTAAGTTTGTTAAAACTGAAAATCAATGGGCTGATATTTTCACTAAACCCCTCGCAGAAGAAAGGTTTTTATTTATTAGAGATAATCTAAACATGTATTGCATTGTTGAATGACATGTATGAATGTTAACGAGTCTATGTTAAATCTGTCATTACTCCTATATACATGTTCTTTTAACTAAGAATTAGTTCAGGGGGAGTAATGATACAATAGTTTAAGTGGAGTATGTCTACTATGCTTGCTGCATTACTATGATTTTCTTAACACGTTATCTTGCCTTTAACATATCTCATAACTAAAACTTGATAACCCTTTTTGATGTTGACAAAAGGGGGAGAAAGGGAGAAATGAATAGGGAGAATGGGAGAATGAATATGATATGACATGTTCACTTAAGAAAATTTCAACCTGTCTATATATGCTATATTCTTTGTTGATATTTTCTGAGGTTCATTAAATCATCTCAATGTTTGTCATCATCAAAAAGGGGGAGATTGTTAAGTCTCTAAAATGTCTGATGTGCATTTCCTTAAGTTTTGATGAGAACTAAACATTGGTTAATGATTTAATTAACCTTCATATTGATTGCTAACCTGTCTATCGAGTGTGCAGATTAAATAAGTGATAGAAGCTCACATCCAACACACAAGTGATTGAAACAAACGTCCAGCATTGTAGTAATTGAAACGCACGTCCAACACAAGCAATTGGAGCCCGTCCATTAAAGTATCAGAATGACTCGTCCAATGACGTGGCATTTGGAGCCCGTCCATTAAAGTATCAGAATAGCTCATCCATTAAAGTATTAGAATGGCTCATCCAATGACGTGGCATTTGGAGCCCGTCCATTAAGGTATCAGAATTGCTAGTCCAATGACGTGGCAGATGGAGCTCGTCCATTAAGGAATCAGAATGGCTCATCCAAGGACGTGGCAGATGGAGCTCGTCCATTGAGGTATCAGAATGGTCCGTCCAATGACGTGGCATTTGGAGCTCGCCCATTTAGAATGGTCCAATGACGTGGCAAGAGGCTCTCGTCCACTAGAGTAACAGAGGCTCTCGTCCACTAGAGTAATATAGGCTATTGTCCACTAGAGTAACAGAGGCTCTCGTCCACTAAAGTGCAAGAGGCCCTCGTCCACACTAGTCCTTGGACTTGCTGAGTCCTTAATATGGATCTCGTCTACTAGCCCGAATGAAAACTCCAATGGCTAGATAGACGCGGATATTTTCAAGATGGAAGCATTTATCTTATAAACGCGAATTCTATAAGGATTATCATAATCGTATTTCAAGAACCAGAAAGAGACTTGAAGCCTTCTCTCCTACTCAGTTTCACGCTTATCAAGAAAAGTCATAAGTTACTCTCTCAAGAAACCTTGGATAATCAGAACCAAAGACCAGTTAAAGAATGCTTCCAACATGCTTTATTCCCTAGTACCTCTGGTCCTTACAGTAAAAGGGAAGTGTAATCAGCAAAATACAAAAAGCTCTCTGCATAACTCTGATATGGCTGTATCACGATGCATAAAGCCATGATCCTTCATGTTAGAGCACAACCAACGACTCTATTGCATTAATGACTACCCAGAACGACTCTATTGCATTAATGGCTGCCCAGAACGACTCTATTGCATTTAATGAAGTTCTGCTTGAAGCCAACATCTGAGGGGATGTCTCTAACGGATCCTAAATGCTTGAAGACCATAAATATAGAAGTCATTGAAGATGAAGAAGAAGAGAATACATATTGCATTAAAAGCCATTACTCTACGCATTAATTTCTTCATTCTTTCATTCTGCATTCTTCAATCATTTGAAGTTATTACGCATACTTTCCTAAGCTTTACATTTAAACCACTCTCTGAGTGTTAGTGAAAGTTCTGTCTGTCTAAGTTGTATTCATTACAAACCAAATCTCTCAAACAAACTTGAGTGAGCCTGAAGAGGCTAGGTGTGTAAAGAATACTTGTCTTTGAGCCTGAAGAGGCTAGGTGTGCAAATAATACTTGAGTCTGTAACCTAATCAGTTATAGTGGATAAATCTTGGTGCTGTCAAGGACTGGACGTAGCTCTTTGCTTTGAAGAGTGAACCAGGATAAATAACTGTGTCAATCTCTCTTTCCTTAAACTCTTTAATTGCTTTAGTTTTCTTACGTATATCAAGTGGTGTGTTTGTAAAAGTCACCCATCCAACCTGTATTCTTCCACTCGTCCAAATTTAGCTTATGTTTGCAAAAAGATTTCAACTTTGCTTAAATTCTGATAAACACAATTCAACTACCCTTCTCGTGTTTATAGTTGTCTATTTCACACCCATCTCTTAATTTTCATATAATTTCTACTACACATTTTTTTATAATTTGCGGTAATAATGTTCTTATATTATTTATTTTCATTAAGTTTATTTTTTATTATAATATAATAGTAATATTACTATTAGTAGTATTATCATTAGTAATTGTTAATTATTTTGAATATTTAATATTATTATAATTAGAAATTGAAATTTTATGGGTTATTGTTATTATTTTAATTTTGAGGTAATAATGTTATTATATTATTTTTATATTAAGTTTACATATTTAATATAAAATATCATGTTAATATTATTTATATCATTATTTGTTTTTGTTGTTGTGAATTGTTTTTATTATGTAAGTATCATTATTAATATTAGTTTGTGTTAATCATTTTTAATATTGTTATTATTATAAATTATAAATTCATGGGTTATTGTTATTTATTTGATACTGTTGTAGGGCATACGTCATGAGCCAAGTTGTTGTATTTGTGCACTCGAATGGGAGAATCTTCGATGGACCAGAAGGAATTACATTTGAAGAGGATCAAGTAACTGTTCAAATAAAACATGGTATCCAGTATGAGCATTTGAGGGCAAAGATTCACTCGAAGTTGAGGCTGCAACCAAAGCAAACAGTTTCAAAAATTGTGACAAGATATATGATATGTGGCAATCCGGTGAAAAATATTCTTATTGAAATTACTGATGATCGAGAGTGGAATGCATGCTAAATGGTTTAATCCAAAATCCATGGATGTCAACACTTGAGTTGTACGTTGATGTTAATGTTGCAGGAACTTCCACATTCCCTGTACCGTCATTGGGTAGGAATTTCGAGCAGCGAAATGTGTCGGTAAACCTTGGGTCAAATGCAGATGACGAAGATGAAGAATGGGTGAGCGAGATGGAGGACGAGTCAGATGAAGATGATGAGGAAGATGATATACCAACTAGTGATTCATCGGACACCGAGGAGGAGGTTGAACAGGGTTCCAACATAGTTCTGTCTGCATTGGCGTCACCTAGAATTGTTGCGGCTCCGGTTTCGTCGATGGCTCCTGGTGGTATTGTTCCGCATCAAGCTGGTTGGTTTCCTCCAACAATTAATAATTTTATTCTGACATTATTGTTATTAATTTGTATTTGTATAAACATTATTATTTTTACTATAATTGGCAATTTATTCATTTTTACTGACTTATAGGTCAATCACATGGTGCATTCTTCAACTCATCCCCTCATTATAATTATATAAACTGGGATCATCCTGATCAGGAGATAGAATTTGAAGGCGTAGATGTTCCAGGATCGTGGAAAGTGGGTCAGGAATTGTATGTTGGCTTGCGATTCGATACTAAACAGGCTATTCAAATGGCTGTTAAACATTATTCCATGAATATTCATCAGGACCGTCGAAAAGTGTCAATTAAACATTATTCCATATCGTATTAACAAGTAGCAATTAAAATAACAACATGCATAAAAAAATTAAAATAATAGCAAGATCTGGGCCGTCAGATCTGGAGGAAACATCTGGACCGTCGAAAAGTGTCAACAAGATCTGGACCGTCGAAAAGTGTCGGCAAGATGTGGACTGTCGAAATGTGTCGGCAAGATCCGGGTCGTCTATCTTACCTAACCGCCCCTCTATAAATATGACCACGCTCCTTCTCACTTCTACCCATCCCGAAACTCTTTCTTCCCCGTTCTTATCCGATTCTCAACCCAAGTAACACTTCGACTTTCAACCCAAATAACACTTTGACTACCAATCATGGAGCTTGATCTTATGCCATTCAATTCTACACAAGAAGCGAAAATTGAACCAAGTCTTGATAGCGAGCTTGCTTTTGTTTTTTACAATGGCCAAATTACAAACGGTCCTGAGGGTGTCAAGTTCCACTGCTATTACCCAAGGCGCATCAGTATAAACGAGGACACATCTCTGCAGGATTTGAAGTATATGGTGCATGCCAAGCTCCAAGCTGGTAGCAAAAATATTGCTGATCTTTACTACCGGTGCCCTTAGAAAACACCACAGGGAGGTTTTCACTACATGCAAATGACACTGGCACGGGATGATGACATTCGCCGCATGTTTGCTGTGTTTAATGAACACAGGAGGGCGAACCCTATTGAGTTGTACACTCCGTTGGGATGGTCGGCTGACGAGATACTGGCTTTGCTGAGGGGACTATCTGGATCTGGTGGGTCTAAATGACTAACTAAACACTATGTTCCTGTCGGATTTATCTAGTTTTTTCTAGTGTGTGTTTCAGTTTTATAACTCAGTTTGTCGTGTAAGCAATAAACCGTCTCATGTGCGTTTGTTCTGGATATTAAAACTAATTAATGCTTTTAGTTCTTGATATGATTTTTTAATTATATAATTAACTTCTTAATGTTCTAATAAACACACTAACTAACTAAACTAACCTAAATAATCAAACTAAAAGTATTGAATATAATTTATTTAACGTTATTTACAAAAGCAAATAACTATTAAAATAACGAGAGGCATGAAAATATTAAATATTAACAATATGAATTTACACCAAAAATAATCACCACATTATTACTATCAAATTATTAAGAGTAACAATGACATTAATAATAAATATAATTAATGTATTGCTTTAAAATAACAACCAACAAAAAGTTGTACCATAACAAAAATTAGCAATTAAAATAACAAAATGCATAAAATAAAATAAAATATTAACAATATAAATGTTCACCAATAAATAATCGCCAAATTATTACTATTAAATTATTAAGAGTAACAATGACATTAATAATAAATATAATTAATATTTTGCTTTAAAATAACAACCAACAAACAAATTTACCCTAACAACAATTAGCAATTAAAATAACAAGAGGCATAAAAAAAATAATTTATTAAAAATATAAATGTACACCAATAAATAATCATCAAATTATTACTATTAAATTATTAAGAGTAACAATGACATTAATGATAAATATAATTAATGTTTTGCTTTAAAATAACAACCAATAAAAAGTTTTACCCTAACAACAATTAGCAATTAAAATAACAAGAGGCATAAAAAGATATTAACAACATAAATGTACACCAATAAATAATCACCAAATTATTACCATTAAATTATTAAGAGTGACAATGACATTAATGATAAATATAATTAATGTGTGGCTTTAAAATAACAAGCAACCAAAAAACATACCTTAATAACAAGTAGCAAATAATATAACAAGAGACATAAAATAAATAAATATTAATAGTATGAATCTACATAAATAAATAATCACCAATTATTACAACACTCATAAAAAATTTACCTTGTAAAATTAAAATAGAAGTGCATCTTTGATCCATCAGAAACAAAAAATAAAATATGTCACGTGTTTAAAACAATCTCTCATTAATAAATTGTTTCAGAACAATTTAAACTAGTAAATAATTTCTAAAAACAGCCTATCCTGAATCAATTGGGGAGATGCAGTTAATGTGCAGTACTAAATTAATAGATATTGTTGATGGAATAATAACATTATTATAGTGGAGGGTATGATCTTTTTCATTAAGCTAGCACGTAGGTATACATAATACTCAACTTTCATGCACAGAGTGCATCCATGACTGTTCACCCGTTTTACCTACTTTTCTTATAAAAATTAGCAATTTTACTGTTTCGTGAAAGGTGAAACTAGTTTTAGTTAGAACCAGAACATTAATTCTCTTGTACTTTGCATGTCTGCAAGACATAATTGTAGGAATTTTTGTTGCGCTAGCTAGGTAGTCTTTCCTAACCAGAAACATAACTCATCAACAAACATAAAAATCTAATGGATAGCATCCTCCTCCAACCAATTAACAAACGTGAAAACCAGGTCAATGTATATTGTTATGCTTAAAAGATTAAGCTTCAACTGAAAGGTTTATTGTCAGTTGATCAACCAAGTACTCTATGTGAGTCTTTGGTTTGTTTATTTATTTATTTAAATTTTTTTTTGGGGAGGGGGTGGGGTGAGAATAACTTTAAGGATTTCAAGTTGCAGGAAGATCAAATTGACATGACCAACCAGAAGAGAATGTAAGAAATTCTTTCCCCTCTAACAATCAATATTATAAACATTGAGCGTGTAGAAATTCTGATTAGTTTTGAATAATCAAGACAGTTTGTTTTTCTGATCCTTCCCTGTTCCAAGCTTCCGCAGGAAATTTTTTTCATTCTAATTCCCCTGCTTGGTTCAGATGTTTTGTTCTGATTAGATGCAGTCACCTATATTGGAAAAATCAAGAATGGTTTCTGTTTTTGAAAGTTATATCCACCTCTCAACTGTAAAAACTACTTAAAACCAACTTTCAAATGTTCCAAGGAATCACTATTCGATCATGACCCTCACCAAAAATGGTACACCAACCTATCATACCCTATATCGCTAAAATATGTTATATGCCCTCAATTTTCCCATTTCCCATTTCCCATATCACTATTGCTATTTTTAGGATTACCTGATCCAGCAATGTTACGGCAATCTCTTCTACCACTATCTTACTTATTTAGCATTAAAATACTAGTCCATAGTGTTGAATCGGAAGGTTTTGGACATGGATGGAGAAAAAAAGAGAAATAAAGCAATAAATAATAAGATTGATATTGATTTGATGTATTGATGATATGATTATAAAAGACATTCCTAATAGTTCTAATTATACTAAAAGTAGAATCCTAGTCTTGATCAAATACAGAATCATCAAATCATAAAATATAAATAAGAAATAAATCCTAAAAGATCATTTATGATACTCTAAAATATTATATGAAAAAAATATTATCAGATATTTCTCTGATTTTCTAACACTCCCCCTCAAGCTAAAGCTTATTAAGCTTTAAGCTTGTTACATGAAAACAATGCATCTCCCCTCAAATTAAAATTTCAAATAAAAACATAAACCGAGCCCCATGAAAAATAATGGTTGGAAGGCGACTCAAGGATGTTGGAGAGGTCGGAGAGAGTTGCTGGAAAGATAACTTAGCAAGATAGCTGGAAAGATCATCGGTTTGACAGGAATTTCTTGGTAAGCAATCTAGCAGTAAGGTCCGAACTTCTCAAAACAGCATTTGGAAGCTTCAACAACAATATCGGAGACCCAAATTGTTTAAAATTGAAATTAAGGTAGACAACTGCTTCCGGGGCTGAGACGAGGCCAGTGCATCTGGGACAAAGGGCCATGACTAGTGCATATAGGACAAAGACAATGCCTGTGCATATAGGACAAAGACTCGAGGCCAGAGCATCTGGGACAAAAAGATAGGCTAGTATGAGTTATAACCAACATATATAAGTTAATCATTGACGGAAATAGAAGTCACCACTAATATGATTCATCCGTGGGAAAGGAGTCACCACCGAAATGATCGTCGGTAGGAAAAGAAGCCACTGATATGATGATCCATTAGTGGATAAGAATTGCATGACAAACACCGGAGAAGCAGACAGTAGAACAGAGCCAAAGATTTTGAGCTTTCAAACATAGCAAAACATAACCTAAGAGAGTCAAAAAGCCACATTGAGGTGGTTGCTAAAAAGTGGTCTATCGTGGGAGGTGAAAACAAATTCGGAAAGAGGGCTGGCTAGCGGTCATGACGAAGGAAACAACGGCTGGAGAGGCGATCAGACGCGGCGAAAAGGTGAAGGACGTGCCAGAAAAGAAGAACACAACAGAGGAGAGAAAAATGACATGATTTTTTTTTTTTTTGCATGGCAAAGATGATAAGAGTTCCTTCCAATAACCATGTTGAATTGGAAGGTTTTGGAGAGGGAAGGAGAAAAAGAGAGAAATAAAGTAACAAATAATAAGACTGATATTGATTTGATGTATTGATGATGTGATTACAAAAGACAATCCTAATAGTCTTATTTATACTAAAAGTAGAATCCTAGTCTTTATCAAATACATAATCAAATCATAAAATAATATAAATAAGAAATAAATCCTAAGAGATTATTTAGGATACTCTGAAATATTATATGAAAAGATATTATCAGATATTTCTCTGATTTTCTAACACATTCAATTTTAGATTTGGTTATGAATAACATTTTAGATTGAATGTACTACTTTGAGTGCAACTCACTTACAAGCTTATGGGTATTATATTAGGTACAGGACAGAGATGTAAAAGCCCTTGTTGGGCCTGAGCAGATTTACATTCAGTAGTCCTTATTATACTCACCTTGATGGAATATAACACCTTTAAAATTTTCATTAGGAACTGTTGGCCTCAACTTTTAGCCTCAAACATATGCGTACCACAATGTTTTAGTTACTGAAAGATGTATGATTATCTCAATTTTTGCATTTAATCGGAAAAATAAAATTTGGTAACATTTGAAGTTTGTAACCAATTTATCTATCAAAAAGTGACATGAAGGTGATACCTCAATCTCAATATAATTAATCAATAAGATATCCTTCCATAGATATACGGTCCTCCCACTATTGCATAAGATGTGTAGTTAAAGAAAACTTTTCATTAGTTGTACAAGTAGTGAAAGCCTATCAATAGCATGTAGAACATAAACTCCATCATAACATATCTTTCGGTTTAAGTGTTCAGTGATGCAATGGTCTCATGAGTCTAGGCCTAGGATGATTGCTACATTTTGTCATATATAAATTGGACTCGTGAAAAAGATTCTACAATCTTCAGCATCACTCAATGACAACATTAGCATATAAAGCCCACTAAAATTATTCCACTCATTCTCCAATCATAATTTTGCAAGTTAGGAATTTGAAAATGACTTGTATGCCACGTTGGACACCACAAAGGAAGAAATTATTAAATTCCAGTCGTGTTAATGAAGGCATATCCAATAATCTACTATTTCCTGCTTGATTTCTGATTGTGATTCATAAAGCAGTCAAAATTTCAATTATACTAAATACAAATGAGTAGAGGCAATAAATTGGAAGGTTACTTTTTATTGGACTATTTACTAATTCCTATCATAATCAGGCCCCAACAAAGAACAAATTCATCCCATCTCCTTTAACCAAAAACCGATAATGCAGTGTAATGACCCTACAAGCTATCACTTTTGCTTTCCAATCCTCAAATGATAACCAAGGTTTTCAAAACCAGATCGGACTGGCCGGTCCGACCGGGTTAACAGGAAACCGTGACCTTGGCCGATCCAGTTTACAAGGAAAATCGTCCCTGTTCTAAACCGATGGAAAAATCGGAGAACCGGTTCAAAACCGGTGAAACCGGCCAAAACCGGTTGGGTAGCGGTCTGGTCCGGTCCTCTTCAATGGCAAAATTTTCAACAAAAAAAACCCGATTTAGCCAAAACGACGTTGTTTGCATCAAGGGTTTCCCTTTTTCAGTTTCCATCATGTCTTCTTCATTTCTAAATCAGCCTCGTCTTCCCTCAAAACCAAACAAAATCGGCCTCTGCTTCGGTGCTTCCCCTTCCCCTGTTCGTCATCGCCAGTTCGGTCTGCGACTCTGCGTTCTCCGGTGCGAGGTTGCTGCGTTCTCCGGTTGAGTTCTCCGGCGCGAGGTTGCTGCTCGCCTGCTCCAATGTCGAACCAGGTATGTGAGGGCTGATCTTATTCTTTGTCAATGTCTTATACTCTTCTTCTCCAAGTTTTCTTTTCTCCAGAAATAGTAATACTTGTTCAATGATTTTATTCTCCAAAAATAGTAATACTTGTTCAATGATCTTTTACTTTGTCAATGTCTTATACTCTTGTTGCCTTGTTGGCTTGTTCTTGTTGCTGCAAAAAAATTTAATTTTTCACTGAACATACATGTAGGAATTATCAAGTGGGAATGTTCCTCAAGAAAGTAAATCCTAATTTATTTTTTAATGTTATGAACTTATGTGATGTGACATTATAAATTATTAGTCATATTTTTTTTGTTTGATATTGTTTAATATATTATATTAAAAATTAAAATAATATTATTAATTATAACCGATTCAACCACGGTACCTTTACCGGTTCGATGACCGGTCCGATTTTGTAAACCTTGATGATAACAAATGTCCTTTTGATGTGTAAATAAATATTATGCCTATTTGGCTATCACTATATCCAAGTTGTCACCATGGTCAGGTTGCATCCACAAACCAATTTGTAGTTATTTAATTGTAGATAGAAAATATATCTAATACAATTTTTTTAAGGGTTTTTTTTTATCAAAATGGGTTCCTTTTAGAAACTATTTACCAATGGGGGGTCCTTTTGGATACGTGGCATATATTTTTTTCCCCTCTGACGGGTCAAAGACTGGCGCCTACCATTATTATAAAAAAAGAAGAAGACAAAAGTTGCAGATGGCGCCTGTAGGGTGCCTCCCCTGCATTACGCCACGTGGCGCTGCAGGGTTAATATTAAATATGATGTTAATATTATTAATACCATTATTTGTATTTGTTGTTGTGTATTTTTAATATTGTTATTATTAGAAATTGTAAATTTATGGGTTATTTTTATGTATTTGATATTATTGTGGGCAGACGTTATGAGTCAAGTTGCAGTATTTATGTACTCGAACGGGAGAGTCTTCGATGGACCAGAAGGAATTACATTTGAAGGGGACCAAGAAATTGTGCAAATAAAACATGGCATCCGGTACGAGTGTTTGATGGCAAAGATTCACTTGAAGTTGAGGCTGCAACCAAATCAATCAGTTTCAAAAATTGCATGTGACAAGATATATGATATGTGGCAACCCGGCGAAATATATTCTTGTTGAAATTGCTGATGACCGAGATGTGGAGTGCATACTGAATGGTTTAATCCAAAATCCATGGATGTCAACACTTGAGTTGTACGTTGATGTTAATGTTGCAGCCACTTCCACATTCCCTGTGCCGTCATTGGGTAGTAATTTCGATCAGCGAAATATGCTGGTAAACCTTGGGTCAAATGCAGACGACGAAGATGAAGATTGTGCGAGCGAGATGGAGGATGAGTCAGATGAAGATGATATACCAACATCAGGTACATCGGACACCGAGGAGGAGGTTGAACAGGGTTCCAACATAGTTTTGTCTGCATTGACGTCACCTAGAATTGTTGTAGCTCCGGTTTCATCGATGGCTCCAGGTGGTTTTGTTCCGCATCAAGCTGGTTGGTTTCCTCCAACAATTAATAATTTTATTCTAACATTATTATTATTATTAATTTTTATTTGTATAAATATTATTATTTTTACTCTAATTGACAATTTATTCATTTTTACTCACTTATAGGTCAATCACATGGTGCATTCTTCAACTCATCCCCCATTATAATTATATAATCTGGGACCATCCTGATCAGGAGATAGAATTTGAAGGCGTAGATGTTCCAGGATCGTGGAAAGTGGGTCAGGAATTGTATGTTGGCATGTGATTTGATACTAATTAACAGGCAGTTCAAATGGCTGTTAAACATTATTCCATGAATGTTCATCAGGATTTCAAAGTTGTTGAATCTAAATCAAATAAGTATTATGTCCAGTGCTCAAATCATTTGACAGGATGCCCGTGGAGGCTGAGGGCTATCTTGTCGAAAAAGTCACTAAAGTGGGAAGTTACAAAGTGGGGTGGTCAACATAATTGTGTGAATCAGATGTTGTCGCAAGACCACACAAAGCTGGATTCTAACTTCGTATGCTCATGCATACTAGGTACGATGATTATTAGTATGATAAATTTTTTTATTGTTAATTCCAATTGTAATCTAACTTTATATTTAAATCGACTTCCTATGTATGGTGCGAGAAGTGCCATCAGTGACTATCGCTTTGATACACGAAAGAATTCTAAGTACTTACGGGTACAAGATATCTTACTGGAAAGCATGGAAAGCCAAACAAAAGGTCATAGTGAAGGTATTTGGAGATTGGGATGAATCATATGCCATGCTACCTAGATGGTTACAACATATGCAATTGTTTTCACCAGATTCATTTTACAAGATCGAGACCAATCTATATATGGTGGGCAACCATGTGAACAACCAATATCGCACATTTCATCGTGTTTTCTGGACGTTTAGACAATGTTATGATGCATTTAATCACTGCAAACCAATAATACAGGTTGATGGCACATTTCTGTATGGTAAGTATCGTGGCACACTGTTGATTGACACATCACAGGATGGAAACAATCATTTACTGCCGCTTGCTTTTGCTGTTGTGGAAGGAGAAACTTTAGATGCGTGGTCTTGGTTTTTGGGATTGATCCAGGAACATGTCACTAATAAGACCGGTATATGTCTGATCTCCGATTGGCACCAAAGCATTAAATCGGCCGTTTCGAATCCTCACCTAGGTTGGTAGCCTCCAAATGCTTATCATGTATACTGTCTTCGACATATTGCCAGTAATTTCAACCAGAGATTCAAGAATAAAAAGTTGAAGGGGGAGCTGATGACTCTAGGTATGTCTTTTTCAAACTACATAATTTTTGTATTTATGTTTTCTTTAATAATATGGTGACCTAAATAAGTTAACGTTTTTGTATAGGGTACACCGCATCCAAGATAAACTTCAATCGGAAGCTTGAGAAATTCCGTGAAACCAGTCCTGAAATACAAAGGTGGATTGATGGCATTAGGAAGGAGAAATGGTCACTGGCTTATGATGATGGTGGTCGTCGATTTGGACACATGACAACCAATTTGTCTGAATGTGTGAATAAAATTTTAAAGGGTGCTAGGAATCTGCCAATCACCGCTTTGGTTAAGTGTTCATATGGTAGGATCGTCGAGTATTTTGTTCAGCGGGGTGCGGAAGCGAGAGGCAAGCTTAGTTTTGGTCACCGATATTCTGACAAGGCAATGAAGAAGCTCTTGAAACATCAAGAAGATGCTTCTTCGCATCAGGTCTGCCAATATGACACCCAGAATCTACGATTCGAGGTCGAAGAGGCTTTCAATCCGATCACCCAAAGAGGGGGTTGCCGTTGGAGGGTCAACTTACAAACGAAATATTGTCAGTGTGGAAAATTTCAAGCATATCACTTGCCATGTTCACATGTCATTGTTGCATGTGCGGCCATGATGCTCGACCATGATCAGTATGTTAACGATATATACAAATGGCACAATATCATTAATGTTTACGCTGCCCAGTGGTTTCCAACCGGAAATGAGGAAGAAATTCCCGAGATACAACAACATTGGACCATAATTCCGAATGTGTCAATGCTACGACCGAAAGGGAGACCCAAGTCAACCCGCATTCGTAATGAGATGGACTGGGTAGAGTCACAACCGACCCAACGATGTGGATTGTGTAGGTCTCAGGGTCATAACAGGCACCACTTCCCTCAACGAGCTGGAGGATCAGGAATTGGAGGAGTTGGTATGGAAGAAAATATTTAGATTACACCCTATTATGTATGATTTCCAATGCTTTGTTTTAATAAATCAAATGTTACGACATATAATTAGTATGTTTTGTTATAATAATAAATGGCTATAATTTCAAGACGAAACAAAAATATAACGAAACAAAATATCAAGTTACTCCATTAATTACAAAATTGGTATAAATGTCCGTTAGGTACAAAATATCAATTAGATAATATTCTACATGATTACAATGCAACTGTAAGGTGACTATTGGGCGTGATCACCATCACGCTGAAAGGGAGACAAGATGCACTAGGGGTGTAATCGGGTCGGTTTGGATCGGATTTGAGGGGTTTTATCATCCGAACCAATCAAATTTGATCGGTTCGGATCGGTTCGGATTTGACGAATTTTCAACTACGGATCCGAACCGAACCGATCACAATCGGATTGGTTCGGTTCGGATCATCGGGTTACCTTTTTTATAAAAAAAAAATTAAACTTAAATATTAATAAAAAATAGAAAATAAAATAAAATATACATATTTAATTATTAATTATATTAAATATCTATATAATAATATATTAATATTATATACAATAATTTAAAAATAAATATTTTATAGGGTTCAGATCGGTTCGGATCAGATTCCTCGGATCCGAGACCCGAATCGATCTGGTTCGGATCGACGTTTTGGAATCCGATCCGATGATCCGAACATGAATGCCCAATTCTCAGATTGTTTGCCCCTAAGTGACAGATCATGGCGATTTTCTGGTTGGGAAGGTTCATTGGGTATATGTTGCAAGCCGAATTGACGCATCACATGATCTGGTTGAACCTACTCGACAATGTTGAAGCATATCAAAGGAAGAACAACCCTCCATAAGTACATGGCTTCTAGACAGACCTTGGGTAGTGTTGGCATCATCATGTCATCGTAGGGACACCAAATAATCTACCAACATGGAACAAAATAATGCAATTACATTCCTAAGATAGAGACAACATAAATAATACAATACATTCCTAATTTTATTTAAATTGAAAATTTATACTTACATCGCAATGCTTCATTTTGTCAAATCGGTCACGATAATACGTCAGGTGGTGCATCTGCCTGTTATAAGTAACCCCTGAATGCCACCTATCATTGTTTAAAAAAAGGATTATCAGATCAAGTATAAGCTACAAACAATTATGGCATTACGAACTTTGCATGCTACTTACCGTGTACCGTATGGTGTATCAAAATCTCGTTGGTCAATCATGAGCTGCGGAGCAATGGAAGGCATCCTTTCCCATGCCCATATTTGAACCAACGGCACGAACCCGCAAATCTCCTTCTTTTCATAATTTGTAGACTTGCACAACTCTCGGTACAAGTAACCCAATACAGCCGAACCCCAGCTATACTGCCCCGTTACTTCAAAATTCTCTAATAATGGAAGATATCTCAATGTCACATGTGCACCGGAGGGATCCGAGAGCAATAGGTTTCCTATCAACCTGAGTATATATGCTCGTGTATATACAACCCTCCACCATTGATTATCCTCCCATTGAGAGAAGTGCCCAAAATGATCTTCCAGTCACTTCAACTTTATTCTTGAACCTTTCATGTCTGAATCGTTAGGAACTCTGCCTAGCATTTCACCGACATATTGCTTCCAATGTATATGAGTTGCACCAATAACAACGGGACCATTAATGCGTAGTCCATAGAGAATAGCAACATCCTGCAGTGTGATGGTGCATTCTCCCCACGGCATATGAAAGGTATGTGTCTCGGGTCTCCACCGCTCAACAAGTGCAGTAATCAACTTATGATCAAGCTGGGTTATATTTACTTGGGTTACCCCCAAGAAACCGGCTATTAGAAGATTAGCTCTGACAGAATCTGGGAGATTCATAACAGCAGGATTAAATGCCAGCCCACGTCGAGCTCTAAGAACTCGATCGGGTGATCCATTCCATACGTGCTGGGAAACATGCTTTTCTTGCAGGTTCAATAGTGAATCATCCACCGAGCCGGGGTTTACCAGTCGTGCCCCTAATTGTGAGCTAGATGATGCCATATCTTTCACCTGACATTAAAAAATGTTACAATTATATAGATTATATAATAAAATCTATTGAGTTACATAATTAAGGAAAATTATATTATCAATTTAGCCCCAATAAATACCGATATTAATGATAAATTTAATTAATGTATCTATTTAAAATAACAAGAAGCAATAAAAAAATCCCCTAATAACAAGTAGTAAATAATATCCCAAAGAGGCATAAAAAAATAATAGCAATAACAATTTACACCAATAAATATTCATCAATTATTACAGTAGTACAAAAAAATTTTACCTTGTATGAATTAAAAGAAAGTTACATGCAATTTTAAAGGAACACTGCTACAAAAAAAAATTATACTATAAGTATAGGGAGTAACAATGACATTAATGATAAAGTATCTATTTAAAATAACAAGAGGCAATAAAAAATACCCTAATAACAAGTACCAAATAATATCACAAAAGGCATAAAAAATTAATAGCAATAACAATTTATACAAATAAATATTCATCAATTATTACAGTAGTAAAATTTTTTTTTACCTTGTAAGAATTAAAAGAAAGTTACTAGCAATTTTAAAGGAACACTGCTACAAAAAAATTATACTATAAGTATTGGGAGTAACGATGACATTAATGATAAAGTATCTATTTAAAATAACAAGAGGCAATAAAAATATCCCCTAATAACAAGTAGCAAATAATATCACAAGAGGCATAAAAAAAATAATAACAATAATAATTACACCAATAAATATTCATCAATTGTTACAGTGTCGCAATGCAGGAGAGGCGTCACTGCACCTGACGCCTTTGAAGGCGCCATCCGGAGTGGCGCCTTTCTTGCATTTGCTGCGTGGCGTTGCAGGGCAGCTTTTGTCTTTGTTTTTTTTTAATAATGGTAGACTGCGCCTTTTACCCGTCAGAGGGGGAAAAAAATGTCACGTATCCAAAACGACCCTCCATTGATAAATAGTTTTAGAATAACCCTAAACTGATAAATAGTTTCTAAAAGTAATCCATTTTAATAAAAAAAAAAGCAGCCCCTTTTCAAGGCCAGATCCTGTCAGTAGGAATTCATTGGCGGCAGATAATGACAGCTGGAGCGGGATGCCTCTCTTTAATCTCTATCAATACTAGCGGCAAGACAGGCACTCACGTGTCTGTCTGACCGCATTTCTATTTCTTTTACTCGTCTTTATGCATGTTGTTGGCACATAATTTTTTATTCATCACTTGTGTAAGGTTGGTAATTTTAATCGGTTTTTGCGACTTTATAATGTGACTTGTTAATGTAAACAAATATGCAACATGTAACCGTCTGTTTGTATTTCTATTTTTTCTCGTCATTTTTAGTAAGAAAGCATACCGGTGGATTTGTATTGTTGTTTACGTCGTGTGCATATTCTTTTGAATATCTTATTTTTTATTTCAGCGATTTGAATAAGACGTGTATATTTTAAGAAAAATAGTCTAAAAGAAGGGTGAGATTGTATAGTATCTACAATTTTATAGTTTCAATAGCAACTCCCTGCCACGGTTTCATTGTGTAGATTTTTCTAACAATCAACTTTTATTTCTGGAGATGTCTCCCTGTGTTACTATTTTGTAAACCAATGTTTAATAAGTGAATTGAACAAAGCATCAACTTAATTAGTATGTGATAAAAACAAATGTCATCAATTGACACATAGAACTGATCTTTAAGTTGCTATTCCAGCTCGATAATCTACTTAGAAGAATTTATTTAACATATTTTTAACAATATTAATTTATGGATAATCGAAAGCAAAAAAAAAAAAAAGTAATTCATTCTCTGTTGAATCACGTGTGTATTCAACTGGGAGCTCATAATGAGGTTGCGGCAAGATAAAGAATATGGAATTGAACAATAGATGAATCACAAAACAAATATTTATCTCAAATACAATACAACCTTTGTTGGAGAGTATTACATGTGTTTTCTTTTCCCTACAATTTGTACAAAAACTTTGACTTGTGCTATGCTTTTTATATAGAAAGTACTAAATTGTTGTCATGTTTGTTAAGTATGGCATATATACACATATTAATTCCTCATGTATCGAAACAATTTTTTCCCCTGACATAAAGAATATAGAATTACAGAATAAAACACTTTCATTCAACTTTGCTTCTCAATTCATGAGGCCAAATAAAGAAAGAATGACATCTCAATGATTTTGTTGTGTTCAAAGAGATATTGAAAAAAAAAAATTGGGGAATGATTTTTGCCAAAATGTTAAACTAGGGGAATTAAAACTGCATTTTAGCCTATTATATTATATAAATGAATGTTTCTACTTACTTAAGTTATACGGGTGATTTGCTAGGGTAATTTTCATTTCCCTCCAGATTAAATTGTATACAGAAATATACTCCAATTTAAATTATTTTTTTGAAAGATCCAATTTAAGTATCTTTTGATCCCATATAAATTAAATTTCCTTATCAATTGCCTTTTAACTACTGAAAGTAATTCTATAAAAAAAAAAAACTATGCAAAGTGATTGTTTAGAGAAATATCTTCCAATTAATTATATTGAATTGTGTACATTAATTTATAATATTAATTACCTTTAATTGTTACCCCAAATTATTGATTCCTTAATTTGTTTTGTTTTTGCTTAAGAGCATTGCTATAAATGTGAATCTTTATTATCTACCAAAGCAAACTCGAAGATTATTATACAATTTTTATTAGTTATATAATATATTTTTATTAGTTATATAATATTTAAATTTAAATACGATATTAATTAATTATAATTATCTTTGTTATTTAATATATTAATTATATACACATTAGAACAATAAAATATTATTTATTATTTACTTTTATCTAATAAAAGAAATGTTTCATGAAAAAAGAAATGTAGACAGGACATCGCGAGCATAATTTCATTTCCATGTTTTTTTTTTGCCACCAATCTAATTCTTTCGTATAATTATTAAATTAATTATATTTTGAAATATCCTCCACTATAATAACTAGCGGCAAGACAGGCTTTCACGTGCCTGTCTTACCGCATTTCTATTTATTTTACTCGTCTTTATGCATGTTGTTGGCACATAATTTTTTAATCATCACTTATGTAAGGTTGGTAATTTTAATCGGTTTTTGTGACTTTATAATGTGACTTGTTAATGTAAACAAATATGCAACATGTAACCGTCTGTTTGTATTTCTATTTTTCCTGTCATTTTTAGTAAGAAAGCATACCGGCAGATTTGTATTGTTTACGTCGTGTGAATATTCTTTTGAATATCTTATTTTTTATTTCAGCGATTTGAATAAGACGTGTATATTTTAAGAAAAATAGTCTAAAAGAATGGTGAGATTATATAGTATCTACAATTTTATAGTTTCAATAGCAACTCCCTGTCACGGTTTCATTGTGCAGATTGTTCTAACAATCAACTTTTATTTCTGGAGATGTCTCCCTATGTTACTATTTTATAAACCAATGTTTAATAAGTGAATTGAACAAAGCATCAACTTAATTAATATGTGACAAACACAAATGTCATCAATTGACACATGGAACTGATCTTTAACCTGCTATTCCAGCTCGATAATCTACTTAGAAGAATTTATTTAACATATTTTTAACAATATTAATTTATGGATAATTGAAAGCAAAAAAAAAATATAGTAATTCATTCTCTGTTGAATCGCGTGTGTATTCAACTGGGAGCTCATAATGAGGTTGCGGCAAGATAAAGAATAAGGAATTGAACAATAGTTGAATCACAAATCAAATATATATCTCAAATACAATACAACCTTTGTTGGAGAGTATTACATGTGTTTTCTTTTCCCTACAATTTGTACAAAAACTTTGACTTGTGCTATGCTTTTTATATAGAAAGTACTAAATTGTTGTCATGTTTGTTAAGTATGGCATATACACACACATTAATTCCTCATGTATCGAAACAATTTTTTCCCCTAACATAAAGAATATAGAATTACAGAATAAAACACTTTCATTCAACTTTGTTTCTCAATTCATGAGGCCAAATAAAGAAAGAATGGCATCTCAATGATTTTGTTGTGTTCAAAGAGATATTGATAAAAAAAAAGAGAGAGAGAGGCATATCACTGAACTTAAGCATGTGCATCCAGATTTGTACATGAATACTATTTTTTACACGAAATCTCATTCGCAATTGATGAATTGTCAGATTCAAATTAGGTGGTTCATCATGAAGCTCTTGTTTCTCTTGTTTCTTCACATTTCAACATTATTAGCCTCTGACACTGCTTGCTCCCTTTCCTATTCATCAGTACAACATGCAACGATGTTCATCAATATAAAAAATAAACCGATTGTAAGTTTGAAACAACAATTTTCATCTTCAAAAAAAAGAAACTTGCAAGAAAATTTGCAATATTGATTATTTCAAACTTGATAACATAGGTCAATCTAGCCAAACCGAACATAATTTGTATGTAACACAAATTCTAGAAGAAAATATATTATCATGCTTAGAAATGCTCTATAATTTTTTTTTTAATTCGTACGTAAAATCCCTATAGATTTTATACAAAGTCATTTTAAGTATCGTGTACGGTGTACCTATATCTCACCTTCCGAGTATCTCACTACTGTAGTAAAGGATAAGCCACAGCCATTATCTAGTTATTTTTTATACAACGAATTCCCACAGATAAATTTTTTATAAACAAACTATTCCGTTGAAATTCTATACATCTACTCTCTGCCCTAATTCTTAAACTTAGCAATTCTATTTGTTTCATTTGGTAATTTACTTTTGAGTAATTTATAATTTTACTTTACGGCTTTATAAGCTTCTGATATAGGTATGCCTAAACTCGCCTGGCTTGATGGATCCTTTTGAAGAATTCTCCAACATGCCTCGGTAATCATATATGGATTTACCTTTGCACCCCATGTTTGCATCATCAATCACCAATATTGTTTTTGTCGTAACTCATAAGCATGTGCTTGGCACACCTGCACAAATTATTTAAGTAAATTTGACATAGTTTCCTATCTTTTGTAACTGTAGAGCTAAAATAAAATCATATGGTGTATATCCCTGTTTGGAAAATAAATAATGTAAAATACACTTATAATTAAAATTTATTATTAAAATCATATGGTGTATATCCCCATTGCTGGATTATAATTTGCCCAGTCATCAACATTTAATTTTGGCATCAAAAGAGTGAATCAGAGGTATTAACATAAAAAAGAAAGGGGTGAAGGGAAGATGAACTGAAATGTGAGGGAGAGTGTGAATGAATTATACATCATAAACAGAAGTACGTAGTAGCAAATAACATGTAAATTCTAAAATGCAATTATCTATGCATTGTTGTGAACCAATTGCATATAAAACTGTGGCCAAGCATGCAAGCCTTGAAGACAACGTTTATTAGCAACTAAGACTGAAATATTTCTACACGATAGAAAAATTCAAACAAATTAATTCCCAGGATCATATGTGGATGATTGAGTACCTTTGACCTCAGAGGATTCTTCCAATCATTTTTGTTGTAAAAAAACCCTCTCAGCCTTTTTATTTGTCACTGTCTCTTGTCATTTCAAAGTCGTTTATATCGTGTACCCAGTGTAATCTGGATTTGAAAAGAACCACAAATTGATCAACCTTGAAAGTAAAAGATTGTGTCACTCAAGTCTCAACTAATCAATTAACAACAAAAGGACTTATTAAACCTATGGGCTATTACAAAGTTTTCACAGCAAAAGTGGTCAAAACATTCTGGGAGTATGTCTCTTAAAGCAACAATCAAGTGCTTATGTATGTGTAAATATATGTGTTGAGTATGAGAGTAATAGAATATTGGTATAGTGTCATATTAACAGTGTTTAAATAATTTGTTCTTTATTATAACATCATGCGCCTGCTGTTTGGCCTTTTTTTACCTTCTTTGAACTTAGCAGGCAACGAACCCGCTAAATCCTTTGTCTTCTCCTTTGAATCCACTGTTTACTATTTGGTTCTAGCTAATTTCATTCATTTGTTGTGCTCCCTCTTTGGTCCCATGATCCACGCCTTTCCTCACAATTTCTTTGGCTCTCTCCGCCATTTCAGAGTCTATTGTTTCTGACTCACTTCTTGCACTTGTAAAATCATAAACCCAATTATATGCTCTTGAATGTGTCCTTCATTCACCCGCGTTTCTCCACTGCGCAGGAAAAAATACGACAGAGACAAATTGTAAGTGATTGAACATGTAATACCATTAAGCCACAGAGACCCTTATTCCAAAATCAGTCGTAAGAACCACAAATCATAAGGTTTCTTTAATCAAATTTTCAAATTAGATTGACCTACCCCTTCCATTGTCGCCTCCCTTCTGCCGATGTCCGCTCTGACGGTTCTCCACCATACAGACGCACGTCCATTGCACAGCAGAAGCGAACCAGTTAGCTTCAAATTGACACCCAAGTGCCGCCTCGCAGCCCTCTACGACACCGTCATCCGGCTTCCTCTTTGCGCGTTCCACTCTCCTCCCTCCACACTCGGTTTCACGTTCCTGCTTCTGTTATTCTAGAAGCTTCATGATGTTAGGAGAGAGAGAGAGACCGTTTTGAATATAAAACATAATTTACTTCTAATAGTTGCTTTGTCACGATTCTCATAAAATCTTCATACTTTTTATCATCTTTAATGTTTTTTTGTTTAATAACTACAAATTAAATAAAAAATGTAAGACTAAAATTTGGAACATTCATTATCATAATCATTCATAACAAATATAATGTATTATTAAAAGAACATATTACATCCTCAAGTAAGACCATTGTAGAAACTGTATATATTTTACTTGTAGAAAGAAACTACCCTTATTTGAAAGGTGGGCATGCCCTTCACTGCATCCTATGCCTACAATTTTTCACTTTTTTTTTGTTCTTTGGTTTTTAAAAGTTTAAAAAAGTGTAAAAGTAACTGCTCCACTTGCTCAATTTTTTTTGTAACCTTCACTACATTCAAGCATATTATGACCCAAGTATATAAGTTTAAAAGGGTATTTCTAGCAATTTAAAAAGTTTCAACCAATTTTTTGAAATTTTTTGAACTTTGCTTTTATATATTAGTATAGATTAGTATAGATATAGATATTATATATAGTTGTGAGAGGTATTTTTGTAATATAAAAAATTTGATACCAAAAAACTATCTTTTTTTCAACTTTGCCATTATCTTTTAGTATAGATTCTGAAGGAATGTATATTTTAATGAATGTTTGTTTGTTGGTTTTATATTATGAATTCGTTTAAAAAGCTATGATATAAGATTCATTTAGTACATATAATCCTATAATCCTAATTTTAAAGACATAAAATAACCACTTGTATTAAAAATATCCTGTTTTATTTTCCCGCGTGATAAGCAAAAAAATATATCAATAGCATATTAAAATAAACTCTATAATTCTTTCTCTATATGTTTATGTTGCAATTTATTAGTGGTGGATGGTGATATATACAAGAAAAATCCAGCATAAGCAATCGCATACGGTATGACCGATTGGGGGATCTGCACTGCACATACATATTTAATCACTACATTCATATGTATTATTAGTATTAGACTTTGTTTTTCACACATGCATTTTTAGTTCATTGGGTCTAAGATTGAGCTCTTATTGGTGAAGTCCTGTCATCTTATGATTTTCAATGGGATCAATGATCCTGATGACACATTATTATCAAAAAAAATAGAAAAAATATCCTGATGACACGGAAAAATGACCAAAAATATATTTTAGCATTTTTAAAATAACTATAAAGTGGTCTTTTGATCTCTATATATATAAAGTTATCAATTTGATCTTTATATATGACACTGGTTTTAATTTGGTCTTCACCGCTAATTGGTCCCTATATAAGAGGACTGTAAAGGAATAGTGTGTTTGATGCAATATAAAAGTTGAGAGGATGAATTGTTTATTGAATAAAAGAGTTGGCTTTTAAATAGTCGTACATCAACTGAAACAGAGAAAAAACGGCCCACGTAGCAACCTCTAAAACGTTGTCAAAGTGCTAAAGAAATAGGTACAAGTAACAAATTATCCCTTAACAATAGGATTATTGATCATATCCTAACTAAAAAACTGAACATAAAGCAAAACTAACTTTAACATCCTCCCTTAAACTGAATGCTACTAGCAATCAGTTTACTTTTGGTGGTGAACACACTCCTAGCAGATTGCTCAGCTTCACAAAAGCATCAAGTTTCAAAGGCTTTGTCATCACATCTGCAACTTGTTCCTGAGTACTGCAGTGAACTAGTTTCACAGTTCCATCTTTTGTGAGTTCCCGAAGGAAATGGAAGCGTATATCAATGTGTTTGCTGCGTCCATGCATCACAGGATTCTTAGCAAGCTTAATTGTTGAGCTGTTGTCGCAATAAACAGTTGTAGAGCCATTTTGAGTGTGTCCAAGCTTCTCCAAAATCCTTCTCAGCCAATCTGCTTGGCAAGTACATGTGGATGCGGCTATAAATTCCGCTTCTGTTGTAGATAAAGATACTACTGGCTGCTTTTTGGATAACCAAGATATTGCCCCAGAGCTCAATAAAAACACATACCCCGAAGTACTTTTCCTATCATCCAAGTCACCTGCATAGTCACTATCCGTGTATGCGACTAGTTCCTCATTTCCTCCCTTCTTATAGAACACTCCATAGTCAATTGTCCCTTTCAGGTATCTTAAGATCTTCCTTGCTGCCTGTAAATGTACCTTAGTAGGATGCTCCATGTACCTACTGATGAGGCTAACAGCGAACATAACATCTGGACGTGTAGCAGTTAAATACATAAGACTTCCCACAATCTGCTTGTAGTAAGTACTATCAATTTTCATGCCATCCTCATCCTTTTGAACCTTTTCTCCAGGAACAATTGGATTGTGGATAGAGTTACTTTTGTCCATTCCAAATCTCTCCAACACCTCCATCACATACCTTTTTTGACTGATGAAAATGCCATCAGTCTTTTGCATTACTTCAATACCAAGAAAGTACCTCATCTTACCCAAATCAGTCATATCAAACTCAACCATCATGGACTTTTTGAATTCAGCAAACATTGACTCATCATTTCCAGTAAATATAAGATCATCAACATACAAGCTTATAATTAGAATTTTACCTCATATACTGGTTTTAACAAACAGAGTGTGTTCATGAGAGCACCTTTCAAAGCCTTCTTTCAGAAAATATGACTATATGCGACTGTACCATGCTCATGGAGCTTGTTTTAATCCATAAAGTGCCTTCTTCAACTTGTACACCTTATGCTCATTGCCCTTGATTTCATATCCATGAGGTTGTTCAACAAACACTTCTTCATCGAGTATACCATGCAGAAATGCTGACTTTACATCCAATTGATAGATAGTCCATCCCTTTTGAACTGCAAGTGCAACAACGAGTCTAATTGTGTCCAATCTTGCCACAGGTGCAAAGACTTCATTGTAATCCACGCCATGTTGTTGAGCATATCCCTTCACCACAAGTCTTGCCTTGTATTTGTCTATTTCTCCATTCTCATTGAGCTTTGTTTTGTATACCCATTTCACTCCAATTTTCTTTCCTCCAGCTGGTAAATCTGTCAACTCCCAAGTGCCATTCTTCTCTATAGATTCTATTTCCAATTTCATGGCATTCCTCCATTTTTCACTCTTCACATCTTCTTCAAATGAAATTGGATCAGCAGCTGCAAACATAGGCAAGTTGGTCATGCTTTCTTCTTCAGAAAGTCCTTCTCCACTTTCATAGTCCCTCATCCAAATAGGTTGCTGCCTGATTCTTCTATTTGAATCTGGTGAGCTCTCTTCGATTGACTCATTTGAACTAGAGCTCTCAGTTTCTCCTTCTATTTCTTCATTGATGCCTTATTCATTGTTTACAATGTTGGTAACTTCAAATTGTTCATCTTCCCACTCTAAGTTGACTGTAATGGTTTCCTCATGACTTTTATCCCAGTCCCAACTTCTATCTTCTTCAAAGACAACATCTCTACTCACAATGATCTTATGAGAAATTGGATCATATAGCCTGTATGCCTTTGATTCTTCACTTACTCCAAGTAGAACACACCTCATACTTTTGCTATCTAGCTTTTTTATTTTACTGTCAGGTATGTGAACATGGGACACACATCCAAAAACTCTAAAGTACTCAACCGATGGCTTTACTTCACTCCAAGCTTCTTCTGGAGTTTTATTTCTCACTACAATTGTTGGACATCGATTCAATACACGAACAGTCCAATTGACAGTCTCAGGCCAAAAAGTCCTTGGAATGTTTTTTTCATAAAGCATGCAACGAACCATGTTCATAATGGTTCTGTTCTTCCTCTCCGCTACACCGTTCTGTTGTGGTGTATACGTAGCTGTCAATTGTCTACTCATACCATTCTCCTTGCAGAAATCAGTAAATTCTTGTGATATAAATTCACCACCTCTGTCAGTATGCAAACATTTTATGAATGTATCCGTTTCTTTCTCAACACGATTTTTAAAGTTTCTAAAAATATCAAAAGCTTTTGACTTTTCTACCAAGAAGTATACCCAAGTTTTACAACTATAATCATCAATGAAGGTGATTAGGTACCTTTTTTTTGCTGTTTGAGATGGGTGTAATAGGTCCACATATGTCAGCATGCACCAACTGCAGGATTTGAGAAGCTCTCCATGTGCTCTCTTTTGGAAATGGATCCTTATGTTGTTTTCCCACTAGACAGTCTTTACAAATTTTGGAGGGAGCTTTGAGTTGTGGCAATCCATTCACCATCCTTTTTTTGTTCAAGAGTCTTCAAGCCTTTAAAACTCAAATGACCATATCTGCAGTGCCATAATTGAGTTGAGTCTTCAGTGATTGTGTTGAAACAAGCTGATACACCTGGCTGAGGCTTAACAGACAGAACGAACATTCTGTTTGAGGACATTGTTGTTTCCATGATCAAGCCTTTCTCCTTATGATAGATCTTGCATCTTCCATGTTGGAACAAGATTCCACGAGTGCATCAGGGGCGGAGGGAAGTGGGGGTGAAGGGTTACCATGGCCCCCTCCCTCCATGTTCTCATCTTGTTATATATATATATTGTTAACCCCTTTTCTTGCAGCTGACCAATACTCAACAAATTGTTCTTTAGCTCAGGTACATAAAACACTCCAGTGATGATCCGTGAGATTCCATTTAACAGAAATCTCACATTGCCTTTTCCCTTCACAACCATGCTAGAATTGTTTCCCAACTTCACTGTTTCTCTAAAATTTTCATCCAAATCAGAGAATAGTTCCTTCTTGCCACACATATGATTGCTACACCCTGAGTCAAGGAACCATGCATCTTCCTTGTCTGCTTGTTTGTCCTCCATGTACGCCATCAAAAGCATTTCTTCTTGAGATTCTGAAAAATTAGCTTCATTGTTCTTGCTTGGGCATTCATATTGAAAACGTCCAAGTTTATGGCAATGATAACACTCCACAGTGGACTTGTCAAAGCTTGACATGCCCCTTCCTCTTCCTCGTCCACGAAATCCTCCACGACCACGCCCTCGTGATCCCCCTACTCTATTTTCAGAAGTTACCTTCAATGCTTGCTCTTCTATCATAGGGACACTCATGCGTTGCTCATGCACCATGAGACTACTTTGTAGCTGGTCAATGGATAGGGTGTCAATATCATTTGACTCCTCAATAGAGTAGGCAACATAGTTGAATTGTGGAGTCATGGATCGCAATTTTTTTTCAATAATAATGACATCTCCCATAGTCTCTCCATGAATCCCCATCTTGTTAGCTGTGGTGAGGGTTCGAGCAAAGTATTCATTCACCGACTCTCGTGCTTTCATTTGAAGGATTTCAAATTCCCCGCGAAGTGCTTGAAGTTGTGCTCGTTTAACCCTTGTTGTCCCTTGATGCTTCTGCTTCATTGAGTCCCAAATGTCTTTAGCCATATCTTTCTTCAAGATAGTCTGTAAGATAGATCTATCAATTGCTTGAAAAAGGTAGTTTTTTACCTTTAAATCCTTGAGTTTTTGATCTTCAATGGCTGTCCTTGTCAGAACAGTACCTCGATCCACTACAGGGATCCTATTTTCTACCAAACTCCAATATTCTTTGGACCGAAGGAAGTTCTCCATGAGCATTGCCCAATGGTCATAGTGACCATCGAACTTTGGGATAGCTGGTTGAACAAAACTGCTTTCTGCCATCTGCTTGAAAGGACTGTTGCTTTTCAAGTCTTGATCAGGCCCCTTGTAAAGAGGCTCTGATACCAATTGTAAAGGAATAGTGTGTTTGATGCAATATAAAAGTTGAGAGGATGAATTGTTTATTGAATAAAAGAGTTGGCTTTTAAATAGCCGTACATCAACTCAAACAGAAAAAAAACAGCCCACGTAGCAACCTCTAAAACGTGGTTAAAATGTCAAAGAAATAGGTACAAGTAACAAATTATCCCTTAACAATAGGATTATTGATCATATCCTAACTAAAAAACTGAACATAAAGCAAAACTAACTTCAACCGACCAAATTGTCAATTATTGTCACATGTAGGGATCAATTCAACATTTTTTTTTGAATTCGGTCCCTACATGTGAAAATTATTTTCAATTTGATCCCTATATGTGATAATAATTTATAATTTGGTATCTCTTATATAGGGACTAATTAATGGTGAGGATCAAATTGAAAACCAGTATCATGTATAGGGACCAAATTGAAAATGGGTCGTACGGCGATCAACATTACTTTAACCTTAAAATAACAAAAGAAAAGAGCTCTCCTATTCCGATTTCTGATGTACGTCTCTCTCTCTCTCTCGTGACTGTGTCCCTCAAAATTTCAGATCCGTCTCTCTCGTGACTCCGTCGACCAGATCCGTCTCCCTCCTCCACCGCGCCGTATCCTTACGCTCAGTTCTGTCACCGTTTGGTATTCGATCTTCGATCCCTTTACGCCGTCTCTGTCTCCGGCCCGTCTCCGTTCCTCTTACTCCGGCGGCCGCGCCAGTACGTCTCCGTTCTTATCCCTTCCTCCGACCTGGGACCTCCTGCTCTCACTCTCCCAATCCGTGTGCAATCTGGTAGTGGTTAGGGTTTACTTTTGATACCCATACTCTGTCTGATACTCCCAATCCATTCTCAGTATTAGACTGATATTCTGATGTGCATTTGAATATGTTTGTTAAAAAAAAAACACAGCGCGCCTGATTATGAGATTCCTGACCCGATCTGAACCAACCAGAATTTAATCGGGTTGGGTTGATTTGAATTTGCCGGAAAAAATCATAAACCCGACCCAACCCAACCCAACCCGGTCCAATAAATATTGATTGGTCCAGGCAGACCCGACCCGTGATTCTGGTGATGATATACATTCTGAATATTGATTGGTAGACTCATTATTGTATGTAGATAGATAGAAACAACTCAGATTACTGAGCAAATGGCATCGGCATCGGCATCGGCATCAAGGTTGGTGGAGTTGCTGAGCAAAAAGGCTTACACTCCTCCTTCATGGGCATCCCACCTCCACCCTCTCCCTTCTCATCTCTTCTCTCTTGGCCATGTATGGATTTATTTATTTTTTGTTGATAAAAACCCATGTATGTATTTATTCTTTCTTTCTTTTCAATTCTTATCTCATTTTCTCTATCTCACTCAACTTCCATAATTGTGAATTAATGAGTGATTGATCAACATCAATATCAATAATTAATAACAGCTTCCCACTCCAATTCACAAATGGAACCTTCCCAATTTGCCACCCAATACGGACCTCTATCTCAAGGTAGCTAAATTTGATTCATTCATTTATCTGTTTCTTCAATTCATCAATAATCGTCAATAATCGATACTGCTGACCTGATATTAACATAACAAACACAAAACACAGCGTGACGACCTTTCAGGAATGCAATTGAGTGGAAATAAAGTGAGAAAATTGGAATTCTTGATGGCTGATGCTGTGGCCCAAGGCGCTGACTGTATCATCACAATTGGAGGCATTCAGAGCAACCATTGTCGTGCCACTGCTGTCGCTGCCAAGTATTTAAATCTCGACTGTTATCTCATACTCCGCACTTCTAAGGTGATCATGCTAATCAATTCAACTATCTCATTCATAAATTCTCAATTCTCAACTAACATTTCATCATTCAGGCCCTTGTTGACCTTGATCCAGGTTTGACAGGTAATCTCCTGGTTGAGCGTTTGGTAGGAGCTCACCTTCAACTTATTTCCAAAGAAGAATATGCACAAATTGGAAGTGTGGTCAGTCAGCACTCACCACTTTACTTTCACTTTTCTGCTTCTTAGTTACTATCTAGTTCTTTCTTGACACATTATTATTGTTAGAGTCATGCTAGCTAACCAGTGCCCTAAGGGCATTGGTTAAAGAAACAAAAAAAAAACAGTAAAAGTTTATTGGAAAACTAAGTTCAACCCTCTTTAAAATATGAAATACATCAAGTTCCAATGATAAATTTCCCTTTTTAGATCCTTAACCAATGTCCTTAGGACACTGGTTAACATTCTCCATATTATTATTTCACTCATTCCCTTCTCTCTCTGCTTGTCTTCATACTTTACACATTTCTCAAAATTCCGCTTCCATTTTAGTTGGCTTATTTCTCAATTAAATATTTTTGGTTGTAGCCTTTGATTGGTTTGTCGTTTTTGCAAATTGGAGTAAGATTCATATCACCTTATTTAGGGATGAATGCGTAATAAGTTCATGTTGACTGGTTGATTTGTCTGAGGCCGAGCCATATTTAGGGAAGCAACATCTTTTTGCTTACTGGCATCTGTTTTCCGAGTCGACTAAGGTGATGATATTTTTTTATTGTATGTATTTTTGAATATTTGTATTTTATCTATTGAACTTTTCTTAGGCACTTACCAATATCCTAAAAGAAAAGTTGATAAAGGAAGGGAGGAGGCCATATGTTATTCCCGTTGGTGGTTCAAACTCTTTGGGAACATGGTGAGTGACACTATATCATTAAGGTTATTTCTTCTTTTTATAATTACCTTTATACCAATATGTTATGTTTATTTTAACATTGTCGATGTCAAGTATTAATTATATTGGTATGGGGACGACGACTAATTCAACCTGTTAGTTTTCTGCCTGTGTAATCTAAAATTTGACCATGTTTATTATGTCTCACTTCAATTCCATGAGACAACCAATTCTTCATCAATTTGGGGTGTTGTTTGGATGGAAGATCATGAAAGTTATTGAAAGAGTTATATCTCTTTTCTGATTTAATATCTGATGAGTAATAAGCAACTTTGAAGGAGGTTTATATTTTTCACTCAGTATATTGTTTATCCGCTATTTATTTTCTGCTGTTAGTCATAGCTAAAAGTGATACGAAGATTCTAATTGCTCTTCTTCAAGATATATAGTTAAGCTTTGTAGGTAGGATACTCTCATGCCATGGTCTAAATCATATATTCCACTTAACCCCACGATGGTTGTTTTAATGTGTCAGTCTAAAAAATATTTGCTGTAAAAAATATTCCACTTAAATATTGGAAGTTTTGCACTGCATTGTTTCCTAAGTTTTGATTTTAGATGCTTTAATATTTATTTATATTGCATTCTTAGTATGACTAAACTGTTCTGTTCAGGGGTTATATAGAGGCAGTCCGAGAAATTGAGCAGCAGATTCAAAGTGGTACAAGCAACGTCAAGTTTGATGATATTGTTGTGGCTTGTGGCAGGTTCTGATCCATTTGAGTTGATCTCTTTATCTTTTCCTTAGTTAACATCTTTTCCCCGTTATCGGATTCGCTTTATACCGGAGGAGCTAGTTTTATAATGACTTTCTAGCATATTCTAGTATGCATGATGTAATCAAGTACAGATAAACACCTCCCTTCAAGTCTTGTTCTGACAGCTCAGCTGGTAAGAGCTGCTGACATATGGGGAGAGTCTGGGACTCAATCACCACAAATGCTCTTCATCCCAATTTCCCTGCCCCTATCTCCTATCGTCTCCCCTAGGCCTCATTAAGGGGACACCTAGGGGCCTTACCAGAGGGCCCCTCTTCAAGTCCCACCCGGTGGGACCTTGGCCTTACACCAAAAAAATGGGATCCCCCTTTAAAAGTGTGGGTTTAATAGAGTAAATCAGGATCCGGTGGTGGAAATTATTTATGCCAGTGCTCGATGGTTTCAACATGTTCCCACTAGGTGGGGTCAACCGCATAAATCAAACGACGCTATTTAAACATTACCATGAAAAAATATTATTTTTTAGTTAATTATAGTTTCATCTATTTAACATCCTACATTTGTTGATTTTCAGTGGGGGCACAATTGCTGGTCTGTCACTAGGATCGTCATTGAGTAAATTGAAATCAAGAGTACGTCTTTCTTTTAGAAGACTAACTTAGTTAATGTTATTGCAAGTTTCATAAGTCATTGATGTGCTCCCTCTAGGTACATGCATTCTCTGTTTGTGATGACCCAGATTATTTCCACGACTTTGTCCAAGGCTTGCTTGATGGACTCAATGCTGGTGTTAAGTCAAGAGATATTGTACACATACAAAATGTGAGTTGTTGGAAAAATAGAACAGGTTCTTTTCCCCGATCATAAGATCTAGAATGTTCCTTTGTGAAAGTATATGCATCTTATTTCTTGGCCTTGCTGCTGCTTGTTTTCATTCTCTATTCAAATTGGAGTCCTCCATATCTCTAGGGGAAAGGAGTACATACCGGTAATTATTGAGAAAAATCAATGATCAAACCCTTACAGACCTAACGTGCCTATGTGACAAGTCATAACATTAAGTGTCTTATGAATAAATACGTTTATGATCTGGAAACTTGCTTTATCATATGGGTTTATAATGCTTTCTGATTGATAGTGAGAATTTAACTATCATTACAGGCCAAGGGTCTTGGCTACGCAATGAACACCTCCGAGGAGCTTAATTTTGTAAGAGAAGTTGCTGCAACTACTGGTGTTGTTCTTGACCCGGTATATAGGTATTTGTCAATTCTACACATTGTATAATGTCAAAGTGCTCTTTGGATCTGTTAAAAGGAAATTACTTCGTTATCTTCCTTTTCTTTTTCACTTACAGTAGACCATTCTTTTTATTTTTAATTCCTTATGCCCTAAGGAAACTTGTTACAAATTCAAAAATTAAGTTGAAAAGGGAGAAAAGGAGTCCTCTTGAGTCAGCACAATTGGTTAAGCTGCGGGACATGAATTGTGTGAGTGCGTGAGTTCAAACCCCCGCAATGTGCTCCACCCCTTTCTCATTCCCTCATCCCCTATGTAAGGCATACTATAAGCCACCCATTGGACCAAAAAAGAGAGGAAAAAGTGTAAACAGAAAATGTAAACATAGTTAGATGTTATACATTGAATATTGTTGATTTCACTTCACCTCTAATTCGGTTGTCAATACTCTCAGCGGGAAGGCTGCTTATGGAATGCTGAAAGATATGTCTGCAAATCCAAAGAAGTGGGAAGGGAGAAAGATCCTCTTCATACATACGGGTGGCCTGCTAGGATTGTTTGACAAGGTTGATCAAATGGCACCTTTGGTAGGGAATTGGCATCGAATGGATGTTAATGAATCTGTTCCTAGGCAGGATGGTATTGGCAAGATGTTTTAGAGAAGAAAATTAAAAAAACCTGCCGTTGTGTGCATCCAAGTTTTTTTTAGCATCTTGCTCCAAATAAGATGTATTTTATAGCAATGCATACATTGAATCCAGAAGTTATCATATAGTAACAAAGAGACCTAAAAATTATGCCTACATACAAAAAATGGTTTGAGACTTATGTTTTCTGTCACCTGTGCTTGTTTTAGATTGGAATGTCATGTCTACTTTTGGATAAGCTTTAAAAAAAAATTGTTTCATAAAAAAAAAAAACACATTTATGATATAGTTACTTTTTAGAGCTTTTTTTTTAATTTTTTTTATTTTACATATCGTTGCTTATGTGATTAGAAGCTATTCGGTTTAGTTATTGAGAAAACAGTAAATCTGCATTTTCTTTTCTTTTTTTTGTGTTTATTAAAAAAAAAAAATCTGATTTCGAGTTAGAGATGGTGAGGAGGTAGTTAGATTTTACTTATTTTTAGTTGCATTTATTTTTTTTAGTGATGCTTGAATTTAAATAACATTATTTCAGTATGTGTGGCAGAGCTAACGCGCCATTAGCACTTAATGGGTTGAACTAACGGTATTGACTAAAACCTAAATTATTATACTTGTAAACACCAAAACCAATGGAAAAAAGTAAAGGGGCAAAAACTAAAATTCGCCTACTTTGCAGAGATTAAAATGTTTGTTAAACCTATTTTTTTATACATGAATTATGTGCATCAAACTTCCTAAAATTCAAAACTACAACCCAACTTATTTATTCATAACAATATGAAACCTAAGGTGACGTTTGATATTAGTCATATTTTACCATCACAGGAAAGTGAACATGAGAATAAAAGTTTCTCAAGTTTGGTATAAGTTTTTGAAAATTATTCACATCCATAAAAAATGTCTGAGAATAAAAATTAGTGAATGAAAGTTTTAAACTTTATTCCTATGTGTGATGGTAGGAAACAAACATTCATAGAAATATGATCTAGCTGGGAATAAAACATTTCATGAACTAAGTGCCATCTATGTAGCTTCTATTATGCACCCTAGTATGTCAGGGTGCATGATGGACCTTCTAATTTTACTTATTATACTCAAGTTTGGTGGTGGTGGTTAGGGTGGGATGGGATGGATAGGGCTTGTTTAACGTATCCAGAGGTGGAGGGAAGGAGGGTCGACCAGATGCCACAACCCCCCAAGCACGTGCATGGGGATCCACTTACTCCAAAGCAAGTCTTATCATTCTCTGTTTAATAACTTTTTTTAACATTGAGATTTATTAATCTAATCATTGAATTGAAAGTTATAATTGAGTAAATCGTGTATACAAAATTTCAAAAAAATCTAGAATTATTTGATATTTCACCGTATAACTTTATGTTAATATATTTATAAAATAAAAGTAATATCAACTATAAGATTTCATACCTATAAATATCAATTCGTTTAAATTTTGATATGTAAGATCGTCAACATAATATTAAGGGATTTAACAGTTAAATTTGTTAAATTTATATTATATAAAAAAATTTATTAAGTGGAATAAGTGTCCAATACTTCTTGAGTTACCATTTATTAATGCCAACACACCATCACATATATATTATTTTTATTTGGTCTTGGCCCCTTTTATCAAATTTCTAGCTCTGCTCTTAACAAATCAAAGGTATTCAATCTACATATTAGACAAACCCCATGGCTTTCATGGATTATAGACTCCACACACAAAATCGAATTCGAATCTGATTGGGAAGCCATTTGCTAGTTGACAATGCACGCTGGTGCATGTGAGACAAACCCCTGAAACCTGTGGCATTCTATTTCATGGATTATAGATTCCACACCATAATCAAATTCAACTCTGATTGGGAAGCCATTCAGCTACCGTAGATAATTAACTTCTTATTTTTTCAAAAAAAAAAAAAAAGAAAGAAACAAGAAAATTTCATGGGTTCGGACTTTCCATGAAAATGAGAGGAGATTCATGCTTCAGACAGTACACATCCTTTATTTTAGGAAAGGAAAAATGGCTAATAAAAGAGAATAAAATGCAAAATGGTTTAATACAAAATTTAATTATTTGTAAAATGCCCAAAAGGCTTCTAACAGGACATATCCTAGGAATATAGAATTACTCTCGGCTTGGATATTTCTTCACGACTGTTTCCATCATACGATAAGAAGAATCTATTACATAACAAGAATGCCATAACCTTGAACCAAACTATGGAAAGTTGAAAATAAGAAACGCTCATGCAGCTGCAGCACTCGAGTTTTGAGCGCTAGATTTGTTTTTGCGGCCCCAAACAGGATTAGTCACAACAAGCTGATGAGGCACAAGTCGTTTCTCCCGCTTAGTGAGCTTCCGAAAGTTGTGGACCCTCAGCCTTGCAATCTCTGCCTCTTCTTCAGGCGTTATTTCTCTTACTACGACCGTTAGCCTGCATTCGGGTCGGATTTCCAATCCACATCTTTTTTTGCTATGGTAGGAAGGTCTCTTTTTAAAAAGTCCCTTTCCAACAAATGCTTCGGCTGTACGAAACAAGAATGCAACATCAGCCGAGATAAAACAGAGCGACAAAGCAACTTAACTTCTAATACTTTAAAATATTACCAACAATGAGACGTTCTGGATCCAATCCATGATTATGAGAGGCGTTTGCTCGGGCTGAACTAATAACCTGCAATTTGTAGATTATTAAAACATATAGTGATGGAACATGATAAAAAAAAAACCTTGGAGGGGCAAAATGTTAATTATATACTTCAAATCTGTTTGGATGCTAGGACTGTTCAGAGGGGTTATGGCTACCGGATCAAAAACTTAGCTAACCAGGTAATTAAAACAAATTTGTGGAGGAGGAAGATGGTATAGCTCGGTGGGTACATGAAATACTTATATTTGGGGAGTGTAATTGTCCAGTAGCAGTACTAAAGAAACAAAATAAGTGAAGTCTGCCCACCCCCAGTGAAAAGATATGCTTTCAGTTTAGCTTTTCCTATCAGTAACAACATATTTTATTGACAGAAGAGCACTAGAGATGCTAAAACCCTTACATCAAAACCAACAACAGCCAACACAGATTTAAAAATACCAAATCCCAGAACTACTCAATATACCTCTATGCTGAAAACACTGCTAACAGTAGAAAAACATAAAAAACCAGATAAAATAACTATTACCCTCTTAACTTGTTATAAAAGAGGGCACTTTATAGGATAACACCAGCCTAAAAAAGTAGCAGCTGATAGTTGATATAAGAACCTTCCTCCATTGAAATCGAAGAGACCTCAAATCTAAATTATCAAACATTGTTGTGTGTATATTGAAGGAAAGAATAGACCAGCATGGAGCACCAAAAAGGAAGGACCCCATAAAATTGAATTATATTGATTTTACAGTGTTGTCCATAGCGGGGAGAATGAAAAAAATAAAAAGTGTGTTAGTACCTGAAATACAGATTTTGCAGCTCGCTTTACTGTGAGATGCAACTGCATCAATGCATCCTTAACAAGCATACCACGAACCAAAGCAGCAACCAAGTTGACCTTCTTGGGACTCTAAGAAAGTATGATTGAAAGAAAATAAGGGAAAGGTCATAAATAATCTCCACAACTATAAAAGTGCAGTCAGATATGAATGAATCAGAGTGAGCACATCCCGATAGAAAATTGAGGTTTATGAATGAGAAAAGCAGAAACAATGAATTGAAAGAAACCTGTTTGATTCCCTTTAATACTGCTTGAACTTTGTCAGGCTTAGTGAGTGGTTTTTGGTTCTGGTGTTGTTGGGCACCGAATAGGGCTAAAGGAGAGGAAACAGGCTCAGGCTCGGATGAATTAGAAGTTGAAATTCCCTGCTTTGAAAAATGAACTTGTTAAGAAAAGAAATTGATAGTGAGATAGATAGAAAGAATGAAAAGAAGAGAGAGACCTGAAGGTGATGTAGTAGGAAAGGGAAACAGTGAGATGTCCTGTGAATCTGGATGTGTGATTGGGGAGGGGGGATAATAGAGACTGGAACTGGAAGTGGAACCGATCTGTTTACATTCCCAATATTGCGACGCAGAAGAAATGGCAAAACATGTCTCTGCCACTGCATCATCACTGCACGATCTTGTTTGGTAGCACCCGCAGTAGCAGATCGGCTGAGGGTTGATCACAGGAATGAATGAAACGGGTGGGTATCAGAATGCTGCCGGGTCCTAAATGTTGGCCCAAAATCCAACCATCAACTGGATACGGGCCAAAATTCTATTCTTTTCCTTTAGGACCAAAAATAATTCATTAAATTAAAACCAGTGCTGTGCTATGGCATCTATTATTATTTTTTTTTGTAATTTAATCAGTTTTATCAAATTAAATTCAAAACAAAAGCTGTTTTTGAGGGGAAAAAACTTTTCCAAAATCACTCAATCAATGTGTGGTCAACAAGATACAGCCAAAGGGTGTTCAGTTCAGTATCAGCTGACAAGTTTTTATTTTGTGAACCATGCTAAATTGACATGAAAAGCCAGACGACCCTCATGAATGAATATGTCCATTGGCTTTATGAAGCTAGAAATCATTATAAATGAAAACTTGCAGTCATCAAATCCTTATAAATTACAATTCACAAAATTGCATTTAAAAAAAAAAAATTACAAAAACATTGTTTTATAACCCCCTGCAGCAGCTGTCTTTCTTCAATTCAGCCATCAGTGTATGGTTGTGATATTCAGTCCTTGAACATGCAAAAGTTCTCTGGTGATCTCATCCAGAAGAACGCTAAGGATATGCTTTTCTGTATCCCTTATAACATCATATTTTTCGATAAATGCAAATGTCTCATCATTCCAACCTAAATCCCACATGCAGTCTATGTCTGGATCTTTATCATAGACATCATGTTCAAGCATTTTAGGCAGGTAGTCCTCAACATCAACTTGCAAACTTCCGTTTCTTCCATAGAATTTTAGTTTATCCATATCCTTATTCAGCTGCCTAACCAAGTCATCTAAAGATCTTATATTCATGGTACAGATTGATGATATCTTTGAACAAGTATGACTTTTGAGTTCCTGCCGGATACCCTTTCGTTTCATTACTTCATAGCCGCAGTCTAATATGAGTTTGCTGCCTTCGTCTTGATTGTCCAGGGCACCATTTTGAAGAACGCTAAGTGGAATGTTGAGTCTGAAAAGTGCTTCTACAGTGTTGATGAATAATTGACTCATGACCAAAATCCACTTGAGGCAGTTTTCACTTTCTGTTAGTGGCTGTTGGATGCTTATTACAGAAATAGTATGACCTTGTAGTTGTGAGTGGTTAGTAATGTCCATTCTATCTTCATTAATTCCTGTGATATTAAAGAAATATACTAAATGGCATAACAAGAGATGCTATTTTCTGCATTAGGAAACAAAACTTTGAATTTAAAATCATAGTTATACTCACCATTTATTCTATGTTCTGCAACTTCACCACGCTTGAATCTTTCATCTGTTGCCACAGGGAGAGCTTGATCTTGCAAATTGACTGGTAACGATTGCACATCTTGATAATGCTTAAAATTCAACAAGGATTTTATTAGCTTGCAGTAAACTTTAGTGTTTTGTTTTTTTCTTGTGGGAAGAAACCCTGTCACTAATTTTTTCTACATTAAAAGATTCCAGTTAAAAAGAGCTTACCAAATCATTGGGAACTAAAGCTACCGATTCCTGTAGCCTTTGAAGTTCTCCACCACCAGAATTGTATAATGTAGGAGGCAGTTCAGCTTCTTTTTGTGGCTGGCGCCTCGCATCCAATGGTTCAGCAACTGATTCATTGGAGCTGCTAATGATGCGTGCATCTGCTTCTCCGGACATGCTGACCCTTTCTTCCTTCAAGACATTGAATTTGTCAGATGCTCTATGAATATGTTTTTTTCCTTGTTTGGTGATGCCATTTCTTCTGCTCAACACTTTATCAATCTTTCCCGGCATGTCAACCTTTTGCTTCCTGGTATTCTTTATCTTGTTGCTGGCCAGTTTATGAACGTGTTTTTCATCCATCAGTGTTTTGATGCCATGCCTTCCTTTAGCTCGTTCAAATTCTTGTTCTCTCGGAGAGGAAATTTGACCTGACTTCCTATTGATAATTTCTTTTACTTTCACATTTGTGTTATTGGAGGCTTCATCTCTGACTACATCATGATCATCATAGTGGCTGCTTTCCGATTTCAAAGCAGCAACATTTTCGCCAGAGTTTTTCTTAAATGGTGTGGCTTGTTTTATGGATAGCTGCTGCTTCTGAGGATTGATCAACTGATTCTTGGATGCCATTTCACTCCCTCCTTGTGGTCTCATCTCCAACAACATTGGTTCTTCCCTCAGCTGTTCTCTATGATGCTTTTCTTCTTGAGGCCCATTTTTGGGGAGCATGTATGACTTCTGAACTCCAAGATGGTTCCGAGACTTCTTTTCATTGTTCATGATGTGCTTGTTTGCATATTTTTTTTCTGGTTGAATAATATCACTATTGATTTCTTTTTCTTCCTGAAACGAAGACTTAACTTGTGATCTTTCATGAACTTGTTCCAGCATATTATTTAGAACTGGATCTTTGGTTCTGCCCTTTACTGTGCCTTTCTGTTCCCTGTTCTTTGTGTAATCCTGTTTTCTTCCGTTCACATGAACATCCTTTTGACTTTCTCTAATGAGATTCTTTTGAGAAGAACTGTAATTATGCTTGTCTGCTTTGATGCTAGCCTTCTCAAAGCTTTTCAATTCTTTTACTCCCTCCAGGTCCCTCCTTGGTGGTTTGGCCTTCTGGATGAGAAAATTTTTATATGAACCAAACACCAGCTCCTCATCCAGAGTTGCAGGCATTTTGAAGGCTTCTATCACTTTTTGGTTTTTCATAGGTATTGAATTTTCTGTTTGTCTGTTCTTCAGTTCAGTCTTGTTTGTGCTTCCTTTTGCAGTATGGTTGGATCTCATTCCATGATTTCCTTCTATTTTCTGCATATTATCTGAATCCACTTTCTCTGGAAGGTTGTCCAGCCCCATTAATTTGGCTATTACATTTGGAATCCTGCCCTTCTCTGGGTTGGATTGCACCGAGACTGTCTGGCGTTCCCTTTCTGAAATAGCATTGAGATTGCTAGAGCTTGTTGATCGCTTATGAGAAACTTCAGTCTTCACATTTGAGTTTCTGCCCTCCTTAGAGTAGGTATGAGTGATTGGCCTCTGCATGAAAATAGCCTTTCCAACTTGTTGTATGTTTTGAGTATTTTTTGAGGGCTTGTCAAAGGAGAAAGTTGGTCGTGCCAGTTGCTTTTGCTCAGAAATGTTGATTCTTCTGTCTTCGTCATAGTCATCATCATCATTATCCTCCTCTAATAGTGTGATCCGATTTTTCTTCTTCGGGGTAACCATAAACTCGGAACTTTTCTGCAGATCTGCTAGCATCCTGAGGGACTCTTCCAAATCAATAGCTCCTTGTAGTAGTTCCTTTGCAAATTGTATTGAATATGTATCCATGTTTACACCATTGGAGCAGGCTCTTAATATCTGGTTTAGTTTCTGTGCACCTTTGGATATCTCATTTATCTGCACAAGGGAGAGAGTAGGATAGTGTCTAGTTGAAGTTAGTTGCCTATCCAAATTGCTTGGTCTTTCTCTCGTGCTGAATTCCATTGTTCCCCTTTTGATTTGGTGAAGGAAACCCATAATTGAATCACCCATTTTTAGTTTTGCTCCATTCTCAAAGGCAAAAGCCAGGGCTAGGGACATATCTGAGCTCTGACCTTTCCCATATGGAACAATCTGATTTGAAACTTGTCTCGTGTTTGCTGATCCTTGAATTGTGCTAGACCTATTCAGCATCTTCCCGCTTCTGGAACTAACCTGCAAAGCATCAAACAATTTAACTGACAAGACTGTTTGTTAACTGCTTTTAATTTATACGATGAATCATACTAACTTACAATTTCATTAGCCTTTGCATTTCTGGATCCTCTGTCTGTTTGCTTGGTGTAAGCATATGCATCTGTTTGGACATGTTTAGCAAAATTGGATCACATAAACTTGCAGGAAATTCAAGTTTGATAGTGCAGTTGATGCTAGCTACCCTGAGCAGATATTTACATCAAGATATCATAGTGTATATTCTTTTTCTACCATTGATCATGAGAATGTCCATGTAAGTATGTAAGCAAATCAATCGTCAATACTGTCTTTTAAGTATTGCTGGGTAAATGGGGAAGGTTTGAATGTTTGATTAAGACAATCTTCAAGATAACATAACTATTCCCCTACTACTGATGTTTAATTTCTCTTCTCTATTCTAGTACAAGCCTCAGTTAATTACAATAAACAAACTTGTCAAGTATCCAAGTAAAAGTACTTGTATTTGGATTTTGGAACATGTATGATTTATCTAGAGCTAGCATATAAGGAGGGATAAAATTGAAATCTAGAAAACCAGAAAACAAATTGGGAAATGATGCATCCATTGCTTGTAACTGGCTAATGTCATAACAAGCTATTATATGTTTTACTAATTGATTACAACACAGCATCAAGAACTGCCAACAAAGACAAGGTAAACAAACCAAAAGTAAACGGAGAAAATGGCTCATTGAAATCGAATAGCCGTTTTATTGTGTGAAGGATACAAAATTCATGTTTCAGAAGCCAGCAGGACAAGACTAGAAAGAGCAAATGTTCCATTGGAACTTACCTACAGGCAACTGGTGGGATTGGTTTGACCTCTGAGATGAAGTCATCCGTTCTTTCCTAAGCCTCAGATCATCCAGCAGTTTCTGTGCAAAATCTGATCTCTTGGCCATTTTCTGTCTGTGACACACTCCTCTAACACTGTAAGCTTGATCAATATGGAATAATGTGTTGGTTGAGCCTAAGCCTATTAGTTCGAGAGGAATATTGTCATGCTGTTCCCTTAATGGTTGAGAGGGTACTATCAGAGTTGGGTGAGGAGTGAGGTCTGTCATCAAGTGATACATTAGTATATGTGAATAATATTTGACACTGAGAAAGATTGACGTCAAAGTTATAGCTCTTTATCTTTCTATCACTCACTGGCATGGGTGCGTGTATGTGGGTGTAAGCATCTTACTTTTATTCTATTCCAAGCAATTCCCTGAGGTGAGAGTTAGATCTCAACATGGGGCTTCCTCTCTAAGTTTCTTTACCATCTCCCACTTTTCTTTTCCAATGCATGTGTGTGATAAAACTAACATCTGTAAATTAAAATATAATAAAGAAAAGGGAAAACTTCAACCCGATAGAGATGCATATTTCCCTGTTTTACACACTAATGCATGTATGTGTGTGTGATAAAACTAACATCCTCCAACTTTTATTATTGAATGTTCCAAGTGTTTAAAAATCCGAACCGCAGAGTGAAGGGTGCTCTTTTTGGTCGCACAAATCCTCTTTCCCCAAGTGTTAATAAACATCGTTAGAAAGATATAAAGTTTTTGTTTTAACTATGAATCGAGGTTTATTGAACTTTATTATTTACTGTAATAGATTTTCAATAACGACAAAAAATGGGAGTTAGATGATACAATTCTGTGTAATAGTGATATTGTATTGCTATCGCACTCTGAGTTAGTGCCCAACTCCTTACAAGGTATGAAACTTTGCTATAATTTTTTCTGTTTTTCCCCTTTACGATTCTTCTCTTATTTATGTAAGCATAAAGATACCGAGAAATAAAGCACTAACAGAAACGGTTAGGCTCTCCCCTTGCGCAATGCTCCAGCTCACATTATAACAAAGTCGTTGAACCTGCCAGGCACCTTGCGTTTCCTGATTTCACGTGGTGCCTCCTATGATTCTGGAACCTTCCAATTTATCAGCTCATCTTCACTAGTTCTCATTTCTTCCTGGGCTTGATAGTTTTTGGCTTCCTCTTGGGCTTGAGAATCAGCCCATTTACTTAACTGGTCTTGGACCCCTTTTTTGTCAAGCACTAGGCCCGACCAGTTACCCCCCCCCCCCCCCAAAAATAAAATTCGACCTTGTCCTCAAGGTCGGACAAGTTATACAGTTTACTGAAGCCTTGAATTCTTCCCAAGTAGAATCGGCTCGACAATATTGCGACAGGTGCTAAAAGCGGTTTGTTGCATTGGCTAAACTACGCGGCAAGGGTAACAAGTAATAGAGGGTTCTCCCTTGTAAGCTTTGAGTAGAGAGACATGGAAAGTGGGATGTATTTTGCTGTCGGGAGGAGGTTGGAGTGTATAAGCTACGGGACCGGCATGCCCGATGATAGGAAAAGGTCCAAAATAGCAGCGGCACAGCTTGGAATCAGTCGTTTGGCTACAGTGGACTAGCGGTACGGCTGCAGCTTAACCAAGACCGAGTCTCCAATTTGAAAATGGACATCCCTGCGATGCTTGTTTGCCATATGACGCATTCTGTTTTGTGCTTGCAACAAGTGTTGGCGAAGCTGTTGCTGAATGCTGTCTCTAGTACTTAAACTCTCATCCACTGCTTGGATGGGTGAAGAGCCCCTTACATAAGCTGGGATTGAAGGTGGAGTGTGCCCATAAACAGCCTGGAAGGGTGTCATGCCAATGGATGAATGATGACTAGTGTTGTAATGGTATTCAGCCCACCCCAAATAGTCACCCCACTTCTTTGACTGATCTGCTACGAAAGCCCTCAAATGTTGCTCCAAATAACGATTCAACACCTCCGTTTGCCCATCGGTTTGCGGGTGGTATGCAGAACTTAATTTCAGCCGTGTGCCCATGAACTCGAAGAGCTTCCTCCAAAAATGACTGGTGAAGATCGGGTCCCGATCGGAGACTATAGTTCGGGGTATTCCATGTAATTTAATCACCATGTTACAAAAAAGTTCAGCAACTCGCATAGCAGTATAGGAAGTGGGCAAGGCTCCAAAATGAGCATATTTAGTCAAGCGATCAATCACCACTAAAATTGTTGTATTCCCTTTGGAGTTAGGAAATCCAACGATGAAGTCTAAGGCCAAGTCCTCCCATACCCTTTCCGGAATTTCCAGTGGTTGCAATAGACCTGGGGGGGGGGGGACTTCGGTTGAGTATTTGATAGTTTGACAAACACTGCAATTTGCAACAAATTCCTTAACCTCCTTTCGTATGCCCTTCCAATAGAAGTTGGCACCAAGTCTTTGATAGGTTTTCTCGGTTCCAGCATGTCCTCCTGTCGGGGTTTCATGGAACTCCTACAACACTACGGTTTTCAAGTTGGAGTGTTGGCTAAGAAAGAAACACCTCTGTGAAATATAAGACCATTTCGAATCGTGTAAGCCGAATTGTGACACTGACACGGACTCGGCAAGTGTACCGGGTCGTTGCAAGTAATAAAACGGTAAGAACCGGATATCGTCCTCAGGGATCGGTTGCCAATTACCAATTCACAAACTCAACAACTATCTAGACTAAACTATGGTATGAGAGATCAAAACATAAAACAAAGCAATACAATATTTTTGGTCTTTTTGGACTTTTAACAAACACTTGGAGTGCAGAATTGACAAATGGATGAGATTGTCAGGGTTAGACTACACTAATCCTCCCTTGATTGCAATGAAATGGTTAACAACACAATTCCTAATTCAATTATGCCAATCAAGCCTTTTTGAAATACTCAAACCCTAATGTCTTAGGTGGAATGAGCCTAAAACCCCAAATCAAACCCTAATGTCTTAGGTGGATTAACCTGAGATTTTGCATTAAGAGCCAAGACTTATAAGATTGCAAGCACCCCAAGACCTATGTCTAGGTTCATGAACTACTTGACATTTGATTCAAGAGCATGCCTTAACATCAATCTTTCAATTGTCTATCAAAGCAACAAATCATTCCATGGGTAGCTAAGCCAAGAAAAGCATTAAGCATAGAATCAAATACTCATAAAGAAATAGGAAATTGTATTAAAACCAATTCAAAAGACAATCAAGTTCAGAAAAGCTACATCTAAACCCAACAATGGGGGAATTAGCTACACATGATAAAGTCTACAAAAGAGAAAGAGAGAAGAGAGGAAGAAAACTCCATGATGAATCCTTCAATCTTCTTCCAATCCAAGAGCAGAGAAAATGTCATCTTTAAGGTCCTAGCCTTCCCTGACCATCGACCCTCTTTAGGGTTTCCAAGCCTCTGCAAAAAAGTCCCCTAATTCTGTTCAGCGTGGCTCTGTTTATAGATGAGTCGCGCGTCACGGCCGTGACGGCTTCTGCCCTGGCACGTCTTTACTTTTTGGTCTGTCACGGCCGTGATGGGTATCACGGCCAGGCTGTGACAGCTTCTGACTTTTGCCTTCTGTCTTTTCAGCTCTGCTTCATCATGGCCGTGATGGGAATCACGGCCAGGCCGTGATGGGCTCTGCTTGTCACATTATCTTCACTTTTCAAGCTCTATCGTCATCCAAGCTCAATCATGGCCGATCCTGAGCATTTTTCATTGATTTCTGCAAAACAACACCACAACACCGCCTTATCCGTTTCATAGGAAAAACTAACAAAAATCAAACTAAAATGGCCTAACTATATGAAAATGCATGCAGAAATGATAATGAAATATGCGTTGAAATCACACTCATCAGACACCCTGCTACCCCGCATGTTATAAAGCATTTAAAGGACAAAGATATAAAACCAATCATGCATTAACTGAATAAAATGAATTATTTGTTCATGGGTAGAAAGGTCGCACATGAACTAGTTCTCAAAACTTGCAGAAAATAAAACAAGTTAAAAACAATTAAAACATAAGCATGAACTATAAAGAAAACCCAACCCTGATGTCACATTACAGAGCTGGTATAACCAATTCGAATAACAATTTAGATAAACAAACTGAAACTAAACATAACTAACTACTAGAAGCGGCTCCTCAGAGTCACTCCTCAGCAAGCTGCTCACCGTCCTCTGCAAGGTGCCGATCAGGCCAAACAAACAACAACGGGGAGTAAGAATCATGTAAACATATACGGCATGAAGATAGGAAGCAAGGTAAAAATACAGCATAGCATCATCATAACATATATATATATATACACACACATCAACATCCAATCAACATTATATCAACCAAGAATGCTATGCAGTGCAGTGCAATACTACTCCACTACGCCAACATGCATGTGGATCCAACTAACTCAGGATGTCAACTTTGGAGTTACATATCCGTATTGGCCATATCAGCACCAACACCGGCAGTTCACAAACCAGTGAACCCCATGGATAGCCGCATATTATAATCGGATACGCACCTCGGGGGCGCATGGTCGACCAAACCATGGGTGAACCACCCGAGACTTGGGCCAGATCATCATAACAGGACGACCTCCCCTATATTAAACATCCCCCTCAACATCATCTCCAATGCTCTATGCAAGTGGCACAACAACAAACAAGGCAACCACCTCCTTTGCTTGGGCCAAAAAACACCCAAGACTTATCACCAACATCAACATCAACACCTTAGACCCAAACCATGGGGTCAAGCTCCCCAGGCCAAAAAGCACCAAGGTCCAACATCTCGACCAAAAAGCATGAGGAGATGATACTGAGAAATAAAGCACTAACAGAAACGGTTAGGCTCTTCCCTTGCACAATGCTCCAACTCACGTCATAACAAAGTCGTCTAACCTGCTAGGCACCTTGCGTTTCCTGATTTCACGTGGTGCCTCCTCCTCTGTTTCTGGAACCTTCCCATTTATCAGCTCATCTTCACTAGTTCTCATTTCTTCCCGGGCTTAATAGTTTTTGGCTTCCTCTTGGGCCTGAGAATCAACCCATTTACTTAACTGATCTTGGACCCCTTTTTTGTCAACACCAGGCCTGACCAGCTATCATTAGACTTCACTTATGAAAACAATAACCCAAAAAAAAAAATCTTTATTAAACATCAAATTGGTATATTTACATATTTTTCATTTAATTTTCAAAATGAACACATTTGAAATTAAAAATTAAAAAATGGTTAAAAGTATAATATAATTATTAGTGAGATTATTTTCGTCACAAATGGATTCATGCATGCATTCAAAAAATCACGTATTCACATATTAATATATTATATACCATTAAAACCATCATGAAAAGTATTTGAGGAAATTTAAAATTGATCTGATGATACATCAATACTACAATTACTAAAAAAATACATCAATACTACATAAATCCATTCTTATTATAACATTAGTATGAAGTAAAAAGTTGACTACTTTCACTTCTTATTTATATCCACTTATTATCATTCTTCCTTCTAATCTCAGCCTTAGTAAACACTCCATATTAACCATTGTATCAGCAATTTTGTCGAGAAAATTATTGCGTTACCATCTGATTTTGGTAACTGTCAAATCTAACTTTGAAATCGCAGCCACCATAATCATAATAGCAACACCTATACTTCAACTAGTGCACTCTGCACACTAGTTTTCCTTCTCTTTTTCATTGTTTATTTGACAAATGCATAGACATAAGACCCATCTCCAATGTTGCACAAGTTTCTTGTAACTGATCTTTTTCAGTCTAACGTCTCATGGAAGATTTAGTGGGTACTTAGATGATATCCATCAACATTAAATAGTCACAGTTACAAGAATTAAAATTTACTTATATTAGGAAATATGAGGATTAAACTGGATTTTTTTTTCATTGACTAAATATAAATTTACGTTTCTAAAATTAAATGGAATTTCTCCTTAATGTTTCTATTATAAATTTTTGAAAGGTTAAATTAATTTGTAGTTCTCTGAATTATTTAAAATTTTTTAAATAGGTCTCTGTATTTTAAAGATTTGTAATTGAGAAAATGTAGAAAATTTATAATTAGGTCTCTCGTATATTTTTCCGTTAGGATTCCACTACATCCACTCATCATTTGTGAGTCCTCGAATTTTTTGAATTAATTTTTTTTTTGAAATAGGTCTCTATACTATTTAGAAAAAATCAAATAGGCCATTTTACATTTTTGGAACCATAACAAAATCTTGACGAAAAAGTATATAAAAGAGCCAATTATAGATTATATATATATATATATATAATTTTCCTCAATATATATATGTATATATATATAATTATAAACTTTTTAAAAATATAGAAAATTCTCCAATCACAGATATATTAAACCTTTTTTAGATGGTGTCCCAACTTTGTGTCTTTGAGATGCACCTTAATTCATTCTTATGGACCTATCAAGGTCCATCCCATGCATGGCCCAAAGCCTCTTTATCATTTTCACGTTGGGCCAATGGAGGCTTATATTTAATAATGTTAAAACCATTCTTAAATCTCCAAAAAAAAAAATTCCGTCTTGCAGGTAAGCAACCAACAAGTAAATTATTTTGGTTTAAATTTGTTCCCTAACTTTTATTGATATCAGGGATGGCAATTTTACCCGTACCCGCGGATAAAATCCGCAACGGGTACGGGGCGGGTAGCTAAACAGGTATCCACGGGTAAAATAAACGGGTAATTTCAATATCCGTTTGTAAACGGGGCGGGGACGGGTATCATACTATCCGTGCCCGCGGATACCTGCACCCGTTACCTAATTACTATAATACCTTGACTATATATATATCTACTAAATTGCTATAACCTAATTTCCCTTCCCATCACGGTTCACACAAACACAATCCCTACATGCGGCGCTGAGCCCCTTCTTTTCTTTCCTTCTTCTTCAGCCCACAGTCCCACACCAAACCTAGATCTGCTCTTCCTTCAACCCAGATCTGATTCATAATCACCTACCACCGCTACCACCAACCTAGATCTGAAGGAGGAAGAGATGAGGAAGACGACGCAATCCAGGGAACGATGGCAAGATGGATGATGCATCTTGGATCGGGAGCTAGCACGGTGGTTATATGGGCGGATAATCGAGGAGATCTGCCGGAAGTGGGTGTGCGTGGGTCGTGTGTTGAGCAGAGCTTGGCGGAGAAATCCGAGGCTGAAGAAGGTGAGCTCGTGCGTGGTGATACGTGGGAGGATTCGTGTGGCGGCATTTCTTCTCCGAGGCGAGGCATGAACAACGAAACTGGAGTTAGCCGCGGCTTGCAGTGGGACGTCTGGACTCGCAGCAAAGGGGATGGAGCTTGAGAGCGTGGAGAAGGAGGAGGAGGGGAATTCAACTGTTTCCCCAGCACCCCAGAGCGTGGAGAAGGAGGAGGCAGTACCAAAGATGCGAACTTGAGAGTCTCCATCTATGCTCTTATCTGATGCTTCGCTTACCCAACATCATAACTACCCATGGATATCCGCGGATATCCGCGGATCCGTTAAGAACCCGTCAAGCGGGTACGGGTGGATTTTTTATCCAACGGGGCGGGTAGCGGGTAACAAGTATCCGTGTCCGCCCCGCCCCGTTGACATCCCTAATTGATATATCAAATAAGTTCTCATGTTTAGAAAAGTTAATACTTTTTCTTCCTCCGCAATCCCTAACCACAAGAGAGGACTCAGTGTACCTAGTTGCGCGGAAGAAAAAGGTCATTTGCCAAAATGCCTCTCCACATCACCAAAAGCTAAAGAATTTAGTGGATTTGCTGCAACCAAGACAACTCAAGTTGATTTCCTCTAATGGTTTCTTTGGTTTGAGAGAGAAAATGGAAAGAGAGAATATATATATAGGTAAAAAGAAAATGATGAGAAAAAGAATAAATTTTAAGAGCTGTTTGGTATCAGATAAATATGAAAGAAAATGAAGAGAAAGAAACGTGAAATAAATTTTAAGAGCTGTTTGGTATCAGATAAATATGAAAGAAAATAAAGAGAAAGAAATGTGAAATCCTCTAATAATATATTTTTTATTGTTTTCACAGTAAAGTTTTGAAAATAATAAAGAAAATAAACCGGTGACATATTTATAAAAAGTAATGAAATTGAAAACATATTAAGTAAAAAAACAAAATTTCCCTTATTCTATCTGTATACTAATAATACCTATATCATTTTACCACATGGGCTTTCATTATTTTGCTAATCATTCTAATTTGGGATTTGATTTTACCATCCCATAAATTACTATTCCCACCCCGTTGTCCCTCTAACTTTCATTTATTCACTAAATACCCTTCTTAATTCTAACCATATATTTCTCTTGCCCATCTAATATACCTCATTCTCCATTTTCCCCCTTCTATTCTCCCTCATTCTCCTCTGTGAACACCCATTTTTGTCTGTCTTCATTTTATTATCATGATTTTATATTTCAGGGAGACTAGAAAATAATAAGAAGGAAAGAAAGAAGAAAAAGAAAATAATGAAGAAAGGAGGAGATTCATATCTGATTTGCTATTGGACGGAGAGGTCCCGTCCATTGCATTTCATTTGCTATTGGACGGTCCCGTCCATTGCATTGCATTTGCTATTGGACGGGGAGGTCCCGTCCATTACATTGCATTTGCTATTGGACGGGGAGGTCCCGTCCATTGCATTGCATTTTCTGTTGGACGGGGAGGTCTCGTCCATTACATTGCACTTTTTGTTGGACGAGTAGGTCTTCCATTGCATGTTTAAGTTTCTGTTGGATGAGTAGGTCAGGGGAGCTGGATGGACTCACCGCAGGAGCAAATTCGAATTCCAACCCAACCTTTGCCGCAAGGAACCATACATGCGAGAAGGGCTACTTGGTAAAACCATATAAAACTATCACGTGAACATTGTCATTTACCATTGCGAATAGCATTTTTAACTTTCTGTTGGACGAATAGGTCTTCCATTACGTGCTTAACTTTCTGTTGGACGAGTATGTCTTCCATCGCATATTTAATTTTCTGTTGGATGAGGAGGTTCCGTTCATTGCATGTTTAAACTTCTGTTGGACGAGGAGGTCCGTCCAGTGCATATCTAATTTTACATATCTAACTTTCTATTGGACAGGGAGGTTTCGTCCACTGCAATTTTATTTTCAGGCTGGAGGCTAAAGAATAAAGAAAGAAATAAGAATAAGATAATGAAGAAAGGACGAAGAAAAGAAGGACAAAAGGACAATCAGCGAAAAGAAGAAAAGAGATTGAGTTACTTCTCCTAACCCTAAAAAACCCTATTTTACATATCAGACAAGACCTCTTTTCCTCCTCCCACTCTCCAACCACCCATGCGCCTCCTCTACCCATTGGTCCTTCTTCTTCCTCATCTCCTCCCTCATTTTAACCTAGCAGCCCCACTCCTAACCCTAAAAAACCCATCTTACATATCAGACAAAACCCCATCTCCTTCTCTCTTCAAACACGCAACCTTCACATCAAATCACCTCCTTTCCGTTGCTCGCGCCACCCCCATCTGGACACACGTGATCTCTGCTTAGAACCACCCAAGTTTCGGATTTCGTGAAGACCAACCTTGAAGCCACTAGGTAAGAAGAAGCATGAAGCTCTCTCCTCCATCTATAAAAAGACGAAGACATAAGGGGAGACGAAGAGAGAAAGGGAGACAGAGAAAAGAGGAGGGGACAAAGATAGAGGGGGAGAGAGATTTTTATCTAATATTTTCTTTGTGAAGAAAAGAGATTAGGGATTTGAATTTTTTTCTCTTCTCTGTCATTAGAGTGGTTCCAAATTTTCAGAAGAATGGAGGGTTAAAAGAGTCGGTGAAGTTGAAATGTAAGGGTTTTGATCTTGAAATCTTACCACTGGGAGAAAACAAAATCATTGTTATTCTGCTCTCATTTGTTAATCCTTGTTCTCTTTGTTGATATTATTCATAAGTTTCTCGTGACATTCTTATTTTTATGTGTATCTGTTTACTGAATAAGTTAGTAAAACGTTTCATTTCTACGTTTCATTTCTGTTCTATTTCCAAGAGGTTAAATTATTTATTTTACATAAAAATAGAAGATGGTCACTTAATTAAAACAATCTTATTTCTTGGGTTGCCCTATGACAAGTGTCATGTTCAACCCTTTAGATTTTGAGGTTGCCCTGTGGACTTATGATAAGCCTCTGGCTTATCTAGTTTTATGACTAGATGAACTAGGGTTTATATGCCAATTTATTCGAGTTCACTCTCGATTTCGCCCGAATTTGCCTTGTTTTGTTCCTAAGTTGGACTTTGACTCGTTTTGCGTCTTTTGTGTAGTTTTTAGGTTATTTTGGATAGAATTACGCTTGTGGTTGCTTGTGTTGTTTTCAGATCCATAAGTGAAGCTTTAAGAGTTAAGAAAAGTGAAGAATATGAGCCAGACAGAGCCCATCACGGCCTGGCCGTGATGACCATCACGGTCATGATCAAGCAGAGCAGAAGGGGCAAAAGTCGGAAGTCGCATCACGGCTTTGGCCGTGATGTATATCACGGCCGTGACCTAAAACCCACACAAGTCGAAGTCGTCACGGCCTCAGCCGTGATGTTTATCACGGCCGTGACAATCCAGGAGGCAAAAGTCGAAACCTGTCACGGCCTGGCGTGACACCGTCCCGGCGTGGCGTAGCAGATGGTGGAGACGAAGCTATCACGGCCTAGCCGTGATGAGGCTCACGACCGTGATGTTCAAGATTTGAAAGCGCGCCCAACCCAGAATGCGTCACGGCCTGGCCGTGATGGCCATCACGGCCGTGACGCGTGGCCTCCCTATAAATAAGAGCAGATCGTAAGCATTTGAGGAGTTTTTGGATCAGAATTTTTCAGAGACTTTTTGTAACCCTATTTTCGGGATTTCTTCTTCTCTTCTTTTCTCTTAATTCATAGGCTTAGGATGGATTCCAATTGTACGTTCGTTGTTGTTACGGACATGAGGAACTAATCCTCTTGTCTAAGGGATCGATGAAGCCACCCATGGCGGCATAGTATTAATGTAATGTAATTCTCTCTCCTTTAATTCAATTATGATTTTCCAATTCTGTTTTCATTGTGTCGATTATATGCTAGCGTGATCGACTAGTTAAGCGTGTTGAGGCCTAGCGGCGATTCGCGTTTCAGAACTTGAATTGGGAACATCGGTCGAGTATTGCACGAGAGTGAATAGGAGATCGGTGCAACCTATAGGGAACAAGAATTAATAGAATTTGAGATTAGGGTTAAGAGACCTAGCAAGTAATTAACCCAAATCATCGAATACGTCCTAATGAGCACGGAAGTGGATTTAGGAGAATTTAGGGGTCCCGGTTGACATTAAAATTGAACTTAGGGAGGAGAATATCATCACTTGGGTACTTTGCATGATTGGGTAGGTGGATTCGAAACCTTAGATGCTTTTAAATTTCTGAATTCATTCACCTTAGCTTTAATCGATTTCTTAATTGAATTGCAATCTTAATCTCTCTCACAACAATTTTCTTCGCTTAACTGAACCTATTGAATTTCTTACGAAATTAGTCGAATTGGTAACCCAATCCTTGTGTTCGACCTCGGTAGAATCTTACCGTGTTTTTATTACTTGCGACGACCCGGTACACTTGCCGGAGTCACAACAAGTTTTTGGCGCCGTTGCCGGGGATTGGCACAACCAATTTTCCTAATTTTTAGGAAATTCGGCTGTTTGGTTAAGCTGACTTTTAGTTTTATTTTCTTTTATTTAATTGTTATTATTTTTCTCTGCTTCTTTGATTCCACTTGGTCTTTGCCTGTTTTTGTATGCGAGGTACCCTCCTACCAGAGGACTTACTATTTGATTCCGAGATAACCAGGACCGAGCGGCAGTTAAGAAAAGAGGCCAGAGAAAGGAAGAGGTTGGAAGCAATTAAAATAGAAGGCATGGCTGAAGAAAATCCTCCTCCTCCTCCTCCTCGTTACAAGCCTCTCTTCGAGTACGATCTACCAAGCTTGGTGGATTGTGACTCTTCTATTGTGAGAGGCAACTTGAACACAGACTCCTTCAGAGTTGAAGCATGTGTCACATTCCAGCTCCGGGAGAATCAGTTTGATGGGAGTGGAAAGCAAGACCCGCATAGACACATCACTCGCTTCCTTGAGGCGTGTGACTTACAGAAGACAAGAGGAGTCTCACAGGATGAGTTTCGCTTGCGACTTTTTCCTCTCTCTCTTAGGGATGTCGCTCACGATTGGGTTGACAGCTTGGATAGGAACAGCATCAGAACTTGGGAGCAAATGGCACAGAAGTTCCTAACCAAATACTTTCCTCCTCAGAAGGCGGCACAAGCAAGAATAGCCGTCACTTCATTCAGGCAAACGGAGGATGAAACATACAATGAAGCATGGGAGAGGTACAATGGTTTGTTGAGAAGATGTCCCTCTGCGTTCTTTGACCCGGTTTCCAAAGTGCAACATTTCTTTAATGGGTTGAGAGGACGCTATCAGATGAACTGTGATGCCGTGGTGGCGGTTCTTTTTGTATATTTATCGGTGAGGATGGATGGGCACTGTTAGAGAAGATGTCATATAACGATTACAACCAGTGGTAGGGAGACCTCGAGTGGAATCGGTTCGGGACAATGGAAGCCATTTTAGAGCAAAACAGGACTTTTGAAGATGCAAAATGAGGCTTTGTCTGGGAACAAGAGGGTTAATGCTATACACGAGGGAATGCCTCCGGGTTGTGCAAATTGCAATGGAAATCATGACACTCAGAATTGCCCGCTAAATTTCCCTCAAGAACATGTGGACTCTTGCCACAACTTCTATGACACTTGTGCCCCTGAACAATTATCGGAGGAACAATCAAAATCGGAATAGGGGCTACATGAGAAGAGACCATCCGGGATTTGCTTGGAGTGATGTTAATGGTGGTCTAGCCGGTCAACAACACCCTCAACAGAATTGGCAACAACCTCAACGAGTGGTCCGAGACCGAACATTGGAATTCAGAGCAAGCAATAATCTGCGAGCTCCTCCAGGGGCCTAATCAGTTGCAAATATCAGATGGTGGAAGACAACAGTGGGAGCTGGCTTTTGAGAAGTTGTCAACCTTTACAAGCACATCTTTTGAGAAGGTGACCACTGCCATTGACAAGTTGGCGACTCATACAGGATCGCGAATTCAGAATCTGGAGACACAAATAGCACAGCTCGCGACGCAACTTAATGAGCGTCTTCCAGGCACTCTTCCAGGTAGTACTGAGAACAACCCCAAGGGACAATGCAATGTCATATCTACTAGAAGCGGAAGGGTGTTGGAACCTAGCAGGGGTACCACTAGTTCTCAGGATGACAAGGGCCCGGAACAACTACCAGTTGAGGAAGAGCAACCAGAGGAAAGAAGGGTTGGCAAGTGACAAGGGACCAGGAGCAAGGGGAAGGCTGAAACTTGTGGATGAAGAGTTCGAAGGAAGAAGTGGGTTGAACCCCAAGACCTTCCACCCTACATGAAGGTTCCGTATCCGGAAAGATTGAAGAAGCCTCAACAGGATAAGCAATTCAATAAGTTCCTTGATGTCTTCCGAAAACTTCGATTAACATTCCATTCGCGGAAGCCTTGGAACAAATGCCATCATATGCCCGGTTTATGAAGGAGCTTCTCACCAAGAAGCGGAGGATAGTAGATGAAGAAACGGTTGCTTTGACCGAGGAGTGTAGTGCCATTCTTCGAGAAAACTACCTCCAAAGTTGAAGGATCCCGGTTCTTTTTCGATACCTTGCACCATTGGGGGATGACTGTGGGGAAGGCATTATGTGATCTAGGGGCAAGCATCAACTTGATGCCCCTCTCTATGATGAAGAGGTTGGGGATCCAAGAAGTTAAGGATACACGGATGTCGCTCCAACTCGGCCGACCGCTCTATAAAATATCCTTATGGGGTGGTCGAAGACTTGTTGGTAAAGGTGGACAAGCTTATATTTCCGGCGGACTTTGTAGTGCTTGATATGGACGAAGATGCCGAGGTTCCTCTCATACTTGGGTAGGCCCTTCTTGGCCCTTTGGGGTGCCTTGATAGATGTGCGGCAAGGGAAACTCACTCTAAGGGTGCAAGATGATGAGGTAGTCTTCAATCTCTTTGAAGCAATGAAGCACCCTGTAGAGAGGTCGGAAGTGTATCGAGTGGATGTGGCGGACCCAACTGAAAAGGTAAAGGCAACTCGAGAAGACAATGATCCTTCACTTGCAACAGTATCAGTAGAATCTCATGAGAAAGACAGTGAGGAAAAAGGCCCTTCGGGGGATGAAGTCTACCTTGAGTGGCTACGAGACATGGAACCCATACCGAGTCTCCCAAGGGAAGAATGTGCAAAGGAAGAGCTCAGTTGCAAGGGCAAGAAAAAGAAGGGTAAAGCACCAAGGTTGAAAGGTAGCACAACCGTGGTGGTCAATAAAGACAACAAGTTGATCCCCAAAAAGACCATCGCGGAGTGGAGAGTGCGTGCGGATTATAAAAGGATGCTGGACTTAAATGAGCTGTCCGGGAACCGCTTGCGAGCATGTAAAGGGGCACAAACCTACAAAGAACGGGCCAAGGAATGGCATGGCAAGAAGGATCTTCCTCCGGATTAACCCTTAGGGGTGACTTGAGTCAGGCTCGGGACGTTAAACAAGCGCTACTTGGGAGGCAACCCAAGCAAGGTATCTATCTCTTCTCTTAACTTTTGTTTTATTTTTTGCTTTTAGTTTTTTTTTTTTTTGTTGTCACTCTTGAATAATTTGAGAAGATCAAGAGTTGTTGTATGAATGTCGTGTCGGCAAGCTTGTTGGATTTTTAATTGAATTGAGCATGGATTGATTGCATGAATTACTTGATCATTGATGATTTCCTCCTAAGGTCGGAAAATAGAAAAGTTGATCCCCACTTAGAAATTGAAAATTGAACTTTGAGATTTATTATGATTGCTTGATTTATGATAAGTTTGGGGTGAGGAGGTGCACACACTAGGAATAGTATCTCGGTCAAACAGTTTGCGAAATGTCCAGGTGAGGATTTTGAGCCTCCAACTCTGTTTTTGAATGTGTGAATCACTGTAAGTTGCACTTCCCCGAATTTGCTTGAATCTCTATATGGTTTGCATGATTATATGTTGCATCAAATGATTTAGGCAATTTTCTTTGAATAGCTACTTGGCCTGAAAAGAACCATCCCCAATGCATGTTCCCTAGTCAGCCAAATTGAGCCCAATTGACCTATTGTTTCTTGATGACCCTACATTACGAGCCAAAATCTGAAAAAAACCATGTTAACCCAATCTTAGGATTAGGAGAGCATGGAAATGAGCAAGAGAAAGGTTGAGAGAAACTAAGTTTGGGGTGGCTACAAGGTATGTGTCATATTGGGATGAGAAAAAGAAAATAAAGGTTGACCCAAGGCAAAAAAAAAGAAAAGAAAAGAAAAGAAGAAAACAAAAATTGCCAAAAGAAAAGGGGCAAAACAAAAATAATATCAAGGAAAAGGTTGTAGTCACCCGAGCCCAAATGAAAAATGGAAAGAAAGGAATTTGAGTGGAAAATGTGTTTAATGCTTATGCTCTCTTAGTTCCTAAGGACTTAAGCCTAAATATCCTTGTTTATCCTACCCTCAGCCAGGCCCCAGTACAACCTTTAAAAGACCTTTTGATGTTGCATGCATGTTTTCGTGGGAACTATGTTGAGATGAAAATCAAATTCATGGGAAGTGCTCTTGATAAGTGAAATTGAGTGAAAAAGTTGAAAGCCTAGACAAACTTGAGCGAATGAGTGAAATACTAAATGCCCTTGTGAGGAAGGAAATTGTTTGAAATAGGTGATCTTCCTTTGTGTGTATCTTTGAGCCTCAACTTAGAGTAATGATGGCATGAATGACAATTTCTCAATTGTTTAAAGTAGACGAATGTGGGGACTACATTGATGAAAAAAGGGGGGAATCAAAGAAGATAAACTGTTTTGTAAAGTCGCATGAAATTTGTGCGAAATTGATTAGATCTTTAGGCTTGCCAAGTCTTGAGTCGTTTTTGAGTTTTAAGCTTGCTTGGGGACAAGCAAGGTTTAAGTTTGGGGTATTTTGATAAGCCTCTGGCTTATCTAGTTTTATGACTAGATGAACTAGGGTTTATATGCCAATTTATTCGAGTTCACTCTCGATTTCGCCCGAATTTGCCTTGTTTTGTTCCTAAGTTGGACTTTGACTCGTTTTGCGTCTTTTGTGTAGTTTTTAGGTTATTTTGGATAGAATTACGCTTGTGGTTGCTTGTGTTGTTTTCAGATCCATAAGTGAAGCTTTAAGAGTTAAGAAAAGTGAAGAATATGAGCCAGACAGAGCCCATCACGGCCTGGCCGTGATGACCATCACGGTCATGATCAAGCGAGGAAGGGCAAAAGTCAGAAGCTGTCACGGCCTGGCCGTGATGTATATCACGGCCGTGACCTAAAACCCACACAAGTCAGAAGCTGTCACGGCCTAGCCGTGATGTTTATCACGGCCGTGACAATCCAGGAGGCAAAAGTCAGAACCTGTCACGGCCTGGCGTGACACATCACGCAGGCGTGATGGAGAACAGATGGTGGAGACAGAAGCTATCACGGCCTAGCCGAGATGATGCTCACTACCGTGATGTTCAAGATTTGAAAGCGCGCCCAAACCAGAATGCGTCACGGCCTGGCCGTGATGGCCATCACGGCCGTGACGCGTGGCCTCCCTATAAATAAGAGCGGATCGTAACAGATTTGAGGAGTTTTTTGGATCAGAATTTTTCGAGAGACTTTTTGTAACCCTATTTCTGGGATTTCTTCTTCTCTTCTTTTCTCTTAATTCATAGGCTTAGGATGGATTCCAATTGTACGTTCGTTGTTGTTACGGACATGAGGAACTAATCCTCTTGTCTAAGGGATCGATGAAGCCACCCATGGCGGCATAGTATTAATGTAATGTAATTCTCTCTCCTTTAATTCAATTATGATTTTCCAATTCTGTTTTCATTGTGTCGATTATATGCTAGCGTGATCGACTAGTTAAGCGTGTTGAGGCCTAGCGGCGATTCGCGTTTCGAACTTGAATTGGGAACATCGGTCGAGTATTGCACGAGAGTGAATAGGAGATCGGTGCAACCTATAGGGAACAAGAATTAATAGAATTTGAGATTAGGGTTAAGAGACCTAGCAAGTAATTAACCCAAATCATCGAATACGTCCTAATGAGCACGGAAGTGGATTTAGGAGAATTTAGGGGTCCCGGTTGACATTAAAATTGAACTTAGGGAGGAGAATATCATCACTTGGGTACTTTGCATGATTGGGTAGGTGGATTCGAAACCTTAGATGCTTTTAAATTTCTGAATTCATTCACCTTAGCTTTAATCGATTTCTTAATTGAATTGCAATCTTAATCTCTCTCACAACAATTTTCTTCGCTTAACTGAACCTATTGAATTTCTTACGGAATTAGTCGAATTGGTAACCCAATCCTTGTGTTCGACCTCGGTAGAATCTTACCGTGTTTTTATTACTTGCGACGACCCGGTACACTTGCCGGAGTCACAACAACTTACGTGCCACGTTCAACCTCATTTAGATTTAATAAAAAATTTCACAACTAAAGATGTTTTTTTAAATGATTTACGGGGTAAAACAAATATTTTCAAAGTTATTAATAATTTACACAACTAATTTTGGGTAACCATTTTTATGGATGTTCTAGGGTGTCGTGGGGTTAAGTCTCTATGCCTTCCCTAGACGTAATCGACTCCCGATCCCAAACCTTTTTCTTAAAGGGTTTTCCAATTTTCCCGAAATTAAATAAAGTTGGTGGCGACTCCATGTTTTATTTCTCTAAAAGAAAAATCCAAGTTTCTTTCTTTTTGGTCGCGATAGATGGCGACTCCACTGGGGATTCTTTTAAGAGAGTCAAGCCCATAACAATTGGTTTTGCAAATTTTTAGTAACTTGTAGCTTATTTGTTTTACCTTTTATTGCTATACCTTGCTGTTCTTTTTTTCCTTACAATAGTTAAATGACAAAACTAAAAAATGTTTTTATTTTTAGTGATGTTGTTTGGATTGTCCTTTTTGTTTGGGTTTTCCTTTTATTTAAATGAGAAAAATTAGTTGCACATGTATTTTAACTCATGTTATTCTTGTATATGTTTCACTAACAATGTTTTTGTTTCCTCCTCCTTTCTTTTCTTTTTTCCTATATTTTAACAATAGGGTAGAGGACTTATAACCATTATTATATATACCTATGTTTTTGTTTTGCAGGTTTTTCTTGTCTTTTATTTTCTTTTTTCTTTTTAAGTGTTACAGGTTTGTATGCCCCCTTCACACACTTCACTATCTCATATTGCACACACTGTTAGCTCTATACCCGAGCTTGCTCAAAAACCCAAGGATTAGGCGGTGCTCCGACATTGTCATTGAAGAGGTCTTGTACCTCCCTGATACTTGTCGGTTCATCACTCAGATTGTACATGAGATCATGGAATAGTCATATTGAGAGGGTTTATCCCTACTTGTGGCTAGATTCATGAATCAGATCCTTATAAGGGCGATCTGGGGACCATGACTTTTAGAGGTTTAGACCCGTCCCAATTTTCACTAATAGAACAAACCCAGTGGCTGACCTGTTTAGAGTCCTAACCTTAGGGTGTGTCCATCCTTAGGTTTTACCTGGCTTAGGACAAAAGGGGGCATACTTTTCTTTCCTCTTTCTATCATCATAAGCATAAATTGTCGTGCATGCTCATTGTGAATATTCACAAAACTAGGGGCGTCACATTGCCGCCTCAAACCCGAATGACATATTTGAATATTATTGCACATCTAAATATGCGATATGTCATAATGAAGGTGATGCATTGGCAAAGATACCCGTCAGGGTTTTCAACCCCATTGGGTCTCATACAACATGAATCATGCAAGATATATTTGTTTCACTATACTCATTTTTTTTGGAAGACTTTGGTATTCATCTTATAGCAAGAAAATGGAAAAGTTTGGTTCCGAAAAGAGTACTAGCAATGGAAAAGAAATACGAGGACATGATGGATAAGCTCCAATATCACACTTCCCAGCTGGTGGAGCGATTTGAAGAAGCATCTATCCACATTCGTATGAACCATTTGCTTCAGATACCACCAAAGGTGACTGAGTTCTTCAATAATTTTGGGAAACTTGTCAAAGGGTTCAGGAAAAAGAAGATGAAACTCTTAACAAGTGCTTTGTGGAAACTATCAATGTGTTTCTTTTATTTTGATCAAAGGCTCATGATTTGTATCGAAATATTTGTAATGGAATGGAAGTTTTCATCAATGACTGTCAAGCGTTTTTTTAGATGTTATCTATCGAGGGAGTGCATTCTCCCCTAGATACGTCATCAACTATAATTTTACCCTAAAAACGACGTGTTTTCTACGTAAAAATAAGGACGTTGCTAGTACGGGTGTGGTCTATTGAGGAGTGGATTCTCCCTTGGACTTGACACTGTTGAGTCACCGGCAAGTGTACCGGGTCGTCGCAAGTAATAAAATAAAACGGTAAGAAATTACCGAGGTCGAACACAAGGATTGGCCTACCAATTCAACTAATTCGTGAGAAGTTCGATAAGTTGGTTAAGTAACAGAAAGTGGTTGAGAGAGAGAGATTAATATCGCAATTCAAATATCAAATCAAATAAAGCTAAGGTTTTAAAATCAGAAATTAAAATATCCAAGGTCTCAAATCCACCTACCCAATCATGTATAGTACCCAAGTGATAATGTTTCTTCCCTAAGTTCAATTACAATGTCAACCAGGACCCCCAATTTCTCCTATATCCACTGTCGTGCTCAATAGGACGTATTCGACGATTGGATTAATTACTTACCAGGTCTCATAACCCTAATCTCGAATTCTATTAATTCTTGTTCCCTATAAGGTTGCACTAATCTCCTACTCACTCTCGTGCAATATTCGATTAGTGATCCCAATTCAAGTTCTAAAACGCGAATCGCCGATCAGCCTCAACACGTTTAACTAGTTAATCACGCAATACATATGATCAATACAATCAAATCAGAATTGGAAAACATTCATTGAGAGAAGGGAGAGAAACATACATCACATGAACACTATACCGCCATGGGTGGCTTCATTGATCCCTCAGACGAGGGGATTAGTTCCTCATGCTCATAGACAAACAATCGGACATAACCTCCATAAAATAAGAAAAGAAAAAGGGAGACGCAGCTCCAAAGAGAAAAGAAATCGTCCTAAACGCTACTCTAACAGTGGGAAAACTACTAGGATTCGGATCCCCAAAAGAGCTCCCTCTTCTGATCTGAAACAGCCTTTAAATACGGATTCTGGTTCTTGCTCGCTCGCGGGGTGAGCATCTCTCGCGAGGCGAATTTTAGTTTTGGCACGCATTCAAATTGGATTCTCGCGAGGCGAGAGTGTGTTCATGGGCGAGACTTCAATTCTAGGTCGTGACCTTCATCACGGCTAGGCCGTGATGGTCTCGACTTCCAGTGTCTTCATGATTCGCGAGGCGAGCATCCCATTCAGGGGCGAGCCGCAGTGATGACTGTTCTTGCTGCTTTATCTGATGTTCAGGCTCGCGAGGCGAGCATCCACTCGCGAGGCGAGTATCTCCAGAAGTGCTTTTTCCACTGCTTCTTGACTTTCCTTGACTCTCAGAGCTTCACTTATTGACCTGAAACAACAAAAGAAAACAAAAGCGTAATTCTATTCAAAATAAACTAAAAACTACTAAAAATTCCTAGAACGAGTCAAAGTCTACTTAGGAGCAAAACAAGGCTAAATTTGGGCGAAAACGAGGTTGAACTCGAATAATTAGCACAGAAACCACAGTCCATCTAGTTATAAAACTAGATAAGCCAGAGGCTTATCAGACACCAACTGCATTCAAGCTAGAGGGAACCATACCAATAGATTTGATTGTAGGATAAGTATACTTGTTATGGGTGTATACGACAGTCTTTCTAAGAGCACTCTCGCTATCAAACAGAGGGTGTTAACTTGCACATGCATACACACACACACACACAAATTTTAGGTTTACTAATGAGATTCTAGGATGTTTTAGAGAGTCACATCCTTCTGAGGATTCGGGAACCATTGCACGACCTAGGAAAGGAGACACCAATCAAACCCGAGTTCACAGTACCAGATCTCGGACCTGGATGGCTGCCCGCATGCCTGAGGAAGGAAGAAACTTAAGCTCTGAAATAGACGAAGTTCTCAATAATTGGCGATTTGAACCGTTTGTTGATGTTATTTCCATGAAGTAATTATCTTATTGTACTAAATATGAACTAATGTTTACTTTGTTTGAGACATGAATGAGAATGCAGTAATTTTTCTGGTATTTTCCTTTTGATTCCATCGTTTCTTTTCTCTCTCTTTCATTTCTTTACTTTGTTTAAGCTTTTCCTTCATGAATAAGACTCTTGCCTATACTTCCCCTATTCCCGACTTTTTCTTCTAGGAATACTTCTTCCACTAAAGATTTACCTCAGGAGAGGAACTTTGAGAACTCATTTATTGATTCCCTCACGGCCGTTGATGAATACAACCTTGAATTCGATGAGGAAGAAGAAGACATTGAAGAATTCATAAAGAGGGTGAAACAGTCAGAAGAAGGGATTAGCTCGAGTGATGAGGTTGCAGAGCTGATCAATATGGGAACTGAGGAAGACAAAAAGGAGTTGAAAATAGTGGATAACCCAGAGCGTGAAGAAATGGTTGCACTATTCAAAGAGTATCTGGATGTTTTTGCATGGTCCTACAGAGATATGCCAGGTTTAGATCCTGAGATAGCATCGCATAAAATTCCCTTATACCCAGATATGGTTCCAAAGAAGCAAAAATTAAGGAGGATGCATCCTGAGATGTCACTGAAGATCAAGGAAGAAGTGACCAAGCAGTTAGAGGCTGGCTTTCTGGAAGTAGCTAGACACCCGGAATGGGTAGCTAATATTGTTCCAGTACCAAAGAAGGATGGAAGGGTCAGAATGTGCGTGGACTACCGAGATCTGAATAAAGCCAGTCCAAAGGGCGATTTCCCGCTACCTCATATTGATGTCCTCATAGACAGTACAGCCATAAGTCATAGGTTTTCTTTCATGGATGGGTATTATGGGTACAATCAGATCCTCATGGATGATGACGACAAAGAAAATACAACTTTTATCACTCATTGGGGAACTTTTTGTTATAAAGTGATGCCTTTTGGGTTGAAGAATGCTGGGGCCACTTACCAACGCGCTATGGTAGCATTGTTCCATGATATGATGCATAAGGAGGTAGAAGTATATGTTGATGATATAGTGTCTAAGTCCAAGGAAGAAGAAATCCATGTAGCAATTTTGCGAAAGTTGTTCGAGCGGCTAAGGAAGTACAAGCTGCGGCTCAACCCTGCAAAATGTACTTTTGATGCATCCGCAGGGAATTTACATGGCTTTGTTGTCAGTAGAGAAGGAATTAAGGTGGACCCTAACAAGGTAAAAGCAATACGTGACATGCCAGCACCTAAGAACGAACGAGAAGTAAGGGGTTTTCTTGGAATGTTGAACTATATCGCACGCTTCATTGCAAATTTGACTAGCACATGTGAGCCAATCTTCAAACTCCTCAGGAAGAATAATCCAGGAAGATGGGATGATGACTGTCAAGAAGCCTTTGACAAGATAAAGGCATATTACTTAATCCCCCGGTGTTGGTACCACCTACCCAAGGTCATCCGCTGTTACTCTATCTCACTATATTGCCAACCTCAATGGGGGCAATGATAGGACAACATGATGAATCTGGCAGCAAGGAGCAGGCGATTTACTATCTGAGTAAGAAGTTTAACGCCTGTGAGGCTCGTTATATGGCAATCGAGAAGACTTGTTGTGCGTTAGTGTGGACCTCCAGAAGACTCAGACAGTACATGTTATATCACACCACTTGGCTAATTTCTCGAATGGATCCTTTGAAGTATATCTTCGAAAGTCCTCATATCTTATTAAGATTTTTGAAGTGGCAAGTGATATTGTCAGAATTTGACATCAAATATGTGACTCGGAAGTCCATCAAAGGAAGTGTGATTGCTGATCATTTAGCAGAGAATCCTCTTGAGAATGGACGGCCTGTCAATTCCGAGTTCCCAGATGGAGAGATAATGTCCCTCAAGGAAGATGAAGAAGAGGAAGATGTGTGGAAAATGTATTTTGATGGAGCAGTCAATATACATGGCATTGGTATAGGAGCAGTGGTTATCTCACCAAACGGCAAGCAGATGCGTGGTGGCCGTAAAACTGAAATTTGAATGTACGAATAGTATTGCAGTATACGAGGCATGTGCTGGCGGATTACAAATGGCACTTGAACTTGGTATAAAGCAGTTGGAAGTCTTCGGGGATTCAGCTCTAATCATTTACCAAGTCAATGGTGAATGGCAAACCAAAGACTCCAAGTTGATTCCGTATCAGAAATACTTGACTCAGTTGATTGCAAAGTTCGACGAGATTACTTTCTCGCATTTAAGTCGAGACAAGAATCAGTTTGCTGATGCTTTAGCCACACTAGCTGCCATGACCAAGTTGGACATCCATACCAACGTCCAACCCATCCAAGTTAGAGTGCAAGATGAACCGGCATAATGTACCCATGTGGAAGGGGAACCTAATGGTAAGCCTTGGTATCATTATATCAAGCAATATATTCATAATAAGAAATACTGAGTAGAAGCGAGCGAAGCAAATAGAAAGACCATCCGAAGACTGGCTATGGCCTTTTTCTTGAGCAAGGAAGACCTGCATAAAAGAGGATATGATGGTACCCTACTCAGATGTGTGGATGCTCGTGAAGCTAAGTTGATCATGATTGAAGTTCATGAAGGAATCTGTGGGACTCATGCCAATGGCCACATGATGGCTCGAAAAATCTTGAGAAGTGGCTATTATTGGTCTAGTATGGAGTCAGATTGTATAGATAATGTTCGTAAATGCCAAAAATGTCAGATGTATGCAGACCGGGTTAATGCACCTCCATTTCCACTGCACAATTTAGCATCCCCATGACCTTTTTTGATGTGGGGAATAGATGTCATCGGTCCTATTAATCCCAAGGCTTCCAATGGTCATCGTTTCATTTTGGTGGCGATAGACTATTTCACTAAATGGGTAGAAGCTGCTTCATATGCCAAAGATAATTCAAAAGGTGTTTCTCAAGTTCCTCAAGAAGGACATCGTCTGTAGATATGGGATCCCAGAGAGGATAATCACAGATAATGCCGCTAATCTTAATGGTGCCGAGATTCAAAAGTTTTGCGATGGTTTCAAAATCAAACACCACAATTCAGCCCCTTATAGACCTCAAATGAATGGTGCAGTTGAAGTAGCGAACAAAAATATCAAGAAGATCGTTGCCAAAATGGTTGTAAATTATAAAGACTGGCACGAAATGCTGCCATATGCTCTACATGCTTATCGGACTAATATACGATCAAGTACTGGGGCAAACCCTTTCTCTTTGGTGTACGGGATGGAGGCTATCTCACCTATCGAAGTAGAACTTCCTTCGCTAAGAGTCTTGATGGAAGCAGATTTAGAAGAATCTGAGTGGGTGAAAACTTGATATGAGCAGTTGAAAATGATAGAAGAGAAAATACTGGCAGCTATCTGTCACGGGCAATTGTATCAATGCAGGATGGCAAGAGCTTTCGCTCTAGAGAATTTTGCGCATGAGACTTGGTTTTAAAGAAAATCCTCCCTAATCAGGAAGATGCCCGAGGAAAATGGGCACCAAATTATGAAGGTCCTTATATAGTCAAACAAGCATTCTCAGGATGAGCTTTGATTCTATAAAACATGGATGGGGAAGAGTTACCAAGGCCGGTAAACTCTGATGCTGTGAAAAAGTTCTACGCTTGAGGGCCCGCTAGGTTGAAAACCTGAAAGGGCGACCTAGGCAAAAGTTAGGTCAAAGAACAACGAAAATAAAAGAGAAAAAGAGCCCGCTAGGTTGAAAACCCGAAAGGGCGACCTAGGTAAAAGTTATGGCAAAGAAAAATGAAAATAAAAGAGAAAGAGAGCCCGCTAGGTTGAAAACCCGAAAGGGCGACCTAGGTAAAAGTTATGGCAAAGAACAATGAAAATAAAAGAGAAAGAGAGCCCGCTAGGTTGAAAACCCAAAAGGGCGACCTAGGCAAAAGCTAGGGCAAAGAACAACGAAAACAAAAGAAAAGAAAAGGCCCGCTAGGTTGAAAACCCGAAAGGGCAACCTATGCAAAAGTTAGGGTAAATAAACCTTAGGCTGAAAACCTGCAAAGACAGCCTAGGAGGAGGATATGGTCCAACATTTCTGCAAGCACTCACCACACTGGGGAAATTTTATCCGGCTGAGTATACTGAGGTAAAATTGTTAAAGAATGATTGAAGAAGGTGTGTTTGAAGAATCAGAAAAGGAAGTCAAGATCTATGTCATCAAAAGGCTGTGGGGAATCAATTAAATGAAAATCAAAGGACCAACACTGGGGTAAATTTTATGTGATTCTCGTAATTTTCTTTGTTTATCTTTGCTTTTAATCTTCATGATCCCTTCTGTAATTTTGTTCTCATATTGTTCTTTTCTCTTAAACAAACTAAATTATCATATTCAGGCAAGAGGCTTTTCCTTTATACTCCCCTGTCATGTTCACTCTCATCATGGTCATGTCTCAATAAAAGTAAATATAAGTTTAATGGTATGATTTGATAATTCTAATGGTAGCACCAATGAATGGTTTGAGCCAAAAGGACTCAATATTTCAAATATAATGGAAGAGATAGCATACACTGGTCAACAAAAGGATGATGCAGATAAGCAGGGGAGAATAAACATAACATCCACCTCATATGATTCAGATTCTTGGGTGACCCATGTTGTTAAAAGAATGAATGATGCCTCGGCTTAGAGTGGTCGGTGAACAAGGGTTTGGTTGGTGGAAGTTTTTCCATGAAGCATTTGGTTCCGCTGTCCTCAAAAGGAAGGGATTCTCATTAGTTTCAAATTACGGATTGAGTTTTGTCGAGCTCTGAGGCTCATTGTAATTTAATTTTCGAGCTCTGAGACTCACTGTAATTTAATTTTCGAGTTTTGAGGCTCACTGCAAGTTCATTTTCGAGCTGAGGCTCGCTGCGTGTTTACTTTTCTGTTGGACGAGGAGGTTCCGTCCATTGCATATTTAATTTTCTGTTGGACGAGGAGGTTCCGTCCATTGCATGTTTACTTTTCTGTTGGACGAGGAGGTTCCGTCTATTGCATGTTTAATTTTCTGTTGGACGAGGAGGTTCCGTCCATTGCATATTTGCCTTTCTGTTGGATGAGGAGGTTCCGCCCATTGTATGTTTAATTTTCTGTTGGACGAGGAGGTGCCTCCCATTGCTTATTTACTTTCCTGTTGGACGAGGAGGTTCCGACCACTGCTTTTTTATTTTCGTGCTCTGAGGCTCACCGTAATTTTATTTTCGAGCTCTGAGGCTCACTGCAATTTTATTTTCGAGCTCTGAGGCTCATTGCAAGTTTATTTTTGAGCTCTGAGGCTTGTTGCATATTTACTTTCCTGTTGGACGAAGAGGTTCCATCCACTGCAATTTTATTTTCGAGCTCTGAAGCTCACTGCAATTTTATTTTCGAGCTCTGAGGCTCACTACAATTTCATTTTCAAACTGTGAGGTTTTCTTTTGAGCTCCTCACATTTTGACGGACAAAATACGTGTTCATTTTCTTTACTTGTTCATTACTACAATACATGAAAAGTCACGACTAATCATGTCTTCTAGTATGCAACAAGTAAAAGAGGGCATTGTGAACACCCATTTTTGTCCGTCTTCATTTTATTATCATGATTTTATATTTCGGGGAGACTAGAAAATAATAAGAAGGAAAGAAAGAAGAAAAAGAAAATAATGAAGAAAGGAGGAGGTTCATATCTCGATTTGCTATTGGACGGGGAGGTCCCGTCCATTACATTGTATTTGCGGTTGGACGGGGAGGTCCCGTCCATTACATTGCATTTGCTGTTGGACGGGGAGGTCCCGTCCATTGCATTGTATTTTCTATTGGACGGGGAGGTCTCGTCCATTACATTACACTTTCTGTTGGACGAGTAGGTCTTCCATTGCATGTTTAATTTTCTGTTGGACGACTAGGTCTTCCATTGCATTTTCAACAGAAATAGGTCTTCCATTGTATGCTTAACTTTCTGTTGGACAAGTAGGTCTTCCATCGCATATTTAATTTTCTGTTGGACGAGGAGGTTCCGTCCATTGCATATCTAATTTTCTGTTGGACGAGGAGTTTCCGTCCATTGCATGTTTAAACTTCTGTTGGACGAGGAGGTCCATCCAGGGCGTATCTAATTTTGCATATCTAACTTTCTGTTGGACAGGGAGGTTCCGTCCACTGCAATTTTATTTTCAGGCTGGAGGCTAAAGAATAAATAAAGAAGAAGAAGAAGATAATGAAGAAAGGACGAAGAAAAGAAGGAGAAAATGACAATCAGCGAAAAGAAGAAAGGAGATTGAGTTACTTCTCCCAACCGTAAAAAACCCTATTTTACATATCAGACAAAACCTCTTTTCCTCCTCCCACTCTCCAACTGCCCCTGTGCCTCCTCTACCTATTGGTCCTTCTTCTTCCTCATATCCTCCCTCATTTTAACCTAGCAGCCCCACTCCTAACCCTAAAAAACCCATCTTACATATCAGACAAAACCCCATCTCCTTCTCTCTTCAAACACGCAACCTTCACATCAAATCACCTCCTTTCCGCTGCTCGTGCCGCCCCCATCTGGACACACGCGATCTCTGCTCAGAACCACCCAACCTTCGGATTTCGTGAAGACCAACCTTGAAGCCGCTGGGTAAGAAGAAGCATGAAGCCCTCTCCTCCATCTATAAAAAGACGAAGACATAAGGGGAGATGAAGAGAGAAGGGGAGACGGAGAAAAGATGAGGGGATGAAGAAAGAGGGGGAGAGAGATTTTTATCTGATATTTTCTTTGTGAAGAAAAGAGATTATGGATTTGAGTTTTTTTTCTCTTCTCTGTCATTAGAGTGGTTCCAAATTTTCAAAAGAAGGGAGGGTTAAAAGAGTCAGTGAAATTGAAATGTAAGGGTTTTGATCTTGAAATCTTACCATTGGGAGAAAACAAAAATCATTGTTATTCTGCTCTCATTTGGTAATCCTTGTTCTCTTTGTTGATATTATTCTCAAGTTTCTCATGACATTCTTATTTTTGTGTCTCCGTTTACTGAACAAGTTAGTAAAACGTTTCATTCTACGTTTCATTTCTATTCTATTTCCAAGAGGTAAAATTATTTATTTTACATAAAAATAGAAGATGATCAGTTAATTAAAAAAATCTTATTTCTTGGGTTGCCCTATGACAAGTGTCATGTTCAACCCTTTAGATTTTGAGGTTGCCCTGTGGACTTACGTGCCACGTTCAACCTCATTTAGGTTTAATAAAAAATTTCACAACTAAAGATGTTTTTTTAAAAAACAAAATTCGGGGTAAAACAAATATTTTCAAAGTTATTAATAATTTACACAACTAGTTTTGGGTAACCATTTTTATGGATGTTCTAGGGTGTCGTGGGGTTAAGTCTCCATGCCTTCCCTAGACGTAATCGACTCCCGATCCCAAAGTTTTTTCTTAAAGGGTTTTCCAATTTTCCCGAAATTAAATAAAGTTGGTGGCGGCTCCATGTTTTTTTTCTCTAAAAGGAAAATCCAAGTTTCTTTCTTTTTGGTCGCGACATCCTCCCACCTCTCATTACGCAAAACTTCACACTTAAGATTCAATTATATCCTTGCATCCTCAGTCCAGTGAAACACATTCTACACAACAGAGCTATAATTCTTTCATTTAATAATTTTTTGTTTGAAGACGTTTTTCTTTAATTTTTTATTTTACTTACGGAAACTAATTTCTGTAAGTATAAAATTTGTTAACACTAATGGAAACTAATTTCTGTAAGTATTTATAATTATACTTACATAAATTAGTTTCTATCTAGATTTACTTTTATACTTACGTAAACAAATATTTTCGCAAGTGTTAAATTTTTTCTACTTACGAAAATTAGTTTCCATAAGTGTTAACAAATTTTATACTTATCACTTACAGAAACTGCAGTTTTTGTAAGTAAAAAATTTGCTCACTATTCAAAAATTATACTTTCCATAAGTAAAAAATTTTGATTACTTACGGAAAGTCTAGTTTCTGTAAGTGAAAAAAATTTGACCACTTACAGAAACTACAATTTTTATAAGTAAAAACGTTTGCTTAAAAAAACAGTTAATAAAATAACTTCTCCCTACGCCGTTCCTCATCCAGCTCCATCGTGCCACCCCTCTCGCGCCCAGTTCCCTCCGTTCTTCGTTCTCCTCTGCCTTGTGCGTTGCCTTTTTTTTTGTTGGGTTGGATTCGGGGATTTTCGAGTCATGAAATAAATCAAATGACTGACTAATTACAATTGACGAATGTGTCCCGAAATTAGATATCAACCCCGAAGAAGTTATCAAAGGCAAGGGGTTTTTCTCGGCCTTTTCTTCCTTCATTCATCCGTGTTGTGAATCAAAAATGGCGTAAGTTTCATCTTTGGGATAGTGAAAGTTGGTTTTCTTGGGTGATAAGTCTGTGGGGTGGGAGAAAGTGAGGGAGGAGTGGGGTGAGGGATCATCGGTGGGAAGAATAGGTGAGAGGGAAGGGTTATTTTGGTGAATTGAATAAAAAAAATTGGGATGAGGGAGGTAGGAATATCAATTAAGGAGGTGAGAAAATCAAATCCCTTCTAATTTTTGATATTGCTCCATTTTGTTTCACGAGCATGAACTAAACCTTTTATTTGTTCACAATTTTGCACTGTAAAGAGCAATACATATTCTAAAATCATGTTCCACAAGCGAAGACATATTGATTGACTGCTATAGATATCGTAGGGAGAAAAGATTTAAGAGAGGAGAGATTGCGGTAGAGATAATGGGGTGAAAGAGCAATGATGAAGAAGATAAATAAGTCATTTCAGTCGTAATCTCTCTTCTTCTCTTGGCTATCAACCAAGGGAAAACTATATTTTCTCTTATCTCCTTTTCTCTCTTCTCATTCTCTCTCATACCAACAGGGGCGGAGCTTCTTGAGGACAGGTGGGAGTCATGGCTCCCCTAGCACTTGTAATTATCTATTTACACTACTTGATAATTAATGATGAAAAATATGAATAGACAAATGAAAGTATTAATATTTACTATATGTGTGTATGTACCATTACAACTAGAACATAGAAAATAGAGATAATTATAACATGCCAATGTTGTATGGAGAAAGATAGGTATCCAATTAATAAATGAGTTTTTTTATTTGACTTTATACTAAATGAGCGAGTGCATACCAAACAAAGCATAAGAGTTGTTAGAATCGTTTCCAGCAAGATGAGCTCCTCACCACCCTCGCCAACATATCCAAACTTCGTTTCAGTAGAAGGCGCCGATATACATTCCATAAGAAAACCAGATGGGTCCAGATTCACTCTTGTCTTATATAACATTTTGGCTCGAGTGCCACGACCTTTGCCGTTTGAAACTCTCAAGTCTCAAGCATGAATCAAGCAGATATTTAAAATGAGGAGAAATAGAGAGCGTGAGTGGTTCAAGAGAAGGAAAAATAGGAATGTTGATTGGGGGGATCCAAGACAACAACATGGAAGAAATGGTTCACCCTTTGATATAGCTAGGACAGCTTCCTTCTTTTTCTCTAACTTTCCTGAGAGTTTTGATGTTGGGGAAATGTGGAGTTTTTTTAACAAGTATGGGAAGGTTAGGGATGTCTACATTCCCTCAAGAAAAAGTAAACAAGGCTACAGATTTGGTTTTGTTAAACTAGCTAATGTTCAAGATCCAAGGAAAAAGGAACAGTTGCTAGATACTATTATGATTGGTAAACAAAATTTGAAGGTGAATATTCCTAGATTTCCTCGGGACCAATAGAGGAATGTGGAAGGGATTCACTAGAGTCACCAAAACCACCGTAATATAAAAAAAAGGTATTTGGTCACAGATGACTTTTCTTATGCAAAGGTGGTGGCTGGGACAAGTGTTAATGAAGGCGCAGGATGGCAAAACACCTAGAGGTTTCAGAGGAGATCGACAATTAATGGAAGGGCATTGCATTCCTTGTTAGTCAAGATGACATGATGTGATTAAATGCTTGTTTGGTTGGTAAAACAAAATCATTCGAAGGAGCTTTCCTACTACAATAACAGTTGATTTCAGAAGGTTGGTCCTCTATTAATGCTATCCCCTTGGGGGGGTAACAAGGCTCTGCTGACCGATGATCGTGAGGGTGCTCTAAAAGAGTTCATTAGTCAGCCGAAGGTTCATTAAGTCTCTTCGGATTGCCGGCTCATGCATGGAGAGACGAGGTTTTTCAAAGTTTAGTGCAACATGTGGGTGCTTTTGTTGAAGTGGATGAGTCTACTCATATGAGGAAAAGTTTGGATGTGGGCAGAGTTCTAACACTGTAACTAGCACAGAGGTGGTTAATAGGATGTTAAAAATCAAATTTAACAATGATTTTCATGTTGTAAGAATGATGGAGGAGCCTTTTTCGCTTAATCTTATGTCATTGAGGTCTGATTGGAAATATTTGTCTTCAGATGACAGTTCGACAGTAAATGTGGACTTGGTGTTAGACACCTTTGATAGTCTCCACCAGGTTCCTGATACGGTACTTTCTGCATCTAATAGGGATGTAAAGATGGTGGAAAATGGTCAGCAATTTCAAAATTCAAAATTTGAAAATTATACAAGGATCGAAGAAGGGATATTGGGAAGAGCAAATAATATCTTAAGTCAGCCAGAAATTGGGAGCGGTGATGATATTCCGTACCTACAGAGATTGGAAAGGCAAGATCTTTCTATACAAAACGGGAAAGCTTATCTACAGGGTGGCTGTATGTCAGAGGGGATGACTGAGGAAGTAGGAGATGTAGGCTTGGAAGATTTAATAGAGTCTGGGTTGGGTCTTAAATTTGGGCCTCAAGATCCGAAGCCCATTGAGAGTGTAACAACAGGTCGTAATTTGGAAGGAAAAAGGTTGGGTGAGGTCGAAAATAAACTTCTGCCAAAGGGCCTTGGGATGGGTTACGTGGAGAATGAATTACCCAACTCTTTGGGTCGGCAAAGGCGACTAGATTCAGATCCAATAAGCAATTCTTTGGATCAATTGGTGGAAGCTGACCTCAAAGTTCTTACTGTTGGGCACTCATTGTTGCGGACCTCTATAGAGTCTTCTATTGGGCTGGTTCTTAAAGTTGGTTGCAAGAACAAACAGGTTGAGTCTAATAAAAAAGAAGGGTACAAAAGTGGGGACGGTTGATTCACATAACGGGCATTTCGTTGCAGAACAGAGACGACTTAAAGTGGGTTCATTGAAGGAGATCATCTTGCGCTTGGATGGAAGATCTTCATCTTCGCCCGTCAATGGCGTTCAAGAGAAAGTTTGTTCGGCTCATTTTCTTTCGAATAGTAATTCGTTGGTGAAGACGCGTAGGAGACTTGTATACAAGGCCAAGCAGAAATGTGTGGTTAGGTGGTCGAAGAACAAATCTTAGACGGGGGTTTCACTTGGTGTCGCGGATAAGAAGCTGCTGGGTAATGGGTTTTTTCCCGAGGCTGAGGTCTTGAAGAGGGTTGAAATTGCTGAAGGGAAGAAACCAATAATTTCCAATGTTGTTTCGGTTGGTCCATAACAAGGTAGCTTATATTACTCAGAATCACATTGTAAGAGTCGTAATAGAGCTATTCTAAGGTCAACGGCTTACCAAGAGGCAAATCTCTTTTAGGTGGTGGGGGAAGTTGGGTTTTGTGTCTCGATTGAAACAGAGGTTAATAGATTATATTTTAGATATTTTTGAAAAGTTGGGTGAATGTAGTTGTTTCTTTTCTGCTTAAATATGGAGGTTTTGACTATGACAAAGAGACTTGGACAATTGGTTGCTGTGAGGGAGACGCAAATTGTGGGTGCTAGTGCGGGTGCAAGGCGGATGCTTGTTGTGGATGATTGTGTGGGTTAGTGGGATGCTTGTTTGGGAATCAAATTTTTTCCTCATCGTTATTCGATCGTCTGTGTTTAATTTTTTGAAGGGCGAAGTTTAGGATGCTTCGAATCATTGGTGTTTAAAATGATTCAACTTAGTTAGTTTCTTTACTCGGATGTTCTTTTTCAGATGCCATTCAGGTGGTTATATGGTATTACCCGGGGATAGGAGTCTGTAATACTAATACTATTTCGGTTAACGAGTAGTATTACTTTTACACTTTTGTCTGTCGTTTTTGGTTCTCTTTTTGTATTTGGGTTAGAATATCCATAATACTCTTCTTTAATACAATTTTGCTTATTAAAAAAAAAGAGTTATTAGCATCAAAATTTGTAGTAAAAATTGGTGCAATGAAGGAAGAAGAGGGAGCAAGTATTTTAGGAAGACTAATTCAGACGAACCATGAAAATGAACTATGTATATAGTTAACAACAAGGGTATTTTAGGACATTAATACAAGTCGACTGAAAATGAAACTATTGTATTTTTCAAAGTTGTTATGGTATCATACTCAAAATGGAGTGTTAAATATTAACCTCAGTTAAGAAAAAATATTTATGTACGTATAGTTTCATATTAAATATGATATTAAATTATATGCATTGTCAGTATAAAGTTTTTATACTTCCAACCAATCACAAATCATGATATGAATGACTTTTAAAATAGTTAGGATATAAGATTCAAACATTTTTAATGAAGTGACAATTTATGATTGATTAACAATATAAAAGATTTTTACATTGTCAATGTCTACCAATTAAATCCAGTAAATATTTATAATTCCATTTAACATGCATAACTAATATTGAATAAATACATGATAATTTACTATAAGTACTAGGGGTGTAATCGGATCGGGTTGGTTCGGATTTGATGGAAAACAGTGTCCGAACCAATCAAAATTGTCCGGTTCGGTTCGGTTCTTGACATTTTCTGTTAGCAGACCCGAACCAATCCGAACCGATCATGTTCGGATCGGATCGGATCGTCGGGTTCCCGCCTTTTTAAAAAAAAAACCAGTTTTCTCCTATTATTCTTGTTTCACCTATTTCGATTTTCATTTCTCGTGAATGCAAATTACATATCCCACATCAAATCTGGTTTACTCCCCAAAAATCAACACAACATCTAACACAAAAAATCCACAACACCATATGATTCCAGAATGATAGAATTCTAAAACAAAAATCAACACAGCACCATATGATTCCAGAATTGCAGAACTGCGGCACATCACCATATGCTGTTATAGTTGTGGCATTACATTGCACAAATAGTCCAAACATAAAAGCAGGGAAATGCAATACTAAAATCAAAGTGTTCACCAAACCAAAATACATAAAATTTAGCCAAGGTGACCAATAGCATTGAAGCTCAACAAGCTATTCTTAATCACATGGCTGCCAAAGTTGGAGTTGTCTTTTTCAACTATAAGGCGTGTAAGGAGTGCAACAAAGCAGCAGAAAAAGATTTAACTTGGCTTCAAGAACTTCAAACCCAAAAGGCTACATTTAAAACAACCTTTCAAGAAGTAACCTAACTCCTGCAATATATGAACACATCAAGATCCAAACAGTAATGTGTCCTGGTCAAGAGGAAAGAGTACCATGAGCTCATCTAATTTCAAATCGAAATACTCATTAAGTATCAACAACTTGTTAAACTAAATTTTGCAATGAAACTCAAGTTGTACCTCTGAACAAAAACTCAAGTTGTCCCTTCAAGAAACGGTTGCTTTGAAACAAGTTGTACCTGAACAAAAAAAAAAAGGGAAACACTAAATACATGTTTATAATGAATGAAGTGTAAAACAACAAAATAATAAGTTACCTTAATGCAAGGCCATAAACGGACAACTAGTGTTACCAATATCCCGATGCAATACATTTATCTCTCTGGAAGCTCTAATAATATAATAATACAAAAAATATATTAGAAAGTCTGAAAGATATCAAATTCAATGATAAAATATTAATAAACTTTTTACCTGAATCATCTTCAGCCATATGACTTTGTAGATTATCAACTTTTTCAGCTTTACTCCTCAACCAATTTTGAGTACAAATCAAAGCCTCTACTGTGGAGGGATGCAATGAACTACGGTATGGGTCAAGAACACGACCCCTGGTACTAAATGCGGACTCAGATGACACAGTAGACACCGGGATAGCTAATATGTCCCTAGCCATTCGAGAAAGAACATGATACTTCACCGTCTTACCTCTCCACCATTTGAGAATATCAAAATCATCATAATAGTCTTCCACATCATCTTCAATATATCTTTCCAACTCATTTCTCTTCAGCTCACCTTGTTTCCTCCTTACCTTTCGTATGAACGCACCTTTACATGATATTTCACTCTTGTCGTTTTGACCACCTTGTGCTTGAAGAGTACTATTCGAGGGTTGGGCATTAGAATCACAAGCATCATTGGGAATAGGATACCAAACAACATACTGAGAAAATATTTTGTTTATAATATCTTTCAATTTTTTTAATACTTCCAACACAATAGCCATATCCGAACTGAATACCTGATCCAAACAAAGACTCAAAATACTCCAATTTATATCTAGGATCATGGAAAATAGCCACCAACAACAGATAATTCAAATGCTCAATGTCCCAATATTTGTCAAATTTTATTTTCATATTTGATGACATCCTATACAGCACCTAATCATCACTTTATATCCACTTATTCAATGTAGCTTGGATTTCACACCACTTATCAAAGAAGCCATTAGAAGTGACATGCAATGATGCAGAAAAAGTAAGGGTAGCATCATAGAAAATCTTTAAAAATTTAGTGAAAACACGAGCACGATTCCAATCATCAATAAGAGGAGCACCCCCTTCACTATCAACAAATGCTACATAAGAGTGGTCATCAAATTGTAAGCGAACAAACGCCTTTTCATACTTTTCAGCTATGTCCAACATCAAATAAGTGGAATTCCACCTAGTTGGCACATCAAGCACAAGCATTTGACCCATGGTTATGTTTGCCTCATTGACACACCTCTTAAAAGAGGCCAATCTTTGTGGAGATGACCTCACATACTTGCAAGCAAATAGAACTATCTAGTTCCTTCAACCCATCACTTACAATTAAGTTCAAGATGTGAGCACTACATCTCATATGCAAATACTCCCCTTTCAATATGGTAGTACCTTTCCAATCATCCATGCCTCTAACCAAATATGACATGGCTGTGGTGTTAGCACTAGCATTATCTACGATTCTGATGCAAATCTTGGTAATACCCCAATCTTTTATGCATTTCTCTAAAGCTTTTCCTATGGGTTCCCCCTATGGTCTGCAATCAAACCAAAACTCCCTATCTTCTTTTGCAATTCCCCCACCTCATCAATAAAATGGGCAGTCACACACATATAATTCATGTTTTGAATGGAAGTCCAAGTATCGGTTGAAAGGGAAACCATTTGATAGTTGTGTTCCAAGAAAGATTTCAAAAGTACTTTCTCACCCATAAAGAGTTGCATGCAATCCTTTGCCATCGTCACACGACTAGGGATTTTAAATCGAGGTTGAGCCACACTCATGAAAGCTCTAAACCCGGGGTTATCGACAAACTTAAAAGGGAGCTCATCCACTATTAGCAACTTAGCCAAAGCCTCTCTGCATTCATCTTGCTTAAACTCAACAAGCCTCATAGATACAGTGTTATCATTCTCACTTTGTTTTCCTACGGCAATCGTTTTTTGCTTCTTATCGGTGTTACTTGGGTTTTTAGTACACTTATTCATATGTTTGTTGAGGTTGGAAGTCCCATGATTACTACTATTGCAAGCATAATGTTTGCCACAATAGATACAGATAGCCTTATCACCCTCTTTCTTAAAATGATTCCAAGCCATAGATGGAGGTCTACTGGGTTTTTGTTTGACACGTACCTCTGGTGCAGGCTGTGCAGATTGACCTTCAACCTGAGGTATCTCACTGACACTGAAAGTTGTTTCTGTTGGAGGAGTAGGTGCACTGGAAATTTGAGTCCCAGCTGTATCTTGATTCTCAGTCATTTTGCACCAAACCTAAGGAATTAAGGAATGCACACAGGAAGCATAGATCAGAAAGAAAGAATCAATGATTCAAATAACCATAAAATAAAAAATCCCAAAATCAAAAATTTAAAAACCCTAAAATCAAAAATCCCTAAATGCACAAATTGGGTACCAATCTCAGAGGATGTCGCAGACTCGCGGTGATGGAGTGTGGTGGAGAGGTGGAGGCCGGAGGGAGATGTCGCGGAGCCGGTGATGGAGCAACCGAGCGAGGCGAAGCCGAAGAGGTGGAGAAGTATCACAGTGATAGAGCGAGATGAAGAGGTGGAGAGGTGTCGCGGACTCGCGGTGATGGAGTGGTGGAGGCCGGAGGGAGGTGTCACGGTGTCGGTGATGGAGCTACTGAGCGAGGTGAAGAGGTTGAGGTGATGGAGCGACTGAGCGAGTCAGCGAGGTGAAGAGGTCGCGGTGATGGAGCGAGGTGAAGAGGTGGAGAGATGTCGCGGTGATGGAGGGTGCTGGTCGCGGTGGCGAGCGATCTTTGGAAAAATGGACGCCGCCGCCGCTGACCTGGATGGTGAGAGGTGAAGTAGGGTTTGAACTGGAGAAGACGCACTCATGCGAGATGGAGAATTCGACCGAGATACTGAGATAGTGCCTGTCTGTCATAGTGTCTAATATATTAATATATAATTAAAAAAAATTAGGGGTTCGGTTCGGTTCTAGCGGGTTCGGTTCGGTTCTAGCGGGTTCACTTTTCCTGGAACCGAGAACCGAACCAAACCATGGTCGGGTCCATTAATTGATTTTGACCCGAACCAAACCAATGATCCGAACCGAACCACAAAAACGGATCGGTTCGGTTCGGATCGGCCGGGTTCGCGGGTCGGATTAAATCCACTTACACCCCTAATAAGTACCAGCACTTATGAAAAAATATGGATACTTATATAATTCTATTTTATTTTCTTTCCCTCCATCTCTACAATCAACACTAAATTTTATCATCTCAAATCAAATGAAAGGGTAAAAAAATTAGGACAGTTGCTGGATCACCTAATTTAGTTTACATAATATGAGAAACGTACATTTAAGGTACTCTCTATAAATGTTGATCAAACTTATTTGTTTAATTAAACAAACTTGAACTCATATTCGATTATATAAAACAAGTAACTTTTAAGTTTATAAACTTAAAATTAAAAGCTATTGAATAATTTTTGTTGTGTAGGGGATGGGTGGGGAGCAAACAAACCTACAAATCCATTCTATGAGATGCTTTTCATAAAGCTAATTTGGAAATGTGAGGCTTATCTTCATGATGCTTCAAAATTGATGGAGACTTCACAATCATAACATGCATTGGGGAAATGTGAATAATTAAAAGTTAAGCCCCTTGCTGATCTTGTACCATCCTCTCAACCTCCTCGTAGAGGTGCCCATGCACCAAATCCTTCTGAAATAAGAAACCTCTATCTGAGACTTGAGAAATCTTTTCATCATCCTTACCATATCCGAATATACTAGAGTCAGACTTCCTTCTCTTGACTCTCCAGTTGAATTATTCAAGCAGAACATCGCTCAATTAGAAAGAGTATGAACCATGCATAGAGATCATACTCAATTCATACACTTCATTACTTGTATGATTTATACACTTGTAGAAGAGTAATAAATGATGCAAACAATTAAGATAAGACTAAAATGAATGTAGCCTTGAGAAAGTAACGAGATAGACAAATTCACAAACCATTGCCTACTTATAGCGTGTTTCAAGCCAGAGTTATAGTCACCTTGCACAGTTGATTAAGCTTAGAACCAATCACTTCTCTAGGAAGCTCCATGACCTCTTCATCAAGGTCACCATGCAAGAAATCATGATTAACATAAGTTGATGAAGATGCCAAGTCTAAACAACAAAAATGGTTAAGAGCAATCTAGTAGTTGTGAGTTTTGTCACTGGGTAGAAAGTGTCAATAGTCCGAACCTTCAGTTTAAGTATGCCTTTTAGCCACCAGCATTGGTTTGTAACGCTCGTTAATTTTTTATTCTAAAGACCTATTCGCAAATAATAGGTACTTTCATGTGATAAAAAATTAGTTACAATCCAAGTTTCATTTTTTTCTCGGTGTAGTAAGCTCGGGATGCATAGCTTTGATCAAAATTTCAAATTACATTGCTTGACTATAGGATTTGGGTTCAATACGAAAAGATATATATGGAAATAGTGTAATGAAAATGAGAATGTGATAATGACTTGTAGGATAAAACTAAGGAGAGTGGATAAAGCATACCTGAGGATTGATGTGGTATATCTGAAGTAAGGATGCTGGAGTGGAAGTCTTGAAGATATGATGGAGGTTTATGAAATAATCAGAGTTAACATAAGGAGGGTTGAAATACGCGTAACAAACTTTTTCTAAACACAATATTTTTTTTCGCATGAACAACAAGCGGATAGGTGAAAAATATATTATCAGATGAGTAACTCGTCTAATGTTTTAAACAACATGCATACAAGCAGAAAACAACTTAAGATATTTGATACTCACATATTTAACCCCTTGTTATATTAGATAAATTCTAAAACAAAGCAAAGAGATAGAGAGAGAATATCACTCGAAGAATTTATCCTGGTTCACTCCAAAACCAATAGGGCTACGTCCAGTCCTTGGCAGCAATTTTTCTCCACTATAATTGATCATGTTACAATACAAGTATTTTTTGCACACCTAAACTCTCCAGGCTCACTCTTATACAAGTATTATTTACTCACTTAACCTCTCCAGGCTCAACAACTTAGAGAGTAGGAAAGTGTTTGTGTATTTAATACATCTTACAAATCTTTCTGGTAAACACTCAGAGTGGAATAAATATTAGAGTAAGAAAGCATGCATATTAACTTCAAATGATTGAAGTGTAAATAATGAAAGAATGAAGGAATAAATGTGTGGAGTAAATGCTCTTTGATTTAATGCATTGTATTGTTCTTTAGCTTCATGGACTTCTCTATATATAGCCTTCAATCAATTTGATCCGTTAGAGACAATCTTCATAAAGTGTTTTCTTTTGCTTTGAAGTATTAGGTCGACACTATTAATGTCAAAGTATCGTTCTGGGAAGCATTGAATGCTTGAAGACGTTGAGCTTTGACATAGCAGACCAAGAGATCACTTTAGTTCTGAAGCACATTAGTATCATGTGCAGTAGTGAAACTTTTGTACTTGCAGCAGAGGGTATTTCCTTTTCAGTGTAACACTCCAGTTCAACTCTAAAAAGTACTTTTGGTTTGTACTAAAAAGAGTGAAAGGCATGCCTGACTTGTTTAGAGGATAGTGTGTAGATTCCTTAAAATCTTGAAATAATAATTCATTTATTCTTCTTGCTTGGTATTTGTCCAGAGGTCCTTGCTTCTTGAAATCTTAAAATATGATTTCCTTTAATTTGAATTTGTTGACTTGGACTTTCTGACTGGACGCTTAAGAAGTAGACAAGGTGCAGTCATAGATTTCAAGCAAGTGTAGATTTGAGCTTAAGAAAAGTGTGGCTTTGTGAGGCTTCTCAGTACTTTACTTGAGATTAATTTTTTAAGTGTCACGTTAGCTTCTAGTAGATGAGTGCCAGACTAATCTTATTCTGCTTCATGCTGAGCTGTCATCCATTAGACGGGTGCTTCAAACGGGTTAGTAGAACACATTTCAGAGTGACATAGTTGTTGTTCTGTTGTGAATAGACGATTCATGAGTAGACATGTGAATCTTTTCTTATTTGTCTGCACACTTGAACAACCTCATTAGTAATTTCACATGGTTCAATACAACCATACTTAATATATTTGAAATCATCAAAACTTATTAAAGAATTAACACATAAAAGTGTTTTAGACGTTTGAGGTCCTAATAGTTTCTTTGTCCTTTGAGATCTTAAAGGAGGAGATAGGGTATGCTAGAAATATAAGATATAAAGGAAGGAACATAAATGAAAAGATTATTAATGGAAGTTTGAATGGATGCAGGAGCAATATTGTGTGATTGTGAAGTGGCCATAGGAAAATCAAATATGAGAAGAGAGTTATCTTGTGACAAAGGTTTATATGTAGGTGTAGTGGGAGGCAAAGGAAATGGAAAATTTTATTTACAAAAGACAAGACTTCCAGAGATAAAATTTTCTCTAGAAATTAAATCAAATACGACGTACCCTTTTATGCCAAGTTTGAAGCCAAGAAAGACTTTTATGGGCTCTTGGATCAGCTTGGTTATATAGTGAGAAAGGATGAAATCTGTACCGGCCGAAGATATAAGGCCGAGGATTGTCAATACGACCGAGCTCATTCTCGTAGGTGGGCATTCACTCGAACTCCCATAAAGCCGAAGACCCGTTAATACACTCAACACCCGAGGACAACTACTCGGCCCTATTCCACACTAGACCGCAAACGAAGATATCTCGGCCCCGAGATATCCAGTCACAACTAACTGATCCGAATATCTCGCTGAGCCTGATATCTCTCCGCGTAATCAGGAGCCTGATATCTCTCCGCATAATCAGGAGCCTGATATCTCTCTGCATAATCAGAGTCTGATCCTAATATCTCTCCGTATAACTCGGAGCCTGATTTTAAACATCTCTATAAATAGGGGTCCAACCCCTTCATTGAGAACGACGTTTGCTTTGATTCCCATTTGGATACGTAGGAGTAGAATCTCAATTATGTTAAGCACATTCCAAAACACCCCCTCTAACTCTTTCCAGCCGAGTATCTCTCATCTGAGATATTTTGGACGGAACATTTGGCGCCGTCTGTGGGAATCGAAGCAAAACTTTCCCATACCACAAATCATGGTGAGAACAAGGAGCGGAAACTGCAGGAGAGGAGCCAGAAAATGCTAACAACGGAGATAATGGGGAACGGTCCATAAACCCGGCTATGACGACCGACAACCCCCTTATCCAGGAACTTCTTGCACAGATTGCCATGCTGAGAAAGGAGAATGAGGAGATTAGGCGGCAGAACAGTCGTCACGAACCAGGACAGAGCAGAGAAAGGTCCGTCTCTTCTCCTCCAGAGAGAGAGTGCCGGACAGCTGAGAATGAAGGATCCAGAAACTCGCGCAGAGAAGGAGGCCCACAACTCCGGGCTTCTCATCATATGGACCGAGTGAACGAGGAGGAATTTCCTAGGCAGGCCCCTGAACTGTCACTCCAGATGAATAAATTTAATGAAAGGACCGACGTGCGGAGGCCGAGACATCCCTTCACAAACGCTATCATGGAGGTTCCCCTGCCAGCCAACTACAAACCCATAAGCATTGACAGATACGATGGCACCTCGGACCCCAAGCGTCACTTGGACGCTTTCACTACTCAGATGTACCTCTTTACCGATGACGATGCTGTCATGTGTAAAGTCTTTCCGACCACTCTAAAGGATGTTGCGTTGACCTGGTATACCCAGCTACCGCCAGCGTCAGTAGACTCCTTTGACACATTCATGGCTAAGTTCAATGCTCAGTTTGCCACCAGCCGGGCTCACCAAAAAACCTCGGCCTCGTTGGTAAACTTTAGGCAAGAAAATAATGAGTCCCTGCGTGATTTCATGGCCAGATTCAGCAAGGAGACGGTCCTCATCCGGAATCTCAGTGCCGATGTTGTACTACACACCATCTTGACCGGGTTAAGGCCCGACCCTTTCGCCAGACACTTGGCTCGGAAGCCACCAACCAGTATGGATGAATTGAGGAGAAAAGCTGCGGGGTTCATTAATATGGAGGAGGTTGAGGAGTCTAAGAAAAGGGAGAGAACTGATGATGCTGACAGGCGAGACGGGAGAGAGAAGAGGAGGGCTGGAGGTGATAAGCCGAAATTCAAAGGCCCACCCGAGCATTTGCATAGGGGACCGAAGTATGAGCATTATACTCCCCTCAACACAAATCGAGCTTGGGTGTTTGAGGAAGCATACAATACGGAACTTTTGCAGCTCCCTAATCGTGGCCACACCCCCCAGAATGCTGATCGACAGAAACATTGTCGGTATCATCGTAATTATGGCCATACCACCGAGGAGTGCTGGGTCCTACGAGATAAGATTGAAGAGTTGGTGCAAGCTGGACACCTCAATAATTTTGTTCGGAGAAACCACAACAATGGTGAGGGACGTGGTAGAAGTAGAAGGAGAGGAGGTGACCAAAGCCCGAGAAGGGGCGGCGGTCAACGAAATAATGAAAGAACAGAAACCAGAGAGGGCCAGAATGAAAGGCAAGAGGAGGATAATGTGGTCCGAGGTGTGATAAACACTATTTCAGGTGGATTCGTAGGGGGAGGTACGACAAGTTCGGAGAAAGCACCTGCGGGCTATTCGGGGTGTCAACTCGGTATCCGGCAAACCCCCGAGAAATTCCCCACCTATTATCTTTTCTGATGAAGACTTTGTAGGGGTGGATCCTAATCAAGATGACCCTATGGTAATCACCGTGCAGTTGGCTAATTTCTCGGTCAAAAGAACCCTTGTCGACCAGGGGAGCTCGACAGATATCTTATATTACTCAACATTTCAGAAGCTCGGTATCCCAGAGAAATCTATTCAACCGTACGACAGTAAGCTCGTCGGCTTTGCAGGGGAACAAGTTGATACACGGGGATACATTGACCTCCTGACTACTTTTGGGGATGGCAAAGCATCCAAGACTATCATGGTCAGGTATGTGTTAGTCAATGCAGTAACATCATACAATATCCTAATCAGGAGACCATCTTTGAACGAGTTAGGAGCTGTGGTCTCTACTCCCCACCTCACGATGAAATTACCTTCCAACTCGGGAGACATAGTTGCTGTCCGGGCTGATCAGAAAATAGCCAGACATTGCTATGCTGATAGTTTGCGTGTAAGCAAACTTAAACCTACACCTGCAGAAACGCTAGATAGAGGGAAAGACAAGTCGGTGAATTCTGTTAACTCCGTTGAACTGGATCCGAGAATGGACGTGCAGGAACAACGTCCACAACCTATTGAAGAGCTAGAAAAGTTCCAGCTCGGCTCACAGCCTGATCAGTGCACCAAACTCGGCAGTCACCTTGAACCGAATTTGAAAAAGGAAATAAAGGAAGTGCTCCGCAGCAACGCCGATTTGTTCGCCTGGACCACATCGGATATGCCGGGAATTGATCCCGACTTCTTATGCCATAAACTGGCTATCTGTCCCGAGGCGAAACCAGTGGCCCAAAGGAAAAGGAGACTGGGTGAGGAGAGAAGAAAGGTTGTGGAATAGGAAACAGCGAAGTTGGTCAAGGCCAACTTTATCCGAGAAGTAGAATACACTACCTGGCTGGCCAATGTTGTTTTGGTCAAAAAAGCAAATGGCAAGTGGCGCATGTGTACCGATTACACAGATTTGAATAAAGCTTGCCCAAAGGATTCCTATCCTTTGCCGAGTATTGATAGACTGGTGGATGGAGCCTCCGGATACAGAATTTTGAGTTTCTTGGATGCATACTCGGGGTACAATCAGATCAGAATGTATCCCCCAGATGAGGAGAAAACAACTTTCATAACTGAAGGCTCGAATTACTGTTACCGGGTAATGCCGTTTGGACTGAAAAATGCTGGAGCTACATAGCAAAGGCTCATGGACCGGGTATTCAAAAAACAAATCGGAAGGACTATGGAGGTTTATGTGGATGACATGGTAGTGAAATCCGATGACCCCAACAGCCACCCAAAAGATCTGGAGGAAATTTTTCAGCAGCTGAGGAAGTATAATATGAGATTGAATCCGGAGAAGTGTGTTTTCGGTGTCCAGGGTGGAAAATTCCTCGGCTTCATGCTGACACACCGGGGAATCGAGGCCAATCCTGATAAATGTCGGGCTGTGATTGAGATGAGAAGCCCACAAAATGTTAAAGAAGTACAAAGACTTGCAGGATGGCTCGCATCATTATCTCGGTTCCTACCCAAATCTGCAGAGAAAGCTCGGCCTTTCTTTAGGTTACTGAAGATGCCTCAAACCTTCACATGGACCGAGGAATGCGAGAAGGCCTTCGTCGATTTCAAGGCCTTTTTGTCTTCACCATCGATCTTAACTCAACCCATCCCAGGGAAAGAGTTATACTTATACCTCTCAGCCACCGAGTATGCCATCAGTGCAGTCATTGTGCAGGAAATAGAGAAAGTTCAAATGCCGGTGTACTTCATCAGTAGGGTCCTTCTTGATGCTGAAACCCGGTATCAAGTCATTGAAAAGCTGGTTTTGGCCCTGATAACTGCAGCTCGACGATTGCGTCCGTATTTCCAAAGTCACCAGGTGATTGTCAAAACTGATCACCTGATTAGGCAGATTCTCAAAAAGCCCGAGTTGGCAGGACGAATGATTGCGTGATCGGTAGAGTTATCCGAGTTCGGCCTGAGATACGAGTTGAGGGGCCCTCTGAAAGCTCAATGTCTCTCCGACTTCGTAGCCGAGCTCAACCCGCAGCCGATAACCGAGGATATATGGTGGAACTTGTATGTGGATGGATCCTCGAATGTCAAGGGCAGTGGAGCTGGGGTGATTCTGGAAGGCCCGGGAGATCTGATCCTGGAACAGTCAATAAAGTTAGAGTTTAAAACCTCAAACAACCAAGCCGAATATGAAGCTTTGATAGCAGGATTGATGCTGGCAAAGGAAATGGGGGCGAAGGCTGTTAGATGCCGGAGTGATTCACAGCTAGTCACTGGGCAAATATCTGGAGGGTATCAAACGAAAGAGCCTCAGCTCACCAAGTATTTATGCAAGGTCAACCAATTAATTTCCAACTTCGAGAAATTTGCTATTGATCGCATTCCCTGAGAAGAAAACACTCGGGCCGACCTGCTGTCCAAATTGGCCAGTACAAAGAAGCCGGGCCACCATAGAACGGTTATTCAAGAAACCATAAATGAACCGAGTGTCACGTTTGGGGAGGTGTTGGCCAGCGAACCGGTTGACCGAGAATGGATGACACCCATTTGGGAGTATTTATCCTTAGAAACTCTGCCCCCAGATCATGCTGAGGCCAGGAAGATTAGGCTCAGAGCAAGTCACTTTGCTATTATTTCGGGAGAATTGTTTAAACGGGGGTTCTCGGTACCATTACTAAAATGTCTGACGAAGGCACAATCAAAGTACGTCATGGAAGAGGTTCACCGAGAAATCTGTGGTTTTCATTGTGGGGGCAGATCAATGGCCTCCAAGGTAGTCCGAGCAGGGTACTATTGGCCTACCATCCGAGCAGATTGCATTGAGTGGACGAAGCAATGTGATGAGTGCCAAAGATTCTCCAATATAAGTCGTACCCCTCCGGAAGGACTTCACACATTAAACTCGCCTTGGCCTTTTTCTATGTGGGGAATGGACATACTAGGGCCATTCCCTGTGGCCAAAGGTCAAGTCAAATTTCTCCTGGTAGCAGTAGACTACTTCACGAAATGGATTGAAGCAGAGCCTTTGGCGAAGATTACCGCCGAGAAAGTGTAAAAATTTGTATGGAAAAGCCTCATTTGTAGGCACTGAATTCCCTTTGCAATCGTCACAGACAACGGAAGACAGTTTGTAGATAAGACATTACAGGAATTCTATGACAACCTCGGTGTTAAACACCACGTTACATCGGTTGAACATCCCCAGACCAATGGGCAAGCCGAAGCAGCCAACAAGGTCATTCTCGGAGAACTGAAGAAGAGGGTGGGAAGATCCAAAGGAGCTTGGGCAGAGGAATTGCCAAGTATCCTCTGGGCCTACCACTGCACGCCTCAATCTACCACCCAAGAAACGCCCTTCAGGCTGACATATGGAACAGACGCCATGATCCCCGTGGAGGTTGGGGAGCCGTCTTTCCGACGTATGCAACATGAGCCGAATGATAATGAAAGCGATTTAAGGGTCGAACTTGACTTGGAAGAGGAAATCAGGGAGGAGGCCAAAATTAGAGAAGAAGCTTGCAAACAGAGAGCAACCAGAAGGCATAATTCAAGAGTAAAGCCGAGGAGTTTCCTGCGTGGAGACTTGGTGCTGAGAATAAAAGGAGAAGCAAGGAAGGATCATACGGAAGGCAAGTTGGCAGCAAACTGGGGAGGGCCATTCCGGGTAGCAGAAAACCTAGGAAACGGGGCATATAGGTTAGAAGAGTTGTCCGGAAAGCCTATCCCGAGGACTTGGAATGCTTCGCATTTAAAATTTTATTATAGTTGATGTATATAGTCAGGTGATGTACTCTTTTTCCTACCTCGGTATTTTGTCCCAAAAAGGGTTTTGACCGAGAAGGTTTTAACGAGGCACACCGCAGACTTTCTTTTTATTCAATAAAAGAATTTATTATGAACATTGTTATGTTCTCTTATTTTGCCGATGTATTTACTCTGTAAACATCTCATTTGGAAGGCCGAGTTCGAGCCGATTAAATGCTTAAGGCCAAGTTTGAGCCTGAAGGCCGAGTACGAGCCATTAAATTTTTAAAGGCCAAGTTTGAGCCTGAAGGCCGAGTTCGAGTCGATTAAATGCTTAAGGCCAAGTTTGAGCCTGAAGGCCGAGTACGAGCCATTAAATTTTTAAAGGCCAAGTTTGAGCCTGAATGCCGAGTTCGAGCCGATTAAATGCTTAAGGCCAAGTTTGAGCCTGAAGGCCGAGTACGAGCCATTAAATTTTTAAAGACCAAGTTTGAGCCTGAAGGCCGAGTTCGAGCCGATTAAATGCTTAAGGCCAAGTTTGAGCCTGAAGGCTGATGAGCCTCTGTTTGACTGGTTTTATAACTAGTAAAGACCTTGGCTTTGTGCTTATTTTATATCATTTTTAACCAAATTAGACTTTATTGTCCTTAAGTAGTATTTTGAGTATGTAAAGTGTTTTTTAGTTATTTTAGTTGATTTAGAGTGAATAAAGTATTTACTTTTATTTTCTACTTTCAGGTAAATAAAAAGGAATAATTCTGAAGTCTCTCGCCCCGCGAGAAGGCTGCTCGCCTCGCGACCCCGTGTGCTGTTTGTGGCCAGTTTCTTGACTCTATTTTGCAGGATGATAATGAGAATGAAGCAGCACCGTTAACCCCAACTAACTGTTTACCATTTCCCCCTGAGGAACCAGCTCTGGATTTTGCACCCTTGGATTTTGCACCATGGCCGGTCCAAGAGGTTGAGCCCCACTTCTATTGGGGAGATTTTGTTGAGAAGGAGGTCATCTGTGACCCCAGAGGAAGTGAAAAGTCCGCCGCACTGGGCGAGGTTACTATGATTGTCAAGCACTCACTTCCACAAAAAGGCTGCAAGTTAGGGAGGCTTGGAATGAATTTCAGTCCTTTGGCTACCATGTGGGACTTATGCTACAGGCAGTGGGATCCTGGTGGAACCACCACCTTCAATGAGTTTTCTTTACCTTTCTTCTTTTTAATTTTCATTTTCTTATTTTATTTCTGTTTTATTGTCAATAATGCTCCTGAATAATTTGAGAAGCTCAGGAGTTGTTTGTGTCTTGGTTATGGCAAGTTTATTGGATTTGATTGATTTTGCATAGATGGATTGCATGTTATAATGTTGACTGTTTACCCCTAGGATTTGGAAATTTTTTGAAAATTTGATCCCCATGTGATTGAAAACTGAACTTTGAGATTTTATTATGATGGCATGATTTATGATAAGTTTGGGGTGATAGGAAGCACACACTAGGGATAGTATCTCTGTTCAAATAATTTGCAAAAATGTCCAGGTGAGGTTTTTGAGCCTCCAACATGTTTTAAACTGTGTGAAAATCACTTTTTAAGTTGCACTTTCCTGAATTTGATTGAATCTCTTTATGATTTGCATGATTATGTGTTTGCTTCATATGATTTAGGCATTTTCTTTGTAAATAGCTACTTAGCCTAAAATAACAATTCCTAATGCATGTTCCCTAGTTAGCCCCATTGAGCCTATTAGCCTGTTAATTCTTGATAACCTAATGTTATAAGCCCAAAAATCTGGAAAACCATGTTAACCCGATCTTAGGATTAGGAGAGCATGTAATCTTAGAATGGGTGCAAGAAACAAAAGTTTGGGGTGGCTACCCGGTGCAATGTGTTGTTTGGGATTGGGAAAAAGAAAAAAAAAAGTGTAAAAATGAAAAAAAATATAGAAAAAAAATAAAAGGAAAGAAAAACAGAAAAAAAAATAAAAGTGCAAAAATGCCAAAAAGAAATAAAAAGGTTGTAGTCACCCAGAAGCATAAAGAAAAAAATGAAAAAGGAACTTGAGTGAATTTCAAAGTGTAAATAATGTTCATGCTCTCTTAGTTCCTAGGGTCTTCAGCCTAGTACCTTTGTATATCCTACCCTTAGCCAGGCCCCATTACAACCCATAAAAGACCTGTTGATGTTGCTTGCATGTTTTCTGTGGGAATCATTTTGAGATGAAAATCAAATTTATGGGAAGTGCTCTTAAAAGTGAAATTGAGTGAAATGTTAGCCTGACACAAATTGAGCGATTGAGTGAACATAAATTTCCCTTGTGAGGAAGGCAGTTGTTTGATTTTGGTGATCTCTCTTTTGTGTGTAACTTGGATCCCCTGCTTAGACTTCTGATTGTTTTCATGATGAAATTCTCAAATGTTTGGAATAAATGAATGTGGGGATTGCTCTGTTTGAAAAGGGGGGAACATTGAAAAAAATCTTTTGAAAAATTGCTTGAAATCTGTGTGAAAGTTGATTGAATTCTTGAGCTTGCCAGGTCTTGAGTCTTTTTAAGTTTTTGAGTGTAGTTTGCTTGGGGACAAGCAAAGTTTAAGTTTGGGGTATTTTGATGAGCCTCTGTTTGACTGGTTTTATAACTAGTAAAGACCTTGGCTTTGTGCTTATTTTATATCATTTTTAACCAAATTAGACTTTATTGTCCTTAAGTAGTATTTTGAGTATGTAAAGTGTTTTTTTAGTTATTTTAGTTGATTTAGAGTGAATAAAGTATTTACTTTTATTTTCTACTTTCAGGTAAATAAAAAGGAATAATTCTGAAGTCTCTCGCCCCGCGAGAAGGCTGCTCGCCTCGCGACCCCGAAGCTGACTGTTCCAAGAAAATGCAAAGTCTCTGGTTCGCCCCGCGAATAAATGGCTCGCCTCGCGAGTCATCCAACCATGAAAAGTCAGAGACGATCACGATTTGGGCGTGTGGAAGGTCACGGGCGTTGCAGTTTGGGAATTTGAAGCGTTCGCCTCGCGAAGATATGCTCGCCTCGCGAGAAGACCAAGAGTTGCAGACCTTTCGCATAATTCGCCTCGCGAGCAATGCTTCGCCTCGCGAGGACTTGGATTTCAGAATGTGTATAAAAGCCTGTTTAGGCAGAACTGAAGAGGAGTTTTAGGCTGTGGCTAGTCAGTTTTGGCTAGTCTCAGTTAGTAGTTAATTAGTTTTAGTTTCATTTTCTCTTCTTTTGTTTTACTTTTGTAATGGAGAATTAGTCTCCTAGATTAATCTACTGTGATTGGTTTCTGTTAAGACTTGAGGTTTCTGTAATCCTGTTTCATTTCCTTTTCTCTTTTCAATGCCATGCTTTATATTTCTGTTTGCTTAATTAAGGAGTATATTGTGTTGTGTTGGTTTATCTTGGTGATATCATGTTCCTATATACAATCGCGTTTGCTTAATTCGCGTGTGTTCGTTTCGTGTTCGCTTAGTTCACGAAGGGCTTAACCCCGTTTGCTTAATTCGGGAATAGGGACATATATCTGTAGTAGTGGTTTCGCTTGTAAATTGTTGCTACAACCGGGAGGGGATTAGAATTTGCTTAGGGTTGCATGAACCAATGATAGTTGGGAAACCAAAAGCAGTAGGTTAATCGCTTTAGTTTATTTGTTAATCTGTTTTACTGCTCTGTTTCCTTTTCTCTGTTTTGTTTTGTTTTCTTTAATTTAGTTTCCAATCTCAAAACCCCCAATTCTAACTTTTTCTAACTTTTTCTGTTAATAATAACAACACCTAAAGAGTCCTTGAGAGACGATCCGAGTTGTCGCTCTATACTGCATTATTTTTATAATCGCTCGTTCTTTTTGGCGCGTGGCGACAGCGCGGTCAAAGGCCGAGTACGAGCCATTAAATTTTTAAAGGCCAAGTTTGAGCCTGAAGGCCGAGTTCGAGCAGATTAAATGCTTAAGGCCAAGTTTGAGCCTGAAGGCCGAGTACGAGCCATTAAATTTTTAAAGGCCAAGTTTGAGCCTGAAGGCCGAGTTCGAGTCGATTAAACGTTTAAGGCCAAGTCTGAGCCTGAAGGCCGAGTTCGAGCTGTTTTAGTTATTCAAGGCCAAGTTAGAGCCCGAAGGCCGAGTACGAGCCATTAAATTTGTAAAGGCCAAGTTTGAGCCTGAAGGCCGAGTTCGAGCTATTGAGTTATTAAGGCCAACTTTTAGCCTATTAGCCAAGTTCGAGCTATCGAGTTATTAAGGCCGAGTTCGAGCCGCGAAATTGTTGAAATCGAATACGAGTAACAATTAAAAAAGAACAAAGTTCGAATTTAAAGGCCGAATATGAGCCATGATTTTATTAAGGAAACCGAGTACAATGCGTAAAGCAAAAATAAAGCCGAGTTTGACTCTTGAAAAGTACAAACAGGTGAAGATATTAAGGGAACCGAGCACAGCGTTGAAATTGAAAGCAAGGGCCGCTCGGCGGGACAGTAGTTCCCCCAATTAGAGCAGGGGCAAGTCCAGTCGGCCCCCAGTCCCCCCAATCCAACGCCATGACTCTCTCTTAAGGGAGGATGTAGTCACTTCCCCCTGAGAAAGCTGGATGATGAGGTGCTCGGCCCGCTCAGGGAGTAGACGACCTCTACCCCTTTCGCGACTCCCGAAGTCTGCTATTCTCCCAGTTAACATCCTTCTTCGAGGATTGAATCATAAAAGGAATTCTAGATCCCGTCTCCCACTTACATCCTTTTTGGTAGCCATGAAACTCAAAAAAGGATGTTAACTGGGAGAGGGGAGCGTAAACCCCTAACACTATCATAGAACTACTCGGGTGGGAGAGAGACGAATTTGGCTTGTGGGAAAGAATGAAGAATGAATGAAAGAAGCAGTAAAACAACCCTATTTATAAGGGGGGAGAGGCGTTGGAAATAAAAAATTATGCGTAGGAAAAGGTGACCGCGCTGCCGCCACGCGCCAAAAAGAACGAGCGATTATTAAAATAATGTAGTATAGAGCGACAACTCGGATATCGTCTCTCAAGAACTCTTAGTTGTTGTTATTATTAACAGAAAATTAGAAAAAGTCAGAATTTGGGGGGTTTTGAGTAATTGAAATAAAATTAAGAAAACAAAGCAATAAAAACAGGCAGTTTAAAGAGAATAGCAAAAAAGACGATCAACCTACTGTTCTTGGTTTCCCACTATCATTGGTTCAAATAAATCCAAGTCCTATTCTAAGCAGATTCTAATCCCCTCCCGGTTGTAGCAATAATTAACAAACGAAATCACTACTACAGATATATGTTCCTATTCCCGAATTAAACAAACGGGGTTAAGCCCTCATGAACTAAACGAACATGAATGAACACACGCGAATTAAACAAACGCGATTAAGTATAGGAGCATAACATCACCGAAATGAATCAATACAACACTATACACTCCTGAATTAAACAAACAGAAATGTATAATATTGCATTGAAAAGAGATAAGCAATAGAAAACAGGAAATACAGAACCTCAAATGTAAATGGAAACCAATCCCAGTAGATTAATCAAGGAGACTAGTTCTCCATTACAGACTTAAACACAAAAGAAAAGAAAGGAAAATAAACTACTACTACTGACTATCAAAGACTAGCCAAAACTGGCTAACTCTGACTTGCCCACACTATGACTCACTCCTCTCTCAATATCTAAATGCTCCTTTTATTAACTTCAACCTCTGCCTCTTAGCTTTCCAAAGCCACTTAATTTGCTTAATTATGAATTAAGATGAGGGAGTTATGTCCACATTCAACTCATAGGGCAGCTGAAACGCCTCTGACTTCACATAGATTAAATCCCTTCAAAACGGCTCTGTTTGGAATAATGGTCTTCATGAGAGTTAAAGCTCTTTGTTTGATCTTTCATTTGCCACCGGTTTCAGTTCCAACCGACATCTACAGCCCAAGTTATGGCCCAATCTTCATGACCAGTTCAGGTTCCAGTGACAGCAATTATGTTCTGACTTCAAGGCCCAATGTGACCCACTATACATCCAATTCAGCATCTGAGTTCTTCATCAAAGTTGTTGGGCTTCCTTTTAGCTTTCATGTTCTGACTCCTGCGTTTCTGTTTTTATAAGAGGGCCGCGCGTCACGGTCGTGATGCTTATCACGGGCAGGCCGTGATACATTCTGACTTCCAGGCTCGCGAGGCGAATGGATGCTCGCGAGGCGAACGCTTCAACTTCAAAACTGCCACGGCCGTGATCTTCAACACGGGTAAACCGTGATCGTCTCTGACTTTTCAGGCTTGGGTGACTCGCGGGGCGAGATATCCTTCGCGGGGCGAGTGGTTCCAGATTTATTTTATTTTATTTTATTAACCTGAAAAACAGAAAATAACATAAGTGTTTTATTTAACTCTAATTCAACTAAATTAACATAAAAACACTTTACAGACTCAAAATACTACTTAAGGACAATCAAGTCTAATTTGGGTGAAAAATGATATAAAATAAGCACAAAGCCATGGTCTTTATTAGTTATAAAACCAGTCAACCAGAGGCTCATCAAAATACCCCAAACTTAAACTTTGCTTGTCCCCAAGCAAACTAAAACTTAAAAACTCAAAAAGACTCCAGACCTGGCAAAACATGGCAAGCTTAAGGATTCTATCAACTTTACACAGATTTCAAGCAATTTAACAAAACAATTTTTCTTTCAATGTTCCTCCCTTTCAAGCAAAGTAATCCCCACAATCATTTATTCTAAACAATTGAGAATTTCATCATTCAAACACTCATTAATCTAAGCAGGGGATCCAAGTCACACACAAAAGGGAGATCACCAAATTCAAACAACTGCCTACCTCACAAGGGGAATTTGTGTTTCACTCAATCGCTCAGTTTGTGTCAGGTTATCAACAATTCACTCAATTTCACTTTTAAGAGCACTTCCCATAAATTTGATTTTCATCTCAAAATGATTCCCACAAAAAACATGCATGCAACATCAAAAGGTCTTTTATGGGTTGTAATGGGGCCTGGCTAAAGGTAGGATATACAAAAGGAACTAGGCTGAAGACCCTAGGAACTAAGAGGGCATGAACATTATTTACACTTTGAAATTCACTCAAGTTCCTTTCTTAATTTTTTTCTTTATGCTTCTGGGTGGCTACAGCCTTTTTATTTCTTTTTGGCATTTTTGCACTTTTTTTTTCTTTTTCTCTTTTTTTTTTATTTTTTTTTATTTTATATTTTTTTTCTATTATTATTTTTTTCTTTTTCCCAATCCCAAACAACACATTGCACCGGGTAGCCACCCCAAACTTAATTTCTTGCATCCAATTTCTCACTAAGCTTCCATGCTCTCCTAATCCTAAGATCGGGTTAACATGGTTTTTCAGATTTTAGCTTGTAACATAAGGTTAACAAGAATTAACAGGCTAATAGGCTCAATGGGCTAACTAGGGAACATGCATTAGGGATGGTTATTTTTTTTGGCTAAGTAGCTATTTACAAAGAAAATGCCTAAATCATCTGAAGCAAACATATAATCATGCAAACCAAAAAGAGATTCAAGCAAATTCAGGAAAGTGCAATCAAAAGTGATTTTCACACAGTTTAAAACATGTTGGAGGCTCAAAACCTCACCTGGACATTTTTTTTTTGCAAATTATTTGAAAGAGATTCTATCCCTAGTGTATGCTTCCTATCACCCCAAACTTATCATAAATCATGCCATCATAACAAAATCTCAAAGTTTAGTTTTCAATCATATGGGGATCATTTTTTTCAAAATTTTTTCAAAATCTAGGGGGAAAACAGTCAATAATATCATGCAATCAATCTATGCAAAAATTAATAAAATCCAATAAACTTGCCAATAAAAGACTCAAACACCACTCCTGAGCTTCTCAAATTATTCAGGAGCTTTATTAAAAACAAAACAGAAATAAAGCATGGCAAAGAAAATTAAAAAGGAGAAAGGGTTAAGAAAACTCATTGAAGGGCGGTTCCACCAGGATCCCATTGCTTGTAACATAAGGCCCACGTGATGGCCAAAGGGCGGAAGCTCATTCCATGCTTCCATGACTCGCAGCCTTGATGTGGGGGTGAGCACTTGACAATTATGACGACCTCGCCGAGTGCGGCGGACTTCTCACTCCCTTCGGGTCACAGCTGACCTCTTTATCTACAAAGTCTCCCCAATAGAAGTGGGGCTCAACCTCTTGGACTGGCCATAGTGCAAAATCCAAGGGTGCAAAATCCGGAGCTTTTGGTTCCACAGGGGGAGGTGGCAAACAGATTAGTCAGGGTTCTTGGTCTTGCTTCAACTTCTGCCTTTTCTTCATTCACTGCACTAACAAATTTATCACCTGCTATACATGCAGAAATTTCAGCACACACCACACAAAGGTTAGAGTTAGTACATATATTACAAGAAAATGAATCAGAAAAAGTTAGAATGTCTGGGAATTCTTCACACAGTGCATCCACCCCATTACTCTCAACACATGCATATGGTTTAATTGAATCATCTACTTCCACAGGTTCTTCATCATCCTCAGGAACGGTGGAGCGGATGTCCTCCTGATCCTCCTTCTCTATGTTTCCTGAAAGGTATAAACCTGCATAACAGTGTATACACAAAGCAGCAGTGCCATCACAATAACAATCAGTACAATCAGGGGATTCAACACACAATTCATCATCAACAGAAATATTATCACAATCATCATCAGAAGTATTTTCAGGAATAACTATCTGTGAATCCTTATGTTCCTCAAGGGGCTGTGGAGTTAGCATTGCAGCCGAGTTGGCGGTAACTTGATCAATTAGAGCGGACAACTTCTGAGATTCAGCTTGGCTCCTCTGGTATTCAGCCTCCATCTTCTGTTGAAATTCAAGATTGCTCGCCTCCATCATCTGTTGAATTTCGAGAAAGTTTGCTTCCATTTGTGCATTTATCTGTGCAGTCATCTGTTTGCACAGGTCCTCTAGGGAAGGTTCGGAAGGTGCAGCTCTGAAGGCAGGATAGTATCTAAACAGGAAGGCTTCCTTCAAATCAAACCAGCTTGAGATGGAATTCTCATCAAGACAATACAACCAATCTCTTGCAGCACCTTCAAGTGAGAATTGGAAAGCTTCCATCTTGACGTGGTCTTCTGTTATTCCCCGAGGTCTCAAGGATTATAGAACAGGCAATCTGGAATTCCCTCAGATGCTCCTGCGGATTTTCACCTGCAAAACCACTAAACCTTGGCAACCAGTGTGATAAACCAAGAAAATCAGGAAAATATATGCATGGTGGTGGTTCATAGTAAACATTAGGCACATAACCATAACTGTGATTATCCATGGGGAACAAACAACCAGACAATACAGACAAAACTAATTCGATAATACAAAAAGTTTTTTTTTAAAAATTATTTTACGCTAATAACAACAAACCGAGTCCCCGCAACGGCGCCAATTTTTGACCGCTGCTGCCACGCACGCGCCAAAAAGAACGAGCGATTATTAAAATAATGTAGTATAGAGCGACAACTCGGATATCGTCTCTCAAGGACTCTTAGTTGTTGTTATTATTATTAGAAAAATTAGAAAAAGTCAGAATTTGGGGGTTTTGAGTAATTGAAATAAAATTAAGAAAACAAAGCAATAAAAACAGGCAGTTTAAAGAGAATAGCAAAAAAGACGATCAACCTACTGTTCTTGGTTTCCCACTATCATTGGTTCAAATAAATCCAAGCCCTATTCTAAGCAGATTCTAATCCCCTCCCGGTTGTAGCAATAATTAACAAACGAAATCACAACTACAGATATATGTTCCTATTCCCGAATTAAACAAACGGGGTTAAGCCCTCATGAACTAAACGAACATGAATGAACACACGCGAATTAAACAAACGCGATTAAGTATAGGAGCATAACATCACCGAAACGAATCAATACAACACTATACACTCCTGAATTAAACAAACAGAAATGTATAATATTGCATTGAAAAGAGATAAGCAATAGAAAACAGGAAATACAGAACCTCAAATGTAAATGGAAACCAATCCCAGTAGATTAATCAAGGAGACTAGTTCTCCATTACAGACTTAAACACAAAAGAAAAGAAAGGAAAATAAACTACTACTGCTGACTATCAAAGACTAGCCAAAACTGGCAAACTCTGACTTGCCCACACTATGACTCACTCCTCTCTTAATATCTGAATGCTCCTTTTATTAACTTCAACCTCTGCCTCTTAGCTTTCCAAAGCCACTTAATTTGCTTAATTATGAATTAAGATGAGGGAGTTATGTCCACATTCAACTCATAGGGCAGCTGAAACGCCTCTGACTTCACATGGATTAAAGCCCTTCAAAACGGCTCTGTTTGGAATAATGGTCTTCATGAGAGTTAAAGCTCTTTGTTTGATCTTTCATTTGCCACCGGTTTCAGTTCCAACTGACATCTACAGCCCAAGTTATGGCCCAATCTTCATGACCAGTTCAGGTTCCAGTGACAGCAATTATGTTCTGACTTCAAGGCCCAATGTGACCCACTATACATCCAATTCAGCATCTGAGTTCTTCATGAAAGTTGTTGGGCTTCCTTTTAGCTTTCATGTTCTGACTCATGCGTTTCTGTTTTTGTAAGAGGGTCGCGCGTCACGGTCGTGATGCTTATCACGAGCAGGCCGTGATACATTCTGACTTCCAGGCTCGCGAGGCGAATGGTTGCTCGCGAGGCGAATGCTTCAACTTCAAAACTTCCACGACCGTGATCTTCAACACGGGTAAACCGTGATCGTCTCTGACTTTTCAGGCTTGGGTGACTCGCGGGGCGAGATATCCTTCGCGGGGCGAGTGGTTCCAGATTTATTTTATTTTATTTTATTAACCTGAAAAACAGAAAATAACATAAGTGTTTTATTTAACTCTAAATCAACTAAATTAACATAAAACCACTTTACAGACTCAAAATACTACTTAAGGACAATCAAGTCTAATTTGGGTGAAAAATGATATAAAATAAGCACAAAGCCATGGTCTTTATTAGTTATAAAACCAGTCAACCAGAGGCTCATCAAAAGGTTTGTTGGAAAAACAAATCTCGAAACAAAGCAAAAGGCAGTAATTGCATGAACCCACTGCGGTTTCCAAAGCATATAATGTGTGACTGCATGCGTAAGGTGTGAAACATGTGTTTCATGTGTGACAACCACCGTCCATTTTTGATATGGACGGTAGAATAACTCGGTCTTAACCGAAGATTTGTTTAAACAGCTAGAACACAACGACGGAAGATAAAAAACACTTCCAAGTGTATCTCGGCCAAACAAGGGGCTACAAGGAAAAAGGAAAAGTTAGCAAAATGGAAACAATTTTCATTAAGTAAAACGAAGTTACAAGGGCACAAGCCCATTACAAGGGATGAACAAAAAACAAAAAACTAAACAGCTACTCGTCCCTAGGACCCTCTTCGGCCTTGATGTGATCCCCGGGAGAGTCTTCCTCCCCTTCCACCGCCACCTCCTCTTCCTCTTCAGGAATTATGGGAATAAGTTCCCCGTTCACCACCTCCTTGTTCACATCGACTCCCGAAAGATCAACCCCCGGGGCGAGAACCTCAACCTGAGCAATAGCCTTGTCGAAACCTTTTCGGTGCTCGATAATAATGCAGCTAGTGGCCTCCTTCACATCCTCCTGGAGCTCCATCTTGGCCTTGGTCTCGGCCTCCAAGGCAGCTTTGAGTCGCTCAATTTCAGCTTGAGCCTTCTTAAGCTCCTCTTCAGCACGAGCTCTACCCTCTTCAGCCCGAGCTCTACCCTCATCAGCAAAATTTGCTTTGGTGTTGAGCTCGGAGTTCTGGCCGTTCAGCTCGGTGATGGTTGTAGTCAGGAGATTATTGGCCTTGGCCAGCTCGTCGCGCTCTGTGGAGGTCCGGGCAAAATCCCCTTTTAGCTTCTCAATGGAAGCAAGTTCAGCTTCTAGATGCCGGGATTTCCTCTCGGACTCCACCAAATCTCGGCTGCAGAAGCGGGCTAGAGTGGCGGCTCGGATGCAGTAGGCCGAGAGGGCCTCCATGCTGGACTGAGCCCCTTGCTGCCTGATTAACCGGAGGTCAGCAGGTTTGAGGAAGTTCAAGTCAAAGGAAGGGAACGGGTTGAAATCTTCACCCCAGAGGGATGAGGTCCCCGCCTTTAGAGAACTGTTGTACCATTTCTGCTCGGTGGAGGGAGGGGGTTGTTCTCCCCGCCCCGCGGTCCCAGTCTCCTGAGTAGTTGGGCGTGGGGGACTCGGGTGAGGTGGGGGAGAGTCTTCGGTGTCAACTACAACCTCTACCCTCTTTCTTTTTTGGGGGGCAGACGATGAAGTTCCCTTCGCAGAGGTCTTGGTAGGAGGAGGTCTTTTCTGCTTCTTCTCAGTTGAAGAGGGACCCTGACCCTCTTTTAGCAAAGAGCCTTTACAAGCTTGGAAAAGTCAAATTTCCCCATAATGACTGTCAAAAAGAAAAAGTTGTTAGTTCAGCAACAAATACAGAAAGAATTCCAAAACTAAAAAGCCGAGTACTTACTTTTCAGGTCAGTTCTCGGAGTAGATGAGAAGGGTAGTTTCAGAAGGCGTCCACAATGGAGGGGCCGAGGAAGTTTTTCTAGTATGTCTATGTCCCGCCTATCCTCGGCTGGGAGGGATTGGTACTCAAAGCCAACGAATTTTGTGGGGGAGGATTGCCAATATAGAGGAAACTTGGCACAATTATCATCATAAAAAAAGTGGGAGGAATGAGAGCCCGAGGGGCGAACTCGGAAGAAGCCAACTTTGAAATCTTTGTACGATGATGTGTACAAACTAAGCAGTCCTCTTCGGTTCAGCCCGTTAAGGGAAATCCATCCCATTTTCTCACCAAACCTTGTTTGGTAGAAATACAAAAATTTTGGAGTGGTGGGCTCCATCCCGATGTATTTACATAGAATCTGAAAGGCTTTCATAAAAGCCCAACTATTGGGGTGAAGTTGAGTAGGAGCGACGTTCATGGTTCTCAGAACATCGCACTCAAACTCGGTAAAAGGAAGAGACACATGCAGCTTATCAAATAATGTTTTGTACATGTATGTAAAGGGGGGCTCGGAAGGACGAGCCTTGAGAAAGACACACTCGGTACCAGAGCATCGGGAGCAAATGAACTCGGACTCGTCCCTTGACGCGAGACATTAATTTGGGACCGAAGTTGATCAATTGATTCTGGGGTTTGGAAGTCAGAGAAAAAGGTCCCAACCTCGCCTTTAACCCAGGTATACCCAGGAAGAGTGATATCCGGAATAGGGTCTTTTGGAACCCTTAGGCGTTGTTTACGAGCGGCGGGTTTGGACACCGGAGGAGAGGGAGAGCCGGACTTGGAGTCAGACCCAGAGGAATCAGACCCAGGGGAAGACGACCCGAAGGAGGACGCTTCCCCTTCTCCGACGTTCAACTCCCCGTGAAGGAATCGAAGAGGTGGAGGGAGAACCCCCATCGGGGAAACCTCGCACTCAATTAGAGGCGAGGTATTTGACTCGATGAGACATGGATGAACTCATCCGGTAGCAGAAATTAAACCGAGAAGTACGAGAGGAAGAAGGAGCTCGGGCGTACTTGAAAAATGATAAGCGAGAAGAGTGATGGTAGAAACTTGGAAGACGAAGGTGAAAGGCGAAGGAGGATAAACAGGGTAGAAGGGAGTTGGAGTCTGAAGGGATATTTGTATCCTGTGGTTGACGGCCCACGTCCCATCAAGCCCAAAAGGGCGCGACTTTTGATTTCCCCCCATTAAATGGGCACGGAACCCTAGGGTTTCTTACCTAAAGCGTACCACGAAGTATTAGGGGAATGATTGCCTCCTCGACAAAGAGGAAAGATTTGATTGAAATGCCAAGTGGGAATGCGGAAGTTTATGTGGCCGAAGAATAAGCTCGGTTTCATACTTTATCGACTCTTCGCTTATTTAAGCTCGGAGCTCGGGGGCTTGTGTACCGGCCCAAGATATAAGGTCGAGGATTGTCAATACGACCGAGCTCATTCTTGTAGGTGGGCATTCACCCGAACTCCCATAAAGCCGAAGACCCGTTAATACACTCAACACCCGAGGACAACTACTCGGCCCGATTCCCACACGGCATCAGCGAACGAAGATATCTCGGCCCGAGATATCCAATCACAACTAATGGTCCGAATATCTCGCTGAGCTTGATATCTCTCCGCGTAATCAGGAGCCTGATATCTCTCCGCGTAATCAGGAGCCTGATATCTCTCCGCATAATCAGGAGCCTGATATCTCTCTGCATAATCAGAGTCTGATCCTAATATCTCTCCGTATAACTCGAAGCCTGATTTTAAACATCTCTATAAATAGGGGTCCAACCCCTTCATTGAGAACGACGTTTGCTTTGATTCCCATTTGGATACGTAGGAGAAGAATCTCAATTCTGTCAAGCACATTCCAAAACATCCCCTCTAACTCTTTCCAGTCGAGTATCTCTCATCTGAGATATTTTGGACGGAACAAAATCATATCACAAAAAATCAAATACTTTGAGATCCACTTAAGTTGGAGACTCATTATATGCAATAACTCAATAAGAATATTTATTTGGAAGAACTCATAAAGGCAATCTATTTATAAGATGAACAACATGACTTACTGTATCAGGCCAAAAAGCTTTAAGCAAATATGATTGGTAAAACAATGATTGTGCAATATTCAATATGTGTTTGTGCTTCCTTTAAACCACATAATTTTGGTGAGGTGTCTCAACATAAGATATGATTCCAAGATCACCATAAAAAGAGAACATATGAAACTCAAGTCCATTGAATGATTTTATGGTCTTAATTTTGGTATTAAACTGAGTATTAACAAGAGAAACAAATTTATAAATGGGAGAACAAGCTTTAGCATTTGATTTCATTAAAAACAGCCAAGTACATGTAAAATCATCAACAACAGCTATGATATTTAAAGTTTTCTAGGCCTTAAATAGGCTAGGACATAGGCTCCTGATGAGGGGTCTGACCTATTCTCACCCTTAACAATAACAGGTAGGAAAGATACCGGTACCCTCTATTTATTAAGAATATCGGAGCAATACCCAATGAAATAAGGCTAGCAATTTAGTCAATCTAGCTCGCGATCCATGTCTCGATGTGCTAACAACTCAATAAATTAGGCTCATTAGTTTCATGAATTAAGATTGACCATGTGTAATACCCGCTAAATTTTTTAAAAAAAAAATTTGCGCCTTTCATAATTTATGCAATAAATTGTTAATTATTAATTTGGTTATTTATTTTTTTATAGAATATGATTATAATAAACACATTATATATATGCTTTAATAGTTGAAATAAAGATTATAATCATTATATGTCATAAATAATGTATTTTACAATTTGACACACACTTTTTAATTATAATTAGCTTTATTAGTATGTTAGTGTTTAAATGAGATTTCCATAGTACCCTTAGTACCAAAGACGTTTTAGGCCAAGCCCAAATTGATTTAAAAAATGGATTTCCTTTTTCTTCCCACATTTTTTTCACCATCACCAAGGTCCAAGAAAACTAAAGAGATTCTAATTCGAATAGTGATTACAGCAGCAAATATATAGAGGAAGTTACAATTTGAATCCTAACATCCTAAGTTGATACACTTTGAATATTAACATCCTTAGCTAAAACCAAGGGAAGTTACAACAACTGACAGAATCTTATCATAGGAAAGTCTCAGTTATCTATTTTGCCCCTCAAGATTGGGTCACCATCAGTGACACCAAGCTTGTCTCTTAACAAAGCAAATCTTGAACGTGAAAGGGGTTTGGTGAGAATATCTGCAAGCTGATCCTTGTTGAAATGTGAGAGACCCGTAGCTTTCCCATTTGAACCAACTGTCGAACAAAGTGATAGTCTAGAGCAATATGCTTCATTCCAGAGTGAAACACAGGATTAGAACAAAGGTATGTGGCTCCAATATTGTCACAAAACAGCAATGGTGAATTAACAGAAACACCAAGTTCACCAAGAATATTGAGAGGCCACATAACTTCAGCGGAAGTGTTAGCAACTGACCTATATTCAACTTCTGTTGAGGATCTCGCAACTGTCCTTTGCCTTTTTGATAACCAAGAAACATGATTACCCCCAAGATAAATGATATAAGCTGAAGTAGAGGTCCTATCATCAAGATTACCACCCCAATCAGCTTCACTATAAGCTTGTAATTGAAGATGAACAGGTTTCTTAAGTTGCAAGCCATGATTGAGAGTGAACTTAAGGTATCTCAAGGTGCGTTTGAGCTGCTGAAAATGAAGATGAGTAGGGTGATGCATGAATTGAGAAAGCTTGTTGATAGCAAAGGAAAGGTCTAGACGTGTAAGAGTGATATACTGCAAGGCTCCAATGATGCTGGAAAATAATGTTGCATCAGGTGGTGCAGTACCATCTAATAGCTTTAGAGCAGTGCTTGAACACAGAGGTGTAGTAGTAGGCTTGGCTGCTGACATGTGAAATTTTTCCAACAAATCTCGAATGTATCCATGTTGGGAGAGAAGAATACCATCCTTAGTAGGAATAAGTTCAATTCCAAGGAAGTAATGAGGATAGCCAAGATATTTGAGAGAGAATTTGTTGGACAATTCATCAATAAACTGCTGTAAAAATTGTTTGTGGTTACCTACCAACAATAGATCATCAACATACACTAAAAGTAAGGCTTGCACACCATCCTTATTGAAAATAAACAGAGAAGAATCACTAAGACTAGTGATGAAGCCATAAGAAACAACAAAGGACTTAAGTGCCTCATGCCAAGCTCGAGGTGCTTGCCTTAAACCATAGATGGATTTTTTTAATTTACAGACATGATTAGGAAATTCACTGTGAACAAAGCCTTGAGGTTGCTGCATATAGACATCATCATTAAGTTTACCTTGCAAAAATGCATTATTAACATCAAGTTGGTGCATAGACCAGCCACGAGCAAGTGCAATAGTGAGGACTACCTTGATGGTTTGAGGTTTCACAGCAGGTGAAAATGGTTCTTTAAAATCTAGTCTAGGAGTTTGTGTAAACCCCTTTGCGACTAACCTATCCTTGTACCTAGCAACACTGCCATTAGGGTTCCTTTTAATGCAAAATAGCCACTTGCACCCTACAATGTTCTTAGATTCATCTCTAGGAACCAGTGTCCAAGTTCCATTATTCATTAAGACATCAAATTCTGCAGAGCAGGCCATTCTCCAGTGTGGAACTTTAAGTGCTTGTGTCACAGTTGAGGGTTCTAGATTTTCAGGTAAAGAATGTTTAGTGACAGCTAGAATTTTCTTAGGCTTTGAAAATGTGATTCTGAGACCTAGTGACTATAGAATGACTGCGAGTAGAATTAGTGGAAAGTGAAGTAGGAATTGAGATAGGTAGAGAGGAGTTACCATATTGCAAGTGTGGTGAAGCAGGTGAACCCGAATCGTGCTCTTCTGCAGTGACCAACTCAGGTGTAGGCATGGTGGAAGGTTGCTCAGGAGATTGAATAGGAGATACTGTTGTGGCAGGGTTGGTAGAATGAGGAATTTGAATGATAGAATGCAATGATTGATCTGTGGAAGGAATCTGAGGAGATTTGGTGGATGCAAGAAGAAGATAATGATAAGGAAATGAATTCTCAATAAAATTTACATGCCTAGAAACATAGACTCTTTGAGAGATAGGTTCAAGCCATAAAAATGCATGTTGAGACAGTGAGTATCCCAGGAATATACAGGGAAGAGATCTGTTCTGAAGTTTATTTTTAGTGTAAGGTCTCAACCATGGAAAGAATAGACATCCAAAGGAATGAAATTGGGTGTAGTCTGGTGGTTGTGTGAAGAGCACTTCAAAAGGTGATTTGATTTTGAGATTTATGGTAGGCATCCTATTTATTAAGAAAATATCAGTGGTGAAAGTAAAACTCCAAAATTGAGCAGGGAGTTGAGCATGATGGGGGGAGTGCCCTACCAGTTTCCACAATATGCCTATGTTTTCTTTCAGCTGTACCATTAATTTAAGGAGTGTGTGGAGGTGTTGTGAGATGAGAGATGCCATTATTGGCCAAAAGCTGTTTTAATTTAACAAACTCTCCACCATTATCAGAAAAGAGAGTAACAATAGGCAAATTAAAGTAATTTTCAACAAGATTCTTAAATTGAATGAAAATTGATGAAACATCTGACTTATTTTTCATGGGATACAACCATATATACTTAGAGAAGTGATCCAAAAAAAAAATCAAATAGTACAAATAACCATCTAAATATCTAATTGGAGCTGGTCCCCACACATCTGAGAATATCAGTTCCAATGGTTTGCTGCTAGTTAGATGAGTGTCCGAGAAGGGCAACTTGTGACTTTTGGCACAGTGACAGGAGCTGCATCCATGAGAGGAGGGAGACCTTATTGGAATATGACTACTGGTTGCCAGATGTTGAAAGACTTTGAAAGAGGGATGACCAAGTTTATGATGGCATGTTGAGATGGATTGAATGTTGGTATTGAATGCTTTAGGTGAATGGAAGGTGGTGGATGTGGATGGCATGTGATAGAGATCTTGCCTAAGTGGTCCTTGCAGCAGAGTTTGACCGGAGTTCAAGTCCTTCACAACAAAACAATCAGGAAAGAATTCAACAGAACAATTGTTAGTTTGACACAGTTTAGAAACTGACAAAAGATTGGACTTTATGTGTGGAACATGTAAAACATGATTAAGATGAAGAGATTTAAGTGAAGTGGAAAGTGAAGAGTGACCTATATGAGAGATTTTCAAACCTGTGCCATCACCAACTATAACTTGATCTGAGCCTGGATAAGGGTTAGCCAAAGTGAGTTGCTGCAGATCCTAAGTTACATGGTGAGAAGCACCTGTATCCATTATCCAACTAGAGTTATGCAGTGCAAGTTGATGGGTTGCAACATTAGCAACATGCCTGTTTCCATTTCTCTTTGGATATCCGTTGATCTTATAGCAGTTCCTTGCAATATGCCCTGGCTTATCACAGAATTGGCAAATAGACTTGTTATTTGGATTGGAAGTAGGTGAAGAGAAAGCAGGTGAAGAGAAGCTGCAGTTTGATCGATACTTTGGCCTTTGATGTCCCTTGTTGCGGTTTACAACATTGACTGTAGCAATGAGAGGCTCATTGGAGATTGAATCCTCCCTATGAAGAATAGTCTCAAAATCCATGAGTTTCTCATGGAGTTCAGAAAATTCAATGGGAGATTCCCTGCTTCGAAGAGCTGCTGAGATCTCATGGTATTCAACACTCAAACCATTTAAAGTGTGAATAACCAGGTCAGTGGTATCAATTGGATGATCAATGATGGAAAGTTCATCAGAAATGGCTTTAATGCCTTGAAGATAGGTAGCCATGGATTGTGTACCTTTTGTGAAGTTGGAGATTCTCTGTTTGATAGCCATGATGCACACTCTTGAGCGACCAGCATACATGGTTTTGAGAATGTCCCATGCTTGTTTAGCCGTTGTAACAGTACCTAGGTGGGTGACCACAGTTGCAGCAACAGAGGAGATAATACCATGCAACATGGTTCTAAATTGCAGTTGCGGTCACGGTTGCGGTCGTGGTTGCGGTCGCTGCGATTGCGGCCGTTGCGATGCGTAATGCGGTTGCTACGGCGTGAAATAATTTTATGAATTCACAAAATAAAAAAAAATCAATTTTCTTTTGTAATTCTTTATATATCTTTTACTAATGGTGTTGTATAAATTTATATTATTTTTAAGACATTGCATTATGTTTATGAATAGTTTAAACTTAATTATAGTGAAAATAAATTATAAATAAAACTTTTAAGCACATATAAGTATGAAATTATAAAGAACTAAGAAAGTGAGAAACTTAAAAGTGCATAAATATATATGAATCACAAATAAAAAAATATTGGTGTCACATAGAGGAATACACCCAACTGCAATTATGATTCTAGAATAACGCCACATTGTCACCACTTAGAGATACGTCTTCATTACAAAAAAAAAACATGATAAAAGTAAACAAATTAATAAATTTAAAATAATAATAATAATTAACAATATATATTTTCTTCCTCTCCCTCTTGGCTAACCTCCTCCTAAATTTTCTCAAAATTTCCCACTAATAATTCATCATATTCCCCCCAAAAATTTCCCTCACTCATCAAATATCCCACCCACTCACTTTTTTCCCCAGTTACACTTCCACTCCCACGGTCACACACTCACATGATCACACCCACACACCCACAAAAAGTCACCAACGCCCTGTTTCTCAATTTCTTCAACCACTACAAAAAAAAGGTTGTTTAGTGACCGAAAATAGTGACCGAATTTTTCGGTTGCTTTTTGAGACCGAACTGGCGACCGATTGTAGGATCTACATGAAGTAGTGATTAGAGATAATACTGCGACCGAAATAGAGCGTAGCAGGGTTATCGGTCGCTATTTCCGTCGCTAAATAAAGGCCTTTAAAGTCAGTAATTTTATTCCTTCTTAGCGACCGAAATAGCGACCGAATTAAATGCAACGGTTGAAAGTCTGAAATTTTATGTATTCTTAGCGACCGAACTAGCGACCGAATTAAATGCAACGGTTAAATTTTATTTACATTTGCGACTGATATTTTTTCGGTCGCTAAACGGCGCATAAAAAAATTAAAATCGCGCGTGTTAGCGACCGATTGAATACTCCGTCGCTAAATTTATGAATTCAAATTTCAAATTAACTCATCCCGCGACCGAATTAGCGACCATTTTTTATTTAAGTGATTGGTGACCGATTTAGCGACCGATTATTTCGGTCGCCAAATTATAAATCCATAAAATCGTGAAATCTTTCCCTTCTTCCTCATTTTTTCCATCTCTTCCTTCCTCACCCATCTTCTTCTCCCTCGCATTCAGGCCGCCACCACCGTGCAGTGCGCACCGCCACCACCGCCGTCTCCAGTAAGCCTCCGTCCTCCTCCTCCTCTTCTTCCATCTCTTCCCTCTTCCTCTCCTCTCTTCCTTTCCCATCTTCCTGCTCTGTTTTTAATCCCCCCTCTGTTTCAGGCCGCCATACTCCGGCTACCAACACGTACGCAGCTCTCCGGTCACCACGTACGCGCAGAGCTCCTCCTACCCTCTTCTCTCCTCATTTTGTGCATTCCATGCTCTGCCTTGAGGTAACCATGCATGGACTCTCTATGTATCATTTTTTATTTTGCTTCATTGTTTCATTGCTTGCTTTATTGCTTACTACTGAGAAGAGCTACTTGTGTATTTCATGTGAGTTGTGAGTTGTGATATAGGTGACTGTGATTGAGTAGAACACCTTTTCATTGTTTCTAATGTAACTTGTGATTAATCTTGATGTAAATTCCTATTTAAAAATTACTGTGGTTTTCAATTTTCATTCATATATTTATATCATGTAATGAATATTAAGATACATATAATAGATGTCATTATATGAGATGTGAGATTTGTTTAAAATAAGAAACCAAGTATATGATAAAGATTGCTTGTAGAAAGTAAGATTAATTGTGTGGAGAGCAATTAGTTTTGCTTTGAGTGCAATCAGGTTTTGGTTTTAATCCATTTTATGTTGATTATAGAATGGACCGTTAAGTGTAATGATGTATCGGGTTAGAACACTTCTTGTACTCTTATTTACACGACTTGCTTGTTTATAAAAAAAATTATGGTGGTTAGTGGTTACTTGTCAAGTTTAATTCTTATGGGTTATAAATACTTGTTTGGGGGAATTGGTAAAGGTATATGAAGGGGTGACATTAATTGAGATGTGTTGTAGAGATGTAGAGATAATGTCAAGAAATTGTGGATAAAAGAGATTGAGACTGATATTACAGACATTAATTTGTAATTAATCTTGTTAATAGATTCATATCTTATATTTAATACTGAGATTTGTGGAAGATATGTTTTGATATGAGATATGTGAGATTTGTTTGAAATAGAAAATTAAGAATATGATACGGGTTGCTTAAGAGAAGGTAAAATTACAAGGAGAGCAAAGAGTTTTGACGAGGAGAGTAAGTGTGGCTACTTTGCCAATTACGTTTTTTTTGGTTGGATTTGTCAAGTAAAGTTTTGTGATTTATAAATTTTAATATTTGTATTGGGAAATTGGTAGAGTGAGAATGAGTGTGAAGATCAAGGTTTTAAATTGAAGGTCTGGTACTTATATCTGAGCATGTTCATACATTTGGATTGCTATGAAGAATAGTTTATTCTCTTTAAAATAAAAATCTTTCAATAACAATGAATCAATGTAATTAGAATAATTTGATATGTATTTATTGATAACTTGTTTGGAAATGATTATGGAATCATATTTGTATATATTTACATTATAAGCATTGGAATGAATTGATAAAGTGTTATTAATTAGTTCGTAAATGGCATGACTTTGTTGTTGTTAATATTCATTTACTAATTTAAAGTCCATGAGCTTAATTAGAAAGTCTCTTCTTGAAGCCAACAAATTGTCTACATCAAACCTTTTTATAAAATCCATTGCTTGTCTCGGTTTTGGAAGAACTGGTTAGTCTATTTATGTGTGTTCTTAATATGTTTTGGTTATGAGTGTGGTTGAAATTTTTATGAAACTTGGGCAGTATATATATCTATATATTTATATACTTGTTGCAAGTATCTGGGCTGCTTATATATTCAAAATGTGGTTATGTAACAATGATGCTTGTCAGGTTGGGCAATGTATATAAAGATAATTTGGTGATGTTTGTTTTGCCTTCATTTGTGAAGAAATTCTGGGTTTATGAGATTTTATAACATGCTTTAGTTTCCATGTTTCAGTTGAATTTTGGAATGGACATGAGATACGTTCCTTGCTTCACTATGTATATATCATCTTTTTGCGGAATTATTTTTTCTAAGAGATTACATAAGGTACTTAACTTGATGGATTCCTTCAAGAAATAAATTTGAAAATATTTATGAAATGTATTGGATGTTACTAAATGCTTATTAAATGCCACCTGTATTCAAATGCCAAATGCTTCGAAAATACCCCTTGAGTAATGCTAGGCAATTATGCAATATATGATGCATGTATAAACTTGTGAATTTCTTACGGGCACACTTTAGATTTCCTTGATTGATATAATCTTGGTTCTTTTATTGTTAGTGACAACGATATGATAGTTTGATCCGCGGGTTATAATTTCTAAGTATAAATTCATGTGAATGTGCATTTTAATGTACGTTTATGTGTAAAGAGGAGTGACAATCCTCCTAGGCTGAAGGAAAAATTGGTCTAAGGAGATGATATAATTGTTGCGGCCTTTTATCGGGCTTGTCATGTGGTGAGTGTAAAGTAATGGATGGTAGACTTTGGGGCTACCAGATAATTTGTGCATACAAAAATATTTTTGCCTTCTACACTTTTGTAGGAGATGAATATGATATTCTATTTGGTGGATTTCCGCTGTATCAATTATATTAGCTTAATTTCATATTCAGATGAGACTAAATCCACTAAATAGTTATGTGTTCATCCTTTGTGGTGGTTTAATTACTTGGAGATCAGTCAAATGAAATTTATTGTTAAATATACAATGTGGTTAGAGCTATTACTCTGAAAATGGCTGATAATGAGGCTGAGTGGTTGAAAAACCTTTTAGCAAATATTTATATGAGTTAAATTAACTCCTTATGTGTTTATATATTGTGATTTGCCAATTTTAAAAGCGAGTCTCTTAGATAATGAAGGATTAAGTATAGGGTTAGATAAAATGAAGGGTTAGGCACAGTTTGCCAGGCACATGCATGACGTGCCGTCATCATTAAAACATTATTCACATTAGAAAGCAGCTTTGTACACAATATTATGAAAACAACTCTGGTTTTTTACTCATTTGTTTCATTAGGAAATGGAGCTTTCCAGAAATAGTTGTTGATGACCATCCTTACTAGGTTATCTAGGCACTTCCGGTAGGAAAAGTCCTCTCTATGACCATCCTTCAAAACGACGTAAAATCATCTACTTTCCTGAAAACTACTATGTTTGCTAATATGTAAAGTTGCATGTGAAGTTGCATTTCTTTGTTCTATTTTAACATGATAGTATGCTACATGGATCTTTCCATCTTTTCTTATTATCACTTGATGAAGTTTAGACATATGACTTGTTTTCCTTATCGTTTTATCAGAAAATGGACCCGACTAAATGTTTTGAGACAGTCATCCATATAGACCAGGTACAGTATCTCATCAACTTAAGAATAACGATCGGATTCACGTAATGATGGTTAAGGCATAAACTAATCATTTACTAAATTGTTCTTGTGTATTTGCAGGATTTGATTTCAATCCCGCGATCATTCTACCGTCGTTGGGGACAACAAATACCGCGTCTTTGTGACTATTGAAGACAAAAGCGTAAACTGTTCAATGGGAATATAGTAATCCATGAGGATCGCCCATATTTTGCAAATGAGATACAAATGGTATCAAGGAGTTGTATTTGTTGTCCACTGGTGCATTGGCAAAGTTTAAGTACCTTGAGGGTTCTCGTTTCTACATGTTCATCCCTTTGGAAGATTGATGAGTTTTGATATTTTGATTAGTATTTATTGACTGTGGTGTATTTTTATGTTTTGATCGTTAATTAGTACTTATTAAACTTTTTTTTATAAACCATTATTAAACTTGCGTTAATTAATGTATATGTTTTCTTGATCATATTGACTGTGGTGTTTTGGATCGTTAGTACATCATATTTATGTTTTCTATTTATTTAAAAAAAATATTGGTGTATTTTGTTTATATCAGAAATTAAAAATCAATGGGGTAATAGTTGAAAAACTATATTTGGTCGGCAGGATCGTTACAGGAAAAAAAAAACATAAAAAAAAAAATTTGCGACCGAAATAGCGACCGAATATCGGTCACCAAATTAGGCGAGCTGGGTATGCGACCAACTATACAGCGACCGAAATATATACTTTTGCAACCGAAATATCGGTCGCAGATTTGCGACCGAAATATAAGTTCGGTCGCTAAACATTTAGCGACCAGGGTTTCTGCTACCCCCTTAATTCGGTCGCTATACAGTATAGCAACCGAATTATCATGTTTAGCGACCGAAATCTTCGGTCGCTAAATAGGTTTTTTTTTTGTAGTGAACCTGTAAAGTCTTCTCTTCTGCCTATTCTTTCTTTGATTTCAAGTTTCACTTTCACCCACCACAGCCTCACTTTCCCTGCCCCCTTCACCCTCACCCTCACTCACCCATGGCCTCACGGCCCTGCCCTGCTCACCCATGGCCCTCCCCCTCACCCATGGCCTCACCACGGTCCTCCCCCCTCACCCATGGTATCGTGAGCCTCCCTCCCCCTCACTCATGGCCTCACGCCATCAGCCCCACCTCACCCATGGCCTCACGGCCCTCCCCCTCACCCATGGCCTCACCACGGTCCTCCCCCCTCACCCATGGCGTCGTGAGCCTCCCTCCCCCTCATCCATGGCGTCGTGAACTGGCCGCGCTGTCGCACACGCGCCAAAAGGAACGAGCGGGTTTAAAACTGTAGTTTAGGGCGACAACTCGGATGTCGTCTCACAAGGACTCTTAAAGTGTTATTTTTTACAAAAATAAGTTTTTTGGGGGGGGGGGGGGGGGGGGGGTTGGATTGGATGCAATCAAAGAAAGTAAAACAATGAAAAACAGAGCAATTAAAAACAGGGCAGTTTAAAGAGATTATCAAATAGCAAAAAACGATTAATCTACTGTTCTCGAATTCCCAACTATCCTTGGTTCATGTAATCCCAAGCCCTAAGCAGATTCTAATCCCCTTTCAGTTGTAGCAACAATTAACAACGCAATCACTACTACGGATATATGTTCCTATTCCCGAAATAACAAACGGGGTTAAGCCCTCATGAACTAACGAACATGAATGAACACACGCGAAATAACAAACGCGATTTAGTATAGGAACATAACATCACTGAAACAAATCAATACAATACTACACACTCCTGAAATAACAAACAGAAATGTATAATATGGTATTGAAAAGGGAAAAGCAATTAAAATAGGAATTACAAAACCTCAAGTATATGGAATTCTCATTCAGTAGATTAATCTAAGAATTTAGTTCTCCATGACAATAACGAAACACACAAAAAATGTAAAACTATGGAGAAGTAAAAGTCTATTACAATCTGTTCAGAACAGCCTTTTATACTATTCATTTTAGCCCACTCGCGAGGCGAAGCCTCTCTCGCGACGCGAATCTTGTGAACAGTCTGCAACCTTTGGTATTCTCGCGAGGCGAACAAACCTTCGCGAGGCGAGGATCTGAAGAGTCTTCTTATTACGCCCGTTATGAATATCAGGGGCCAACCGTGATGCTTTCTGACTTCCAGACTCGCGAGGCGAATGGATGATCGCGAGGCGAGACTCTTCAACTTCAAAACTGCCACAGTCGTGACCTTCAACACGGGCAAGCCGTGATCGTCTCTGACTTTTCAGGGTTGGGTGACTTGCGGGGCCAAACATTGTTCGCGGGGCGAACCAGAGACCTTGCATTTTCTTGGAACAGTCAGCCTTCTGGGTCGCGAGGCGAGGGAAACTATCGCGAGGCGAATCCCCTGTTTGTTTATTCTCTCGACTTCCAACTTAACCTGAAAACAAAGAAATAACTATAAGTGTATTATTTGACTCAAAACTGGGTAATTTAACCTAAAACTACTTTATAGACTCAAAACCTTGCTTGGGGACAATCTAATCTAATTTGGGTGAAAATAGGATATAATTTGCTCAAAACCCTGGTCATACTAGCCATAAAACTAGATGAGCCAGAGGCTGATCAAAATACCCCAAACTTAAACTTTGCTTGCCCCCAAGCAAACTAGGACTCAAAAAACAAAAAAAAAGACTCAAGACTTGGCAAGCTTAAAAGATTCAATCAACCTTGCACACATTCAAGCAATACATCAAAACAATTTTCTTCAATGTCCCCCCTTTCAAACAAAGCAATCCCCACAATCATTCATTCTAAACAATTGAGAGTTTTATCATTCAAACAATCATCAATCTTAGCAGGGGATCCAAGTTACACACAAGAAGGAGATCACCAATTCCAAACAACTGCCTTCCTCACAAGGGCAATTTGTGTTTCACTCAATCGCTCAGTTTGTGTCTAGGCTATTAACATTTCTCTCAATTTCACTTTTAAGAGCACTTCCCATAAATTTGATTTTCATCTCAAAATGGTTCCCACAGAAAACATGCAAGCAACATCAAAAGGTCTTTTATGGGTTGAAATGGGGCCTGGCTAAGGGTAGGATATACAAAGGAACTAGGCCGAGGACCCTAGGAACTAAGAGAGCATGAGCTTTATACACTTTGAAATTCCACTCAAGTTCCTTTTCTCATTCATCTTTATGCCTTGGGTGACTATAACCTTTTTTTTTTACAAGCCTTTGGCTCCATCCTTTTTATTGTATTTTTTTTTTTCAATCCCAAACAACATATTACACCTTGTAGCCACCCCAAACTTAGTTTCTTGCACCTTTTCTCCTTCTAAGATTCCATGCTCTCCTAATCCTTCCTAAGATCGGGTTAACATGGTTTTTTTTTTCTTCTTCAGGTTTTAAGCTTATAACATAAGGTTATCAAGAATTAACAGGCTAATAGGCTCAATGGGGCTAACTAGGGAACATGCATTAGGGATGGTTATTTTAGGCTAAGTAGCTATTTACAAAGAAAATGCCTAAATCATTTGCTACACACATATAATTATGCAAACCAAAAAAAGATTCAATCAAATTCAGGAAAGTGCAACTTAAAAAAGTGATTTTCACACAGTCAAAAACATGTTGAAGGCTCAAAACCTCACCTGGACATTCATGCAAATTGTTTGACAGAGATTCTATCCCTAGTGTGTGCTTCCTATCACCCCCAAACTTATCATAAATCATGCCATCATAACAAAATCTCAAAGTTCAGTTTCCAATCACATGGGGATCACTTTTCAAAACAAAAAATTTTTTAGCCTAGGGGGAATCATCACATAAATCATGCAATCAATCTGTGCAAAATCAATCAAAATCCATCAAACTTGCCAACAAAAGACTCAACACAACTCCTGAGCTTCTCAAATTATTCAGGAGCTTTATTCAAAGAAAAGAAAAAAAACAAGATAAACAAAACTACAACTAGTTCCCTCCCCCACACTTAAAATATACATTGTCCCCAATGAACAACAGAGCTATAAAATCATAGTGAGGGAAAGGAAAGGGTACTCCCTGATCAAGTGTCAGTGTATGCGGGAGCTTCCGCCTGGATCCCATTTCTTGTAGCCTAAGGCCAAAGAGGTAGAGTTCATTCCATGGTCCCATAACTTGCATCCTTGATATATGAGTAAACACTTGACAATGATGGTGACCTTGCTCAATTCGGCGGACTCATCACCTCCTCTTGGGTCAAAGACGACCGCTTCATCAACAAATTCCTCCCAATAAAATTTTTCTTCAATCCCTTGAACTATCCATGGTGCAAAATCCATTTCCTCTGGTGGCTTCGCAGGAGGAGGTGGCAGATAGGTAGGGAGGGTCTCCGGCGCTGCTTCATCTTCTGCATGTTTCTCATCCACCGCACTGACAAATTTATCACCTGCTAAACATGCAGCAATCTCTGCACAAACCACACAATGGTTAGTGTTAGTACAATCAGGACATGCAGAAATATCATCAAAGCCAGAAATAAATGGAAAATTAGAAAAAAAGTCCTCATGGGTGTCCTCAATAGTCTCAGAAAGCAGCTCTATGTGGAAAACGGAGTGCTCTTCCACTGGATGTTTCCCTGCATCAAAGATGTTAAACTTTGCAACTATATCCCCAAAACTTCATAGACATGGTCCCATCATCAACATCAATCTTAGTCTTAGTTGTCTTCATGAATGGTCGGCCCAGGATGATTGGTGATTTACTGGAATGTGTCTCTCCTGCCATGTCCAGGATGTAGAAGTCAGCTGGGAAGATCAAATCATCAACTTGCACTAGCATATCTTCTACCATTCCCATGGGGCGGGCACTGGTCCTGTTGGCCAACTGAATGGTGAGACCAGATATCCGCAAGGGACCAAGATCAAGGTTGTTAAAGATGGAGGTCGGCATGACATTGATAGAGGCTCCCAAATCCAGCATGCAATTTTCAAACTTTCTGTCCCCAATAGTGCATGGAATAGTAAATACGCCTGGATCCTTGCACTTCTGTGGCAATGCCTGAGTAGGGGCTATAACAGTAACTCTTTCTGGTGCAGGCCTAGACTGGATAAGAGCTGAGACATTTCTTCCCAAATCAACCCTCTCATTATTCTTCATCTTCCTCTTGTTGGTGCATAGATCCTTCAGAAATTTTGCATACTTGGGCACTTGCTTGATCACATCCAACAGTGGAATATTAACAGCTACCTTTCTGAACACATCTAAAACCTCCCTTTCTTTGTCTTCACCACCAATCTTCTTATTTTTCTGTAATCTGTGTGGGAATGGGATTGGTGGTCTGTACACTTTCTCAACTTTCAACAATAGGCTCATGAGTTACCTTAACAGTTGCTTCATCTTTTTCAGAGGTGGCCTCAACAACTTTTCCAGATCTCAGAGATATGGCACTCACATTAGGGTTGGAGGCATTAGGATTTATCACTGGTTGTGCTGGCAGCTGGGTTGTTCTTTGAGCTTGCTGTATGTTATTTATGTCTGTGGCCATCTGTCCAATCTGTGTCCTCAAATCTTGAATGCTAGCACTTGTTTGCTGCTGAAACTGTGTCTGTGAAGTCTGAATCTGTCCCATTTGTTGCTGAAATTGTGCCTGTGAGGCCTGAATCTGTCCCATTTGTTGCTGAAGCTGGAGGTTGTTTGCGGTCAATTGCTTGAGCATGTCTTCTAATGAAGGTCCTGAAGGTGCAGAAGTGGTCACTTGAGGAGGATTCTGAGGTGCTGCCGTCGGTTGTTGTTGGGATGAGTTCCCATACCGCAGATTAGGATGATTCCTCCAGTTGGGATGGTACCTATTGGTAGAGAGGTCTGGAGTGTTGTACCGATTCTGACTGTTTCCTTGATTATATGGATTTACTGCATACGCTTGAGACACTTCACTGACAAACTCTTCTCTCTGGATGGGGCATGGATCATATGGGTGCCCAGGTGAATTGCATATGCCACATAACTTTGCAGGATGACCTCTGTCTATTGCCAATTGCCTTACAAAAGAAGTCAGCTCATCCAATTTATTCTCAAGGGCGGCCTGGTTGGGAGATGAACTATGGACCTCATGCACACCTCTTGTCTCAACTGAATTTCTTCTTGTAGTAAACTGCTGGGAATTCAGTGCATATTCTCAATGAGTTGCTTGGCAGCAGCTGGGGTCTTATCAACAAGCGCCCCCCCCACTAGCAGCATCCAAAAGATTCCTATCCATCGGCAGTAATCCTTCATAAAAGTACTGGATCAGGAGCTGTTCAGAAATCTGATGCTGAGGGCAGCTGGATACCAAATGCTTGAACCTTTCCAAATATTCAGCTAGCGATTCATTCCCTTGCCTGATTCCACATATTTCTTTCCTTATTGAAGCAAGAAAATATCTTTCTAGGAAAACCCTCTTCAAATCATTCCAAGTGGTGATAGAGTTGGGCTCAAGATACAATAACCAATCCTTTGCAGCTCCCTGGAGTGAGAACGGAAAAGCCTTCAGTTTGATGCTATCCTCAGTGACTCCCTCTGATCTCGAGGTTGTGGAGCAGACAACTTGGAATTCCTTCAAGTGCTTGTGTGGATCCTCAAGTGCAAGACCATTAAACTTTGGCAACAAGTGAATGAAACCAGATTTTAGTTCAAAAGGAGTATCAGCACCAGGATATGAAATACACAATCCATTATAGTTAACATCAGGGGCAGCAAGCTGTCTTAATGTCCTTTGGTCTCCCATGTTTTCAAAAACAATTTTCGAATTAGTATCACTACTAGTGCTAGCCCGCAATTCTCTACGGAGTGTGTGCAGTCTTCTTTCAATTTTCGGGTCAAAATCACACAATTCAGGGCAATTAGACCTAGTAGCCAGACCAATTCAAAACAAAAATGAAAATAAAAGAAAAAGAAAAGAAAGAAAAAAAAAGGAAAAATAACAAATAAGAGTCCCCGGCAACGCCGCCAATTTTTGGCCGCGCTGTCGCACACGCGCCAAAAGGAACGAGCGGGTTTAAAACTGTAGTTTAGGGTGACAACTCGGATGTCGTCTCACAAGGACTCTTAAAGTGTTATTTTTCACAAAAATAAGTTTGGGGGGGGAGGGGGGGGGGTTTGGATTGGATGCAATCAAAGAAAGTAAAACAATGAAAAACAGAGCAATTAAAAACAGGGCAGTTTAAAGAGATTATCAAATAGCAAACAATGATTAATCTACTGTTCTCGAATTCCCAACTATCCTTGGTTCATGTAATCCCAAGCCCTAAGCAGATTCTAATCCCCTTTCAGTTGTAGCAACAATTAACAACGTAATCACTACTACGGATATATGTTCCTATTCCCGAAATAACAAACGGGGTTAAGCCCTCATGAACTAACGAACATGAATGAACACACGCGAAATAACAAACGCGATTTAGTATAGGAACATAACATCACTGAAACAAATCAATACAATACTACACACTCCTAAAATAACAAACAGAAATGTATAATATGGTATTGAAAAGGGAAAAGCAATTAAAATAGGAATTACAAAACCTCAAGTATATGGAATTCTCATTCAGTAGATTAATCTAAGAATTTAGTTCTCCATGACAATAACGAAACACACAGAAAAAATGTAAAACTATGGAGAAGCAAAAGTCTATTACAATCTGTTCAGAACAGCCTTTTATACTATTCAGAATTTTAGCCCACTCGCGAGGCGAAGCCTCTCTCGCGACGCGAATCTTGTGAACAGTCTGCAACCTTTGGTATTCTCGCGAGGCGAACAAACCTTCGCGAGGCGAGGATCTGAAGAGTCTTCTTATTACGCCCGTTATGAATATCAGGGGCCAACCGTGATGCTTTCTGACTTCCAGACTCGCGAGGCGAATGGATGATCGCGAGGCGAGACTTTTCAACTTCAAAACTGCCACAGCCGTGACCTTCAACACGGGCAAGCCGTGATCGTCTCTGACTTTTCAGGGTTGGGTGACTCGCGGGTCGAAACATTGTTCGCGGGGCGAACCAGAGACCTTGCATTTTCTTGGAACAGTCAGCCTTCGGGGTCGCGAGGCGAGGGAAACTATCGCGAGGTGAATCCCCTGTTTCTTTATTCTCTTGACTTCCAACTTAACCTGAAAACAAAGAAATAACTATAAGTGTCTTATTTGACTCAAAACTGGGTAATTTAACCTAAAACTACTTTATAGACTCAAAACCTTGCTTGAGGACAATCTAATCTAATTTGGGTGAAAATAGGATATAATTTGCACAAAACCCTGGTCATACTAGCCATAAAACTAGATGAGCCAGAGGCTTATCATGAACCTCCCTCCGTTGCGGTCTGATGCGCCCGTTGCGGACGAAACGACCGTTACGTTGCGGGCGAAATGCGGTTACCTTGCGGTCGTTGCGGGTGATTTCGTAACACACCGCAATTGCGGCCTGATGCTGTTGCGGTGAGGGCCGCATCCGCAATATTGCGGCCGCATTAGCGGTTGCGGACCGCAATTTAGAACCATGCCATGCAAGATAAGCTGATCCTGTTTGGTCCAATGAATGAATGCAGGATTGACAGCAGTGGCATTGTTCTCCAATTGTTTGGATGGACAGGGTGTGCTTCCATCAATATAACCTAGAAGGTCATAGCCAGTTAAGAGGGCAAGAAACTGAATTCTCCAGGCTGGATAATTGTCTCTCTCAAGTTTGATGTAAAGCTGAGAACCAGCATTAAGATCAACAAGCTTATCATAAGAAGAGGTGGGGTATTTGTAGGATTGATTTCAGTTTCAAAAGAATAACACATGATGAGAGAAGGATCGGAAAAAAAAATGCTGTTAAGCTATGGAGCTCTGTGATACCATAAAGAGATTGTAATTCTCATTAATTGAATAGTGATTACAGCAGCAAATATATAGAGAAGTTACAATTTTAATCTTAACGTCCTAAACTGATACAATTTGAATATTAACATCCTAAGCTAAAACCAAGGGAAATTACAACAAGAATAACTTAGCTAAGTTAACAACCTTAGCTGATAACTCTATTGGATAAACCAAATCACCAACTGACAGAATCTTATCATAGGACTAAGACTCAGTTATCTATTAAAAACCCTATCTAAAGAGAGAGCTAAAGCTCCAAAAGGAGACAAAGAGGAGGTAGTGATGCTCATCTTCCTTTTTCATTTGGGTCTATGTCATCAAGAGATGAGGAATTTGTTCATTTCATTCTAATAATTTGTCTCTTTTTTTTTCTACGTCGCGGTGCCAGAGAACAAAACACTGTTAGGCCTTTTATTTTTCTTTACTAGCCCCGGCCTATGGAAGGCGCTATGATCCTTCTTTTATATTTTTTATATTTTATATGTATAATATATATATTTTAGAGTATTATATTAAAAATATTATTATATTAAAGTTATATATATATATATATATATATATATATATATATATATAGGATTTGAAAAGAGGAATCAAGGTGTTAAAGTTTGATGATGTGATTAGTTGATAAATTTAGTTGTAGAGTTAAAGAAAAGTTATGGGCAACATGTGATATTATTTGGTTTGACTTTTTTTTTAGTGATAAAAATGATGTTATGAGTTTTGATATACCTTCATTTAGATTGTGTTTTGAAAAATGTGATTTATTGTTGTGAAAGAAAATATATCATGATAGTATTGAGAATGCGTATATAAGATGTTTAAGATGATAAAACTTTATAAAGTTGTTACCTATTGTCATATTATTCTCTTATTTTATTTTTAATGCTTGAAATGACCTATTATATTTTTGTTGAATATTAATTTAACAGTGAATTGAGATGATTATAAAGGATTATTTTGACTACCACATTCGGAGTATATATTGAGAAACTAATGATGGACAACCTTAAGTGATAAGATTAAGTATATATATGGATAAATCAATGCTTGTGTGAATATTGATATTTAAATTATATGTTTATGAAATTGTTTCTACTATATTTGAATTTAAATTGGATATTTATTTGCTTGAACCTAGAATGAATTGAATTATGTCATTGATGAGTGTAAAATGTATTGGTTATATAAGATAGAGTCTCTCTATTAAGTTGGATGATGAGATAAATGGAATGATGATGTATTGGTATGAATGATCTTTGATCTTTGAATGATTTATTAAAAGATCTGTGTGAATGTTTAGAGTGGTAAAATAAGGATGTGATGCGTGTAACATCCCTGGCTGCTCTGCGTGCTTTGTCCTCACTCACACGCTTCCCGGGAAAACTGCCCAGGAGGTCACCCATCCCAGAATTGCTCCAAGTACGCTTAACTGTGGAATTCTTAAGTGACGGGCTCCCGAAAAGAAGATGCATCTTGTTGGTATACGTAGTACCAGTCAATTCATACAAGTCATGCTCAAATGTATAGTCACATACCTACACAGTCTTAGGATCCCTCTCATTCTGGTGTGTAATCGAATCATTCACGTGTCTCTCTGCCTAGAAGCCTGCCAGGAGCTGTTCCTTGTCCGTGCCTTCTTGCACCAGCGATCACTCCCTGCCCTTGTCAGCCCCGAGTGTCACATGCCCACTAGCTTCAGCTTGGTTCATCCCCAAACCACACCGTACTAGGAGAGGTGCCGCTCTAATACCATTTGTAACATCCCTGACTGCTCTACGGATTGATGACTGTCCCCACAAACCAACACGGGTCTTTTCAGCGTGCTTTGTTTGATGATTGTCCCCACAAACCAACACGGGTCTTTTCAGCATGCTTTGTTCTCACTCATACGCATCCTGGGAAAACTTCCCAGGAGGTCACCCATCCTATAGTTGCTCCAAGTCAAGCACGCTTAACTGTGGAGTTCTTAAGTGATGGGCTCCCGAAAAGAAGATGAGTCTTGTTGGTATAAGTAGTACCAATCAATTCATATAAGTCATCCTCGACTGTATAGTCACATACCTACACAGTCTCAGGATCCATCTCATTCTGGTGTGTAATCGGTTCATTCACGTTTCTCTCTGCCTAGAAGCCTGTCAGGAGCTGCTCCTTGTCCGTGCCTTCTTGCACCGGCGATCACTCCCTGCCCTTGTCAGCCCCGGGTGTCACATGCCCACCAGCTTCCTCTTGGTTCGTCCCCGAACCATACCGTACTAGGAGAGGTGCCGCTCTGATACCATTTGTAATATCCCTGACTGGGAAAACTTCCCAGGAGGTCACCCATCCCGTAATTTCTCCAAGTCAAGCACATTTAACTGTGGAGTTCTTAAGTGATGGGCTCCCGAAAAGAAGATGCATCTTGTTGGTATAGGTAGTACCAATCAATTCATATAAGTCATCATCAACTGTATAATCCCATACATACACAGTCTCAGGATCCCTCTCATTCTGATATGTAATCAGTTCATTCATGTGTCCCTCTGCCTAGAAGCCTGCCAGGAGCCGTTCCTTGTCCGTGCCTTCTTGCACCGACGACCACTCCCTGCCTTTGTCAGCCCCGGGTGTCACATGCGTGATGCTATGTTTATGAGCTTAGGCGGAATGCACTTGCTAGGTTATCTTGAGAATACTAATTGATGTTAATTAGATTACTTTGTTGTTGCCTATGTGTGGTTATGTATGACTATTAAAAGGAGTACTTTGTAATGAATTGACAATATATGATTATGAATCTTTGGGTAGGCGAACAGGGGAGCGGGAGGCTTCGGTATATAAATATCACCGTCGGGGATGAGGGGACCCCGTTAGATACCCCGATGTTGATGTTGGCCGGAGGGTACAGTATCTCCGGGGTACGAAATTGAAACCGTCGGAGCGGGGGACCTTGAGTGAACAACCCCAAGTGGACCCAAATATTCGATATATGTGATACAATATGATATGTATCCCCTTGAGTGGGACATGAGTTATAAGAAAATAGAGTAGTGCAAGCCATTCCACAAGTACTCTCTTGAGGGACAAGTTGTCCATACAATATTTTGTTAGTTTATGAGAGCAATTGCATTTGTAAAGATGTTTGTGATGTGTAGAATAAAAATATTTATCTATTTATTTGATTTAGTGCTTGCCCGAGTGTGTGACATTATTTTACCATTGACTTTGTGTGATTGCATGTGTTTGGGAGAAACTCCCTCACTGAGTCAGTGGACTCACCCCATGTTTAACATTTCAGCTGCAGGTATTTGCTAAGCCGCTAGGAGCCTTGGATGTCATGTCGGTAGCTTGAGGGATTGTACCCTTTTTATTTATTTATTTAAGAATGACTTTGTAATTCTTTGTGTTGTTAGTCACTCTGATGTATTATATTCATTATGTTGTAATTAATGAATGTAATATTTTACTTTGGATGAGATGAATTTTGTGTATGCTTGTGAGGCTGTGAAGGGGAAAGTTGAGACTTTTACTTTCGACCGGTTATGACTACGAAATTCGGGTAATGATACCTTCAGCTTCAAATTTTGGCTATTTTAAAAAATGAGTCCAGCTTGAACTTCATAGATTTGGCCTATTATGTAGTTTGTAGATTTGGCTCATTCTCTTTTTTCTATATCTCATGCCTATGGTTTAAACCTAGCTATATACAAAGACCTTTACATTATTTAATAATTATATTATTTTGTGGTTGTTTCCTTGTTATTCAAGTGGTCTTCACTCCTATTATCAAAGGACATTAATAATCATAACTCAAATATGTTATGACTCACCACTCTATTACGCGGCACGCACTCTCTCTGACCACCCTTAATTTAAATAGTTGGTGAATACTTTCTTTATATTATGAGTTGGTTAACTAAACTCGAGTTGCTTGTAAGCTCATATAATAAAATCAAACTTGAAATATCTAAATAAACTCATTTTTTAATTAATTGATCTAAAATTGAATCAAACAATTTTTATGGAGTTAAATTCAAGTTCAATCAAACCCAACTGAATTCAAAAGGATATATTGATAATAGTATAAGAGATACTCCAATCATATACAAGGATACAATCAAAAAGTAAATAATTCCTTGGACTATAAATTACACCAAGAAACCAACAACTCCTATATATAAACAACATGCATCAGTTCCAGTGCACCAAAAACCAGCATATATTTGTGAAACTAATAATTAGTTACACCATAGCCAAGTACAAAAACAATAGTCCGAGTCTTAATTAAAAACAAATGAGGACACATAAGACTCTATTACCAAAAAATTATGACTTTAAATGTACAAATGTATTCTAATATAAAATGCTATAGCATATATGATAATCGCAGCCACCTGAAATCTCTTGCAGCATAACTATAGAAATCTTCACACTAATTGATTTTATGATGGAATTTAACAATAACCTTGTACAAGAGATTCTAAAATAGCACATGTCCTCTTATGTTTTTCAATAAACAACATCCTATCATTAGTTTGCCATGTAGTAGGTAAACTTCCCTGCTCCTAAATAATCATCATTGATACATTGACATTGCCAACTCTTTTACACACCCAATTCCCCTAAACTGTTACAGTAGTAGCAATACCTTAATTACTAGCAATATATAGCATATAGACTTTAAACATTTAATAGTACTATTGTACCATGTTGGAACTACCAAACTTTGCAACTAGCCACAACCAAGATCGGATTTTATGAGATTCACAACATAAATGAAATCAAAACTAGAATTGTTAAACATCATTCTATTATGCATCAATCATAAAAACCACAACACCGAGTGCCACACTATTTGCCAAACATTTTTTTTTGCCTTTTTCCCTCTAATCAAGCCACAATGAGAAAGATAATAATCAGAACTATTAAAAGATAAAGCAAATGTAAAATCAACCCAACCATATAGGAAAGACCATGATAGGCTCTTTCGAGTAGGAGTTACTCCAGAAGGTTAGGGAAAGGGGAAGTAGAGTAAACAAACAAAATTCTGTGAAATTCTTCTCTGCTTTCTTCATTTAGCCATGCATGATATATAGCCAATTACATTTCCTAATGATGCGCATCTTTGGCCAAGTGTACAATGATAATTACAATAGAAAATAACTGCAATGGAATGAAAATACTGCAAGGGAATCTTCCTAACAAACTGAGGAATGCCTAACGCAATGCTGATGAGGTGTCCTAAGTGACTAAGCATAGTCAGATAACCAAGCTGGTGTTCTCTTGAGTCATATGGGCTGAGTCTCATTGGGCTCCCTTGACCCAATAGCGTATCATTACTCCACCCGTCCACAACAACCTTGTCCTCAAGGTTGAAATTGGAAAGAACTTCACCGATCATAATGGCATCTTCCCAAGTAGCAGTTATATATGGTTGATCTTTCCAATGAGCAAGAGAACATCCCCCTGGATCCCACTGTTTAAACGCAAGACTGCCCATCCCACCCATAACAAGGAACACGTCCCCTTTTCTCACAGACCTGTATGACTCTAAAAAATATGGCTTAAGATGTGCATCAAACAAGCTGCCCATGACAGCCTCAACAAATGAAAGGATGTGAACTTGCTTCCCATATTGCACATCATGACATGGATGCATAGAGACAACATCTTCAAGTCTCACTCTAAGATTAGACCAAACAACTTTGGTCATCCTTGTTTTTGGTGCACCCCATTGTTCACCAGCAAGAACAATGCAAATTGTGTCCCTTAGCTTCTGTCCTTTTATCAGAACAGTGTTACCCCGGAAAAAAGCAACTCATCCAATGTAGAAAGGTGCAAGATATGCAGATAGTTATCATCATTAATTGTTGTAGCAACAACAGAAACTGGTCTGCCTAGCCCCAACATGCCTGAAACATCTTTAGTAGTGACAGTTGTAGTTGGCAAAATACAATATTTCAGTGCGATTAGCCAAAGATCAAATAGAGAACAGCTGACCCACAAAGAAGAGCGTCACTAAAACTTTTATGATAATCCCCTGTAAATGAAATATGGATTCCATAGTGAGGAGACAACATTAGTGTTACTCCATCAAATTGACACCTAGTAGACTTGAACTCCACAACAAGAAAAAAAACTAACAAAGAATTTAACTACAAATTGTTCATGCATAGTGGGAGAGGAATTAGCTTTAATCTGGCTAGATGAATTCCACAAGTTGGAGTCTAGACAATCCCCACGACTCTTTATGGCTGTTAAGATTCTTTGAAATATGTCAATTCTCAAAACTGAAAGATCTTTTATCCACCAATCATCATCAAATTTGGCTGGCCTACTCAAGTGCAAACTCCCTGAGCTGCTATACTCTAATCTTGAGAAAGTAGAAGCTATTGACTCTGCACAAGCTTTGGAAGTTGTTACATCAATGCAACTACTAACTATTTGGAGCTTATCATCAAGAGGAAGCAGGCGTCCACATTACTGCAAGACTTCAACACACATGTCAATATCTTTGCATACAATACTATGAATATATTCCTTAGCGCAAAAATCCAAATTGTCTTTTGAGAAATCTTCATTCATTTCAAGGCAATAAAAAATACAACATAGATGTGCAACATTCGTTGGTGTAAGCACAAAATTAATGCCATACCAGTACTTGGCAGCCAATTCAAAATATTCAGCACCACTTGGAAGATTAATAAGTACAACCCTGGAGATATCAAAATCCCTATGTGCTGCAACTATGCGTTGAATTTTCCCATTTTGGAAACAGGAAGGAAACTTATGGAATGAAAATGGTACTCCATTCATGTCTATAGTTACCTCACTTGGTACATCCCGCAATCTTTTCTCCCGATAAAAGCAATTAACACTAACTGAGGCATATGAGACTACTTTTTCATGGAAATTAGGCATGTAATGTTTAGGATGAGTAGAGCAATCTAGTCTGTTAAACACTTTCAAGGAAGCGGTGGGGAAAACCATGGTTTGAGAAGTCGCCATGAAATCAGAAAAAAATTCCTTGCGATGCATACCTGGATGGATTTATCTTTGTGGTTGGTTTTGCTGACCAGAGTGGGCTTGGGTATTCTGGTTTTAGCATAGGCCCAACATGTTGCTTCAAGTGTGATCTAGGCCCCTCTCTATCATAATCAGAATTTATAGGATAAGTTTGGGCTTGGCCTATTAGGTCATAGAAGTGTCCCTTCTGAAATTCTACTCTGACCTTGGAGCCCTTCCCTTCCTCTAGTACGCAGGTGCCAATTTCAGTCGCCCATGCCCCGACGTTGATCGAATGAGGAACACGGTCCGGTGACTCCGGCGGTGGTCTGGTCGGTCGTGTCTCATTTGTTGTCGTTCTCCCCTCTTTCTGCACCAACTCTACCATCGTCACCGCTGTCTTAACAGGCACCCGAGCATCCTCCGCCGCCGTATGAGTATACTAGTTACTCTCCGCCATCTCCTGCTCGCAAGCCCGTTTGTCACCTCTTGAGTCCCTTTTTTTTCTCCCCCATGTCTCGGTAGTGAACGACCGTGATTGTTGCGTATTGGGACCTTTCAAAAGAATGGAATCGCACGGTAGTAGAGGCCTGGTGGGTTCCCGATCTGGTGGTCTCGATGGCGGTGATGGTGGGTGGTTGCTGTCTGGTGGCTCTAACTGATGGAGAGAATGAAGAATGAGATGAGGATTCTTACTCAAGAGAGGGTTTGCTTCTTCCCTCTTCCTATCCAAAGCTGATATATTGATTGCGGCTTCAATTAGTGGTGCTCCATTAACAACACCGCCGTCGTTGGTCGTCAACTGATGTGAGTCCGGCTCTGGCTCCTTGTCCTCGTCTGATATCGGTAAAAGGTGGCGTCATTCAGGCTTGAAATGCCACAGAAAGACAGTGGTGAAGGTGTCCCAGCTGGGCTCTGGGTGACAATGAGACCACCAGAACCACCAGTAGTGGAGAGGACGACCTCTCAGTGTCATCACAACTGCGGTTACCTTCGCCTCCTCTGGTGTGCCGAGCTCTTTGAAGAGTTTCTCGATGCAAAGGACCCACCAGTAAGCATCTTCTTCTCCATCAAACATCGAAATATCCATCTCCGACCTCGGTTCAGCGGGAATGAGATCGAAATGAAAGCACCAAGGCTCCTTTTGAGTAGGAGCAACTCCAGAAGGTTAGGGAAAGGGGAAGTAGAGTAAACAAATAAAATTATGTGAAATTCTTCTTTGCTTTCTTCATTTAGCCATGCAAGATATAGCCAATTACATTTCCTAATGATGCAGATCTTTGGCCAAGTGTACAGTGATAATTACAATAGAAAATAACTGCAAGGGAATGAAAATACTGCAAGAGAATCTTCCTAACAAACTGAGGAATGCCTAACGCATTGCTGATGAGGTGTCCTAAGTGACTAAGCATAGTCAGATAACCAAGCTGGTGTTCTCTTGATTCGTTTAGGCTGAGCTCCCTTGGCCCAATAGCGTATCAGACCACACCTAAAAATTTCATCAAAAGAGGATATGACAAATAATGTAAAATTTTAGCCAACTGTGATTACGTGGTTTGGTCTATATATGGTGTTTATTTGTCTTTAATTTAATGAAACCCAAAATTCTAGCGAGCATATTGAAGAGGTTTTAAGATATCAATTAAAGGTATTTTTGTGGAGAGGACAAAATTTCACATACGCAAAGTTCGCTGAACATTAAAAACAAATTTTTAAATTACTCAAATTCAAGTCAAATGAGAAAATTGTTATAGATGAAAGCGACATCATAGGGCTAGTGCATTAATCCAACAGAAAATTCGAAAACTAAACTATTTATGAATAACTCTGAATATGAATTTCATTAATGCAACATAAGGCAATCAAATACAGAGAAATCATTGTGTTTAAAGTTAAAGGAATTGAATGGATGAAGTGGAGGAATGTACATGTAATTAACTACAAGTCACTAAATGCACCTTTTAAGAGTTTTTTTCTTCCAATTAATGCTAACATAAAAAATGATAAGAAATTCACTTATGATAATATTTATATGAATTGGACCTCTAAAAATTTAACCAAATTATGTTTCCTCTATCTTTTTAATTTTAGCGGATCACCAGTTTGTTGTTTTGTCATTTTAATAACATTGGATTGTTTGTTCTTTCTTTGTTGTGGGTATTTTTTATATTCCATAGGGTCTTTTATGTTGAGATCATATATATGAGTTAGAAGTACCCTTTTTACACTTATCAATATATTTTGTTTTAAAAAGAAAAGCTGATTGTTGTTTTGGCTTGTTAATGACCACAATGGCTCGAATTAATACTTCTTAACTACTCAACTAGGAGTTGTTTAATCCTTCATTATCTTCAACATACATCTAGAAATATTTATTAGTTTTTTTTATAAATCAACCTTTTATAAATATGTAGAGTATTTGGGGTACTCTAACCCTTTTACAAATAACCAAAAAAATCCAACTAATGTAAATTAAATACTGCCTTAAAAAAAGGATAGTATTATCGTTACAAAAGCGAAATAAAACAAAACCAAACCAAAAGACAAGTATAGAAAGAACCGAGTGGACCCTGCTACCCAAAGCTAAGGAACAACAGCCCCACCGCAATAGAAGAAAAACCCAACTGAAGATTACAGCTATGCAACAAAACAGGTGAAGCTGAGTTGCTCAGAAACCGAAAAAATAGGCGACACATAACTGGAAAGGAGAGACACCCGACCACCACAATAACAAGAAGCCACCAGCCACCAAAAGAGATGATAGAACACCGCCAAATCTAAACCACAAAACCCAGTAACATAAGCACATCATTGAATCCGTGGTGAATCATCAAATGTTTTAGATAGAAATATGATGTGTTTAGAAGCTATGTGATGTAACTGATTAGTTGCCTTTGTTGAGTTAGTTAGGAAAGTTAGTAAGGGATAACTAATGTAACTACCTATTTGGCTGGAAAGTCAGTTAGCATAGAAGCCATAGCTTGATTGTATAGCATTATATAATAGGGAGCAGATTGCTCAAGGTGAGATCAGAAAAGTGAGTAATTCATATTGTAAGTGAGTGCAAGTGTGAAGGAGCATTGCTCATCTAGAAGTCTTGTACTGTAAATTCTTGACATAGTGGATTGTGATCTTCAACCTCAGTGTGGATGTAGGAGCTACAACAATAGCTCTGAACCATGATAATTCCGCGTGTGTCACCATTCTTCTTTCCTTTCTCTTCTCATCTGCATCAATTCTTTTCTGCATTGGTTCTATTCTAACAACAGTTCAGGTTCTTGTATCAAGAACAATGTGTAATCACAACAATTGGTATCAGTAGCTTTGTCGAATTGGGGCTGATTCCGTGATGGGCACTACCAAGTTCGATGTGGAGAAATTCAACGGAGAAAATGACTTTAGTCTATGGAGGATCAAGATGAAGGCTCTTCTTGTTCAACAAGGACTCGAAGAAGCCTTGGGAGGAATAACCAAACTTCCTGCAACACTTTCAGAAAAAGAAAGGAAAGACTTGGTCAGCAGGGCACATAGCATGATCATTCTTTCCTTGGGTGATAAGGTTCTTCGTGAGGTAGCTGATGAATCAACTGTTGTAGGTGTTTGGCTTAAACTCGAAAGCTTATACATGACAAAGTCATTGACAAATAAACTCTATTTGAAGAAGAGACTACACCAGTTGAAGATGGAGGAAGGATCATCAATCAAAGAACATGTCTCTCAATTTACAAAGGCAGTTCTTGATCTAAAGAATGTGGATGTCAAGATTGATTATGAGGATCAAGTTGTGATACTTCTGTGCTCCCTCCCTCCCTCTTATGATAACTTGGTGGATACAATGATGTTTGGCAGGGAAAGCCTCACCTTGGAAGAAGTTAAAGCCACTCTTAATTCTAGAGAAATGAAGAGGAGAATTACTGATGGCAAAGGTGAAGGTGGAGAAGCAGGAGGATTGTTTGTTAGAAGGAGATCTGGAAATAAAGAAGAAAAGGGCAAGAATATGAGCCATAGATCCAAATCCAAATGCAAAAAAGAATGTTATTACTGCCACAAGGAGGGATATTTTAGAAAGAATTGCCCCGAAAGAAAAAGGAAGAACAATGATAAGCACAATTCAAATGATATGGCTGTAGTGGCAGATGGGTATGAAAGCTCAGATGTTCTAGCTGTCACGGAATATTCTTGCAGTGAAGAATGGATTCTTGACTCGGGGTGTTCATTCCATGTGACCCCTAATCAAGAATGGTTTGAATCCTACAGAAGGGTTGAAGCTGGAAAGGTATGGATGGGGACCAACATAGCCTGTAAAGTAGTTGGAATTGGCACTATCAGGGTCAAACTCAGTAATTGATCCACAAAATTGTTCACTGAGGTAAGGCATGTACCCGATTTGAAGAGGAACCTTATTTCTCTTGGTATGTTGGATGAGGCTGGATGCACATTCAAAGGAGAATATGGAACTCTCAAGATCATCAAAGAATCACTACAGATAATGAAGGGAACCAGAAGAAATGGACTATACAGACTGTAAGGTAACACAGTAATTAATCCTGCTAGTTTAATTTTTGATGCTAAGATAGGCACAAAACTGTGGCATCATAGGTTAGCTCATGTAAGTGAAAGAGGGCTTGAAGAATTATACAAGCAAGGGTTGATTGGCAATGGTGACTTTGAGAAACTTGAATTTTGTGAACACCGTCTCTATGGAAAACAGAAAAAAGTCAAGTTCTCAACAGCCACTCATCTAAAGCAATAGTGGACTATGTGCATTATGACATTTGGGGGCCAGCAAGGGTTCCTTCATTAGGTGGAGCTAGATACTTCATTTCTTTCATTGATGACTGGTCTAGAAAGGTGTGGATATACCTGTTGAAACACAAGAATCATGCCTTTAAATGCTTCAAGCAGTGGAAGGCTCTTGTAGAAAATCAAACAGGAAAGCATATCAAAGTTCTAAGAACATATAATGGCCTTGAGTACTTGAGTGAAGAATTCAGAGTTCTGTAAAGATCATGGCATAACCAGGCACAAAACTGTTAGACTAACTCCTCAACAAAATGGCCTAGCAGAAAGAATGAATAGGACCATTTTGGAGAGGGTTAGGTGCATGTTATCCAATGCAAACCTTAGCAAGAATTTTTGGGGTGAAGCTGTTCACACTGCATGCTATTTGATAAACAGATCACCATCTGCTGCAATTGGTTTTAAAACACCAGAGGAATTGTGGAATGGGAAGCCAGCATGCTATGATAACCTCAGAATATTTGGTTGCACAGCATACATTCATGTGAATGAAGGCAAGCTTGAGCTTAGGTCTAAGAAGGGAATCTTCTTAGGGTATCCAGATGGTGTCAAAGGCTACAAGATATGGCTAACAGGTCAAAAGGGAGGTAAAGCTGTAATTTGAAGGGATGTGGTCTTTCAAGAAGATTCCATTCGTGGAAAAGAAAAGATAACAAATGATCTCACTGACCAATCATACAAAGAAGAACAAAAGCTTCAGTTTGAGGTGGAGAAACCTGTTGAAGAAAGACAAGAATTCGCCACTGAAACTGATGAGCACAGTGCTCAGACAGAAGAATCAACTTCATCCTATAATCTAATCAGGGATAGAGAAAGGAGACAGATCAGGGCACCACAGAGATATGGCTATGCAGATCTTATAGCATATGCCCTGAGTGTGGAAACTGATTTTGAAGAAGTTGATCCAATCAATTACAAACAAGCAATGTCAAGTGCAGATAAGCATCACTGGAAAGCTGCCATGGAAGAAGAAATTGATTCACCGATGAAAAATAGTACTTGGAGCTTAGTGGAGAAGCCTGCAAAACAAAAAATTGTAGGCTGTAAATGGATCTACAAGAAGAAACCAGAAGTGCTAGGAGTTGAGAGGAGCAAATACAAGGCTAGGCTTGTGGCAAAAGGCTTCACTCAAAGAGAGTGGATAGATTTCAATGAAATATTCTCTCCAGTTGTGAAGCATACTAGCATTAGAGTCATCTTGTCTCTTGTTGCTACCTATGATGTGGAACTTGAACAAATGGATGTAAAGATAGCATTCTTGCATGGTCAACTAGAGGAAAAGATCTACATGAATCAAACTGAGGGCTATGAAGTCAAAGGGAAGGAGCATATGGTTTTCTTGCTCAACAAGTCACTGTATGGACTCAAGCAATCTCCAAGGGAGTGGTACAAACGTTTTGACTCTTACATGATGACAAACAGTTACAAAAGGAGCTCTTTTGATAGCTGTGTCTATTTCAAAAGAACTGAAACAGGTTGCTTCATGTATCTTATACTATATGTAGCTGATATGTTAATTTCTAGTTCTGACACAAGTGCAATCAAAAGGCTCAAGGATGTTCTGAACTCAGTTTGAAATGAAGAACCTAGGAGTTGCAAAGAGGATCTTAGGCATGGAAATTGTGAGGAAAAGATCAGAGAAGCTGCTGTTCCTGAATCAGACAAACTATGTTGAAAAGGTGCTGAGAAGGTTCTGTATGACAGAAGCAACAATAGTCTCAACCCCAATAGCTGGACACTTCAAACTATCTATTGATCAGTCACCTAAAACTGATGAAGACAGGAAATTTATAGGTTGTGTTCCATTCTCAAATGCAACTGGCAGCCTGATGTATGCTATGGTCTATTCAAGACCTGACTTAGCATATGCTGCAAGCATGGTCAGCAGGTTCATGGGAAATCCAGGGAAGGAGCACTGGATGGCAGTCAAATGGATATTTAGATACCTAAAGGGGTCTAAATCTCTTTGTCTCATATTTGGTAAATCAGATTCAACAAGCAGTGGTATTGCAGGGTTTGTAGATTCTGATTTTGCAGGAGATTTGGATAAGAGAAGGTCCCTCACTGGTTACATTTTCACACTATATGGAAATGTAGTGAGTTGGAAAACCAATCTTCAATCAATTGTAGCACTATCAACCACAGAGGCAGAGTACATAGCTTTGACAGAAGCAGTCAAGGAAGCTATCTGGTTAAAGGGTTTTGTATCAGAATTGCAAGACAACACAGTGTCTTCAACAGTGTGGTGTGATAGCCAAAGTGCCATCTGTCTCTCAAAGAATCAAGTATTCCATGAGAGGACAAAGCACATTGACATAAGGCTACACTTCATTCGGGACATCATTGCACAAGGAATGATTGAAGTTAAGAAGATTGCAACTCAAGACAACCCTGCTGACATGATGACAAAGGTAGTTCCAGGTTCCAAATTTGAACATTGTTTAAATTTGGTAAACATTGGAACTCTTAGTAACTGAAGTCTCAGTAAGAGGCTTGGAGCTTTTTCTATCTATAGTTGGCATTGAAGATTCAAGGTGGAGATTTGTTGTATCCGTGGTGAATCATCAAATGTTTTAGATAGAAATATGTTGTGTTTAGAAGCTATGTGATGTAACTAATTGGTTGCCTTTGTTGAGTTAGTTAGGAAAGTTAGTTAGGGATAACTAATGTAACTACCTATTTGGCTGGAAAGTCAGTTAGAATAGAATCCATAACTTGATTGTATAGCAATATATAATAGGGAGCAGATTGCTCAAGGTGAGATCAGAAAAGTGAGTAGTTCATATTGTAAGTGAGTGCAAGTGTGAAAGAGCATTGCTCATCTAGAAGTCTTGTACTGTAAATTCTTGACATAGTGGATTGTGATCTTCAACCTCAGTGTGGATGTAGGAGCTACAACAATAGCTCTAAACCACAATAATTCTGCATGTGTCACCATTTTTCTTTCCTTTGTCTTCTCATCTGCATCAATTCTTTTCTGCATTGGTTCTATTCTAACAACAGTTCAGGTTCTTGTATTAAGAACAGTGTGTAATCACAACACACATGTATACAACTCCTAAAAAACCAAATTGCTCAAGAGCATGCAACCACTAAAGTGAGACGAAAATATCAAAGCTGGGCATCACTATATGGACCACACAAGACAAAAAAAGCATCAATCCAGAATTTGCTCTTCCAACAGAAAAGAAACTCTCCTAACCAGAGCTTCATTGACCCAAACACCTTCAAATCACCGAACAGATAGTAGTATCCCAGCTATCCCACAGCCGTTTCCATAAAGAATGACGAACCAATATCCAGCAACTCGCAGTCTCAGAGAAGTAACCATAATACAAAGCACGCAAAACTCATTTAAAAAGTGTCACTCTCTCACATTTAAAAGGAATATCCCAAAAAATAGACAACCCCTCGCCCCTACTTTTCACTCACACACTACCCTCATTCCAGCCATAAGAAAATGGATCCACCGCTTAGTGGCAAACCTGCACAATCAACAAAGAAACAGATTTCTAGAAACCAAGTTAGAAATAACAGTTTAAATGCCTCACATTTGTAACAATCAACAATAGAAATGTTTAATAGTATTTGGAGTTAAATATTTGTTAGTTAAAAATAAGCTTAATTGTACTTTTGGTCCCCTTATTATTGATCATATGCGATTTTGGTCCCAATAGTTTTTTTGTGCACGTTTGGTCCCCCTATTTTTTAAATGTTATAAATTCGGTCATTCCGTCCAATGTATGTCAATTTTTTCAATGATCAACATAGAGGAATGATGTGGATTCCAACAAGTGTACCGGATTCGTCATCAAGTAATAAAAAGATGGATCCCACAGAGACCGTGATCTCAAATGACAATTAATTATTAAATCAATTGAACTGGACTATAAAAAAGGGTTTGGAAAAGATTTGATTTTTGTAATAGGAATTAACTAGAAAATCATATATTTAAGAACACAATCAATTAAAATAGGAAAGTAAATCAATTAGGGGTTTTTCAAATCAAAAGGAATTCCTAGGAATTGGGTTCCCAACAAGATTGTTCATGTTACCAAATTGACTATCCCTTGTTAATTATCAAAATTACTTTGAAGGCAAATTTATCTTCAATAAGTTAATGCTCCCTCTCGGACTTGGCCTCTTAATATAGTTCTTGCTTCTTTATGAGTGTTTGCTTTCCATGTTTAATGCTTGTTGTGGCTTGATCATCCATGACTTGATTATTGTCTTGGTGTGCAATTGGAAAGTTCATATTAGGACTAGACTTGAAATCAATCACCTAGTAAACCTTGTATCTAGGAATGGATCTAGGTTTATTAGTAATCATGCAATCCTTGATCTTCATGCAAATTCACTAATTGAGCCTCATAACGAATTAGGGTTTAATTTGGGGATTTATGCTCTTATCATCAAAGGGATTATGATTTGAGTAATCTAGTGGATTGATTGTCATATATTTGAACTAAGAAATATGTTATTAGTCATTTCATTGCATGTTAATGAAGTTTAGTGAACCTAACCTCAACATTTCATCATTCTTGTATTAAAACCCATTTGTGCTTGTTAAGTGTTTGATAAAGATCCAAAAAGAAGTTGTTCCTTTTAATTTGTTTATTTTAACTCTTGTTTGGCTTGGTATTTAATATTGAGCTCCATTCCTTCCAAATATTCGCCTAGATAGTAGTCTAGTTGGACGTGTTGGTACGTAGTTGCTCTTAATCCTCATTGGGAACGATACTCACTCACACTTTATTACTTGTCACGATTTGGTATATTTACCAATTTTCTATAAGTTTCTCACTTGCACCTTCGTCTTTTTGAATAGTTTCAATTTAAAAAATGATTCTTTTGTATAGTTGGTCAATGAACTAGAGTTGAATGGTGAAAATGAGATTTACTAATAACTTTTGGTATTTTCATATTCAATTTTATAAAGGAGGCCCAATTAGTTGATTAAGAAAACTAATTCCTAGAGTTTTTTTTTAAAGAAAGTAAGTTGTCAGCTAATCAATGACCTGGATAAGTTTTATACACATATCCTATTCAGATTAAGTGTTGTATAAGTCGCACCACCCAAAGAAGTGGTGCAACCATGCACCATCATATTAGACCAATCAAAACCATCCATGTGGATCAGTGTGTTTGACCAAGCCAAACTTTCCTTTGTTGGTCAGATATATTCATTGTATGTTGTATTTGCACTTGAGGCATGTATTTCGTAGTATTTGCATGTATATTTCTTGTCCTTGTTTTTTGCACATGAGTTTTTTTCTTCTCTGTTGGTGAAAAAAATGGGAAAAATACAATTGTCAGGGGGAAATCCATCGTTAAAGAAAAATCATTGAGGTTGAACTTCAATGAAGAAAAACCCATCAGTGAAGAAAGATCATTGAAAAGAAAATGGATCGTTAATGGCAGAAAAGGCAAAAAAAACCATGTTAATATTTTTGCCCTCAATGATGAAAGATGAAACAAATAGACAGTAGAACAGATCGATGTGTCGGTGTTCTGACAGTGGCATAGGACAGTGCTCCGGTGTTTTGAGGTCTACCTTACTTGACAATGAGCGAGTGGAAGAACATGAGGGAGGGAGACGAGAGGTTCAATGGCAAGGGGACGAGAAGGAGATATAGACACTAAGGTCAAGGACGTCGCGTCTGCAAAATCAGACTACTTCGTCATCCTAGTTGCCCTCCTTTGTTCCCTCATCTACGTTGTGGGTCTCGTCGTCGTCGTCCATTGTGCTTGGCTCAGTCGTCGGCGTCTCTGGTAACTCACCGAGAAAGGATCTGGCCAACAAGGGCCTAAAAGAATTGGTGCTCAACTCGCTTCCCAAGTTTACCTATGTGACACCCGAGGCTGACGAGGGCGGGGAGTGGTCACCGGTGCAAGAAGGCACGGACAAGGAGCGGCTCCTGATGTAACATCCTAAAATTCTAATGTAATTAATTTGAAAAAAAAAGGGATTAAGTTATATAAAAAAATAGTACTAATGATATAATAAAAATAAAATATGATTAAGAGGTTTAGTGGTGAGAATTTATTAGTATAAAATTTATTAGAATTGATTAGTGAATACAAAGAAATATTAAATTAAAATAAATATATAAAAAAATAATTAATATATATACTTGGGCGCCTGATTAGTTCTTTAAAAATAAAAAAGAAAGAAAAAAAAAAGAAAAGGGGAGGGGACAAAGCGCTGACTATATATATATCTAAACAATAGGGGTTGGTGACAAAAGAAAAAGAAAAAAGTGCCGCAGGGGGGTTTCGTTTTCGCCGGTTCCATTATTCCTTGCCAGTACAACCGTAACAACACAGATCCAAGAACGCCATCAAACGGGAGAGGAATTTTTAGGGAAGCACAAATCCTTATCATACGTGATTTTTAGAGCACATTGGAGGTCTTCGAGAGGTGAGTAAAAATAACTTTTCTCACACTTTCATGGTACAATTAATTTGAGGCTTCTACATGTAACTATGTCTTTTCTGAAATAGTAAAATATGTTAGGGTTCTTGATTTTGAGATTCTTAAAACATCTCACATTTTGATAGTTGATTTTTTTATCAAAGAATATATTTTTGTGTGGCAATGCTGTACGTGCTTCTGTTTAAGCTATTATGTACTAAATTAGTCCTTTTGGCTTATCTAATCTACTTTTTATAAAATTGTAAATGCCATTTGAATGCAAATTATTTTGAATTTCACGCTAGACTTTTTGTACCTTATGTTAATAATGTTGTTGTAGTGGTGAACATGTGAAACACCTATTGCATGCTTGGGTTCTTGTGTTTAAAAGCCGGTTACATTAGAATATTGCTATTATAATAAACATATTAAATTCAATATTAATTTGTCATGATAGTTGTGTTATAAATCTGTTACAGTGTTCATGAAATTGATGCCATGGAGTTTGATAAAATTTTGGTAGTCATCTGGGATGACATATTGCATAGTGTATATGAGTTGGTTATCACCTTCCGGGAAGGGATGACGGTTCTACATTCTATTCCGGGAATAGGATGGAGATATCACCATCTGGGATGGGATATCAGATGATTAAAATATTCACATCTGGGATGGAATATTATTAGATACCTCCATCTGGGATGGGGAAGGCAGTGGGACGCCATTGCATGGATATGAGCTCATAGACCTTAGTGGATCTGGGATTCACACCGGTTATGGGAACCAAAGAGTCAAGTTAAGTGATTATGGGAATCGCCGAGTCATGTTCGTGGAGTTGCATTGTGTAGAGTTTGCATGGTGAATGTGATAAAATGCAATGAGATGTGACCGTTGCTGAGTTTATGAGTTTGTGCTTTAAATGCTTGACATTAATTTTATTTATATATATTTATTATTTTGGAGGTTTATTATATTCAATATTTTAAAAATTAGCGGGTACCATGTGAAATAGATAACTATAAACACGAGAAGGGGGGTTGAATTGTGTTTATCAGAATTTAAGCAAAGCTGAAATCTTTTCGCAAAAAGAAAGCTACCTTTGGACGAGTGGAAGAATACAGGATAGATGGGTGACTATTGCACATACACCACTTGACAGATGCAAGAAAAACTAAAGCAATTAAAGAGTTTAAGGGAAGAGAGATTAACACGGTGATTTATCATGGTTCACTCTTCAAATCAAAGAGCTACGTCCAGTCCTTGGCAGCACCACGATTTATCCACTATAACTGATAAGGTTACAGACTCAAGTATTATTTGCACACCTAGCCTCTTCTGGCTCAAGACAAGTATTATTTGCACACCTAGCCTCTTCAGGCTCAAGACAAGTATTATTTGCACACCTAGCCTCTTCAGGCTCACTCTGGTTTGTTTGAGAGATTTGGGTTTGTAATAAATACAATTTATCACAGGAAGATCTTTCACTAACACTCAGAGAGTGGTTTAAATGTAAGGCTCAGGAAAGTCTGCGTAATAACTTCAAAATGATTGAAGAATAAAGAATAAAAGAATGAAGAAATAAATGCTCAGAGTAATGGCGCTTTAATGCAATGTGTATTGTCTTTCTTCATCTTCAATGGCTTCTGTATTTATGGTCTTCAAGCATTTAGGATCTGTTAGAGACGTCCCCTCAGATGTTGGCTTCAAGCAGAACTTCATTAATTGCAATAGAGTCGTTCTGAGTAGTCATTAATGCAATAGAGTCGTTCTGGGTTGTCATTAATGTAATAGAGTCGTTGGTTGTACTCTAACATGAAGGATCATGGATTTATTCATCGTGCTACAGCCATATCAAAGTTGAGCAGAGAGCTTTTTGTACTTTGTTGAGTACACTCTTCCCTTTCTGTGTAAGGACCAGAGGTACTAGGGAATAAAGCACGTTGGAAGCATTCTTTAACTGGTCTTTGGTTCTGATTATCCAAGGTTGCTTGAGAGAGTAGCTTCTGACTTTTCTTGATAATCGTGAAACTGAGTAGGAGAGAAGGCTTCAAGTCTCTTTCTGGTTCTTGAACCAAGATTCTGATAATCCTTAAAAAATTCGCGATCATAAGATAAGTGCTTCCATCTTGAAAATAATCACGTCTATCTAGTCATTTGAGTTTTCATTCGGGCTAGTAGACGAGCTCCATATTAAGGATTCAGCAAGTCCAAAGACTAGTGGACAAGCACTTCTGTCACCTTTAGTGGACGAGCACTTCTGTTACTTTTAGTGGACGAGCACTTCTATTACTCTAGTGGACGAGAGCTTCTGTCACCTTTAGTGGACGAGAGCCTCTGTTACTTTACTGGACGAGAGCCTCAGTTAGTCTGGTGGACGAGAGTCTCGGTTACTCTGGTGGATGGAAACATTCTGACCTTAATGGACGAGCACCATTTTCCACGTCATTGGACGCACATTGCTGATACTTTATTGGACGAGCTCAAAGTAATTCCTTAATGGAAGAGCTCCATCTGATTCCTTAATGGAAGAGCTCCATCTGCCACGTCATTGGACGGACCTTTCTGATACCTCACTGGACGGTCTTTTCTGATATTTTGATGGACGCATTATTCTGTTGTTTTTAGTAGACGCGGCCTTCTGATACTTTTAGTGGACGCGGCCTTCTGATACTTTTAGTGGACACGGCCTTCTTTCTCTTGTGTTTTGGACGTGCGCTTCAAAAACTACAGTGTTGGACGTCTGCTTGTTACACTTTGTTGGACGTTTGCTTGTTTCACTTTGTTGGACGTTTGATTCTATTTCTTAATCTGCACACTCAATAGATAGGTTAACAACCAATATGAAGGTTAATTAAATCATTAACCAATGTTTAGTTTTCATCAAAACTTAGGGAAATGCATATCAAACATTTTAGAGACTTAACAATCTCCCCCTTTTTGATGATGACAAACATTGAGATGATTTAATGAACCTCAGAAAATATCAACAAAGAAAATAGCATATATAGACAGGTTGAAATTTTCTTAAGTGAACAGGTCATATCATATTCATTCTCCCATTCTATTTCTCCCACCATTCTCCCTATTCATTTCTCCCTTTCTCCCCCTTTTGTCAACATCAAAAAGGGTTATCAAGTTTTATTTATGTGTGTTATCAAAAAGGGGTAGACATACTCCATTTAAACTATTGTATCATTACTCCCCCTGAACTAATGCTTAGTTGAAAGAACATGTATATAGGAGTAATGACAGATTTAGCACAGACAGCTTAACATTCAGACATGTCATTCAACAATGCAATGCATGTTTAGATTATCTCTAATAAATAAAAACCTTTCTTCTGCGAGGGGTTTAGTGAAAATATCAGCCCATTGATTTTCAGTTTTAACAAACTTAATATCAAAGATGTCTTCTTGAACATAATCCCTAATGAAATGATGTTTGATTTCAATATGCTTAGCCTTAGAATGCTGAATTCGATTTTTAGTTAAGCATATAGCACTGGAATTATCACACCATACAGATATGTTATGCTCATAAATAGAGTAATCCTCAAGTTGATGTTTTACCCATAAGAGTTGAGAGCGGCAACTAGCGGCAGAGATGTATTCTACTTCAGCAGTAGACAAGGCAATGGTTGTCTACCTCTTGCTTGACCATGAGACTAAACTTGCTCCAATGAAGTGACAACCTCCACTGGTGCTTTTTCTTTCTATTTTGTCTCCAGCAAAATCAGCATCACAATATCCCACTAATCTGTATTCTTTTGATCTTAAATACAGCAAACCAAGATTAGTAGTTCCAAGCAAATATCTAAATATTCTTTTTACAGCCTTAAGATGATATTCTCTAGGATCATATTGGAATCTAGCACACATACAGACACTAAATTGAATGTCAGGTCTGCTTGAAGTTAAGTACAGTAGAGAGCCAATCATACCTCTGTAGACAGTTTGATCTACCTTTTTACCTTCATCATCTTTGCTTAGTTTTGCATTGGGTTGCATAGGGGTTTTCATGAGCTTTGCATTTTCCATTTTGTATTTCTTGAGTATCTCCTTGGTATATTTTTGTTGATGAATGTAAATTCCATCACTTGTCTGCTTGATTTGTAATCCAAGGAAGAACTTCAATTCTCCCATCATGCTCATCTCAAATTCAGCTTGCATTAGATTTGAAAATTCCTTGCACAGCTTTTCATTAGTCGCTCCAAAAATAATATCATCAACATATATTTGAACTATAATAAAGTTCTCTTTAGAGCATTTTTTGAACAGAGTAGTGTCTACTTGTCCTCTAGTAAAACTATTATGCATGAGAAAAGAACTGAGTCTATCATACCATGCTCTAGGTGCTTGTTTTAAACCATATAATGCCTTTTTAAGTTTGAAAACGTGATCTGGTTTATCAGTATCCTCAAAACCAGGGGGTTGTTTAACATACACTTCTTCTTCAATTATATCATTTAGAAAAGCACTTTTTACATCCATTTGAAATAGGGTAATTTGGTGTTGTGCAGCATATGACATTAAAATGCGTATGGCTTCTATTCTAGCTACAGGTGCAAAGGTTTCAGTATAATCAATACCTTCTTGTTGGTTATACCCTTGAGCTACTAACCTTGTTTTATTTATGACAACTTTACCATCTTCATCTAATTTGTTTCTGAAGACCCATCTTGTTCCAATAACTGACTTGTTTTTAGGCTTAGAGACAAGAGTCCAGACATCATTTCTGGTGAACTGGTTAAGTTCTTCTTGCATAGCAAGAATCCAGCTTTCATCCTCAAGAGCTTCTTCAATGCGTTTAGGCTCCAAATCTGAAATAAAGGCCACATTGCTTGATTCTCTTAATGTAGATCTGGTTCTTACTCCTTCAGAAGGATTTCCAATAATAGGATCCTTAGGATGATGAGTGTTGAACTTCCAATCCCTTTTAAGATCATCATGAAGATCTTGACTTGTCTGCTGACTGGTCTGTTCCACTTATCTTTCAGCCTCAGGCACAGGTTCTGTTTTGGTTAGATCTGGTTGTTGACTTTCTGGCTTGTTTATATCAAGACCTGCAAGATCATCTTCTAGATCTGATAGTTCTTTATCAGTCTTTAAACCATCATTGAATTTAACATGAACAGATTCTTCAATACTACAAGTTCTTGAATTGTAAACTCTAAAAGCCTTGGACTTTTCAGAATAACCTACGAAAATACCTTTATCTACCTTAGAATCAAATTTTCCAAGATTATCTTTGGTACTCAGAATAAAACATTCACATCCAAAAGCATGAAAATAAGATATGTTGGGGCTTTTTCCTTTCCACAATTCATAAGGAGTCCTTTTTAGAAAAGGCCTAATAAGTATTCTGTTTTGTACATAACAAGCAGTGTTTACAGCTTCTGCCCAGAAGTACTTAGGGAGATTATTTTCATTAAGCATAGATCTAGCCATCTCTTGCAGAGATCTGTTCTTTCTCTCAACCATTCCATTTTGCTGTGGAGTTCTAGGTGCAGAGAAATTGTGAGAGATTCCATGCTCCTCACAGAACTGTCTAAACTGCTCATTTTCAAATTCTCCCCCATGATCACTTCTAAGGGTAGAAATACAAAAACCCTGCTCATTTTGTACTCTTTTGCAGAATACTGAGAAAACCTTAAAAGACTCATCCTTGTGTGTTAGGAAGAGTACCCATGTGTATCTAGAATAGTCATCAACTATGACAAATCCATATTTTCTTCCAGCCAGGCTGGCAACACTAACTGGTCCAAACAGATCCATGTGTAACAACTGAAGAGGTCTAGAGGTTGATATTTGGTTTTTAGATTTGAAACTTGATTTTATCTGTTTACCTCTCTGACATGCATCACACAAGACATCTTTCTTAAAGCTAATATCAGGCAATCCTCTCACGAGATTATTCCTTTTTAATTCAGAAATTAGTTTCATACTAGCATGTCCTAGTTTCTTATGCCATAACCATCTCTCATCCTCTTTAGACATCAGACAGGTTACACTTTGATCTGAGAGATCAGACAGTTCAATCTTATAAAGATTTTGTTGCCTTTTAGCTGAAAAGAAGGTTTTGCCACTACAGTCTTTAACTATGCATACATCCTTGGTAAAGGAAACATCAAAACCACTATCACATAATTGACTTATGCTAAGCAAATTGTGTCTTAATCCTTTAACCATAAGAACATTAGATATAGAGGGAAGAGGGGGTTTACCACCAATAGTACCAATACCTATAACTTTCCCTTTCTGATTTCCTCCGAAGGCAACATGTCCTCCTTTCTTAAGTTGGAGGTCTAGGAACATAGACCTTTCTCCTGTCATATGTCGCGAGCAGCCACTGTCCAGGTACCAGCAGTGGTGTTTTCTTTGTCCTGTTGAGGACATCTGCAACAAAAATTATTTGATCTTTAGGTACCCATATTTTTCTGGGTCCTTTTCTGTTACTTTTAGGCGTCTGTAAAGACTTCCTTCTCTTCTTATGGATACCCTTAGACATAACATGCCCAGTTTTTCCACAAAAGTTACAAATAGGTGTTGATTTGGTTACAGTTGACTTAACAGATACTTTAGAAACTTTAGTTGATACTTTATGATGTGTCTGATGGACATATCCATTACCTTCTTTGTTAAGAGAGTGCTTCTGAATGCCAAGTAGCTTAGTCAGATTGTCTCTACCATTAACAAATTTGGCAAGATCAGAAGTGAGCTCTTCCACTTTCTGTTGAAGTTTTTCAACTTCTTCAGATGGTGATGTTTCACTTGAGATCTTAGCTTCATTAGACTTTTCAGTCTTGACTCATTGTTCTCTTTTGCTTGACTTCTCGCACTCTTGAGATTTCTGTTTATGCTCACTGGTGAGCTTTACATACTCTCTCTTGAGGGATTTGAAGGCTTTAGATAAGCAGTTGGATTCCTCCAACAACTCCTCATAAGCATCAAGTAATTCCTCATAGTCAGGATGTACCTTATCATCAGAGTCTGATTCAGTGTTGGCCATCAAATAAAGATTGGCTTCTTCCTCAGTTTCTTCATCAAAAGATGTTGACTCCAGATCCTTTGCTGTTCCTTCATGTGTGACAGCTAAGGTGTCCCATATTTCTTTTGCAGAGTCACAGGCACATGCCTTCTCAAACTCCTCCGGACTGAGAGCACAAATGATGTTGTATCTGGCTTTGTGGTTCAGCTCCCATTTTGATTTTTCTGCAGCAGTCCATTGAGCTTTTGGTTTGTCAGTGTTATCATCATTCTTGGGAATGAATGGACCATCTGTGTTGACATCCCAAAGATCAGAGTTTGTGGATAGAATAAACCACTGAAATCTATCTTTCCAGTAGTTGTAATTTTCTCCATTGAAGTAAGGAGGTCTGGTTAGGGAGGCTCCTTCAGTCTGATGACTTCCACTTGTACTAGCTCCAGCCGTCATGTCTATTCTTCAGGACCTTTTACCTCTACACTGTTAGATGCTCAACCCAGAGGTTGAGCTCTGATACCAACTGAAATAGACAACTATAAACACGAGAAGGGGGGGTTGAATTGTGTTTATCATAATTTAAGCAAAGCTGAAATCTTTTCGCAAAAAGAAAGCTAGCTTTGGACGAGTGGAAGAATACAGGATGGACGGGTGACTATTGCACACACACCACTTGACAGATGCAAGAAAAACTAAAGCAAATAAAGAGTTTAAGGGAAGAGAGATTGACACGGTGATTTATCCTGGTTCACTCTTCAAATCAAAGAGCTACGTCCAGTCCTTGGCAGCACCAAGATTTATCCACTATAGCTAATAAGGTTACAGACTCAAGTATTATTTGCACACCTAGCCTTTTCAGGCTCAAGACAAGTATTATTTGCACACCTAGCCTCTTCAGGCTCAAGACAAGTATTATTTGCACACCTAGCCTCTTCAGGCTCACTCTGGTTTGTTTGAGAGATTTGGGTTTGTAATAAATACAATTTCTCACAGGCAGATCTTTCACTAACACTCAGAGAGTGGTTTAAATGTAAGGCTCAGGAAAGTCTGCGTAATAACTTCAAAATGATTGAAGAAAACAGAATAAAAGAATGAAGAAATAAATGCTCAGAGTAATGGCATTTTAATGCAATGTGTATTGTCTTTCATCATCTTCAATGGCTTCTGTATTTATGGTCTTCAAGCATTTAGGATCCATTAGAGACATCCCCTCAGATGTTGGCTTCAAGCAGAACTTCATTAATTGCAATAGAGTCGTTCTGAGTAGTCATTAATGCAATAGAGTCGTTCTGGGCAGCCATTAATGCAATAGAGTCGTTGGTTGTACTCTAACATGAAGGATCATGGCTTTATTCATCGTGCTACAGCCATATCAAAGTTGAGCAGAGAGCTTTTTGTACTTTGCTGAGTACACTTCCCTTTCTGTGTAAGGACCGGAGGTACTAGGGAATAAAGCACGTTGGAAGCATTCTTTAACTGGTCTTTGGTTCTGATTATCCAAGGTTGCTTGAGAGAGTAGCTTCTGACTTTTCTTGATAATCGTGAAACTGAGTAGGAGAGAAGGCTTCAAGTCTCTTTCTGGTTCTTGAACCAAGATTCTGATAATCCTTAAAAAATTCGCGATCAAAAGATAAGTGCTTCCATCTTGAAAATAATCACGTCTATCTAGTCATTTGAGTTTTCATTCGGGCTAGTAGAAGAGCTCCATATTAAGGACTCAGCAAGTCCAAAGACTAGTGAACGAGCGCTTCTGTCACCTTTAGTGGACGAGCACTTCTGTTACCTTTAGTGGACGAGCACTTCTGTTACTCTAGTGGACGAGAGCTTCTGTCACCTTTAGTGGACGAGAGCCTCTGACATTTTTCTTTGGGACGAGAGCCTCAGTTAGTCTGGTGGACGAGAGTCTCAGTTACTCTGGTGGATGGAAACATTCTGACCTTAATGGACGAGCACCATTTTCCACGTCATTGGACACGCATTGCTGATACTTTATTGGACGAGCTCAAAGTAATTCCTTAATGGAAGAGCTCCATCTGATTCCTTAATGGAAGAGCTCCATCTGCCACGTCATTGGACGGACCTTTCTGATACCTCACTGGACGGTCTTTTCTGATATTTTGATGGACGCGCTATTCTGTTGTTTTTAGTAGACGCGGCCTTCTGATACTTTTAGTGGACACGGTCTTCTAATACTTTTTAGTGGACGCGGCCTTCTTTTTCTTGTGTTTTGGACGTGCACTTCAAACACAACAGTGTTGGACGTCTGCTTGTTACACTTTGTTGGACGTTTGTTTGTTTCACTTTGTTGGACATCTGATTCTATTTCTTAATCTGCACACTTAATAGATAGGTTATCAACCAATATGAAGGTTAATAAAATCATTAACCAATGTTTAGTTTTCATCAAAACTTAGGGAAATGCATATCAAACCTTTTAGAGACTTAACACCATGAATGTTTTTCCGGTTACCGCGCCGGCTGAGAACAACACTATTTGCGAACCTTTTCATTAAATGATTTTTATTCACTGGGATTATGTCTCATTAAAAGTATTGTTTTCAGAGCATGAGAACGACGTCACTGAAACTGAAGAGGATTGAAGACCCAGCGAATTTTCTTAGTTATTATTCCTAGCTTGGTTAGTATTGTCTTAAATAAGGAGCCGTATGTAGCTAGACATTTTTATTTATTTATCGTTGGGTTTATTAGTAGACGCCCGGTTTTTGAGGCTTGGGGTTTTTATTTGGATGTATGGATTTACTAATATATTATCGCTTGGATACTTTATATCTATTTTAATTAATATGAGGTATTTTCAGACCCGATTAAGTCGCTAAATTTTCATGACACGTTTGTTTAATTTAAAACTATTTAAAGGATTTTTCATTGATTTTGTTTTGGGTTACTAATGCAACGAAGGGTGTTACACCTGACAGGCTTCTAGGCGGAGGGCCACATGAATGAAATGATAACACACCGGAATGAGAGGGATCCTGAGACTGTGTAGGTACGAGACTATACGGTTAAGGATGGCTTATATGAATTAATTGATACTACCTATACTAACAAGATGCATCTTCTTTTCGGTAGCTCATCACTTAAGAACTCCACAATTAAGCGTGCTTGACTTGAAGCAATTATGGGATGGGTGACCTCCTGGGAAGTTTTCCCATGAAGCATGTGAGTGAGGACAAAGCACGCTGAAAAGACTAGTGTTGGTTTGTGGGGATAGTTGTCAATCAATAAAGAAGCCAGAGATGTTACAACCTACATCGACGATGACAACCCGAGCTACGGGTGGGTGGCATCATTGGAGTGCGTGATTTACCTGGCGGAGTTTGTCGTCAGCGACAAGGTCCGAGAGGTTCAAGGGCAGGGAAGGAGTTTTAGGGATTTCTCATGATCATACGATGATGAAATGTAGATGGAGGGGAAGGATTTAGGGATTTTTCAGACCTATGAAAACGTTCATTGGATATTTTTATTTTTCTTGAAATAAATATATTATAGTTGCAAATATAAGGAAGCAAACCCCTTTTATGCAAATACACAAACATTGGCCAGCAACTTTCACCCATTTGATGAAGTTAAAAGAGTTGAAAATTCAACTCTTGCCACATGACAAATTCAATGGTCCAGATTGATTCTGCTGAGATGTGCACCCATGCATGCACCTTTAGATTATACTAACTTGAAAGAACACTAAAACTCTTCCAAGTTCAAGGGTAATGTAGAGTTTACTGATCAAAAGATTAATTTCAATATCTCTAAATCTCACCTGAATGATGGCGAAGCTAGGGTTTGTACCCACCAAAATATAATTGCGATATTAATTTTATTATATTATTCTTATGGTTTATTAATTTGATTACTTACAATTTTGATATGAATTTATTTCATACTCTTCCAAGTTCAAGGGTAACGTAGAGTTTACTGATCAAAAGATTAATTTCAATATCTCTAAATCTCAACTGAATGATGGCGAAGCTAGGGTTTGTACCCACCAAAATATAATTGCGATATTAATTTTATTATTATTCTTATGGTTTATTAATTTGATTACTTACAATTTTGATATGAATTTATTTCATCTTACATGATTTGGAAATAATGCATGTTTAGAAGTCATACTATTTCAATAATTTAAGAAACTTTTTTTTTGACAAAATAATTTAAGAAACTTAAAATCTTCTTTATGGTAGATCAAAGCGAAAATTTTAGCTTAATATAGTCTATGTAGGTTTGGGCCTTCCCATTTCTTTTTTTACTTCGTAAAAATGTATATGTGATTTTACTTTAAAAACTATATTTAGATAGTTATAATGGATGGATTAATAATCAAATAAAGTAACAAAAGGAACTCAACTCATTGTTGAAGAGTTTTATTAGTGACAAAATAAAATGGTTCAGCAATGAAATCCCAACAGTTTTTTTTAAGGTAAGGTGATCCCATGTCACCATAATTTATTGAAAAAAAGAAGAAAAACAAAAGAAAACAAAATCATGGGGGGCATAAACCAAAACCCATGAAAAAGAGTCATTTAAATCTAATATTACATTTCCTATCCTTCCTTAGATTATACTTCTGAGATTTAGACATAACCACCGTGAAATCAGAATCAACTTCAACAGTATTATCCTTATTCAACTGCTCTACTGAAAGAGAGTCATTCTCTAGGTTATCCTCATCCATGTTTCCCAAAAACTTGGCAATAATTTCCATATTAGGAGCAACATTAGGATGCATATATAGTGGCTGAAAAATTTTCAGGAGTCTCAAGATTCTTACCACTAACTGTTAATTCACAGGTAGCTTTGGAATGCTCGGGCACTGAAGTCGGAGTATCATTGGCTGTAGAGTCAGCATTAGTTGCAATAGGAGTTGAGATCTGTGAAATGAAATTCGAGACATGATCAGGGGACATGGTCTCAACCGAATTATTGCCATTCAAATTTTGACCCGGAGATGTATCAATCTATTCATTTATCTTCATTTATAGGCTCCTCATAAACGGTCTCAACCGATTCATTGTCATTCAATTTATCACCCGATGATGTATCAATCTGCCCATTATCTTCAATTGGTTTTTGCTCTGGAACCTTAGGGACATATGCTTGCTTAGTCTTCTGCACCAATGGTGGATCATTATGCACCACGTTCTCCTTGCCAAATTTACAAGTCAGAAGTCAAGTGCCCAATTGATTTACAATGAGAACAAAAAGAAGGAAGCTTCTCATATTCGATACAGATAAATAATACAAAACCTTTACGTTCAACCATAATCTCCTTGAGCAACTTCTCTGTTAGATCAACATCCACTAAAACTCAAGCATAGTGGCCATATCCCCCAGTACGAGTAGCTTCATCCAAACTTATTGGAGTACCTAAACCGCCAGCAATTTCAAGCAACAATTTCGAGAGCCAATATTCCTGCAGCAAGTCATGAATTCTAATGGAGCATTGAGCATGATATTGTTTCTGCTTATTTGGAATAAAATCTGGAGACCATTGAAAAAGACACAATAGCCCTGATTCAAGGTTCCAAGCCCCAACAGCCAAGACACTACGTATATCCTTTTGAGAAGCAAAACTGAATTCATAAAATCTCTTTTCTAATGAAATTATTATCCATTTATCCAAATGCTTCCATAGTTTTGAAAGTTTGCAGTGGAACTTGGGATGTCCCCCCCCCTCCCGACAAAAAAACACCGGGGCCACTGGGCGCTGCGGGAGACTAATTTGGGGAAGAAAGCCCGGCGAAATTATGGTTCGCGCTTTCAAAAGAGAGAGCCAACTGAGTGCTTCAGACTGCCCGATTGATTCTAAGCTAAGTTACATGTTCAGTCTGTGGTGAAAAATTGGATATAATGGGGAAACCAGCATGAATGGAAAATTGAGAAGAAGCAGAAAAGAAAATATATTGGTAAAACACTCCAAAAAAAAAAACAAAAAAAATCGGCTATACCCCACACAGCCAAAAAACCAAAATTGGAAGTAAAAAACACCAAAAACACACTCAAAAAAATGTGACTCCCCCCAAAATAAAAGAGTGAAAATTTACCTTCACACCAACCATTATATTTTTTCTTTACTGCTACTAATTCATATATAATTTTCTATTATAACCACCCACAAAATAAAATAAAAGAATACTCTACAATTAGACAGAAATTAAAGTCATTGTTGTCTAATGATTGTAACTGACTCAATATCAATTGAGTGGTACGGAGTGTTTACTAGAAGGTTTGATTGAGGGAATTTTATGGTGTGACAATGAGTAAAGATATTTTTGGATAAATAACTTAGTTAAGTGTTTACCGGTCTACCGTGGCAATGATATGGACTATTTTATTTGAGGTGGTGCATTTTAATTGAGCCACGAGTGCAGGTTAAATCTTACCCAAATTTTTCATAGGCACCAAGAAATCACCTCACCTTATTTAATAGGTGATTATTATAAGAGAGCTTATAATTTTGACCATATAAGCTATTTTTAAAAGCTCCTTAAAAGACATGCATATATAAAATAAATTTAAATAATTTATTTATAAACTCTTTCAAACATCATCATAATAGTAAGATGAGTTAAGGAATATTTATGAAATGTTAATTTTATAATAAATTATTAAAAAAAGTTACTCCCTCCGGTTCTTATTATAAGAAACAAATGAGTATTTTTTTTTGGTTCAAAATATAAGAAACATGCATCAATTTTGATACATATTAAATGCTAATTTCCAATTTTACCCTCATTTATTATAAGATTTATATTTACGAGATGATATCAACTTTCCATACAAGTGGAACATTAATTAAGATTAGAATGGGTATTTTTGTAAATTTATATGATTATTATTACAATTAGCTTATTTCAATGCATTTCATTGATTTGTGTGTTTTAGGGTTTTGTTTCTTATAATAAGGACCGGAGGTAGTAATAATTAATAATTAATATTTGATAGCTCACACATCAATACTTTGAAAATTTACTTTAAAGTCGACTTCGAATCTCACTTGGTTCCTTTGTCACAACAAAAATGCTAAATGAACACATTTTTCCGAACATCATACCGTGACACCGTATGAACAGTGCCGCACAGTGCGGCACTGTAGCGGAGCTTTTTTTTTTAAATTTAAATTTTTTTTGTAAATACATTTTTTGATTAAGTATGTGTCAATATCTGGTGAACCGGGTACAAATATCTGGTGAATTCAGTTCATTATCTGGTGAATGGGTTTTTTTGAGAAATAATTTTTTTGATTAAGTATGAATGTATAAATATCGGTGAATTCGGTTAATCCGTGAATATTTAGAAATAAATTTTTGGTTAAGTATCAAATATATGGTGAATCATAAATATCGGTGAATTCGGTTCATTATATGAAAAAATATGTTTTTTTGAGAAATAAATTTTTTGGTTAAGTATGTGTAAATATCTGGTGAATCATGTACAAATATCTGGTGAATTCAGTTCATTATCTGGTGATTGGGTTTTTTTGAGAAATAAATTTTTTGGTTAAGTATGTGCAAATATCTGGTGAATCATGTACAAATAACTAGTGAATTCAGTTCATTATCTGGTGAATGGGTTTTTTTTAGAAATAAATTTTGGTTAAGTATGTGCAAATATATGGTGAATCAGGTATAAATATCTGGTGAATTCAGTTCATTATTTGGTGAATGTGTTTTTTTAGAAATAATTTTTTTTTTAAAAAAAAGTCAAAATTTTTTTAAAAAAAAAGTTGCTGCTACAGTGCGCTACTGTAGCAGTGTCGCGTATGCTGTCCATTTTTCCGTGTCTGTTTAGCACGACTCTTGTCACAAAAAGGTAACCAACCCTCTTGATCCTTTATTATGTATTCTAGCTTCATTTATAAAAATGTGTTTATCAGTGATTTTTCACATTATGAAAACAGTTTCACTCTCTTTTCATAATTCCCAAAAATCACATGTATAATGATTTCTTATAGGTTACACTAATAATATATCAAAATCTATAAGTGTAACATCCTGTTTTCGAATGCTGTCTGTAGCAGTAAATACATATTTAAATGTGTTTATTTTAAATTAAACCCAGAGGATGATTTTAATTAAACTAAAATCATTTTCTTGTGTTGTTATATCATATGAAGTTACGGTAAAAATTTCGGTTGAAAATTCAGACGGAAGCCGGTCTGTGTTTTCACTGCCGGTACAAGTTTACTGAGCAGAAAACCTAATTTTGACCCGTGAACGAGATAGTTAGTGTTTTTATTATGTTTCCTTCCACTTTGGTTATTTTGAAAATTTTCGTTCAAAAATAAAATATAATATTTTATTCGGGCTAAAACGTCGGAAGAATTACGATCGGAAATGCAACCGGGTACGAAATGGAGCAGAATAGGAGACATAAAAGGCTTGAGGTGATATGAGAGAGTGAAGTGACTCACTAGAGGTATGGCCTAAGCTACCTCCTAAAAGGTGGTCATGATGGCACTTTTTGAAATATATCATATTATATTCTAAAAACCTATTTTTCTCTTTCCTCTTCAACCAAACAAGGCACAAGGTCAAAACTTGCTCTCCAAACTCATTCCTCTCTCCTCTCTCTATATATACCGCTTTCATTTTCACTTCATCATCTTCCTCCTTCAAAACTCCATTAAACCTTCATCTTCTTCTTTCTTCTAAAAGTTCAAGCTCTTAAAGCTTTAGTTTTTATTCATATTTTCTACTTAAGTTCTTCATTAAAGTTCTTCCTTATACTAAGGATAATGCTCTCATATGAATCTTTGTGCAAGTTTCATCTTTTATTTCTTAGTTTACTTTATGTGTTCTTTATATGCTTTAAACTTCTAAAATATCTCTAAAATGGAAGAAAACTCCTCACTACAAAAAAAAAAACCTATTTAGCGACCGAAGATTTCGGTCGCTAAACATGATAATTCGGTTGCTATACTGTGTAGCGACCGAATTAGCGACCGAATTAAGGGGGTAGCAGAAACCCTGGTGGCTAAATGTTTAGCGACCGAATTTGTATTTCGGTCGCAAATTTGCGACCGATATTTCGGTCACAAAATTATATATTTCGGTCGCCGTAAAGTTGGTCGCATGCTCAGATAACCGAATTCGGTGACCGATATTCGGTCGCTATTTCGGTCGCAAATTTTGAATTTTTTTTTTTTATAAAAATTTTCCTGTAACTTAATCCTACCGACCAAATTTTGTTTTTCAACTATTACCCCATTGATTTTTAATTTATGATATAAACAAAATACACCAATATTTTTTTTGAATAAATAAAAAACGTAAATATGATGTATTAACGATCCAAAACACCACAATCAATATGATCAAGAAAACATATACATTAATTAACGCAAGTTTAATAATTGTGTATAAAAAAAATTAATAATGTACTAATTAACGATCAAAACATAAAAACACACCACAGTCAATAAGTACTAATCAAAATATCAAAACTCATCAATCTTCCAAAGGGATGAACATGTAGAAGCGAGAACCCCCAAGGTACTTAAACTTTGGCAATGCACCAGTGGACAACAAATACAACTCCCTGATACCATTTGTATCTGTTGCAAAATATGGGCGATCCTCATGGATTACTATATTCCCATTGAACAGATTTTCGCTTTTGTCTTCAATAGTCACAACACGCGGTATTTGTTGTCCCAAACGACGGTAGAATGATTGCGGGATTGAAATCAAATCCTGCAAATACACAAGAACAATTTAGTAATGATTAGTTTATGCCTTTACAGATTAGCAAACATAGTAGTTTTCAGGAAAGCAAATGCTTTTACGTCATTTTGAAGGATGGTCATAGAGAGGACTTTTCCTACTGGAAATGCCTAGATAACCTAGTAAGGATGGTCATCAACAACTATTTCTGGAAAGCTCCATTGCCTAGTGAAACAAATGAGTAGAAAACCAGAGTAGAAAACTAAGGCTTTCATAGCTTAATAATTAACTCTAGCAGAAAATAAAACCATTGACTTATAAGGATTGCAGCATACTTCAACAAATATATATTGAAGCATATTTCAATACAAACTTAGATAAAATATAGTAGCAAACATCCTATTGAGCTCCGCTCTCCACTAACAAGACAACACATAATTGTCAAACACATGCATAACTTCTAAATTAGCAACACACAACAAGCATCCCGCCTTTTTGACAGGATCACATCCTATTGAGCTCTGCTCTCCACTAACAAACAACACATAATTGCAAATACATGCATAAATATTAAATTATCAGCACACAATCAGCATCTTGCCTTTCAGGCAGGATACCTTCCTATTGAGCTCAGCTCTCCACTAACAAACAACAAGATATATAGTGTGTATAGGCCATCATTACCCCTCTACATTTTATTCAGACATTATCACTGTGACACCCCAATTTCAGATATCACATTTACGTAACATTATTCAAACATCATAACGAATAAAATATTAAGTTACTGGTTTTCTTCGGAAAATAAGATTCATTTTCTAATTTCTTATGCTTCTTTAAAAATAGTGATAAAATTTTTTACTTTTTCTGTACATACATTTAAACACTCATAATATAATATACACCACTATATATATATATTTCACATATACTTCAATATTTTACAATTGACCTTTTCCTTACTAGGTCACCATCCACTTGCCACACATATTTTACACTATCCGATATCTCACAACTACGTTATAGTGGGATTCTGAAAATACTACGCAAAAGATGGCTCTTAGTAGCCACTAAGTCGGACTATCCTAAAATGTCCACTCTTTCCTAAAACTACGTCCTAAGCTGGTCACCACTACAGAAATCCATTGGGGAGTCCAGTGTACACTCCCCCACCCCCGGAAGATGTGTCTGGAGAGGATACAACAGCCCCCTCTCCAACAGCTTCAGACCCTATGTCTCCTAAAGGAATATGGTCAGGATTTTCCACCGGATCCTCCTCTGGATCTTCCTCCATCTCCTCCGGAATGTTCTCTGGAACTAATATAATGGGTGCAGGAGGTGATTCTGGTGCAACTTGCTGTAATGGTTGAATAAACTGAGGCGGTTGATGCTCTAGATTCCCGTGTTGCATCAAATATCGTAAAATCATCCAGATAGGTGGTAGCGATACTTCAATTGTTTCCCTGCTGTGAACTAACTGCTGTGGTCCCTCAGCTACTGTACCTCGGAGTGTCCTTAAAGGACCAGTATAAGTAGCACTCCGAGCTCCTGGGTTAATAACCCAGGCGTCTCCTCTATCAGCGTTGTCAAACATCAGGGATCGTACCCCTGAATAGTTCAGATCCACCTCGTCCGGATCCATCTAAACGCCCACATATATAGATTCCACATAGCAGAGGAAATCACACAAAAATTTGCAAGGGTGAGTTTCCAATATATGAGTTTTAATAAGACAACCCCATGCACGACTCTCAAATAGCAATTACCAATTAGTCACAATATAATAACATTAATTCTAACAGCAGAATGATTTAATTCATAGGGCTTTATTCCCGACAGTCATCGTCGTTTTATAAAAATGCATGACACTTCTATGTTCAATCTCTAATTTGATACCTAATCTCCGGAGATCCCACAACTTTCTGTTTCTTTTCAAGCTGATCAGGCTCCGCACATGGCACATTGTAAAAACGAACAAAACAATGCCCAAGAAAAATCAATGGTGCACATCCCTATTCCCGTTAGGATGCTCATGCAAAGCAATGATACTATTCCCCCATTCCAGTTAGGAAATAGCTGCTCACATATTCAATCTGGACACACAGTCCTATAAATTTGGACACACAGTCCTATAAATTTGGACACAGTCCATAAAAGATACATTGATCCACTCCGGAACTCAATGATCATCATCACCTGACATGTCTGCCATATACATTGATCCACTCTGGATTCAATGCCCATTTACATGACACAATTGTCATTGAATGCATGAGAAAAACTTTTATTCTCGTTTTGTTTTCTTTGTCGTAATAATCTTTCCTTGTCGAAGCACAAAGCCTAACGACCATGCTTAATTTTTTTAATTAAGACTTTTCACTTTAAACAATTACAGGACACACAGTCCAAATCATTTAATCTCAACACAGGACACACAGTCCGAATGCTCAATCACGAGGCCCTTAAACCGATGCACCAGCTTTAGGCTCACGGATATGGAACTCACACTTTCCACATCAATTTAGGACACACACAGTCCATAAAACAAAACTTGCAGGACACTTCGTCCCATGACACAGATCATTGATCTACATGTCCATACAACACTAGAACCCCGACGTCTCGGTTTCTAGGCTTGTTTATCTGCTTGTAAAACATTTTGCTTAGTGTAAAACAAAACAAAAGCTTTGAAAACTTATCCAAGTTTAACGGAATACTTTCACTGAATAAAAACATTTTTTACAGAAATCCTTTTCTGTTAAAACGTTAATAAATTTTGAAAATCATTTATAAATTCCTTTTATTTCTAATTGTTTCACTTTAAGAAATAATTTTCAATAAAGGTCAACAAAACAAAAATTTTAATAAATAAAAATATTTAATAAATAAATTTTCGAAAATTGAAATAATTTAATATTTAATGTTTAATAATATTAAATAAATAATATTTAATAAATAACATTAAATAAATAATATTAAATAGCTTGTATCACTTCTCTGTCAGAAATAATTGTTCTGACTACTATAAATATTATTTTCGGAACTTAATCACTTTAACTAACATTTTATAATAAAATTGAATTTATTTTATAAAAAGTAGAGCCTGTGAAAAAATTTCACGGTTTCGCCCTTACTATTGCTTCTTTACACTGTTTCCACAAAATATTATTAAAATAATAATATTTTTTTTTTCATTTTTCTCAAAATCTCCCAAATTAATCCCTCTGATTAATTATCCAAGCTTATTAAGTTTTTTTATCCTTAATTAAAATTTTTAACATTGACCAATGTCAGGTTACTTAGTCTAACACTCAACAGCAGATAAATTATAATCACAAAATAACATGGCATATATCAATTCATGACATGCATCACAATTATAATATAAAAAAATAATCATAATCATGTAAGTCCACACATCACATCAATTCAATTACTCAGATAAACATCACATCAATCTAGCAATTAATAGTAAACAGTACAATATAATAAAATATTTCATACAGAAAATTAATAAACGACTCAGCAAATAAGCATGAGATTATCTTAAACTCCTCAAGCATACCCCCCTTACCTCTTGAAGATCGAACTACAATTTCTGTTAATTTTCTGATCCTGATCCGATTTTTTTCTCCGTCAGCGTGACTCAGCTAACTCAGTTGTTTCCTTCAAACGAATTGCAACCAAAATAAATCAAATCAAACAACAATACACTTGGTTCATGGAGGTTAGGGTTCGGCTTCAACCATTTCTCTAGGTTAGGAAGATTAAAATTTGGTTAACTTAGGGATTAATGATACATAAGTTACTTAAGTCATGATTAATCACTTAAACCATGATTATGAACCAAGAACATGGACTAAAACTCATCTAGTTCTAAGAACTAGGGTTCGGTTTTCTCAAGATCCATAGGCTAGAAATTTTAAAATTTCATCAACTCTTGGATTTAATCAACATACTAGACTTAGAGTTAGATTCAAGTGTTACAAACAACTTTTGAATCACAAAACCATCAAGTGTTTATGCTTAGGGTTTCGGCCTTGATTGAAATCAATAGGTTAAAGTTTGATTTTTGATCTTTTATATACTTGAATACAAGAACTATCAAGATATAATCATAAATCAAGACATGAAAATGAAACAAAACCTAAGAACACAACTTTGACCTAGGTTCGGCCATGACCAGAAATCAAGGAAAGAAATTTCTCATGATCTTATGCTTCTAGATGATGAAAATAGAGATGATTATAAGATCATAGCAATTGGTTTCATGTCAAAAGGAGTTTTCTAGAATTCGTTATGAATTTTTGAATCCAGTTCCATAAACTTTGAAGTAAATGAAGAACATGTTAATCTAAGCCATGAATCTACAAAAGTGATGAAGAGAAATGATTTAAATGACAAGAGAATAAGTTATTACCTCTTGATGATCCAAGGAAAACAAGATTTGGATGATGTTCTTCAAAGTTTTCTTATGGTGTTCTTATGGCAAAGTTAAGAACTTTGGAGAAGAAAAACATGGAAATGGAAGAAAAGGTACTTAAATGGAGAAGACAACATACTTAAGTGAATAAGACAATAGTGAGCCGTGAGTGTTGGATAGGATTTGGTCAAATTTTCCAATGGCATTAGCTTGTAATTGTCATAAAAAGACAAGGGCAAAATGGTCATTTCATAGCAAAAAGTCACTTTGTCATAAATGTGCCATTATGGCCATTATGACACGGATAAGCTCGTCATAAATGCTTGTCAAGTCGGTCAAATCCATCATCTCAGCTACGTTGCCGACTCCTCGATTCATCTGGCGCAAGCTTTTCCTAGAGACATCCCGACGTATATGCCCGCAACAAATATAATATTTTAATTTTTTTACCAAAATTTTCAAAACTTCCAGTATCATAGTGAATACGATAAAAACATTTTTCATCTCGTTCACGACTCAAAATTAGGTCTTCTGAGCAGTAAACTTTTACTGTCAGTGAAAACGCAGACCGGGTTCCGTTTGAATTTTCAACCCAAAATTTCATCGTAACCCTAAGATATAAAACATGACAGAAAAATAACAGTATTTTGCCCAAAATAATTTTCTAAGTCTCGGATAAAAATATATTTTTATATATATTAATTACCGACACTAGAAGGCAGTGAAAATCGGGGTGTTACAATCACAGCTAACATTGGTAAGATTATCCTCAATATGACCCAGTGGGTGTCATTGCCATTGCACACTATAATGCATAAATAAAAATAATCGTGTCAGAGCTGAAATGACAACATTTGATAATATTACTTTATAAGGTTTCTATCCAAATCCCAAATCTAATATAAAACTAGTTATGTTTGGTTGTTTTGTAAGAGGGCTATAAGTGACCCTCCTACTAGAAATGCCTAGATAACCTAGTAAGGATGGTCATCAACAACTATTTCTGGAAAGCTCCATTGCCTAGTGAAACAAATGAGTAGAAAACCAGAGTTGCTTTCATAATATTATGTACAGAGATGCTTTCTAATGTGAATAATGTTTGAATGATGACGGCACATCATGTGCCTGGCAAATTGTGCCCCACCCTTCATTTTATCTAACCCTATACTTAATCCTTCATTATCTAAGACCTTGGCCTAGATTTTGTGGTTTTGGCCTTAAAGAAAGAAGAACGAAAAAGTCAAAAGCTGTCAGGGCTAGGCCGTGATGGCCATCAGGGCCGTAACAGACCAACCAGGAAGAATTTCCAGGCAGAATCCGTCACGGCCTGGCCGTGATGGCCATCACGGTCGTGACGCGCATTACTGATTTTGCCAAAGGGAAGAAGACTTATTGTGCTGCGGTGGTAACGGTGGCACTGCTCTGGTGGTGACGGTGGTGGCACTGCTCTGGATGTGCGGAAGAAGACGAACCTAAGAGAGAGAGAAACGGTTAGAGACGGAGAGATAGAGAGAGACAGAGACAGAGATGGAGAGAGAGAGAGAAACGGAGAGGGAGAGGGAGAGGGAGAGGGAGAGGGAGAGGGAGAAGGAGAGAGCTTACCTGACGGCGGTGGCTGGAGGCTGGTGGTCGGAGCTCGCGAGGAAGAGAGAATGATGGCCGGAGATGAGCTGTTGCACCGCGCTGCCTGCGTGTGAGAGAGAAGAGAGGAAAATAGAGAATGGGGAAGAGAGGAAGGAACTTCGCGATTTAGGGATTTCAGTTTTAGCGACCGAATTATTCGGTCGCTACACGGGTAAATTTGAAATTGGAATTCATAAATTTAGCGACCGATTTAAAATTCGGTCGCTAACACGCTCTATTTTAATTCTTTTACGCGCCTATTAGCGATCGATTTAACATCGATCACCAAGATAAATGGAATTTAACCGTTGCATTTAACTCGGTCGCCATTTCGGTCGCTAAAAAATAAAAAAAATTTGACTTTTGCTTTCCTTTATTTGGAGATCGAAATAGAGACCGATAACTCTGCTACGCTCTATTTCGGTCGCAATATCAACTGTAATCAGTGTTTGATTTAGATCCTACAATCAGTCGCCATTTCGGTCGCAAACAGCAACCAACAAATTCGGTCACTATTTTCGGTCGCTAAATGGCCTTTTTTTGTAGTGCCTTTTGAGTTGAAATCATTTTCTATAGTCTTGTATTAAATTATATTTTCACATACTAAGAGGTTGTGTAAAACAAAAATCTCTACCTATTCTTCCAATGAAGGCCGAATGCTTGCATTTTTGACCTAGGAAGTTTTTGTTTCAACTTTTGGAATATGATCATGTGTTTGAGTTTCTAACTATCCCTTGATCTTGAATCTATAAATCTTGGAAGTTTTGATAGCTTGTTCCTCTGATGGCCGAAAAATATGAATAAGTAGGCCTAGGGTACTATGTTTCAACTTTCCAACTATTGATCGTGGATTTAGAACTCTTAATACTTTGTGATTCTAAACATAAGAGTTATTGTTAAACAAAGAATATTTTCCTCATCATCCTATGATGGCCGAAACTTAGAGTTTAGGTGCTAGGATGTTTGAGTTTTTATTTTTCCAAAATGATCATGGACTTGAGCTCCATAAGATATTTGGATGCTAGTCTAAGAGATTGGAAAGTTTAAGGATTTCTAACTTGTTTATTCTATGTTATTAAAGCTAGTATGTATTACTTTCATTTTTCCAAGATGATTATGGACTTGAGCTCCATAAGTTATTTGGATACAAAGTCTAAGAGATTGGAATGTTTAAGTTTCCATTGTTTTCCAAGATGATCATGGACTTGAGCTCCATAAGATATTTGGATGCTAAGTCTAAGAGATTGGAAAGTTTAAAGATTTCTAGCCTATAAATCCTATGAAGACTGAACCTAGAAGATTATGGACCTAGGATACTTTGTTCTTATTTTCCCAAAACGATATGGTTTTGAGATCCTTAATACATATGGATGTTAAACCTAAGAGATTGGAAAATTTAGTGAATGCTAGCCTATTTTACTAGCCTTGGCCGAATACCCTAAGTTTATAACTTAGTGGGATTTTAATTCAACTTTGTTAAATGATCATTGTTTATGAACTCCTAACACTTAAGGATCATAAATCCATGAGTTGTATAATTTTCGGGAATCTCTAACCCTAAGAACTAGTCTTGGCCGAACCTATACCTTGTGGTTTAGTGTTCTTGTTTGATTTTAACTTGTTATTTTGTGTTCATAACCTTAGACTTCCATCGCGGAGGAAACAAGGACGTTCGTGGTATACCTCTTCGAGCATCTAATCTCCTTGCCTTCACCGAAGGTAAGAGGGGATTGCCTAGGGATATTCAATGACTATATGCGTGTGTGTATGTGTTTACTTGAGTGATTTGAATATTATTGTGATATTGAGTCAATACTTGAATAACTTGTTTACTTGAACTATTGTGGTTATTACTTGAAGTTGAACGTTACTTGATTTAAAGTGTTATGAAATATATATATGTGATGAACCGTCGTTAATTGTGATATTATTGTTGAGAATATATTACCGTTGATTGAAGTTTGAGAAGCCGGACTTGAGTCTGTGCACAATGATTATAAAGGGTTAAAAGCCTTGAATAGAACTTTGAATGTATTGGTTTCATTTATAAAAGTTCCTCGTTTAAAACGCTTACTTCAAGAGAATGAGATTCTAGTTTTGAAAAGAAACGTTGAAGTGTTTTTATTAAGTCAATAGAAACTACCTTTCTATGATCCAAAGTTTGTACGAGAGAAAACCTTTTTCGAACTATGTGTTTCATGAAGGAAAAACCCCTTTGAAGATATTTGACTTTATTCCATCAAGGATTTCAGAAGCAAACGAATTTCCAAATGTTTTATAAAAGACTTTGTAAAGGAAAATATTTTCTCCTAAATGATTTAGAAACGTTCCGGTTACTTGGATAAGTGACCGAGGTTTTGTTTTGGTTTTTGATTTTCACTGAGCGAAAAGTAAGCACAGGTGAAAGAGAATACTAGTTCGCGAGACGTCGCCTCTAGCATTCAGTTTATGCACATGATCTGGGATCCGTGTCAAGAATTATGGACCAAGGGTCCCAATCGTGATATTATGGGCTAGGAGTCCTAATTTTGGAATTGAGGACTGTGTGTCCTAATTTCGTTGTTATGGACTAGGAGTCCTTATCATGTTGAAACAAAACATGGATAAAATTATAATTGTTTCTACGACCACAACCTCGGACTGCGGCATCGGTCTAAGGTGTTGTGATTGAGCACTCGGACTGCGTGTCCTGTGTTATTGATTTTCATGTAATGAAAATTGTGAATATTCGCTAGCTTTGGGCTTCGACAACGGAAAAGAGTGAACATAAAGAAAAGTCTCGATAATAAAAAGTCTTTTATTCATATGAATTTCCCCTTAGCAGATGTGCTTGAGTTATCCGAATACCCGCTTAAGATGTGGTATTCGATGAGGTATACATCCGAATGGCCGTTATAAGGGATTCGTGATGATGTTGATCCGGGCGCATGAGGTGACGGAGACAACTTGCCAAACGGGGCGTATGATCCTGATCAACTCTTTCTTTCTTAATGATAAAACGGTGATGGAATCCCATGAGATTAAGATTAGAGCCCGATGATAGAAGTGTCATGCATTATCTTTATAAGATTGATTGATTCGAGTATGAGACCCACTGAAATAATACTTGTTGTTTACTGATGAGTAATGTTTAAAATGTTAATATGCCAAGGTGTTGTATGTATCATGTGTACGGTTGTTGTATGATATATCCATTTGCCGGTGTCTCACTTTTACAGTTATATCAGGTCTCCTCTGGTTTTGCTGTAGTACCTTGGTACTCTAGTACTGATGTTGCAGAGGAGTCTTTCTAAGTCACTTGAAGACCTAGTATTAGAGGTTGGGAAAGTATTCTGATTGGGGGTCTCTCCAATGAATATTTGATAGAATGACCAGCTTAGGAGTCTGAGTTGGGTTGTATATCTTAAGAGGTCGGTAAATGTAGTGTTATATACATCCATCTGTAGTTTGAACTTTTCCTTTCGAAAGTGGGAACTTAGAGGAATGTTGTATGTCATGGTAACTTTGTTACGAACGTGACTTTACAATTTAAATGTATGTATGATGGATTTCAGAGTTATTCTTAAAGAAAATTTTATACCCCAGCTTTCTAATTTAAAAGAAAACAATTTTTCGAAAGCAACCAGCAAATTATCTTTTTAATTTACTTCCGCATGTGTTACGTAGTAATACCATAAGGGGGGGGGGGGTGTTACAATAAGCTCTATGTTTAAACTACTTATTAGTTTTTATTTTCTTTGATAAGAGTATTTCGGGAGCATTATTAATCATGAGACTAACTCTTCGTATATTATTGCATGCAACTATATATAAAAGTATAAGAAAAATTACAAAAGAAAATACAAATACCTCTTCCATTAGGTAATTATTAGTTAAGTTGTGGGATCTGATTTGTGAGTGTGTGAGTTTAAACCCACGTAATGTGATTCGTCTCGTTCTTATTCCCGTCTCCCTTCTAATGATGAGATTGAGATCCATCGATAAATGATCAGCCTCTGGCTCATCTAGTTTTATAACTAGTAAGACCATGGTTTTTGTACTAATTATTCGAGTCTAATCTCGTTTTCACCCAAATTTGGATTTAATTGTCCTCATGCAACATTTTGAGTCTCTTAAGTAGTTTTAGGATATTTTAGTTAATTTTGAGTCCAATAAAGCATTTATTGCTATTTCATATTTTCAGGTTAATAAGAAGAGCAAAAAGGGAAGGACACTTGAAAGCAGAAGCCATCACGCCCAGGCCATGACACTGGTCACGGCCGTGATGAGCTACCCATGAAGTCAGAAAGCATCACGGCCCAGCCGTGATACCCATCACGGGCGTGATGAGAAGACCATGGAAGTCAGAATTGATCACGGCCTAGCCGTGATGGAGGTCACGGCCGTGACAGATCAGCATCCATGGACAGAATTGATCACGGCCTGGCCGTGATGGGCATCACGACCGTGACAGACTAGAATTTGAATGCGCGCCCTTGGCAGAATTGGTCACGGCCGTGACGCGCACCTGATCTATAAAAAGGCATCTGGGAAGACAGAAAAGGAACAGAGTTTTTCACTATTTTACAAATTATTTCTAGGGTTTTTATTATGTTTGTGATGGAGAACTAATCACCAGGGATTAATCTGCTGTAATCGGTTTCCGCCGACACTTGAGGTTCTATAATTCCCAATCAATTTGCTTATCCCTTTCAATATTATGCTATATGTCTTGTTTGCTTAATTCAAGTTATATAGAATAAGTATTGATTAATTTCGATGACTATATGTTCCTATACCTTGATCGCGTTTGCTTAATTCGCGTGTGTTTGATCGTGTTTTAGCTTATTGATAATCATTTAATTGCACTTTTTCTTAATTGAATCATTCAACCTCAACCCCCCCCCCCCCCCCCCCCAAATTGATTTATAGGTTAATAATAATCCAAGAGTCCTTGAGATACGATACTCGAGTTGTCGTGCCCCAACTACAGTTTTTTCCAATCACTCGTTTTTGACCCGTGTGCGACATCGGATTAAAATTGGCGCCGTTGCCGGGGACTCTTGTTGTTATTAACAGATTTCTTGGTGGATTGCTGAATTAGTTCTAGCTACTAGATCTGGTTGTTCTGACTTGTTTGATTTTGATCTTGAAATTGAGAGAACCTTGCACACACGCCGTAGAGCAATCCAGGCCAGCACTAGTTCACCAACCAATAGTGATTCTAATTCTGAACTTGTTTTTGATAACATGGCTGATCAAAGAACACTAAGACAGCTTGCTGCTCCTGATGTTAATTACAATGGTTTATGTATTGAATATGTTGATGTTGTTGCTCCTTTTGAATTGAAATCTGGTTTAATACACTTGTTGCCAAGGTTTAGTGGCCTTGCAGGTGAGGATCCGCATAAGCATATGAAGGAATTCCAGGTTGTTTGTTCTACACCTTTGAGACGTGAAGGAATAACAGAAGACCATATCAAGCTGAGAGCCTTTCCATTCTCACTGCAAGGTGCTGCGAATGATTGGTTGTATTATCTTGAGCCGAATTCCGTTTCAACCTGGAATGATTTGAAGAAAGTTTTCCTAGAGAGATACTTCCCTGCCTCCAGAGCTGCATCAATCAGAAAAGAGATATGTGGCATTAGACAAGGCAATGAATCATTGGCAGAGTACTGGGAGAGATTTAAGAAGTTGGTGTCCAGTTGTCCTCAGCACCAGATTTCCGAGCAACTGCTTATTCAGTACTTTTATAAGGGATTGCTACCAATGGATAGAAACATTTTAGATCTTTGCTAGTGGGGAGCACTTGTTGATAAGACTCATTTCGTTGCCAAGTCATTGATTGAGAACATGTCATTCAACTCCCAACAATTCACAACTAGAAACAATTCTGTCGAAACAAGGGGTGTGAAAGAGATCCATGTTTCTTCTTCCAACAAAGCCCTTGAAACCAGACTTGATGAGCTCACTTCTTTAGTGAAACAGTTGGCAGTGGATAAATCTCAAACAGCAAGGTTGTGTGGTATTTGTACTTCTCCTGAACACCTGACCGATACATGTCCCATTCTGAAAGATGAGTCGGTCACTGATTTGCCTCAAGCATATGCAGCCAATCTTTACAATCAAGGCAACAATCAGAACAGGTACAACATTCCTGACCTTTCCACTAATAAGTACCACCCCAACTGGAGAAACCATCCAAACCTTCGGTATGGAAACTCATCCACACAACAACAACAAATGATGTTACCGCTGACACCACCACATAACTCTCCATAAGTAACCACCTCTGCACCTTCCGGACCTTCGCTAGAGGACCTTGTCAAGTAAATGGCTGTAAACAATCTCCAGTTTCAGCAGCGAATGGATTCTAGTATTCATGCTTTGCAGACACAGATTGGACAGCTTGCCACTTCGATGAATGCCATGCAGCAAGCTCAAGGATCGAACCAACTACCTGCACAAACAGTAGTGAATCCTAATGTCCCGAATCCTAATGTGAGTGCAATTTCTTTGAGATCCGGGAAGGTTGTAGAACCAGCCCCTGAAAAAAATAAAAAAACTGTTGAGGTGACACCTGAACCTTCTGTTGTTGTTGAGGCTGAAAAAGAGTATGTGCCACCAATTCCCTTCCCACAAAGAGTACTGAAAAATAAAAAGATTGATGGGGAAAACAAAGAGAGAGAGATTCTGGATGTATTCAGAAAAGTGGCGGTAAACATTCCACTTCTTGATGTGATTAAGCAGGTTCCGAGATACGCAAAATTTCTGAAGCATTTGTGCACACACAAGAGGAGGTTGAAGGGAAATGAGAGAGTCAGTTTGGGACGGAATGTTTCAGCCCTTATTCAACCTAAACCTGCACCTGAGAAGGTTACCGTCTCAGCCCTCAATCAAGCAATGCCACAGAAATGCAAGGATCCGGGAACTTTTGCTATTCCATGTACCATTGGGGATAGTAAATTCGACAATTGCATGTTGGATTTAGGAGCTTCTATTAATGTTATGCCTACTTCTATTTTCAAGAATCTTGATCTTGGTCCTTTGGAGCATACAGGTCTTACTATTCAGTTGGCAAACAGGACCAATGCTCGTCCCATTGGAGTAGTAGAAGATGTGCTTGTTCAAGTTAATGACTTGATTTTCCCTGCTGATTTTTACATTCTGGATATGGCATGAGAAACGAATTCAAGCAGATCACCAATCATTCTGGGCAGACCATTCATGAAAACGGCGAAAACAAAGATTGATGTTGACGATGGAACCATGTCCATGGAATTTGGTGACATTGTTGCAAAATTCAACATTTTCGATGCTATGAGGCATCCCTTGGAAGAGCATTCTGTTTTTCAAATAGAGTTGCTCTCTGAAATTGTTGATGACACTTATTATGATTTGGTTGCAGCTGCTGACTTTCCATCTGTTTCTGGTTTTGATGATATTTACTCATGTGCTGATTGTACTAGCACTGACCTTTCTGCTGTTTGTGCTGAAATTGATGCTGCCTTGCAGGGTGATAGTGTAAATGAAGATGTTTATGATCAGCTGAAGTTCTTGATAGCACGGCTGCCCTAAACATACCATCTATTGAGCAGCCACCCTCCTTAGAGCTTAAGCCACTTCCTGAAAATCTGAAATATGCTTATTTAGAGAGGAATGAAAAACTTCCGATTATAATTTCCTCTAACCTTGATTTTGACCAAGAAACTAAGCTCCTGGAAGTTTTGAAGAAGCAAAAGAAGGCAATTGGGTGGACCTTGACCGACATACCAGGTATTAGCCCATCCAGGTGTATGCATAGGATTCTGTTGGAGGACGGGGCCAAAACAGTTAGGCAGTCCCAAATGCGGCTTAACCCCTTGATTCTTGATGTTGTGAAGAAGGAGGTAACAAAACTCTTGCATGCAGGTATCATATATCCTATCTCTGACAGTAATTGGGTGAGCCCAGTGCAAGTTGTACCTAAGAAATCTGGACTCACAGTGGTAAAAAATGAAAACAATGAACTTGTGCCCACTAGAGTTCAGAATAGCTGGAGAGTTTGTATTGATTACAGGAGACTGAACCAGGCTACTAGAAAGGATCACTTCCATTTGCCGTTCATCGATCAGATGCTTGAACGGCTAGCTGGTAACTCACACTATTGTTTTCTTGATGGTTTTTCAGGTTACTTTCTGATCCACATTGCACCAAAGGATCAAGAGAAGACAACTTTTACGTGCCCTTTCTGCACATTTGCTTACAGGAGGATGCCATTTGGTCTTTGCAATGCTCCTGGCACATTCTAGAGATGCATGATTAGTATTTTTACTGAATATATTGAGAATTGCATGGAAGTGTTTATGGATGATTTTACTGTTTATGGCTCCTCATTTGATGCATGCTTGAGTAGTTTGAATCTGGTTTTGGAAAGATGCATTGAAACTGACCTTGTTTTGAATTATGAAAAATGCCATTTTATGGTTGAACAAGGAATTGTTTTGGGGCATATTATTTCTGAAAAGGGTATTCCAGTAGATCCTGCTAAAATTGAGGTGATTTCTACACTGCCTTACCCATCTTGCGTTCGCGAGATTCGCTCTTTTCTTGGTCATGCAGGTTTTTACAGGCTCTTCATAAAGGATTTTAGCAGGATAGCTCTTCCTCTGTCAAACTTGTTGAAGAATGATGCCATTTTCAACTTTGATGACAACTGCAAAAAGGCATTTGATTCCTTGAAGAAAGCATTGACCTCTACCCCCATCATCCAGCCCCCTGACTGGACCCTCCTTTTTGAGATTATGTGTGATGCCTCTAACTATGCCGTGGGGGCGGTCCTTGCACAAAGGGTGGGCAAGGCTGCCCACGTTAGTTATTATGCTTCTAGAACTTTAGATTCTGCACAGGCTAATTACACTACCACTGAAAAGGAACTTCTAGCTATTGTTTTTGCTCTTGATAAATTCAGATCATATTTGCTAGGTTCCAAGGTTGTTGTTTTCACTGACCATGCAGCTTTAAAGTACTTGTTGAAGAAACCAGAAGTAAAACCGAGATTGATTCGGTGGATGTTGTTGCTCCAAGAGTTTAGTGTGAAGATTAAAGATAAAAGTGGAGCTGAGAATTTAGTGGCTGGTCACTTGAGCAGAATAGAGAGGGATGAAGATCCTTCCCCCATTCAGGATGACTTTCCTGATGAGCAGCTTTTACAGTTACATGGGGTAACTCCTTGGTTTGCTGATATTGTTAATTATCTTTTTGCTGGTGTTTTTCCGACAGGTGCAACTAGGTCACAAAATCACAAACTCAAGAATGATGCCAAATATTATTTTTGGGATGATCCATATCTTTGGAAATTTGGTAGTGATCAGGTAATTAGGAGATGTGTCCCCGACTATGAGATTGAATTTATTTTGCATTTTTCTCATGCTTCTCAAGTAGGGGGACATTTTGGGCCACAAAGGACTGCAAGAAAAATCCTAGATTCAGGTTTTTATTGGCCCACTATTTTTAAAGATGCTCATGAGATTTACCGGACTTGTAAAGAGTGTCAGATAGCAGGTACAGCCATCACTCGTAAGAGTGAAATGCCTCAGCAACCTATGCTTTTCTGTGAGGTGTTTGATGTGTGGGGAATTGACTTTATGGGTCCTTTCCCTACATCTTTTGGTTTCCTCTATATTTTGCTTGTTGTTGATTATGTTTCAAAGTGGGTGGAAGCTATCACCACTAGGACTAATGATTCTAGAGTTGTTGCAAACTTTGTCAGGTCCAATATCTTTTGCAGGTTCGGAATACCTCGTGCTATCATAAGTGACCAGGGCACTCATTTCTGTAACCGCACCATGGAAGCTTTACTCCGAAAGTCTGGAGTTGTGCACAGGGTCTCCACTGCATATCATCCCCAAACTAATGGGCAGGCTGAAATCTCAAACAGAGAAATCAAACAGATCTTAGAGAAAGTGGTGCAGCCAAATAGGAAGGACTGGAGCCGCCGTCTAGAAGACGCACTTTGGGCTCAAAGAACAGCTTTCAAGACACCAATAGGGATGTCTCCCCATAGACTTGTGTTCGGTAAGGCATGTCATCTTCCTGTAGAAATTGAGCACCGTGCTTATTGGGCGGTCAAAGGTTGTAATTTGGAAATCCAAAAAGCAGGCATTGAAAGAAAACTCCAATTACAGCAGCTTGAAGAGCTTAGGTTGGAAGCCTATGAAAGCTCTCGAATTTATAAGGAGAAAACTAAGCACTTCCATGATAAGATGATTTCTAGGAAGGAATTCTCTGTGGGCCAACAGGTTTTATTGTTTAAATCCCGCCTAAAAGTGATGGCTGGAAAACTTCGATCCAAGTGGATTGGCCCATTTATTGTTACTGATGTTTTCCCTCATGGTGCGGTAGAAATAAAAAGTACAGGTAGCAACAAGGTTTTTAAGGTTAATGGGCAACGCTTGAAGCTATTCCATGAGAGCTCGGTGCCTGAAGATGCAACCGTAGAAGAGCTTTCCTTGGAAGCACCCACCTACACTACAACTTGATCAGGGAGCACCTTCTCCTTTCCCTCACTCTTATTTTATATTTATGTTCTTTCATTGAGGACAATGTATGTCTTAAGTGTGGGAGAGGGATCCAATTGCTTTGTTTTTGTTTTGTTTTCCTTGTTTGTGTTGCTTTGTGTCGTATGTGTGTGAGTCTTGTGTCGGTGAGCTTCCTGGATTTTGATTGAATTTAGCATAAATTGATTGCATGAATTATGTTGATTTTTGATGATTTCCCCCTAGGTTTTGAGAATTGAAAATTGATCCCCATGTGAAAAATTGAAAACTGAACTTTGAGAAATTTTATTGTGATTGCATGATTTATGACAAGTTTGGGGTGAAGGGGTGCACACACTAAGAATTGTATCTCGGTCAAACAATTTGCAAAAATGTCCAGGTGAGGAATTTGAGCCTCAAACATTGTTTTTAATTGTGTGAATCACTTGTAATTAAGCTGCACTTTCCCGAATTTGCTTGAATCTCTTCATGGTTAGCATGTTTATATGGTTGCCTCAAATGATTTAGGCAATTTTCTTTGAAATAACTACTTGGCCTAAAAAGAACCATCCCTAATGCATGTTCCCTAGTTAGCCACATTGAGCCTAATAAACCTATTATTTCTTGATGACCTTATGTTCTAAACCAAAAATCTGGAAAAACCATGTTAACCCAATCTTAGGATTAGGAGAGCATGGATGCTTAGCAAGACAAGGGTTGAAAGAAACTATGTTTGGGGTGGCTACAAGGATATGATATGTTGTTTTGGATTGAGAAAAAGAAAAATAGAGGTTGGAGCCAAAGGCAAAAAGAAAAAGAAAAAGAAGAAGAAAAAAAACAAAAAACAAAAATGTCAAAAAGGGGTATTAGAAGAAAAAGGCTGTAGTCACCCAAAGCAAAAAGAAAAATGGAAAAAAGGAATTTGAGTGGAAATTCAATGTATCAAAATGTTCATGCTCTCTTAGTTCCTAGGGACTTAAGCCTAGTACCTTTGAATATCCTACCTTTAGCCAGGCCCCATTACAACCTTTAAAAGACCTTTTGATGTTGCATGCATGTTTTCGCGGGAACTATTTTGAGATAAAAATCAAATTCATGGGAAGTGCTCTTGAAATGTGAAATTGAGTGAAAAGTTGATAGCCTAGAAGAATTGAGCGAATGAGTGAAACATTAAATGCCCTTGTGAGGAAGGCGATTGTTTGAAATTGGTGATCTCCCTTTTATGTGTAACTTGGATCCTCAACCCAGATCATTGATTGCATGAATGATGGAATTCTCAATTGTTTAAAGTAAATGAATGTGGGGGTTACATTGTTTCAAGGGGGGAAAACATTAAAGAGAAATTGTTTTGTTAAAATTGCATGAAATTTGTGCGAAATTGATTGAATCCTTTAAGCTTGCCAAGTTTGAGTCTTTTTGAGTTTTAGTTTGCTTGGGGACAAGCAAAGTTTAAGTTTGGGGTATTTTGATAAGCCTCTAGCTCATCTAGTTTTATAACTAGTAAGATCATGGTTTTTGTACTAATTATTCGAGTCTAATCTCGTTTTCGCCCAAATTTGGATTTAATTGTCCTCAAGCAACATTTTGAGTCTCTTAAGTAGTTTTAGGATATTTTAGTTAATTTTGAGTCCAATAAAGCATTTACTGCTATTTCATATTTTCAGGTTAATAAGAAGAGCAAAAAGGGAAGGACACTTGAAAGCAGAAGCCATCACGCCCAGGCCGTGACACTGGTCACGGCCGTGATGAGCTACCCATGAAGTCAGAAAGCATCACGGCCCAACCGTGATACCCATCACGGGAGTGATGAGAAGACCCTGGAAGTCAGAATTGATCACGGCCTAGCCGTGATGGAGGTCACGGCCGTGATAGATCAGCATCCATGGACAGAATTGATCACGGCCGTGACAGACTAGAATTTGAATGCGCGCCCTTGGCAAAATTGGTCACGGCCTGGCCGTGATGGCCATCACGGCCGTGACGTGCACCTGATCTATAAAAAGGCATCAGGGCAGACAGAAAAGGAACAGAGTTTTTCACTATTTTACAAATTATTTCTAGGGTTTTTATTATGTTTGTGATGGATAACTAATCACCAGGGATTAATCTGCTGTAATCGGTTTCCGCCGACACTTGAGGTTCTATAATTCCCAATCAATTTGCTTATCCCTTTCAATATTATGCTATATGTCTTGTTTGCTTAATTCAAGTTATATAGAATAAGTATTGATTAATTTCGATGACTATATGTTCCTATACCTTGATCACGTTTGCTTAATTCGCGTGTGTTTGATCGTGTTTGCTTAATTCACGAGAGCTTCAATCCGTTTGCTTAATTCAGAATTAGGAATATATATCTCGTAGTGACAATTGCGCTTGTTTAATTGCTGCTACAATCGAAAAGGGAATAGAATCCGCTTAGGGCATGAAAATTATATGAATCAATGATAGTTGGGAAACCGAAGATAGTAGATTAATCATTTTAGCTTATTGATAATCATTTAATTGCACTGTTTTCTTAATTGAATCATTCAACCTCACCCCCCCCCCCCCCCCCCCCACACACACACACACACACACAATTGATTTATAGGTTAATAATAATCCAAGAGTCCTTGAGATACGATACTCGAGTTGTCGTGCCCTAACTACAGTTTTTTCCAATCACTCGTTTTTGACCCGTGTGCGACAGCGGATCAATAAATACTCTGGATTTGTTTGCAAGACTACATATGAATATATAAATTAGTATCGAGAGGTCTCAAAGTTTTAAATTATATTCACAGTACATTTATACAAAAAAATTTATTTTGCTGAGTGTATGTAAAAACAATTTTGGTTTGGATATATACTAGATAGGTTAAATTCAGCGAAAGCTAACTATACTTATATTTTATAATATCAATAGGTGTATATATACAAGGGGGGAAACATGGATCGAATTCACCTCTCTATGAGGAAAATATTGATTTTCGGTTAAATGAAATGAATTTATCACTATATATTTCTTTTTTTTACTAATTAACAAAATATGACATTTTCTCATTTCATATATAGAACATAAAATATTATCAATATTCTATGTACCAAACGTGTTGTTAGAGAATAAGTTAATATTGAATTAATATTTGTACAAAAATTCCAAACCCATTATTAATATGATTATTGGTAGATTTGATCTTGTTCATATACTGTCATAATCTGGTTTTTTTTTTTTTTTGACAAAGTCATAATCTGGTTTTGGTAAGTCAAGATTTTGTGTTCAATATATAACCAAATATATTTCAAGAAACTTGAATGCCAATGATACGCAATCATGCTTTTATAACCAAAACCCTATATGCGGTTCTTTTCCTATTAGTTATATTCATATATGTAATTTAGATTTTAGACCAAAAAGGAAAAATAGAGGGACGGGTGATCCTATCATAATATGAGCTGGTAGGACCAACATTTTATCTGTCGGGCCAAAGATGAAGAAGAAAAAGAAAATCGAAAAATAAGTAAAAATCTAAAAGGGTAAAATGTTTAAAGTTTATTTATGTGTAATTCACAATCAAGGGGAAACAGTGGGAAATAAATAAAAACGAAAAAGGGGAAGAAAAAAGATGGATTTGTTTTCTATAATTGTATGTTTAGTCGTCTTTTTTTTCCACAGTATCCTCTCATCCAATAGGTCTCTCGAAGTACGATCAGATGCCTAGAACTTCTCTCAATAATGTTTTTTTATATACATGAATTCATGGATCAAATTCAGGATCTCATTCTTAAAGGACTCAAACCCCTTCTACTTTAACCAATACACGTTAGTGAAATGGTCTATTGATTGATGTTAAAAATATGCTCATATTTTTTTATTAATTAATAATATCACCATATTGAAATGACCCGCCAATTTAGATAGAGTTCAACCGTGGTATCTTTTCAGACACACATAAAAAGATATATATGCTAATCACTTTTACAAGCAAACCCCAATAAAATAAAATAAAATCTTCAATTAAAATGTTTATCGCTTTTTATGTTTTTTTTTATAAACAAAAAATATATTGATTGCGAGTATAAGAAGTATTTCAACACATATACGAGACCAAAAAAGAGGAAAACTATATAAAATTGATATCATCCCTAAAATGAGAGGCAGAATCCACACTACAAAGAATCGAATGGATATGTTTATTGACTGGAATTGTTTGGAATTGAATCATCCCGAGAAAGAAAAATAGGTACTTTACTTTAAAGTTGAAATTGCCAAAAAATTTTGTAATAATGATTGATTGATACAATCTTGGTAATATATTGTTTTGAAACTTTTTAAAAATATCCAGTGGGATTTTTATTTTCCAGTTTTACTATTTTAATATTGCGAATCTTTTAAAATATAATATTTTTTACCTTATCTGAAAAATGAAAATATATCTCACACATGCATATTGATTGAGAAAATAACTCCAATAATTTTGGTGCACAGCCTTTGGTGTCGATCCATTGATAAAATGTTTACAAAAAAAAAATCAATTAGAATAAGGTGCAATGGATGGGTATAAGTGTCATTTGATGAGGATCCCGCGGCGAGGAGAGGTCATTTAAAGCTGAATTGGGGGCGCCCTCTGAGTCTCACTCACCTCGCTCCTGTCGTTTTGGAGAAATAGCTCCTTAATTTATTTCTTTTATTTATTTATTTAACTTAATTAATTTTTTTTTCTCTCCATCAAGGAGGCTTTAAAAGGTCACCCATCATCAGTGGCACATTTATCTATCTTCTCTCTCTCACTGAAAAGTTGTTGTCCAAGTGAAGAACCATCGAATTAGAAGGCGGTGAGTGGGCTGCTCCATGTTAACAGAATGCCACCGATGATATTGATTAAAATCAAAAGTTTTAAATTTAACCAAACCAAAATTTATTTTCATATGTGGCAGCCAACATGACATATTTGCTAACATGGCAGTGCTGACATGATATTCCATTAGCCACGCAAAAAAATAACACCCAATTTTCAAGGACTAAAAATTTCATTCCAGGAATTTGTAGTGACCCTTCTTAGTTGTCATGTAGGTTACTTGGATTGAACAATAAAACTCTGCCTCATCGACTTTTCAGAAATCTTATAGATGGTGGATTGGCATTTGGAGCAGAAAGATGGCTTGGTACTCTTCAGAGGATGTGTGAAAGACTTGCTTGCCTAATGGTGACGGTCAATCCAACCCATGATCTTGGAGGAGGTATATCATTCACACTATCTATGCCATATTTAACATTCGTCCCTTAATCTGAACACGTGATTCAAATTTCAGTTATTTCTTCACCTGAGGGCAAGAGGAGCATGATGAAACTTGCTCAAAGGATGGTCACCAATTTCTGTGCCAGCATTGGCACATCCCGTGGCTACCGATGGACCACACTTTCTGGGATGAACGGGGTTGGAATCAGAGTCACTGTCCATAAGAGCACAGATCTTGGACAACCTAATGGAGTGGTGCTAAGTGCTGCCACTACTATTAGGGTCCCCGTCGATCCACACATTGTGTTCAATTTCTTCAAGGATGAAAGAAAAAGACCTCAGGTTGTAACACGGTAGTCAAGTTAATCAACTCATTTGATGTTTTGACCTTAGAAATTAATGCTTCTAATTTTTTTATTTTTTTCTTCTAGTGGGATATTCTTTCCAACAGTAATCTTGTACAAGAGGTTGCCCACATAGCAAACGGTTCTCACCCTGGTAACAGCATATCAGTTCTTGGAGTAAGAGATTCCTTCATGACCCAAATTAAGTTTGTTTTCCCTTTTATTTCAATTGAAATTTTACCATTTGTACGTTATCCATTTGCATATATAGGCTTTCAATGCCAGTCAGAACAACATGTTAATACTCCAAGAGAGTTGCATAGATTCCTCTGGTGCACTTGTGGTTTATTGCCCAGTTGATCTGCCATCCATCAACATAGCAATGAGTGGTGAAGACCCTTCATGCATTCCCCTACTACCATCTGGATTTACCATCTTGCCTGATGGCCAGTCTGAGCAGCAAGGAGGAGGAGATGGAGCCTCAACCAGCTCAAACACAAATAGGAGCATAGGGAGGTGTGGGGGTTCACTGATTACAATTGCATTCCAGATACTAGTTAGCAACTTGCCATCAGCCAACCTCAACATGGAGTCGGTGACAACTGTTAATAATCTTATTGGCACAACTGTCCAACAAATAAAGGCTTCCTTGAATTGTCCTAGTTCATCATGATTCTGCTTTTGCTACCTTCTTTACTCTTTTACCATCCGTAAATATGCTTATCAGAAGTGGTTCAGACTTCAGACTCTATATTCCTTTTGGTGGTATCAATGTGTGCAAGAAGCATTTTTTGGGTTAGTGGGGACTTTGAATGCCTTCTCATCAAAGCGCAAAAGCCTCGTTAGTTACTATTGTTGTTGAGGGTGGTGGTAGAGCTAGTCTTTTTTTACTTCAAGGTTGAAGCTTCATTACATTTCATACCAACTACAATTATTATTATTATTTTTTTTGCTTTTGGGGATCTTTTATTTTTTGAGTGCATTATGGGTAAGTCTTTATTTATTTGTTCGCTGGTTTGTATATCAGCTTTGGAAGTAGTCAAAAAGGTAGTCAAGAAAGCACCGTACATGGTCTCTACCAGCCTTCGGTCCATGAAAGATGTGTATGGTTCAGGCATTGACTCCCCGTTCAAACTTCCAAATCATAATTTTGTTAGGAAATTAAATTTCCCCTCCTCAAATCTGCGAAATAAATATGGAATAATGACACACAAAATTGATAATGAAGTTCGGTCAATTATACTTACGTCTCCGAACTGCTGTATATATTTTATCGAAAAACGAAAATATACAAAGTGTTTATAAATACTCACAACCTCCCACAACCCATAACCCAATTATACCCGAAAAACATTTTCTCACATAAATTCTCTCACTAAACCTTCTCTCTAAACTTATATTTTTCTCTCTACTTCTTGGAGTACACTCTTCGTTTTTGGGATGGATTTTCCCTTCATCCATTGCCTATTTATAGTGGTTTTCTCCGACCACTTCACTATTGGCTTCTTAAATTTTCTTTGAAAGTTTACTGTGCCTGCACAAATTAGGCACCGAAACTTTGTTTCCAAAGTTTGCTGCAGGTGCATTTATTTTGGGTGGTTGGGGCGCACACACAATATTGACTAACAATCTCTCACTTGAATACTGATTTCAATCTATCTTCACACCTTGATCAATGCAGCAGCCTTCTCCTGGTCTGTTATTCAAGCAGGTCAACTGAAGTTGAGCACAACTTCAGTTTGTCGATAGTCACCACCTTTGTTAACATATCTGGTGGATTCTTGGTTCCTCGAATCTTCTTTAATGTTAGCACCTCATTCTCAAACAGAGTCTTGATGAAGTGATAACGAAGATCAATGTGCTTTGTTCTGGAATGGAATGCCAAGTTCTTTGCCAAATATATTGCACTCTGACTACTATGCAAAACACCCCTATCCTGGATGAATCCCAGCTCTGTTAACAATCCTTGAAGCTATATCATGAAGCTATATCATTTCTTTACTGGCTTCTGTTACTGCTACATACTCAGCTTCTGTAGTGGATAAGGCAACAATCTTTTGTACCCGCAACATCCAACTAACGGTTGTAGTTCCAACAATGAATATGTAATCAGTGGTACTTCTTCGGTGATTGACTTCACCTCCAAAGTCAACATCTAAGTAGCCTTGTACTTTAATTCCCCTTTAACAAAATACACACACTTCTTTGTAGTGCCTCGTAGATATCTCAAAATCCATTTGACTGCTTCCCAATGAGCTTTACCCGGATTTGACATAAACCTGCTAACAACTCCCACTGCATGGCCAATGTCTGGCCTCGTACAGACCATCGCGTACATCAAACTTCCAATGGCCGAAGCATACAGAAATTTAGCCATGAATTCTCTTTCTTCATCTATCTGTGGGCACTGATCCTTGGATAGTCGAAAATGGCTGGCCAAGGGTGTGCTGACTGGCTTGGCGTCGCCCATGTTGAATCTTTGCAAAACACGATTGATGTACTCTTCCTGAGATAACTGCAGAATTCCTCTTTGTTTATCTCTCTTGATTTGCATTCCAAGGATCTTCTTTGATGGACCTAAGTCCTTCATGTCAAACTCTTTTGACAACTGCATCTTCAAGCTTCTGATTTCGTCCATATCTGAACCTGCTACTAACATATCATCGACATAAAGTAGAAAAATGATATAATTGGACTTATATCTCTTGAAGAAGCAATAGTGTGGTCGGCATTGCACTTATGAAAACCTTCCTTGTGCATGCATGAATCCTTCAAACTTTTTATATCACTTTCTTCGAGCTTGTTTTAGGTCATACAAGCTCTTCTTCAATCTGCACACCATATTCTCGTTACCTTTCTCTGAGAAGCCTTTCGGGCTGGTGCATATATATCACATCATCTAAGTCTCCATGAAGAAACACAGCCTTCACGTCCAACTGCTTAAGGTAGAGCTCTTCACTGGCAACAATACTTAAGACGGACCTGATAGTATTAAGCTTCACAACTGGAGCAAAAATTTAAATTTTTCCCGATTTTTTTTAATAATCTTTTTAAATTTTTTATTTTTATAATTAAATTTTTTTAAATATATTTTTTATTTTTTTTATTTTTTTTCCCCTTAATTTTTTTCCTACTTTTTTTACGATTTCTTTTTCTAATTTATTTTTTATTTTTTATTTTTTTTTTCATAATTTGTTTTAAATTTTTTTAGGAATTTTTTTTCTAATTTACTTTTTCCTTTTATTGATTTTTTTATAATTCATTTTTTTTCTAATTTTTTTAAACATATTTTTATATTTTTTAAATATATATTTTTTCTATTTTTTTAAATATTTTATTTATAAATACTGTTATTTTTCTATTTTTTTTTAAATCTATTTTTTTCCTGATTTTTTTAAAATAAATTTTTCCCTGATTCATTTTTTTCCAAAATTAATTTTTTGTTTTTCCTTTTAAGTATTTGTTTACAATTAAATTTTTTATATTTTTTAAAAATAAGTTTATCCTAAATAAAAAAATTATAAAATATATATTAAAAAAATAAATTAGAAAAATAAAATTTTTATTTTTATAAATTTTTTAAAATATTTTTTTCTAATTATTTTTTCCTTTTTTTTTATTTTTTAATATATATTTTTCTAATTATTTTAAATATTTTTTTATAATTACTTTTTTCCCTAATTGTTATTAAATAACTTTTTTCTAATTACTTTTTTTCCTAATTTTCTTGCTAATAATTTTTTTAAAATATATTTTTTCCTACTTTTTTATAATTTATTTTTTGTTAATACTTTTTTTTGGCTACATCCTTGAATTTGTTTTTTCTATTTTAAATAATAAGTTTATTCCTATTCTAATTAATAAGGGGAAATTCTGATTTTAGTGTAGTACAATAGTGCAAGCCACATGTCAAATTATGGAAAAAAAATTTATTTTTTATTTATTTTCTAAAATTTATATATTTTTTATTTTAAAATATTTACAGTACGGTAAAGATACAATGTTTTGGGAGTCAAACACGACAATATCTAAATTGACATAAATAGAGGCAGAGCTATTCATATTTTCTAATATATTTTTTGACTGCATCCTTGTCTTTGTTTTTTCTATTTTAAATAATAAATCTATATCTATACTAATTAATAAGGGTAATTGTTGATTTTCTACTAAATGGACACGTGTCAGCACCACATGATTTAAGATGATTAATTGATCATTAGTAATAATTAAAGAGGAGCACTTAACACATAGTGTTACATCACGTATTGTAATATCATTTTAAAATAAAAATATATATAATTTTTTGCACTCAAAAATATATAAATTTTCTAATTATTTTAAATAATGTTTTATAAATACTTTTTTTCCAAATTTTTTTAAATAACTTTTTTCTAATTACTTTTTTTCCTAATTTTTAAAATTTTTTTTGCTAATAATTTTTTAAAATATATTTTTTTCCTAATTTTTTTCTAGTTTATTTTTTGTTAATACTTTTTTTTTCTACATCCTTACCTTTGTTTTTTTATTTTAAATAATAAATCTATCTATATATATTCTAATTATTAAGGGGAAATTAATATTTTAGTGTAGTACAATAGTGCAAGCCACATGTCAAGTTATGGAAATTTTTATTATTATTTTATTTATTTTCTAAAATTTATATTTTTTTTTTGTTTTAAATTATTTACAATACGATAAAGGTACAATGTTTTGGGAGTCAAACACGTGAATCTCTAAATTGACATAAATAGAGACATAGCTATTCGTATTCTCTGGTTACATCCTTGCCTTTTTTTTTCTTTCTATTTTAAATAATAAATCTATATCTATACTAATTAATAAGGGCAATTATTGATTTTCTACTAAAGGGACACGTGTCAGCACCACATGAAAGAGGATTAGTTTATCATTAGTAATAATCAAAGATATCACTTAACTCATAGTGTTATATTACGTATTGTAATATCATTTTAAAATATATATATATATATATATATAATTTTTTGTACTCAAATTATAGATAAGATTGTTTCAATGTTTTTGCTGATCACTCCTGTCTATAAATAAAAAAACCTTGGAGATGAATGAGTACCACCATTATGGGTGGGAATGAATGATTGAAGGTAAATTGTGAAATAAGTAAAGAAAATGTTTGACATAGTGGACTTAATTTGGGATAAAGGAAAGAAAAAGTTTGGTAGATATAGAGGCACAATTCAAGTTATTAATGATAACAATGCTATCAATAATAATAATAATTGATGACTCGTGCATCGCACTGGTGAAAAATACTAGTATAATATAATAGTATAAAACGTATCAGTTTTACAAAAATATGAGATATCGAGCCCGTAATTGAGATGACCTGAAACATTATATGAATCACACTTTTTTTTTTTTGACGGTAAAATGAATCACACTTGAAACCATACCAGATCTAATTAATATACATATCAATCGAACCCATATCAATTAGCTTCACATTGAGGCGATTAAGTCAAAATAGGATGATTCTTAAACACTCGCGATTCTCTCTGAAAAGAGTTAGTCTAGATTAAATGAAATAACTGGTTCATCACTCGTGATGGTTTTTAGATACACAACCTGATTATTCATATACAGCCCATGTATTGTCACACAGAAAATCAAATATGGTTCTGCTTCAAAAATATTTAAATTTGGATAGATAGTTTTGTGATCTTCTGCTATTTAAATATGTGGTAAGAGAGTTGACAAGAAACTTCTCCTTACAACAAGTAAACACTTGAGAAATGTAGAAACTAACAAATCAAAACCTTATATGTGTGTAGATAACTCAAAGAGTAAGTTTAAACACTTACTCATCATCTACACCGCTTATTTCTTTTTAATTTAACGACTGTGATTAAGTCTAATCATCTCCCATTTCCAACTCTGATGCATTGTGAATAGAACATTGTCAATTATCTGCCGTCACGGATTTTGCTCACCGCCATTGTTGAAGCATATTCTGATTTTTGCTCACCGCTATAATTGAAATTTGAAAAGCATTTTCTGATTTTTGCTCACCACAATCGTGAAGCATCATCTGGATTATCACTTCACCTATTTGGCATTCAGTGATTTTTTTTATTCAGAGTTTTGGAGAATTAAATCACAAATTTCATCATGGGCCCAAATTTCTCACTTCATTGATTCCAAAATTTCCACTGATTTTGCAGAACTAAATCACAAATTGAATCATAGGTCTAAAATCACATAAGAGTAGCATCTATAGACTATCAATATAAATATTTTTTACATTGCCATTCGATCATAATTTATCACATCATTAAAAATATATAATTCTTATAATATTTACTTTTTTAATATAACATTATCATAATTACCTTTAAATTCATACATAAAATAATTTTTAATTGATGGAAACATAAAAAATCTTCCAAGGAAATTCACATTTGCAAGGTTGCAAACAGAGAAACAAACACACACACCCCTAGGACGGCATAGACATATGTTGTTCACGAATCACCTCGTACCAATTGAACGTAGGATGGGCCCATATCCCTAGTCTCTATCTATCTAGCCCAAACTAAGTACACATGTTTCTGTGTCTTAGCACAGCAGAAAGAAGCAAGTCAAATGGGCATGGCGTCTCTCAGAATGATAATATAAGAATCAATAAAGCAACCATTTTTGAAAGAAAGAAAGAACGATGGGATGGCTGCGAAGAGGTTTGAAACGCCAAGAAGCTTTGACATTTGACACTCAAAAGGCCATTCACTCTGTTTCACAGAATTTCAATTTATGCTCTCTTCCTCTTCATTATGCAGCAGAGCAACTTGAGGCCTGCATCCAATCCAAATCTCTTTCTCAAGGGAAGATAATACATCAGCATATCATTAAGACCAATTCTCATGTCAACGATTTCGCTATCCTGGACAAGCTTGCTCGTTTCTATGCTATATGTAAGCAAACTGAACATGCTCGTCGTGTGTTTGACCAAATTCCAAAGCCAAGTGTTTTTCTGTGGAACATGATGATCAGGGCTTACGCTTGGAATGGCCCATTTCAAAAAGCTATTGATCTGTATCATCACATGCTGCAACTGGGTGTGACACCCACCAACTTCACCTTCCCTTTTGTTCTCAAAGCCTGTTCTGCTCTACAAGCAATCCACGTTGGGACAGAAATACACGAGCATGCCCACAAACTTGGGCTAGATATGGACATTTATGTTTCTACGGCCTTGCTTGACATGTATGCTAAATGTGGGGATTTGGTTGAAGCACAAACGCTATTTAATAGTATGTCCCACAGGGATATTGTGGCATGGAATGCCATGATTGCTGGATTTTCACTTCATGCACTTCATAATGAAACAATGCAGTTACTTGTCCAAATGCAGCAAGCAGGAATATCTCCTAATTCTTCAACTATTGTATCAGTTCTACCTACAGTTGGACAAGCTAATGCGTTACGCCAGGGGAAGGCTATGCATGCTTACTCTGTAAGGAAAATCTTGTGTGACAATGTAGTTGTTGGAACTGGGCTTTTGGATATGTATGCTAAGTGCCATCACTTATCTTATGCTAGGAAAATCTTCAATATGATAAATCAAAAGAATGAAATATCCTGGAGTGCTATGATTGGAGGATATGTCATTTGCGATTCCATGACAGATGCATTGGCCCTTTATGATGAGATGGTATACATATACAGGTTGAACCCTACACCAGTTACTCTTGCAAGCATACTTCGAGCTTGTGCAAAGCTCACTGATCTGAATAAAGGTAAAATTTTACATTGTCACGTGATTAAATCAGGGATAGATTCAGATACAACAGTAGGAAACTCGGTCATATCAATGTATGCCAAGTGCGGGATTATAGACGATGCAGTTGGGGTTTTTCATGAAATGATCTCAAAGGACACAGTTTCTTATAGTGCTATTATTTCAGGATGTGTGCAAAATGGCTATGCAGAAAAGGCTTTACTTATTTTTCGCCAGATGCAATTATCTAGGACTGACCCAGATATGGCAACCATGATGGGTCTGCTTCCAGCTTGTTCACATTTGGCTGCTCTACAACATGGAGCCTGCTGCCATGGATACTCAGTTGTTCGCGGATTCACTAAAGACACCTCCATTTGTAATGCCATTATTGACATGTACTCGAAGTGTGGAAAGATTCATATCAGTAGGGAGATTTTTAATAGGATGCATAAGCGCGATGTAGTTTCATGGAATACAATGATAATTGGCTATGGCATTCATGGGCTATGCATGGAAGCACTTTCGCTATTCCATGATCTTCAGACATCAGGCTTGAAGCCAGATGAAGTAACCTTTATTGCTGTTTTATCAGCCTGTAGCCATTCGGGACTTGTCACTGAAGGGAAATATTGGTTTAATGCTATGAACGAAGACTTCAGCATCACACCAAGGATGGCGCATTATATATGCATGGTTGACCTTCTGGCCCGAGCAGGAAATTTGGATGAAGCATATATCTTTATTCAAAGGATGCCATTTGAGCCTGATGTTCGTGTATGGGGTGCATTGCTTGCTGCATGTAGGACCCATAAAAATATTGAAATGGGTGAACAAGTGTCAAAGAAAATCCAGCTATTGGGACCTGAAGGTACTGGAAATTTTGTTCTTATGTCTAACATCTATAGTTCTGTAGGGAGATGGGATGATGCAGCACACATTAGAACCATACAAAAGCATCAAGGTTACAAGAAAAGCCCTGGGTGCAGTTGGATTGAGATCTCTGGGGTAATCCATGGATTTATTGGCGGGGATCAATCCCATCCACAATCAGCATCCATAAATAACAAGTTACAGGAACTGCTGGAACAGATGAAAAAATTGGGATATCATGCAGATTCTAGTTTCGTTCTCCATGATGTTGAAGAAGAGGAGAAGGAACAGATTATCCTTTATCATAGTGAGAAAATAGCCATTGCATATGGAATTATTAATATCAGCCCCACCTACCCAATTCTAGTCACAAAGAATCTGCGGATATGTGTTGACTGCCATACTGCAATAAAATTTATGACTCTCATAACAAAAAGGGAGATAACAGTAAGAGATGTGAGTCGATTTCATCATTTTAAGAATGGAATCTGCAACTGTCGGGATTTCTGGTGAGAAAAAAGGAGAGGTGGAGTTGCAGGTCTTGTTAGAATTTTTCCTCCTGCGCTACGTGCTACCTGAACCAGGTAATGTCCTTTCATTGTTAGTTTAGTTTTTGTTTTATAATTTTTATCTATGGCATTAATCCCCCTGACAACTAGAGATGTAAAACATATGTGCTCTGTCAGAAAAGGATAGGAAAGTATGTTGCTTAGGCACTTATGTGTCAAACATGCTTTTATACCTGCATGGATATGTCTTCAATCCAAGGGACAGAGAGTGTATTTGTTTCAATAATTTTTTTTTTGTCAAATACGTTTGATTTACATCTGGCATCGGATAAGTAGAGAGGAATAGTACTCGGTAAAGGGTCAAGGGAACATGAGTGGCCACTAGAAATAATAGAGAAGTCAGAACAGCTGCACCAAGTTCGTTTTTTGCTCTCCAACATTTGTCCGCCAACATTTGTCATTGATGAAGTGCATTGAATTTAATTTGCAGGTAAGTTACCTATTATTTTTGGTTTGCAGGTAAATTTGGTTTGACATACCCGAGTACCCGGCTAGGAGAAGGGCCTTCCCTGTTTACTGTGTCACTGGCAGGATAATTGATTTTGAGAAAAGATTTCGAAAAGAAATTTCTCTTGGCAAAGACATAGATGCACGTGGGTTCTGGTATAAGAAAAGGAGATTAGATGAAGATTGAAGACACAGATTCTAGGGAGCTGCATTTTGATGATATCCAAGGTTTATGATTACAGATTCTTTTTCCTTCTCTCTCTCACTCTTCCGAGAGTTAGACGCACACATTCTGTCCCTTGTCCTTTATTGTTGATCAAAACTAGCTATGCACATGCTTCTGTGCAGCTATTGCTGTTCGAGGCCTGGGAGAAAATGTGGACAGGAGCTTCAAAACTTATGGAGAAGTATGGTGTCCAAACTTGTCAATATTGGAGCAGAAGTATAAGTGGGGACCTAAAGGACACAGAGTACGAAATTGTCAAGCTTACAAACTGCAGATGAGGGATGGGCAGCATGCATGATGCATGGCAAGAGGCTACAATTAATGATTTGGTGCCGCCAGTATATGTCTATCAGAAACCTGGGAGTTGAAGAGGTACTATGGTGCTGCCTGCAGTGGTTGATGAGGGAAGATGTCGTGGTCCCTGAAATGAGTGAGGAAAAGTGGGTTGTTTAAACCTATGGATTGAATGACTTCCTTTGCATGGGGGAACCATTTTGGTACTGGAAGAGTCTTAATATAAAATAATAAGTTTAATTTCTTTTAGATTATAAAGGGTTGTCTAGGCTGGCAGAGGTAGAGGATGTGTCTAATGTGCAATGTTATCAAAACCGAATCATTATTTGAGAACCACTTTATATCATCTAAATTCTCAATTGAGGTTTGAGATAGAGTGGAGTGTATACCACCTCATTTACTTTGTTGTAATTTACTCTACTCTATTAATTATCATCGTAATTTCTAAATAATAATGAGATCTTCATTCATTTTTTCATTAAACTTTTAAATAATGAAATAATATACTTTTACTTTTTCACTCTATTCTATTATAAATCACTTTATTATTAATCACTTCACTCTATTTTGTTAGCCATTCCCAAACATAGCCTTATCACCTTTGATATTTGCAAAATTGACTGGACTCCATATTGTAATTTCTGTTTTTTTATTGTCGGCTTATAAATACAAGGAGAAACAAATATATATTCTCACCCTCTGAATATCATATCATATCATATCCGATATCGTTTCTCTTCCCTCAATCGCGGGCGCGGGTCAGTTGAATTGTGATGATGTGAGGCATGATGGCATTGTCAACCCTCAAACTCACACTTACTTTCACTCATCACAACAAAGTCGTAAAATTTATATAAGGATTAATTTACTTCTTTGGACACTTTATATCTATTTTAATTAATACGAGGTAATTTTAGACCCGACTAAGTCGTAAAATTTTTATGACAAGTTTGTTTATTTTAAAATTATTTAAAGGATTTTTCATTGATTTTGTTTTGGGATACTAATGTAACGAAGGCGTTAAAGGGGACCTTGAGTGAACAACCCCAAGTGGACCCAAATATTCGATATATGTGATACAATATGATATGTATCCCCTTGAGTGGGACATGAGTTATAAGAAAACAGAGTAGTGCAAGCCATTCCACAAGTACTCTCTTGAAGGACAAGATGTCCATACAATATTTTGTTAGTTTATGAGAGCAATTGCATTTGTAAAGATGTTTGTGATGTGTAGAATAAAAATATTTATCTATTTATTTGATTTAGTGCTTGTCCGAGTGTGTGACATTATTTTACCATTGACTTTGTGTGATTGCATGTGTTTGGGAGAAACTCCCTCACTGAGTCAGTGGACTCACCCCATATTTAACATTTCAGCTGCAGGTATTTGCTAAGCCGCTAGGAGTCTTGGATGCCATGTTGGTAGCTTGAGGGATTGTACCCTTTTTATTTATTTATTTAAGAATGACTTTGTAATTCTTTGTGTTGTTAGTCACTCTGATGTATTATATTCATTATGTTGTAATTAATGAAGTGTAATATTTTACTTTGGCTGAGATGAATTTTGTGTATGCTTGTGAGGCTGTGAAGGGGAAAGTTGAGACTTTTCCTTTCGACCAGTTATGACTACAAAATTCGGGTCATGACACCTTCAGCTTCAAATTTTGGCTATTTTAAAAAATGAGTCCAGCTTGAACTTCATAGATTTGGCCTATTATGTAGTTTGTAGATTTGGCTCATTCTCTTTTTTTTATATCTCACGCCTATGGTTTAAACCTAGCTATATACAAAGACCTTTACATTATTTAATAATTATATTATTTTGTGGCTGTTTCCTTGTTATTCAAGTGGTCTTCACTCCTATTATCAAAGGACATTAATAATCATAACTCAAATATGTTATGACTCACCACTCTATTACTAAGACGCACTCTCTCTGACCACCCTTAATTTAAATAGTTGGTGAATACTTTCTTTATATTATGAGTTGGTTAACTAAACTCGAGTTGCTTGTAAGCTCATATAATAAAATCAAACTTGAAATATCTAAATAAACTCATTTTTGAATTAATTGATCTAAAATTGAATCAAACAATTTTTATGGAGTTAAATTCAAGTTCAATCAAACCCAACTGAATTCAAAAGGATATATTGATAATAGTATAAGAGATACTCCAATCATATACAAGGATACAATCAAAAAGTAAATAATTCCTTGGACTATAAATTACACCAAGAAACCAACAACTCCTATATATAAACAACATGCATCAGTTCCAGTGCACCAAAAACCAGCATATATTTGTGAAACTAATAATTAGTTACACCATAGCCAAGTACAAAAACAACAGTCCGAGTCTTAATTAAAAACAAATGAGGACACATAAGACTCTATTACCAAAAAATTATGACTTTAAATGTACAAATGTATTCTAATATAAAATGCTATAGCAGATATGATAATCGCAGCCACCTGAAATCTCTTGCAGCATAACTATAGAAATCTTCACACTAATTGATTTTATGATGGAATTTAACAATAACCTTGTACATGAGATTCTAAAACAGCACATGTCCTCTTATGTTTTTCAATAAACAACATCCTAGTTTGGCATGTAGTAGGTAAACTTCCCTGCTCCTAAATAATCATCATTGTTACATTGACATTGCCAACTCTTTTACACACCCAATTCCCCTAAACTGTTACAGTAGTAGCAATACCTTAATTACTAGCAATATATAGCATATAGACTTTAAACATTTAATAGGACTATTGTACCATGTTGGAACTACCAAACTTTGCAACTATCCACGACCAAGATCGGATTTTATGAGATTCACAACATAAATGAAATCAAAACTAGAATTGTTAAACATCATACTATTATGCATCAATCATAAAAACCACAACACCGAGTGCCACACTATTTGCCAAACATTTTTTTTTGCCTTTTTCCCTCTAATCAAGCCACAATGAGAAAGATAATAATCAGAAAGATAGGAAAGACCATGGTAGGCTCTTTCGAGTAGGAGTTACTCCAGAAGGTTAGGGAAAGGGGAAGTAGAGTAAACAAACAAAATTCTGTGAAATTCTTCTCTGCTTTCTTCATTTAGCCATGCATGATATATAGCAAATTACATTTCCTAATGATGCGCATCTTTGGCCAAGTGTACAGTGATAATTACAATAGAAAATAACTGCAATGGAATGAAAATACTGCAAGGGAATCTTCCTAACAAACTGAGGAATGCCTAACGCAATGCTGATGAGGTGTCCTAAGTGACTAAGCATAGTCAGATAACCAAGCTGGTGTTCTCTTGAGTCGTATGGGCTGAGTCTCATTGGGCTCCCTTGACCCAATAGCGTATCATTACTCCACCCGTCCACAACAACCTTGTCCTCAAGGTTGAAATTGGAAAGAACTTCAACGATCATAATGGCATTGAACGCGCTGTCGCCACGCGCCAAAAAGAACGAGCGTTTACAAAATAATGTAGATAGGGAAGCGACAACTCGGATGTCGTCTCTCAAGGACTCTTAGGCGTTGTTATTATTAACAGAAAATTAATTCTGAGGGTTTTGAGATTGGAAACTAAATAAAGAAAACAGAACAGAAAAACAATGCAAACTATAAATTACCAAATAGCAAAGAAACGATTAACCTACTGTTCTCGGTTTCCCACTATCATTGGTTCAAATAAATCCAAGCCCTAAGCAGATTCTAAACCCTTTCCGATTGTAGCATCAATTTACAAGCGAAATCAATACTACGAGACATATATTCCTATTCCCGAATTAAGCAAACGGGGTGAAGCACTCATGAACTAAGCGAACATGATTGAACACACGCGAATTAAGCAAACGCGATTATATATAGGAACATACAATCATCGAAATAAATCAGTACTAATCCTATACATATCTGAATTAAGCAAACAGAAACATATAGAACAAGATCTTGAAAAGGAATAGCAATTCAAATAGGAAATCCAGAACCTCAAGTGTAATTGAAACCAATCCCAGTAGATTAATCTAGGAGACTAGCTCTCCATTACAGACATAAGCACAAAAGAAAAGAAAATAAACTACTAAAAGCTACTACTACTGTCTAAGACTAGCCAAAATCAGCAACCCCGACTAAGACCCCTTCGATTCATCTCTAACACGCTTAAATACAATTTCTGGAATCAGCTTTCTCGCGAGGCGAAGCCTCTCTCGCGACGCGAATTTTGTGAACAGTCAGCAACCTTTGGTATTCTCGCGAGGCGAACACACCTTCGCGAGGCGAGAATTGGAAGGGTCTTCTTATTACGCCCGTTATGAGCATTCGGGGCCAACCGTGATGCTTTCTGACTTCCAGTCTCGCGAGGCGAATGGATGCTCGCGAGGCGAACGCTTCAACTTCAAAACTGCCACAGCCGTGATCTTCAACACGGGTAAACCGTGATCGTCTCTGACTTTTCAGGCTTGGGTGATCTTCGCGGGGCGAAAGACCAGAATTATTCCTTTTTATTAACCTGAAAAACAGAAAATAACATAAGTACTTTATTTAACTCTAAATCAACTAAATTAACATAAAAACACTCAAAATACTACTTAAGGACAATCAAGTCTAATTTGGGTGAAAATGATATAAAATTAGCACAAAGCCAAGGTCTTTACTAGTTATAAAACCAGTCAAACAGAGGCTCATCAAAATACCCCAAACTTAAACTTTGCTTGTCCCCAAGCAAACTCAAACAGACTCAATACATGGCAAGCTCAAAAGATTCAATCAACTTTCGCACAGATTTCAAGCAATTTATCAAAATATTTTTCAATGTCCCCCCCCGTTACAAACAAAGCAATCCCCACAATCATTTATTCTAAACAATTGAGAATTTCATCATTCAAACAATCATTACTCTAAGCAGGGGATCCAAGTTACACAAACAAGAGAGATCACCAAATTCAAACAACTGCCTTCCTCACAAGGGAGATTTGTGTTCACTTATTCGCTCAGTTTGTGTCAGGCTAACATTTCACTCAATTTTCACTTTTAAGAGCACTTCCCATAAATTTGATTTTCATCTCCAAATGATTCCCACAGAAAACATGCAAGTAACATCAAAAGGTCTTTTATGGGTTGTAATGGGGCCTGGCTAAGGGTAGGATATACAAAGGAACTAGGCTGAAGACCCTAGGAACTAAGAGAGCACGAACATTATTTACACTTTGAATTTCCACTCAAGTTCCTTTTCTCATTCACCTTTTTGCCTTGGGTGACTACAGCCTTTTATTTTCTAATACTTTTTTTTTATTGTTTTTTTTTTCATTTTTTACACTTTTCTTTTTTTCTTTTTCTTTTTCCCAATCCCAAACAACACATTGCACCTTGCAGCCACCCCAAACTTAGTTTCTTGCACCCATTCTAAGATTACATGCTCTCCTAATCCTAAGATCGAGTTAACATGGTTTTCCAGATTTTTGGGCTTATAACATTAGGTTATCAAGAATTAACAGGCTAATAGGCTCAATGGGGCTAACTAGGGAACATGCATTAGGATTTGGTTATTTTAGGCTAAGTAGCTATTTACAAAGAAAATGCCTAAATCATCTGAAGCAAACACATAATCATGCAACCCATAAAGAGATTCAAGCAAATTCAGGAAAGTGCAACTTGAAAAGTGATTTTCACACAGTTAGAACATGTTGGAGGCTCAAAACCTCACCTGGACATTATTTGCAACTTGTTTGAAAGAGATTCTATCCCTAGTGTGTGCTTCCTATCACCCCAAACTTATCATAAATCATTCCATCATAACAAAATCTCAAAGTTCAGTTTTCAATCATATGGGGATCAATTTTTCAAAAATTTTTCATATCCTAGGGGGAAAACAGTCAACACATAACATGCAATCAATCTATGCAAAATCAATAAAATCCAATAAACTTGCCAATACCAGACTCAACACAACTCCTGAGCTTCTCAAATTATTCAGGAGCTTTATTCAAAGAAAAGGAAAAACTACAACTAATTCCCTCCCCCACACTTAAAATATACATTGTCCCCAATGAAACAACATAACAATAAAATCAGAGTGAGGGAAAGGAAAGGGAACTCCCTGATCAAGTGGCAGTGTAGGAGCTTCCGTCTGGATCCCATTGTCTGTGATACAGTGGCCACGGGATGCTCAAATTGTGAAACGATCTTCCCGGATCCCATGGTCTAAAGCATAATGCCCATGTGATGGACAAAGACTGGAAGCTCATTCCGTGCTTCCCTAACTTGCAGCCTTTATATGGAGATGAGTGCTTGATAGTCATGGTAACCTCGCCAAGTGCGGCGGACTTCTCACTCCCCTTCAGGTCGCAGCTGACCTCTTTCTCAATAAAATCCTCCCAATAGAAGTGGGGCTCAACCTCTTGGACTGGCCATGGTGCAAAATCCAAGGGTGCAAAATCCAGAGCTTTTGATTCCACAGGGGAAGGTGGCAAACAGTTAGCTGGGGTTACTGGTGCTGCTTCAACTTCTGCAAGGTCTTCATTCACTGCACGAACAAATTCATCACCTGCTATACATGCAGAAATTTCAGCACACACCACACAAAGGTTAGAGTTAGTAGAGTCAGTACATATATCACAATAAAATGAATCAGTAAAATTCTGAATGTCTGGAAATTCAGCAATTAATTCATCCACCCCATTACTCTCAACACATGCAATTGATTTACTTGAATCATCTACTTCCAAAGGTTTTTCATCATCCTCAATCACGGGGAAGCAGATGTCCTCCTGATCCTCCTGATGCTCATTTCCTATATGAACATGGCCCTCAACCTCATCTGTCTCCTGTTCCATATGGATGCTTTGCTTAACATACCTTTCAAAATAACATTCTACACACAAAGCAGTGCCAGAACAATAACAATCATCACATGCATTAGAGTCAGGGGATTCAACACACAGTTCATCAATAGAAACATTATCAGAATCATCATCAGAAATATTTTCAGGAATAACTTTCTGTGAATCTTTATGTTCTTCAAGGGGCTGTGGAGTTAGCAGTACAGCCGAGTTGGCGGCTATTTGATCAATTAGAGCAGACAACTTCCGAGATTCAGCTTCTCCCCTCTGGTATTCAGCCTCCATCCTCTGTTGATTTTCCTCTATCATCCGTTGATTTTGCTCGGCCATTTGTTGTATCATTCCTTCCATATGTGCATTTATCTGTCCAGCCATTTGCTTGAACAGGTCCTCTAGGGAAGGTTCGGAAAGTGCAGAGGTGGTCACTTGGCTAGGATAGTATCTAAACAGGAAGGCTTCCTTCAAATCAAACCAGCTTGAGATGGAGTTCTCATCAAGACAATACAACCAATCTCTTGCAGCACCTTCAAGTGAGAACTGGAAAGCTTCCATCTTGATGTGGTCTTCTGTTATTCCTGCAGGTCTCAGCATTATAGAACAAGCAATCTGAAATTCCCTCAGATGCTCCTGCGGATTCTCACCTGCAAAACCACTAAACCTTGGCAACCAGTGTGATAAACCAAGAAAATCAGGAAAATATATGCATGGTGGTTGCTCATAGTAAGCATTAGGCATGTAATTTCGCATATAACTATCCATGGGGGGTGCTAAAATTCACAACCAGACAATGCAGACAAAACTAATTAGCAAAGAGAATTTTTTTTTTTAAATTTTATTTTCTGCTAATAACAACAAACCAGAGTCCCCGGCAACGGCGCCAATTTTTTGAACGCGCTGTCGCCACGCGCCAAAAAGAACGAGCAATTATTAAAATTATGTAGTATAGAGCGACAACTCGGATGTCGTCTCTCAAGGACTCTTAGGCGTTGTTATTATTAACAGAAAATTAATTCTGGGGGTTTTGAGATTGGAAACTAAATAAAGAAAACAGAACAGAAAAACAATGCAAACTAGAAATTACCAAATAGCAAAGAAACGATTAACCTACTGTTCTCGGTTTCCCACTATCATTGGTTCAAATAAATCCAAGCCCTAAGCAGATTCTAAACCCTTTCCGATTGTAGCATCAATTTACAAGCGAAATCAATACTACGAGACATATATTCCTATTCCCGAATTAAGCAAACGGGGTGAAGCACTCATGAACTAAGCGAACATGATTGAACACACGCGAATTAAGCAAACGCGATTATATATAGGAACATACAATCATCGAAATAAATCAGTACTAATCCTATACATATCTGAATTAAGCAAACAGAAACATATAGAACAGTACTGAAAAGGAATAGCAATTCAAATAGGAAATCCAGAACCTCAAGTGTAATTGAAACCAATCCCAGTAGATTAATCTAGGAGACTAGCTCTCCATTACAGACATAAGCACAAAAGAAAAGAAAATAAACTACTAAAAGCTACTACTACTGTCTAAGACTAGCCAAAACTGGCTAACCCTGACTAAGACCCCTTCAGTTCTGTCTAACACGCTTAAATACAATTTCTGGAATCAGCTTTCTCGCGAGGCGAAGCCTCTCTCGCGACGCGAATTTTGTGAACAGTCAGCAACCTTTGGTATTCTCGCGAGGCGAACACACCTTCGCGAGGCGAGAATTGGAAGGGTCTTCTTATTACGCCCGTTATGAGCATTCGGGGCCAACCGTGATGCTTTCTGACTTCCAGTCTCGCGAGGCGAATGGATGCTCGCGAGGCGAACGCTTCAACTTCAAAACTGCCACAGCCGTGATCTTCAACACGGGTAAACCGTGATCGTCTCTGACTTTTCAGGCTTGGGTGACTCGCGGGGCGAGAGCTTCTTCGCGGGGCGAAAGACCAGAATTATTCCTTTTTATTAACCTGAAAAACAGAAAATAACATAAGTACTTTATTTAACTCTAAATCAACTAAATTAACATAAAAACACTTTACAGACTCAAAATACTACTTAAGGACAATCAAGTCTAATTTGGGTGAAAATGATATAAAATTAGCACAAAGCCAAGGTCTTTACTAGTTATAAAACCAGTCAAACAGAGGCTCATCAGGCATCTTCCCAAGTAGCAGTTATATATGGTTGATCTTTCCAATGAGCAAGAGAACATCCCCCTGGATCCCACTGTTTAAATGCAAGACTGCCCATCCCACCCATAACAAGGAACACGTCCCCTTTTCTCACAGACCTGTATGACTCTAAAAAATATGGCTTAAGATGTGCATCAAACAAGCTGCCCACGACAGCCTCAACAAATGAAAGGATGTGAACTTGCTTCCCATATTGCACATCATGACCTGGATGCATAGAGACAACATCTTCAAGTCTCACTCTAAGATTAGAGCAAACAACTTTGGTCATCCTTGTTTTTGGTGCACCCCATTGTTCATCAGCAAGAACAATGCAAATTGTGTCCCTTAGCTTTTGTCCCTTTATCAGAACAGTGTTACCCCGGAAAAACAACAGCTCATCCAATGTAGAAAAGTGCAAGATATGCAGATAGTTATCATCATTAATTGTTGTAGCAACAACAGAAACTGGTCTGCCTAGCCCCAACATGCCTGAAACATCTTTAGTAGTGACAGTTGTAGTTGGCAAAATACAATATTTCAGGCAGTTAGCCAGCATCAAATAGAGAACAGCAGCCACAGCAGTAGCGTCACTAAAACTTTTATGATATTCCCCTGTAAATGCAATATGGATTCCATGGTGAGGAGACAACATTAGTGTTACTTCATCAAATTGACACCTAGCAGACTTGAACTCCACAACAAGAAAAAAACTAACAAAGAATTTAACTACAAATTGTTCATGCATAGTGGGAGAGGAATCAGCTTTAATCTGGCTAGATGAATTCCACAAGTTGGAGTCTGGACAATCCCCACGACTCTTTATGGCTGTTAAGATTCTTTGAAATATGTCAATTCTCAAAACTGAAAGATCTTCTATCCACCAATCATCATCAAATTTGGCTGGCCTACTCAAGTGCAAACTCCCTGAGCTGCTATACTCTAATCTTGAGAAAGTAGAAGCTATTGACTCTGCACAAGCTTTGGAAGTTGTTAAATCAATGCAACTACTAACTATTTGGAGCTTATCATCAAGAGGAAGCAGGCGTCCACATTGCTGCAAGACTTCAATACACATGTCAATATCTTTGCATACAATACTATGAATATATTCCTTAGCACAAAAATCCAAATTGTCTTTTAAGAAATCTTCATTCATTTCAAGGCAATAAAAAATACAACATAGTTGTGCAACATTCGTTGGTGTAAGCACAAAATTAATGCCCTACCAGTACTTGGCAGCCAATTCAAAATATTCAGCACACTTGGAAGATTAATAAGTACAACCCTGGAGATATCAAAATCCCTATGTGCTGCAACTATGCGTTGAATTCTCCCATTTTGGAAAAAGGAAGGAAACTTATGGAATGAAAATGGTACTCCATTCACGTCTATAGTTACCTCACTTGGTACATCCCGCAATCTTTTCTCCCGATAGAAGCAATTAACACTAACTGAGGCATATGAGACTACTTTTTCATGGAAATTAGGCATGTAATGTTTAGGATGAGTAGAGCAATCTAGTCTGTTAAACACTTTCAAGGAAGCGGTGGGGGAAACCATGGTTTGAGAAGTCGCCATGAAATCAGAAAAAATTCCTTGCGATGCATACCTGGATGGATTTATCTTTGGGGTTGGTTTTGCTGACCAAAGTGGGCTTGGGTATTCTGGTTTTAGCATAGGCCCAACATGTTGCTTCAAGTGTGATCTAGGCCCCTCTCTATCATAATCAGAATTTATAGGATAAGTTTGGGCTTGGCCTATTAGGTCATAGAAGTGTCCCTTCTGAAATTCTACTCTGACCTTGGAGCCCTTCCCTTCCTCTAGTACGCAGGTGCCAATTTCAGTCGCCCATGCCCCGACGTCGATCGAAGGAGGGACACAGTCCGGTGACTCCGGCGGTGGTCTGGTCGGTCGTGTCTCATCTGTTGTTGTTCTCCCCTCTTTCTACACCAACTCTACCATCGTCACCGCTGTCTTAACAGGCACCCGAGCATCCTCCGCCGCCGTATGAGTATACTGGTTACTCTCCGCCATCTCCTGCTCGCAAGCCCGTTTGTCACCTCTTGAGTCCCTTTTTTTTGTCCCCCATGTCTCGGTAGTGAACGGCCTTGATTGTTGCGTATTGGGACCTTTCAAAAGAATGGAATCACACGGTGGTAGAAGCCTGGTGGGTTCCCGATCTGGTGGTCTCAATGGCGGTGATGGTGGGTGGTTGCTGTCTGGTGGCTCTAACTGATGGAGAGAATTAAGAATGAGATGAGGATTCTTACTCAAGAGAGGGTTTGCTTCTTCCCTCTTCCTATCCAAAGATGATATATTGATTGCGGCTTCAATTAGTGGTGCTACATTAACAACATCACCGCCGTTGGTCGTCAACTGATGTGAGTCCGGCTCTAGCTCCTTGTCCTCGTCTGATATCGGTAAAAGGTGGCGCCATTCAGGCTTGAAATGCCACATAAAGACAGTGGTGAAGGTGTCCCAGCTGGGCTCTGGGTGACAATGAGACCACCAGAACCACCAGTAGTGGAGAGGACGACCTCTCAGTGTCGTCACAACCGCGGTTACCTTCGCCTCCTCTGGTGTGCCAAGCTCTTTGAAGAGTTTATCGGTGCAAAGGACCCCACCAGTAAGCATCTTCTTCTCCATCAAACATCGAAATATCCATCTCCGACCTCGATTCAGCGGGAATGAGATCGAAATGAAAGCACCAAGGCTCCTTTTGAGTAGGAGCAACTCCAGAAGGTTAGGGAAAGGGGAAGTAGAGTAAACAAATAAAATTATGTGAAATTCATCTCTGCTTTCTCCATTTAGCCATGCAAGATATAGCCAATTACATTTCCTAATGATGCGCATCTTTGGCCAAGTGTACAGTGATAATTACAATAGAAAATAACTGTAAGGGAATGAAAATACAGCAAGAGAATCTTCCTAACAAACTGAGGAATGCCTAACGCATTGCTGATGAGGTGTCCTAAGTGACTAAGCATAGTCAGATTACCAAGCTGGTGTTCTCTTGAGTCGTATGGGCTGAGTCTCATTGGGCTCCCTTGGTCCAATAGCATATCAGACCACACCTAAAAATTTCATCAAAAGAGGATATGACAATAATGTAAAATTTTAGCCAACTGTGATTACGTGGTTTGGTCTATATATGGTGTTTATTTGTCTCTAATTTAATGAAACCCAAAATTCTAGCGAGCATATTGAAGAGGTTTTAAGATATCAATTAAAGGTATTTTTGTGGAGAGGACAAAATTTCACATACGCAAAGTTCGCTGAACATTAAAAAAAAAATTTTAATTACTCAAATTCAAGTCAAACGAGAAAATTGTTATACATGAAAGCGACATCATAGGGCTAGTGCATTAATCCAACAGAAAATTCGAAAACTAAACTATTTATGAATAACTCTGAATATGAATTTCATTAATGCAACATAAGGCAATCAAATACAGAGAAATCATTGTGTTTAAAGTTAAAGGAATTGAATGAATGAAGTGGAGGAATGTACATGTAATTAACTACAAGTCACTAAATACACCTTTTAAGAGTTTTTTCCCCAATTAATGCTAACATAAAAAATGATAAGAAATTCACTTATGATAATATTTATATGAATTGGACCTCTAAAAATTTAACCAAATTATGTTTCCTCTATCTTTTTAATTTTAGCGGATCATACCAGTTTGTTGTTTTGTCTTGTTAATAACATTGGATTGTTTGTTCTTTCTTTGTTGTGGGTATTTTTTATATTCCATAGGGTCTTTTATGTTGAGATCATGTATATGAGTTAGAAGTACCCTTTTTACACTTATCAATATATTTTGTTTTAAAAAGAAAAGCTGATTGTTGTTTTGGCTTGTTAATGACCACAATGGCTCGAATTAATACTTCTTAACTACTCAACTAGGAGTTGTTTAATCCTTCATTATCTTCTACGTACATCTAGAAATATTTATTAGTTTTTTTTATAAATCAACCTTTTATAAATATGTAGAGTATTTGGGGTACTCTAACTCTTTTACAAATAACCAAAAAAATCCAACTAATGTAAATTAAATACTGTCCTAAAAAAAGGATAGTATTATCGTTACAAAAGCGAAATAAAACAAAACCAAACCAAAAGACAAGTATAGAAAGAACCGAGTGGACCCTGCCACCCAAAGCTAAGGAACAACAGCCCCACCGCAATAGAAGAAAAACCCAACTGAAGATTACAGCTATGCAACAAAACAGGTGAAGCTGAGTTGCTCAGAAACCGAAAAAATAGGCGACACATAACTGGAAAGGAGAGACACCCAACCACCACAATAACAAGAAGCCACCAGCCACCAAAAGAGAAGATAGAATACCACCAAATCTAAACCACAAAACCCAGTAACAGAAGCACATTGTTGAATCCGTCGTGAATCATCAAATGTTTTAGATAGAAATATGCTGTGTTTAGAAGCTATGTGATGTAACTGATTAGTTTCCTTTGTTGAGTTAGTTAGGAATTTAGTAAGGGATAACTAATGTAACTACCTATTTGGCTGGAAAGTCAGTTAGCATAGAAGTCATAGCTTGATTGTATAGCATTATATAATAGGGAGCAGATTGCTCAAGGTGAGATCAGAAAAGTGAGTAATTCATATTGTAAGTGAGTGCAAGTGTGAAAGAGCATTGCTCATCTAGAAGTCTTGTACTGTCAATTCTTGACATAGTGGATTGTGATCTTCAACCTCAGTGTGGATGTAGGAGCTACAACAATAACTCTGAACCATGATAATTCTGCGTGTGTCACCATTCTTCTTTCCTTTCTCTTCTCATCTGCATCAATTCTTTTCTACATTGGTTCTGTTCTAATAACAGTTCAGGTTCTTGTATCAAGAACAATGTGTAATCACAACAATTGGTATCAGTAGCTTTGTCGAATTGGGGTTGATTTCGTGATGGGCACTACCAAGTTCGATGTGGAGAAATTCAATGGAGAAAATGACTTTAGTCTATGGAGGATCAAGACGAAGGCTCTTCTTGTTCAACAAGGACTCGAAGAAGCCTTGGGAGGAATAACCAAACTTCCTGAAACACTTTCAGAAAAAGAAAGGAAAGACTTGGTCAGCAAGGCACATAGCATGATCATTCTTTCCTTGGGTGATGAGGTTCTTCGTGAGGTAGCTGATGAATCAACTACTGCAGGTGTTTGGCTTAAACTCGAAAGCTTATACATGACAAAGTCATTGACAAATAAACTCTATTTGAAGAAGAGACTACACCAGTTGAAGATGGAGGAAGGATCATCAATCAAAGAACATGTCTCTCAATTTACAAAGGCAGTTCTTGATCTAAAGAATGTAGATGTCAAGATTGATTATGAGGATCAAGCTGTGATGCTTCTGTGCTCCCTCCCTCCCTCTTATGAGAACTTGGTGGATACAATGATGTTTGGCAGGGAAAGCCTCACCTTGGAATAAGTTAAAGCCACTCTTAATTCTAGAGAAATGAAGAGGAGAATTACTGATGGCAAAGGTGAAGGTGGAGAAGCAGAAGGACCATTTGTTAGAGGGAGATTGGAAATAAAGAAGAAAAGGGAAAGAATATGAGGCATAGATTCTAATCCAAATGCAAAAGGGAATGTTATTACTGCCACAAGGAAGGACATTTTAGAAAGAATTACCCCGAAAGAAAAAGGAAGAACAATGATAAGCACAATTCAAATGATATGGCTGTAGTGGCAGATGGGTATGAAAGCTCGGATGTTCTAGCTGTAACGGAAGATTCTTGCAGTGAAGAATGGATTCTTGACTCGGGGTGTTCATTCCATGTGACCCCTAATCAAGAATGGTTTGAATCCTACAGAAGGGTTGAAACTGGAAAGGTGTTGATGGGGACCAACATAGCCTATAAAGTAGCTGGAATTGGCACTATCAGGGTCAAACTCAGTAATGGATCCACAAAATTGTTCACTGAGGTAAGGCATGTACCCTATTTGAAGAGGAACCTTATTTCTCTTGGTATGTTGGATGAGGCCGGATGCACATTCAAAGGAGAATATGGAACTCTCAAGATCGTCAAAGAATCACTACAGATAATGAAGGGAACCAGAAGAAATGGACTATACAGACTGTAAGGTAACACTGTAATCAATCCTGCTAGTTTAATTTCTGATGCTAAGATAGGCACAAAAATGTGGCATCATAGGTTAGCTCATGTAAGTGAAAGAGGGCTTGAAAAATTATACAAGCAAGGGTTGATTGGCAATGGTGACTTTGAGAAACTTGAATTTTGTGAACACCCTCTCTATGGAAAACAGAAAAAAAAGTCAAGTTCTCAACAGCCACTCATCTAAAGCGATAGTGGACTGTGTGCATTCTGACATTTGGGGGCCAGCAAGGGTTCCTTCATTAGGTGGAGCTAGATACTTCATTTCTTTCATTGATGACTGGTCTAGAAAGGTGTGGATATACCTGTTGAAACACAAGAATCATGCCTTTAAATGCTTCAAGCAGTGGAAGGCTCTTGTAGAAAATCAAACAGGAAAGCATATCAAAGTTTTAAGAACATATAATGGCCTTGAGTACTTGAGTGAAGAATTCAGAGTTCTGTAAAGATCATGGCATAACCAGGCACAAAACTGTTAGACTAACTCCTCAACAAAATGGCCTAGCAGAAAGAATGAATAGGACCATTTTGGAGAGGGTTAGGTGCATGTTATCCAATACAAACCTTAGCAAGAATTTTTGGGGTGAAGCTGTTCACACTGCATGCTATTTGATAAACAGATCACCATCTGCTGCAATTGGTTTTAAAACACCAGAGGAATTGTGGAATGGGAAGCCAGCATGCTATGATAACCTCAGAATATTTGGTTGCACAACATACATTCATGTGAATGAAGGCAAGCTTGAGCTTAGGTCTAAGAAGGGAATCTTCTTAGGGTATCCAGATGGTGTCAAAGGCTACAAGATATGGCTAATAGGTCAAAAGGGAGGTAAAGCTGTAATTAGCAGGGATGTGGTCTTTCAAGAAGATTCCATTCGTGGAAAAGAAAAGATAACAAATGATCTCACTGACCAATCATACAAAGAAGAACGGAAGCTTCAGTTTGAGGTGGAGAAACCTGTTGAAGAAAGACAAGAATTCGCCACTGAAACTGATCAGCACAGTGCTGAGACAGAAGAAGCAACTTCATCCTATAATCTAATCAGGGGTAGAGAAAGGAGACAGATCAGGGCACCACAGAGATATGGCTATGCAGATCTTATAGCATATGCCCTGAGTGTGGAAACTGATTTTGAAGAAGTTGATCCAATCAATTACAAACAAGCAATGTCAAGTGCAGATAAGCATCACTGGAAAGCTGCCATGGAAGAAGAAATTGATTCACTGATGAAAACAGTACTTGGAGCTTAGTGGAGAAGCCTGCAAGCCAAAAAATTGTAGGCTGTAAATGGATCTACAAGAAGAAACCAGAAGTGCCAGGGGTTGAGAGGAGCAGATACAAGGCTAGGCTTGTGGCAAAAGGCTTCACTCAAAGAGAGGGGATAGATTTCAATGAAATATTCTCTCCAGTTGTGAAGCATACTAGCATAAGAGTCATCTTGTCTCTTGTTGCTACCTATGATGTGGAACTTGAACAAATGGATGTAAAGACAGCATTCTTGCATGGTCAACTAGAGGAAAAGATCTACATGAATCAAACTGAGGGCTATGAAGTCAAAGGGAAGGAGCATATGGTTTTCTTGCTCAACAAGTCACTGTATGGACTCAAGCAATCTACAAGGCAGTGGTACAAATGTTTTGACTTTTACATGATGACAAATAGTTACAAAAGGAGCTCTTTTGATAGTTGTGTCTATTTCAAAAGAACTGAAACAAGTTGCTTCATGTATCTTCTACTATATGTAGCTGATATGTTAATTTCTAGTTCTGACACAAGTGCATTCAAAAGGCTCAAGGATGTTCTGAACTCAGTTTGAAATGAAGAACCTAGGAGCTGCAAAGAGGATCTTAGGCATGGAAATTGTGAGGAAAAGATCAGAGAAGCTTCTGTTCCTGAATCAGTCAAACTATGTGGAAAAGGTGCTGTATGACAGAAGCAAAAATAGTCTCAACCCCAATAGCTGGACACTTCAAACTATCTATTGATCAGTCACCTAAAACTGATGAAGACAGGAAATTTATAGGCTGTGTTCCATACTCAAATGCAACTGGCAGCCTGATGTATGATATGGTCTATTCAAGACCTGACTTAGCATATGCTGCAAGCATGGCCAGCAGGTTCATGGGAAATCCAAGGAAGGAGCACTGGATGGCAATCAAATGGATATTTAGATACCTAAAGGGCTCTAAATATCTTTGTCTCATATTTGGTAAATCAGATTCAACAAGCAGTGTTATTGCAAGGTTTGTAGATTCTGATTTTGCAGGAGATTTGGATAAGAGAAAGTCCCTCATTGGTTACATTTTCACACTATATGGAAATGTAGTGAGTTGGAAAGCCAATCTTCAATCAATTGTAGCACTATCAACCACAGAGGCAGAGTACATAGCTTTGACAGAAGTAGTCAAGGAAGCTATCTGGTTAAAGGGTTTTGTATCAGAATTGCAAGACAACACAGTGTCTTCAACGGTGCGGTGTGATAGCCAAAGTGTCATCTGTCTCTCAAAGAATCAAGTATTCTATGAGAGGACAAAGCACATTGACATAAGGATACACTTCATTCGGGACATCATTGCACAAGGAATGATTGAAGTTAAGAAGATTGCAACTCAAGACAACCCTGCTGACATGATGACAAAGGTAGTTCCAGGTTCCAAATTTGAACATTGTTTAAATTTGGTAAACATTGGAACTCTTAGTAACTGAAGTCTCAGTAAGAGGCTTGGAGATTTTTCTATCTATAGTTGGCATTGAAGATTCAAGGTGGAGATTTGTTGAATCCGTGGTGAATCATCAAATGTTTTAGATAGAAATATGTTGTGTTTAGAAGCTATGTGATGTAACTGATTGGTTGCCTTTGTTGAGTTAGTTAGGAAAGTTAGTTAGGGGTAACTAATGTAGCTACCTATTTGGCTGGAAAGTCAGTTAGCATAGAAGCCATAACTTGATTGTATAGCAATATATAATAGGGAGCAGATTGCTCAAGGTGAGATCAGAAAAGTGAGTAATTCATATTGTAAGTGAGTTCAAGTGTGAAAGAGCATTGTTCATCTAGAAGTCTTGTACTGTAAATTCTTGACATAGTGGATTGTGATCTTCAACCTCAGTGTGGATGTAGGAGCTACAACAATAGCTCTAAACCACGATAATTCTGCATGTGTCACCATTTTTCTTTCCTTTGTCTTCTAATCTGCTTCAATTCTTTTCTGCATTGGTTCTATTCTAACAACAGTTCAGGTTCTTGTATTAAGAACAGTGTGTAATCACAACACACATGTATACAACTCCTAAAAAACCAAATTGCTCAAGAGCATGCAACCACTAAAGTGAGACGAAAATATCAAAGCTGGGCATCACTATATGGACCACACAAGACAAAAAAAGCATCAATCCAGAATTTGCTCTTCCACCAGAAAAGAAACTCTCCTAACCAGAGCTTCATTGACCCAAACACCTTCAAATCACCGAACAGATAGTAGTATCCCAGCTATCCCACAGTCGTTTCCATAAAGAATGACGAACCAATATCCAGCAACTCGCAGTCTCAAAGAAGTAACCATAATACAAAGCACGCAAAACTCATTTAAAAAGTGTCACTCTCTCACATTTAAAAGCAATATCCCAAAAAATAGACAACCCCTCGCCCCTAATTTTCACTCACACACTACCCTCATTCCAGCCAGAAGAAAATGGATCCACCGCTTAGTGGCAAACCTACACAATCAACAAAGAAACAGATTTCTAGAAACCAAGTTAGAAACAACAGTTTAAATGCCTCACATTTGTAACAATCAACAATAGAAATGTTTAATATTATTGGGAGTTAAATATTTGTTAGTTAAAAATAAGCTTAATTGTACTTTTGGTCCCCTTATTATTGATCATATGCGATTTTGGTCCCAATAGTTTTTTTGTGCAAGTTTGGTCCCCCTATTTTTTAAATGTTATAAATTCGGTCATTCCGCCCAATGTCTGTCAATTTTTTCAATGATCAACATAGAGGAATGATGTGGATTCCGGCAAGTGTACCGGATTCGTCGTCAAGTAATAAAAAGATCGATCCCACAGAGACCGTGATCTCAAATGATAATTAATTATTAAATCAATTGAACTGGACTATAAAAAAGGGTTTGGAAAAGATTTGATTTTTGTAATAGGAATTAACTATAAAATCATATATTTAAGAACACAATCAATTAAAATAGGAAAGTAAATCAATTAGGGGGTTTTCAAATCAAAAGGGATTCCTAGGAATTGGGTTCCCAACAAGATTGTTCATGTTACCAAATTGACTATCCCTTGTTAATTATCAAAATTACTTTGAAGGCGAATTTATCTTCAATAAGTTAATGCTCCCTCTCGGACTTGGCCTCTTAATATAGTTCTTGCTTCTTTATGAGTGTTTGCTTTCCATGCTTAATGCTTGTTGTGGCTTGATCATCCATGACTTGATTATTGTCTTGGTGTGCAATTGGAAAGTTCATATTAGGACTAGACTTGAAATCAATCACCTAGTAAACCTTGTATGTAGGAATGGATCTAGGTTTATTAGTAATCATGCAATCCTTGATCTTCATACAAATTCACTAATTAAGCCTCATAACGAATTAGGGTTTAATTTGGGGATTTAGGCTCTTATCATCAAAGGGATTATGATTTGAGTAATCTAGTGGATTGATTGTCATATATTTGAACTAAGAACTATGTTATTAGTCATTTCATTGCATGTGAATGAAGTTTAGTGAACCTAACCTCAACATTTCATCATTCTTGCATTAAAACCCATTTGTGCTTGTTAAGTGTTTGATAAAGATCCAAAAAGAAGTTGTTCCTTTTAATTTGTTTATTTTAACTCTTGTTTGGCTTGGTATTTAATATTGAGCTCCATTCCTTCCAAATATTCGCCTAGATAGTAGTCTAGTTGGATGTGTTGGTACGTAGTTGCTCTTAATCCTCATTGGGAACGATACTCACTCATACTTTATTACTTGTCACGATTTGGTATATTTGCCAATTTTCTATCAGTTTCTCACTTGAACCTTCGTCTTTTTGAATAGTTTCAATTTAAAAAATGATTCTTTTGTATAGTTGGTCAATGAACTAGAGTTGAATGGTGAAAATGAGATTTACTAATAACTTTTGGTATTTTCATATTCAATTTTATAAAGGAGGCCCAATCAGTTGATTAAGAAAACTAATTTCTAGAGTTTTTTTAAAAGAAAGTAAGTTGTCAGCTAATCAATGACCTGGATAAGTTTTATACACATATCATATTCAGATTAAGTGTTGTATAAGTCGCACCACCCAAAGAAGTGGTGCAACCATGCACCATCATATTAGACCAATCAAAACCATCCATGTGGATCAGTGTGTTTGACCAAGCCAAACTTTCCTTTGTTGGTCAGATATATTCATTGTGTGTTGTATTTGTACTTGAGGCATGTATTTCGTAGTATTTGCATGTATATTTCTTGTCCTTGTTTTTTGCACATGAGTTTTTTTCTTCTCTGTTGGTGAAAAAAAATGGGAAAAATACACTTGTCAGGGGGAAATCCATCGTTAAAGAAAAATCATTGATGTTGAACTTCAATGAAGAAAAACCAATCAGTGAAGAAAGATCAATGAAAAGAAAATGGATCGTTAATGGCAGGAAAGGCAAAAAAACCATGTTAATCTTTTTTCCCTCGATGATGAAAGATGAAACAAATAGACAGTGGAACAGATCGATGTGTCGGTGTTCTGACAGTGGCATAGGACAGTGCTCCGGTGTTTTGAGGTCGACCTTACTTAACAATGAGTGAGTGGAAGAACATGAGGGAGGGAGACGAGAGGTTCAATGGCAAGGGGATGAGAAGGAGATATAGACGCTAAGGTCAAGGACGTCGCGTCTGCAAAATCAGACTACTTCGTCATCCTAGTTTCCCTCCTTTGTGCCCTCATCTACGTTGTGGGTCTCGTCGTCGTCGTCCATTGTGCTTGGCTCAGTCGTCGGCGTCTCTGGTAACTCGCCGAGAAAGGACCTGGCCAACAAGGGCCTAAAAGAATTGGTGCTCAACTCGCTTCCCAAGTTTACCTATGTGACACCCGGGGCTGACGAGGGCGGGGAGTCGTCGCCGGTGCAAGAAGGCACGGACAAGGAGCGGCTCCTGATGTAACATCCTAAAATTCTAATGTAATTAATTTGAAAAAAAAAAGGGATTAAGTTATATAAAAAAATAGTAATAATGATATAATAAAAATAAAATATGATTAAGAGGTTTAGTGGTGAGAATTTATTAGTATAAAATTTATTAGAATTGATTAGTGAATACAAAGAAATATTAAATTAAAATAAATATATAAAAAAAAGAATTAATATATATACTTGGGCGCCTGATTAGTTCTTTAAAAATAAAAAAAATAAAAATAAAAAAAGAAAAGGGGAGGGGACAAAGCGCTGACTATATATATATATATATAAACAATAGGGGTTGGTGACGAAAGAAAAAGAAAAAAGCGCCACAAGGGGGTTTCGTTTTCGCCGGTTCCATTATTCCTTGCCAATACAACCATAACAACACAGATCCAAGAACGCCACCAAACGGGAGAGGAAGTTTTAGGGAAGCACAAATCCTTATCATACGTGATTTTTAGAGCACATTGGAGGTCTTCGAGAGGTGAGTAAAAATAACTTTTCTCACACTTTCATGGTACAATTAATTTGAGGCTTCTACATGTAACTATGTCTTTTCTGAAATAGTAAAATATGTTAGGGTTCTTGATTTTGATATTCTTAAAACATCTCATACCTTTTGATAATTGATTTTTTTATCAAAGAATATATTTTTGTGTGGCAATGTTGTACGTGCTTCTGTTTAAGCTATTATGTACTAAATTAGTCCTTTTGGCTTATCTAAGCTACTTTTTATAAAATTGTAAATGCTATTTGAATGCAAATTATTTTGAATTTCACGCTAGACTTTTTGTACCTTATGTTAATAATGTTGTTGTAGTGGTGAACAGGTGAAACACCTGTTGCATGCTTGGGTTCTTGTGTTTAAAAGCCAGTTACATTAGAATATTGGTATTATAATAAACATATTAAATTCAATATTAATTTGTCATGATAGTTGTGTTATAAATCTTTTACAGTGTTCATGAAATTGATGCCATGGAGTTTGATAAAATTTTGGTAGTCATCTGGGATGACATATTGCATAGTGTATATGAGTTGGTTATCACCTTCCGGGAAGGGATGACGGTTCTACATTCTATTCCAGGAATAGGATGGAGATATCACCATCTGGGATGGGATATCAGATGATTAAAATATTCACATCTGGGATGGAATATTATTAGATACCTCCATCTGGGATGGGGAAGGCAGTGGGACGTCATTGCATGGATATGAGCTCATAGACCTTAGTGGATCTGAGATTCACACCGGTTATAGGAACCAAAGAGTCAAGTTAAGTGATTCTTGGAATCACCGAGTCATGTTCGTGGAGTTGCATTGTGTAGAGTTTGCATGGTGAATGTGATAAAATGCAATGAGATGTGACCGTTGCTGAGTTTATGAGTTTGTGCTTTAAATCCTTGACATTAATTTTATTTATATATATTTATTATTTTGGAGGTTTATTATATTCAATATTTTAAAAATTAGCGGGTACCATGAATGTTTTTCCGGTTACCGCGCCGACTGAGAACAACACTATTTGCGAACCTTTTCATTAAATGATTTTTATTCACTGGGATTATGTCTCATTAAAAGTGTTGTTTTCAGAGCATGAGAACGATGTCACTGAAATTGAAGAGGATTGAAGACCCAGCGAATTTTCTTAGTTATTATTCCTAGCTTGGTTAGTATTGTCTTAAATAAGGAGTCGTATGTGGCTAGACATTTTTATTTATTTATCGTTGGGTTTATTAGTAGACGCCCGGTTTTTGAGGCTTGGGGTTTTTATTTGGATGTATGGATTTACTAATATATTATCGCTTGGATACTTTATATCTATTTTAATTAATATGAGGTATTTTCAAACCCGATTAAGTCGCGAAATTTTCATGACACGTTTGTTTAATTTAAAACTATTTAAAGGATTTTTCATTGATTTTGTTTTGGGTTACTAATGTAACGAAGGGTGTTACACCTTACAGGCTTCTAGGCGGAGGGCCACATGAATGAACCGATAACACACCGGAATGAGAGGGATCCCGAGACTGTGTAGGTATGGGACTATACGGTTAATGATGGCTTATATGAATTGATTGGTAATACCTATACTAACAAGATGCATATTCTTTTCGGTAGCTCATCACTTAAGAACTCCACAATTAAGCGTGCTTGACTTGAAGCAGTTATGGGATGGGTGACCTCCTGGGAAGTTTTTCCATGAAGCATGTGAGTGAGGACAAAGCACGCTGAAAATACTAGTGTTGGTTTGTGGAGATAGTTGTCAATCAATAAAGCAGCCAGGGATGTTACAACCTACATCGAAGATGACAACCCGAGCTACGGGTGGGTGGCATCATTGGAGTGCGTGATTTACCTGGCGGAGTTTGTCGTCAGCGACAACGTCCGAGAGGTTCAAGGGCAGGGAGGGAGTTTGTGGGATTTCTCATGATCATACGATGATGAAATGTAGATGGAGGGGAAGGAGTTAGGGATTTTTCAGACCTATGAAAACGTTCATTGGATATTTTTTATTTTTCTTGAAATAAATATATTATGGTTGCAAATATAAGGAAGCAAACCCCTTTTATGCAAATACACAAACATTGTCCTGCAACTTTCACCCATTTGATGAAGTTAAAAGAGTTGAAAATTCAACTCTTGCCACATGACAAATTCAATGGTCCAGATTGATTCTGCTGAGAGGTGCACCCATGCATGCACCTTCAGATTATACTAACTTGAAAGAACACTAAAACTCTTCCAAGTTCAAGGGTAATGTAGAGTTTACTGATCAAAAGATTAATTTCAATATCTCTAAATCTCACTTGAATGATGGCGAAGCTAGGGTTTGTACCCACCAAAATATAATTGCGATATTAATTTTATTATATTATTCTTATGGTTTATTAATTTGATTACTTACAATTTTGATATGAATTTATTTCATACTCTTCCAAGTTCAAGGGTAATGTAGAGTTTACTGATCAAAAGATTAATTTCAATATCTCTAAATCTCAACTGAATGATGGCGAAGCTAGGGTTTGTACCCACCAAAATATAATTGCGATATTAATTTTATTATTATTCTTATGGTTTATTAATTTGATTACTTACAATTTTGATATGAATTTATTTCATCTTACATGATTTGGAAATAATGCATGTTTAGAAGTCATACTATTTCAATAATTTAAGAAACTTTTTTTTTTGACAAAATAATTTAAGAAACTTAAAATCTTCTTTATGGTAGAGCAAAGCGAAAAATTTAGCTTAATATAGTCTATGTAGGTTCGGGCCTTCCCATTTCTTTTTTTACTTCGGAAAAATGTATATGTGATTTTGCTTTAAAAACTATATTTAGATAGTTGTAGTGGATGGATTAATAATCAAATAAAGTAACAAAAGGAACTCAACTCATTGTTGAAGAGTTTTATTAGTGACAAAATAAAATGGTTCAACAATGAAATCCCAACAGTTTTTTTTAAGGTAAGGTGATCCCATGTCACCATAATTTATTGAAAAAAAGAAGAAAAACAAAAGAAAACAAAATCATGGTGGGACATAAACCAAAACCCATGAAAAAGAGTCATTTAAATCTAATATTACATTTCTTATCCTTCCTTAGATTATACTTCTAATATTTAGACATAACCACCGTGAAATCAGAATCAACTTCAACAGTATTATCCTTATTCAACTGCTTTACTGAAAGAGAGTCATTCTCTAGGTTATCCTCATCCATGTTTCCCAAAAACTTGGCAATAATTTCCATATTAGGAGCAACATTAGGATGCATATATATATAGTGGCTGAAAAATTTTCAGGACTCTCAAAATTCTTACCACTGACTGTTAATTCACAGGTAGCTCTGGAATGCTCGGGCACTGAAGTCGGAGTATCATTGGCTGTAGAGTCAGCATTAGTTACAACAGGAGTTGAGATTTGTGAAATGGAATTCCAGACATGATCAGGGGACATGGTCTCAACCGAATTATTGCCATTCAAATTTTGACCCGGAGATGTATCAATCTATTCATTTATCTTCATTTATAGGATCCTCATAAACGGTCTCAACCGATTCATTGTCATTCAATTTATCACCCGATGATGTATCAATCTGCCCATTATCTTCAATTGGTTTTTGCTCTGGAACCTTAGGTACATATGCTTGCTTAGTCTTCTGCACCAATGGTGGATCATTATGCACCACGTTCTCCTTGCCAAATTTACAAGTCGAAGTCAAGTGCCCAATTGATTTACAATGAGAACAAAAAGAAAGAAGCTTCTCATATTCGATACAGACAAAAAATGCAAAACCTTTACGTTCAACCATAATCTCCTTGAGCAACTTCTCTGTTAGATCAACATCCACTAAAACTCAAGCATAGTGGTCATATGCCCCAGTACGAGTAGCTTCATCCAAACTTATTGGAGTACCTAAACCGGAAGCAATTTCAAGCAACAATTTCGAGGGCCAATATTCTTGCAGCAAGTCATGAATTCTAATTGAGCATTGAGCATGAGATTGTTTCTGCTTATTTGGAATAAAATCTGGAGACCATTGAAAAAGACACAATAGCCCTGATTCATGGTTCCAAGCCCCAACAACCAAGACACTACGCATATCCTTTTGAGAAGCAAAACTGAATTCATAAAATCTCTTTTCTAATGAAATTATTCTCCATTTATCCAAATGCTTCCATAGTTTTGAAAGTTTGCACGTAAGTCAGAGATCTTTGCAGGGATGTCACCCCCCAACGGCGGCATACCATTAATACTTCACATTTTCATATCCTCCTATTTGAGGAGTTTCAAATAGAATCTCTTTTTTAAATAAATAAATAAATAAATAAATGATAGTTAAGATTTGTAACAATCTAACCTCAGGTGGTTCTATAGAAGCCTAACTGATTTAATCATTTGGAGTTGTAGCCATGAACCTTAATTTGGGTTTGGTCAAAAAAAAAAGAACCTTAATTTGGGGGACAGATATCAAGACGTACGTTCAATTGTTGCTCGTTGAAATTATGGTTCGGCGGTCTTGTTTCGTCCAAAAGAGAGGTTAAAGCCATTATACTGATGTGCCTTTCAGAACTTGCCCCGCGATTGGATTCTTAAATCTTAATGTTACTCTGTTCAGTCTGTTGCGTTGTATTAATAATTGGTATTATAATGGGCGAAACTCATAGTTCATGAATGGAAAATTGAGAAGAAGCATGATGATAACGATAATATATATTGTGTAACAATCTTATTCTCATGTTTTCTTTAATAATTAAATAATATTATCTAAGTTAATTTAAATTATATGCTTTGGCTTTTGTTATATCCAACTTCAGTCATTCATGCTCATATAATAGTTGAATTCACATGGTATAATTGGAAGTTAAAAACATAATCTATTTCCTTATTAAATTATCATCGTGACTTTCAATTATAATAATGAGTGACTCCCCACCAAAATTTTCAAAAAGAGTGATACATTTTTACCTTTCTTATCTACTTCATACTTCATTATAAGTTTTTTTTTCCTTTGACTGGCTACTAATTCATTATAGTTAAGTTGTTCTATTATGAACCACTCCACAAAATTAAAATAAAAGAATATTCTTTTTCATTATCAATTAGATCTAGGTAAATTAAAGTGCATTGTTGTCTAATGATTGTAACTGACTCAATATCAATTGAGTGGTACGGAGTGTTTACTAGAAGGTTTGATTGAGGGAATTTTATGGTGTGACAATGAGTAAAGATATTTTTGGATAAATAACTTTGTTAAGTGTTTACCGGTCTACCATGGCAATGATATGGACTATTTTATTTGAGGAGGTACATTTTAATTGAGCCACGAGTACAGGGTAAATCTTACCCAAATTTTTCATGGGCACAAAGAAATCACCTCACCTTATTTAATAGGCGATTATTATAAGAGAGCTTATAATTTTGACCATATAAGCTATTTTTAAAAGCTCCTTAAAAGACATGCATATATAAAATAAATTTAAATAATTTATTTATAAACTCTTTCAAACATCATCATAATAGTTAAGATGAGTTAAGGAATATTTATGAAATGTTAATTTTATAATAAATTATTAAAAAAAGTTACTCCCTCCGGTTCTTATTATAAAAAACAAATGGGTTTTTTTTTTGTTCAAAATATAAGAAACATGCATCAATTTTGATACATATTAAATGCTAATTTCCAATTTTACCCTCATTTATTATAAGATTTATATTTACGAGATGGTATCAACTTTTCATACAAGTGGAACATTAATTAAGATTAGAATGGGTATTTTTGTAAATTTATATGATTATTAATTACAATTAGCTTATTTCAATGCATTTCATTGATCTGTGTGTTTTAGGGTTTTGTTTCTTATAATAAGGACCGGAGGTAGTAATAATTAATAATTAATAATTAATAATTAATAATTAATATTTTATAGCTCACACATCAATACTTTGAAAATTTACTTTAAAGTCGACTTCGAATCTCACTTGGTTCCTTTGTCACAAAAAGGTAACCTACCCTCTTGAACCTTTATTATGTATTCTAGCTTCATTTATAAAAATGTGTTTATGTTTAAGGATTTAATTATCATGTATCATCAGTGATTTTTCACATTATGAAAAAAGTTTCACTCTCTTTTCATAATTCCCAAAAATCACATGTATAATGATTTCTTATTGGTTACACTAATAATATATCAAAATCTATAAGTGTAACATCCTGTTTTCCAATGTTGTCTGTAGCAGTAAATACATATTTAAATGTGTTTATTTTAAATTAAATCCATAGGATGATTTTAATTAAACTAAAATCATTTTCTTGTGTTTTTATATCATATGAAGTTACGGTAAAAATTTCGGTTGAAAATCCAGACGGAAGCCGGTCTGCGTTTTCACTGCCGGTACAAGTTTACTGAGCAGAAAACCTAATTTTGACCCGTGAACGAGATAGTTGGTGTTTTTATTATGTTTCCTTCCACTTTGGTTATTTTGAAAATTTTCGTTCAAAAATAAAATATAATTTTCGTTGCCCAGAAGCAATGCGCTGTATAGCTCGAGTACAGTGTCAAAAGAGCAAGGGCCGCTGCATCGCCGCCTGGATGCAGTGAAACATAAGCAAGGGTTCCCAATTTTTTGTGAACGAGTGTGGGTAAAGAAGCTAGCTCACGAGAGTAGGATTCGCTTTGGAACTTGGAATATAGGTACACTTACAAGTAAATCAATGGAAATAGTTGACACTATGATTAGGAGGAGGATCAATTTCATGTGCCTACAAGAAACTAAGTGGGTGGGAGAAAAGGCAAAGGAATTAGACTCTTCGGGTTTTAAGCTTTGGTACACTGGCAAAGTAAAGTCGAGAAATGGGGTGAGCATAATTGTGGATAAATATTGGAAGAATGATATTGTGGATGTAAAAAGGGTTGGAGATAGGATCATTGCCCTAAAATTTGTAGTGGAACAAGACACCTTTAATGTGATTAGTGCTTACACACCTCAGGTAGGGTTAGAAGAACACTTCAAGGTAAAATTTTGGGAGGATTTAGAAGGCCTAATTCAGGAAATACCGCTAGGTGAAAAGATTTTATTAGGAGGTGATCTAAATGGGCATGTAGGGAGGGCACCTAGAGGTTACGACGGTTTGCATGGGGGATATGGCCTAGGGGAGGTAAATGGTGAGGGCAAGTCTATTTTGGACTTTTCATCTGCCTTCGATCTTACTATAGCCAATACGTGTTTTAGGAAACGTGAGGAGCATCTTATCACATACAAAAGTGGGGTGACAAGCTCTCAAATAGATTTCTTTCTTATTAGGAGATCGGATAGAAAGATTTGCTTGGACTGTAAAGTCATACCTGGAGAGAGCTTGACTACCCAACATAGAGTCTTGGTCATGGATGTAAGAGTTAAAAGGAGTGTGAAGAGAAGAGGCCACGAAAAGGTTTCAAGGATCAAGTGGTGGCAACTGAAGGGTGAAAAACAAAGGATCTTCCAACACAAGGTTTTGGAGGGAGGGTTTTGGGAGGCAAACGGAAGTGCAAATGATATGTGGGACAAGATGGCCAAGGGGATTAGGAAGGTAGCTATAGAGACGCTTGGTGAATCAAGAGGATTCGGACCTAAGGGTAAAGAATCCTGGTGGTGGGATGAAAGTGTGCAAGCTAAGGTTCGGGTTAAAAGGGAATGTTTTAAAGCTTGGTCTTTATGTAGAAATGCTGAAAATTGGGAAAATTATAAGGTGGCCAAAAAAGAGACCAAGAAGGCAGTGAGCGAAGCTAGAACTAAAGCTTTTGACGGGTTGTACCAATCCTTAGGCACCAAAGATGGTGAGAAATCTATTTATAGGCTTGCTAAAAATAGGGAAAGAAAGACAAGAGACTTGGACCAAGTGAAGTGTATTAAGGATGAAGAAGGTAAAGTTTTGGTTAAGGAACAAGATATTAAAGATAGATGGAAGAATTATTTCCATAAGTTATTTAATGAAGGATTTGAAGTTTTATCATGCTCACAGGTGCTTGACATCAGAGAGGAGGACCAAAATTACACTTTTTATCGTAGAATCCAATAGCATGAGGTAAAAGAGGCTTTGAGAAGGATGGATAATGGCAAGGCATTTGGACCGGACAATATACTTGTGGAGGTATGGAAGAGTCTAGGAAATAGAGGCATTAGTTGGCTCACGAAGTTTTTTAACGAGATTATGATGTCAAAGAAAATGTCGGACGAATGGAGGAGAAGCACTTTAGTTCCGATTTACAAGAACAAGGGAGATATACAAAATTGCGCAAATTATAGGGGGATTAAGCTTATGAGTCATACTATGAAGCTATGGGAAAGGGTGCTTGAACGGAGACTACGAAAAGAAACCAAAACCACCGACAACCAATTTGGTTTTATGCCCGGGAGGGCGACCATGGAAGCAATTTACTTGCTACGACGAGTGATGGAACAATATCGAAGGGATCAAAAAGATTTACACATGGCCTTCATTGATTTGGAGAAAGCGTATGATAGGGTGCCAAGAGAGGTTTTGTGGAAAGCCCTAGAAAAGAAAGGTGTTCGGATTGCCTATATTCGAGCTATCAAGGATATGTATGAGGGAGCCACGACTAGTGTGAGAACGCAGGGTGGAGCCACAGAAGATTTCCCAATAACCATAGGTCTGCACCAGGGGTCATCTTTGAGCCCCTATCTTTTTACCTTGGTCTTGGATGTACTTACGGAGCACATTCAAGAGCCAGCACCGCGATGCATGCTTTTCGCAGACGATATAGTCCTAGTTGGAGAGTCGAGAGATGATATAAATGGAAGGTTGGAGACTTGGAGACAAGCTTTAGAAGCACATGGCTTCCGCTTGAGTAGAAGCAAGACAGAGTATATGGAATGTAAGTTTAGCAAAAGGCGAAACACCTCTAGCTTAGAGGTGAAAGTTGGAGACCGTAACATACCACAAGTCACACGGTTTAAATATCTTGGGTCAATTATACAAAATGACGGAGAAATTGAGGGAGATGTAAACCATCAGATTCAATCAGGGTGGTCGAAATGGAGGAAGGCTTCGGGTTTTTTGTGTGATAAAAAGGTACCTCTTAAGCTAAAGGTAAAATTTTACCGTACAACTATTAGACCGGCGATGTTGTATGGGACGGAGTGTTGGGTGGTACAAAATCAACACGAGAGTAAAATCAATGTAGCAGAGATGAGAATGTTGCGCTGGATGAGCGGAAAAACTAGACGTGATAGGATTAGGAATGATAGCATTAGAGAGAGAGTTGGGGTAGCACCTATTGTAGAAAAGATGGTTGAATCTCGACTTAGGTGGTTTGGGCATGTATGGAGGAGACCTTTAGATTCTGTAGTAAGGAGAGTGGACCAAGTGGAGGGCAATCCAATAGCTAGAGGAAGAGGTAGGCCAAGAAAAACTATAGGAGAAACTATTAAGAAAGATTTGGAGGACAGTGATTTAACTATTAATATGATTCATGATAGAACATTATGGCGCCGTATGATCCATGTAGCCGACCCCACCTAGTGGGATAAGGCTTGGTTGTTGTTGTTGTATTCAGGCTAAAACGTCGGAAGAATTACGATCGAAAATGCAACCGGGTACGAAATGGAGTAGAATAGGAGACATAAAAGGCTTGAGGTGATATGAGGGAGTGAAGTGACTCACTAGAGGTATGGCCTAAGCTACCTCCTAAAAAGTGGTCATGATGGTACTTTTTGAAATATATCATAATATTCCAAAAACCTATTTTTCTCTTTCCTCTTCAACCAAACAAGGCACAAGGTCAAAACTTGCTCTCCAAACTCATTCCTCTCTCCTCTCTCTATATATACCCTTTTCATTTTCACTTCATCATCTTCCTCCTTCAAAACTCCATTAAACCTTCATCTTCTTATTTCTTCTAAAAGTTCAAGCTCTTAAAGCTTTAGTTTTTATTCATATTTTCTACTTAAGTTCTTCATTAAAGTTCTTCCTTATACTAATGGTAATGCTCTCATATGAATCTTTTTGCAAGTTTCATCTTTTATTTCTTAGTTTACTTTATGTGTTCTTTATATGCTTTAAACTTCTAAAATCTCTCTAAAATGGTAGAAAACTCCTCACTACAAAAAAAAAACCTATTTAGCGACCGAAGATTTCGGTCGCTAAACATGATAATTCGGTTGCTATACTGTGTAGCGACTGAATTAAGGGGGTAGCAGAAACCCTGGTGGCTAAATGTTTAGCGACCAAATTTGTATTTCGGTCGCAAATTTGCGACCGATATTTCGGTCACAAAATTATATATTTCGGTCGCCGTATAGTTGGTCGCATGCTCAGATAACCGAATTCGGTGACCGATATTCGGTCGCAAATTTTGAATTTTTTTTAATAAAAATTTTCCTGTAACTTAATCCTAACGACCAAATTTTGTTTTCTCAACTATTACCCCATTGATTTTTAATTTCTGATATAAACAAAATACACCAATATTTTTTTTTGAATGAATAAAAAACGTAAATATGATGTACTAACGATCCAAAACACCACAGTCAATATGATCAAGAAAACATATATATTAATTAACGCAAGTTTAATAATTGTTTATAAAAAAAAGTTTAATAATGTACTAATTAACGATCAAAACATAAAAACACACCACAGTCAATAAGTACTAATCAAAATATCAAAACTCATCAATCTTCCAAAGGGATGAACATGTAGAAGCGAGAACCCCCAAGGTACTTAAACTTTGGCAATGCACCAGTGGACAACAAATACAACTCCCTGATACCATTTGTATCTGTTGCAAAATATGGGTGATCCTCATGGATTACTATATTCCCATTGAACAGATTTCCGCTTTTGTCTTCAATAGTCACAACACGCGATATTTGTTGTCCCCAACGACGGTAGAATGATCGCGGGATTGAAATCAAATTCTGCAAATACACAAGAACAATTTAGTAATGATTAGTTTATGCCTTAACCATCATTACGTGAATCCGATCGTTATTCTTAAGTTGATGAGATACTGTACCTGGTCTATATGGATGGCTGTCTCAAAACATTTAGTCGGATCCATTTTTTGATAAAACGATAAGGAAAACAAGTCATATGTCTAAACTTCATCAAGTGATAATAAGAAAAGATGGAAAGATCCATGTAGCATACTAGCATGTTAAAATAGAACAAAGAAATGCAACTTCACATGCAACTTTACAGATTAGTAAACATAGTAGTTTTCAGGAAAATAGATGCTTTTACGTCGTCTTGAAGGATGGTCATAGAGAGGACTTTTCCTACTGAAAATGCCTAGATAACCTAGTAAGGATGGTCATCAACAACTATTTCTGGAAAGCTCCATTGCTTAGTGAAACAAATGAGTAGAAAACCAGAGTAGAAAACTAAGGCTTTCGTAGCTTAATAATTAACTCTAGCAGAAAATAAAACCATTGACTTATAAGGATTGCAACATACTTCAACAAATATATATTGAAGCATATTTCAATACAAACTTAGATAAAATATAGTAGCAAACATCCTATTGAGCTCCGCTCTCCACTAACAAGACAACACATAATTGTCAAACACATGCATAACTTCTAAATTAGCAACACACAACAAGCATCCCGCCTTTTTGACAGGATCACATCCTATTGAGCTCTGCTCTCCACTAACAAACAACACATAATTACAAATACATGCATAAATATTAAATCATCAGCACACAATCAGCATCTTGCCTTTCAGGCAGGATACCTTCCTATTGAGCTCAGCTATCCACTAACAAACAACAAGATATATAGTGTGTATAGGCCATCATTACCTCTCTGCATTTTATTCAGACATTGTCACAGCTAACATTGGTAAGATTATCCTCAATATGACCCAGTGGGTGTCATTGCCATTGCACACTATAATGCATAAATAAAAATAATCGTGTCAGAGCTGAAATGACAACATTTGATAATATTACTTTATAAGGTTTCTATCCAAATCCCAAATCTAATATAAAACTAGTTATGTTTGGTTGTTTTGTAAGAGGGCTATAAGTGACCCTCCTACTAGAAATGCCTAGATAACCTAGTAAGGATGGTCATCAACAACTATTTCTGGAAAGCTCCATTGCCTAGTGAAACAAATGAGTAGAAAACCAGAGTTGCTTTCATAATATTGTGTACAGAGTTGCTTTCTAATGTGAATAATGTTTGAATGATGACGGCACGTCATGTGCCTGGCAAATTGTGCCCCACCCTTCATTTTATCTAACCCTATACTTAATCCTTCATTATCTAAGACCTTGGCCTTAAGGCAGATTTTGTGGTTTGGTCTTAAAGAAAGAAGAACGAAAAAGTCAGAAGCTATCAGGGCCAGGCCGTGATGGCCATCACGGCCGTGACAGACCAACCAGGAAGAATTTCCAGGCAGAATCCGTCACGGCCTGGCCGTGATGGCCATCACGGTCGTGACGCGCATTACTGATTTTGCCAAAGGGAAGAAGACTTATTGTGCTGCGGTGGTAACGGTGGTGCTGCTCTAGACGTGCGGAAGAAGACGGACCTAAGAGAGAGAGAAACGGTTAGAGACGGAGAGAGAGACAGAGACAGAGATGGAGAGAGAGAGAGAGAGAGAAACGGAGAGGGAGAGAGCTTACCTGACGGCGGTGGCTGGAGGCTGGTGGTCGGAGCTCGCGAGGAAGAGAGAATGATGGCCGGAGATGAGCTGCTGCACCGCGCCGCCTGCGTGTGAGAGAGAAGAGAGGAAAATAGAGAATGGGGAATAGATGAAGGAACGTCGCGATTTAGGGATTTCAGTTTTAGCGACCGAATTATTCGATCGCTAAATCGGTCGCTACACGGGTAAATTTGAAATTTGAACTCATAAATTTAGCGACCGATTTAAAATTCGGTCGCTAACATGCTCTATTTTAATTCTTTTACGCACCTTTTAGCGACCGATTTAACATCGATCACCAAGATAAATGGAATTTAACCGTTGCATTTAACTCGGTCGCTAAAAAATCATAAATTTTTGACTTTTGCTTTCCTTTATTTGGCGATCGAAATAGAGACCGATAACTCTGCTACGCTCTATTCCGGTCGCAATATCAACTGTAATCAGTGTTTGATTTAGATCCTACAATCGGTCGCCATTTCGGTCGCAAACAGCAACCAACAAATTCGGTCACTATTTTCGGTCGCTAAATGACCTTTTTTTTTTGTAGTGCCTTTTGAGTTGAAACCATTTTATATAGTCTTGTATTAACTTATATTTTCACATACTAAGAGGTTGTGTAAAACAAAAATCTCTACCTATTTCTTCCAATGAAGGTCGAATGCTTGCATTTGTGACCTAGGAAGTTTTTGTTTCAACTTTTGGAATATGATCATGTGTTTGAGTTTCTAACTATCCCTTGATCTTGAATCTATAAATCTTGGAAGTTTTGATAGCCTGTTCCTATGATGGCCGAAAAATATGAATAAGTAGGCCTAGGGTACTATGTTTCAACTTTCCAAGTATTGATCGTGGATTTAGAACTCTTAATACCTTGTGATTCTAAACCTAAGAGTTATTGTTAAACAAACAATATTTTCCTCATCATCCTATGATGGTCGAAACTTAGAGTTTAGGTGCTAGGATGTTTGAGTTTTTATTTTTCCAAAATGATCATGGACTTGAGCTCCATAAGATATTTGGATGCTAAGTCTAAGAGATTGAAAAGTTTAAGGATTTCTAACTTGTTTATTCTATGTTATTAAAGCTAGTATGTATTACTTTAATTTTTCCAAGATGATCATGGACTTGAGCTCCATAAGTTATTTGGATACAAAGTCTAAGAGATTGGAATGTTTAAGTTTCCATTGTTTTCCAAGATGATCATGGACTTGAGCTCCATAAGATATTTGGATGCTAAGTCTAAGATATTGGAAAGTTTAAAGATTTCTAGCCTATAAATCCTATGAAGACCGAACCTAGAAGGTTATGGACCTAGGATACTTTGTTCTTATTTTCCCAAAACGATCATGGTTTTGAGATCCTTAATACATATGGATGTTAAACCTAAGAGATTGGAAAATTTAGTGAATGCTAGCCTATTTTACTAGCCTTGGCCGAATACCCTAAGTTTATAACTTAGTGGGATTTTAATTCAACTTTGTTAAATGATCATTGTTTATGAACTCCTAACACTTAAGGATCATAAATCCATGAGTTGTATAATTTTCGGGAATCTCTAACCCTAAGAACTAGTCTTGGCCGAACCTATACCTTGTGGTTTAGTGTTCTTGTTTGATTTTAACTTGTTATTTTGTGTCCATAAACTTAGACTCCCATCACGGAGGAAATGAGGACGTTCGTGGTATACCTCTTCGAGCATCTAATCTCCTTACCTTCACCGAAGGTAAGAGGGGATTGCCTAGGGATATTCAATGACTATATGCATGTGTGTATGTGTTTACTTGAGTGATTTGAATATTATTGTGATATTGAGCCAATACTTGAATAACTTTTTTACTTGAACTATTGTGGTTATTACTTGAAGTTGAACATTACTTGCTTTAAAGTGTTATGAATTATATATATGTGATGAACTGTCGTTAATTGTGATATTATTGTTGAGAATATATTACCGTTGATTGAAGTTTGAGAAGCCGGACTTGAGTTTGTGCACAATGATTATAAAGGGTTAAAAGCCTTGAATAGAACTTTGAAAGTATTAGTTTCATTTATAAAAGTTCCTCTTTTAAAACGCTTACTTCAAGAGAATGAGATTCTAGTTTTGAAAAGAAACGTTGAAGTGTTTTTATTAAGTCAATAGAAACTACATTTTTATGATCCAAAGTTTGTACGAGAGAAAACCTTTTTCGAACTATGTGTTTCATGAAGGAAAAACCCCTTTGAAGATATTTGACTTTATTCCATCAAGGATTTCAAAAGCAAACGAATTTCGAAATGTTTTATAAAAGACTTTGTAAAGGAAAATATTTTCTCCTAAATGATTTAGAAATGTTCCGGTTACTTGTATAAGTGACCGAGGTTTTGTTTTGGTTTTTGATTTTCACTAAGCGAAAAGTAAGCACAGGTGAAAGAGAATACTAGTTCGCGAGATGTCGCCTCTAGCATTCAGTTTATGCACGTGATCTGGGATTCGTGTCAAGAATTATGGACCAAGGGTCCCAATCGTGATATTATGGGCTAGGAGTCCTAATTTTGGAATTGAGGACTGTGTGTCATAATTTCGTTGTTATGGACTAGGAGTCTGATGAGCCTTTGGTTGACTGGTTTTATAACTAATAAAAACCTTGGCTTTGTGCTAATTTTATATCATTTTCACCCAAATTAGACTTGATTATCCTTAAGTAGTATTTTGAGTTTGTAAAGTATTTTTAGGTTAATTTAGTTGATTTAGAGTTAAATAAAGTACTTATGCTATTTCCTGTTTTCAGGTTAATAAAAAGAAATAAATCTGGAATGTCTCGCCACGCGAAAGTTCATTCGCCTCGCGAACCAGAAGGTGACTGTTCCAGAAATTGCCAACCATTCTGTCTCGCCCCGCGAAGAATTGACTCGCCACGCGAGTAATCCAACCTTGGAAGACCAGAAGCCATCACGGCTTGCGCATGTTGAAGGTCATGGCTGTGGCCGTTTGGAATCTGAAGAGTCTCGCCTCGCGAATGATATGCTCGCCTCGCGAGAAGATCAAAAGTTGCAGACTGTTCGCATTATTCGCCTCGCAAATATGTGCTCGCCTCGCGAATCCGCATAGTCCAGAAGTTGTATATAAGTCAGTTTTAGACAGAACTGAAGGGTTGGCTAGTAGGTTGGTGGCTAGCTAGTTTTAGTTAGTCAGTAGTTGTAGTTCAGTAGTTTACTTCTTTTATTTTGTGTTTATTTCGGTAATGGAGAACTAGTCTCCTAGATTAATCTACTTGGATTGGTTTCCATTTACATTTGAGGTTCTGTAATTCCTGTTTTCACTTGCTTTTCTCTTTTCAATACTATGCTATATATTTCTGTTTGTTTAATTCAGGAGTGTATAGTGTTGTATTGATTTATTTCGGTGATGTTATGTTCCTATAATTAATCGCGTTTGTTTAATTCGCGTGTGTTCATTCATGTTCGTTTAGTTCATGAGAGCTTAACCCCGTTTGTTTAATTCAGGAATAGGAACATACATCCGTAGTAGCGAATTTCGTTTGTTATTTGTTGCTACAACCGGGAGGGGATTAGAATCTACTTAGGGCTTGGAATTGCATGAACCGATGATAGTGGGAAACCGAGAACAGTAGGTTAATCGTTCTTTAGCATATTTGTTAATCTCTTAACTGCTCTGTTTTTATTGCTTTTGTTTGTTTTCTTTAATTTATCTCAATCTAAAACCCCCCAAAACTAACCTTTGATTTTATGTTAATAATAACAACACCAAAGAGTCCTTGTGAGACGACATCCGAGTTGTCGCTCCCCTATCTACATTATTTTGTAACCGCTCGTTCTTTTTGGCACGTGGCGACAGCGCGTTCAAAAATTGGCGCCGTTGCCGGGGACTCTTGTTTGTTGTTATTAGCAGAAAATAAATAATAAAAAAAACTTTTTGCTTTGCTGAATTAGTTTTGTCTGTTTTGTCTGGTTGTGAATTTTAGTACTGCCATGGAGAATTACATGTGTGGGTACAAGCCTAATGTTTACTATGAACCACCATCATGCATATCTTATCCTGATTTTGTTGTTTTAAGGCACTGGTTGCCAAGATTTAGTGGTCTTGCAGGTGAAAATCCCCAGGAGCATCTGAAGAAATTCCAGGCTATTTGTTCTATAATGTTGAGACCTGAAGAACTAAAAGAAGATCACATCAAGATGGGAGCTTTCCGTCTCTCACTTGAAGGCGCTTGATGAGCCTCTGGTTGACCGGTTTTATAACTAGTAAAGACCTTGGCTTTGTGCTAATTTTATATCATTTTCACTCAATTTAGACTTGATTGTCCTTAAGTAAGATTTTGAGTCTGTAAAGTGTTTTTAAGCTAATTTAGTTGATTTAGAGTTAAATAAAATACTTATGCTATTTTCTATTTTCAGGTTAATAAAAAGGAAATAATTCTGGTTCGCCCCGCGAAGGATATCTCGCCCCGCGAGTCACCCAGCCCTGAAAGTCAGAGACTATCACGGTTTACCTGTGTTGAAGATCACGGGCGTTGCAGTTTTGAAGTTGAAGAGCCGCGCCTCGCGAGCATCCATTCGCCTCGCGAGCCTGGAAGTCAAAAAGCATCACGGTTGGGCCCTGATGTTCATAACGGGCATAATAAGAAGACTCTTCAGATTCTCGCCTCGCGAAGGGGTGTTCGCCTCGCGAGAATACCAAAAGTTTCAGACTGTTCACAAGATTCGCGTCGCGAGCTGTGCTTCGCCTCGCGAGCCAGCGAAATCCAGAAATTGTATTTAAGCGTTTTAGACAGAACTGATAAGAGTTGGCTGGGTTGGGAGGCTAGTCAGTTTTGGCTAGTTTCTTGGCTAGTTTTTAGAATAGTTAGTCTTTTGTTTTATCTTTAGTTATTGTTTTCCTTCTGTAATGGAGAGCTAGTCTCCTAGAGTAATCTACTGTAATTGGTTTCCATTACCACACTTGAGGTTCTTGTATTCCTGTTTTGTATGCTTTTCTCTTTTCAATGCAATGCTATATGTTTCTGTTTGTTATTTCGGGAATGTGTAGTGTTGTGTTGATTCATTTCGGTGATGTTATGTTTCTATATATAATCGCGTTTGTTATTTCGCGTGTGTTCGTTCATGTTCGTTTGTTCATGAGAGCTTAACCCCGTTTGTTATTTCGGGAATAGGAACATACATCTGTAGTAGTGGTTTCGCTTGTAAATTGATGCTACAACCGGGAGGGGATTAGAATCTGCTTAGGGCTTGGATTTATATGAACCAATGATAGTGGGAAACCGAGAACAGTAGGTTGATCGTCTTTAGTTTATTTGTTAATCTCTTTTAACTGCCATGTTTTATTGCTCTGTTTCTGTTTTTGTTTTCTTTATTTTATTTCAATCTAAAACCCCCCAAAACTAACTTTTGATTTTCTGTTAATAATAACAACACCTAAGAGTCCTTGAGAGACGATACTCGAGTTGTCGCTTCCCTATCTACATTATTTTTTGTAAACGCTCGTTCTTTTTGGCTTGTGGCGACAGCGCGGCCAAAAATTGGCGCCGTTGCCAGGGACTCTTGTTTGTTGTTATTAGCAGAAAATAAAATTTTAAAAAAAAATTAAAAAAAAATCTCTTTGCTGAATCAGTTTTGTCTGCTTTGTCTGGTTGTGAATTTTATTCTGCCCCATGGATAATTATATGCAAGGTTACATGCCTAATGTTTACTATGAACCACCACCATGCATATATTTTCCTGATTTTTATGGTTTATCATACTGGTTGCCAAGGTTTAGTGGTCTTGCAGGTGAGAATCCGCAGGAGCATCTGAGGGAATTCCAGATTGCTTGTTCTATAATGCTGAGACCTGCAGGAATAACAGAAGACCACATCAAGATGGAAGCTTTCCAGTTCTCACTTGAAGGCGCTGCAAGGGATTGGTTGTATTGTCTTGATGAGCATTCCATCTCAAGCTGGTTTGATTTGAAGGAAGCCTTCCTGTTTAGATACTATCCTAGCCAAGTGACCACCTCTGCACCTTCCGAACCTTCACAGAGCACCTTGGATGAGATTGCTTGTATGCTACAACAAATGGCTGAGAACACTCAACGGATGATGGAAGAGAATAATCAACGGTTGGCACAACAAAATCTTGAATTTCAACAGAGGATGGAGGCAAATAATCTTGAATACCAGAGGAGCCAAGATGAATCTCAGAAGTTGTCCATTTTAATTGATCAAATTGTCGCCAACTCGGCTGCAATGCTAACTCCACAGCCCCTTGAAGAACATATAGAGTCACAAGATATTCCTGACAACACTTCTGATGATGATTTGGATAATGTTTCTGTTGATGAACTATGTGTTGAATCCCCTGATTCTAATTCGTATACTGATTGTTATTGTGATGGCACTGCTTTGTGTATACACTGTTATGCAGCTTTATTCTGTTCAGGAAACATAGAAAAGGAGGATCAGGAGGACATCTGCTTCCCCGTGCCTGAGGATAATGAAGAATCTTTGGAAGTAGATGATTCAAGTAAATCAAATGCATGTGTTGAGAGTAATGGGGTGGATGAATTAATTGCTGAATTTCCAGACATTCAGAATTTTACTGATTCATTTTATTGTTATATATGTACTGACTCTACTAACACTAACCTTTGTGTGGTGTGTGCTGAAATTTCTGCATGTATAGCAGGTGATAAATTTGTTAGTGCAGTAAATGAAGAAAGTGCAGAAAATGAAGCAGCACCAGTAACCCCAGCTAACTGTTTGCCACCTCCCCCTGTGGAACCAAAAGCTCTGAATTTTGCACCCTTGGATTTTGCACCATGGCCAGTCCAAGAGGTTGAGCCCCACTTCTATTGGGAGGATTTTGTTGAGAAAGCGGTCATCTGTGACCCGAGAGGAAGTGAGAAGTCAGCTGCACTTGGCGGAGTTACCATAATTATCAAGCACCCACTTCCATATCAAGACTGCAAGTCATGGAAGCATGGAATGAACTTCCACCCTTTGGCTACCACGTGGGCATTATGCTGCATACTATGGGATCCGGGAGGATCGTTTCGCAATTTGAGCATCCCATGGCCACTGTATCACAGACAATGGGATCCAGGCGAAAGCTCCTACACTGCCACTTGATCAGGGAGTTCCCTTTCCTTTCCCTCACTCTGATTTTATTGTTATGTTGTTTCATTGGGGACAATGCATGTTTTAAGTGTGGGGGAGGGAATTAGTTGTAGTTTTTCCTTTTCTTTGAATAAAGCTCCTGAATAATTTGAGAAACTCAGGAGTATTTGTGTGTTGAGTCTTTTATTGGCAAGCTTGATTGGTATTTGATTGATGTTGCACAGATTGCTTGCATGATTGATATGTGATGATTCCCCTAGGCTGGAAATTTTTTTGTTTTTGAAAAGTGATTCCCATGTGATTAAAAACTGAACTTTGAGATTTTGTTATGATGGCATGATTTATGATAAGTTTGGGGTGATAGGAAGCACACACTAGGGATAGAATCTCTGTCAAGCAATTTACACATAAATGTCCAGGTGAGGTTTTGAGCCTCCAACATGTTTTTGACTGTGAGAAATCACTTTTTAAGTTGCACTTTCCTGAATTTGCTTGAATCTCTTTATGGGTTGCATGATTATGTGTTTGCTTCAAATGATTTAGGCATTTTCTTTGTAAATAGCTACTTAGCCAAAAAAATAACCATCCCCAATGCATGTTCCCTAGTTAGCCCCTTTGAGCCTGATTAGCCTGTTAATTCTTGATAACCTAATGTTATAAGCCCAAAAATCTGGAAAACCATGTTAACCCGATCTTAGGATTAGGAGAGCATGGAATCTTAGAATGGGTGCAAGAAACTAAAGTTTGGGGTGGCCGCAAGGTGTAATATGTTGTTTGGGATTGAGAAGAAAAGAAAAATAGAAAATATATATATATATATATATATAAATAAATTTAAAAGTGCAAAAATGCCAAAAAAGGCTGTTTGAATAAAAAGGCTGTAGTCACCCAAAGCATAATGAAAAATGAGAAAAGGAACTTGAGTGGAATTTCAAAGTGTAAATAATGTTCATGCTCTCTTAGTTCCTAGGGTCTTCAGCCTAGTACCTTTGTATATCCTACCCTTAGCCAGGCCCCATTACAACCCATAAAAGACCTTTTGATGTTGCATGCATGTTTTCTGTGGGGACCATTTGGAGATGAAAATCAAATTTATGGGAAGTGCTCTTAAAAGTGAAACTGAGTGAATTGTTGATAACCTAGACACAAACTGAGCGATTGAGTGAAACACAAATTTCCCTTGTGAGGAAGGCAGTTGTTTGAATTTGGTGGTCTCCCTCTTGTGTGTGACTTGGATCCCTTTCTTAGAGTAATGATTGTTTGAATGATGAAATTCTCAATTGTTTAGAATGAATGATTGTGGGGATTACTTTGTTTGAAAGGGGGGGAACATTGAAGAAAATTATTTTGTTAAGTTGCTTGGAATTTGTGCAAAGTTGATTGAATCCTTAAGTTTGCCATGTTTTGCCAGGTCTTGAGTCTTTTTAAGTTTTTGAGTTTTAGTTTGCTTGAGGACAAGCAAAGTTTAAGTTTGGGGTATTTTGATGAGCCTCTGGTTGACCGGTTTTATAACTAGTAAAGACCTTGGCTTTGTGCTAATTTTATATCATTTTCACTCAATTTAGACTTGATTGTCCTTAAGTAATATTTTGAGTCTGTAAAGTGTTTTTAAGCTAATTTAGTTGATTTAGAGTTAAATAAAATACTTATGCAATTTTCTGTTTTCAGGTTAATAAAAAGGAAATAATTATGGTTCGCCCCGCGAAGGATATCTCACCTCGCGAGTCACCCAGCCCTGAAAGTCAGAGACTATCACGGTTTACCCGTGTTGAAGATCACAGGCGTTGCAGTTTTGAAGTTGAAGAGCCGCGCCTCGCGAGCATCCATTCGCCTCACGAGCCTGGAAGTCAGAAAGCATCACGGTTGGCCCCTGATGTTCATAACGGGCGTAATAAGAAGACTCTTCAGATTCTCACCTCGCGTAGGGGTGTTCGCCTCGCGAGAATACCAAAGGTTGCAGACTGTTCATAAGATTCGCGTCGCGAGCTGTGCTTCGCCTCACGAGCCAGCGAAATCCAGAAATTGTATTTAAGCGTTTTAGACAGAACTGATAAGAGTTGGCTGGGTTGGGAGGCTAGTCAGTTTTGGCTAGTTTCTTGGCTAGTTTTTAGAATAGTTAGTCTTTTGTTTTATCTTTAGTTATTGTTTTCCTTTTGTAATGGAGAGCTAGTCTCCTAGAGTAATCTACTGTAATTGGTTTCCATTACCACACTTGAGGTTCTTGTATTCCTGTTTTGTATGCTTTTCTCTTTTCAATGCAATGCTATATGTTTCTGTTTGTTATTTCAGGAATGTATAGTGTTGTGTTGATTCATTTTGGTGATGTTATGTTTCTATATATAATCGCGTTTGTTATTTCGCGTGTGTTCGTTCATGTTCGTTTGTTCATGAGAGCTTAACCCCGTTTGTTATTTCGGGAATAGGAACATACATCTGTAGTAGTGGTTTCGCTTGTAAATTGATGCTACAACCGGGAGGGGATTAGAATCTGCTTAGGGCTTGGATTTATATGAACCAATGATAGTGGGAAACCGAGAACAGTAGGTTGATCGTCTTTAGTTTATTTGTTAATCTCTTTTAATTGTCGTGTTTTATTGCTCTGTTTCTGTTTTTGTTTTCTTTATTTTATTTCAATCTAAAACCCCCCAAAACTAACTTTTGATTTTCTGTTAATAATAACAACACCTAAGAGTCCTTGAGAGACGATACTCGAGTTGTCGCTTCCCTATCTACATTATTTTTTGTAAACGCTCGTTCTTTTTGGCGCGTGGCGACAGCGCGGCCAGTGCTGCAAGGGATTGGTTGTATAATCTTGAGGCGAATTCCATCTTCAGCTGGTTTGATTTGAAGGAAGCCTTCCTGTGGAGATACTCTCCTGTTTTCAGAACTGCATCAATTAGGCACAACATTCCTGACCCTTGCACTGATGAGTACCACCCGAGCTGGGGAACCCATCCAAACCCTTGGTATGGGGACTCACAACTGATGTTACCACTGGCACCACCCCAGAATCCCAGCCAAGTGACCACCTCTGCACCTTCCGGACCTTCACTCGAGGACCTGTTCAAGCAAATGACTGCACAGATAAATGCACAAATGGAAGGAATGATACAACAAATGGCCGAGCATAATCAACGGATGATAGAGGAAAATCAACAGAGGATGGAGGCAAGTAATCTTGAATACCAGAGGAGAGAAGCTGAATCTCAGAAGTTGTCCATTCTAATTGACCAAATAGTCGCCAACTCGGCTGCACTGCAAACTCCACAGCCCCTTGAAGAACATACAGATTCACAGATGGTTATTCTTGAAGATACTTCTGCTGATGATTTTGATAATGTTTCTGTTGATGAACTGTGTGTTGAATCCCCTGATTCTAATTCATGTGCTGATTGTTATTGTGATGGCACTACTTTGTGTATAGACTGTTATGCAGGTTTAATTTTTTCAGGAAACATAGAAAATGAGGATCAGGAGAATCAGGAGGACATCTGCTTCCCCGTGCTTGAAGATGATGAAGAACCTTTGGAAGTAGATGATCCAATTGAATCAAATGCATGTGTTGAGAGTGATGGGGTGGATGAATTAATTGCTGAATTTCCAGACATTCAGAATTTTACCGATTCAGTTTATTGTGATATATGTACTGACTCTACTAACACTAACCTTTGTGTGGTGTGTGCTGAAATTTCTGCATGTATAGCAGGTGATAACTTTGTTAGTGCAGTGAATGAAGAAAGTGCAGAAAATGAAGCAGCACCGGAGACACTAGTGTCCTGTTTGCCACCTCCCCCTGAGGAGCCACCAGTGATGGAGTTCCAGCCTTTGGATTTGTCACTGTGGCCATTTCAAGAGGTTGAACCCCACTTCTATTGGGAGGATTTCATGGACAAGGTTGACAAGGAAGTCAACTGTGACCTGAAGGGGGGTGAGAAGTCCGCCGCACTCGGCGAGGTCATCATAATTGTCAAGTGCTCACCTCCGTATCAAGGCTGTGAGTTAGGGAAGCATGGAATGAGCTTCCATCATTTGTCTACCACGTGGGCATTATGCTGTAGGCCATGGGATCCGGGAGGATCATACTACAATTTGGGCATTCCGTGGCCACTGTATCACAGACAATGGGTTCCTGGTGGAACCGCCCTCTAATGAGTTTTTCTGAACCTTGCTCTTTTTAAATTTTCTTTTCCTTACTTTATTTATGTTTTGTTTTCAATAAAGCTCCTGAATAATTTGAGAAGCTCAGGAGTTGTGTGAGTTTGGTATTGGCAAGTTTATTGGATTTTATTGATTTTGCATAGATTGATTGCATGATAGTGTTAACTGTTTTCCCCCTAGGATTTGAAATTTTTTTGAAAAGTGATTCCCATGTGATTGAAAACTGAACTTTGGGATTTTGTTATGATGGCATGATTTATGATAAGTTTGGGGTGATAGGAAGCACACACTAGGGATAGAATCTCTGTCAAACAATTTGCAAAAAAAAATGTCCAGGTGAGGTTTTGAGCCTCCAACATGTTTTTGACTGTGTGAAACTCACTTTCAAGTTGCACTTTCCTGAATTTGCTTGAATCTCTTTTTGGTTTGCATGATTATGTGTTTGCTTCAAATGATTTAGGCATTTTCTTTGTAAATAGCTACTTAGCCTAAAAATAACAATTCTTAATGCATGTTCCCTAGTTAGCCCCATTGAGCCTATTAGCCTATTATTGTTCTTGATAACCTTATGTTACAAGCTAAAATCTGAAAAACCCATGTTAACCCGATCTTAGGATTAGGAGAGCATGGAATCTTGATAAGAGAATGGTTGCAAGAAACTAAGTTTGGGGTGGCTACAAGGTGACATGTTGTTTGGGATTGAGAAATAATACAATAAAAAGGTTAGAGCCAAAGGCTTGTAAAAAAAAATATTAGAAAATAAAAGGCTGTAGCCACCCAAGGCATAAAGAAAAATGAGAAAAGGAACTTGAGTGGAATTTCAAAGTGTAAATAATGTTCATGCTCTCTTAGTTCCTAGGGTCTTCAGCCTAGTACCTTTGTATATCCTACCCTTAGCCAAGCCCCATTACAACCTATAAAAGACCTTTTGATGTTGCATGCATGTTTTCTGTGGGAATCATTTTGAGATGAAAATCAAATTTATGGGAAGTGCTCTTAAAAGTGAAAACTGAGTGAATTGTTGATAACCTAGACAAACTGAGCGATTGAGTGAAACACTAAATGCCCTTGTGAGGAAGGCAGTTGTTTGAATTTGGTGATCTCCCTCTTGTGTGTAACTTGGATCCCCTGCTTAGATTGATGATTGTTTAAATGATGAAATTTTCAATTGTTTAGAATGAATGATTGTGGGGATTGCTTTGTTTGAAAGGGGGAACATTGAAAATTGTTTTGATAAATTGCTTGAAATTTGTGCAAAGTTGATTGATCCTTAAGCTTGCCAGGTCTTGAGTCTTTATAAGTTTTTGAGTTTTAGTTTGCTTGGGGACAATCAAAGTTTAAGTTTGGGGTATTTTGATGAGCCTCTGGTTGACTAGTTTTATAACTAATAAAAACCTTGGCTTTGTGCTAATTTTATATCATTTTCACCCAAATTGGACTTGATTGTCCTTAAGTAGTATTTTGAGTTTGTAAAGTATTTTTAGGTTAATTTAGTTGATTTAGAGTTAAATAAAGTACTTATGCTATTTCCTGTTTTCAGGTTAATAAAAAGAAATAAATCTGGAATGTCTCGCCACGCGAAAGTTCATTCGCCTCGCGAACCAGAAGGTGACTGTTCCAGAAATTGCCAACCATTCTGTCTCGCCCCGCGAAGAATTGACTCGCCACGTGAGTAATCCAACCTTGGAAGACCAGAAGCCATCACGGCTTGCGCATGTTGAAGGTCACGACTGTGGCCGTTTGGAATCTGAAGAGTCTCGCCTCGCGAATGATATGCTTGCCTCGCGAGAAGATCAAAAGTTGCAGACTGTTCGCATTATTCGCCTCGCGAATATGTGCTCGCCTCGCGAATCCGCATAGTCCAGAAGTTGTATATAAGTCAGTTTTAGACAGAACTGAAGGGTTGGCTAGTAGGCTGGTGGCTAGCTAGTTTTAGTTAGTCAGTAGTTGTAGTTCAGTAGTTTACTTCTTTTCTTTTGTGTTTATTTCGGTAATGGAGAACTAGTCTCCTAGATTAATCTACTGGGATTGGTTTCCATTTACATTTGAGGTTCTGTAATTCCTGTTTTCACTTGCTTTTCTCTTTTCAATACTATGCTATATATTTCTGTTTGTTTAATTCAGGAGTGTATAGTGTTGTATTGATTTATTTCGGTGATGTTATGTTCCTATAATTAATCGCGTTTGTTTAATTCGCGTGTGTTCATTCATGTTCGTTTAGTTCATGAGAGCTTAACCCCGTTTGTTTAATTCGGGAATAGGAACATACATCCGTAGTAGCGAATTTCGTTTGTTATTTGTTGCTACAACCGGGAGGGGATTAGAATCTGCTTAGGGCTTGGAATTGCATGAACCGATGATAGTGAGAAACCGAGAACAGTAGGTTAATTATTCTTTAGCATATTTGTTAATCTCTTAACTGCTCTGTTTTTATTGTTTTTGTTTGTTTTCTTTAATTTATCTCAATCTAAAACCCCCCAAAACTAACCTTTGATTTTATGTTAATAATAACAACACCAAAGAGTCCTTGTGAGACGACATCCGAGTTGTCGCTCCCCTATCTACATTATTTTGTAACCGCTCGTTCTTTTTGGCGCGTGGCGACAGCGCGTTCAGAGTCCTTATCATGTTGAAATAAAACATGGATAAAATTATAATTGTTTCTACGACCACAACCTCGGACTGCGGCATCGGTCTAAGGTGTTGTGATTGAGCACTTGGACTGCATGTCCTGTGTTATTGATTTTCAGGTAATGAAAATTGTAAATATTCGCTAGCTTTGGGCTTCGACAACGGAAAAGAGTGAACATAAAGAAAAGTCTCAATAATAAAAAGTCTTTTATTCATATGCATTCCCCCTTAGAAGATGTACTTGAGTTATCCGAATACCCGCTTAAGATGTGGTATTCGATGAGGTATACATCCGAATGACCGTTATAAGGGATTCGTGATGATGTTGATCCGGGTGCTTGAGGTGACGGAGACAACTTGCCAAACGGGGCGCATGAGCCTAATCAACTCTTTATTTCTTAATGATAAAACGGTGACGGAATCTCATGAGATTAAGATTAGAGCCCGATGATAGAAGTGTCATGCATTATCTTTATAAGATTGATTAATTCGGGTATGAGACCCACTGAAATAATACTTGTTGTTTACTGATGAGTAATGTTTATAACGTTAATATGCCAAGGTGTTGTATGTATCATGTGTATGGTTGTTGTATGATATATCCATTTGCCGGTGTCTCACTCTTACAGTTATATCAGGTCTCCTCGGGTTTTGCTGTAGTACCTTGGTACTCTAGTACCGATGTTGCAGAGGAGTCTTTCTAAGTCACTTGAAGACCTAGTGTTAGAGGTTGGGAAAGTATTCTGATTGGGGGTCTCTCCAATGAATATTTGATAGAATGACCAGCTTAGGAGTCTGTATTGGGTTGTATATCTTAAGAGGTCGGTAAATGTAGTGTTATATACATCCATCTGTAGTTTGAACTTTTCCTTTCGAAAGTGGGAACTTAGAGGAATGTTGTATGTCATGGTAACTTTGTTACGAACGTGACTTTACAATTTAAATGTATGTATGATGGATTTCAGAGTTAATCTTAAAGAAAATTTTATACCCCAGTTTTCTGATTTAAAAGAAAACAATTTTCCGAAAGCAACCAGCAAATTATCTTTTTAATTTACTTCCGCATGTGTTACATAGTAATACCCTAAGGGGGGGTGTTACAATAAGCTCTATGTTTAAACTACTTATTAGTTTTTATTTTCTTTGATAAGAGTATATCGGGAGCATTATTAATCATGAGACTAACTCTTCGTATATTATTACATGCAACTATATATAAAAGTATAAGAAAAATTACAAAAGAAAACACAAATACCTCTTCCATTAGGTAATTATTAGTTAAGTTGTGGGATATGATTTGTGAGTGTGTGAGTTTAAACCCACGTAATGTGATTCGTCTCGTTCTTATTCCCTTCTCCCTTCTAATGATAAGATTGAGATCCATCGATAAATGACCAGCCTCTGGCTCATCTAGTTTTATAACTAGTAAGACCATGTTTTTTGTACTAATTATTCGAGTCTAATCTCGTTTTCGCCCAAATTTGGATTTAATTGTCCTCAAGCAACATTTCGAGTCTCTTAAGTAGTTTTAGGATATTTTAGTTAATTTTGAGTCCAATAAAGCATTTACTGCTATTTCATATTTTCAGGTTAATAAGAAGAGCAAAAAGGAAAGGACACTTGAAAGCAGAAGCCATCACGTCCAGGCCGTGACCTAGGCGTGACACTGGTCACGGCCGTGATGAGCTACCCATGAAGTCAGAAAGCATCACGGCCCAATCGTGATACCCATCACGGGCGTGATGAGAAGACCCTGGAAGTCAGAATTGATCACGGCCTAGTCGTGATGGAGGTCACGACCGTGACAGATCAGCATCCATGGACAAAATTGATCACGACCTGGCCGTGATGGGCATCACGACCGTGACAGACTAGAATTTGAATGCGCGCCCTTGGCAGAATTGGTCGCGGCCGTGACGCGCACCTGATCTATAAAATGGCATCAGGGCAGATAGAAAAGGAACGGAGTTTTTCACTATTTTACAAATTATTTCTAGGGTTTTTATTATGTTTGTGATGGAGAACTAATCACCAGGGATTAATCTGCTGTAATCGGTTTCCGCCGACACTTGAGGTTCTATAATTCCCAATCAATTTGCTTATCCCTTTCAATATTATGCTATATGTCTTGTTTACTTAATTCAAGTTATATAGAATAAGTATTGATTAATTTTGATGACTATATGTTCCTATACCTTGATCGCGTTTGCTTAATTCGCGTGTGTTTGATCGTGTTTGCTTAATTCACGAGTGCTTCAATCCGTTTACTTAATTCAGAATTAGTAATATATATCTCGTAGTGACAATTGCACTTGTTTAATTGCTGCTACAATCGAAAAGGAATTAGAATCCGCTTAGGGCATGGAAATTATATGAATCAATGATAGTTGGGAAACCGAAGACAGTAGATTAATCGTTTTAGCTTATTGATAATCATTTAATTGCACTGTTTTCTTAATTGAATCATTCAACCTCACCCCCCCCCCCCCCCAATTGATTTATAGGTTAATAATAATCCAAGAGTCCTTGAGATATGATACTCGAGTTGTCGTGCCCTAACTACAGTTTTTTCCAATCACTCGTTTTTGACCCGTGTGCGACAGCGGATCAAAATTGGCGCCGTTGCCGGGGACTCTTGTTGTTATTAACAGATTTGTTGGTGGATTGCTGAATTAGTTCTGGCTACTAGATCTGGTTGTTCGACTTGTTTGATTTTGATTCGGAAATTGAGAGAACCTTGCACACGCGCCGTAGAGCAATCCAATCCAGGCCAGCACTAGTTCACCAACCAATAGTGATTCCGATTCCGAACTTGTTTTTGATGACATGGTTGATCAAAGAACACTAAGACGACTTTTGCTGCTCGATGTTAATTACAATGGTTTATGTATTGAATATGTTGATGTTGTTTCTCCTTTTGAATTGAAATCTGGTTTAATACACTTGTTGCCAAGGTTTAATGGTCTTGCAGGTGAGGATCCGCATAAGCATCTGAAGGAATTCCAGGTTGTTTGTTCTACACCTTTGAGACCTCAACGAATAACAAAAGACCATATCAAGTCGAGAGCCTTCCTATTCTCACTTGCAAGGTGCTGCGAAGGCTTGGTTGTATTATCTTGAGCCGAATTCCGTTTCAACCTGGAATGATTTGAAGAAAGCCTTCCTAGAGAGATACTTCCCTGCCTCCAGAGCTGCATCAATCAGAAAAGAGATATGTGGCATTAGACAAGGCAATGAATCATTGGCCGAGTACTGGGAGAGATTTAAGAAGTTGGTGTCCAGTTGTCCTCAGACCAGATTTCCGAGCAATCGCTTATTCAAGACTTTTAAGAGGGATTGCTATCAATGGATAGAAACATTTTAGATCTTTGCTAGCGGGGAGCACTTGTTGATAAGACTCATTTGCTGCCAAGTCATTGATTGAGAACATGTCACTCAACTCCCAACAGTTCACAACTAGAAACAATTCTGTCGAAACAAGGGATATGAATGAGATCCATGTTTCTTCTTCCAACAAAGCCCTTGAAACTAGACTTGATGAGCTCACTTCTTTAGTTAAACAGTTGGCAGTGGATAAAGCTCAAACAGCAAGGTTGTGTGGTATTTGTACTTCTCCTGAACACCTGACCGATACATGTCCCATTCTGAAAGATGAGTCGGTCACTGATTTGCCTCAAGCATATGCAGCCAATCTTTACAATCAAGGCAACAATCAGAACAGGTACAACATTCCTGACCTTTCCACTAATAAGTACCACCCCAACTGGAGAAACCATCCAAACCTTCGGTATGGAAACTCATCCACACAACAACAACAAATGATGTTACCGTTGACACCACCACAGAACTCTCCCTAAGTAACCACCTCTGCACCTTCCGGACCTTCGCTAGAGGACCTTGTCAAGCTAATGGCTGCAAACAATCTCCAGTTTCAGCAGCGAACGGATTCTAGTATTCATGCTTTGCAGACACAGATTGGGCAGCTTGCCACTTCGATGAATGTCATGCAGCAAGCTCAAGGATCGAACCAACTACCTGCACAAACAGTAATGAATCCTAATGTCCCGAATCATAATGTGAATGCAATTTCTTTGAGATCCGGGAAGGTTGCAGAACCAGCCCCTGAAAAAAATAAAAAAACTGTTGAGGTGACACCTGAACCTTCTGTTGTTGTTGAGGCTGAAAAAGAGTATGTGCCACCAATTCCCTTCCCACAAAGAGTATTGAAAAATAAAAAGATTGATGGGGAAGATAAAGAGAGAGAGATTCTGGATGTATTCAGAAAAGTGGCTGTAAACATTCCGCTTCTTGATGTGATTAGGCAGGTTCCGAGATACACAAAATTTTTGAAGGATTTGTGCACACACAAGAGGAGGTTGAAGGGAAATGAGAGAGTCAATTTGGGACGGAATGTTTCAGCCTTTATTCAACCTAAACCTGCACCTGAGAAGGTTACCGTCTCAGCCCTCAATCAGGTAATGCCACAGAAATGCAAGGATCCGGGAACTTTTGCTATTCCATGTACCATTGGGGATAGTAAATTCGAGAATTGCATGTTGGATTTAGGAGCTTCTATTAATGTTATGCCTACTTCTGTTTTCAACAATCTTAATCTTGGTCCTTTGGAGCATACAGGTCTTACTATTTAGTTGGCAAATTGGACCAATGCTCGCCCCATTGGAGTAGTAGAAGATGTGCTTGTTCAAGTTAATGACTTGATTTTCCCTGTTGATTTTTACATTCTGGATATGGCAGGAGAAACGAATTCAAGCAGATCACCAATCATTCTGGGCAGACCATTCATGAAAACGGCGAAAACAAAGATTGATGTTGACGATGGAACCATGTCCATGGAATTTGGTGACATTGTTGCAAAATTCACCATTTTCGATGCTATGAGGCATCCCTTGGAAGAGCATTCTATTTTTCAAATAGAGTTGCTCTCTGAAATTGTTGATGACACTTATTATGATTTGGTTGCAGCTGCTGACTTTCCATCTGTTTCTGGTTTTGATGATATTTACTCATGTGCTGATTGTACTAGCACTGACATTTGTGCTGTTTGTGCTGAGATTGATGTTGCCTTGCAGGGTGACAGTGTAAATGAAGCTGTTTATTCAGCTGAAGTTCTTGACAACACGGCTGCCCCAAACATACCATCTATTGATCATCCACCCTCCTTGGAGCTTAAGCCACTTCCCGAAAATCTGAAATATGCTTATTTAGAGAGGAATGAAAAACTTCCGGTTATAATTTCCTCTAACCTTGATTTTGACCAAGAAACTAAGCTCCTGAAAGTTTTGAAGAAGCATAAGAAGGCGATTGGGTGGACCTTGGCCGACATACCAGGTATTAGCCCATCCAGGTGTATGCATAGGATTCTGTTGGAGGACGGGGCCAAAACAGTTAGGCAGCCCCAAAGGCGGCTTAACCCCTTGATTCTTGATGTTGTGAAGAAGGAGGTAACAAAACTCTTGCTTGCAGGTATCATATATCCTATCTCTGACAGTAATTGGGTGAGCCCAGTGCAAGTTGTACCTAAGAAATCTAGACTCACAGTGGTAAAAAATGAAAACAATGAACTTGTGCCCACTAGAGTTCAGAATAGCTGGAGAGTTTGTATTGATTACAGGAGACTGAACCAGGCTACTAGAAAGGATCACTTCCCTTTGCCGTTCATCAATCAGATGCTTGAACGGCTAGCTGGTAAATCACACTATTGTTTTCTTGATGGTTTTTCAGGTTACTTTCAGATCCACATTGCACTAGAGGATCAAGAGAAGACAACTTTTACGTGCCCTTTCGGCACATTTGTTTACAGGAGGATGCCATTTGGTCTTTGCAATGCTACTGGCACATTCCAGAGATGCATGATTAGTATTTTTACTGAATATATTGAGAATTGCATGGAAGTGTTTATGGATGATTTTACTGTTTATGGCTCCTCATTTGATGCATGCTTGAGTAGTTTGAATCTGGTTTTGGAAAGATGCATTGAAACTGACCTTGTTTTGAATTATGAAAAATGCCATTTTATGGTTGAACAGGGAATTTTTTTGGGGCATATTATTTCTGAAAAGGGTATTTCAGTAGATCCTGCTAAACTTGAGGTGATTTCTACACTGCCTTACCCATCTTGCATTCGCGAGAATCGCTCTTTTCTTGGTCATGCAGGTTTTTACAGGCGCTTCATAAGGGATTTTAGCAGGATAGCTCTTCCTCTGTCAAACTTGTTGAAGAATGATGCCATTTTCAACTTTGATGACAACTGCAAAAAGGCGTTTGATTCCTTGAAGAAAGCATTGACCTCTACCCCCATCATCCAGCCCCCTGACTGGACCCTCCCTTTTGAGATTATGTGTGATGCCTCTAACTATGCTGTGGGGGCGGTCCTTGCACAAAGGGTGGCCAAGGCTGCCCACGTTATTTATTATGCTTCTAGAACTTTAGATTCTGCACAGGTGATGAGCCTCTGTTTGACTGGTTTTATAACTAGTAAAGACCTGGGCTTTGTGCTAATTTTATATCATTTTTTACCCAAATTAGACTTGATTGTCCTTAAGTAATATTTTGAGTCTGTAAATTGTTTTTATGTTAATTTAGTTGTTTTAGAGTTGAATAATTATTTACTTTTATTTTCTATTTTCAGGTTAATAAAAAGTAATAAATCTGGAGCCACTCGCCCATGAATAATCTCTCGCCCCGCGAGTATTGCAACCATGAAAAAGTCAGAGACGATCACGGCTTGCCCGTGTTGAAGATCACAGCCGTGGCAATTCTGAAGTTGAAGAGTTCGCCTCGCGAGCATTCCTTCGCCTCGCGAGTATTGGAAGATCAGAAGCCATCACGGTTTGGGCGTGTTGAATGCCACGGGCGTAACAGTTGGAAGCTGAAGAGTTCGCCTCGCGAAGGATGTGCTCGCCTCGCGAGAAGACAAAGAGTTGCAGACCTTTCATGTTATTCGCCTCACGAGCAGTGCTTCGCCTCGCGAGTACTCTAACTCCAGAAACGTGTATATAAGCAGTCTTAGGCAGAAATGAAGAGAATAATCAGAGTTAGCCAGTTTTGGCTAGTCTTTGGTAGACAGTAGTAGTAGTTTATTTTCCTTCCTTTTCTTTTATGCTTATGTTTGTAATGGAGAATTAATCTCCTAGATTAATCTACTGTAATTGGTTTCTGTTAACACTTGAGGTTCTGTATTTCATGATTAGTTGCTTTTCTCTTTTCAATGCCATGCTGTATGTTTCTGTTTGTTATTTCAGGAATATATAGTGTTGTATTGTTTCATCTCGGTGATGTTATGTTCCTATATATAATCGCGTTTGTTATTTCGCGTGTGTTCATTCATGTTCGTTTGTTCATGAGAGCTTAACCCCGTTTGTTATTTCGGGAATAGGAACATACATCTGTAGTAATGGTTTTCGTTTGTTAATTGTTGCTACAACCGGGAGGGGATTAGTATCTGCTTAGGATTTGCATGAACCAATGATAGTGGGAAACTGAGAACAGTAGGTTAATCGCTTTTGTTTATTTGTTAATCTCTTTTCTTACTCTGTTTTTGTTTTGTTTTCTTTATTCTAGTTTTAATCTCAAAACCCCCATTTCTAACTTTTTCTAACATTTTCTGTTAATAATAACAAACACCTAAAGAGTCCTTGAGAGACGATCCGAGTTGTCGCACTATACTGCATTATTTTATAATCGCTCGTTCTTTTTGGCGTGTGGCGACAGCGCGGTCAAAAATTGGCGCCGTTGCCGGGGACTCTTGTTTGTTGTTATTAGCAGAAAGTTACATTTAAAAAAATAAAAAAAATTTATTTGCTAATTAGTTTTGACTGCTTTGTCTGGTTGTTTGATTGTCATGGATAATTACATGTATGGATATTTTCCTAATGTTTATTATGAACTACCACCTTGCATGTATTATCCTAATTTTAGTGAGCCACCACCATACTATCCTAGCCAAGTGACCACCTCTGCACCTTCCGAACCTTCACAGAGCACCTTGGATAAAATTGCTTCAATGCTACAACAAATGGAAGAGAACAATCAACGGATGGCCGAGCAAACTCAACGGATGATAGAGGAATTTCAACAGAAGATGGAGGCTGAATACCAGAGGAACCAAGCTGAATCTCAGAATTTGTGGGCTCTAATTGATCCAGTTACCTCCAACTCAGCTGCAATGCTAGCTCCACAGCCCATTGAAGAACCTACAGAGGCACAATTTATTCTTGAAAATACCTCTGAGGATGAGTCCGATCATCGATACTTCATTCTTGAATTGTGTGTTGAATCCCCGATGATTGTTATTGTGATGGCAATGCTTTGTGTGTAGATTGCTATTTTGAAAGGTATGTTAAGCAAAGCATCCATATGGATCAGGAGGATCAAGAGAACATTTGCTCCACCGTGCTTGAGGATAAAGAAGACTCTTTGGTCTTAGATGCACGTGTTGAGAGTAGAGGGGTGGATGATGAACTAATTGCAGAATTTCCAGACATTGTAGATTTTTCTGATTCATTTTCTTGTAATATATGTACTAACTCTAACCTTTGTGTGGTGTGTGCTGAAATTTCTGCGTGTATAGCAGGTGAAAAATTTGTTAGTACAGTGGATGAAGACATTGCAGAAGTTGAAGCAACACCAGTAACATTCTCTAACTGTTTGCCACCTTCCCCTGAGGAACCAGTGATGGAGTTTAAACCCTTGGATTTTGCACCATGGCCTGTCCAAGAGGTTGAGACCCACTTCTATTGGGGAGACTTTATTGAGAAGGAGGTCATCCGTGACCCCCAGAGGAAGTGAGAAGTCAGCCGCACTCGGCGAAGTCATCATAGTTATCAAGTGCTCACCTCCGCATCAAAGCTGCAAGCTAGGAGACCATGGAACAAATTTCAGTCCTTTGGCTACCACGTGGGACTTATGCTACAAGCAGTGGGATCCTGGCGGAACCGCCCTTCAATGAGTTTTCTTTACCTTTCTTCTTTTTAATTTTCTTTTCCTTACTTTATTTCTGTTTTATTGTCAATAATGCTCCTGAATAATTTGAGAAGCTCAGGAGTTGTGTTGTGTCTTGGTTATGGCAAGTTTATTGGATTTTATTAATTTTTGCATAGATTGATTGCATGATATGTTTTGACTGTTTCCCCCTAGGATTTGAAAAATTTTTTGAAAAATGATCCCCATATGATTGAAAACTGAACTTTGGGATTTTGTTATGATGGCATGATTTATGATAAGTTTGGGGTGATAGGAAGCACACACTAGGGATAGAATCTCTTTCAAATAATTTGCAAAAAAAAAAAAAATGTCCAGGTGAGGTTTTGAGCCTCCAACATGTTCTTTGACTGTGTGAAATCATTTTTTAAGTTGCACTTTCCTGAATTTGATTGAATCTTTTTTTGGTTTGCATGATTATATGTGTGTAGCAAATGATTTAGGCATTTTCTTTGTAAATAGCTACTTGGCCTAAAATAACCAATTCCTAATGCATGTTCCCTAGTTAGCCCCTTTGAGCCTGATTAGACTGTTAATTCTTGATAACCTTATGTTACAAGCTAAAATCTGAAAAACCATGTTAACCCGATCTTAGGATTAGGAGAGCATGGAAGCTTAGTGAGAAATTGGTTGCAATAAATTAAGTTTGGGGTGGCTACCCGGTGCAATATGTTGTTTGGGATTGAGAAAAAAATTTATGTAAAAAATAAAATTGTGAAAAAAAAATGAAGAAAAAAAAAAAGAGAAAAACAGAAAAAAATTTAAAAGTGCAAAAATGCCAAAAAGAAATAAAAAGGTTGTAGTCACCCAAAGTAAAAAGAAAAAAATGAAAAAGGAACTTGAGTTAAATTCAAAGTGTAAAAATGTTTCATGCTCTCTTAGTTCCTAGGGTCTTCAGCCTAGTTCCTTTGTATATCCTACCCTTAGCCAGACCCCATTACAACCCATAAAATACCTTCTGATGTTGCTTGCATATTTTCTGTGGGGACCATTTTGAGATGAAAATCAAATTTATGGGAAGTGCTTCTTAAAAGTGAAACTGAGTGCAATGTTGATAGCCTGACACAAATTGAGCGATTGAGTGAAATACAAATTTCCCTTGTGAGGAAGGCAGTTGTTTGGATTTGGTGATCTCCCTTTTGTGTGTGACTTGGATCCCCAGCTTAGATTTCTGATTGTTTGAATGATGAAATTCTCAATTGTTTAGAATAAATGAATGTGGGGATTGTTTTGCTTGTAAGGGGGGAACATTGAAAGAAAAAAACTGCCTAAAATACTTTTGAAAAATTGCTTGAAATCTGTGGAAAGTTGATTAAATCTTTTGAGCTTGCCAGGTCTTGAGTCTTTTTATGTTTTTAAGTGTAGTTTGCTTGGGGACAAGCAAAGTTTAAGTTTGGGGTATTTTGATGAGCCTCTGTTTGACTGGTTTTATAACTAGTAAAGACCTGGGCTTTGTGCTAATTTTATATCATTTTTTACCCAAATTAGACTTGATTGTCCTTAAGTAATATTTTGAGTCTGTAAATTGTTTTTATGTTAATTTAGTTGTTTTAGAGTTGAATAATTATTTACTTTTATTTTCTATTTTCAGGTTAATAAAAAGTAATAAATCTGGAGCCACTCGCCCCGCGAATAATCTCTCGCCCCGCGAGTATTGCAACCATGAAAAAGTCAGAGATGATCACGGCTTGCCCGTGTTGAAGATCACAGCCGTGGCAATTCTGAAGTTGAAGAGTTCGCCTCGCGAGCATTCCTTCGCCTCGCGAGTATTAGAAGATCAGAAGCCATCACGGTTTGGGCGTGTTGAATGCCACGGGCGTAACAGTTGGAAGCTGAAGAGTTCGCCTCGCGAAGGATGTGCTCGCCTCGCGAGAAGACAAAGAGTTGCAGACCTTTCATGTTATTCGCCTCGCGAGCAGTGCTTCGCCTCGCGAGTACTCTAACTCCAGAAACGTGTATATAAGCAGTCTTAGGCAGAAATGAAGAGAATAATCAGAGTTAGCCAGTTTTGGCTAGTCTTTGGTAGACAGTAGTAGTAGTTTATTTTCCTTCCTTTTCTTTTATGCTTATGTTTGTAATGGAGAATTAATCTCCTAGATTAATCTACTGTAATTGGTTTCTGTTAACACTTGAGGTTCTGTATTTCATGATTAGTTGCTTTTCTCTTTTCAATGCCATGCTGTATGTTTCTGTTTGTTATTTCAGGAATATATAGTGTTGTATTGTTTCATCTCGGTGATGTTATGTTCCTATATATAATCGCGTTTGTTATTTCGCGTGTGTTCATTCATGTTCGTTTGTTCATGAGAGCTTAACCCCGTTTGTTATTTCGGGAATAGGAACATACATCTGTAGTAATGGTTTTCGTTTGTTAATTGTTGCTACAACCGGGAGGGGATTAGTATCTGCTTAGGATTTGCATGAACCAATGATAGTGGGAAACTGAGAACAGTAGGTTAATCGCTTTTGTTTATTTGTTAATCTCTTTTCTTACTCTGTTTTTGTTTTGTTTTCTTTATTCTAGTTTTAATCTCAAAACCCCCATTTCTAACTTTTTCTAACATTTTCTGTTAATAATAACAAACACCTAAAGAGTCCTTGAGAGACGATCCGAGTTGTCGCACTATACTGCATTATTTTATAATCGCTCGTTCTTTTTGGCGCGTGGCGACAGCGCGGTCAACAGGCTAATTACACTACCATTGAAAAGGAACTTCTAGCTATTGTTTTTGATCTTGATAAATTCAGATCATATTTGCTAGGTTCCAAGGTTGTTGTTTTCACTGACCATGCAGATTTAAAGTACTTGTTGAAGAAACCAGAAGCAAAACCGAGATTGATTCGGTGGATGTTGTTGCTCCAAGAGTTTAGTGTGGAGATTAAAGATAAAAGTGGAGCTGAGAATTTAGTGGCTGATCACTTGAGCAGAATAGAGAGGGATGAAGATCCTTCCCCCATTCAGGATGACTTTCCTGATGAGCAGCTTTTACAGTTACATGGGGTAACTCCTTGGTTTGCTGATATTGTTAATTATCTTGTTGCTGGTGTTTTTCCGACAGGTGCAACTAGGTCACAAATTCACAAACTCAAGAGTGATGCCAAATATTATGTTTGGGATGATCCATATCTTTGGAAATTTGGTAGTGATCAGGTAATTAGGAGATGTGTCCCCGACTATGAGATTGAATCTATTTTGCATTTTTCTCATGCTTCTCAAGTAGGGGGACATTTTGGGCCACAAAGGACTGCAAGAAAAATCCTAGATTCAGGTTTTTATTGGCCCACTATTTTTAAAGATGCTCATGAGATTTACCAGACTTGTAAAGAGTGTCAGATAGCAGGTACAGCCATCACTCGTAAGAGTGAAATGCCTCAGCAACCTATGCTTTTCTGTGAGGTGTTTGATGTGTGGGGAATTGACTTTATGGGTCCTTTCCCTGCATCTTTTGGTTTCCTCTATATTTTGCTTGCTGTTGATTATGTTTCAAAGTGGGTGGAAGCTATCCCCACTAGGACTAATGATTCTAGAGTTGTTGCAAACTTTGTCAGGTCCAATATCTTTTGCAAGTTCGGAATACCTCGTGCCATCATAAGTGACCAGGGCACTCATTTCTGTAACCGCACCATGGAAGCTTTACTCCGAAAGTCTGGAGTTGTGCACAGGGTCTCCACTGCATATCATCCCCAAACTAATGGGCAGGCTGAGATCTCAAACAAAGAAATCAAACAGATCTTAGAGAAAGTGGTGCAGCCAAATAGGAAGGACTAGAGCCGCCGTCTAGAAGACGTACTTTGGGCTCAAAGAACAGCTTTCAAGACACCAATAGGGATGTCTCCCTATAGACTTGTGTTCGGTAAGGCATGTCATCTTCCTGTAGAAATTGAGCACCGTGCTTATTGGGCGGTCAAAGGTTGTAATTTGGAAATGCAAAAAGCAGGCATTGAAAGAAAACTCCAATTACAGCAGCTTGAAGAGCTTAGGTTGGAAGCCTATGAAAGCTCTCGAATTTATAAGGAGAAAACTAAGCACTTCCATGATAAGATGATTTCTAGGAAGGAATTCTCTGTGGGCCAACAGGTTTTATTGTTTAACTCCCGCCTAAAAGTGATGGCTGGGAAACTTCGATCCAAGTGGATTGGCCCATTTATTGTTACTGATGTTTTCCCTCATGGTGCGGTAGAAATAAAAAGTGCAGGTAGCAACAAGGTTTTTAAGGTTAATGGGCAGTGCTTGAAGCTATTCCATGAGAGCTCGGTGCCTGAAGATGCAACCGTAGAAGAGCTTTCCTTGGAAGCGCCCACCTACACTACAACTTGATCAGGGAGCACCTTCTCCTTTCCCTCACTCTTATTTTATATTTATGTTCTTTCATTGAGGACAATGTATGTCTTAAGTGTGGGGGAGGGAACCAATTGCTTTGTTTTTGTTTTGTTTTCCTTGTTTGTGTTGCTTTGTGTCGTATGTGTGTGAGTCTTGTGTCGGTGAGCTTGTTGGATTTTGATTGCATTTAGCATAAATTGATTGTATGAATTATGTTGATTTTTTATGATTTCCCCCTAGGTTTTGAGAATTGAAAATTGATCCCCATGTGAAAAATTGAAAACTGAACTTTGAGAAATTTTATTGTGATTGCATGATTTATGACAAGTTTGGGGTGAAAGGGTGCACACACTAGGAATTGTATCTCGGTCAAACAATTTGCAAAAATGTCCAGGTGAGGAATTTAATCCTCCAACATTGTTTTTAATTGTGTGAATCACTTGTAAGTTGCACTTTCCCGAATTTGCTTGAAGCTCTTCATGGTTTGCATGTTTATATGGTTGCCTCAAATGATTTAGGCAATTTTCTTTGAAATAACTACTTGGCCTAAAAAGAACCATCCCTAATGCATGTTCCCTAGTTAGCCACATTGAGCCTAATAAGCCTATTGTTTCTTGATGACCTTATGTTCTAAGCCAAAAATCTGGAAAAACCATGTTAACCCAATCTTAGGATTAGGAGAGCATGGATGCTTAGCAAGACAAGGGTTGAAAGAAACTAAGTTTGGGGTGGCTACAAGGATATGATATGTTGTTTTGGATTGAGAAAAAGAAAAATAGAGGTTGGAGCCAAAGGCAAAAAGAAAAAGAAGAAAAAAAAAACAAAAAACAAAAATGTCAAAAAGGGGTATTAGAAGAAAAAGGCTGTAGTCACCCAAAGCAAAAAGAAAAATGGAAAAAAGGAATTTGAGTGGAAATTCAATGTATCAAAATGTTCATGCTCTTTTAGTTCCTAGGGACTTAAGCCTAGTACCTTTGAATATCTTACCTTTAGCCCCATTACAACCTTTAAAAGACCTTTTGATGTTGCATGCATGTTTTCGTGGGAACTATTTTGAGATAAAAATCAAATTCATGGGAAGTGCTCTTGAAATGTGAAATTGAGTGAAAAGTTGATAGCCTAGACGAATTGAGCGAATGAGTGAAACATTAAATGCCCGTGTGAGGAAGGCGATTGTTTGAAATTGGTGATCTCCTTTTTGTGTGTAACTTTGATCCTCAACTCAGATCACTGATTGCATGAATGATGGAATTTTCAATTGTTTAAAGTAAATGAATGTGGGGGTACATTGTTGCAAGGGGGGAAAACATTGAAGAGAAATTGTTTTGTTAAAATTGCATGAAATTTGTGCGAAATTGATTGAATCCTTTAAGCTTGCCAAGTTTGAGTCTTTTTGAGTTTTAGTTTGCTTGGGGACAAGCAAAGTTTAAGTTTGGGGTATTTTGATAAGCCTCTGGCTCATCTAGTTTTATAACTAGTAAGACCATGGTTTTTGTACTAATTATTTGAGTCTAATCTCGTTTTCGCCCAAATTTGGATTTAATTGTCCTCAAGCAACATTTGAGTCTCTTAAGTAGTTTTAGGATATTTTAGTTAATTTTGAGTCCAATAAAGCATTTACTGCTATTTCATATTTTCAGGTTAATAAGAAGATCAAAAAGGGAAGGACACTTGAAAGCAGAAGCCATCACGCCCAGGCCGTGACACTGGTCACGGCCGTGATGAGATACCCATGAAGTCAGAAAGTATCACGGCCAAGCCGTGATACCCATCATGGGCGTGATGAGAAGACCCTGGAAGTCAGAATTGATCACGGCCTAGCCGTGATGGAGGTCACGACCGTGACAGATCAGCATCCATGGACAGAATTGATCACGGCCTGGCCGTGATGGGCATCACGGCCTGGCCGTGATGGGCATCGCGGCCGTGACAGACTAGAATTTGAATGCGCGCCCTTGGCAGAATTGGTCACGGCCGTGACGCGCACCTGATCTATAAAAAGGCATCAGGGCAGACAGAAAAGGAAAAGAGTTTTTCACTATTTTACAAATTGTTTCTAGGGTTTTTATTATGTTTGTGATGGAGAACTAATCACCAGGTATTAATCTGCTGTAATCGGTTTCCGCCGACACTTGAGGTTCTATAATTCCCAATCAATTTGCTTATCCCTTTCAATATTATGCTATATGTCTTGTTTGCTTAATTCAAGTTATATAGAATAAGTAATGATTAATTTCGATGACTATATGTTCCTATACCTTGATCGTGTTTGCTTAATTCGCATGTGTTTGATCGTGTTTGCTTAATTCACGAGAGCTTCAATCCATTTGCTTAATTCGGAATTAGGAATATATATCACGTAGTGACAATTGCTTGTTTAATTGCTGCTACAATCGAAAAGGGATTAGAATCCGCTTAGGGCATGGAAATTATATGAATCAATGATAGTTGGGAAACCGAAGACAGTAGATTAATCGTTTTAGCTTATTGATAATCATTTAATTACAATGTTTTCTTAATTGAATCATTCAACCTCAACCCCCCCCCCCCAAAATTGATTTATAGGTTAATAATAATCCAAGAGTCATTGAGATACGATACTCGAGTTGTCGTATCCTAACTACAGTTTTTTCCAACTCGTTTTTGACCCGTGTGCGACAGCGGATCAATAAATACTCTGTATTTGTTAGCAAGACTACATATGAATATATAAATTAGTATCGAGAGGTCTCAAAGTTTTAAATTATATTCACAGTACATTTATACGAAAAAATTTATTTTGCCAAGTGTATTATGCAGTACATTTGTTTGTTTGTGGGTGGGTGGGCGGTAGAAACAATTTTGTGGTTTGGATATATACTAGATAGGTTAAATTCAGTAAAAGCTAACTATACTTATATTTTATAATATCAATAGGTGTATATATACAAGGGGGGAAACATGGATCGAATTCACCTCTCTATGAGGAAAATATTGATTTTCGGTTAAATGAAATGAATTTATCACTATATATTTCTTTTTTTACTAATTAACAAAATATGACAATTTCTCATTTCGTATATAGAACATAAAATATTATCAATATTCTATGTACCAAACGTGTTGTTAGAGAATAAGTTAATATTGAATTAATATTTGTACAACAATTCCAAACCCATTATTAATATGATTATTGGTAGATTTGATCTTATTCATATACTGTCATAATCTGGGTTTTTTTTTTTGTTGACAAAGTCATAATCTGGTTTTGGTAAGTCAAGATTTTGTGTTCAATATATAACAAAAGATATTTCAAGAAACTTGAATGCCAATGATACGCAATCATGCTTTTATAACCAAAACCCTATATGCGGTTCTTTTCCTATTAGTTATATTCATATATGTAATTTAGATTTTAGACCAAAAAGGAAAAATAGAGGGCCGGGTGATCCTATCATAATATGAGCAGGTAGGACCAACATTTTTTTTTTTTTTGACAAAGTCATAATCTGGTTTTGGTAAGTCAAGATTTTGTGTTCAATATATAACCAAAGATATTTCAAGAAACTTGAATGCCAATGATACGCAATCATGCTTTTATAACCAAAACCCTATATGCGGTTCTTTTCCTATTAGTTATATTCATATATGTAATTTAGATTTTAGACCAAAAAGGAAAAATAGAGGGCCGGGTGATCCTATCATAATATGAGATGGTAGGACCAACATTTTATCTGTCGAGCCAAAGATGAAGAAGAAAAAGAAAATCGAAAAATAAGTAAAAATCTAAAAGGGTAAAATGTTTAAAGTTTATTTATGTGTAATTCACAATCAAGGGGAAACAGTGGGAAATAAATAAAAACAAAAAAGGGGAAGAAAAAAGATGGATTTGTTTCCTATAATTGCATGTTTAGTCGTCTTTTTTTTCCACAGTATCCTCTCATCCAATAGGTCTCTCGAAGTACGATTAGATGCCTAGAACTCCTCTCAATAAACCTTTTTTATATACATGAATTCATGGATTAAATTCAGGATCACATACTTAAAGGACTCAAACCCCTTCTACTTTAACCAATACACGTTAGTGAAATGGTCTATTGATTGATGTTAAAAATATGCTCATATTTTTTTTATTAATTAATAATATCACCATATTGAAATGACCCACCAATTTGGATAGAGTTCGACCGTGGTATCTTTTCAGACACACATAAAAAGATATATATGCTAATCACTTTTACAAGAAAACCCCAATAAAATAAAATAAAATCTTCAATTAAAATGTTTATCGCTTTTTATGTTTTTTATAAACAAAAAATATATTGATTGCGAGTATAAGGAGTACACATATACGAGAACCAAAAAAGAGGAAAACTATATAAAATTGATATCATCCCTAAAATGAGAGGCAGAACCCACACTACAAAGAATTGAATGGATATGTTTATTGACTGGAATTTTTTGGAATTGAATCATCCCGAGAAAGAAAAATAGGTACTTTACTTTAAAGTTGGAATTGCCAAATCTTTTTGTAATAATGATTAATTGATACAATCTTGGTAAGATTTTGTTTTGAAACTTTTTAAAAATATCCAGTGGGATTTTTATTTTCCAGTTTTACTATTTTAATATTGCGAATCTTTTAAAATATAATATTTTTTACCTTATCTGAAAAATGAAAATATATCTCACACATGCATATTGATTGAGAAAATAACTCCAATAATTTTGGTGCACAACCTTTGGTGTCGATCCATTGATAAAATGTTTACAAAAAAAAAAATCAATTAGAATAAGGTGCAATGGATGTGTATAAGTGTCATTTGATGAGGATCCCACGGTGAGGAGAGGTCATTTAAAGCTGAATGGGGGGCGCCCTCTAGGCCGTCACGGCCGTGACACGCACCTGATCTATAAAAAGGCATCAGGGCAGACAGAAAAGGAACAGAGTTTTTCACTATTTTACAAATTATTTCTAGGGTTTTTATTAAGTTTGTGATGGAGAACTAATCACCAGGGATTAATCTGTTGTAATCGGTTTCTGCCGATACTTGAGGTTCTATAATTCCCAATCAATTTGCTTATCCTTTTCAATATTATGCTATATGTCTTGTTTGCTTAATTCAAGTTATATAGAATAAGTAATGATTAATTTCGATGACTATATGTTCCTATACCTTGATCGCGTTTGCTTAATTCGTGTGTGTTTGATCGTGTTTGCTTAATTCACGGGAGCTTCAATCTGTTTGCTTAATTCGGAATTAGAAATATATATCTCGTAGTGACAATTGCGCTTGTTTAATTGCTGCTACAATCGAAAAGGGATTAGAATCCGCTTAGGGCATGGAAATTATATGAATCAATGATAGTTGGGAAACCGAAGACAGTAGATTAATCGTTTTAGCTTATTGATAATCATTTAATTGCACTGTTTTCTTAAGTGAATCATTCAACCACAAACCCCCCCCCCCCCCCCCCCCAAATTGATTTATAGGTTAATAATAATTCAAAGAGTCCTTGAGATACGATACTCGAGTTGTCATGCCCTAACTACAGTTTTTTCCAATCACTCGTTTTTGACCCGTGTGCGACAGCAGATCAATAAATACTATGGATTTGTTAGCAAGACTACATATGAATATATAAATTAGTATCGAGAGGTCTCAAAGTTTTAAATTATATTCACAGTACATTTATGCAAAAAAAAATTATTTTGCTAAGTGTATTATGCAGTACATTTGTTGGTGGGTGGTGGGGCACTACTAGAAATCCATCTTTTTCAGACGGATTTTCGGATGGATTTCGGAAGGAAATTGGACAAATTTCGGATGGATTTCGGACGGATAATTCATTTCGGACGGATTTCGGACCGAATGGCATCCGTCTAAAAAAGCCCCGTGGGAAATTAGAAAATCCGTCCCAAATTCCATCCGAAAATATTTACGGACGGATTTCGGACGAATTTATTTTTATTTTCGGACGGATTCTGTGATTTTGTTGGTTATTTTTCGGACGGATCTCGGACGGATTTATTTTTATTTTCGGACGGATTTCGGACGGATTATGTGATTGTGTGATTTTATTGGTTATTTTTCGAACGGATTTATTTTTATTTTCGGACGGATTTCGGACGGATTCTGTGATTTTGTTGGTTATTTTTCGGACGGATTTCGGACGGATTTATTTTTATTTTCGGACAGATTTCGGACGGATGCTGTGATTTTGTTGGTTATTTTTCGGACGGATTTATTTTTGTTTTCGGACAGATTTGGGACGGATTTCCCATGGAAGAATCAAAAGTCAGAATCTGTCACGGCAGTGACATGTTAATCGAGCCGCACCCCTTGTAAGCGTAATCATGTCACGACTGTGACGGACCATTTAGTGAAACAACATTCAAGGCGTAAGTCGTCACGGCCCGGCCGTGATGCTCATCACGGCCGTGACAGATCACTTCACTTACATTACAGTTTCACTATCTATGCGAATTATATGGCATCGATCACTAACATTTGCAGTTTCACATTCAATCACAAAATCATGAATTTGACTATTGTTACAAAATACAGCCTTGGTACCATACAACTTCTAAAAATCAAATACCAATTGCTGCATGCAATCCAAAAGTCATGACTTAAAAACTAACAGAAGATCAAACCACTGTGAACTGTGAAGGTCATGTAATGAACCAAAAAGTTGAGGAATCTGAGAATCCAGTATCTCCAAATTTGCTGACATTTTTCCTTTAGAAGTAGAATGACCTGCATCAATGGAGATGCCCCCACGATACACCTGAAAGATTTATATCCAACAATTCAGTAAAAGAATGAACCTTTCCATCAACCAAGCAAGTCAATTAATTAACAAACAGAAATAAGTGCACAGATGTGTTCAACTGTACTCTAGAACCCCAAAAGAACTGAGCCGAGAAAGAAGCCCATGTGATCTATACTGTTTAGTATAGCCGTCTGAGCAAATATACATGCTACAGATTAGTAAGATCGATGGTACTTCCAATAGTTGGAAAGTGCAATCTAATTGTTTATCAATTCAAAAGTGCTAAATGCTTAGGACATATTTTATCTGCCAGCATTGTTAATAGCCAAAAAGCATAATTAGAAGGCTATTTATTAATTATTGGCATTTAAATTGATGCGACTAGCAGAAAGTACAAATAATAAAAATTATCAAGAGATTTTTCCAGCAAACCCTCAAATTGTTTGGATCTTTATTGCTAGCAAACCCTCAAATTGTTTGAATCTTTATCTAACTCATGTCCGTTCATAATTCCTAGGCCAAAGCATACACTACACTTTAGTTCAAAGGATAGTCAAATGTTGAGGCTAAACAAAAAATCTGCAATGCACAAGAGTATTAGGATAACATTATTTCCACTACACACACAAAACAAACGTCACACAAACAATCAATATTGGAATCATTAAATTTGATAAAGATTAAAGAACAGAAGATTCGGTGAATAAGAGAGAAAAGGTTGAAACAGGTAAGTTGCACTGAATATAACAAACATTATCCAATGATAATGAATCTTCAAATAGTACAAAACATATCGTGAGTAAAAACATGGCCTTGAATGTACACTACACATTGCAACTCATACAAGGTAAGCAACTAAAACTAAATCATGTCCCCCAATAACATAAAGTACACCCACATTCTCCCAGCAGATATTTATAAAATTTACATTCTTATAATCTAATTCATCAGCAAAAACTATTTCCACAAAAGGAGGATGAAATTCTCAGAATACCTGTGTAGTAGCAGCAGTCACAGTATCCAAAAGTGTGTTAGTAGTGTAACTATTGGATTGCAATCTGATTCGTCCTGGCTCCACATCCACCGAGCTCCTTGACCAGAATGCTAAGGTAGATGAATCAAATTTCTGCATAATTAAATTAGAAACATATTATATTGAGACTAGTTACAAAAATTAATTTTGAAGAAATAGTCAAAATGTCAATAAGGAAGCTAACAAACTTACTTCACATCTTGTTATGTTCTCAAGAGGATATATTCTCAATGTTCGACTGGTATTTGGATCTAACATACGAATTCCATCCAAACCAATCTGAAAGGATAAACATTGAGAATAGGGAAGCAAGGAGTGTTGTTACTGACGGATATAAATATAATTCAATAATATATTTAATTTTTGAAACACGATTCTTGTACTTAGCAATGAAATCGCCAGCTTTCTGGTCAATATCGTACTCTCCAACACCCCATCGATCTTTGTCATAATCACTAGGGTAGACCTTACGGCCAGAATCATAGGTATTATCATAGTGCACTCCTCTGGACTTCTTAGATGAGAAGATTTTGAATATAGAGAAGAAACTGGAAGAAGAAGACTTCCTCTGCTTATTACCTGCCATGCTGAGTTGGTGACTATTACTGAGGACAATATATATCACAATACACACAACACAAGCTCTTATTATGTTTTTGGCTAGCAATGATAATGGCAACTATCTTTATTTATAGTTGAGGAGGCTTCAATTGCATGAGTGAAGGATAGTGCTAAATATAGGGAAGCAAGGAGTGTTATTAGTGGCATTATGATCTATCTAGATGGGAATATAATCAGTAGAGTCGGTGCATTACAGGTGTATAACTGATGACCCAGAACATGATACTCCTGTCCACGACTCCCCTCAAAATTCCAAATCCCAATCTTATAATTTTCTTCGATATTACCTTTAAAGTAATTAGATTCAATGACAGCGCAAAGTATATACATATGCAGTGTGTATTTTCTCAGCAAGCAACCAAACACACCTTAACGTTATTGAACCAAATTTCATGAAAAGATTAATCTACGATAGTTCAAGAATGAATAATTGTGTTTTTTATTATTGAATTACCATCAGTGGGATCAGTAAATGCCAAGCCTTGAGAAATCAAAGTTGCCGAGAAGACAACGAAGACAGAGACACAGAAGCACAAGTTGCAAACCATTTTATCCAAAGAATCAGAGCCATCCGTCAGTAACAACACTCCTTGCTTCCCTTTTCTGAAAACACAGAAAAATCAGAATCATCATTTTTCTCGCTGCAGTGTTTAAGTAGATATAAATATAATTCAATAATATATTTAATTTCCCAAAAACATCAATCATTTAAAATTAAAATAGATTTGAGGTTTTTAGGCTTAAGATGAAAATTGATAAAAATTAGTTTAACAAGAGATTGACAAAATTGATTTAGGGAGACACTTAATCATGCTCCCAATTTCAGAAAACACCAATTAATTTCATAAACTGAGAATTAAAAATCAAAACCTAGGGTTAGGGTTTCAAAATCAATTTGGGGGTTTTGAATCTGAGCAAAATAGAGTGTTTTCACTCACCCAAGGAAGAAGAGGAAAGAGGTGGTGGCTACCAGGACCTCCGGCGTGGAGGCTGCGGCAGTAGCCATGGTGGAGAACGGCGGCGGACAGCTCCTACCGCGGTGGCTAGCACGATTTCGCGCTACAGGAACAACCGAGACACGATCTGGACAAAGACGCGAACCAGGCGTGATGTCGCGGTGTCGGAGCTCCGGCGGGCGGTGGTTACGGCGCGGTCGCAGCTGGTCGAGGTGGTAGCGCGATTTAGTTTAGATGGGAGGAAGAAGATGAGGTTTGTGTTATGTTGTATGAAGAAGAGAAATGAAAATATGATGTTATGTTGAAGAGAGACAGAACACGGGTAGTATAGGAAAAAGGAAGAGAGAGATGAGGTCAGGAGGAAGAAGAGAAGAGAAAGAAGAAGAAAAAGAAAAAAAAGAGAGAAGAAGAAAGCAACAGCAGCCGAGAAAGAAAGAAAAAGAAGAAAGAAAGAGAAAAAGAAGAAAAGAAAGAAAGAGAAAAAGAGAGAGGGGGGGTTTACGGGTTGACAGTAGAAGTAGGAGAGGGAAAATTCATGTTTTTAATTTAGTATTTAGTAATAGGTACAAAAAGAGTGATAAATATTAAGTCTAAAATAAACATGTTTTTACTTTTTTGAATCTAAAAAATAAAGGTTGATAAAGATATGATTTCGAAATTCAAATTAGAGTAAAGATTAATAGTTGAAATGATCAACTAAGAAAATACTCGGTCCAAAATTTAATCTCCGATAAATGTCAAACCAGTTTATTTTCAACTCAAAAATTAAATAGAATGAAAATATGAAAATGTTTTTCTCTTAATCCTATTATTTAAAATATTTTTCTGTACTGGTAATAATAGTGGCAATAATGTAACTTATTTTCCTGTAATTATATTTTAACCGGTTAAACAGCGTAACTAAAAACGGGCTGTTACAGGAAACACTAATTCACAGAACCAATTTCATAAAACAAGATTTAATTTTAAGATTAAAATCTGAAATCAAAGGATTAGGGTTTCAAAGAAGTACAAACTGGCCCAGTTAGGTCGTATATGACCTAAAAAGTCGATTTGGGCTCTATTAGAATCAAACAAGTCCATTTAGGCTTCATCAGGACCATAGAAATTCAATTGGGCCGATCGAGGCAATTGGCCCAATTAGGTCCTAACAAGTCAATTTGGGCTCTATTAGGATCAAACCAGTCCATTTGGGCTCCATTAGGATCAAAGAAATACAAATTGGCCAAGTTAGGTCGTTTATGACCTAAAAAGTCGATTTGGGCTCTATTACGATCAAAAAAGTCCATTTAGGCTTCATTAGGACCGTAGAAGTTCATTTGGGCCGATCGGGGCAATTGGCCCAATTAGGTCCTAACAAGTCAATTTGGGCTCTATTAGGATCAAACCAGTCCATTTGGGCTCCATTAGGATCAAAGAGGTACAAATTGGCCCAGTTAGGTCGTATATGACCTAAAAAGTCGATTTGGGCTCTATTAGGCTCAAACAAGTCCATTTAGGCTTCATCAGGACCGTAGAAGTTCAATTGGGTCGATCGGGGCAATTGGCCCAATTAGGTCCTAACAAGTCAAATTGGGCTCTATTAGGATCAAACCAGTCCATTTGGGCTCCATTAGGATCACAGAAGTACAAATTGGCCCAGTTAGGTCGTATATGACCTAAAAAGTCGATTTGGGCTCTATTAGGATCAAACAAGTCCATTTAGGCTTCATTAGGACCGTAGAAGTTCAATTGGGCCGATCAGGGCAATTGGCCCAATTAGGTCCTAACAAGTCAATTTGGGCTCTATTAGGATCAAACCAGTCCATTTGGGCTCCATTAGGATCAAAGAAGTACAAATTGGCCAAGTTAGGTCGTTTGTGACCTAAAAAGTCGATTTGGGCTCTATTACGATCAAAAAAGTCCATTTAGGCTTCATTAGGACCATAGAAGTTCAATTGGGCCGATCGGGGCAATTGGCCCAATTAGGTCCTAACAAGTCAATTTGGGCTCTATTAGGACAAAACCAGTCCATTTGGGCTCCATTAGGATCAAAGAAGTACAAATTGGCCCAGTTAGGTCGTATATGACCTAAAAAGTCGATTTGGGCTCTATTAGGCTCAAACAAGTCCATTTAGGCTTCATCAGGACCGTAGAAGTTCAATTGGGCCGATCGGGGCAATTGACCCAATTAGGTCCTAACAAGTCAATTTGGGCTCTATTAGGATCAAACCAGTCCATTTGGGCTCCATTAGGATCAAAGAAGTAAAAATTGGCCCAGTTAGGTCGTATATGACCTAAAAAGTCGATTTGGGCTCTATTAGGATCAAATAAGTCCATTTAGGCTTCATTAGGACCATAGAAGTTCTATTGGGCCGATCAGGGCAATTGGCCCAATTAGGTCCTAACAAGTCAAATTGGGCTCTATTAGGATCAAACCAATCCATTTGGGCTCCATTAGGATCAAAGAAGTACAAATTGGCCCAGTTAGGTCGTATATGACCTAAAAAGTCGATTTGGACTCTATTAGGCTCAAACAAGTCCATTTAGGCTTCATCAGGACCATAGAAGTTCAATTGGGCCGATCGGGGCAATTGGCCCAATTAGGTCCTAACAAGTCAATTTGGGCTCTATTAGGATCAAACCAGACCATTTGGGCTCCATTAGGATCAAATAAGTACAAATTGACCCAGTTAGGTCGTATATGACCTAAAAAGTCGATTTGGGCTCTATTAGGATCAAACAAGTGCATTTAGGCTTCATTAGGACCATAGAAGTTCAATTGGGCCAATCGGGGCAATCGGCCCAATTAGGTCCTAACAAGTCAATTTGGGCTCTATTAGGACCAAACCCGTCCATTTGGGCTCCATTAGGATCAAAGAAGTACAAATTGGCCCAGTTAGGTCGTATATGACCTAAAAAGTCGATTTGGGCTCTATTAGGCTCAAACAAGTCCATTTAGGCTTCATCAGGACCATAGAAGTTCAATTGGGTCGATCGGGGCAATTGACCCAATTAGGTCCTAACAACTCAAATTGGGCTCTATTAGGAACAAACCAGTCCATTTGGGCTCCATTAGGTTCAAAGAAGTACAAATTGGCCAAGTTAGGTCGTTTATGACCTAAGAAGTCGATTTGGGGTCTATTATGATCAAAAAAGTCGATTTAGGCTTCATTAGGACCATAGAAGTTCAATTGGGCCGATCGGGGCAATTGGCCCAATTAGGTCCTAACAAGTCAATTTGGGCTCTGTTAGGATCAAACCAGTCCATTTGGGCTCCATTAGGATCAAAGAAGTACAAATTGGCCCAGTTAGGTCGTATATGACCTAAAAAGTCGATTTGAGCTCTATTAGGCTCAAACATGTCCATTTAGGCTTCATTAGGACCATAGAAGTTCAATTGGGTCGATCGGGGCAATTGGCCCAATTAGGTCCTAACAAGTCAAATTGGGCTCTATTAGGATCAAACACGTCCATTTGGGCTCCATTAGGATCAAAGAAGTACAAATTGGCCCAGTTAGGTCGTATATGACCTAAAAAGTCGATTTGGGCTCTATTAGGCTCAAACAAGTCCATTTAGGCTTCATCAGGACCATAGAATTTCAATTGGGCCGATCGGGGCAATTGGCCCAATTAGGTCCTAACAAGTCAAATTGGGCTCTATTATGAACAAACCAGTCCATTTGGGCTCCATTAGGTTCAAAGAAGTACAAATTGGCCCAGTTAGGTCGTATATGACCTAAAAAGTCGATTTGGGCTCTATTAGGATCAAACAAGTCCATTTAGGCTTCATTATAAGATAAATTATTTAATATTTTTTCAAGGATAATATAAGATAAATCAAGGAAATATAAAAAATAACACAATCCGTCCGAAAATTTCGGACGGATTTCGGACGGATCAAGGAAAATATAAAAAATAACACAATCCGTCCGAAATTTTCGGACGGATTTCCGACGGATAATGGAAAATATAAGAATTAACGAAATCCGTCCGAAATCCGTCCGAAATATTCGGACGGATTTCGGACGGATCATGGAAAATATAAGAATTAACGAAATCCGTCCGAAATCCGTCCGAAATTTTCGGACGGATTTCGGACGGATCATGGAAAATATAAGAATTAACGTCCGAAATCCGTCTGAAATTTTCGGACGGATTTCGGACGGATCATGGAAAATATAAGAATTAACGAAATCCGTCCGAAATTTTTGGACAGATTTCGGACGGATCATGGAAAATATAAGAATTAACGAAATCCGTCCGAAATTTTCGGACAGATTTCGGATGGATCAAGGAAAATATAAGAATTAACGAAATCCGTCAGAAATCCGTCCGAAATTTCGGACGGATTTCGGACGGATCATGGAAAATATAACAATTAATGAAATCCGTCCGAAATTTCGGACGGATCAAGAAAAATATAAGAATTAATGAAATCCGTCCGAAATTTTCGGACGGATTCCAATTTAAGACTTAACGAAATCCGTCTGAAAATTTCGGCCGGATTTCGGACGGATCAAGGAAAATATAAGAATTAACGAAATCCGTCCGAAATTTCGGACGGATCATGGAAAATATATGAATTAACGAAATCCGTCCGAAAATTTCGGGAAATTTCGGACGGAAACATTTCCGTCCGAAAATTCAATTTTTCTAGTAGTGGGGGAGTAGAAACAATTTTGTGGTTTGGATATATACTAGATAGGTTAAATTCAGCGAAAGCTAACTATACTTATATTTTATAATATCAATAGGTGTATATATACAAGGGGGGGAACATGGATCGAATTCACCTCTCTATGAGGAAAATGTTGATTTTCGATTAAATGAAATGAATTTATCACTATATATTTCTTTTTTTACTAATTAACAAAATATGACAATTTCTCATTTCATATATAGAACATAAAATATTATCAATATTCTATGTACCAAACATGTTGTTAGAGAATAAGTTAATATTGAATTAATATTTGTCCAAAAATTCCAAACCCATTATTAATATGATTATTGGTAGATTTGATCTTATTCATATACTGTCATAATCTGGTTTTTTTTTAATCTGGTTTTGGTAAGTCAAGATTTTGTGTTCCATATATAACCAAAGATATTTCAAGAAACTTGAATGCCAATGATACGCAATCATGCTTTTATAACCAAAACACTATATGCGGTTCTTTTCCTATTAGTTATATTCATATATGTAATTTAGATTTTAGACCAAAAAGGAAAAATAGAGGGCCGGGTGATCCTATCATAAGATGAGCCGGTAGGACCAACATTTTTTTTTTTTTACAAAGTCATAATCTGGTTTTGGTATGTCAAGATTTTGTGTTCAATATATAACCAAAGATATTTCAAGAAACTTGAATGCCAATGATACGCAATCATGCTTTTATAACCAAAACCCTATATGCGGTTCTTTTCCTATTAGTTATATTCATATATGTAATTTAGATTTTAGACCAAAAAGGAAAAATAGAGGGCCGGGTGATCCTATCATAAGATGAGCTGGTAGGACCAACATTTTATTTGTCGGGCCAAAGATGAAGAAGAAAAAGAAAATCGAAAAATATTTAAAAATCTAAAAGGGTAAAATGTTTAAAGTTTATTTATGTGTAATTCACAATCAAGGGCAAACAGTGGGAAATAAATAAAAACGAAAAAGGGGAAGAAAAAAGATGGATTTGTTTCCTATAATTGCATGTTTAGTCGTCTTTTTTTTCCACAGTATCCTCTCATCCAATAGGTATCTCGAAGTACGATTAGATGCTTAGAACTCCTCTCAATAATATATTTTTATATACATGAATTCATAGATCAAATTCAGGATCTCATACTTAAAGGACTCAAATCCCTTCTACTTTAACCAATACACGTTAGTGAAATGGTCTATTGATTGATGTTAAAAATACGCTCATATTTTTTTATTAATTAATAATATCACCATATTGAAATGACCCGCCAATTTGGATAGATTTTGACCGTGGTATCTTTTCAGACACACATAAAAAGATATATATGCTAATCACTTTTACAAGAAAACCCCAATAAAATAAAATAAAATCTTCAATTAAAATGTTTATCGCTTTTTATTTTTTTTTTATAAACAAAAATATATTGATTGCGAGTATAAGGAGTACACATATACGAGAACCAAAAAAGAGGAAAACTATATAAAATTGATATCATCCCTAAAATGAGAGGCAGAACCCACACTACAAAGAATTGAATGGATATGTTTATTGACTGGAATTGTTTGGAATTGAATCATCCCGAGAAAGAAAAATAGGTACTTTACTTTAAAGTTGAAATTGCCAAATCTTTTTGTAATAATGATTAATTGATACAATCTTGGTAAGATTTTGTTTTGAAACTTTTTAAAAATATCCAGTGGGATTTTTATTTTCCAGTTTTACTATTTTAATATTGCGAATCTTTTAAAATATAATATTTTTTACCTTATCTGAAAAATGAAAATATATCTCACACATGCATGTTGATTGAGAAAATAACTCCAATAATTTTGGTGCACAGCCTTTGGTGTCGATCCATTGATAAAATGTTTACAAAAAAAAATTCAATTAGAATAAGGTGCAATGGATGGGCATAAGTGTCATTTGATGAGGATCCCGCGGCGAGGAGAGGTCATTTAAAGCTGAATGGGGGGCGCCCTCTAGGCCGTCACGGCCGTGACACGCACCTGATCTATAAAAAGGCATCAGGGCAGACAGAAAAGGAACAGAGTTTTTCACTATTTTACAAATTATTTCTAGGGTTTTTATTATGTTTGTGATGGAGAACTAATCACTAGGGATTAATCTGTTGTAATCGGTTTCTGCCGACACTTGAGGTTCTATAATTCCCAATCAATTTGCTTATCCTTTTCAATATTATGCTATATGTCTTGTTTGCTTAATTCAAGTTATATAGAATAAGTAATGATTAATTTCAATGACTATATGTTCCTATACCTTGATCGCGTTTTCTTAATTCGTGTGTGTTTGATCGTGTTTACTTAATTCACGAGAGCTTCAATCCGTTTGCTTAATTCAGAATTAGGAATATATATCTCGTAGTGACAATTGCACTTGTTTAATTGCTTCTACAATCGAAAAGGGATTAGAATCCGCTTAGGGCATGGAAATTATATGAATCAATGATAGTTGGGAAACCGAAGACAGTAGATTAATCGTTTTAGCTTATTGATAATCATTTAATTGCACCGTTTTCTTAATTGAATCATTCAACCTCACACCCCCCCACCCCCAAATTGATTTATAGGTTAATAATAATTCAAGAGTCCTTGAGATACGATACTCGAGTTGTCGTGCCCTAACTACAGTTTTTTCCAATCACTCGTTTTTGACCCGTGTGCGACAGCAGATCAATAAATACTCTGGATTTGTTAGCAAGACTACATATGAATATATAAATTAGTATCGAGAGGTCTCAAAGTTTTAAATTATATTCACAGTACATTTATACAAAAAAAAATTTATTTTGCTAAGTGTATTATGCAGTACATTTGTTGGTGGGTGGTGGGGCACTACTAGAAATCCATCTTTTTCGGACGGATTTTCGGACGGATTTCAGACGGAAATTGGACAAATTTCGGACGGATAATTCATTTCGGACGGATTTCGGGCCGAATGGCATCCGTCCGAAAAGGTCCCGTGGGAAATTAGAAAATCCGTCCCAAATTCCGTCCGAAAATATTTACGGACGGATTTCGGACAACGTGGAAATCCGGACTGTGGTTATTTTTTGGACGGATTTCGGACGGATTTATTTTTATTTTCGGACGGATTCTGTGATTTTGTTGGTTATTTTTCAGACGGATTTAATTTTATTTTAGGACGGATTCTGTGATTTTGTTGGTTATTTTTCGGACGGATTTATTTTTATTTTCGGACGGATTTCGGACGGATTCTGTGATTTTGTTGGTTATTTTTCGGACGGATTTATTTTTATTTTTGGACGGATTTCGGACGGATGCTGTGATTTTGTTGGTTATTTTTCGGACGGATTTATTTTTGTTTTCGGACGGATTTGGGACGGATGCTGTGATTTTGTTGGTTATTTTTCGGACGGATTTATTTTTGTTTTCGGACGGATTTGGGACGGATTTCCCACGGAAGAATCAAAAGTCAGAATCTGTCACACAGCGGTGACATGTTAACCGAGCCGCACCCCTTGTAAGCGAATCCGTCACTACTGCGTGATGCACCATTTAGTGAAACAACATTCAAGGTAGAAGCTGTCACAGCCAGGCCGTGATGCTCATCACGACCGTGACAGATCACTTCATTTACATTACAGTTTCACTATCTATGCGAATTATATGGCACCGATCACTAACATTTGCAGTTTCACATTCAATCACAAAATCATGAATTTGACTATTGTTGCAAAATACAGCCTTGGTACCATACAACTTCTAAAAATCAAATACCAATTGCTGCATGCAATCCAAAAGTCATGACTTAAAAACTATCAGAAGATCGAACCACTGTGAACTGTGAAGGTCATGTAATGAACCAAAAAGTTGAGGAATCTGAGAATCCAGTCTCTCCAAATTTGTTGACATTTTTCCTTTAGAAGTAGAATGACCTGCATCAATGGAGATGCCCCCACGATACACCTGAAAGATTTATATCCAACAATTCAGTAAAAGAATGAACCTTTCCATCAACCAAGCAAGTCAATTAATTAACAAACAGAAATAAGTGCACACATGTGTTCAACTGTACTCTAGAACCCCAAAAGAACTGAGCCGAGAAAGAAGCCCATGTGATCTATACTGTTTAGTATAGCCGTCTGAGCAAATATACATGCTACAGATTAGTAAGATCGATGGTACTTCCAATAGTTGGAAAGTGCAATCTAATTGTTTATCAATTCAAAAGTGCTAAATGCTTAGGACATATTTTATCTGCCAGCATTGTTAATAGCCAAAAAGCATAATTCGAAGGCTATTTATTAATTATTGGCATTTAAATTGATGCGACTAGCAGAAAGTACAAATAATAAAAATTATCAAGAGATTTTTCCAGCAAACCCTCAAATTGTTTGGATCTTTATTGCTAGCAAACCCTCAAATTGTTTGAATCTTTATCTAACTCATGTCTGTTCATAATTCCTAGGCCTAAGCATACACTACACTTTAGTTCAAAGGATAGTCAAATGTTGAGGCTAAACAAAAAATCTGCAATGCACAAGAGTATTAGGATAACATTATTTCCACTACACACACACAAAACAAACGTCACACAAACAATCAATATTGGAATCATTAAATTTGATAAAGATTAAAGAACATAATATTAGTTGAATAAGAGAGAAAAGTTTGAAACAGGTAAGTTGCACTGAATATAACAAACATTATCCAATGATAATGAATCTTCAAATAGTACAAAACATATCGTGAGTAAAAACATGGCCTTGAATGTACACTACACATTGCAACTCATACAAGGCAAGCAACTAAAACTAAATCATGTCCCCCAATAACATAAAGTACACCCAAAGATCTCCCAAACAGATATTTATAAAATTTACATTCTTATAATCTAATTCATCAAAGCAAAAACTATTTCCACAAAAGGAGGATGAAATTCTCGGAATACTGTGTAGTAGCAAAGAATCCACAGATCCAAAAGTGTGTTAGTAGTGTAACTATTGGATTGCAATCTGATTCGTCCTGGCTCCACATCCACCGAGCTCCTTGACCAGAATGCAAAGGTAGATGAATCAAATTTCTGCATAATTAAATTAGAAACATATTATATTGAGACTAGTTACAAAAATTAATTTTGAAGAAATAGTCAAAATGTCAATAAGGAAGCTAACAAACTTACTTCACATCTTGTTATGTTCTCAAGAGGATATATTCTCAATGTTCGACTGGTATTTGGATCTAACATATGAATTCCATCCAAACCAATCTGAAAGGATAAACATTGAGAATAGGGAAGCAAGGAGTGTTGTTACTGACGGATATAAATATAATTCAATAATATATTTAATTTTTGAAACACGATTCTTGTACTTAGCAATGAAATCGCCAGCTTTCTGGTCAATATCGTACTCTCCAACACCCCATCGATCTTTGTCATAATCACTAGGGTAGACCTTACGGCCAGAATCATAGGTATTATCATAGTGCACTCCTCTGGACTTCTTAGATGAGAAGATTTTGAATATAGAGAAGAAACTGGAAGAAGAAGACTTCCTCTGCTTATTACCTGCCATGCTGAGTTGGTAACTCTTGGTGACTATTACTGAGGACAATATATATCACAATACACACAACACAAGCTCTTATTATGTTTTTGGCTAGCAATGATAATGGCAACTATCTTTATTTATAGTTGAGGAGGCTTCAATTGCATGAGTGATGGATAGTGATAAATATAGGGAAGCAAGGAGTGTTATTAGTGGCATTATGATCTATCTGGATGGGAATATAATCAGTAGAGTCGGTGCATTACAGGTGTATAACTGATGACCCAGAACATGATACTCCTGTCCACGACTCCCCTCAAAATTCCAAATCCCAATCTTATAATTTTCTTCAATATTACCTTGAAAGTAATTAGATTCAATGACAGCGCAAAGTATATACATATGCAGTGTGTATTTTCTCAGCAAGCAACCAAACACACCTTAACGTTATTGAACCAAATTTCAAGAAAAGATTAATCTACGATAGTTCAAGAATGAATAATTGTGTTTTTTATTATTGAATTACCATCAGTGGGATCAGTAAATGCCAAGCCTTGAGAAATCAAAGTTTCCGAGAAGACAACGAAGACAGAGACACAGAAGCACAAGTTGCAAACCATTTTATCCAAAGAATCAGAGCCATCCGTCAGTAACAACACTCCTTGCTTCCCTTTTCTGAGAAACACAGAAAAATCAGAATCATCATCTTTCTCGCTGCAGTGTTTAAGTAGATATAAATATAATTCAATAATATATTTAATTTCCCAAAAACATCAATCATTTAAAATTAAAACAGATTTGAGGTTTTTAGGCTTAAGATGAAAATTGAGAAAAATCAGTTTAACAAGAGATTGACAAAATTGATTTAGGGAGACACTTAATCATGCTCCCAATTTCAGAAAACACCAATTAATTTCATAAACTGAGAATTGATAAGCCTCTGGCTCATCTAGTTTTATAGCTAGTATGACCAGGGTTTTGTGCAAATTATATCGTATTTTCACCCAAATTAGATTAGATTGTCCTCAAGCAAGGTTTTGAGTCTCTAGAGCAGTTTTAAGTTAATTTAGCTAGTTTTAAGTCAAAATAATACACTTATGGTTATTTCCTTACTTTCAGGTTAAGTAGAAGCTGAGAAAATAAAGAACAGGGGATTCGCCCCGCGAAGGACACGCTCGCCACGCGACCTAAGCTTCGACTGTTCCAAGAAATTGCTAAGTCTCTGGTTCGCCTCGCGAAGAAGGTCTCGCCCCGCGAGTCTTGCAAACCTGAAAAAGTCAGAGACGATCACGGCTTGCCCGTGTTGAAGGTCATGGCCGTGGCAGTTTTGAAGTTGAAGAGTCTCGCCTCGCGAGCATCCATTCGCCTCGCGAGTCTGGAAGTCAGAGAGCATCACGGTTAGGCCCTGATGGGCATAACGGGCGTAAGGAGAAAACTCTTCATATCCTCGCCTCGCGAGCAAGTATTTCACCTCGCGAGAATGCCAAAGGTTGCTGACTCTTCATCAAATTCGCCTCGCGAATGTGTGCTCGCCTCGCGAGCCATCTGAATTCTGAATTTGTATAAAAGGTTGTTCTGAACATTTTGTAAAAACTTTTGCTTCTCCATTTTTCTGTTTTACATTTTTCTCTGTGATTTCGTTGTGTTATGGAGAACTAAGTTCTTAGGATTGATCTATTGTAATTGATTTCCATATACTTGAGGTTCTTGCATTTTCCTGTTTTGTATGCTTTTCCTTCTTCAATGCCATGCCTTGTATTTCTGTTTGTTTAATTCAGGAGTATATTGCATTGTATTGATTTATTTCCGGTGATATCATGTCCCTATAATCAATCGCGTTTGTTTAATTCGCGTGTGTACGTTCATGTTCGTTTAGTTCATGAGAGCTTAACCCCGTTTGTTTAATTCGGGAATAGGGACATGTATCTGTAGCAGTAGTTTCGTTTGTAAATTGTTACTACAACCGGGAGGGGATAAGAATTTGCTTAGGGCTTGGAAATTTGTATGAACCTATGATAGTGGGAAATCAAGAGCAATAGATTAATCTGTTTTTGACCATTTGATAATCTCTTTTCAACTGCCTTGTTTTTAATTGCTCTGTTTTGTTGGTTTCTTATTTGCACTCCAATCCAAACCCCCCCCCCCCCCCCCCCAAAACTGATTTTTGTGTAAGATAATATTCTCAGAGTCCTTGAGAGACGACATCCGAGTTGTCGCACTATACTACAGTTTTAAACCCGCTCGTCCTTTTTGGCGCGTGTGCGACAGCGCGACCAAAAATTGGCGCCGTTGAACTGAAATCTGGTTTTATTCACCTGTTGCCCAAGTTTAATGGTCTTGCAGGTGAGGATCCACACAAGCACTTGAAAGAATTCCAAGTTGTATGCTCCACAACCTCGAGAGCAGAGGGAGTCACTGAGGATAGTATCAAACTGAAGGCTTTTCCATTTTCACTCCATGGAGCTGCAAAGGATTGGCTATTGTACCTTGAGCCTAACTCCATCACCACTTGGGATGATTTGAAGAGGGTGTTCCTAGAAAGGTATTTTCCTGCTTCAAGAGCTGCTTCCATAAGGAAAGAGATATGTGGCATCAAGCAAGGGAACAAGTCACTAGCTGAGTACTGGGAAAGGTTCAAACATTTGGTATTTAGTTGCCCCCAGCATCAAATATCTGAACAACTCCTGATCCAATACTTTTATGAAGGATTGTTGCCGATGGATAGGAATCTGTTGGATGCTGCTAGTGGGGGAGCATTAGTTGATAAGACCCCAGCTGCTGCTAAGCAACTTATTGAGAATATGTCGTTGAATTCCCAGCAGTTTTCTACAAGAAGAAATTCAGTTGAGCCAAGAGGTGTGCATGAGATTCATAGTTCATCTTCCAACCAGGCCGCCCTTGAGAATAGATTGGATGAGCTGACTTCCTTTGTAAGACAATTGGCAATAGACAAGGTTCAGCCTGCAAAGTTATGTAGCATGTGCAATTCACCTGAGCACCCATTTGATCCATGCCCGATCCAGAGAGAAGAGTTTGTCGCTGAAGTACCTCGAGGCTTATGCAGTGAACCCCTATAATCAAGGAGGCACGATGAATCGGTACAAAGCATTCCAGCACCTCTCTACTAATAGGTACCATCCTAGCTGGAGAAATCACCCTAATCTGCGGTATGGGAATTCTTCCCAATAACAGCCGATGGCACCTCGTAATCATCCTCCGGTGACCACTTCGCACCTTCTGGACCATCACTAGAAGACTTGGTAAAGCAAATGGCTGCATCTAGTGTACAGTTTCAGCAGAGGACAGATGCTAGTATTCAAGATTTGAGGACACAGATTGGACAGTTGGCCACATCCATGAATAGCATACAACAAGGTCAAGGGACAAACCAGTGCTGCACGGCCAAAGTGATAAATCCTAATGCCTCCAACCCTAATGTGAGTGTCATCTCTCCGAGATCCGGAAAGGTTGTTGAGGCCCACTGGAAAGGATGAAGAAACTATGAAGGCTACTCCCGAGCCTACTTGTTGAGGCTACTCCCGAGCCCTGTGGTTGAAGTTGAAACTGAGAGAGTGTATAGACCACCCATTCCATTCCCACACAGAATTCAGAAAAATTTGAAGATGGGTGGTGAAAATAAAGAGAAGGAGATTCTTGATGTTTTCAGCAAAGTAGCTGTTAATATTCCACTGTTGGATGTGATCAAGCAAGTGCCCAGATATGCCAAATTTTTGAAGGACCTATGCACTAACAAGAGGAAGATGAAGACTAATGAGAGGGTTGACTTGGGAATGAATGTCTCAGCGCTTATCCAGTCTAAGATAGAAAGAGTTGCTTCTATAGCCCCTACTCAAGCACTACCACAGAAGTGCAAGGATCCAGGCACCTTCACTATCCCATGCACTATTGGGGACAAGAAGTTTGAGAACTGCATGTTGGACTTGGGAGCATCAATCAATGTCATGCCTACAGCCATCTTTAATAACCTCAATCTGGGACCATTGCAGTACACAGGTCTTACCATCCAGTTGGCTAACAGGACCAGTGCCCGACCCATGGGGATGGTAGAGGATGTCCTAGTGCAAGTTGATGATTTGATATTCCCTGCAGATTTCTATATCCTAGATATGGCAGGAGAGACTTCGATCCGATAGATCACCCATAATCTTGGGGAGACCATTCATGATGACATCCAAGACCAAGATTGATGTTTATGATGGGACTATGTCTATGGAGTTTGGTGGTATTGTGGCCAAATTCAAGATTTTTGATGCTATGAAGCACCCAGTAGAGGAGCACTCTGTATTCCACTTGGAGTTGCTGTCTGAGCTTATTGAGGACACTCATGATGACCTTATTTCTGATTTTCCTGTTATTTCTGGTTTTGATGATGTATATACTTGTACTAACTGCACTAACACTAACCCATGTTCTGTTTGTTCTGAGTTTTTGGATTTAACCTTGCAGGGTGAGGATGATAGTGAAAGTGATAGTGAGAGTGAAGCTGTTTATTCAGCAGAAGTCCTTGACCCTATGGCTACTCCCAATGCACCATCTGTTGAGCAGCCACCTCCTTTGGAACTCAAACCACTTCCTGAGAACCTAAAGTATGCCTACTTGGGGAGGGATGCAACATTGCCAGTCATCATTTCCTCCAGCCTCAACTCTGATCAGGAAGCCAAGCTTTTAGAAGTTCTGAGGAAGAACAAGAAGGCCATTGGGTGGACATTGGCCGATATTCTAGGAATTAGCCCCTCCAGATGTATGCACAGAATTTTACTGGAGGATGGGGCTAAGATCGAGAGCAGAGCCCAAAGGCGACTTAACCCACCGATTCTCGGATGTGGTAAAGAAAGAGGTGACTAAGCTTCTACAGCAGGTATTATCTATCCCATCTCCGATAGTTCTTGGGTAAGTCCGGTTCAGGTTGTACCAAAGAAGTCTGGTCTAACAGTAGTTAGGAATGAAAATAATGAACTTGTGCCTACTAGAGTCCAGAATAGCTGGAGAGTTTGTATAGACTATAGGAAGCTAAACCAGGCCACCCGAAAGGATCATTTTCCTTTGCCGTTCACAGATCAGATGCTAGATCGGCTGGCTGGTCAATCCCATTATTGTTTTCTAGATGGCTTTTCCGGGTATTTCCAGATTCATATTGCCCCTGAGGATCAGGAAAAGACCACCTTCACGTGCCCCCTCCGTGACGTTTGCTTATAGGAGGATGCCATTTGGCCTCTGTAATGCTCCTGGCACCTTTCAAAGATGCATGCTTAGTATTTTCTCTGATTTTATTGAAAACTGCATAGAGGTGTTTATCGATGATTTTACTGTGTATGGCTCCTCTTTTGATGCTTGTTTGCATAGTCTAGATCTAGTTCTTCAAAGATGCATTGATACTGATTTGATTCTGAATTATGAGAAATGTCATTTCATGGTAGAACAGGGGATAGTATTGGGTCATGTAATTTCCAAAGAGGGTATTTCTGTGGATCCTGCAAAAATAAATGTGATTGCTTCATTGCCTTACCCATCTTGCGTACGCGAGATCCGTTCCTTTCTTGGGCATGCAGGTTTCTATAGGCGCTTTATAAAGGACTTCAGCAAGATAGCACTGCCATTGTCAAATTTGCTGAAAAATGATGCCCTGTTCCAGTTTGATGAAAAGTGCAAAGAGTCATTTGACTATCTGAAGAAGGCGTTGACTTCTACCCCTGTCATCCAGCCCCCCAGATGGACACTCCCGTTTGAACTGATGTGTGATGCTTCAAATTTTGCTGTGGGGGCAGTTCTGGCACAAAGGGTGGGCAAGGTTGCCCATGTAATTCACTATGCTTCTAGGACCCTAGATGCCGCACAGGCAAATTACACAACCACTGAGAAAGAGCTGCTAGCTATTGTATTTGCACTTGACAAGTTTAGGTCTTATTTGCTAGGTTCTAGGGTAACTGTTTTTACTGACCATGCAGCTTTGAAATATCTGTTGAAGAAGCCAGAAGCTAAGCCAAGACTGATCCGGTGGATGCTCTTGCTCCAGGAATTCAATGTGGAGATAAAAGATAAAAGTGGAGCTGAAAATTTGGTAGCAGATCATTTGAGTAGGATAGCAAGGGATGAGGATACTTTTCCCATCCAAGATGATTTCCCTGATGATAGATTGTTACATATGTATGGGGTAACCCCCTGGTTTGCTGACATTGTAAATTTTCTAGTTGCTGGTGTTGTTCCTGCAGGTACAAGTAGACAAAAGTTCCACAAGCTGAAGAGCGATGCAAAGTATTATGTGTGGGATGACCCCTATCTGTGGAAGTTTTGCAGTGACCAGGTTATTCGGAGGTGTGTACCCGATCATGAGACGGAGTCCATCCTACATTTCTCACATGCCTCTCCAGTTGGAGGAGACTTTGGACCTCAGAGGACAGCAAGGAAAGTCCTGGATTCTGGATTTTATTGGCCCACACTTTTTAGGGATTCATATGAGGTATATAAGAGTTGTAAGGAATGTCAAATAACAGGCCCGGCAATCACTCGTAGGAGTGAGATGCCCCAACAGCCCATGCTTTATTGTGAGGTCTTTGATGTGTGGGGGATGGACTTCATGGGTCCTTTCCCCCTTCTTTTGGTTTTGTATATATTTTGTTGGCTGTAGATTATGTTTCAAAGTGGGTGGAAGCAATCCCCACTAGGACTAACGATGCTCAGATTGTTTCAAAATTTGTTAGGTCCAACATTTTTTGCAGGTTTGGCATACCCAAGGCAATCATCAGTGACCAGGGCACACATTTTTGCAACAGAACCTTGGAGGCCTTACTCAGAAAATATGGGGTTGTACATAGAGTGTCTACTGCTTACCATCCCCAAACCAATGGCCAGGCAGAAATATCAAACAGGGAGATTAAGCAAATCTTAGAGAAGATGGTGCAGCCAAACAGAAGGGAATGGAGCCGCCGTCTGGAAGACGCACTGTGGGCACAAAGGACTGCTTTTAAGACACCTATAGGGATGTCCCCCTTCCGGCTAGTTTTTGGCAAGGCATGTCACCTCCCGGTGGAAGTTGAGCATAAAGCATATTGGGCAGTAAAGTGTTGCAACATGGATATGAAGAAATCTGGTGTTGAGAGAAAACTGCAATTGCAGCAACTTGAGGAGCTTAGGCTTGAAGCCTATGAAAGCTCCAGGATGTATAAAGAGAAAACAAAAATTTTCCATGATAGAATGATTGTTAGGAAAGCATTTTTTGTGGGTCAGAAAGTCTTATTGTTTAATTCCCGCCTGAAATTGATGGCTGGGAAACTTAGGTCCAGGTGGATAGGACCTTTTGTTGTGACTAATGTGTTTCCATATGGTGCAGTAGAGATCAAGGATGCAGGTACCAACAAAACCTTCAAGGTTAACGGGCAAAGGTTGAAGCCGTTCCATGGAGTGGATGCTGCTGACCCTGCGGATGCTAATGTTGAGGAGCTATCTTTGGATGCTCCAACCTACACTGATGCTTGATCAGGGAGTTTCTTTTCCTTTCCCTCACTCTGATTGTAAAGTCTGTTGTTGTTCATTGGGGACAATGCATGTTTTAAGTGTGGGGGAGGGAACTAGTTGTAGTTTTTATTTTCTTTGAATAAAGTTTTCTTTTCTTTGAATAAAGCTCCTGAATAATTTGAGAAGCTCAGGAGCATTTGTGTGTTGAGTCTTTTGTTGGTAAGTTTGCTAGATTTTGATTGATGTTGCACAGATTGCTTGCATGATTGATATGTGATGATTCCCCCTAGGCTGAAAAATTTTTGTTTTTGAAAAGTGATTCTCATGTGAAATTGAAAACTGAACTTTGGGATTTTGTTATGATAGCATGATGAATGATAAGTTTGGGGTGATAGGAAGCACACACTAGGGATAGAATCTCTGTCAAATAATTTGCAAGAATTAAAAATCAAAACCTAGGGTTAGGGTTTCTAAATCAATTTGGGGGTTTTGAATCTGAGCAAAATAGAGTGTTTTATGTAACACCCTCCCTCAGGGCATTACTTACGTAACACATGCGGAATTTAAATTAAAAGATAATTTGCTGGTGCTTTCGGAAAATAAATTTATATAAGTATATAAGTGTCTGAAATTGGGTATAAAAATTTTGTCACGACTCCTAAGCCTTGATTGGCACACAGTCTTACTATCATAGTATGGCAAGCCTATTTAATTTAAAGAATATACTTGAATAAAAGCTAGTATTTTACGAAAATTTCGACAGAGTCTCCTCTGTAATTCGGACATCCCAGACAAAATAACACCTGTTAAAATAATTGCATTTTCACTCCAGAATTCCAGTTACACCAAATTCAACCAGGCATCAATACATAAAAATAATAGTATAGCCATAAGCTTTACAAAACCAAAAGAAATAGCTTAGATTTTCATTCAAAAGATATGCTCTCCGAGCCATAGACATTCCATTTTAAAATAAAGGCTCTCTGAGCCAAACTCGTACATACTATCAAAATAATCTAAGTCTCAAACCCTAAGCTGGTCATTCTAAAAGTTATTCCTGAGAAGAACTCACGTGATCGTTCCACAATCAAATACTTCATCAAGCAACTAGATCTAAGTCTCTGAGTGACTTAGGAAGACTCCTCTGCACATCTGTACTAAAATACCCAGGGTACAATAGCAAGCCAGAAGAAACCTGATATGTTTGTAAGGGTGAGATAGCGACAAATGGATATATCACACAACAACCATATACATGATACATACATCACATAATCATATAAGCAGTTAAATCATGCATATACATAACATAGCAGTGTTATATCAAAGGGTCTCAAACCCGCACAGTCAATCTTTTGAAAATATGCATGACACTTCAATATCAGGCTCTAACTTAATCTCATGAGATCACAACACCATGTTATCACTGGAGAAGATAGAGTTGGTCAAGCTCTGCCCACCGGGCTGTTGCCACCGCATCCTGATGCACCAGGCCTCTTGGTCAGACAACGCCACATGCCCTTAACGAAACAGCTAGCAATGTGACTGACTCTCAGATACCCCATGGGTATCCTCAATAAGCAAAGGCACGTCTGCCAGGGGAAATGCATATGAATAAAAACATTCCTTTTAAGGTTTTTCTTTGTGTAAATATTTCACTGTCAAAGCTCAAAGCTAATGACTTAACATTATTTCCCCATCACTTGAAAACTTAGAAACATAGGACACACGGTCCGAATGCTCAATCCCAACACCTAGACCGTGGCCGCGGTCAAGGTTTGTGGTAATGGAAATCAATATACTTTTAGTCATGTTTTACTTATCATGCTAAGGACAATAGCCCACAACAACGGAAATCAGAACGAACTGTCCTCGATTCCGCGAGTGGACTTGAAGTCCATAACATTACGAATAGGACTTTACGGTCCCGAATTAACACTGATCCAAGATCACGTGCTAAGCATGGAAAACTAGAGGCGACGTCTCGCGTACTAGATTCTCTTTCTTAAGTACTTATTTTTCGTTCAGTGAAAAACAAATTCAAAACCGAATCCTCGATAACCTATCCAGGTCATCGGAAAGTTTCTAAAATATTTAGAAAAAAACCTTTTCTTTGAAAATCTTTTATAAAGCATCTTTGAAATTCTTTTATCTTTGAAATATTTCCCCCAATAGGATATTGCCAAATAATCTTGAAAGTTTTCACTTGAAAACACATAGTTCGAAAAAGGATTTTTCTCTTTTATAACAGTAGTACCCCAAAACCATTTCAACATTTAAAACAAGTACTTTAAGTTAATGAGCTTTTGGAAAAGAACACCAATCCCTTCGTCTTCAAAGCTTATTAAGGTTTTTAATCCTTATAACGGTTGAGCACAGACGCACGTCTGGCTTAGCAAACTTTCAATCAACAACAGTATATATCATCAGTGCAATGCTAATATCACAGTTGAAAGCAGTTCATCACATATATGCATTTTATCATTTAGAACAAGTACAGTTCAACATCAGATAATAGCACAACAGTTCAAGTACATAAGATAATCAAGTAAGCTCAATCAACATATAACTATCCAGTTAAACACTTACACACATGCATACAGTTATTGAATATCCCTAGGCAAACTCCCCTTACCTTTGAAGACAAGTAAAGGATCCTCGTCTTAATACTCACATTAGCTCCAAGAGTGTAATTATCTACTCCATCAAGAAAGCATAGCCGTGTCGAACGTCTCAGAGAGGGAATCCAACAACGCGCAACAACCAAAAATCAAGAAATCAATTTCACATGATCAAACACACATTCTAACTTTATCTAAACACTTAATCTAATTACCAAACAAGGTTATTTTTAAAGAAAATCATGTTTGAAGCTCACGCTTCCTAATACCCTTTTAGGAAACTTTGTTTTGATTAAAAGATCTTGAAAAAGAACTTTGGAAATCATTCATTAAGAGTCCTAATTGCACTAAATCATAATTAATTTCACAAAAACATACCCAAATTCAAATAAAATCAAATTGGGGTTTTAGGGCTCCTTATTAAAATTTAGGGAAAACTCAGGATAATGAAATTGGTTTAGGGAAAAACAAATTCACAGTCCTAATTTCATAAAACAAGCTTTAATCTTAAGATTAAAATCTGAAATCAGAGGGTTAGGGTTAGGGTTTCAAAATCAATTTGAGGATTTACAAAAGAGAAGAGGTTAGAGGTAAAACTCTTACCCAAGGTGAAGAAGAGAGAACATGATGGTTGGGTGGCCAACCGGCGCGGTGGCTGACGGTGCTGGACGACGGCGGCAACTTCACAGAAGCACCCCTAACCAAAAATGACGGTGAACCTCAGAATGGAAGGAGGGAGGTTTAACACCACAAGACATGGCCGCACCACCATTACTAGCGGCGGAGGAGCTTCCTGCGGCGGCTAGCGGCGTCACCGTGGTGGTGACCGCAACCCAAACGTGAACCAAGACAGATCCACACACGTACTCACCATCTCTCCCTCAGACGCGGCAGAACAGCGCCCCGGACAGCACCTACGATGGCGACCCACGGCTGGGTGGTGGCTTCAAGGGGCGGTGCCGGATTATGAAAGAGGGAGGAGAAGAAGAAAGAAAGAAAGAAAGAAAGAAGGAGGAAAGGAAAAAAAGAAAGAAGAAGGGTTTCTGTCGTCGCGTACGGGGCAGGGAGATATAAGAAGGAAAAATTTGTGATTAGTAATAGTGGGTACAAAATGAGTAGTAAATATTGAGCCTAAAAATAAATATGTTTTTGGCTTTTTGATTTAAAAATAATGGTTGACAATTATATACTTTCAAAATTTAAATTAGAGTCAAGATTGATAGTTGAATTGATCTACTAAGAAAATCAACGGTCCAAAATTTAATCTCCGATTAAGGTCAAACCAAAATATTTTTAACTCTAAAATTAAATAGGATGAGAATATGAAAATACTTTTCTATTAATCATATTATGAAAAATATTTTCTCATCTTGGTATATTAGTGACAATAACGTAATTATTGTCTAGTAAGCGTGCATTCACTGAATTGAGTCAGTGCTAACGCACCCAATAAAATAATTTGAAGAGAGTAATTTAATTACTCAAACTAAACCACATAACATAATAAATTTAAACATCCAAAGAAAATAATTAATCATAGGTGTAAAAACTAGGGTGTTACATTTTCACTCACCCAAGGAAGAAGAGGAAAGAAGTGGTGGCTACCAGGACATCCGGCGTGGCGGCTGCGGCAGCAGCCACGGTGGAGAACGGCGGCGGACAGCTCCTACCGCGGTGGCTAGCACGATTTCGCGCTACAGGAACAACCAAGACACGATCTGGACAAAGACGCGAACCAGGAGTGATGTCGCGGTGTCGGAGCTCCGGCGGGCGGTGGTTTCTGGCGTGATCTTGGTGGGCCGGGGTGGTAGCGCGATTTAGTTTAGATGGGAGGAAGAAGATGAGGTTTGTGTTATGTTATATGAAGAAGAGAAATGAAAATATGATGTTATGTTGAAGAAGAGACAGAACACGGGTAGTATAGGAAAAAGGAAGAGAGAGATGAGGTCAGGAGGAAGAAGAGAAGAGAAAGAAGAAGAAAAAGCAAAAAAAAGAGAGAAGAAGAAAGCAACAGCAGCCGAGAAAGAAAGAAAAAGAAGAAAGAAAGAGAAAAAGAAGAAAATAAAGAAAGAGAAAAAGAGGGGGGGTTTACGGGAACTGATCAACTAAGAAAATACTCGGTCCAAAATTTAATCTCCGATAAATGTCAAACCAGTTTATTTTCAACTCTAAAATTAAATAGAATGAAAATATGAAGATGTTTTTCTCTTAATCCTATTATTTAAAATATTTTTCTGTACTGGTAATAATAGTGGCAATAATGTAACTTATTTTCCTGTAATTATATTTTAACCGGTTAAACAACGTAACTAAAAACGGGCTGTTACAGGAAACACTAATTCACAGACCCAATTTCATAAAACAAGATTTAATTTTAAGATTAAAATCTGAAATCAAAGGATTAGGGTTTCAAAGAAGTACAAATTGGCCCAGTTAGGTCGTATATGACCTAAAAAGTCGATTTGGGCTCTATTAGGATCAAACAAGTCCATTTAGGCTTCATCAGGACCATAGAAATTCAATTGGGCCGATCGGGGCAATTGGCCCAATTAGGTCCTAACAAGTCAATTTAGGCTCTATTAGGATCAAACCAGTCCATTTGGGCTCCATTAGGATCAAAGAAGTACAAATTGGCCAAGTTAGGTCGTTTATTACCTAAAAAGTCGATTTGGGCACTATTACGATCAAAATAGTCCATTTAGGCTTCATTAGGACCATAGAAGTTCATTTGGGTCGATCGGGGCAATTGACCCAATTAGGTCCTAACAAGTCAATTTGGGCTCTATTAGGATCAAACCAGTCCATTTGGGCTCCATTAGGATCAAAGAAGTACAAATTGGCCCAGTTAGGGCGTATATGACCTAAAAAGTCGATTTGGGCTCTATTAGGCTCAAACAAGTCAATTTAGGCATCATCAGGACCGTAGAAGTTCAATTGGGCCGATCGGGGCAATGGGCCCAATTAGGTCCTAACAAGTCAAATTGGGCTCTATTAGGATCAAACCAGTCCATTTGGGCTCCATTAGGATCAAAGAAGTACAAATTGGCCCAGTTAGGTCGTATATGACCTAAAAAGTTGATTTGTGCTCTATTAGGATCAAACAAGTCCATTTAGGACTCATTAGGACCATAGAAGTTCAATTGGGCCGATCGGGGCAATTGGCCCAATTAGGTCCTAACAAGTCAATTTGGGCCCTATTAGGATCAAACCAGTCCATTTGGGCTCCATTAGGATCAAAGAAGTACAAATTGGCCCAGTTAGGTCGTATATGACCTAAAAAGTCGATTTGGGCTCTATTAGGCTCAAACAAGTCCATTTAGGCTTCATCAGGACCGTAGAAGTTCAATTGGGCCGATCGGGCAATTGGCCCAATTAGGTCCTAACAAGTCAATTTGGGCTCTATTAGGATCAAACCAGTGCATTTGGGCTCCATTAGGATCAAAGAAGTACAAATTGGCCCAGTTAGGTCGTATATGACCTAAAAAGTCGATTTGGGCTCTATTAGGCTCAAACAAGTCCATTTAGGCTTCATCAGGACCGTAGAAGTTCAATTGGGCCGATCAGGGCAATTGGCCCAATTAGGTCCTAACAAGTCAAATTGGGCTCTATTAGGATCAAACCAGTCCATTTGGGCTCCATTAGGATCAAAGAAGTACAAATTGGCCCAGTTAGGTCGTATATGACCTAAAAAGTCGATTTGGGCTCTATTAGGCTCAAACAAGTCCATTTAGGCTTCATCAGGACCATAGAAGTTCAATTGGGTCGATCGGGGCAATTGGCCCAATTAGGTCCTAACAAGTCAATTTGGGCTCTATTAGGATCAAACCAGTCCATTTGGGCTCCATTAGGATCAAATAAGTACAAATTGGCCCAGTTAGGTCGTATATGACCTAAAAAGTCGATTTGGGCTCTATTAGGATCAAACAAGTGCATTTAGGCTTCATCAGGACCATAGAAGTTCAATTGGGACAATCGGGGCAATTGGCCCAATTAGGTCCTAACAAGTCAATTTGGGCTCTATTATGATCAAACCAGTCCATTTGGGCTCCATTAGGATCAAAGAAGTACAAATTGGCCCAGTTAGGTCGTTTATGACCTAAGAAGTCGATTTGGGTCTATTACGATAAAAAAAGTCCATTTAGGCTTCATTAGGGCCATAGAAGTTCAATTGGGTCGATCGGGGCAATTGGCCCAATTAGGTCCTAACAAGTCAAATTGGGCTCTATTAGGATCAAACCCGTCCATTTGGGCTCCATTAGGATCAAAGAAGTACAAATTGGCCCAGTTAGGTCGTATATGACCTAAAAAGTCGATTTGGGCTCTATTAGGCTCAAACAAGTCAATTTAGGCTTCATCAGGACCGTAGAAGTTCAATTGGGCCGATCGGGGCAATGGGCCCAATTAGGTCCTAACAAGTCAAATTGGGCTCTATTAGGATCAAACCAGTCCATTTGGGCTCCATTAGGATCAAAGAAGTACAAATTGGCCCAGTTAGGTCGTATATGACCTAAAAAGTCGATTTGTGCTCTATTAGGATCAAACAAGTCCATTTAGGCTTCATCAGGACCATAGAAATTCAATTGGGCCGATCGGGGCAATTGGCCCAATTAGGTCCTAACAAGTCAATTTAGGCTCTATTAGGATCAAACCAGTCCATTTGGGCTCCATTAGGATCAAAGAAGTACAAATTGGCCACGTTAGGTCGTTTATTACCTAAAAAGTCGATTTGGGCTCTATTACGATCAAAAAAGTCCATTTAGGCTTCATTAGGACCATAGAAGTTCATTTGGGCCGATCGGGGCAATTGACCCAATTAGGTCCTAACAAGTGAATTTGGGCTATATTAGGATCAAACCAGTCCATTTGGGCTCCATTAGGATCAAAGAAGTACAATTTGGCCCAGTTAGGGCGTATATGACCTAAAAAGTCGATTTGGGCTCTATTAGGCTCAAACAAGTCGATTTAGGCTTCATCAGGACCGTAGAAGTTCAATTGGGCCGATCGGGGCAATGGGCCCAATTAGGTCCTAACAAGTCAAATTGGGCTCTATTAGGATCAAACCAGTCCATTTGGGCTCCATTAGGATCAAAGAAGTACAAATTGGCCCAGTTAGGTCGTATATGACCTAAAAAGTCGATTTGTGCTCTATTAGGCTCAAACAAGTCCATTTAGACTTCATTAGGACCGTAGAAGTTCAATTGGGCCGAACGGTGCAATTGGCCCAATTAGGTCCTAACAAGTCAATTTGGGCCCTATTAGGATCAAACCAGTCCATTTGGGCTCCATTAGGATCAAAGAAGTACAAATTGGCTCAGTTAGGTCGTATATGACCTAAAAAGTCGATTTGGGCTCTATTAGGCTCAAACAAGTCAATTTAGGCTTCATCAGGACCGTAGAAGTTCAATTGGGCCGATCGGGGCAATGGGCCCAATTAGGTCCTAACAAGTCAAATTGGGCTCTATTAGGATCAAACCAGTCCATTTGGGCTCCATTAGGATCAAAGAAGTACAAATTGGCCCAGTTAGGTCGTATATGACCTAAAAAGTCGATTTGTGCTCTATTGGGATCAAACAAGTCCATTTAGGCTTCATCAGGACCATAGAAATTCAATTGGGCCGATCGGGGCAATTGGCCCAATTAGGTCCTAACAAATCAATTTAGGCTCAATTACGATCAAACCAGTCCATTTGGGCTCCATTTGGATCAAAGAAGTACAAATTGGCCAAGTTAGGTCGTTTATTACCAAAAAAGTCGATTTGGGCTCTATTACGATCAAAAAAGTCCATTTAGGCTTCATTAGGACCATAGAAGTTCATTTGGGCCGATCGGGGCAATTGACCCAATTAGGTCCTAACAAGTGAATTTGGACTCTATTAGGATCAAACCAGTCCATTTGGGCTCCATTAGGATCAAAGAATTACAAATTGGCCCAGTTAGGGCGTATATGACCTAAAAAGTCGATCTGGGCTCTATTAGGCTCAAACAAGTCGATTTAGGCTTCATCAGGACCGTAGAAGTTCAATTGGGCCGATCGGGGCAATGGGCCCAATTAGGTCCTAACAAGTCAAATTGGGCTCTATTAGGATCAAACCAGTCCATTTGGGCTCCATTAGGATCAAAGAAGTACAAATTGGCCCAGTTAGGTCGTATATGACCTAAAAAGTCGATTTGTGCTCTATTAGGCTCAAACAAGTCCATTTAGGCTTCATTAGGACCGTAGAAGTTCAATTGGGCCGATCGGTGCAATTGGCCCAATTAGGTCCTAACAAGTCAATTTGGGCCCTATTAGGATCAAACCAGTCCATTTGGGCTCCATTAGGATCAAAGAAGTACAAATTGGCCCAGTTAGGTCGTATATGACCTAAAAAGTCGATTTGGGCTCTATTAGGCTCAAACAAGTCCATTTAGGCTTCATCAGGACCGTAGAAGTTCAATTGGGCCGATCCGGGCAATGGGCCCAATTAGGTCCTAACAAGTCAAATTGGGCTCTATTAGGATCAAACTAGTCCATTTGGGCTCCATTAGGATCAAAGAAGTACAAATTGGCCCAGTTAGGGCGTATATGACCTAAAAAGTCGATTTGGGCTCTATTAGGCTCAAACAAGTCAATTTAGGCTTCATCAGGACCGTAGAAGTTCAATTGGGCCGATCAGGGCAATTGGCCCAATTAGGTCCTAACAAGTCAAATTGGGCTCTATTAGGATCAAACCAGTCCATTTGGGCTCCATTAGGATCAAAGAAGTACAAATTGGCCCAGTTAGGTCGTATATGACCTAAAAAGTCGATTTGGCCTCTATTAGGCTCAAACAAGTCAATTTAGGCTTCATCAGGACCGTAGAAGTTCAATTGGGCCGATCGGGGCAATGGGCCCAATTAGGTCCTAACAAGTCAATTTAGGCTCTATTAGGATCAAACCAGTCCATTTGGGCTCCATTAGGATCAAAGAAGTACAAATTGGCCAAGTTAGGTCGTTTATTACCTAAAAAGTCGATTTGGGCTCTATTACGATCAAAAAAGTCCATTTAGGCTTCATTAGGACCATAGAAGTTCATTTGGGCCGATCGGGGCAATTGACCCAATTAGGTCCTAACAAGTGAATTTGGGCTATATTAGGATCAAACCAGTCCATTTGGGCTCCATTAGGATCAAAGAAGTACAAATTGGCCCAGTTAGGGCGTATATGACCTAAAAAGTCGATTTGGGCTCTATTAGGCTCAAACAAGTCGATTTAGGCTTCATCAGGACCGTAGAAGTTCAATTGGGCCGATCGGGGCAATGGGCCCAATTAGGTCCTAACAAGTCAAATTGGGCTCTATTAGGATCAAACCAGTCCATTTGGGCTCCATTAGGATCAAAGAAGTACAAATTGGCCCAGTTAGGTCGTATATGACCTAAAAAGTCGATTTGTGCTCTATTAGGATCAAACAAGTCCATTTAGGCTTCATCAGGACCATAGAAATTCAATTGGGCCGATCGGGGCAATTGGCCCAATTAGGTCCTAACAAATCAATTTAGGCTCAATTAGGATCAAACCAGTCCATTTGGGCTCCATTAGGATCAAAGAAGTACAAATTGGCCAAGTTAGGTCGTTTATTACCAAAAAAGTCGATTTGGGCTCTATTACGATCAAAAAAGTCCATTTAGGCTTCATTAGGACCATAGAAGTTCATTTGGGCCGATCGGGGCAATTGACCCAATTAGGTCCTAACAAGTGAATTTGGACTTTATTAGGATCAAACCAGTCCATTTGGGCTCCATTAGGATCAAAGAAGTACAAATTGGCCCAGTTAGGGCGTATATGACCTAAAAAGTCGATTTGGGCTCTATTAGGCTCAAACAAGTCGATTTAGGCTTCATCAGGACCGTAGAAGTTCAATTGGGCCGATCGGGGCAATGGGCCCAATTAGGTCCTAACAAGTCAAATTGGGCTCTATTAGGATCAAACCAATCCATTTGGGCTCCATTAGGATCAAAGAAGTACAAATTGGCCCAGTTAGGTCGTAAATGACCTAAAAAGTCGATTTGTGCTCTATTAGGCTCAAACAAGTCCATTTAGGCTTCATTAGGACCGTAGAAGTTCAATTGGGCCGATCGCTGCAATTGGCCCAATTAGGTCCTAACAAGTCAATTTGGGCCCTATTAGGATCAAACCAGTCCATTTGGGCTCCATTAGGATCAAAGAAGTACAAATTGGCCCAGTTAGGTCGTATATGACCTAAAAAGTCGATTTGGGCTCTATTAGGCTCAAACAAGTCCATTTAGGCTTCATCAGGACCGTAGAAGTTCAATTGGGCCGATCCGGGCAATGGGCCCAATTAGGTCCTAACAAGTCAAATTGGGCTCTATTAGGATCAAACTAGTCCATTTGGGCTCCATTAGGATCAAAGAAGTACAAATTGGCCCAGTTAGGGCGTATATGACCTAAAAAGTCGATTTGGGCTCTATTAGGCTCAAACAAGTCAATTTAGGCTTCATCAGGACCGTAGAAGTTCAATTGGGCCGATCAGGGCAATTGGCCCAATTAGGTCCTAACAAGTCAAATTGGGCTCTATTAGGATCAAACTAGTCCATTTGGGCTCCATTAGGATCAAAGAAGTACAAATTGGCCCAGTTAGGTCGTATATGACCTAAAAAGTCGATTTGGGCTCTATTAGGCTCAAACAAGTCCATTTAGGCTTCATCAGGACCATAGAAGTTCAATTGGGTCCATCGGGGCAATTGGCCCAATTAGGTCCTAACAAGTCAATTTGGGCTCTATTAGGATCAAACCAGTCCATTTGGGCTCCATTAGGATCAAATAAGTACAAATTGGCCCAGTTAGGTCGCATATGACCTAAAAAGTCGATTTGGGCTCTATTAGGATCAAACAAGTGCATTTAGGCTTCATCAGGACCATAGAAGTTCAATTGGGCCAATCGGGGCAATTGGCCCAATTAGGTCCTAACAAGTCAATTTGGGCTCTATTATGATCAAACCAGTCCATTTGGGCTCCATTAGGATCAAAGAAGTACAAATTGGCCCAGTTAGGTCGTTTATGACCTAAGAAGTCGATTTGGGTCTATTACGATCAAAAAAGTCCATTTAGGCTTCATTAGGGCCATAGAAGTTCAATTGGGTCGATCGGGGCAATTGGCCCAATTAGGTCCTAACAAGTCAAATTGGGCTCTATTAGGATCAAACCCGTCCATTTGGGCTCCATTAGGATCAAAGAAGTACAAATTGGCCCAGTTAGGTCGTATATGACCTAAAAAGTCGATTTGGGCTCTATTAGGCTCAAACAAGTCAATTTAGGCTTCATCAGGACCGTAGAAGTTCAATTGGGCCGATCGGGGCAATGGGCCCAATTAGGTCCTAACAAGTCAAATTGGGCTCTATTAGGATCAAACCTGTCCATTTGGGCTCCATTGGGATCAAAGAAGTACAAATTGGCCCAGTTAGGTCGTATATGACCTAAAAAGTCGATTTGTGCTCTATTAGGATCAAACAAGTCCATTTAGGCTTCATCAGGACCATAGAAATTCAATTGGGCCGATCGGGGCAAATGGCCCAATTAGGTCCTAACAAGTCAATTTAGGCTCTATTAGGATCAAACCAGTCCATTTGGGCTCCATTAGGATCAAAGAAGTACAAATTGGCCAAGTTAGGTCGTTTATTACCTAAAAAGTCGATTTGGGCTCTATTACGATCAAAAAAGTCCATTTAGGCTTCATTAGGACCATAGAAGTTCATTTGGGCCGATCGGGGCAATTGACCCAATTAGGTCCTAACAAGTGAATTTGGGCTCTATTAGGATCAAACCAGTCCATTTGGGCTCCATTAGGATCAAAGAAGTACAAATTGGCCCAGTTAGGTCGTATATGACCTAAAAAGTCGATTTGGGCTCTATTAGGCTCAAACAAGTCAATTTAGGCTTCATCAGGACCGTAGAAGTTCAATTGGGCCGATCGGGGCAATGGGCCCAATTAGGTCCTAACAAGTCAAATTGGGCTCTATTAGGATCAAACCAGTCCATTTGGCCTCCATTAGGATCAAAGAAGTACAAATTGGCCCAGTTAGGTCGTATATGACCTAAAAAGTCGATTTGTGCTCTATTAGGCTCAAACAAGTCCATTTAGGCTTCATTAGGACCGTAGAAGTTCAATTGGGCCGATCGGGGCAATTGGCCCAATTAGGTCCTAACAAGTCAATTTGGGCCCTATTAGGATCAAACCAGTCCATTTGGGCTCCATTAGGATCAAAGAAGTACAAATTGGCCCAGTTAGGTCGTATATGACCTAAAAAGTCGATTTGGGATCTATTAGGCTCAAACAAGTCCATTTAGGCTTCATCAGGACCGTAGAAGTTCAATTGGGCCGATCAGGGCAATTGACCCAATTAGGTCCTAACAAGTCAAATTGGGCTCTATTAGGATCAAACCAGTCCATTTGGGCTCCATTAGGATCAAAGAAGTACAAATTGGTCCAGTTAGGTCGTATATGACCTAAAAAGTCGATTTGGGCTCTATTAGGCTCAAACAAGTCCATTTAGGCTTCATCAGGACCGTAGAAGTTCAATTGGGCCGATCAGGGCAATTGGCCCAATTCGGTCCTAACAAGTCAAATTGGGCTCTATTAGGATCAAACCAGTCCATTTGGGCTCCATTAGGATCAAAGAAGTACAAATTGGCCCAGTTAGGTCGTATATGACCTAAAAAGTCGATTTGGGCTCTATTAGGCTCAAACAAGTCCATTTAGGCTTCATCAGGACCATAGAAGTTCAATTGGGCCGATCGGGGCAATTGGCCCAATTAGGTCCTAACAAGTCAATTTGGGCTCTATTAGGATCAAACCAGTCCATTTGGGCTCCATTAGGATCAAATAAGTACAAATTGGCCCAGTTAGGTCGTATATGACCTAAAAAGTCGATTTGGGCTCTATTCGGATCAAACAAGTGCATTTAGGCTTCATCAGGACCATAGAAGTTCAATTGGGCCAATCGGGGCAATTGGCCCAATTAGGTCCTAACAAGTCAATTTGGGCTCTATTATGATCAAACCAGTCCATTTGGGCTCCATTAGGATCAAAGAAGTACAAATTGGCCCAGTTAGGTCGTTTATGACCTAAGAAGTCGATTTGGGTCTATTACGATCAAAAAAGTCCATTTAGGCTTCATTAGGGCCATAGAAGTTCAATTGGGTCGATCGGGGCAATAGGCCCAATTAGGCCCTAACAAGTTAAATTGGGCTCTATTAGGATCAAACTAGTCCTTTTGGGCTCCATTAGGATCAAAGAAGTACAAATTGGCCAAGTTAGGTCGTTTATTACCTAAAAAGTCGATTTGGGCTCTATTACGATCAAAAAAGTCCATTTAGGCTTCATTAGGACCATAGAAGTTCATTTGGGCCGATCGGGGCAATTGACCCAATTAGGTCCTAACAAGTGAATTTGGGCTCTATTAGGATCAAACCAGTCCATTTTGGCTCCATTAGGATCAAAGAAGTACAAATTGGCCCAGTTAGGTCGTATATGACCTAAAAAGTCGATTTGGGCTCTATTAGGCTCAAACAAGTCCATTTAGGCTTTATCAGGACCGTAGAAGTTCAATTGGGCCGATCGGGGCAATTGGCCCAATTAGGTCCTAACAAGTCAATTTGGGCTCTATTAGGATCAAACCAGTCCATTTGGACTCCATTAGGATCAAAGAAGTACAAATTGGCCCAGTTAGGTCGTATATGACCTAAAAAGTCGATTTGGGCTCTATTAGGCTCAAACAAGTCCATTTAGGCTTCATCAGGACCGTAGAAGTTCAATTGGGCCGATCAGGGCAATTGGCCCAATTAGGTCCTAACAAGTCAAATTGGGCTCTATTAGGATCAAACCAGCCCATTTGGGCTCCATTAGGATCAAAGAAGTACAAATTGGCCCAGTTAGGTCGTATATGACCTAAAAAGTCGATTTGGGCTCTATTAGGCTCAAACAAGTCCATTTAGGCTTCATCAGGACCATAGAAGTTCAATTGGGCCGATCGGGGTAATTGGCCCAATTAGGTCCTAACAAGTCAATTTGGGCTCTATTAGGATCAAACCAGTCCATTTGGGCTCCATTAGGATCAAATAAGTACAAATTGGCCCAGTTAGGTCGTATATGACCTAAAAAGTCGATTTGGGCTCTATTAGGATCAAACAAGTGCATTTAGGCTTCATCAGGACCATAGAAGTTCAATTGGGCCAATCGGGGCAATTGGCCTAATTAGGTCCTAACAAGTCAATTTGGGCTCTATTATGATCAAACCAGTCCATTTGGGCTCCATTAGGATCAAAGAAGTACAAATTGGCCCAGTTAGGTCGTTTATGACCTAAGAAGTCGATTTGGGTCTATTACGATCAAAAAAGTCCATTTAGGCTTCATTAGGACCATAGAAGTTCAATTGGGTCGATCGGGGCAATTGGCCCAATTAGGTCCTAACAAGTCAAATTGGGCTCTATTAGGATCAAACCCGTCCATTTGGGCTCCATTAGGATCAAAGAAGTACAAATTGGCCCAGTTAGGTCGTATATGACCTAAAAAGTCGATTTGGGCTCTATTAGGCTCAAACAAGTCCATTTAGGCTTCATCAGGACCATAGAAGTTCAATTGGGCCGATCGGGGCAATTGGCCCAATTAGGTCCTAACAAGTCAAATTGGTCTCTATTAGGAACATACCAGTCCATTTGGGCTCCATTAGGTTCAAAGAAGTACAAATTGGCCCAGTTAGGTCGTATATGACCTAAAAAGTCGATTTGGGCTCTATTAGGATCAAACAAGTCCATTTAGGCTTCATCATAAGATAAATTATTTAATATTTTTTCAAGGATAATATAAGATAAATCAAGGAAATATAAAAAATAACACAATCCGTCAGAAAATTTCGGACGGTTTTCGGACGGATCAAGGAAAATATAAAAAATAACACAATCCGTCCGAAATATTCGGACAGATTTCGGACGGATCATGGAAAATATAAGAATTAACGAAATCCGTCCGAAATTTTCGGACGGATTTCGGACGGATCATGGAAAATATAAGAATTAACGAAATCCGTCCAAAATTTTCGGACGGATCAAGGAAAATATAAGAATTAACGAAATCCGTCCGAAATGATTTCGGACGGATCATGGAAAATATAAGAATTAACGAAATCCGTCCGAAATTTCGGACGGATTTCGGACGGATCAAGAAAAATATTAGAATTAACGAAATCCGTCCGAAATTTTCGGACGGATCATGGAAAATTTAAGACTTAACGAAATCCGTCCGAATATTTCGGACGGATTAAGGAAAATATAAGAATTAACGAAATTCGTCCGAAATTTCGGACCGATCATGGAAAATATAAGAATTAACGAAATCCGTCAGAAAATTCCGTCCGAAAATTCAATTTTTCTAGTAGTGGGGGGGGGGGGGAGTAGAAACAATTTTGTGGTTTGGATATATACTAGATAGGTTAAATTCAGCGAAAGCTCACTATACTTATATTTTATAATATCAATAGGTGTATATATACAAGGGGGGAAACATGGATCGAATTCACCTCTCTATGAGGAAAATATTGATTTTCGGTTAAATGAAATGAATTTATCACTATATATTTCTTTTTCTACTAATTAACAAAATATGACAATTTCTCATTTCATATATAGAACATAAAATATCATCAATATTCTATGTACCAAACGTGTTGTTAGAGAATAAGTTAATATTGAATTAATATTTGTACAAAAATTCCAAACCCATTATTAATATGATTATTGGTAGATTTGATCTTATTCATATACTGGCATAATCTGGGTTTTTTTTTTTTTTGACAAAGTCATAATCTGGTTTTGGTAAGTCAAGATTTTGTGTTCCATATATAACCAAAGATATTTCAAGAAACTTGAATGCCAATGATACGCAATCATGCTTTTATAACCAAAACCCTATATGCGGTTCTTTTCCTATTAGTTATATTCATATATGTAATTTAGATTTTAGACCAAAAAGGAAAAATAGAGGGCCGGGTAATCCTATCATAATATGAGCCGGTAGGACCAACATTTTTTTTTTTTACAAAGTCATAATCTGGTTTTGGTAAGTCAAGATTTTGTGTTCAATATATAACCAAAGATATTTAAAGAAACTTGAATGCAATGATACGCAATCATGCTTTTATAACCAAAACCCTATATGCGGTTCTTTTCCTATTAGTTATATTCATATATGTAATTTAGATTTTAGACCAAAAAGGAAAAATAGAGGGCCGGGTGATCCTATCATAATATGAGCTGGTAGGACCAACATTTTATTTGTCGGGCCAAAGATGAAGAAGAAAAAGAAAATCGAAAAATAAGTAAAAATCTAAAAGGGCAAAATGTTTAAAGTTTATTTATGTGTAATTCACAATCAAGGGGAAACAGTGGGAAATAAATAAAAACGAAAAAGGGGAAGAAAAAAGATGGATTTGTTTCCTATAATTGCATGTTTAGTCGTCTTTTTTTTTTCCACAGTATCCTCTCATCCAATAAGTATCTCGAAGTACGATTAGATGCCTAGAACTCCTCTCAATAATATTTTTTTATATACATGAATTCATAGATCAAATTCAGGATCTCATACTTAAAGGACTCAAATCCCTTCTACTTTAACCAATACACGTTAGTGAAATGGTCTATTGATTGATGTTAAAAATATGCTCATATTTTTTTTATTAATTAATAATATCACCATATTGAAATGACCTGCCAATTTGGATAGATTTTGACCGTGGTGTCTTTTCAGACACACATAAAAAGATATATATGCTAATCACTTTTACAAGAAAACCCCAATAAAATAAAATAAAATCTTCAATTAAAATGTTTATCGCTTTTTATGTTTTTTTTTATAAACAAAAAATATATTGATTGCGAGTATAATGAGTATTTCAACACATATACGAGAACCAAAAAAGAGGAAAACTATATAAAATTGATATCATCCCTAAAATGAGGGGCAGAATCCACACTACAAAGAATTGAATGGATATGTTTATTGACTGGAATTGTTTGGAATTGAATCATCTCGAGAAAGAAAAATAGGTACTTTACTTTAAAGTTGAAATTGCCAAATCTTTTTGTAATAATGATTGATTGATACAATCTTGGTAATATTTTGTTTTGAAACTTTTTACAAATATCCAGTGGGATTTTTATTTTCCAGTTTTACTATTTTAATATTGGGAATCTTTTAAAATATAATATTTTTTACCTTATCTGAAAAATGAAAATATATCTCACACATGCATATTGATTGAGAAAATAACTCCAATAATTTTGGTGCACAGCCTTTGGTGTCGATCCATTGATAAAATGTTTTGGAGAAATAGCTCCTTAATTTATTTCTTTTATTTATTTATTTAACTTAATTAATTTTTTTATTCTCTCCATCAAGGAGGCTTTAAAAGGGCATCCATCATCAGTGGCACATTTATCTATCTTCTCTCTCTCACTGAAAAGTTGTTGTCCAAGTGAAGAACCATCGAATTAGAAGGCGGTGAGTGGGCTGCTCCTGCTTTTTCCTACGTTTGTTTTTGTCTTTCTCTTTTGTTATTCATTGTTACATGTGTGAGTGTGGTGATGACTGTGAGACTTGATCATTCTCATCGTATTGGGTAAATGAAATGATTGTTTCCAGAAACAGTGGCATGCTTAATCACAATATTTATTAATCCACACCCACCCACCTAGCTACCAAAACCACACAATATTGATAGTCTACAACATCTCTTGGAATTCATGATCTAGCTATATTGCTCTTGTTGGTTGGTTGGCTGTGCATGCAGAGTGATACATGGAGTATGGGAGCAGCGGAGGAGTCGGTGGGTCCCACTCCCCAGGGGATCACGATTACGACCACGACGGTACTGCTTCTGATTCCCAGAGGAGGAATAAACGCTACCATCGTCATACTTATAACCAGATTCAGAGGCTTGAATCGTAATTAAGCTTGCTTAACTTTCTTTCTTGTATACTCCAATAGTAGTTGCACTTGCACCACACCACAGACATCATAATATTATGGGTTTTCAGAATCTTCAAGGAGTGCCCCCATCCAGATGAGAAGCAGAGGTTGCAGTTAAGCATGGAATTAGGTCTCGCTCCCAGGCAGATCAAATTTTGGTTCCAGAACAGGAGGACCCAGATGAAGGTACGTACGTAATATTCTTATATATTAATTGGGTTTGAAACAGTAATAATTATTTATTAATTAATTCATGATGATATTAATATATGGATCAGGCCCAGCACGAAAGAGCTGATAACAGCGCACTCCGGGCAGAGAATGATAAGATACGGTGGGAGAACGTTGCCATCAGGGAGGCCTTGAAAAATGTTATCTGCCCTTCTTGCGGTGTCCCTCCTCCTCTCACTGAAGATTCTTATTACGATGACCAAAAGTTGCGATTGGAGAATGCCCAACTCAAAGAAGAGGTATGAATTGAGATTGATGAAAATTAGGTGACTTCATCAATCAATAATCAAATTTACTTGCATGCAGCTTGATAGAGTATCTAGCATTACAGCTAAGTACATCGGAAGACCAATCTCCCACTTCCCTTCACTTCCGCCTGTTCATCATATATCCTCTCTTGACAGTTCTTTTGGAAGCCAGAGAATGGGATTAGTTGCTCTCGGCCCTTCCCCCACCTTGATCTTGATCTTGATCTTCTACAAGGGGCTTCTTCTAATCCTCCTCATATGCCCAATTTGCCTATTAATTATCAACCAGACATGGATAAGTCCCTCATCTCAAACCTTGCTTCCAATGCCCTCCAAGAATTCCTCACCCTCTTGCATACAAATGAACCCTTGTGGATCAAACCAACTGCCCATGCCAGAGATGTTCTTAATTTTGATACCTATGAAAGAATGTTCCCCAAGCCAAATACGTGCTTCAAGAACCCTAATGTTCGTGTCGAAGCTTCCAGGGATTCATCAATTGTAAGCATGAATAGCTTAACTTTGGTTGACATGTTTATGGACCCAGTAAGTGTTGTTCTTTTTATTTTGGTTAATTATTAGTTCCACAATGCGCGCAATAACTTGACAGTCACCTTCAATTTTTAGTTTTCTGAATTGTTCAAATTTCATGATTGATTGATTTTGCAGAACAAATGGATGGAACTTTTTCCCACTATTGTCTCAGTGGCAACAACTATTGAAGTGATATCCTCTGGGATGATGGGTGGTCACAATGGCTCTTTACAATTGGTAAGAGTTGGAACCAACCAAGTATCATTCAAATTGGATTCCCACACAAGTTTTCTCATGTCCAACATTTTTATTCAGATGTATGAAGAGTTGCAAGTGCTTTCTCCACTTGTTTCTACTCGAGAGTTCTACTTCCTGCGTTACTCTCAGCAAATTGAGCAAGGCACATGGGCTATAGTGAATGTTTCTTATGATTTTCCCCAAGACAACTGGTTTGCTCCTCAATTTCGGTCTCATCGTCTTCCTTCTGGTTGTTTGATCCAGGACTTGGCTAATGGGCATTCCAAGGTAATCTTAGACTATCTTTCTGCTGCTACTAACTTTGACATAATAAATTTAGGTTTAATAAAATTTTTTGTGCCTCAAAAGTAGGTGGATTTTGAATTTAGTCCATGTATTATTTTTTCATTGGTTTTGATTCCTGTGAAATTAAAACTTTTGCCTCTAGTCCTTGTCTTAATTGTGACATAACTAATAGTTTTGTCATGTCAGCACTGCTATATGAGCAAAAATATTATTATTTATGCCATGTTGGGTCGTTGGCTGTCACATGAAAATAAATTTTGGTTTTAGTTCAAGTGAGTAAATTTTGATTATAATTCTTTTACTTTTATTCATTGGCACTCTGTTAAGTGTTGACGTGTCTAACATAACACCACATTAACGTTATCACGCCAGCTTAATTATTATTATTTCAAGTCACTTAGGTTGGCACGTCATAACATTAATTTTTATAAAAGTATTAACATTAATTATCATTAAATTTAACCATTATATTATTTAAATTTTTATTATTATAATATTATAACTATTTTTGTTATAAAATCGACCTCTCCTTTCTTCTTCGTGTTTCTCGATCGCTCCCCCTTCATTTTGCAGAAATCTCGCTTCCTCCTTATTGATAGGGTTCTTGTCTATATTGTAGGCCCAATTGATCAAGGCCCACTAGTTATATTAGAGTAAGAGAGAGAAAGATGTTTATGTTATATAGGGAAAGGGGGAGAACAATGGGGAGATCTTTTGGAAAATCATTGTGTTAGTTATGGATAGAGAGCAATAGCTCTTTATAGGAGCCTAGCTCTGTGGCAGTTTGGAAATCTATTCCACTATAAATCCCTCTTTGCTATCAATAATACTCAAGTTCTTCTTCTCTTAATTTCTTTTACTTGTTCTATTGCTTGATTACCATTTCTGGTTCGTATCAAACTGATCCGACCTGCCGGATACTCGAGGGAGAGCCAGTGATGCCGGAGATGAAAATTCCACTGTTTGATGGAAGGGGAGATGCTTATTGGTGGTTGATCCAGCTGGAGCGTTATTTTGAGGCCAACAGTTGGATCCATGAAGAGATGAAGAATTCAAACCTATGTTTTTCTTCTTCTTTCTCTCACGTTTTCTCCTTTCACCCTCCTGCAATGAATTTCTAAAGTCGTGACCATGATGCCCTCCTCAACACAAAAGAGCATAAAAATTGTTGCAAAAGGAGGAAGCAAAACTGTTGCAGAATGAAGAAAGAACGATGGAGAAAGAGGAAGAAGAAATGATAATTATGTTTTATAAGGAAAAATAGTTATAATATTACAATAATAGAAATTAAAATAATATAATGGTTAAATATAATAATAATTGATATTAATATTTTAAAAATATTTTTTGATGTGGCGATCGCACAACTTAAAATAACAATAATTAACCCGACATGACAATGCTGATGTGGCACGTGACATTTTGTTAGCCACGTCAGTACTTAACAGAATGCCACCGATGATATTGATTAAAATCAAAAGTTTTAAATTTAGCCAAACCAAAGTTTATTTTCATATGTGGCAGCCAACATGACATATTTGCTAACATGGCAGTGCTGACATGATATTCCATTAGCCACGTAAAAAAATAACACCCAATTTTCAACGACTAAAAATTTCATTCCAGGAATTTGTAGTGACCCTTCTTAGTTGTCATGTAGGTTACTTGGATTGAACACGTACAGATTGAAGATAAAACTCTGCCTCATCAGCTTTTCAGAAATCTTATATATGGTGGATTGGCATTTGGAGCAGAAAGATGGCTTGGTACTCTTCAGAGGATGTGTGAAAGACTTGCTTGCCTAATGGTGGCGGTCAATCCAACCCGTGATCTTGGAGGAGGTATATCATTCACACTATCTATGCCATATTTAACTTTCGTCCCTTAATCTGAACACGTGATTCAAATTTCAGTTATTTCTTCACCTGAGGGCAAGAGGAGCATGATGAAACTTGCTCAAAGGATGGTCACCAATTTCTGTGCCAGCATTGGCACATCCCGTGGCTACCGATGGACCACACTTTCTGGGATGAACGAGGTTGGAATCAGAGTCACTGTCCATAAGAGCACAGATCCTGGACAACCTAATGGAGTGGTGCTAAGTGCTACCACTACTATTTGGGTCCCCGTCGATCCACACATTGTGTTCAATTTCTTCAAGGATGAAAGAAAAAGACCTCAGGTTGTAACACGGTAGTCAAGTTAATCAACTCATTTGATGTTTTGACCTTAGAAATTAATGCTTCTAATTTTTTTTATTTTTTTCTTCTAGTGGGATATTCTTTCCAACGGTAATCTTGTACAAGAGGTTGCCCACATAGCAAACGGTTCTCACCCTGGTAACAACATATCAGTTCTTGGAGTAAGAGATTCCTTCATGACCCAATTTAAGTTTGTTTTCCCTTTTATTTCAATTGAAATTTTACCATTTGTACGTTATCCATTTGCATATATAGGCTTTCAATGCCAGTCAGAACAACATGTTAATACTCCAAGAGAGCTGCATAGATTCCTCTGGTGCACTTGTGGTTTATTGCCTAGTTGATCTGCCATCCATCAACATAGCAATGAGTGGTGAAGACCCTTCATACATTCCCCTACTACCATCTGGATTTACCATCTTGCCTGATGGCCGGTCCCGAGCAAAGAAGGAGGAGGAGATGGAGCCTCAACCAGCTCAAACACAAATAGGAGCATAGGGAGGAGTGGGGGTTCACTGATTACAATTGCATTCCGGATACCGATTAGCAACTTGCCATCTGCCAACCTCAACATGGAGTCGGTGACAACTGTTAATAATCTTATTGGCACAACTGTCCAACAAATAAAGGCTTCCTTGAATTGTCCTAGTTCATCATGATTCTGCTTTTGCTACCTACTCTTTTACCATCCTTAAATATGCTTATCATAAGTGGTTCAGACTTCAGACTTCAGACTCTATTCCTTTTGGTGGTATCAATGTGTGCAAGAAGCATTTTTTGGGTTAGTGGGGACTTTGAATGCCTTCTCATCAAAGCGCAAAGGCCTCGTTATTTACTATTGTTGTTGAGGGTGGTGGTAGAGCTAGTCTTTTTTTACTTCAAGGTTGAAGGTTCATTACATTTCATACCAACTACAATTATTTTATTTTATTTTTGCTTTTGGGGATCTTTTATTTTTTGAGTGCATTGTGGGTAAGTCACTAAGTCTTTATTTATTTGTTCGTTGGTTTGTATATCAGCTTTGGAAGTAGTAAAAAAGGTAGTCAAGAAAGCACCATACATGGTCTCTACCAGCCTTCGGTCCATCAAAGATGTGTATGGTTCAGGCATTGACTCCCCGTTCAAACTTCCAAATCATAATTTTGTTAGGAAATTAAATTTCCCCTCATCAAATATGTGAAAACGAAATAAACAAAAAATAATGACACACAAAATTAATAACGGAATTCAGCCAATTATACTTACGTCTTCTACTGAAAAATGGAAATATATAAAGTGCTTACAAACACTTGTAACCTCTCACAACCCATAACCCAATTATTCAAAAAAAAAAAAATGTTTTCTCATAGAGATCTCTCACTAAGTTTCTCTCATAAGCTTATATTTTTCTCTCTGCCTCTTGGAGTACACTCTTCGTTTTTGGGATGGATTTCCCCTTCATCCATTGCCTTCTATTTATAGTGGTTTCCTCCGACCACTTCACTATTGGCTTCTTAAATTTTCTTTGAAAATTTACTGCGCCTGCACAAATTAGGTACCGAAACTTTGTTTTCAAAGTTTGCTACAGGTGCATTTATTTTGGGTGGTTGGGGCACACACAAAATATTGACTAACAATCTCCCACTTGAATACTGATCTCAATCTATCTTCACACCTTGATCAATGCAGCAGCCTTCTCCTGGTCTGTTATTCAAGCAGGTCAACTGAAGTTGAGCACAACTTCAGTTTGTCGATAGTCACCACCTTTGTTAACATATCTGATGGATTCTTGGTTCCTCGAATCTTCTTTAATGTTAGCACCTCATTCTCAAGCAGAGTCTTGATGAAGTGATAACGAAGATCAATGTGCTTTGTTCTGGAATGGAATGCCAAGTTCTTTGCCAGATGTATTGCACTCTGACTATCACTATGCAAAACGCCGCTATCCTGGATGAATCCCAGCTCTATTAACAATCCTTGAAGCTATATCATTTATTTACTGGCTTCTGTTACTGCTACATACTCAGCTTCTATAGTGGATAAGGCAACAATCTTTTGTACCTGCGACATCCAACTAACGGTTGTAGTTCCAACAATGAATATGTAACCAGTGGTACTTCTTCGGTGATTGACTTCACCTCCAAAGTCAGCATCTACGTAGCCTTATACTTTTAATTCCCCTTTAACAAAATACACACACTTCTTTGTAGTGCCTCGTAGACATCTCAAAATCCATTTGACTGCTTCCCAATGAGCTTTACCTGGATTTGACATAAACCTGCTAACAACTCCCACTGCATGGCCAATGTCTGGCCTCGTACAGACCATCGCGTACATCAAACTTCTAATGGCTGAAGCATACAGAACTTTAGCCATGAATTCTCTTTCTTCGCCTCATCACCAGGCACTGATCCTTGGATAGGTGAAAATGGCTGGCCAAGGGTGTGCTGACTGGCTTAGCGTCGCCCATGTTGAATCTTTGCAAAACACGATTGATGTACTCTTTGAGATAACTACAGAATTCCTCTTTGTTTATCTCTCGTGATTTGCATTCAAAGGATCTTCTTTGATGGACCTAAGTCCTTCATGTCAAACTCTTTTGACAACTGCATCTTCCAGCTTCTGATTTCGTCCATATCTGAACCTGCTACTAACATATCATCGACATAAAGTAGAAAAATGATATAATTGGACTTATATCTCTTGAAGAAGCAACAGTGTGGTCAGCATTGCACTTCTAAAAACCTTCCTTGTGCATGCATGAATCCTTCAAACTTTTTATATCACTTTCTTCGAGCTTGTTTCAGGCCATACAAGCTCCTCTTCAATCTGCACACCATATTCTCCTTACCTTTCTCTGAGAAGCCTTTCGGGCTGGTGCATATATATCACATCATCTAAGTCTCCATGAAGAAACGCAGTCTTCACGTCCAACTGCTTAAGGTAGAGTTCTTCACTCGCAACAATACTTAAGACGGACCTGATGGTATTAAGCTTCACAACTGGAGCAAAAATTTAAATTTTTTTCGATTTTTTTATAATCTTTTTTAATTTTTTTTTATTTTTATAATTAATTTTTTTTAAATATAATTTCTATTTTTTTCTCCTTAATTTTTTTCCCTACTTTTATTCCGATTTTTTTTCTAATTTAAAATTTTTTCTTTTTTTTTTCATAATTTGTTTTAAATTTTTTTAGGATTTTTTTTTCTAATTTAATTTTTCCTTTTATTGATTTTTTTATAATTCATTTTTTCTAATTTTTTTAAACATATTTTTTCAATTTTTTTTAAATATATATTTTTTTCTATTTTTTAAAATATTTTATTTATAAATACTTTTATTTTTCTATTTTTTTAAATCTATTTTTTTCCTGATTTTTTTTAAATAATTTTTTCCCTGATTCATTTTTTTTCCAAAATTATTTTTTTGTTTTTCCTTTTAAATATTTGTTTACAATTAATTTTTTTATATTTTTTTAAAATAATTTTTTCCTAAATAAAAAATAATAAAATATATATTAAAAAAATAAATTATAAAAATAAAATTTTTATTTTTATAATTTTTAAAATATTTTTTTCTAATTATTTTTTCCTTATTTTTTTTAATATATAATTTTCTAATTATTTTAAATATTTTTTTATAATTACTTTTTTCCCTAATTGTTATTAAAAAACTTTTTTCTAATTACTTTTTTTTCCTAATTTTCTTTCTAATAATTTTTTTTAAATATATTTTTTCCTACTTTTTTTATAATTTATTTTTTGTTAATACTTTTTTTTGGCTACATCCTTGAATTTGTTTTTTCTATTTTAAATAATAAATTTATACCTATTCTAATTAATAAGGGAAAATTTTGATTTTAGTGTAGTACAATAGTACAAGCCACATGTCAAATTATGGAATTTTTTTTATTTTTTATTTATTTTCTAAAATTTATATATTTTTATTTTAAAATATTTACATTATGGTAAAGATACAATGTTTTGAGAGTCAAACACGACAATCTCTAAATTGACATAAATAGAGGCAGAACTATTCATATTTTCTAATATATTTTTTGGCTACATCCTTGTCTTTGTTTTTTCTATTTTAAATAATAAATCTATATCTATAATAATTAATAAGGGTAATTGTTGATTTTCTACTAAATGGACACGTGTCAGCACCACATGATTTAAGAAGATTAGTTGATCATTAGTAATAATTAAAGAGGAGCACTTAACACATAGTGTTACATCACGTATTGTAATATCATTTTAAAATAAAAATATATATAATTTTTTGCACTCAAAAATATATAATTTTTCTAATTATTTTAAATAATGTTTTATAAATACTTTTTATCCAAATTTTTTTAAATAACTTTTTTCTAATTACTTTTTTTCCCTAATTTTTTAAATTTTTTTTGCTAATAATTTTTTAAGATATATTTTTTTCCTACTTTTTTTCTAGTTTATTTTTTGTTAATACTTTTTTTTCTACATCCTTACCTTTGTTTTTTCTATTTTAAATAATAAATCTATCTATATATATTCTAATTATTAAGAGGAAATTAATATTTTAGTGAAGTACAATAGTGCAAGCCACATGTTAAGTTATGGAAATTATTATTATTATTTTATTTATTTTCTAAAATTTATATTTTTTTTGTTTTAAAATATTTACAATACGGTAAATGTACAATGTTCTGGGAGTCAAACACGCCAATCTCTAAATTGACATAAATAGAGACAGAGCTATTCATATTCTCTGGTTACATCCTTGCCTTTGTGTTTTTTTTTTCTATTTTAAATAATAAATCTATATATATACTAATTAATAAGGGCAATTGTTGATTTTCTACTAAAGGGACACGTGTCAGCACCACATGAAAGAGGATTAGCTTATCATTAGTAATAATCAAAGAGGAACACTTAACTCATAGTGTTATATTACGTATTGTAATATCATTTTAAAATAATATATATATATATATATATATATATATATATATATATATATAATTTTTTGCACTCAAATTATAGATAAGATTGTTTCAATGTTTTTACTGATCACTTCTGTCTATAAATAAAAAAGCCTTGGAGATGAATGAGTACCACCATTATGGGTGGGAAGGAAAGATTGAAGGTAAATTGTGAAATAAGTAAAGAAAATGTTTGACATAGTGGACTTAATTTGGGATAAAGGAAAGAAAAAGTTTGGTAGATATAGAGGCACAATTCAAGTTATTAATGATAACGATGCTATCAATAATAATAATAATTTATGACTCGTGCATCGCACCGGTGAAAAATACTAGTATAATATAATGGTATAAAACGTATAAGTTTAAAAAAAAAATGAGATATCGAGCCCGTAATTGAGATGACCTGAAACATTATATGAATCACTTTTTTTTTTTGACGGTAAAATGAATCACACTTGAAACCATACCAGATCTAATTAATATACATATCAATCGAACCCATATCAATTAGCTTCACATCGAGACGATTAAGTCAAAATAGGATGATTCTTAAACACTCGCGATTCTCTCCGAAAAGAGTTAGTCTAGATTAAATGAAATAACTGGTTCATCACTCGTGATGGTTTTTAGATACACAACCTGATTATTCATATACAGCCCATGTATTGTCACACAGAAAATCAAATATGGTTCTGCTTCAAAAATATTTAAATTTGGATAGATAGTTTTGTGATCTTCTGCTATTTAAATATGTGGTAAGAGAGTTGACAAGAAACTTCTCCTTACAACAAGTAAACACTTGAGAAATGTAGAAACTAACAAATCAAAACCTTATATGTGTGTAGATAGATAGATAGGGTGGGGATCAAGTTACTCAAAGAGTAAGTTTAAACACTTACTCATCATCTACACCGTTTATTTCTTTTTAATTTAACGACTGTGATTAAGTCTAATTATCTCCCATTTCCAACTCTGATGCATTGTGAATAGAACATTGTCAATTATCTGCCGTCATGGATTTTGCTCACCGCCATTGTTGAAGCATATTCTGATTTTTGCTCACCGCTATAATTGAAATTTGAAAAGCATTTTCTGATTTTTGCTCACCACAATCGTGAAGCATCTTCTGGATTATCACTTCACCTATTTGGCATTCACATATTTTTTTTATTTAGAGTTTTGGAGAATTAAATCACAAATTTCATCATGGGCCCAAATTTCTCACTTCATTGATTCCAAAATTTCCACTGATTTTGCAGAACTAAATCACAAATTGAATCATAGGTCTAAAATCACATAACAGTAGCATCTATAGACTATCAATATAAATATTTTTTACATTGCCATTCAATCATAATTTATCACATCATTAAAAATATATAATTCTTATAATATTTACTTTTTTAATATAACATTATCATAATTACCTTTAAATTCATACATAAAATAATTTTTAATTGATGGAAACATAAAAAATCTTCCAAGGAAATTCACATTTGCAAGGTTGCAAACAGAGAAACAAACACACACACCCCTAGGACGGCATAGACATATGTTGTTCACGAATCACCTCGTACCAATTGAACGTAGGATGGGCCCATACCCCTAGGACGGCAAAAACGTATCCCAACTGCCAGTGTGTTCCAACAAACAAGCTCTCAATAGGTCCTCCAATGATTGAATTGTCCTCTCTGATTACCCATCGGTTTGGGGATGATAGGCAGAACTCATTCTCAACTTCGATCCGAAAGCATTTTGCAATTGTCTCCAGAAATTAGAGGTGAATCTAGGATCTCGATCTGAGACAATACTGGATGGCACACCATGCAACCTAACCACTTCATCGATGTAAATCTGGGTTAACTTCTCTAATTTATCACCTTCTCTAATAGGCAAGAAGTGAGCACACTTCGTCAATCTATCAATGACAACCCAAATTGCATCATGCTTCTTAGGAGTCCGTGGTAATCCGACCACAAAATCCATAGCTATACTATCCCATTTCCATTCTGGGATATCTAGAGATTGCAATAATCCTGCTGGTTTTTGATGTTCGATCTTCGCCTTCTGACACACCAGGCAAGATAAGACATACTCCGCTACTTCTTTCTTCATCCTCTTCCACCGAACATTTTCTTCAAATCCTGATACATCTTTGTGGATCCAGGATGGAAACTCAACTTACTTTTATGTGCCTCCTCTAAAATCATCTTCCTAAGCTCTGCATCCTCTGGCACACATATTCTATCTCTAAACCTTAATGCACCATCTGTTCCTCTAGTGAACTCAAACTTTTCCCTCGTCTATTCCTTTACTTATCTCCTGAAGGTACAAATCCTGAATCTGCTTATCCTTGAGATCCTGCATGAAATCACTACTAATAGTGATCCTACCCAAACAAACTTTATTTTCTCTTAACTCCATTCCTATGTTCAGGTCTCGGAATTGTTCTAACAACTCCAACTCCTTAACCATCATTGTGGATACATGCAAGGACTTCCTACTTAAAGCATCTGCTACCACATTGGCCTTCCCAGGATGGTACAGTAACTCAAAATCATAATCTTTGATGAACTCCATCCACCTCCACTGTCTCATGTTCAATTCCTTCTGATAAAAAAGATACTTTAGGCTCTTGTGGTCACTGAAAACATTAAACCTTGCTCCATACAAAAAGTGTCACCAAATCTTCAATGCGAACACTATTGCTGCTAACTCCAAGTCATGAGTCGGATAGTTCCTCTCATGAATTCGCAACTGTCGGGAAGCATAAGCCACTGCTCTTCCCTCTTGCATCAGAACACAACCTAAACCTTGGTATGACGCATCACAGTATACGTCAAACTGTCCTAGAGGGTCAGGTAAGATCAACACAGGTGATGTAGTCAATCTTTCCTTCAGCTTTTGGAAACTCTGCTCACACTTGTCCGTCCACACAAAAGCTGTATCCTTTCTCGTTAACTGCGTCATAGACAGTGCAATCTTAGAGAATCCCTCTATGAACCTCCGATAATATCCAGCAAGTCCTAAGAAACTCCGTATTTCACTCACTGACTTGGGTCGTTCCCATTTAAGAACTGCTTCAACCTTCGCTGGATCTACGGCTATTCCTTCTTTGTTAATTACATGCCCTAGAAATTGTACTTCTTCCAGCCAAAACTCACACTTGGAAAGTTTGGCATAAAGCTGCCTATCTTTCAAGACTCGCAGTACCAATCTCAAATGCTCCTCATGCTCTTCCCGCGTACGAGAGTAGATAAGAATATCGTAGATGAACACAACGACAAACTTATCGAGGAACGGTCTGAAAATTCGGTTCATATAATCCATGAACACGGCTGGCTCATTAGTTACACCGAAAGGCATAACTAAATACTCATAGTGCCCGTACCTCGTCCTAAAAGCCGTCTTGGGTATATCTTCCTTCTTTACTCTAATCACGGTGATACCCGGACCTCAAATCGATCTTAGAGAATATTGACGCTCCTTCAATCGATCCATTAGGTCATCGATTCTAGGCAACGGATATTTGTTTTTAATCGTCACCTTATTCAATCGCCTGTAATCCGTGCACAACCTCGCACTTCCATCCTTCTTCTTAACGAACAACACAGGTGCACCCCAAGGTGAAACGCTCGGCCTCGATGAACTCTTTCCCCATCATATCGTCCAATTGTTCCTTCAACTCAGCTAGTTCCACTGGTGACATCCGATACGGTGCTATAGATATAGGCCCTGTCCCTGGTACGAGATCTTTAGTGAATTCCACTTCTCTTTCTGGTGGCAAACCTGGAACGTCTGGGGGGAAAACTTCAGGAAACTCCCTCACGATAGGCATAGAATCTATGCTGGGGATCTCATTAGCCTCCATTGCAAAAAGCATCACAAACTCCTGAGAGTTGTTACTCCTCAAAGGTACTCCTTCATTGGCAGATACTATACTAGAAGGCTCAAGAAATGATAAGGTCTTACTAGAACAATCTAGCATTACATGGTTAGCCGAAAGCCAATCCATGCCAAGGATAACATCTATCTGCTGCATAGGCAAACAGATAAGGTCTATAACAAAAGCTCGGTTTTCAAGCACTATAGGACATTTTAAGCAAACAGATATGGTAATCAAAGGTTTACTAGTTGGAGTAGATACCGTAAGGGTATAAGGCAATTTAGACACAGTCAATTTCAAATGATCCACACACTCATGCGATATAAAAGAATGAGTAGCGCCTGAGTCAAACAACACATTAGAGAGTTTACCAGCTATCAGGCACAAACCTTGTATAAGATCGCAGATTGAGTGGATTCATCTCCCTCACGGTAAACACCCTTCCAAAGTGGCTTGTGGTCAGTTCTGCCGGGTCACCTCTATGATCTCCGACACTTTTTCCAGTAGTTGTTGATCGTTGTTTAGCCGGCGATCTCATAGCCTCGTGCTATGTGGCCTTGTTTCCCACGGTTGAAACAGTTGGGCCTACTTGGACAGTTGTTGGCATAATGTGGCCCTCCACATCCGAGGCAAACTACATTATGCGATCGGCCTGACCCGTTCATTGCCTGGTCCCGGGTCCTTGCTTCCGCCTGTGCTTAGCATATGGTTTCTGTCTCCACTGAGTATTACTTCCTCCACTACTCTGGATTTTTGTCCGTTTAGGACCCCCGGTCCTCAGTTGTTTTTGTTCATTAGCCATCCTCAAGTATATGCTTTGATAGCAAACCGCATCTCTCTACTAGCTCGGGAAGTATCAGATGTCCAGAGACACTAGTGCCCCGCCGCAGCCTCATCCCCGAGTCCCTCTTCAAACCTTCGCATTGCCGGTCCTCATTAGGGAACCTCGATAGTATTCCGAAAACTTGATCAGCGCCTCAAACCTCGAGGCATACTCGCCGATGCACATGTTGCCCTGCTTGAGATTCGTGAATTCCTTCTCCTTCTCGCGTCTAACTGTATGCGGAAAATACTTCTCAAAGAAGCAATCAGTGAATAGCTTCCAGTTGATCACACTACCCTCAGCTTCCAATAACCTTCTCTTGCCCTTCCACCAGAATTATGCCCCCTCGGACAGCATAAAGGCAGCGTAAGTCACCTTCTTATCCTCTCGGCAGCGCATAGTGTCGAATATCTTTTCAATCTCTTGTATCCACCATTCAACCCTTTCAGGATCATACTCTCCGTGGAACTGAGGTGGCTTTCCATTCATAAAAGTTGTCAATCCGGCATCCTCAGCTGCTGCTGCCCTCCTCTGATTCTTTATCTCGAGCTGCTCCTTGTTCATTTGCAGCATCTCAGCATTTTGTTGGGTTTGCAATAGCAAAGCAGCCGCTATTGTCTCCATTGTGTTTGGAGTCGAAGATGATCCTCCTCCATTGACAGCTCCGATTACTCTTTCTGGAGTCCTTCCTCCACTGTTTGATGGACGTCCTCCTCCACGTGCCATGATTCTGAGTGAAAGAAACCATTCACTCTAATTAGTATGACATATAATACTACATAAGCAAGTATATAAATACCATATGCCATACTAATATTAACTGTTTCGCATTAGGTTCGGACACTCTACCCTACTTCTAAACATAGTCTAAATCCGATGTGGACTCAACTAGACACGGCCAGTAACAACACCTAAACTTAGCAGTCCTTGATTCTGATCGGACATAACCCACAGTCCGTTTTTAGAACCAAACTGCTCTGATACCATAATGAGACACCCCGCTGTGCCTCGGTGTTTTATTTGGAAATAAACTTGATTATTATGTTCTTATTCTTAAACTTATCATGAAAATACGGCGGAATTAAAACTTAAATTATTAAGTAAACATATTCATGTAGAACAGGAATAAGAAAACATGACCATATTAAGCATATGTAAGTGAAATCAGAGTTAAACAAAACACTATTTTTGGAGCATCCCGACAATAGGAGCCCTAACAGGTGTACAAGTTATACAAACGTAAAGGCGGAAAAGATAAAGCGTCGTGACACAGACGCACTGGCCATAACTAGGACTAGACCCTACTCATCATGGGTCACAGCTCGTCCTCCGGCATCCGGCTCGTAAGGAGTTCCGTCCAGCTCCTCCTCGTTCGGCTCATCAACAGGATCTTCGAACACGAGCCATAAAAGATAGAACAAAGCAGAGAAAAGTACAGGGGATAAGAAACATGCTATCATCAAAAGCGGAAAAAGATTCATAGTAAATGATACACTAATTGCCATAGACAATCAACACACATTTCTAACAAGTCATCCTCAAATTAATATATATCCTCCTCTACCCTTTGTCATGATGCAATGCAATGCAGTATGAATGTTTTGCCACAGCCACGTATCCAAATTTCCATCTCAAGTAAATCAGACTATATTTCAAGTCAACCAGACTATGTTTCAAGCCAACCAGACTATGTTTCAAGCCAACCAGACTATGTTTCAAGCCAACCAGACTATGTTTCAAGTCAAACAGACTATGTTTCAAGCCAACCAGACTATGTTTCAAGTCAACCAGACTATGTTTCAAGTCGATCATATGAAAATATCACAGACCATGTTTCAGGTCACCCCCTAGTGCCGTAACCTCTCATCACTATTTCATGAATAAACCCAACAATAATCACATCTCGGTTAGGCACTTCTAAACTCAGATCTCATAAACCCCCGCACACATTACTCTAATTATCATGTATTAATACACATCAAAATCTCTAACCATATATCAAAACATTGTGGAACAAAGCAGTTCAATTATCATCAAGCTATAATACATTCTCACATAAACATATCAATCATCATAAAATATCACAGTAATATCAGCATCAATAAATTCATACATTCCCAATATCATATAAGCAATCCATCACCGATAAACCTACAATCCCCGAATCAACATTGGTTTTACAGAAAAACAACTCCAACGTGATTTTGGTCTTGTCGATTATTCGATTTTCTAGTAGGGTTTGGGTCGCCCTACACAATTAATATATAATCTACTACTTATCGTTCCCGACGGTAGATTGATTCTTTTCCCCCACCGAGTTCTCACCGAACTTCCGAACTCGAAGCTCCTCGTTGCCACACCACAAGTTACCAACACCACCTTCAACCAAGCAACATAATTAAAAATAAATCAAACAAATTCATCTATGCCCTCATTATGCTAGGTTCGGCCATTTAATTCAAATGAGAGCTAGGATTGTTTTCTCAACCTAAGCTTTTGGATACTTATCACTTAGACTCTAGGTAACTTAAATAAATTGGCATAAGTTGAAAATATGGAATAAAAATCATCCAACCACTTAGGGTAGGTTTCGGCCTTGTATAACAAAATAGGCTAGGATTTTCAAATCGACACAACCTCTTAGATCAATGATCTTAGACTATTAAGGAGTATGAATCAAGTACTAGTTTTCACAAAGCAAATCAAAAACATTTTATTTCCTTTAATATAAGTTTCGGCCAACATAATTGAATTGGCTAGAAATTTCTAAACTTTCCAATCTCTTTAGCTTAGCATCCATACATAGTAAGGAGCTTAAAACCATGATCATTTTGGAAAATGAAAAACAAGGCATCCTAGGTCCATAAACCTTAGGTTTCGGCCATCATAGGATTTTTAAGCTAGAAATCTTTAAATCATCCAATCTTTTAGACATAGCATCCTTTGATATTAAGGAGCTCAATCTATAATCATTTTGGAAGAGAAACAACCTAAAACGTTCCAATATTTTTAGATATAGCATCCTTTCACATAAGGAGCTTTAATCCATAATCATCTTGGAAAATAAAAACAACACATCCTAGGTCCAAAACAAATGAGTTTCGGCCATCATAGGAAACTCAATGAAAAAGATTTAAACTTTTCCAATCACTTAAACCTAGCATCCTTTAGTATAAAGGAGCCCTTGGTCATGATCATCTTGGAATAGAATTCAAATATAAATTCATAAAAGCAAAAGTTGAAACAAAATCCAACCTAAACCATAGGCATGGTTTCGGCCTTGCATGGATAAAGGGGTTCGAAATTTTTGTTTTACACAGTCTTTTAGTATGTTGTAATAGGAGTAAAAACAAGAACATAGGAAGTGGTTTCAACTCAAACGGAGTTTTCTACCATTTTTAAGAGTTTTTAGAAGTTTGAGAGCTTAAAGAAAACATAAAGCATAAACTATGAAATGAATGCAAGAACTTGAAAAGAAAACTAAATAGGATCATTACCCTCAAGAAGATGAACAACTTTGATTAAGGAATCAAGTTGAAAAGAGAAGTAAAAACCAAAGCTTTAAAGGTTTGAACGTTTTTTTTAAAAGAAAGGAAGAAGATGAAGAAGAAGAAAAGTGTGAGTGAAGTGATGAAATGGGTATATATAGATGGAGGGAAAGGGGGCACGGTTTTGGAGAGAAAAGGAGAGGAAAAATGAGAGAAAATTGAAGTGGATTGTTGAGGAAGATTGGAGGTATGGGAGGTATGGTGATAAGGTATGGTGTTGTAAGGTGGAGGTAAGGTAGGAGAGAGAAAAGAGTTGAAAAAGTAAAATTTTGAAAAGGTGAGTGATGGTGGTTACTATTTGCCATCACATCATGTCTCTTCTAGTCCTTTCGTTTCCTTTGTGCTCTGCTCCATTGCGCATCAGATGACTTCCCCGATCGTATTTCTCGACGATTTCGCTCGGGTAATACTTAGAATTTGGCCCCGGACGAGATTTTGTGAAAATCTCCATACCCACACAAAACATCCTAAAAACACTAACCGTCTTGTTTACGGGTCAAAATTATGTTTCCGGCTCAAGAAAAAAATATCTTGGTAGAGAAAACGCAGACCGACTTCCGTCTCAATTTTCAGTAGAAAATTTTACTTGTGAGCTATTATCGTAAGGTAGATCAAGAATATGATTTTTATTTTATTACAAACATTTCCTAAACTTCATATTAAAATATAATTACTTATATTTTAATTTATTAACCGCATACCGAAAATCAGTCACATTACATTACTACCCCTCTTAAAAGAAAATTCTGTCCTCGGAATTTACGTACCTTTAAAAGATGTGGATATTGTTGTTGCATATCCGCCTCGCGTTCCCAAGTTGCATCTCCAGTAGCTTCATCCCATAAGATTTTAACCAAAGGAATCTGCCTACCGCGAAGTTCCTTGATCCGTCTATCTGTGATCCTTACAGGTAATACCTCATGCTCCCGGTTCTCTCGCAATTGTATAGACTCAGACTCAATCACATGAGATGGATTACGGTGGTACTTTCTCAATTGAGAAACATGAAAGACGTCATGAACGTTGGAAAGATTAGGTGGCAAGGCAATTTGGTAAGCTACTGGCCCAATTCGTCGAAGAATCTGAAAAGGTCCAATGAAACGAGGAGTAAGTTTTCGGGATTTCATAGCTCTGCCAATTCCAGTTTTTCGAGTAACTCTCAAGAATATGTGATCACTTTCCTGGAATTCTAATGGTCTCCTCCTCTTGTCACTGTAGCTCCTCTGCCTATCTTGTGCTTCCTTCATCTTTTCCCTTATCTTCCTGACTTGTTCCGTAGTCTGTTGTACCACATCCGGACCCAAAACTTGGTTTTCACCAGTCTCATACCAACATAACGGGGTCCTACACTTTCTGCCATACAACGCCTCATATGGTGCCATTCCAATACTGTGGAAACTGTTGTTATAAGTAAATTCAATCAATGGCAAAAACGTATCCCAACTGCCAGTGTGTTCCAACACACAAGCTCTCAATAGGTCCTCCAATGATTGAATTGTCCTCTCTGATTGCCCATCGGTTTGGGGATGATAGGCAGAACTCATTCTCAACTTCGATCCGAAAGCATTTTGCAATTGTATCCAGAAATTAGAGGTGAATCTAGGATCTCGATCTGAGACAATACTGGATGGCACACCATGCAACCTAACCACTTCATCGATGTAAATCTGGGTTAACTTCTCTAATTTATCACCTTCTCTAATAGGCAAGAAGTGAGCACACTTCGTCAATCTATCATTGACAACCCAAATTACATCATGCTTCTTAGGAGTCCGTGGTAATCCGACCACAAAATCCATAGCTATACTATCCCATTTCCATTCTGGGATATCTAGAGATTGCAATAATCCTGCTGGTTTTTGATGTTCGATCTTCGCCTTCTGACACACCAGGCAAGATAAGACATACTCCGCTACTTCTTTCTTCATCCTCTTCCACCAGAACATTTTCTTCAAATCCTGATACATCTTTGTGGATCCAGGATGGAAACTTAACTTACTTTTATGTGCCTCCTCTAAAATCATCTTCCTAAGCTCTGCATCCTCTGGCACACATATTCTATCTCTAAACCTTAATGCACCATCTGTTCCTCTAGTGAACTCAGAAACTTTTCCCTCGTCTATTCCTTTACTTATCTCCTGAAGGTACAAATCCTGAATCTGCTTATCCTTGAGATCCTGCATGAAATCACTACTAATAGTGATCCTACCCAAACAAACTTTATTTTCTCTTAACTCCATTCCTATGTTCAGGTCTCGGAATTGTTCTAACAACTCCAACTCCTTAACCATCATTGTGGATACATGCAAGGACTTCCTACTTAAAGCATCTGCTACCACATTGGCCTTCCCAGGATGGTACAGTAACTCAAAATCATAATCTTTGATGAACTCCATCCACCTCCACTGTCTCATGTTCAATTCCTTCTGATAAAAAAGATACTTTAGGCTCTTGTGGTCACTGAAAACATTAAACCTTGCTCCATACAAAAAGTGTCACCAAATCTTCAATGCGAACACTATTCTTTGCTAACTCCAAGTCATGAGTCGGATAGTTCCTCTCATGAATTCGCAATCTGTCGGGAAGCATAAGCCACCGCTTCTTCCCTCTTGCATCGTAACACAACCTAAACCTTGGTATGACGCATCACAAGATACGTCAAACTGTCCTAGAGGGTCAGGTAAGATCAACACAGGTGATGTAGTCAATCTTTCCTTCGACTTTTGGAAACTCTGCTCACACTTGTCCGTCCACACAAAAGCTGTATCCTTTCTCGTTAAGCTGCGTCATAGACAGCGCAATCTTAGAGAATCCCTCTATGAACCTCCGATAATATCCAGCAAGTCCTAAGAAACTCCGTATTTCACTCACTGACTTGGGTCGTTCCCATTTAAGAACTGCTTCAACCTTAGCTGGATATACGGCTATTCCTTCTTTGTTAATTACATGCCCTAGAAATTGTACTTCTTCCAGCCAAAACTCACACTTGGAAAGTTTGGCATAAAGCTGCCTATCTTTCAAGACTCGCAGTACCAATCTCAAATGCTCCTCATGCTCTTCCCGCGTACGAGAGTAGATAAGAATATCGTCGATGAACACAACGACAAACTTATCGAGGAACGGTCTGAAAATTCGGTTCATATAATCCATGAACACGGCTGGCGCATTAGTTACACCGAAAGGCATAACTAAATACTCATAGTGCCCGTACCTCGTCCTAAAAGCCGTCTTGGGTATATCTTCCTTCTTTACTCTAATCTGGTGATACCCGGACCTCCAATCGATCTTAGAGAATATTGACGCTCCCTTCAACTGATCCATTAGGTCATCGATTCTAGGCAACGAATATTTGTTTTTAATCGTCACCTTATTCAACTGCCTGTAATCCGTGCACAACCTCGCACTTCCATCCTTCTTCTTAACGAACAACACCGGTGCACCCCAAGGTGAAACACTCGGTCTGATGAACTCTTTCCCCATCATATCGTCCAATTGTTCCTTCAACTCAGCTAGTTCCACTGGTGACATCCGATACGGTGCTATAGATATAGGCCCCTGCCCCCTGTACGAGATCTATAGTGAATTCCACTTCTCTTTCTCGGTGGCAAACCTGGAACGTCTGGGGGAAAACTTCGTGAAACTCCCTCACGATAGGCATAGAATCTATGCTGGGGATCTCATTAGCCTCCATTGCAAAAAGCATCACAAACTCCTGAGAGTTGTTACTCCTCAAAGGTACTCCTTCATTGGCAGATACTATACTAGAAGGCTCAAGAAATGATAAGGTCTTACTAGAACAATATAGCATTACATGGTTAGCCGAAAGCCAATCCATGCCAAGGATAACATCTATCTGCTGCATAGGCAAACAGATAAGGTCTATAACAAAAGCTCGGTTTTCAAGCATTATAGGACATTTTAAGCAAACAGATATGGTAATCAAAGGTTTACTAGTTGGAGTAGATACCGTAAGGGTATAAGGCAATTTAGACACAGTCAATTTCAAATGATCCACACACTCATGCGATATAAAAGAATGAGTAGCGCCTGAGTCAAACAACACATTAGAGAGTTTACCAGCTATCAGGCACAAACCTTGTATAAGATCAGCAGATTGCGTGGATTCATCTCCCCTCACGGTAAACACCCTTCCAGTGGCTTGTGGTCCGGTTCGTTGGGTCACCTCTATGATCTCCGACACTTTTTCCAGTAGTTGTTGATTGTTGTTTAGCCGTAGATCTGCAGCCTCATGCTATGTGGCCTTGTTTCCCACAGTTGAAACAGTTGGGCCTACTTGGACAGTTGTTGGCATAATGTGGCCCTCCACATCCGAGGCAAACTACATTATGCGATCGCACGACCCGTTCCCGCCGCTGGTCCCGGGTCCTTGCTTCGCCCAGGCTTAGCATATGGTTTCCGTCTCCACCGAGAATTACTTCCTCCACGCCCGGGAAATTTGACCGATTAGGACCCCCGGTCCCCAGATTGTTTTTGTTCATTAGCCATCCTCAAGTCTATGCTTTCGATAGCACTGCATCTCTCTACTAGCTCGGGAAGTATCAGATGTCCGAGAGACACTACAGCCCGCTGCAGCTCATCCCCGAGTCCCTCTTCAAACCTTCTGCATTGCCGGTCCTCATTAAGGAACCGCTGATAGTATTCCCAAAACTTGATCAGCGCCTCAAACCTCGAGGCATACTCGCCGACGCAGACATGTTGCCCCGCTTGAGATTCGTGAATTCCTTCTCCTTCTCGCGTCTAATCAGACGCGGAAAATACTTCTCAAAGAAGCAATCGGTGAATAGCTTCCAGTTGATCACACTACCCTCGACTTCCAATAACCTTCTCTTGCCCTTCCACTGAATTCTGCCCCTCGGTCAGCATAAAGGCAGCGTAAGTCACCTTATTTTCCTCTCGGCAGCGCATAGTGTCGAACATCTTTTCAATCTCTTGTATCCACCATTCAGCCCTTTCAGGATCATACTCTCCGTGGAACTGAGGTGGCTTTCCATTCATAAAAGTTGTCAATCCGGCATCCTCAGCTGCTGCTGCCCTCCTCTGATTCTTTATCTCGAGCTGCTCCTTGTTCATTTGCAGCATCTCAAAGATTCTCGTTGGGTTTGCAATAGCAAAGCAGCCGCTATTGTCACCATTGTGTTTGGAGTCGAAGATGATCCTCCTCCATTGACAGCTCCGATTACTCTTTCTGGAGTCCTTCCTCCACTGTTTGATGGACGTCCTCCTCCACGTGCCATGATTCTGAGTGAAAGAAACCATTCACTCTAATTAGTATGACATATAATACTACATAAGCAAGTATATAAATACCATATGCCATACTAATATTAACTGTTTCGCATTAGGTTCGGACACTCTACCCCACTTCTAAACATAGTCTAAATCCGATGTGGACTCAACTAGACACGGCCAGTAACAACACCTAAACTTAGCAGTCCTTGATTCTGATCGGACATAACCCACAGTCCGTTTTTAGAACCAAACTGCTCTGATACCATAATGAGACACCCCGCTGTGCCTCGGTGTTTTATTTGGAAATAAACTTGATTATTATGTTCTTATTCTTAAACTTAACATGAAAATACGGCGGAATTAAAACTTAAATTATTAAGTAAACATATACATGTAGAACAGGAATAAGAAAACATGACCATATTAAGCATATGTAAGTGAAATCAGAGTTAAACAAAACACTGTTTTGGAGCATCCCGACAATAGGAGCCCTAATAGGTGTACAAGTTATACAAACGTAAAGGCGGAAAAGATAAAGCGTCGTGACACCGACGCACTGGCCATAACTAGGACTAGACCCTACTCATCATGGGTCACAGCTCGTCCTCCGGCATCCGGCTCGTAACGAGTTCCGTCCAGCTCCTCCTCGTTCGGCTCATCAACAGGATCTTCGAACACGAGCCATAAAAGATAGAACAAAGCAGAGAAAAGTACAGGGGATAAGAAACATGCTATCATCAAAAGCGGAAAAAGATTCATAGTAAATGATACACTAATTGCCATAGACAATCAACACACATTTCTAACAAGTCATCCTCAAATTAATATATATCCTCCTCTACCCTTTGTCATGATGCAATGCAATGCAGTATGAATGTTTTGCCACAGCCACGTATCCAAATTTCCATCTCAAGTAAATCAGACTATATTTCAAGTCAACCAGACTATGTTTCAAGTCAACCAGACTATGTTTCAAGCCAACCAGACTATGTTTCAAGCCAACCAGACTATGTTTCAAGTCAAACAGACTATGTTTCAAGCCAACCAGACTATGTTACAAGTCAACCAGACTATGTTTCAAGTCGATCATATGAAAATATCACAGACCATGTTTCAGGTCACCCCCTAGTGCCGTAACCTCTCATCACTATTTCATGAATAAACCCAACAATAATCACATCTCGGTTAGGCACTTCTAAACTCAGATCTCATGAACCCCCGCACACATTACTCTAATTATCATGTATTAATACACATCAAAATCTCTAACCATATATCAAAACATTGTGGAACAAAGCAGTTCAATTATCATCAAGCTATAATACATTCTCACATAAACATATCAATCATCATAAAATATCACAGTAATATCAGCATCAATAAATTCATACATTCCCAATATCATATAAGCAATCCATCACCGATAAACCTACAATCCCCGAATCAATATTGGTTTTACAGAAAAACAACTCCAACGTGATTTTGGTCTTGTCGATTATTCGATTTTCTAGTAGGGTTTGGGTCGCCCTATGATAAGCCTCTGGCTCATCTAGTTTTATAGCTAGTATGACCAGGGTTTTGTGCAAATTATATCGTATTTTCACCCAAATTAGATTAGATTGTCCTCAAGAAAGGTTTTGAGTCTCTAGAGTAGTTTTAAGTTAATTTAGCTAGTTTGGAGTTAAATAATACACTTATAGCTATTTCTTTGTTTTCAGGTTAAGTGAAAGTCAAGAGAATAAGGAAACAGGGGATTCGCCCCGCGAAAGCCATGCTCGCCACGTGACCCCGAAGCCTGACTGTTCCAAGAAATTGCTAAGTCTCTGGTTCGCCCCGCGAAGAAGATCTCGCCCCGCGAGTCTTGCAAACTTGAAAAAGTCAGAGACGATCACGGCTTGCCCGTGTTGAAAGTCATGGCCGTGGCAGTTTTGAAGTTGAAGAGTTTCGCCTCGCGAGCATCCATTCGCCTCGCGAGTCTGGAAGTCAGAGAGCATCACGGTTGGGGCCTGATGGCCATAACGGGCGTAAGGAGGAAACTCTTCATATCCTCGCCTCGCGAGCAACACTTCGCCTCGCGAGAATGCCAAAGGTTGCTGCCAGTTCATGAAATTCGCCACGCGAATGTGTGCTCGCCTCACGAGCTAACCAATTTCAGAATTTGTATAAAAGGTTGTTCTTAACATTTTCTAAAGACACTTGCTTCTCCATTGTTTAGTTTTACGTTTTTCTCTGTGTAATTTCGTTTGTTATGGAGAACTAAGTTCTAGGATTAGTCTACTGTTTAAGGATTCTATATACTTGAGGTTTTGTAAATCCCTATTTTAATTGCTTTTCCCTTTTCAATACCATATTGCACATTTCTGTTTGTTATTTCAGGAGTGTGTAGTATTGTATTGATTTGTTTCAGTGATGTTAATTTCCTATACATAATCGCGTTTTTTATTTCGCGTGTGTTCATTCATGTTCGTTTGTTCATGAGCGCTTAACCCCGTTTGTTATTTCGGGAATAGGAACTTGCATCCATAGTAGCAATTATGTTGTTAGTTGTTAATGTAACTGAAAGGGGATTAGAATCTGCTTAGGGCTTGGGATTGCATTAACCAAGGATAGTTGAATTCTTGACTGTAGATTAATCGTTGTTTGATATTTGATAATCTCTCTTCAACTCCCCTGTTTTTAATTGCTCTGTTTTGTTTGTTTCTTATTTGCACTCCATCCAAACCCCCCCAAAACTGATTTTTGTGTAAGATAATATTCTCAGAGTCCTTGAGAGACGACATCCGAGTTGTCGCACTATACTACAGTTTTAAACCCGCTCGTCCTTTTTGGCGCGTGCGCGACAGCGCGACCAAAAATTGGCGCCGTTGCCGGGGACTCTGAGTTGTTATTTTTCGCAACTTGTTTTATTTTATTTTTCTTTCTTTCTTTTATTTTCTGTTCTGTTTTGAATTGGTCTGGCTACTAGGTCTCATTGCCCTGAACTGTGTGATTTTGACCCATAAATTGAAAGAACATTGCACACACTCCGTAGGGAATTTCGGGCTAGCACTAGTAGTGATTCCAATTTTAAAACTGCTTTTGAAAACATGGGAGACCAAAGGACTTTGAGCCCCTGATGTGAATTACAATGGTTTGTGCATTGCTTATCCTGGTGCTGACACTCCTTTTGAGTTAAAATCTGGGCTAATCCATTTGTTGCCAAGATTTAATGGTCTTGCAGGTGAAGATCCACACAAGCACTTGAAGGAGTTCCAAGTTGTCTGCTCCACAACTTTGAGGCCAGAAGGAGTAACTGAGGATCATATCAAGTTGAAGGCTTTTCCATTCTCACTCCAGGGAGCTGCAAAGGATTGGCTTTTATACCTTGCGCCGAATTCCATTACCACATGGAATGACTTGAAGAAGCTCTTCCTGGAGAAATATTTTCCTGCCTCCAGAGCCGCTGCAATAAGGAAAGAAATCTGTGGAATAAGGCAAGGAAATGAGTCGCTAGCTGAGTATTGGGAGAGGTTCAAGCAATTGACATCTAGTTGCCCCCAGCACCAAATTTCTGAACAGCTCCTCATCCAATATTTTTATGAAGGATTGCAGCCGATGGATAGGAATATTTTGGATCTTGCCAGTGGGGGAGCATTGGTTGACAAGACTCCATCTGCTGCCAAGCAACTCATTGAGAACATGTCATTAAATTCCCAGCAATTCACTACAAGAAGAAATTCTGTTGAGATTAGAGGTGTACATGAGGTCCGCACTTCCTCTTCCAGCCATGACCGTGATGATAGAATTGACAGGCTCACTTCCTTGGTAGAGAAATTGGCAATGGATAGGGTGCAGCCTGCGGTATTGTGTGGCATGTGCAGTTCTCCTGAGCACCCATATGAAGCTTGTCCTATTTTGCAAGGAGGATCAATTACTGAATCACCTCAAGCCTTTGCAGTCCATCCGTATAATCAGGGCAATAACAACAGAAATGATACAAGATTCCCGATCTTTCAACAAATAGGTACCATCCCGCTGGAGTAATCATCCTAATCTGCGGTATGGGAACTCATCCCAACAACCGATGGCACCTCGTAATCCTCCGGTGACCACTTCGCACCGTCCGGACCTTGATTGATGACATGTGCAAGCAAATAACTTCACAATTGAATGCACAAATGACTACACTTTTCCAAAGAAGCAAATGGGACAGTTCCAGGCACGATTCCTGTGCCTCACAGCACAATTTCAGCAGAGAACGGATGCGAGTATTCAGGCATTGCATACACAGATTGGACAGATGGCCACGGACATAAATAACATAAAGCAAGGTCAAAGAACAACCCAGCTGCCAAGACTGACAAAGTGATAAATCCTAATGCCTCCAACCCTAATGTGAGTTCCATATCTCCGAGGTCCGGAAAGGTTGTTGAGGCCACTTGGAAAGGATGAAGAAACTATGAAGGCCACTCCCGAGCCTCTCTGTTGAGGTTACTCCTGAACCTGTGGTTGAAGTTGAAACCGAGAAGGTATATAGACCACCCATCCCATTCCCACACAGATTACAGAAAAATTTGAAGAGTGGTGGTGAAGATAAGGAGAAGGAAATTCTTGATGTTTTAAGAAAGGTAGGTGTTAATATCCCTCTATTGGATGTGATCAAGCAAGTGCCCAAGTATGCCAAATTTCTCAAGGACCTATGCACCAACAAGAGGAAGATGAAGACTAATGAGAGGGTTGACTTGGGAAGAAATGTCTCAGCGCTTATCCAGTCTAAGCCAGAAAGAGTTGTTGCTTTCACCCAGGCACTGCCACCGAAGTGCAAGGATCCAGGCACCTTCACTATCCCATGCACTATTGGGGAAAAGAAGTTTGAAAACTGCATGTTGGACTTGGGAGCATCTATCAATGTCATGCCTACCTCCATCTTTAACAAACTGGATCTTGGTCCTTTGAAGTACACAGTATCACCATTCGGTTGGCCAATGCAACCAGTGCCCGCCCCATGGGAATGGTGGAAGATGTGCTAGTGCAAGTTGATGATCTGATCTTCCTAGCTGATTTCTACATCTTGGACATGGCAGGCGAGACACACTCCAGTAAATCACCAATCATCCTGGGCCGACCATTCATGAAGACGGCCAAGACTAACATTGATGTGGATGATGGGACCATGTCTATGAAGTTTGGGGATATAGTTGCAAAGTTTAACATATTTGATGCCATGAAATATCCAGTGGAAGAGCACTCTGTATTCCACATAGAGCTGATCTCTGAGACTATTGAGGACAACCATGAGAAATTGTTTTCTAATTTTCCACTTAATTCTGGTTGTGATGATATTTTTTCTTGTCTTGATTGTACTAACGCTAACCATTTTGTGGTTTGTGCTGAGGTTGCTGCATGTTTAGTAGGTGATAAAATTGTCAGTGCAGTGGATGAAAAACATGAAGAAGATGAAGCAGCACCGGAGGCCCTCTCTACCCCTTTGGCCTTAGACTGCAAGGAATGGGATCCAGGTGACAGCTCCCGCTTACACTGCACTTGATCAGGGAGTACTCTTTTCCTTTCCCTCACTATGATCTTATAATTCTGTTGTTCATTGGGGACAATGCATGATTGATAAGTGTGGGGGAGGGAACTAGTTGTAGTTTTTCTTTTCTTTGAATAAAGTTTTCTTTTCTTTGAATAAAGCTCCTGAATAATTTGAGAAGCTCAGGAGCATTTGTGTGTTGAGTCTTTTGTTGGCAAGTTTGTTAGATTTTGATTGATGTTGCACAGATTGCTTGCATGATTGATATGTGATGATTCCCCCTAGGCTGAAAAAAAAAAAAATTTGTGATTCCCATGTGAAATTGAAAACTGAACTTTGGGATTTTGTTATGATGGCATGATGAATGATAAGTTTGGGGTGATAGGAAGCACACACTAGGGATAGTATCTCTTTCAAACAATTTGCATGAATGTCCAGGTGAGGTTTTGAGCCTCCAACATGTTTTAAACTGTGTGAAAATCGCTTTCAAGTTGCACTTCCCTGGATTTGATTGAATCTCTTTTTGGTTTGTATGATTATATGTGTGTAGCAAATGATTTAGGCATTTTCTTTGTAAATAGCTACTTGGCCTGAATAAACCAATTCCTAATGCATGTTCCCTAGTTAGCCCTTTTGAGCCTATTAGCCTGTTAATTCTTGATAACCTAATGTTATAAGCCCAAAAATCTGGAAAACCATGTTAACCCGATCTTAGGATTAGGAGAGCATGTAATCTTAGAATGGGTGCAAGAAACTAAAGTTTGGGGTGGCTGCAAGGTGCAATGTGTTGTTTGGTATTAGTAAAAAGAAAAAAAGAAAAAAAACAAGAAAAGTGAAAAAAAAAAGAAAAAAAAAAGAAGAAGAAAAAAAAATAAAAAAATAAAAAATGCAAAAATGCCAAAAAGAAATAAAAAGGGCTGTAGCCACCCAGAAGTGTAAAGAAAAAAATTAAAGAAAGGAACTTGAGTGAATTTCAAAGTGTAAATATAGTTCATGCTCTCTTAGCTCCTAGGGTCTTCAGCTTAGTTCCTTTTGTATATCCTACCCTTAGCCAGGCCCCATTACAACCCATAAAAGACCTTCTGATGTTGCTTGCATGTTTTCTGTGGGAGCCATTTTGAGATGAAAATCAAATTTTTGGGAAGTGTTCTTGAAAAGTGAAACTGAGTGCAAATTGTTAGCCTGACATAAACTGAGTGACCGAGTGAACAAATAATGCCCTTGTGAAGAAGGCAGTTGTTTGGATTTGGTGATCTCCCTCTTGTGTGTGACTTAGATCCCCTGCTTAGATTTCTGATTGTTTTCATGATGAAACTCTCAACTGTTTAGAATAAATGAATGTGGGGATTGCTCTGTTTGAAAAGGGGGAAACAATGAAGAAAAATTGTTTTTGATGTATTGCTTGAATGTGTGCAGTGTTGATTGGATCTTTTAAGCTTGCCAGGTCTTGAGTCTTTTTGATTTTTGAGTCTTAGTTTGCTTGGGGATAAGCAAAGTTTAAGTTTGGGGTATTTTGATAAGCCTCTGGCTCATCTAGTTTTATAGCTAGTATGACCAGGGTTTTGTGCAAATTATATCGTATTTTCACCCAAATTAGATTAGATTGTCCTCAAGAAAGGTTTTGAGTCTCTAGAGTAGTTTTAAGTTAATTTAGCTAGTTTGGAGTTAAATAATACACTTATAGCTATTTCTTTGTTTTCAGGTTAAGTGAAAGTCAAGAGAATAAGGAAACAGGGGATTCGCCCCGCGAAAGCCATGCTCGCCACGCGACCCCGAAGCCTGACTGTTCCAAGAAATTGCTAAGTCTCTGGTTCGCCCCGCGAAGAAGGTCTCGCCCCGCGAGTCTTGCAAACCCGAAAAAGTCAGAGACGATCACGGCTTGCCCGTGTTGAAAGTCATGGCCGTGGCATTTTTGAAGTTGAAGAGTTTCGCCTCGCGAGCATCCATTCGCCTCGCGAGTCTGGAAGTCAGAGAGCATCACGGTTGGGGCCTGATGGCCATAACGGGCGTAAGGAGGAAACTCTTCATATCCTCGCCTCGCGAGCAACACTTCGCCTCGCGAGAATGCCAAAGGTTGCTGCCAGTTCATGAAATTCGCCTCGCGAATGTGTGCTCGCCTCGCGAGCTAGCCAATTTCAGAATTTGTATAAAAGGTTGTTCTTAACATTTTGTAAAGACACTTGCTTCTCCATTGTTTAGTTTTACATTTTTCTCTGTGTAATTTCGTTTGTTATGGAGAACTAAGTTCTAGGATTAGTCTACTATTTAAGGATTCTATATACTTGAGGTTTTGTAAATCCCTATTTTAATTGCTTTTCCCTTTTCAATACCATATTGCACATTTCTGTTTGTTATTTCAGGAGTGTGTAGTATTGTATTGATTTGTTTCAGTGATGTTAATTTCCTATACATAATCGCGTTTGTTATTTCGCGTGTGTTCATTCATGTTCGTTTGTTCATGAGCGCTTAACCCCGTTTGTTATTTCGGGAATAGGAACTTGCATCCATAGTAGCAATTACGTTGTTAGTTGTTATCAGAATCGAAAGGGGATTAGAATCTGCTTAGGGCTTGGGATTGCATTAACCAAGGATAGTTGGGAATTCTTGACAGTAGATTAATCGTTGTTTGATATTTGATAATCTCTCTTCAACTCCCCTGTTTTTAATTGCTCTGTTTTGTTTGTTTCTTATTTGCACTCCATCCAAACCCCCCCAAAACTGATTTTTGTGTAAGATAATATTCTCAGAGTCCTTGAGAGACGACATCCGAGTTGTCGCACTATACTACGTTTTAAACCCGCTCGTCCTTTTTTGCGCGCGCTGCGATGAAAGCACGACTAAAATTGGCGCGCCGTTGTCGGGGACTCGAGTTGTTATTTTTCGCAACTTGTTTTATTTTATTTTTCTTTCTTTCTTTTATTTTCTGTTCTGTTTTGAATTGGTCTGGCTACTAGGTCTCATTGCCCTGAACTGTGTGATTTTGACCCATAAATTGAAAGAACATTGCACACACTCCGTAGGGAATTTCGGGCTAGCACTAGTAGTGATTCCAATTTTAAAACTGTTTTTGAAAACATGGGAGACCAAAGGACTTTGAGGCAGCTTGCTGCCCCTGATGTGAATTACAATGGTTTGTGCATTGCTTATCCTGGTGCTGACACTCCTTTTGAGTTAAAATCTGGGCTAATCCATTTGTTGCCAAGATTTAATGGTCTTGCAGGTGAAGATCCACACAAGCACTTGAAGGAGTTCCAAGTTGTCTGCTCCACAACTTTGAGGCCGTAAGGAGTAATCGAGGATCATATCAAGTTGAAGGCTTTTCCATTCTCACTCCAGGGAGCCGCAAAGGATTGGCTTTTATACCTTGCGCCGAATTCCATTACCACATGGAATGACTTGAAGAAGCTCTTCCCGGAGAAATATTTTCCCGCCTCCGAGCCGCCGCAATAAGGAAAGAAATCTGTGGAATAAGGCAAGGAAATGAGTCGCTAGCCGAGTATTGGGAGAGGTTCAAGCAGCTTGACATCTAGTTGCCCCCAAAGACCAAATTTCTGAACAGCTCCTCATCCAATATTTTTATGAAGGATTGCAGCCGATGGATAGGAATATTTTGGATCTTGCCGTGTGGGGAGCATTGGTTGACAAGACTCCATCTCACGCCAAGCAACTCATTGAGAACATGTCATTAAATTCCCAGCAATTCACTACAAGAAGAAATTCTGTTGAGATTAGAGGTGTACATGAGGTCCGCACTTCCTCTTCCAGCCATGACCGTGATGATAGAATTGACAGGCTCACTTCCTTGGTAGAGAAATTGGCAATGGATAGGGTGCAGCCTGCGGTATTGTGTGGCATGTGCAGTTCTCCTGAGCACCCATATGAAGCTTGTCCTATTTTGCAAGGAGGATCAATCATCTTGAATCACCTCAAGCCTTTGCAGTCCATCCGTATAATCAGGGCAATAACCAGAACAGATACAACATTCCAGATCTTTCAACAAATAGGTACCATCCCAGCTGGAGTAATCATCCTAATCTGCGGTATGGGAACTCATCCCAACAACCGATGGCACCTCAGAATCCTCCAGTGACCACTTCTGCACCGTCCGGACCTTCAGTTGATGACATGTGCAAGCAAATAACTTCACAATTGAATGCACAAATGACTACACTTTTCCAGCAGCAAATGGGACAGTTCCGCACGCGATTCCAGGCCTCACAGAGCACAATTTCAGCAGAGAACGGATGCGAGTATTCAGGCATTGCATACACAGATTGGACAGATGGCCACAGACATAAATAACATAAAGCAAGGTCAAAGAACAACCCAGCTGCCAGCACAGCCAGTGATAAATCCTAATGCCTCCAACCCTAATGTGAGTTCCATATCTCTGAGGTCTGGAAAGGTTGTTGAGGCCACTTCTGGAAAGGATGAAGAAACTATGAAGGCCACTCCCGAGCCTCTTGTTGAGGTTACTCCTGAACCTGTGGTTGAAGTTGAAACCGAGAAGGTATATAGACCACCCATTCCATTCCCACACAGATTACAGAAAAATTTGAAGAGTGGTGGTGAAGATAAGGAGAAGGAAATTCTTGATGTTTTAAGAAAGGTAGGTGTTAATATCCCTCTATTGGATGTGATCAAGCAAGTGCCCAAGTATGCCAAATTTCTCAAGGACCTATGCACCAACAAGAGGAAGATGAAGACTAATGAGAGGGTTGACTTGGGAAGAAATGTCTCAGCGCTTATCCAGTCTAAGCCAGAAAGAGTTGTTGCTTTCACCCAGGCACTGCCACCGAAGTGCAAGGATCCAGGCACCTTCACTATCCCATGCACTATTGGGGAAAAGAAGTTTGAAAACTGCATGTTGGACTTGGGAGCATCTATCAATGTCATGCCTACCTCCATCTTTAACAAACTGGATCTTGGTCCTTTGAAGTACACAGGTATCACCATTCAGTTGGCCAACAGAACCAGTGCCCGCCCCATGGGAATGGTGGAAGATGTGCTAGTGCAAGTTGATGATCTGATCTTCCCAGCTGATTTCTACATCTTGGACATGGCAGGCGAGACACACTCCAGTAAATCACCAATCATCCTGGGCCGACCATTCATGAAGACGGCCAAGACTAACATTGATGTGGATGATGGGACCATGTCTATGAAGTTTGGGGATATAGTTGCAAAGTTTAACATATTTGATGCCATGAAATATCCAGTGGAAGAGCACTCTGTATTCCACATAGAGCTGATCTCTGAGACTATTGAGGACAACCATGAGAAATTGTTTTCTAATTTTCCACTTAATTCTGGTTGTGATGATATTTTTTCTTGTCTTGATTGTACTAACGCTAACCATTTTGTGGTTTGTGCTGAGGTTGCTGCATGTTTAGTAGGTGATAAAATTGTCAGTGCAGTGGATGAAAAACATGAAGAAGATGAAGCAGCACCGGAGGCCCTCTCTACCCCTTTGGCCTTAGACTGCAAGGAATGGGATCCAGGTGACAGCTCCCGCTTACACTGCACTTGATCAGGGAGTACTCTTTTCCTTTCCCTCACTATGATCTTATAATTCTGTTGTTCATTGGGGACAATGCATGATTGATAAGTGTGGGGGAGGGAACTAGTTGTAGTTTTTCTTTTCTTTGAATAAAGTTTTCTTTTCTTTGAATAAAGCTCCTGAATAATTTGAGAAGCTCAGGAGCATTTGTGTGTTGAGTCTTTTGTTGGCAAGTTTGTTAGATTTTGATTGATGTTGCACAGATTGCTTGCATGATTGATATGTGATGATTCCCCCTAGGCTGAAAAAAAAATTGTGATTCCCATGTGAAATTGAAAACTGAACTTTGGGATTTTGTTATGATGGCATGATGAATGATAAGTTTGGGGTGATAGGAAGCACACACTAGGGATAGTATCTCTTTCAAACAATTTGCATGAATGTCCAGGTGAGGTTTTGAGCCTCCAACATGTTTTAAACTGTGTGAAAATCGCTTTCAAGTTGCACTTCCCTGGATTTGATTGAATCTCTTTTTGGTTTGCATGATTATATGTGTGTAGCAAATGATTTAGGCATTTTCTTTGTAAATAGCTACTTGGCCTGAATAAACCAATTCCTAATGCATGTTCCCTAGTTAGCCCTTTTGAGCCTATTAGCCTGTTAATTCTTGATAACCTAATGTTATAAGCCCAAAAATCTGGAAAACCATGTTAACCCGATCTTAGGATTAGGAGAGCATGTAATCTTAGAATGGGTGCAAGAAACTAAAGTTTGGGGTGGCTGCAAGGTGCAATGTGTTGTTTGGGATTAGGAAAAAGAAAAAAAGAAAAAAAACAAGAAAAGTGAAAAAAAAAAGAAAAAAAAAAGAAGAAGAAAAAAAAATAAAAAAATAAAAAAATGCAAAAATGCCAAAAAGAAATAAAAAGGGCTGTAGCCACCCAGAAGTGTAAAGAAAAAAATTAAAGAAAGGAACTTGAGTGAATTTCAAAGTGTAAATATAGTTCATGCTCTCTTAGTTCCTAGGGTCTTCAGCTTAGTTCCTTTTGTATATCCTACCCTTAGCCAGGCCCCATTACAACCCATAAAAGACCTTCTGATGTTGCTTGCATGTTTTCTGTGGGAGCCATTTTGAGATGAAAATCAAATTTTTAGGAAGTGTTCTTGAAAAGTGAAACTGAGTGCAAATTGTTAGCCTGACATAAACTGAGTGACTGAGTGAACAAATAATGCCCTTGTGAAGAAGGCAGTTGTTTGGATTTGGTGATCTCCCTCTTGTGTGTGACTTAGATCCCCTGCTTAGATTTCTGATTGTTTTCATGATGAAACTCTCAACTGTTTAGAATAAATGAATGTGGGGATTGCTCTGTTTGAAAAGGGGGAAACAATGAAGAAAAACTGTTTTTGATGTATTGCTTGAATGTGTGCAGTGTTGATTGGATCTTTTAAGCTTGCCAGGTCTTGAGTCTTTTTGATTTTTGAGTCTTAGTTTGCTTGGGGACAAGCAAAGTTTAAGTTTGGGGTATTTTGATAAGCCTCTGGCTCATCTAGTTTTATAGCTAGTATGACCAGGGTTTTGTGCAAATTATATCGTATTTTCACCCAAATTAGATTAGATTGTCCTCAAGAAAGGTTTTGAGTCTCTAGAGTAGTTTTAAGTTAATTTAGCTAGTTTGGAGTTAAATAATACACTTATAGCTATTTCTTTGTTTTCAGGTTAAGTGAAAGTCAAGAGAATAAGGAAACAGGGGATTCGCCCCGCGAAAGCCAGGCTCGCCACGCGACCTCGAAGCCTGACTGTTCCAAGAAATTGCTAAGTCTCTGGTTCGCCCCGCGAGTCTTGCAAACCTGAAAAAGTCAGAGACGATCACGGCTTGCCCGTGTTGAAAGTCATGGCCGTGGCAGTTTTGAAGTTGAAGAGTTTCGCCTCGCGAGCATCCATTCGCCTCGCGAGTCTGGAAGTCAGAGAGCATCACGGTTGGGGCCTGATGGCCATAACGGGCGTAAGGAGGAAACTCTTCATATCCTCGCCTCGCGAGCAACACTTCGCCTCGCGAGAATGCCAAAGGTTGCTGCCAGTTCATGAAATTCGCCTCGCGAATGTGTGCTCGCCTCGCGAGCTAGCCAATTTCAGAATTTGTATAAAAGGTTGTTCTTAACATTTTCTAAAGACACTTGCTTCTCCATTGTTTAGTTTTACGTTTTTCTCTGTGTAATTTCGTTTGTTATGGAGAACTAAGTTCTAGGATTAGTCTACTGTTTAAGGATTCTATATACTTGAGGTTTTGTAAATCCCTATTTTAATTGCTTTTCCCTTTTCAATACCATATTGCACATTTCTGTTTGTTATTTCAGGAGTGTGTAGTATTGTATTGATTTGTTTCAGTGATGTTAATTTCCTATACATAATCGCGTTTGTTATTTCGCGTGTGTTCATTCATGTTCGTTTGTTCATGAGCGCTTAACCCCGTTTGTTATTTCGGGAATAGGAACTTGCATCCATAGTAGCAATTACGTTGTTAGTTGTTATCAGAATCGAAAGGGGATTAGAATCTGCTTAGGGCTTGGGATTGCATTAACCAAGGATAGTTGGGAATTCTTGACAGTAGATTAATCGTTGTTTGATATTTGATAATCTCTCTTCAACTCCCCTGTTTTTAATTGCTCTGTTTTGTTTGTTTCTTATTTGCACTCCATCCAAACCCCCCCAAAACTGATTTTTGTGTAAGATAATATTCTCAGAGTCCTTGAGAGACGACATCCGAGTTGTCGCACTATACTACAGTTTTAAACCCGCTCGTCCTTTTTGGCGCGTGCGCGATAGCGCGACCACCCTACACAATTAATATATAATCTACTACTTATCGTTCCCGACGGTAGATTGATTCTTTCCCCCACCTGAGTTCTCACCGAACTTCCGAACTCGAAGCTCCTCGTTGCCACACCACAAGTTACCAACACCACCTTCAACCAAGCAACATAATTAAAAATAAATCAAACAAATTCATCTATGCCCTCATTATGCTAGGTTCGGCCATTTAATTCAAATGAGAGCTAGGATTGTTTTCTCAACCTAAGCTTTTGGATACTTATCACTTAGACTCTAGGTAACTTAAATAAATTGGCATAAGTTGAAAATATGGAATAAAAATCATCCAACCACTTAGGGTAGGTTTCGGCCTTGTATAACAAAATAGGCTAGGATTTTCAAATCGACACAACCTCTTAGATCAATGATCTTAGAGTATTAAGGAGTATGAATCAAGTACTAGTTTTCACAAAGCAAATCAAAAACATTTTATTTCCTTTAATATAAGTTTCGCCAACATAATTGAATTGGCTAGAAATTTCTAAACTTTCCAATCTCTTTAGCTTAGCATCCATACATAGTAAGGAGCTTAAAACCATGATCATTTTGGAAAATGAAAAACAAGGCATCCTAGGTCCATAAACCTTAGGTTTCGGCCATCATAGGATTTTTAAGCTAGAAATCTTTAAATCATCCAATCTTTTAGACATAGCATCCTTTGATATTAAGGAGCTCAATCTATAATCATTTTGGAAGAGAAACAACCTAAAACGTTCCAATATTTTTAGATATAGCATCCTTTCACATAAGGAGCTTTAATCCATAATCATCTTGGAAAATAAAAACAACACATCCTAGGTCCAAAACAAATGAGTTTCGGCCATCATAGGAAACTCAATGAAAAAGATTTAAACTTTTCCAATCACTTAAACCTAGCATCCTTTAGTATAAAGGAGCCCTTGGTCATGATCATCTTGTAATAGAATTCAAATATAAATTCATAAAAGCAAAAGTTGAAACAAAATCCAACCTAAACCATAGGCATGGTTTCGGCCTTGCATGGATAAAGGGGTTCGAAATTTTTGTTTTACACAGTCTTTTAGTATGTTGTAATAGGAGTAAAAACAAGAACATAGGAAGTGGTTTCAACTCAAACGGAGTTTTCTACCATTTTTAAGAGTTTTTAGAATTTTGAGAGCTTAAAGAAAACATAAAGCATAAACTATGAAATGAATGCAAGAACTTGAAAAGAAATCTAAATAGGATCATTACCCTCAAGAAGATGAACAACTTTGATTAAGGAATCAAGTTGAAAAGAGAAGTAAAAACCAAAGCTTTAAAGGTTTGAACGTTTTTTTTAAAAGAAAGGAAGAAGATGAAGAAGAAGAAAAGTGTGAGTGAAGTGATGAAATGGGTATATATAGATGGAGGGAAAGGGGGCACGGTTTTGGAGAGAAAAGGAGAGGAAAAATGAGAGAAAATTGAAGTGGATTGTTGAGGAAGATTGGAGGTATGGGAGGTATGGTGATAAGGTATGGTGTTGTAAGGTGGAGGTAAGGTAGGAGAGAGAAAAGAGTTGAAAAAGTAAAATTTTGAAAAGGTGAGTGATGGTGGTTACTATTTGCCATCACATCATGTCTCTTCTAGTCCTTTCGTTTCCTTTGTGCTATGCTCCATTGCGCATCAGATGACTTCCCCGATCGTATTTCTCGACGATTTCGCTCGGGTAATACTTAGAATTTGGCCCCGGACGAGATTTTGTGAAAATCTCCATACCCACACAAAACATCCTAAAAACACTAACCGTCTTGTTTACGGGTCAAAATTATGTTTCCGGCTAAGTAAAAATTATACTGGTAGAGAAAACGCAGACCGACTTCCGTCTGAATTTTCAGCCGAAAATTTTACTGTGAGCTATTATCGTAAGGTAGATCAAGAATATGATTTTTATTTTATTACAAACATTTCCTAAACTTCATATTAAAATATAATTACTTATATTTTAATTTATTAACCGCATACCGAAAATCAGGCTGTTACACTCTCACTCATCACAACAAAGTCGTAAAATTTATATAAGGATTAATTTACTTCTTTGGACACTTTATATCTATTTTAATTAATACGAGGTATTTTTAGACCCGACTAAGTCGTAAAATTTTTATGACAAGTTTGTTTATTTTAAAACTATTTAAAGGATTTTTCATTGACTTTGTTTTGGGATACTAATGTAACGAAGGCGTTACAGGGGACCTTGAGTGAACAACCCCAAGTGGACCCAAATATTTGATATATGTGATACAATATGATATGTATCCCCTTGAGTGCGACATGAGTCATAAGAAAATAGAGTAGTGCAAGCCATTCCACAAGTACTCTCTTGAGGGACAAGATGTCCATACAATATTTTGTTAGTTTATGAGAGCAATTGCATTTGTAAAGATGTTTGTGATGTGTAGAATAAAAATATTTATCTATTTATTTGATTTAGTGCTTGCCCGAGTGTGTGACATTATTTTACCATTGACTTTGTGTGATTGCATGTGTTTGGGAGAAACTCCCTCACTGAGTCAGTGGACTCACCCCATATTTAACATTTCAGCTGCAGGTATTTGCTAAGCCGCTAGGAGCCTTGGATGCCATGTCGGTAGCTTGAGGGATTGTACCCTTTTTATTTATTTATTTAAGAATGACTTTGTAATTCTTTGTGTTGTTAGTCACTCTGATGTATTATATTCATTATGTTGTAATTAATGAATGTAATATTTTACTTTGGATGAGATGAATTTTGTGTATGCTTGTGAGGCTGTGAAGGGGAAAGTTGAGACTTTTCCTTTCGACCGGTTATGGCTACGAAATTCGGGTCATGACACCTTCAGCTTCAAATTTTGGCTATTTTAAAAAATGAGTCCAGCTTGAACTTCATAGATTTGGCCTATTATGTAGTTTGTAGATTTGGCTCATTCTCTTTTTTTTATATCTCACGCCTATGGTTTAAACCTAGCTATATACAAAGACCTTTACATTATTTAATAATTATATTATTTTGTGGCTGTTTCCTTGTTATTCAAGTGGTCTTCACTCCTATTATCAAAGGACATTAATAATCATAACTCAAATATGTTATGACTCACCACTCTATTACGGCACGCACTCTCTCTGACCACCCTTAATTTAAATAGTTGGTGAATACTTTCTTTATATTATGAGTTGGTTAACTAAACTCGAGTTGCTTGTAAGCTCATATAATAAAATCAAACTTGAAATATCTAAATAAACTCATTTTTGAATTAATTGATCTAAAATTGAATCAAACAATTTTTATGGAGTTAAATTCAAGTTCAATCAAACCCAACTGAATTCAAAAGGATATATTGATAATAGTATAAGAGATACTCCAATCATATACAAGGATACAATCAAAAAGTAAATAATTCCTTGGACTATAAATTACACCAAGAAACCAACAACTCCTATATATAAACAACATGCATCAGTTCCAGTGCACCAAAAACCAGCATATATTTGTGAAACTAATAATTAGTTACACCATAGCCAAGTACAAAAACAACAGTTCGAGTCTTAATTAAAAACAAATGAGGGCACATAAGACTCTATTACCGAAAAATTATGACTTTAAATGTACAAATGTATTCTAATATAAAATGCTACAACAGATATGATAATCGCAGCCACCTGAAATCTCTTGCAGCATAACTATAGAAATCTTCACACTAATTGATTTTATGATGGAATTTAACAATAACCTTGTACAAGAGATTCTAAAACAGCACATGTCCTCTTATGTTTTTCAATAAACAACATCCTATCAGTAGTTTGGCATGTAGTAGGTAAACTTCCCTGCTCCTAAATAATCATCACTGTTACATTGACATTGCCAACTCTTTTACACACCCAATTCCCCTAAACTGTTACAGTAGTAGCAATACCTTAATTACTAGCAATATATAGCATATAGACTTTAAACATTTAATAGGACTATTGTACCATGTTGGAACTACCAAACTTTGCAACTATCCACGACCAAGATCGGATTTTATGAGATTCACAACATAAATGAAATCAAAACTAGAATTGTTAAACATCATACTATTATGCATCAATCATAAAAACCACAACACCGAGTGCCACACTATTTGCCAAACATATTTTTGCCTTTTTCCCTCTAATCAAGCCACAATGAGAAAGATAATAATCAGAAAGATAGGAAAGACCATGATAGGCTCTTTTGAGTAGGAGTTACTCCAGAAGGTTAGGGAAAGGGGAAGTAGAGTAAACAAGCAAAATTCTGTGAAATTCTTCTCTACTTTCTTCATTTAGCCATGCATGATATATAGCAAATTACATTTCCTAATGATGCACATCTTTGGCCAAGTGTACAGTGATAATTACAATAGAAAATAACTGCAATGGAATGAAAATACTGCAAGGGAATCTTCCTAACAAACTGAGGAATGCCTAACGCAATGCTGATGAGGTGTCCTAAGTGACTAAGCATAGTCAGATAACCAAGCTGGTGTTCTCTTGAGTCGTATGGGCTGAGTCTCATTGGGCTCCCTTGACCCAATAGCGTATCATTACTCCACCCGTCCACAACAACCTTGTCCTCAAGGTTGAAATTGGAAAGAACTTCAACGATCATAATGGCATCTTCCCAAGTAGCAGTTATATATGGTTGATCTTTCCAATGAGCAAGAGAACATCCCCCTGGATCCCACTGTTTAAACGCAAGACTGCCCATCCCACCCATAACAAGGAACACGTCCCCTTTTCTCACAGACCTGTATGACTCTAAAAAATATGGCTTAAGATGTGCATCAAACAAGCTGCCCACGACAGCCTCAACAAATGAAAGGATGTGAACTTGCTTCCCATATTGCACATCATGACCTGGATGCATAGAGACAACATCTTCAAGTCTCACTCTAAGATTAGACCAAACAACTTTGGTCATCCTTGTTTTTGGTGCACCCCATTGTTCATCAGCAAGAACAATGCAAATTGTGTCCCGTAGCTTCTGTCCCTTTATCAGAACAGTGTTACCCCGGAAAAACAGCAGCTCATCCAATGTAGAAAAGTGCAAGATATGCAGATAGTTATCATCATTAATTGTTGTAGCAACAACAGAAACTGGACTGCCTAGCCCCAACATGCCTGAAACATCTTTAGTAGTGACAGTTGTAGTTGGCAAAATACAATATTTCAGGCAGTTAGCCAGCATCAAATAGAGAAGCAGCTGACACAAAGAAAGAGCGTCACTAAAACTTTTATGATAATCCCCTGTAAATGCAATATGGATTCCATGGTGAGGAGACAACATTAGTGTTACTCCATCAAATTGACACCTAGCAGACTTGAACTCCACAACAAGAAAAAAACTAACAAAGAATTTAACTACAAATTGTTCATGCATAGTGGGAGAGGAATCAGCTTTAATCTGGCTAGATGAATTCCACAAGTTGGAGTCTGGACAATCCCCACGACTCTTTATGGCTGTTAAGATTCTTTGAAATATGTCAATTCTCAAAACTGAAAGATCTTCTATCCACCAATCATCATCAAATTTGGCTGGCCTACTCAAGTGCAAACTCCCTGAGCTGCTATACTCTAATCTTGAGAAAGTAGAAGCTATTGACTCTGCACAATCTTTGTAAGTTGTTAAATCAATGCAACTACTAACTATTTGGAGCTTATCATCAAGAGGAAGCAGGCGTCCACATTGTTGCAAGACTTCAACACACATGTCAATATCTTTGCATACAATACTATGAATATATTCCTTAGCACAAAAATCCAAATTGTCTTTTAAGAAATCTTCATTCATTTCAAGGCAATAAAAAATACAACATAGCTGTGCAACATTCGTTGGTGTAAGCACAAAATTAATGCCATACCAGTACTTGGCAGCCAATTCAAAATATTCAGCACACTTGGAAGATTAATAAGTACAACCCTGGAGATATCAAAATCCCTATGTGCTGCAACTATGCGTTGAATTCTCCCATTTTGGAAAAAGGAAGGAAACTTATGGAATGAAAATGGTACTCCATTCACGTCTATAGTTACCTTACTTGGTACATCCCGCAATCTTTTCTCCCGATAGAAGGAATTAACACTAACTGAGGCATATGAGACTACTTTTTCATGGAAATTAGGCATGTAATGTTTAGGATGAGTAGAGCAATCTAGTCTGTTAAACACTTTCAAGGAAGCGGTGGGGGAAACCATGGTTTGAGAAGTCGCCATGATATCAGAAAAAATTCCTTGCGATGCATACCTGGATGGATTTATCTTTGGGGTTGGTTTTGCTGACCAAAGTGGGCTTGGGTATTCTGGTTTTAGCATAGGCCCAACATGTTGCTTCAAGTGTGATCTAGGCCCCTCTCTATCATAATCAGAATTTATAGGATAAGTTTGGGCTTGGCCTATTAGGTCATAGAAGTGTCCCTTCTGAAATTCTACTCTGATCTTGGAGCCCTTCCCTTCCTCTAGTACGCAGGTGCCAATTTCAGCCGCCCATGCCCCGACGTCGATCGAATGAGGAACACGGTCCGATGACTCCGGCGGTGGTTTGGTCGGTCGTGTCTCATCTATTGTTGTTCTCCCCTCTTTCTGCACCAACTCTACCATCGTCACCGCTGTCTTAACAGGCACCCGAGCATCCTCCGCCGCCGTATGAGTATACTGGTTACTCTCCTCCATCTCCTGCTCGCAAGCCCGTTTGTCACCTCTTGAGTCCCTTTTTTTTTGTCCCCCATGTCTCGGTAGTGAACGGCTGTGATTGTTGCGTATTGGGACCTTTCAAAAGAATGGAATCACACGGTGGTAGAAGCCTGGTGGGTTCCCGATCTGGTGGTCTCAATGGCGGTGATGGTGGGTGGTTGCTGTCTGGTGGCTCTAACTGATGGAGAGAATTAAGAATGAGATGAGGATTCTTACTCAAGAGAGGGTTTGCTTCTTCCCTCTTCCTATCCAAAGCTGATATATTGATTGCGGCTTCAATTAGTGGTGCTCCATTAACAACATCACCGCCGTTGGTCGTCAACTGATGTGAGTCCGGCTCTGGCTCCTTGTCCTCGTCTGATATCGATAAAAGGTGGCGCCATTCAGACTTGAAATGCCACAGAAAGACAGTGGTGAAGGTGTCCCAGCTGGGCTCTGGGTGACAATGAGACCACCAGAACCACCAGTAGTGGAGAGGACGACCTCTCAGTGTCGTCACAACCGCGGTTACCTTCGCCTCCTCTGGTGTGCCGAGCTCTTTGAAGAGTTTATCGGTGCAAAGGACCCACCAGTAAGCATCTTCTTCTCCATCAAACATCGAAATATCCATCTCCGACCTCGGTTCAGCGGGAATGAGATCGAAATGAAAGCACCAAGGCTCCTTTTGAGTAGGAGCAACCTCTGAAAGGTTAGGGAAAGGGGAAGTAGAGTAAACAAATAAAATTATGTGAAATTCTTCTCTGCTTTCTTCATTTAGCCATGCAAGATATAGCCAGTTACATTTCCTAATGATGCGCATCTTTGGCCAAGTGTACAGTGATAATTACAATAGAAAATAACTACAAGGGAATGAAAATACAGCAAGAGAATCTTCCTAACAAACTGAGGAATGCCTAACACATTGCTGATGAGGTGTCCTAAGTGACTAAGCATAGTCAGATTACCAAGCTGGTGTTCTCTTGAGTCGTATGGGCTGAGTCTCATTGGGCTCCCTTGGCCCAATAGCGTATCAGACCACACCTAAAAATTTCATCAAAAGAGGATATGACAATAATGTAAAATTTTAGCCAACTATGATTACGTGGTTTGGTCTATATGTGGTGTTTATTTGTCTCTAATTTAATGAAACCCAAAATTCTAGCGAGCATATTGAAGAGGTTTTAAGATATCAATTAAAGGTATTTTTGTGAAGAGGACAAAATTTCACATACGCAAAGTTCGCTGAACATTAAAAAAAAAATTAAATTACTCAAATTCAAGTCAAATGAGAAAATTGTTATACATGAAAGCGACATCATAGGGCTAGTGCATTAATCCAACAGAAAATTCGAAAACTAAACTATTTATGAATAACTCTGAATATGAATTTCATTAATGCAACATAAGGCAATCAAATACAGAGAAATCATTGTGTTTAAAGTTAAAGGAATTGAATGAATGAAGTGGAGGAATGTACATGTAATTAACTACAAGTCACTAAATGCACCTTTTAAGAGTTTTTTTTTCCAATTAATGCTAACATAAAAAATGATAAGAAATTCACTTATGATAATATTTATATGAATTGGACCTCTAAAAATTTAACCAAATTATGTTTCCTCTATCTTTTTAATTTTAGCGGATCATACCAGTTTGTTGTTTTGTCTTGTTAATAACATTGGATTGTTTGTTCTTTCTTTGTTGTGGGTATTTTTTATATTCCATAGGGTCTTTTATGTTGAGATCATGTATATGAGTTAGAAGTACCCTTTTTACACTTATCAATATATTTTGTTTTAAAAAGAAAAGCTTATTGTTGTTTTGGCTTGTTAATGACCACAATGGCTCGAATTAATACTTCTTAACTACTCAACTAGGTGTTGTTTAATCCTTCATTATCTTCTACGTACACCTGGAAATATTTATTAGTTTTTTTTATAAATCAACCTTTTATAAATATGTAGAGTATTTGGGGTACTCTAACTCTTTTACAAATAACCAAAAAAATCCAACTAATGTAAATTAAATACTGCCCTAAAAAAAGGATAGTATTATCGTTACAAAAGCGAAATAAAACAAAACCAAACCAAAAGACAAGTATAGAAAGAACCGAGTGGACCCTGCCACCCAAAGCTAAGGAACAACAGCCCCACCGCAATAGAAGAAAAACCCAACTGAAGATTACAGCTATGCAACAAAACAGGTGAAGCTGAGTTGCTCAGAAACCGAAAAAATAGGCGACACATAACTGGAAAGGAGAGACACCCAACCACCACAATAACAAGAAGCCACCAGCCACCAAAAGAGAAGATAGAACACCACCAAATCTAAACCACAAAACCCAGTAACAGAAGCACATTGTTGAATCCGTGGTGAATCATCAAATGTTTTAGATAGAAATATGCTGTGTTTAGAAGCTATGTGATGTAACTGATTAGTTTCCTTTGTTGAGTTAGTTAGGAAAGTTACTAAGGGATAACTAATGTAACTACCTATTTCGCTGGAAAGTCAGTTAGCATAGAAGCCATAGCTTGATTGTATAGCATTATATAATAGGGAGTAGATTGCTCAAGGTGAGATCAGAAAAGTGAGTAATTCATATTGTAAGTGAGTGCAAGTGTGAAAGAGCATTGCTCATCTAGAAGTCTTGTACTGTCAATTCTTGACATAGTGGATTGTGATCTTCAACCTCAGTGTGGATGTAGGAGCTACAACAATAACTCTGAACCATGATAATTCTGCGTGTGTCACCATTCTTCTTTCCTTTCTCTTCTCATCCGCATCAATTCTTTTCTGCATTGGTTCTGTTCTAACAACAGTTCAGGTTCTTGTATCAAGAACAGTGTGTAATCACAACAATTGGTATCAGTAGCTTTGTCGAATTGGGGCTGATTCCGTGATGGGCACTACCAAGTTCAATGTGGAGAAATTCAATGGAGAAAATGACTTTAGTCTATGGAGGATCAAGATGAAGGCTCTTCTTGTTCAACAAGGACTCAAAGATGCCTTGGGAGGAATAACCAAACTTCCTGCAACACTTTCAGAAAAAGAAAGGAAAGACTTGGTCAGCAAGGCACATAGCATAATCATTCTTTCCTTGGGTGATGAGGTTCTTCGTGAGGTAGCTGATGAATCAACTGTTGCAGGTGTTTGGCTTAAACTCGAAAGCTTATACATGACAAAGTCATTGGAAAATAAACTCTATTTGAAGAAGAGACTACACCAGTTGAAGATGGAGGAAGGATCATCAATCAAAGAACATGTCTCTCAATTTACAAAGGTAGTTCTTGATCTAAAGAACGTGGATGTCAAGATTGATTATGAGGATCAAGCTGTGATGCTTCTGTGCTCCCTCCCCCCCTCTTATGAGAACTTGGTGGATACAATGATGTTTGGCAGGGAAAGTCTCACCTTGGAATAAGTTAAAGCCACTCTTAATTCTAGAGAAATGAAGAGGAGAATTACTGATGGCAAAGGTGAAGGTGGAGAAGCAGAAGGACTGTTTGTTAGAGGGAGATCTGGAAATAAAGAAGAAAAGGGAAAGAATATGAGGCATAGATTCTAATCCAAATGCAAAAGGGAATGTTATTACTGCCACAAGGAGGGACATTTTAGAAAGAATTGCCCCGAAAGAAAAAGGAAGAACAATGATAAGCACAATTCAAATGATATGGCTGTAGTGGCAGATGGGTATGAAAGCTCGGATGTTCTAGCTGTCACGGAAGATTCTTGCAGTGAAGAATGGATCCTTGACTCGGGGTGTTCATTCCATGTGACTCCTAATCAAGAATGGTTTGAATCCTACAGAAGGGTTGAAGCTGGAAAGGTGTTGATGGGGACCAACATAGCCTGTAAAGTAGCTGGAATTGGCACTATCAGGGTCAAACTCAGTAATGGATCCACAAAATTGTTCATTGAGGTAAGGCATGTACCCGATTTGAAGAGGAACCTTATTTCTCTTGGTATGTTGGATGAGGCTGGATGCACATTCAAAGGAGAATATGGAACTCTCAAGATCGTCAAAGAATCACTACAGATAATGAAGGGAACCAGAAGAAATGGACTATACAGACTGTAAGGTAACACTGTAATCAATCCCGCTAGTTCAATTTCTGATTCTAAGATAGGCACAAAACTGTGGCATCATAGGTTAGCTCATACAAGTGAAAGGGGGCTTGAAAAATTATACAAGCAAGGGTTGATTGGGAATGGTGACTTTGAGAAACTTGAATTTTGTGAACACCGTCTCTATGGAAAACAGAAAAAAGTCAAGTTCTCAACAGCCACTCATCTAAAGCAATAGTGGACTGTGTGCATTCTAACATTTGGGGGCCAGCAAGGGTTCCTTCATTAGGTGGAGCTAGATACTTCATTTCTTTCATTGATGACTGGTCTAGAAAGGTGTGGATATACCTGTTGAAACACAAGAATCATGCCTTTAAATGCTTCAAGCAGTGGAAGGCTCTTGTATAAAATCAAACAGGAAAGCATATCAAAGTTCTAAGAACATATAATGGCCTTGAGTACTTGAGTGAAGAATTCAGAGTTCTGTAAAGATCATGGCATAACCAGGCACAAAACTGTTAGACTAACTCCTCAACAAAATGGCCTAGCAGAAAGAATGAATAGGACCATTTTGGAGAGGGTTAGGTGCATGTTATCCAATGCAAACCTTAGCAAGAATTTTTGGGGTGAAGATGTTCACACTGCATGCTATTTGATAAACAGATCACCATCTGCTGCAATTGGTTTTAAAACACCAGAGGAATTGTGGAATGGGAAGCCAGCATGCTATGATAACCTCATAATATTTGGTTGCACAGCATACATTCATGTGAATGAAGGCAAGCTTGAGCTTAGGTCTAAGAAGGGAATCTTCTTAGGGTATCCAGATGGTGTCAAAGGCTACAAGATATGGCTAACAGGTCAAAAGGGAGGTAAAGCTGTAATTAGCAGGGATGTGGTCTTTCAAGAAGATTCCATTCGTGGAAAAGAAAAGATAACAAATGATCTCACTGACCAATCATACAAAGAAGAACGGAAGCTTCAGTTTGAGGTGGAGAAACCTGTTGAAGAAAGACAATAATTCGCCACTGAAACTGATCAGCACAGTGCTCAGACAGAAGAAGCAACTTCATCCTATAATCTAATCAGGGATAGAGAAAGGAGACAGATCAGGGCACCACTGAGATATGGCTATGAAGATCTTATAGCATATGCCCTGAGTGTGGAAACTGATTTTGAAGAAGTTGATCCAATCAATTACAAACAAGCAATGTCAAGTGCAGATAAGCATCACTGGAAAGCTGCCATGGAAGAAGAAATTGATTCACTGATGAAAAACAGTACTTGGAGCTTAGTGGAGAAGCCTGCAAACCAAAAAATTGTAGGCTGTAAATGGATCTACAAGAAGAAACCAGAAGTGCCAGGGGTTGAGAGGAGCAGATACAAGGCTAGGCTTGTGGCAAAAGGCTTCACTCAAAGAGAGGGGATAGATTTCAATGAAATATTCTCTTCAGTTGTGAAGCATACTAGCATAAGAGTCATCTTGTCTCTTGTTGCTACCTATGACGTGGAACTTGAACAAATGGATGTAAAGACAACATTCTTGCATGGTCAACTAGAGGAAAATATCTACATGAATCAAACTGAGGGCTATGAAGTCAAAGGGAAGGAGCATATGGTTTTCTTGCTCAACAAGTCACTGTATGGACTCAAGCAATCTCCAAGGCAGTGGTACAAACGTTTTGACTCTTACATGATGACAAACAGTTACAAAAGGAGCTCTTTTGATAGCTGTGTCTATTTCAAAAGAACTGAAACAGGTTGCTTCATGTATCTTCTACTATATGTAGCTGATATGTTAATTTCTAGTTCTGACACAAGTGCAATCAAAAGGCTCAAGGATGTTCTGAACTCAGTTTGAAATGAAGAACCTAGGAGCTGCAAAGAGGATCTTAGGCATGGAAATTGTGAGGAAAATATCAGAGAAGCTGCTGTTCCTGAATCAGTCAAACTATGTGGAAAAGGTGCTGAGAAGGTTCTGTATGACAGAAGCAAAAATAGTCTCAACCCCAATAGCTGGACACTTCAAACTATCTATTGATCAGTCACCTAAAACTAATGAAGACAGGAAATTTATAGGTTGTGTTCCATACTCAAATGCAACTGGCAGCCTGATGTATGCTATGGTCTATTCAAGACCTGACTTAGCATATGTTGCAAGCATGGTCAGCAGGTTCATGGGAAATCCAGGGAAGGAGCACTGGATGGCAGCCAAATGGATATTTAGATACCTAAAGGGCTCTAAATCTCTTTGTCTCATATTTGGTAAATCAGATTCAACAAGTAGTGGTATTGCAGGGTTTGTAGATTCTGATTTTGCAGGAGATTTGGATAAGAGAAGGTCCCTCACTGGTTACATTTTCACACTATATGGAAATGTAGTGAGTTGGAAAGCCAATATTCAATCAATTGTAGCACTATCAACCATAGAGGCAGAGTACATAGCTTTGAAAGAAGCAGTCAAGGAAGCTATCTGGTTAAAGGGTTTTGTATCAGAATTGCAAGACAACACAGTGTCTTCAACGGTGCGGTGTGATAGCCAAAGTGCCATCTCTCTCTCTCAAAGAATCAAGTATTCCATGAGAGGACAAATCACATTGACATAAGGCTACACTTCATTCGGGACATCATTGCACAAGGAATGATTGAAGTTAAGAAGATTGCAACTCAAGACAACCCTGCTGACATGATGACAAAGGTAGTTCCAGGTTCCAAATTTGAACATTGTTTAAATTTGGTAAACATTGGAACTCTTAGTAACTGAAGTCTTAGTAAGAGGCTTGGAGATTTTTCTATCTATAGTCGGCATTGAAGATTCAAGGTGGAGATTTGTTGAATCCGTAGTGAATCATCAAATGTTTTAGATAGAAATATGTTGTGTTTAGAAGCTATGTGATGTAACTGATTGGTTGCCTTTGTTGAGTTAGTTAGGAAAGTTAGTTAGGGATAACTAATGTAACTACCTATTTGGATGGAAAGTCAGTTAGTATAGAAGCCATAACTTGATTGTATAGCAATATATAATAGGGAGTAGATTGCTCAAGGTGAGATCAGAAAAGTGAGTAATTCATATTGTAAGTGAGTGCAAGTGTGAAAGAGCATTGCTCATCTAGAAGTCTTGTACTGTAAATTCTTGACATAGTGGATTGTGATCTTCAACCTCAGTGTGGATGTAGGAGCTACAACAATAGCTCTAAACCACGATAATTCCGCATGTGTCACCATTTTTCTTTCCTTTGTCTTATCTGCATCAATTCTTTTCTGCATTGGTTCTATTCTAACAACAGTTCAGGTTCTTGTATTAAGAACAGTGTGTAATCACAACACACATGTATACAACTCCTAAAAAACCAAATTGCTCAAGAGCATGCAACCACTAAAGTGATACGAAAATATCAAAGTTGGGCATCACTATATGGACCACACAAGACAAAAAAAGCATCAATCCAGAATTTGCTCTTCCAACAGAAAAGAAACTCTCCTAACCAGAGCTTCATTGACCCAAACACCTTCAAATCACCGAACAAATAGTAGTATCCCAGCTATCCCACAGCCGTTTCCATAAAGAATGACAAACCAATATCCAGTAACTCGCAGTCTCAAAGAAGTAACCATAATACAAAGCACGCAAAACTCATTTAAAAAGTGTCACTCTCTCACATTTAAAAGTAATATCCCAAAAAATAGACAACCCCTCGCCCCTAATTTTCACTCACACACTACCCTCATTCCAGCCAGAAGAAAATGGATCCACCGCTTAGTGGCAAACCTGCACAATCAACAAAGAAACAGATTTCTAGAAACCAAGTTAGAAATAACAGTTTAAATGCCTCACATTTGTAACAATCAACAATAGAAATGTTTAATAGTATTTGGAGTTAAATATTTGTTAGTTAAAAATAAGCTTAATTGTACTTTTGGTCCCCTTATTATTGATCATATGCGATTTTGGTCCCAATAGTTTTTTTGTGCACGTTTGGTCCCCCTATTTTTTAAATGTTATAAATTCGGTCATTCCGTCCAATGTCTGTCAATTTTTTCAATGATCAACATAGAGGAATGATGTGGATTCCGGCAAGTGTACCGGATTCGTCGTCAAGTAATAAAAAGATCGATCCCACAGAGACCGTGATCTCAAATGACAATTAATTATTAAATCAATTGAACTGGACTATAAAAAAGGGTTTGGAAAAGATTTGATTTTTGTAATAGGAATTAACTAGAAAATCATATATTTAAGAACACAATCAATTAAAATAGGAAAGTAAATCAATTAGGGGTTTTTCAAATCAAAAGGGATTCCTAGGAATTGGGTTCCCAACAAGATTGTTCATGTTACCAAATTGACTATCCATTGTTAATTATCAAAATTACTTTGAAGGCGAATTTATCTTCAATAAGTTAATGCTCCCTCTCGGACTTGGCCTCTTAATATAGTTCTTGCTTCTTTATGAGTGTTTGCTTTCCATGCTTAATGCTTGTTGTGGCTTGATCATCCATGACTTGATTATTGTCTTGGTGTGCAATTGGAAAGTTCATATTAGGACTAGACTTGAAATCAATCACCTAGTAAACCTTGTATCTAGGAATGGATCTAGGTTTATTAGTAATCATGCAATCCTTGATCTTCATGCAAATTCACTAATTAAGCCTCATAACGAATTAGGGTTTAATTTGGGGATTTAGGCTCTTATCATCAAAGGGATTATGATTTGAGTAATCTAGTGGATTGATTGTCATATATTTGAACTAAGAACTATGTCATTAGTCATTTCATTGCATGTGAATGAAGTTTAGTGAACCTAACCTCAACATTTCATCATTCTTGCATTAAAACCCATTTGTTCTTGTTAAGTGTTTGATAAAGATCCAAAAAGAAGTTGTTCCTTTTAATTTGTTTATTTTAACTCTTGTTTGGCTTGGTATTTAATATTGAGCTCCATTCCTTCCAAATATTCGCCTAGATAGTAGTCTAGTTGGACGTGTTGGTACGTAGTTGCTCTTAATCCTCATTGGGAACGATACTCACTCATACTTTATTACTTGTCACGATTTGGTATATTTGCCAATTTTCTATCAGTTTCTCACTTGCACCTTCGTCTTTTTGAATAGTTTCAATTTAAAAAATGATTCTTTTGTATAGTTGGTCAATGAACTAGAGTTGAATGGTGAAAATGAGATTTACTAATAACTTTTGGTATTTTCATATTCAATTTTATAAATGAGGCCCAATTAGTTGATTAAGAAAACTAATTCCTAGAGTTTTTTTTAAAAGAAAGTAAGTTGTCAGCTAATCAATGACCTGGATAAGTTTTATACACATATCCTATTCAGATTAAGTGTTGTATAAGTCGCACCACCCAAAGAAGTGGTGCAACCATGCACCATCATATTAGACCAATCAAAACCATCCATGTGGATCAGTGTGTTTGACCAAGCCAAACTTTCCTTTGTTGGTCAGATATATTCATTGTATGTTGTATTTGCACTCGAGGCATGTATTTCGTAGTATTTGCATGTATATTTCTTGTCCTTGTTTTTTGCACATGAGTTTTTTTCTTCTCCGTTGGTGAAAAAAAATGGGAAAAATACACTTGTCAGGGGGAAATCCATCGTTAAAGAAAAATCATTGATGTTGAACTTCAATGAAGAAAAACCCATCAGTGAAGAAAGATCATTGAAAAGAAAATGGATCGTTAATGGCAGGAAAGGCAAAAAAACCATGTTAATCTTTTTTCCCTCAATGATGAAAGATGAAACAAATAGACAGTGGAACAGATCGATGTGTCGGTGTTCTGACAGTGGCATAGGACAATGCTCCGGTGTTTTGAGGTCGACCTTACTTGACAATGAGTGAGTGGAAGAACATGAGGGAGGGAGACGAGAGGTTCAATGGCAAGGGGACGAGAAGGAGATATAGACACTAAGGTCAAGGACGTCGCGTCTGCAAAATCAGACTACTTCGTCATCCTAGTTTCCCTCCTTTGTGCCCTCATCTACGTTGTGGGTCTCGTCGTCGTCGTCTATTGTGCTTGGCTCAGTCGTCGTCGTCTCTGGTAACTCACCGAGAAAGGACCCGGCCAACAAGGGCCTAAAAGAATTGGTGCTCAACTCGCTTCCCAAGTTTACCTATGTGACACCCGGGGCTGACGAGGGCGGGGAGTGGTCGTCGGTGCAAGAAGGCACGGACAAGGAGCGGCTCCTGATGTAACATCCTAAAATTCTAATGTAATTAATTTGAAAAAAAAGGGATTAAGTTATATAAAAAAATAGTAATAATGATATAATAAAAATAAAATATGATTAAGAGGTTTAGTGGTGAGAATTTATTAGTATAAAATTTATTAGAATTGATTAGTGAATACAAAGAAATATTAAATTAAAATAAATATATAAAAAAAAGAATTAATATATATACTTGGGCGCCTGATTAGTTCTTTAAAAATAAAAAATAAAAAGAAAAGGGGAAGGGACAAAGCGCTGACTATATATATATATATATAAACAATAGGGGTTGGTGACGAAAGTAAAAGAAAAAAGCACCGCAGGGGGGTTTCATTTTCGCCGGTTCCATTATTCCTTGCCAGTACAACCATAACAACACAGATCCAAGAACGCCACCAAACGGGAGAGGAATTTTTAGGGAAGCACAAATCCTTATCATACGTGATTTTTAGAGCACCTTGGAGGTCTTCGAGAGGTGAGTAAAAATAACTTTTCTCACACTTTCATGGTACAATTAATTTGAGGCTTCTACATGTAACTATGTCTTTTTTGAAATAGTAAAATATGTTAGGGTTCTTGATTTTGAGATTCTTAAAACATCTCACCTTTTGATAATTGATTTTTTTTATCAAAGAATATATTTTTGTGTGCCAATGCTGTACGTGCTTCTGTTTAAGCTATTATGTACTAAATTAGTCCTTTTGGCTTATCTAATCTAATTTTTATAAAATTGTAAATGCCATTTGAATGCAAATTATTTTGAATTTCACGCTAGACTTTTTGTACCTTATGTTAATAATGTTGTTGTAGTGGTGAACAGGTGAAACACCTGTTGCATGCTTGGGTTCTTGTGTTTAAAAGCCGGTTACATTAGAATATTGGTATTATAATAAACATATTAAATTCAATATTAATTTGTCATGATAGTTGTGTTATAAATCTGTTACAGTGTTCATGAAATTGATGCCATGGAGTTTGATGAAATTTTGGTAAGCATCTGGGATGACATATTGCATAGTGTATATGAGTTAGTTATCACCTTCCGGGAAGGGATGACGGTTCTACATTCTATTCTGGGAATAGGATGGAGATATCACCATCTGGGATGGGATATCAGATGATTAAAATATTCACATCTGGGATGGAATATTATTAGATACCTCCATCTAGGATGGGCAAGGCAGTGGGACGCCATTGCATGGATATGAGCTCATAGACCTTATTGGATCTGAGATTCACACCGGTTCTGGGAACCAAAGAGTCAAGTTAAGTGATTATGGGAATCACCGAGTCATGTTCGTGGAGTTGCATTGTGTAGAGTTTGCATGGTGAATGTGATAAAATGCAATGAGATGTGACCGTTGCTGAGTTTATGAGTTTGTGCTTTAAATGCTTGACATTAATTTTATTTATATATATTTATTATTTTGGAGGTTTATTATATTCAATATTTTAAAAATTAGCGGGTACCATGAATGTTTTTTCGATTACCGCGCCGGCTGAGAACAACACTATTTGCGAACCTTTTCATTAAATGATTTTTATTCACTGGGATTATGTCTCATTAAAAGTGTTGTTTTCAGAGCATGAGAACGACGTCACTGAAACTGAAGAGGATTGAAGACCCAGCGAATTTTCTTAGTTATTATTCCTAGCTTGGTTAGTATTGTCTTAAATAAAGGAGTCGTATGTGGCTAGACATTTTTATTTATTTATCGTTGGGTTTATTAGTAGACGCTCGATTTTTGAGGCTTGGGGTTTTTATTTGGATGTATGGATTTACTAATATATTATCGCTTGGATACTTTATATCTATTTTAATTAATATGAGGTATTTTCAGACCCGATTAAGTCGCGAAATTTTCATGACACGTTTGTTTAATTTAAAACTATTTAAAGGATTTTTCATTGATTTTGTTTTGGGTTACTAATGTAACGAACGGTGTTACACCTGACAGGCTTCTAGGCGGAGGGCCACATGAATGAACCGATAACACACCGAAATGAGAGGGATCCTGAGACTGTGTAGGTATGGGACTATACGGTTAATGATGGCTTATATGAATTGATTGGTACTACCTATACTAACAAGATGCATATTCTTTTCGGTAGCTCATCACTTAAGAACTCCACAATTAAGCGTGCTTGACTTGAAGCAATTATGGGATGGGTGACCTTCTGGGAAGTTTTCCCATGAAGCATGTGAGTGAGGACAAAGCACGTTGAAAAGATTAGTGTTGGTTTGTGGGGATAGTTGTCAATCAATAAAGCAGCCAGGGATGTTACAACCTACATCGACGATGACAACCCGAGCTACGGGTGGGTGGCATCATTGGAGTGCGTGATTTACCTGGCGGAGTTTGTCGTCAGCGACAAGGTCCGAGAGGTTCAAGGGCAGGGAGGGAGTTTTAGGGATTTCTCATGATCATATGATGATGAAATGTAGATGGAGGGGAAGGAGTTAGGGATTTTTCAGACCTATGAAAACGTTCATTGGATATTTTTTATTTTTCTTGAAATAAATATATTATAGTTGCAAATATAAGGAAGCAAACCCCTTTTATGCAAATACACAAACATTGGCCAGCAACTTTCACCCATTTGATGAAGTTAAAAGAGTTGAAATTTCAACTCTTGCCACATGACAAATTCAATGGTCCAGATTGATTCTGCTGAGAGGTGCACCCATGCATGCACCTTCAGATTATACTAACTTGAAAGAACACTAAAAACTCTTCCAAGTTCAAGGGTAATGTAGAGTTTACTGATCAAAAGATTAATTTCAATATCTCTAAATCTCACCTGAATGATGGCGAAGCTAGGGTTTGTACCCACCAAAATATAATTGCGATATTAATTTTATTATATTATTCTTATGGTTTATTAATTTGATTACTTACAATTTTGATATGAATTTATTTCATACTCTTCCAAGTTCAAGGGTAATGTAGAGTTTACTGATCAAAAGATTAATTTCAATATCTCTAAATCTCAACTGAATGATGGTGAAGCTAGGTTTGTACCCACCAAAATATAATTGCGATATTAATTTTATTATTATTCTTATGGTTTATTAATTTGATTACTTACAATTTTGATATGAATTTATTTCATCTTACATGATTTGGAAATAATGCATGTTTAGAAGTCATACTATTTCAATAATTTAAGAAACTTTTTTTTTTACAAAATAATTTAAGAAAATTAAAATCTTCTTTATGGTAGATGAAAGCGAAAAATTTAGCTTAATATAGTCTATGTAGGTTTGGGCCTTCCCATTTCTTTTTTTACTTCGGAAAAATGTATATGTGATTTTACTTTAAAAACTATATTTAGATAGTTATAGTGGATGGATTAATAATCAAATAAAGTAACAAAAGGAACTCAACTCATTGTTGGAGAGTTTTATTAGTGACAATAAAATGGTTCAGCAATGAAATCCCAACAGTTTTTTTTAAGGTAAGGTGATCCCATGTCACCATAATTTATTGAAAAAAAGAAGAAAAACAAAAGAAAACAAAATCATGGTGGGACATAAACCAAAACCCATGAAAAAGAGTCATTTAAATCTAATATTACATTTCCTATCCTTCCTTAGATTATACTTCTGATATTTAGACATAACCACCGTGAAATCAGAATCAACTTCAACAGTATTATCCTTATTCAACTGCTCTACTGAAAGAGAGTCATTCTCTAGGTTATCCTCATCCATGTTTCCCAAAAACTTGGAAATAATTTCCATATTAGGAGCGACATTAGGATGCATATATATATAGTGGTTGAAAAATTTTCAGGAGTCTCAAAGTTCTTACCACTAACTGTTAATTCACAGGTAGCTCTGGAATGCTTGGGCACTGAAGTCGGAGTATCATTGGCTGTAGAGTTAGCATTAGTTGCAACAGGAGTTGAGATCTGTGAAATGGAATTCGAGACATGATCAAGGGACATGGTCTCAACCGAATTATTGCCATTCAAATTTTGACCCGGAGATGTATCAATCTATTCATTTATCTTCATTTATAGGCTCCTCATAAACGGTCTCAACCGATTCATTGTCATTCAATTTATCACCCGATGATGTATCAATCTGCCCATTATCTACAATTGGTTTTGCTCTGGAACCTTAGGGACATATGCTTGCTTAGTCTTCTGCACCAATGGTGGATCATTATGCACCACGTTCTCCTTGCCAAATTTACAAGTCGAAGTCAAGTGCCCAATTGATTTACAATGAGAACAAAAAGAAAGAAGCTTCTCATATACGATACAGACAAAAAATGCAAAACCTTTACGTTCAACCATAATCTCCTTGAGCAACTTCTCTGTTAGATCAACATCCACTAAAACTCAAGCATATTGGCCATATGGCCCAGTACGAGTAGCTTCATCCAAACTTATTGGAGTACCTAAACCGCCAGCAATTTCAAGCAACAATTTCGAGGGACAATATTGTTGACGGTTCTGGGCAAGTATACCCAGTCGTGCAAGTAATACGGTGGTGAGACCGGTTATCGTATCCACGGGGATTGGATGTCAACTACCAATTCGCAAACTCAGCAACTATCTAGACTAAACAGAGAAATCAAAACAAACAAAAGAAAAGGAAATAAAATCTTTTTGTCTTTTTGGGGACTTTTAACAAACACTTGGAGTGCAGAAAGGATATGTTGGGACTAGACTTCACCAAACCTCTAATTCATGCAATACCAGGACTAGATACCTCCCATTCATGCTTCAGATATTAAAATCAATCCACTAAATTACTCAAGCCCCGATCTCTCGGATGACAAGAGCCTAAATCCACGAATAGACCCTAATTCCTTAGGTGGCCTAGATTAATGAATTTGCATTAGGGTTAGGGATTACGTGATTACTAGTAAACCAAACTCCATCTCTAGACGCAAGGATTACTAGGTGATTAATTCCAATTCCGGTTCTGATACGAACGTCTCCATTACATACCAAAACACTAATCGAGTCATGGGGGTGCTAGCCACAACAAGCATTAAGCATAGAAAATCAATCACTAATACGAAGGCATGAACACAAAATAATCAGTCAAGATAAATACATAATAATCGGTTTGATTACATCTAATCCTAACAAACTGGGATTTAGCTACTCATAATTACAAGAAAGCCAAACCAGAGAAATAGGAGAAGAGGAGAGAACAAGCTCCATGGGAGCTTTCCACCGTCGTCACAGCAGCCCCTCTCAGCAACTCCCTTCTAGGGTTTAAATCCTCCATCAGCCGCAGCCTCCAAGTGCCTCTCTACTCAAAACCCTAAAACTAAAACTAAAACTCTCTTTCTGCCCTAAAACAGCAACTTATACCAATCAGTTCTGCGCGCGCTCGCGAGGCCGATGTCTTCCCGCGAGGCGAATATTAAAAATCTGGTCTTCAGAGATTGGATCTCTCGCGAGGCGAGAGTTGCTCGCGGGGCGAGACATTGAGGTTCTTCTCAAATACGCCCGTGATGAGCATCAGGGTCTGGGCGTGATGGCTTCTGTTTCTCAGGCTCGCGAGGCGAGAGATTGTTCGCGAGGCGAGACAGAAATGGTTGCATTTTCTTGCACAGTCAGCCTTCAGGTTCGCGAGGCGAGGTGTGTTTTGCGGGGCGAGCCTTTCCTGTGACAGCTTCTGACTTTTGCCTTCTGCTCTTCTCAGTTTTCTTGATCATGACCGTGATGGGCTCTGCTTGGCTCATTTTCTTCACTTTTCAAGCTCTATTTCATCTAAGCTCCATCTTGGCTAATTCTGAGCATTTTTCCTTAAATTCCTTCAAAACAACACCAAGAAACTGCTTCACCCGTTCCAAGAGAAAAACTACTAAAAACAAATAAAGAATGCCTAATCTATATGAAAAATGCATGCAAAAGTGTACAGAAAATATGATGTAAAATCACACTATCAAATCACCCCAATCTTATTCAATTGCTTGTCCTCAAGCAATCACTAAGGCCAGAAGAGATAAATAATCAAAGCATGGATAGTGAACCAAGAACCCGAATAAATACTAATCCAAGTAACTTGCATTTCAAACAATTCAGCAAGAGACAATCAATTCAAGTCCAATTAGAGGCTTAGGTTTCCTAGACTCATATTCTCTATGATTCGGGCACTCTTTCTCACCTGAAGATCACCCCAAGCTTGTTCATTTGCTTGGCTCTCTTTCTAACCTCACTCAAGTGTTTATGGGTATATAACATTTCGCTCAATTTTCCTCAAGGAATGAATCCTACCACAGGCTTGACTATCAACCAAATCTCTACTTTATTAATGAAAACAATTAAGAATCAAGAGGTCTTTACTTTGGTTGTAACGTGGCCGTGGGACTTAACGTTAGGTGGGGAAATCAAGAAAAGGACATTTCAAAAGGCTATACAAAACATCAATTTGATTCACTTTTCCACCTTTCTTTCTTTCTTTTCCTTTTTATTTCTCATTTCTTTTTGTCATCCCTTCTCTATAGATTTTTCTTTTTCTTTTGTTTTTCTTTTATTTGGAGAAGGGGAGATTTTTTAACTCAAGAGAAATATTTTTCTGATTCTTTCATCCCAAACTTTTTTCAACTACCTTTTTACCCTTTTGTAATACTTTAGAAGGTCCTATCAAGCATCATTCAACAAAGTAATTTAAGGTACCAAGAAAAGTATTTTTATTCTTTTGTAGGCTCAAAATTGGGCAACTAAGGGGTAGCATTTAGTCATTCAAAGCTCAGAAGGCCAGAAAAATACCTATTGCCTCAATCATTTTCAAAAATGTTTTCAAAAATTTTTAAGCTTCGAAATGGTTTCAAGTCAAGTTCTAGAGAAAACAAACCAAGAGGAATAACACTCTAACACAGAGAATGGGGTAGATTTAGTGAGTACCCCTTTTGGCTCAAAATCTCACATTTTAGTAGTTCAAGAATCAATGAAAAACACAAATCTATAGAACCATATGCTAATTATCAACTATCCAAGATTATCTCAAGCATTTTTCATTTGTAGCCATATCACAAGAATGAAAAAAAATTTGGGTTCAAAAATTCACTATCACAAGTTAATTGGCACTCAGTTCTCACAATTGGATGCAAAATCTAAACAAGGGCAATCTAATTGTGTGATCATGCAAAACTTATCATGCAAAACTATATGAATGCAACATGAAAAATGCAAATGCAAAATATGCAAAAATACCCCTACCCCAAGCTTAAGAATTTACATTGTCCCCAATGTAAACAATCAAGTTAGAGAGAGGAGAAAAATGGAACGGCTTACCGAGGCGGTAGCGGGTGTTGGCTCTCATTCCAGTCAGAAACTTGTTGGGAAATGTGTCACGGCCGTGAGCGTGATGGGTGCTGACTTTTCTTTTTCTTGTCTTCTTGCTTCTCCTTCCCTTCTTTCCCTGAAATCACTTGGCAAATCTCAATTTATTATTTTTCCTCTTGATCTTCTCAAATTATTCAAGAGGTTAAAATCAAAAACAACAACTACTAAGAAAATGAAAATCCTAAAGAGAAGGGTTAAGAAACTTGGGTTGCCTCCCAATAAGCGCTTCTTTAACGTCACTAGCTTGACGTTCTAGGATCCTCCTCCCGGATCAAATGGTATTTGGAGTGGAGATTGCAAAAGTAATATGACTTTATCCTCAACTCCACCCAGCCAGTGTGTGAAAACTCCATTGACCTTTGCAATTATGAACTCACTTCCTCTCGGGTCAAGTGGAATTTTCAAGAGGAAGTTTGCCGGACAAGTGGAAGGGGCTAACTGACCAGTGTCCACACATGCATGCAAGCCAACATATTTGTCTAATGCAGTAAATTCAGCAAGCATGGTGGAGGGAATGCTTTCCAAATGCCCTGCCTTCTCACTTGTTCCTCCCCAAGGGTGCGTGAAAGGTAATCCCTCTTCTTGTGATTCACTTACCACCACCACTTCATCTTGAATTTGATCCATTCCCACAACCAGATTCTACTCAACTTCTGCTTCATGTAGCTCTATGGGAATCACAATACACGGTGGTGGAGGTGGTAAATACGAACAGAGGGTTTCCCATTCCTCCTTGGAGCACTTATATACAAGCCTGCCCGTCACAGAATCAATTTGTGCTGGGATATCAAAAATTGCCAATTCTGGGCAATCTTCCCAACACCAGTTGTCCTCCCCAGTGTGACTTGAGGCTTCCTCATCAGGTGGATAATAGTAATTTTCCATGACTTTCGTCCACCTGGCACAACCAAAACTCAAAACAAAAAGATCAAATATATACAGAAAAATAAAAAAGAATAAAAATGTCTAAATTAGTTGCCTCCTCTGTTACTAATGATATTGGCAAAGCCAATCCCCGGCAACGGCGCCAAAAACATGTTGACGGTTCTGGGCAAGTATACCCAATCGTGCAAGTAATACGGTGGTGAGACCGGTTATCGTATCCACGGGGATTGGATGTCAACTACCAATTCACAAACTCAGCAACTATCTAGACTAAACAGAGAAATCAAAACAAACAAAAGAAAAGGAAATAAAATCTTTTTGTCTTTTTGGGGACTTTTAACAAACACTTGGAGTGCAGAAAGGATATGTTGGGACTAGACTTCAACAAACCTCTAATTCATGCAATACCATGACTAGATACCTCCCATTCATGCTTCAGATATTAAAATCAATTCACTAAATTACTCAAGCCCCGATCTCTCGGATGACAAGAGCCTAAATCCACTAATAGACCCTAATTCCTTAGGTGGCCTAGATTAATGAATTTGCATTAGGGTTAGGGATTACGTGATTACTAGTAAACCAAACTCCATCTCTAGACGCAAGGATTACTAGGTGATTAATTCCAATTCCGGTTCTGATACGAACGTCTCCATTACATACCAAAACACTAATCGAGTCATGGGGGTGCTAGCCACAACAAGCATTAAGCATAGAAAATCAATCACTAATACGAAGGCATGAACACAGAATAATCAGTCAAGATAAATACATAATAATCGGTTTGATTACATCTAATCCCAACAAACTAGGATTTAGCTACTCATAATTACAAGAAAGCCAAACCAGAGAAGATGAGAGAACAAGCTCCATGGGAGCTTTCCACCGTCGTCACAACAGCCCCTCTCAGCAACTCCCTTCTAGGGTTGCAATCCTCCCTCAGCCGCAGCCTCCAAGTGCCTCTCTACTCAAAACCCTAAAACTAAAACTAAAACTCTCTTTCTGCCCTAAAATAGCAACTTATACCAATCAGTTCTACGCGCGCTCGCGAGGCGAATGTCTTCCCGCGAGGCGAATATTAAAAATCTGGTCTTCAGAGATTGGATCTCTCGCGATGCGAGAGTTGCTCGCGGGGTGAGACAGTGAGGTTCTTCTCAAATACGCCCGTGATGAGCATCAAGGCCTGGGCGTGATGGCTTCTGTTTCTCAGGATCGCGTGGCGAGAGATTGTTCGCGAGGCGAGACAGAAATGGTTGCACTTTCTGGCACAGTCAGCCTTCAGGTTCGCGAGGCGAGGTGTGTTTCGCGGGGCGAAACAGAAAGGATGACATTCTGTTGTTTCTGGCTGTCTTCAGTCTCGCGTGGCGAGTAGCCTCTCGCGGGGTGAGCCTTTCCTGTGACAGCTTCTGACTTTTGCCTTCTGCTCTTCTCAGTTTTCTTGATCATGGTCGTGATGGGCTCTGCTTAGCTCATTTTCTTCACTTTTCAAGCTCTATTTCATCCATGCTCCATCTTGTCTAATTCTGAGCATTTTTCCTTAAATTCCTGCAAAACAACACCAAGAACCCGTTTCACCCGTTCCAAGAGAAAAACTAACTAAAAACAAATAAAGAATGCCTAATCTATATGAAAAATGCATGCAAAAGTGTACAGAAAATATGATGTAAAATCACACTATCAAATATTCCTGCAGCAAGTCATGAATTCTAATTGAGCATTGAGCATGATATTGTTTCTGCTTATTTGGAATAAAATCTGGAGACCATTGAAAAAGACACAATAGCCCTGATTCAAGGTTCCAAGCCCCAACAGCCAAGACACTACGCATATCCTTTTGAGAAGCAAAACTGAATTCATAAAATCTCTTTTCTAATGAAATTATTCTCCATTTATCCAAATGCTTCCATAGTTTTGAAAGTTTGCACGTAAGTCAGAGATCTTTGCGGGGATATCACCCCCCCAACGGCGGCATACCATTAATACTTCACATTTTCATATCCTCCTATTTGAGGAGTTTCAAATAGAATCTCTTTTTTAAAAAAATAAATAAATAAATAAATGATAGTTAAGATTTTTAACAATCTAACCTCAGGTGGTTCTATAGAAGCCTAACTGATTTAATCATTTGGAGCTGTAGCCATGAACCTTAATTTGGGTTTGGTAAAAAAAAAAAAGAACCTTAATTTGGGGGCAGATATCAAGACGTACGTTCAATTGTTGCTCGTTGAAATTATGGTTCGGCGGTCTTGTTCCGTCCAAAAGAGAGGTTAAAGCCATTATACTGATGTGCCTTTCAGAACTTGCCCCGCGATTGGATTCTTAAATCTTAATGTTACTTTGTTCAGTCTGTTGCGTTGTATTAATAATTGGTATTATAATGGGCGAAACTCATAGTTCATGAATGGAAAATTGAGAAGAAGCATGATGATAACAATAATATATATTGTGTAACAATCTTATTCTCATGTTTTCTTTAATAATTAAATAATATTATCTAAGTTAATTTAAATTATATGCTTTGGCTTTTGTTATATCCAACTTCAGTCATTCATGCTCATATAATAGTTGAATTCACGTGGTATAATTGGAAGTTAAAAACATAATCTATTTCCTTATTAAATTATCATCGTGACTTTCAATTATAATAATGAGTGACTCCCCACCAAAATTTTCAAAAAGTGTGATACATTTTTACCTTTCTTATCTACTTCATACTTCATTATAAGTTTTTTTTTCCTTTGACTGGCTACTAATTCATTATAGTTAAGTTGTTCTATTATGAACCACTCCACAAAATTAAAATAAAAGAATATTCTTTTTCATTATCAATTAGATCTAGGTAAATTAAAGTGCATTGTTGTCTAATGATTGTAACTGACTCAATATCAATTGAGTGGTACGGAGTGTTTACTAGAAGGTTTGATTGAGGGAATTTTATGGTGTGACAATGAGTAAAGATATTTTTGGATAAATAACTTAGTTAAGTGTTTACCGGTCTACCATGGCAATGATATGGACTATTTTATTTGAGGAGGTACATTTTAATTGAGCCACGAGTACAGGGTAAATCTTTCCCAAATTTTTCATGGGCACCAAGAAATCACCTCACCTTATTTAATAGGCGATTATTATAAGAGAGCTTATAATTTTGACCATATAAGCTATTTTTAAAAGCTCCTTAAAAGACATGCATATATAAAATAAATTTAAATAATTTATTTATAAACTCTTTCAAACATCATCTTAATAGTTAAGATGAGTTAAGGAATATTTATGAAATGTTAATTTTATAATAAATTATTAAAAAAAGTTACTCCCTCCGGTTCTTATTATAAAAAACAAATGGGTATTTTTTTTTTGTTCAAAATATAAGAAACATGCATCAATTTTGATACATATTAAATGCTAATTTCCAATTTTACCCTAATTTATTATAAGATTTATATTTACGAGATGGTATCAACTTTTCATACAAGTGGAACATTAATTAAGATTAGAATGGGTATTTTTGTAAATTTATATGATTATTAATTACAATTAGCTTATTTCAATACATTTCATTGATCTGTGTTTTAGGGTTTTGTTTCTTATAATAAGGACCGGAGGTAGTAATAATTAATAATTAATAATTAATATTTGATAGTTCACACATCAATACTTTGAAAATTTACTTTAAAGTCGACTTCGAATCTCACTTGGTTCCTTTGTCACAAAAAGGTAACCTACCCTCTTGATCCTTTATTATGTATTCTAGCTTCATTTATAAAAATGTGTTTATGTTTAAGGATTTAATTATCATGTATCATCAGTGATTTTTCACATTATGAAAAAAGTTTCACTCTCTTTTCATAATTCCCAAATATCACATGTATAATGATTTCTTATTGGTTACACTAATAATATATCAAAATCTATAAGTGTAACATCCTGTTTTCCAATCTTTGTAGTAAAGATAAATATATATTTAAATGTGTTTATTTTAAATTAAACCCAGAGGATGATTTTAATTAAACTAAAATCATTTTCTTGTGTTTTTATATCATATGAAGTTACGGTAAAAATTTCGGTAGAAAATTCAGACGGAAGCCGATCTGCGTTTTCACTGCCGGTACAAGTTTACTGAGCAGAAAACCTAATTTTGACCCGTGAAAGAGATAGTTAGTGTTTTTATTATGTTTCCTTACACTTTGGTTATTTTGAAAATTTTCGTTCAAAAATAAAATAAAATATTTTATTCGGGCTAAAACGTCGGAAGAATTACGATCGGAAATGCAACCGGGTACGAAATGGAGCAGAATAGGAGACATAAAAGGCTTGAGGTGATATGAGGGAGTGAAGTGACTCACTAGTGGTATGGCCTAAGCTACCTCCTAAAAAGTGGTCATGATGACACTTTTTGAAATATATCATATAATATTCTAAAAACCTATTTTTCTCTTTCCTCTTCAACCAAACAAGGCACAAGGTCAAAAATTGCTCTCCAAACTCATTCCTCTCTCCTCTATATATATATATCCCTTTCATTTTCACTTCATCATCTTCCTCCTTCAAAACTCCATTAAACCTTCATCTTCTTATTTCTTCTAAAAGTTCAAGCTCTTAAAGCTTTAGTTTTTATTCATATTTTCTACTTAAGTTCTTCATTAAAGTTCTTCCTTATACTAATGGTAATGCTCTCATATGAATCTTTTTACAAGTTTCATCTTTTATTCCTTAGTTTAATTTATGTGTTCTTTATATGCTTTAAACTTCTAAAATCTCTCTAAAATGGTAGAAAACTCCTCACTACAAAAAAAAAACCTATTTAGCGACCGAAGATTTCGGTCGCTAAACATGATAATTCGGTTGCTATACTGTGTAGCGACCGAATTAAGGGGGTAGCAGAAACCCTGGTGGCTAAATGTTTAGCGACCGAATTTGTATTTCGGTAGCAAATTTGCGACCGATATTTTGGTCACAAAATTATATATTTCGGTCGCCGTATAGTTGGTCGCATGCTCAGATAACCGAATTCGGTGACCGATATTCGGTCTCTATTTCGGTCGCAAATTTTGAATTTTTTTTATAAAAATTTTCCTGTAACTTAATCCTACCAACCAAATTTTGTTTTTTCAACTATTACCCCATTGATTTTTAATTTCTGATATAAACAAAATACACCAATATTTTTTTTGAATAAATAAAAAACGTAAATATGATGTACTAACGATCCAAAACACCACAATCAATATGATCAAGAAAACATATACATTAATTAACGCAAGTTTAATAATTGTTTATAAAAAAAAGTTTAATAATGTACTAATTAACGATCAAAACATAAAAACACACCACAGTCAATAAGTACTAATCAAAATATCAAAACTCATCAATCTTCCAAAGGGATGAACATGTAGAAGCGAGAACCCCCAAGGTACTTAAACTTTGGCAATGCACCAGTGGACAACAAATACAACTCCCTGATACCATTTGTATCTGTTGCAAAATATGGGCGATCCTCATGGATTACTATATTCCCATTGAACAGATTTTCGCTTTTGTCTTCAATAGTCACAACACGCAGTATTTGTTGTCCCAAACGATGGTAGAATGATTGCGGGATTGAAATCAAATCCTGCAAATACACAAGAACAATTTAGTAATGATTAGTTTATGCCTTAACCGTCATTACATGAATCCGATCGTTATTCTTAAGTTGATGAGATACTGTACCTGGTCTATATGGATGACTGTCTCAAAACATTTAGTCGGATCCATTTTCTGATAAAACGATAAGGAAAACAAGTCATATGTCTAAACTTCATCAAGTGATAATAAGAAAAGATGGAAAGATCGATGTAGCATACTAGCATGTTAAAATAGAACAAAGAAATGCAACTTCACATGAAACTTTACAGATTAGCAAACATAGTAGTTTTCAGGAAAGTAGATGCTTTTACGTCGTTTTGAAGGATGGTCATAGAGAGGACTTTTCCTATTGAAAATGCCTAGATAACCTAGTAAGGATGGTCATCAACAACTATTTCTGGAAAGCTCCATTGCCTAGTGAAACAAATGAGTAGAAAACCAAAGTAGAAAACTAAGGCTTTCGTAGCTTAATAATTAACTATAGCAGAAAATAAAACCATTGACTTATAAGGATTGCAACATACTTCAACAAATATATATTGAAGCATATTTCAATACAAACTTAGGTAAAATATAGTAGCAAACATCCTATTGAGCTCCGCTCTCCACTAACAAGACAACACATAATTGTCAAACACATGCATAACTTCTAAATTAGCAACACACAACAAGCATCCCGCCTTTTTGACAGGATCACATCCTATTGAGCTCTGCTCTCCACTAACAAACAACACATAATTGCAAATACATGCATAAATATTAAATCATCAGCACACAATCAGCATCTTGCCTTTCAGGCAGGATACCTTCCTATTGAGCTCAGCTATCCACTAACAAACAACAAGATATATAGTGTGTATAGGCCATCATTACCCCTCTACATTTTATTCAGACATTATCACAGCTAACATTGGTAAGATTATCCTCAATATGACCCAGTGGGTGTCATTGCCATTGCACACTATAATGCATAAATAAAAATAATCGTGTCAGAGCTGAAATGACAACATTTCATAATATTACTTTATAAGGTTTCTATCCAAATCCCAAATCTAATATAAAACTAGTTATGTTTGGTTGTTTTGTAAGAGGGCTATAAGTGACCCTCCTACTAGAAATGCCTAGATAACCTAGTAAGGATGGTCATCAACAACTATTTCTGGAAAGCTCCATTGCCTAGTGAAACAAATGAGTAGAAAACCAGAGTAGAAAACTAAGGCTTTCGTAGCTTAATAATTAACTCTAGCAGAAAATAAAACCATTGACTTATAAGGATTGCAGCATACTTCAACAAATATATATTGAAGCATATTTCAATACAAACTTAGGTAAAATATAGTAGCAAACATCCTATTGAGCTCCGCTCTCCACTAACAAGACAACACATAATTGTCAAACACATGCATAACTTCTAAATTAGCAACACACAACAAGCATCCCGCCTTTTTGACAGGATCACATCCTATTGAGCTATGCTCTCCACTAACAAACAACACATAATTGCAAATACATGCATAAATATTAAATCATCAGCACACAATCAGCATCTTGCCTTTCAGGCAGGATACCTTCCTATTGAGCTCAGCTATCCACTAACAAACAACAAGATATATAGTGTGTATAGGCCATCATTACCCCTCTACATTTTATTCAGACATTATCACAGCTAACATTGGTAAGATTATCCTCAATATGACCCAGTGGGTGTCATTGCCATTGCACACTATAATGCATAAATAAAAATAATCGTGTCAGAGCTGAAATGACAACATTTCATAATATTACTTTATAAGGTTTCTATCCAAATCCCAAATCTAATATAAAACTAGTTATGTTTGGTTGTTTTGTAAGAGGGCTATAAGTGACCCTCCTACTAGAAATGCCTAGATAACCTAGTAAGGATGGTCATCAACAACTATTTCTGGAAAGCTCCATTGCCTAGTGAAACAAATGAGTAGAAAACCAGAGTTGCTTTCATAATATTGTGTACAGAGCTGCTTTCTAATGTGAATAATGTTTGAATGATGACGGCACATCATGTGCCTGGCAAATTGTGCCCCACCCTTCATTTTATCTAACCCTATACTTAATCCTTCATTATCTAAGACCTTGGCCTTAAGGCAGATTTTGTGGTTTTGGTCTTAAAGAAAGAAGAACGAAAAAGTCAGAAGCTGTCAGGGCCAGGCCGTGATGGCCATCACGGCCGTGATGCCATCAGGACCAGGCCGTGATGACCATCAGGGCCAGGCCGTGATGACCATCAGGGCCAGGCCGTGATGACCATCAGGGCCAGGCCGTGATGACCATCAGGGCCAGGCCGTGATGACCATCATGGCCGTGACAGACCAACCAGGAAGAATTTCCAGGCAGAATCCGTCACGGCCTGGCCGTGATGGCCATCATGGTCGTGACGCGCATTACTGATTTTGCCAAAGGGAAGAAGACTTATTGTGCTGCGGTGGTAACGGTGGTGCTGCTCTGGTGGTGACGGTGGTGGCGCTGCTCTGGACGTGCGGAAGAAGACGGACCTAAGAGAGAGAGAAACGGTTAGAGACGGAGAAAGAGAGAGAGAGACAGAGACAGAGATGGAGAGAGAGAGAGAAACGGAGATGGAGAGGGAGAGGGAGAGAGCTTACCTGACGGCGGTGGCTGGAGGCTGGTGGTCGGAGCTCGCGAGGAAGAGAGAATGATGGCCGGAGATGAGCTGCTGCGCCGCGCAGCCTGCGTGTGAGAGAGAAGAGAGGAAAATAGAGAATGGGGAATAGAGGAAGGAACGTCGCGATTTAGGGATTTCAGTTTTAGCGACCGAATTATTCGGTCGCTAAATCGGTCGCTACACGGGTAAATTTGAAATTTGAATTCATAAATTTAGTGACCAATTTAAAATTCGGTCGCTAACACGCTCTATTTTAATTCTTTTACGCGCCTTTTAGCGACCGATTTAACATCGCTCACCAAGATAAATGGAATTTAACCGTTGCATTTAACTCGATCGCCATTTCGGTAGCTAAAAAATCATAAATTTTTTACTTTTTCTTTCCTTTATTTGGCAACCGAAATAGAGATCGATAACTCTGCTACACTTTATTTCGGTCGCTATTTCGGTCGCAATATCAACTGTAATCAGTGTTTGATTTAGATCCTACAATCGGTCGCCATTTCGGTCGCAAACAACAACCAACAAATTCGGTCACTATTTTTGGTCGCTAAATGTCCTTTTTTTTGTAGTGCCTTTTGAGTCGAAACCATTTTCTATAGTCTTGTATTAACTTATATTTTCACATACTAAGAGGTTGTTTAAAACAAAAATCTCTACCTATTTCTTCCAATGAAGGCCGAATGCTTGCATTTGTGACCTAGGAAGTTTTTGTTTCAACTTTTGGAATATGATCATGTGTTTGAGTTTCTAACTATCCCTTGATCTTGAATCTATAAATCTTGGAAGTTTTGATAGCTTGTTCCTATGATGGCCGAAAAATATGAATAAGTAAGCCTAGGGTACTATGTTTCAACTTTCCAAGTATTGATCGTGGATTTAGAACTCTTAATACTTTGTGATTCTAAACCTAAGAGTTATTGTTAAACAAACAATATTTTCCTCATCATCCTATGATGGCCGAAACTTAGAGTTTAGGTGCTAGGATGTTTGAGTTTTTATTTTTCCAAAATGATCATGGACTTGAGCTCCATAAGATATTTGGATGCTAAGTCTAAGAGATTGAAAAGTTTAAGGATTTCTAACTTGTTTATTCTATGTTATTAAAGCTAGTATGTATTACTTTCATTTTTCCAAGATGATCATGGACTTGAGCTCCATAAGTTATTTGGATACAAAGTCTAAGATATTAGAATGTTTAAGTTTCCATTGTTTTCCAAGATGATCATGGACTTGAGCTCCATAAGATATTTGGATGCTAAGTCTAAGATATTGGAATGTTTAAGTTTCCATTGTTTTCCAAGATGATCATGGACTTGAGCTCCATAAGATATTTGGATGCTAAGTCTAAGATATTGGAAAGTTTAAATATTTCTAGCCTATAAATCCTATGAAGACCGAACCTAGAAGGTTATGGACCTAGGATACTTTGTTCTTATTTTCCCAAAACGATCATGGTTTTGAGATCCTTAATACATATGGATGTTAAACCTAAGAGATTGAAAAATTTAGTGAATGCTAGCCTATTTTACTAGCCTTGGCCGAATACCCTAAGTTTATAACTTAGTGGGATTTTAATTCAACTTTGTTAAATGATCATTGTTTATGAACTCCTAACACTTAAGGATCATAAATCCATGAGTTGTATAATTTTCGGGAATCTCTAACCCTAAGAACTAGTCTTGGCCGAACCTATACCTTATGGTTTAGTGTTCTTGTTTGATTTTAACTTTTTATTTTGTGTTCATAACCTTAGACTTCCATCGCGGAGGAAACGAGGAAGTTCGTGGTATACCTCTTCGAGCATCTAATCTCCTTACCTTCACTGAAGGTAAGAGGGGATTGCCTAGGGATATTCAATGACTATATGCATGTGTGTATGTGTTTACTTGAGTGATTTGAATATTATTGTGATATTGAGCGAATACTTGAATAACTTTTTTACTTGAACTATTGTGGTTATTACTTGAAGTTGAACATTACTTGCTTTAAAGTGTTATGAATTATACATATGTGATGAACTGTCGTTAATTGTGATATTATTGTTGAGAATATATTACCGTTGATTGAAGTTTGAGAAGCCAGACTTGAGTTTATGCACAATGATTATAAAGGGTTAAAAGCCTTGAATAGAACTTTGAAAGTATTGGTTTCATTTATAAAAGTTCCTCGTTTAAAACGCTTACTTCAAGAGAATGAGATTCTAGTTTTGAAAAGAAACGTTGAAGTGTTTTTATTAAGTCAATAGAAACTACCTTTTTATGATCCAAAGTTTGTACGAGAGAAAACCTTTTTCGAACTATGTGTTTCATGAAGGAAAAACCCCTTTGAAGATATTTGACTTTATTCCATCAAGGATTTCAAAAGCAAACGAATTTCCAAATGTTTTATAAAAGACTTTGTAAAGGAAAATATTTTCTCCTAAATGATTTAGAAATGTTCCGGTTACTTGGATAAGCGACCGAGGTTTTGTTTTGGTTTTTGATTTTCATTAAGCGAAAAGTAAGCACAGGTGAAAGAGAATACTAGTTCGTGAGACGTCACCTCTAGCATTCAGTTTATGCACGTGATCTGGGATTCGTGTCAAGAATTATGGACCAAGGGTCCCAATCGTGATATTATGGGCTAGGAGTCCTAATTTTGGAATTGAAGACTGTGTGTCCTAATTTCGTTGTTATGGACTAGGAGTCCTTATCATGTTGAAATAAAACATGGATAAAATTATAATTGTTTCTACGACCACAACCTCGGACTGCGGCATCGGTCTAAGGTGTTGTGATTGAGCACTCGGACTGCGTGTCCTGTGTTATTGATTTTCAAGTAATGAAAATTGTAAATATTCGCTAGCTTTGGGCTTCGACAACGGAAAAGAGTGAACATAAAGAAAAGTCTCGATAATAAAAAGTCTTTTAGTCATATGCATTTCCCCTTAGCAGATGTTCTTGAGTTATCCGAATACCCGCTTAAGATGTGGTATTCGATGAGGTATACATCCGAATGGCCGTTATAAGGGATTCGTGATGATGTTGATCCGGGTGCATGAGGTGACGGAGACAACTTGCCAAACGGGGCGTATGAGCCTGATCAACTCTTTATTTCTTAATGATAAAACGGTGATGGAATCTCATGAGATTAAGATTAGAGCCCGATGATAGAAGCGTCATGCATTATCTTTATAAGATTGATTAATTCGGGTATGAGACCCACTGAAATAATACTTGTTGTTTACTGATGAGTAATGTTTAAAATGTTAATATGCCTAGGTGTTGTATGTATCATGTGTATGGTTGTTGTATGATATATCCATTTGCCGGTGTCTCACTCTTACAGTTATATCAGGTCTCCTCGGGTTTTGTTGTAGTACCTTGGTACTCTAGTACCGATGTTGCAGAGGAGTCTTTCTAAGTCACTTGAAGACCTAGTGTTAGAGGTTGGGAAAGTATTTTGATTGGGGGTCTCTCCAATGAATATTTGATAGAATGACCAGCTTAGGAGTCTGCGTTGGGTTGTATATCTTAAGAGGTCGGTAAATGTAGTGTTATATACATCCATCTGTAGTTTGAACTTTTCCTTTCGAAAGTGGAAACTTAGAGGAATGTTGTATGTCATGGTAACTTTGTTACGAACGTGACTTTACAATTTAAATGTATGTATGATGGTTTTCAGAGTTATTCTTAAAGAAAATTTTATACCCTAGTTTTATGATTTAAAAGAAAACAATTTTCCGAAAGCAACCAGCAAATTATTTTTTAATTTACTTCCGCATGTGTTACGTAGTAATACCCTAAGGGGGGGTGTTACAATAAGCTCTATGTTTAAACTACTTATTAGTTTTTATTTTCTTTGATAAGAGTATATCGGGAGCATTATTAATCATGAGACTAACTCTTCGTATATTATTGCATGCAACTATATATAAAAGTATAAGAAAAATTACCAAAGAAAATACAAATACCTCTTCCATTAGGTAATTATTAGTTAAGTTGTGGAATATGATTTGTGAGTGTGTGAGTTTAAACCCACGTAATGTGATTCGTCTCGTTCTTATTCCCTTCTCCCTTCTAATGATGAGATTGAGATCCATCGATAAATGATCAACCTCTGGCTCATCTAGTTTTATAACTAGTAAGACCATGGTTTTTGTACTAATTATTCGAGTCTAATCTCGTTTTCGCCCAAATTTGGATTTAATTGTCCTCAAGCAACATTTTGAGTCTCTTAAGTAGTTTTAGGATATTTTAGTTAATTTTGAGTCCAATAAAGCATTTACTGCAATTTCATATTTTCAGGTTAATAAGAAGAGCAAAAAGGGAAGGACACTTGAAAGCAGAAGCCATCACGCCCAGGCCGTGACCTGGGCGTGACACTGGTCACGGCCGTGATGAGCTACCCATGAAGTCAGAAAGCATCACGGCCCAGTCGTGATACCCATCACGGGCGTGATGAGAAGACCCTGGAAGTCAGAATTGATCACGGCCTAGCCGTGATGGAGGTCACGGCCGTGACAGATCAGCATCCATGGACAGAATTGATCACGGCCTGGCCGTGATGGGCATCACGGCCGTGACAGACTAGAATTTGAATGCGCGCCCTTGGCAGAATTGGTCACGGCCGTGACGCGCACCTGATCTATAAAAAGGCATCAGGGCAGACAGAAAAGGAACGGAGTTTTTCACTATTTTACAAATTATTTCTAGGGTTTTTATTATGTTTGTGATGGAGAACTAATCACCAGGGATTAATCTCAGATGTCGGTTTCACCGACACTTGAGGTTCTATAATTCCCAATCAATTTGCTTATCCCTTTCAATATTATGCTATATGTCTTGTTTGCTTAATTCAAGTTATACAGAATAAGTATTGATTAATTTCGATGACTATATGTTCCTATACCTTGATCGCGTTTGCTTAATTCGCGTGTGTTTGATCGTGTTTGCTTAATTCACGAGAGCTTCAATCCGTTTGCTTAATTCGGAATTAGGAATATATATCTCGTAGTGACAATTGCGCTTGTTTAATTGCTGCTACAATCGAAAAGGGATTAGAATCCGCTTAGGGCATGGAAATTATATGAATCAATGATAGTTGGGAAACCGAAGACAGTAGATTAATCGTTTTAACTTATTGATAATCATTTAATTGCACTGTTTTCTTAATTGAATCATTCAACCTCAACCCCCCCCCCCCCCCAAATTGATTTATAGGTTAATAATAATCCAAGAGTCCTTGAGATACGATACTCGAGTTGTTGTGCCCTAACTACAGTTTTTTCCAATCACTCGTTTTTGACCCGTGTGCGAAAAATGGATCAAAATTGGCGCCGTTGCCGGGGACTCTTGTTGTTATTAACAGATTTGTTGGTGGATTGCTGAATTAGTTCTGGCTACTAGATCTGGTTGTTCTGACTTGTTTGATTTTGATCCTGAAATTGAGAGAACCTTGCACACACGCCGTAGAGAAATCCAGGCCAGCACTGGTTCACCAACCAATAGTGATTCTGATTCTGAACTTGTTTTTGATAACATGGCTGATCAAAGAACACTAAGACAGCTTGTTGCTCCTGATGTTAATTACAATGGTTTATGTATTGAATATGTTGATGTTGTTGCTCCTTTTGAATTGAAATCTGGTTTATTCCAGGTTGTTTGTTCTACACCTTTGAGACCTGAATGAATAACAGAAGACCATATCAAGCTGAGAGCCTTCCCATTCTCACTGCAAGGTGCTGTGAAGGATTGGTTGTATTATCTTGAGCCGAATTCTGTTTCAACCTGGAATGATTTGAAGAAAGTCTTCCTAGAGAGATACTTCCCTGCCTCCAGAGCTACATCAATCAGAAAAGAGATATATGGCATTAGACAAGGCAATGAATCATTGGCCGTGTATTGGGAGAGATTTAAGAAGTTGGTGTCCAGTTGTCCTCAGCACCAGATTTCCGAGTAACTGCTTATTCAGTACTTTTATGAGGGATTGCTACCAATGGATAGAAACATTTTAGATGCTGCTAGCGGGGGAGCACATGTTGACAAGACTCCAGCTGCTGCCAAGTCATTGATTGAGAACATGTCACTCAACTCCCAACAGTTCACAACTAGAAACAATTCTGTCGAAACAAGGGGTGTGAATGAGATCCATGTTTCTTCTTCCAACAAAGCCCTTGAAACCAGACTTGATGAGTTCACTTCTTTAGTGAAACAGTTGGCAGTGGATAAAGCTCAAACAGCAAGGTTGTGTGGTATTTGTACTTCTCTTGAACACCTGACCGATACATGTCCCATTCTGAAAGATGAGTCGGTCACTGATTTGCCTCAAGCATATGCAGCCAATCTTTACAATCAAGGCAACAATCAGAACAGGTACAACATTCCTGACCTTTCCACTAATAAGTACCACCCCAACTGGAGAAACCATCCAAACCTTCGGTATGGAAACTCATCCACACAACAACAACAAATGATGTTATCGTTGACACCACCACAGAACTCTCCCTAAGTAACCGCCTCTGCACCTTCCGGACCTTCACTAGAGGACCTTGTCAAGCAAATGGCTGCAAACAATCTCCAGTTTCAGCAGCGAACAGATTCTAGTATTCTTGCTTTGCAGACACAGATTGGACAGCTTGCCACTTCGATGAATGCCATGCAGCAAACTCAAGGATCGAACCAACTACCTGCACAAACAGTAGTGAATCCTAATGTCCCGAATCCTAATGTGAGTGCAATTTCTTTGAGATCCGGGAAGGTTACAGAACCATCCCCTGAAAAAAATAAAAAAAACTGTTGAGGTGACACCTGAACCTTCTATTGTTGTTGAGGCTGAAAAAGAGTATGTGCCACCAATTCCCTTCCCACAAAGAGTATTGAAAAATAAAAAGATTGATGGGGAAGACAAAGAGAGAGAGATTCTGGATGTATTCAGAAAAGTGGCAGTAAATGGTCGCGCTGTCGCGTACGCGCCAAAAAGCGAGCGGTTTATAAAACTGTAGTTTAGGAGCGACAACTCAGATATCGTCTCACAAGGACTCTTGACTTGTTATTTACCACAAAAATCAATTTTTTTTTCGGGGGGGGGGGGGGGGGTTTGGATTGAAATTCAATGGAAAACAATGCAAAAACAGAGCAGTTTAAAAGATTATCAAATAGTTAAAAACGATTAATCTACTGTTCTCGATTTCCCAACTATCATCGGTTCAAGCAAATTCCAAGCCCTAAGCAGATTCTAATCCCCTCCCGGTTGTAGCAACAATTTACAAACGAAATCACTACTACAGATATATGTTCCTATTCCCAAATTAAGCAAACGGGGTTAAGCCCTTGTGAACTAAGCGAACACGAATTGAACACACGCGAATTTAGCAAATGCGATTATATATAGGAACATAACATCACCGAAATAAATCAACACAACACTATACACTCCTGAATTAAGCAAACAGAAATATATAGCATAGCATTGAAAAGGGAAAAGCATACAAAACAGGAATTACAAGAACCTCAAGTGTGATGGAAATCAATTACAGTAGACTAATCAAAGAAATTTAGTTCTCCATAAAAAAACGAAACACAACCAGAAAATATGTAAAGAAACAATGGAGAAGCAAAAGTTGTTCCAATCTGCCCAGAACAGCCATTTATAGTATTCAGAAACTGAGCCCACTCACGAGGCGAATATCATGAAGAGTCTGCAACATTTTGTCTTCTCGCGGGGCGAAGTACTGCTCGCGTGGCGAGGAATGGAAGAGTCATGGCTTCTGGTCTTCAGTCTCGCGAGGCGAGACATGGATCCGCGAGGCGACACAGAATGGGTTGCATTTCTCTCGGGAACGATCGGCTATCGTGGTCGCGAGGCGAGGTGTTGTTCGCGGGGCGAACCGAGAGAGGATGACATTTTTGGTGTTCAGCTGGCTTTCAAGTTCGCGTGGCTAGAAGACTCTCGCGAGGCGAACACCTCCAGACTTGAAATTTCCCTGATTCTTTATTCCCTTGACTTCTAACTTAACCTGAAAACAATAAAATAGCCATAAGTGCTTTATTTGACTCAAAACTGGCTAAATTAACCTAAAACTACTCAAACGACTCAAAATGTTGCTTAAGGACAATCAAGTCTAATTTGGGTGAAAATGAGATATAATTAGCACAAAACCCTGGTCATACTAGCCATAAAACTAGATGAGCCAGAGGCTTATCAAAATACCCCAAACTTAAACTTTGCTTGTCCCCAAGCAAACTAAAACTCAAAAACTTAAAAAGACTCAAGACATGGCAAGCTTAAGGATTCAATCAACTTTGCACAGATTTCAAGCAATTTAACAAAACAATTTTTCTTTCAACGTTCCCCCCTTTCAACAAAGCAATCCCCACAATCATTTATTCTAAACAATTGAGAATTTCATCATTCAAGCAATCATTAATTTAAGCAAGGGATCCAAGTTACACACAAGAGGGAGATCACCAAATTCAAACAACTGCCTTCCTCACAAGGGAGTTTAGTGTTTCACTCATTCGCTCAATTTTGTCTAGGTTGTCAACATTTCACTCAATTTCACTTTTAAGAGCACTTCCCATAAATTTGATTTTCATCTCAAAATGGTTCCCACAGAAAACATGCATGCAACATCAAAAGGTCTTTTATGGGTTGTAATGGGGTCTGGCTAAGGGTAGGATTTACAAAGGTACTGGCTGAAGTCCCTAGGAACTAAGAGAGCATGAAACAGTTTGATACATTGAACTTCCACTCAGATTCCTTTTTTCATTTTTCTTTATGCTTTGGGTGACTATAGCCTTTTCATTCTTTACTTTTATTTTTATCATTTTTACACTTTTCTCTTTCTCTCTTTTTTTTTTTTTTGCCTTTGGCTTCAACCTTTTTATTATATTTTTTTTTCTTTTTCTCAATCAACACATTACAACTTGTAGCCACCCCAAACTTAGTTTCTTGCAAACATTCTCTTGTTAAGATTCCATGCTCTCCTAATCCTAAGATCGGGTTAACATGGTTTTCCAGATTTTAGCTTATAACATAAGGTCAACAAGAAACAATAGGCTAATTAGGCTCAAAGGGGCTAACTAAGGAACATGCATTAGGGATGGTTATTTTAGGCTAAGTAGTTATTTACAAAGAAAATGTCTAAATCATCTGAAGCAAACACATAAACATGCAAACCAAGAAGAGATTCAAGCAAATTCGGGAAAGTGCAACTTAAAAGTGAATTCACACAGTTTAAAACATGTTGGAGGCTCAAATCCTCACCTGGACATTTTTGCAAATTGTTTGATAGAGATTCTATCCCTAGTGTGTGCTTCCTATCACCCCAAACTTATCATAAATCATGCCATCATAACAAAATTTCTCAAAGTTCAGTTTTCAATCACATGGGGATCACTTTTCAAAAAAAATTAAATTTTTTTTCAACCTAGGGGGAATCATCAACAATATAAATCACATATCATGCAATCATCTATGCAAAATTAATCAAAACCAATAAAACTTGCCAACCTAAGACTCAACACACAAATACTCCTGATCTTCTCAAATTATTCAGGAGATAAAAGAAAAACAAGACAGAACACAAAAACAAAGCTACAATTAGTTCCCTCCCCCACACTTAAAACATACATTGTCCCCAATGAACAACATAACTATAAAATCAGAGTGAGGGAAAGGAAAGAGTACTCCCTGATCAAGTGGCAGTGTAGGTGGGAGCTTCCGCCTGGATCCCATTGCTTGTAGCATAAGGCCAAAGAGAGGGAGTTCATTCCATGGTCCCATAACTTGCAGCCTTGATATAGGAGTGAGCACTTGACAATTATGGTGACCTTGCCCAATGCGGCGGACTCATCACTTCCTCTTGGGTCAAAGATGACCACTTTCTCAACAAAGTCCTCCCAATAAAATTGGGGCTCAACCCCTTGAACTGGCCATGGTGCAAAATCCAGTCCCTCTGGTGGTTCCACAGGGGGAGGTGGCAGATAGGTAGGGAGGGTCTCCGGTGCTGCTTCATCTTCTGCTCGTTTTTCATCCACTGTGCTAACCAATTCATCACCTGCTATACATGCAGAAATCTCAGCACACACCACACAATGGTTAGTGTTAGTACAATCAGTACATGAAGAAATATTATCATAGCCAGAAACAAATAAAAAATCAGAAAACAAGTCCTCATGGGTGTCATCAATAACTTCAGAGAGTAACTCTATTTGGAAAACGGAGTGCTCTTCCAATGGATGTTTCACAGCATCAAAGATGTTAAACTTTGCCACAATATCACCAAACTCCATAGACATTGTCCCATCATTAACATCAATCTTAGTCTTAGCTGTCTTCATGAATGGTCTGCCCAAGATTATTGGTGATCTACTTGAATTTGTCTCTCCTGCCATGTCTAGGATGTAGAAGTCAGCAGGGAAAATCAACTCATCAACTTGTACCAGCACATCTTCTACCATTCCCATGGGGCGGGCACTGGTCCTGTTGGCCAACTGGATAGTGAAACCTGTATACTGCAAGGGACCAAGATCAAGGTTATTGAAAATAGAGGTGGGCATGACATTTATGGAGGCTCCAAAATCCAACATGCAGTTTTCAAATTTTCTGTCCCCAATAGTGCATGGAATAGTAAAAGTGCCTGGGTCCTTGCACTTCTGTGGTAGTGCCTGAGTAGGGGCTGAAACAGTAACTCTTTCTGGTGCAGGTTAGACTGGATAAGCACTGAAACATTTCTTCCCAAATTAACTCTCTCATTACTCTTCAACCTTCTCTTGTTGGTGCATAAATCCTTCAGAAATTTAGCATACTTAGGAACCTGCTTGATCACATCTAGAAGGGGAATATTCACCGCCACCTTTCTGAACACATCTAAAATTTCCCTCTCCTTGTCTTCCCCACCAATCTTCTCATTTCTCCGCACTCTGTGTTGGAAGGGGATTGGTGGTATGTACACTTTCTCAGCTTCAACATCAACAGAAGGCTCAGGAGTTACCTCAACAGTTTCTTCATCTTTTCCAGAGGCTGCCTCAACAACTCTTCCAGATCTCAAAGAAATGGCACTCACACTAGGATTGGAGACATTGGGATTTATCACTGTTTGTGCAAGCAGTTGACTTGATCTTTGAGCTTGCTGTATGTTATTTATGGATGTGGCAAGCTGTCCAACCTGTGTCTCTAAATTTTGAATGCTAGCATCCGTCGCGTCTATACCTGTGCTGTGAGGCTTGGAATCGTGCTCGAACTGTCCAATTTGCCGTGAATGGAGATTTTGTTCAGTCATTTTCTTGAATATGTCCTCTAGTGAAGGTTCGGAAGGTGCAGAAGTGGTCACTTGAGGAGGATTCTGTGGTGCTACCGGTTGTTGTTGGGATGAGTTCCCATACCGAAGGTTAGGATGATTCCTCCAGTTGGGATGGTACCTATTTGTGGAGAGGTCAGGAGTGTTGTACCGGTTCTGACTATTACCTTGATTGTACGGATGGACTGCATAAGCTTGAGACAAATCAGTAACTAGCCCTTCCTTCAGAATGGGGCATGCTTCAAACGGGTGCTCAGGAGAGTTGCACATGCCACACAACATTGCCGACTGAACCCTATCCATTGCCAATTTCTCCACCAAAGAAGTGAGCCTATCAATTCTATCATCACGGTCCTGGTTGGAAGAAGAACTATGGACCTCATGCACACCTCTTGTCTCAACAGAATTTCTCCTGGTTGTAAACTGCTGGGAGTTCAGTGACATTTTCAATTAATTGCTTGGCAGCAGCTGGAGTCTTATCAACAAGTGCTCCCCCACTAGCAGCATCCAAAATATTTCTATCCATCGGTAGTAACCCCTCATAAAAATACTGGATAAGAAGTTGCTCGTAAAATCGATCTTCGAGGGCAACTGGATACCAACTGCTTGAATCTCTCCCAATATTCAGCCAATGACTCATTTCCTTGTCTGATGCCATATATTTCATTCCTGATTGATGCAGCTCTGGAGGCAGGAAAATATCTCTCTAAGAAAACCTTCTTCAAATCGTTCCAGGTGGTAATAGAGTTTGGCTCAAGATATAACAGCCAATCCTTTGCAGCTCCCTGTAGTGAAAACGGGAAAGCCTCCAGCTTGATGTGATCCTCAGTTACTCCCTCTGGTCTCAAGGTTGTGGAGCAGACAACCTGGAATTCCTTGAGATGCTTATGTGGGTCCTCACCTGCAAGACCACTAAACCTTGGCAACAAATGGATTAGACCAGATTTTAATTCAAAGGGGGTAACAGCACCAAAATATTCAATACACAAGCCATTATAATTAACATCAGGGGCAGCAAGCCGTCTTAATGTCTTTTGGTCACCCATGTTATCAAAAACTGTTTTAGAATTAGAATCACTACTAGTGCTAGCCCGAATTTCTCTACGGCGTGTGTGCAGTGTTCTTTCAATTTCAGGATCAAAATCACACAATTCAGGGCAAGTAGACCTAGTAGCCAGACCAATTCAAAACAAAAACGGAAATAAAGGAAAAAAATGCGAAAATAACAAACAAGAGTCCCCGGCAACGGCGCCAATTTTTGGTCGCGATGTCGCGCACGCGCCAAAAAGCGAGCAGTTTATAAAACTGTAGTTTAGGAGCGACAACTCGGATATCGTCTCACAAGGACTCTTGACTTGTTATTTACCACAAAAATCAATTTTTTTGGGGGGTTTCGATTGAAATTCAATGGAAAACAATGCAAAAACAGAGCAATTTAAAAGATTATCAAATAGTTAAAAACGATTAATCTACTGTTCTCGATTTCCCAACTATCATCGGTTCAAGCAAATTCCAAGCCCTAAGCAGATTCTAATCCCCTCCCGGTTGTAGCAACAATTTACAAGCGAAATCACTACTACAGATATATGGTCCTATTCCCGAATTAAGCAAACGGGGTTAAGCCCTTCGTGAACTAAGCGAACACGAATTGAACACACACGAATTAAGCAAACGCGATTATATATAGGAACATAACATTACCGAAATAAATCAACACAACACTATACACTCCTGAATTAAGCAAACAGAAATATATAGCATAGCATTGAAAAGGGAAAGCATACAAAACAGGAATTACAAGAACCTCAAGTGTGATGGAAATCAATTACAGTAGACTAATCAAAGAAATTTAGTTCTCCATAAAAAAACGAAACACAACCAAAAAATATGTAAAGAAACAATGGAGAAGTAAAAGTTGTTCCAATCTGCTCAGAACAGCCATTTATAGTATTCAGAAACTGAGCCCACTCGCGAGGCGAACCCTAACTCGCGAGGCGAATATCATGAAGAGTCTGCAACGTTTTGTCTTCTCGCGGGGCGAAGTACTGCTCGCGTGGCGAGGAATGGAAGAGTCATGGCTTATGGTCTTCAGTCTCGTGAGGCGAGACATGGATCCGCGAGGCGACACAGAATGGGTTGTATTTCTCTGGAACAGTCAGCTATCAGGGTCGCGAGGCAAGGTGTTGTTCGCGGGGCGAACCAGAGAAGATGACATTTTTGCTGTTCAGCTGGCTTTCAGGTTCGCGTGGCGAGAAGACTCTCGCGAGGCGAACACCTCCAGACTTGAAATTTCCCTGATTCTTTATTCCCTTGACTTCTAACTTAACCTGAAAACAATAAAATAGCCATAAGTACTTTATTTGACTCAAAACTAGCTAAATTAACCTAAAACTACTCAAACGACTCAAAATGTTGCTTAAGGACAATCAAGTCTAATTTGGGTGAAAATGAGATATAATTAGCACAAAACCCTGGTCATACTAGCCATAAAACAAGATGAGCCAGAGGCTTATCAGTAAACATTCCGCTTCTTGATGTGATTAAGCAGGTTCCGAGATACACAAAATTTATGAAGGATTTGTGCACACACAAGAGGAGGTTGAAGGGAAATGAGAGAGTCAATTTGGGACAGAATGTTTCAGCCCTTATTCAACCAAAACCTGCACCTGAGAAGGTTATCATCTCAGCCCTCAATCAGGCAATGCCACAGAAATGCAAGGATCCGGGAACTTTTGCTATTCCATGTACCATTGGGGATAGTAAATTTGACAATTGCATGTTGGATTTAGGAGCTTCTATTAATGTTATGCCTACTTCTGTTTTCAACAATCTTAATCTTGGTCCTTTGGAGCATACAGGTCTTACTATTCAGTTGGCAAACAGGACCAATGCTCGCCCCATTGGAGTAGTAGAAGATGTGCTTGTTCAAGTTAATGACTTGATTTTCCCTGCTGATTTTTACATTCTGGATATGGCAGGAGAAACGAATTCAAGCAGATCACCAATCATTCTGGGCAGACCATTCATGAAAACGGCGAAAACAAAGATTGATGTTGACGATGGAATCATGTCCATGGAATTTGGTGACATTGTTGCAAAATTCAACATTTTCGATGCTATGAGGCATCCCTTGGAAGAGCATTCTGTTTTTCAAATAGAGTTGCTCTCTGAAATAGTTGCTCTCTGAAATTGTTGATGACACTTATTATGATTTGGTTGCAGCTGCTGACTTTCCATCTGTTTCTGGTTTTGATGATATTTACTCATGTGCTGATTGTACTAGCACTGACCTTTGTGCTGTTTGTGCTGAGATTGATGCTGCCTTGCAGGGTGACAGTGTAAATGAAGCTGTTTATTCAACTGAAGTTCTTGACAGCACGACTGCCCCAAACATACCATCTATTGAGCATCCACCCTCCTTAGAGCTTAATCCACTTCCTGAAAATCTGAAATATGCTTATTTAGAGAGGAATGAAAAACTTCCGGTTATAATTTCCTCTAACCTTGATTTTGACCAAGAAACTAAGCTCCTGGAAGTTTTGAAGAAGCATAAGAAGGCGATTGGGTGGACCTTGGCCAACATACCAGGTATTAGCCCATCCAGGTGTATGCATAGGATTCTGTTGGAGGACGGGGCCAAAACAGTTAGGCAGCCCCAAAGGCGGCTTAACCCCTTGATTCTTGATGTTGTGAAGAAGGAGGTAACAAAACTCTTGCTTGCAGGTATCATATATCCTATCTCTGACAGTAATTGGGTGAGCCCAGTGCAAGTTGTACCTAAGAAATCTGGACTCACAATGGTAAAAAATGAAAACAATGAAATTGTGCCCACTAGAATTCAGAATAACTGGAGAGTTTGTATTGATTACAAGAGACTGAACCAGGCTACTAGAAAGGATCACTTCCCTTTGTCGTTCATCGATCAGATGCTTGAACGGCTAGCTGGTAAATGACACTATTGTTTTCTTGATGGTTTTTCAGGTTGCTTTCAGATCCACATTGCACCAGAGGATCAAGAGAAGACAACTTTTACGTGCCCTTTCGGCACATTTGCTTACAGGAGGATGCCATTTGGTCTTTACAATGCTCCTGGCACATTCCAGAGATGCATGATTAGTATTTTTACTGAATATATTGAGAATTGCATGGAAGTGTTTATGGATGATTTTGCTGTTTATGGCTCCTCATTTGATGCATGCTTGAGTAGTTTGAATCTGGTTTTGGAAAGATGCATTGAAACTGACCTTGTTTTGAATTATGAAAAATGCCATTTTATGGTTGAACAGGGAATTGTTTTGGGGCATATTATTTCTGAAAAGGGTATTTCAGTAGATCCTGCTAAAATTGAGGTGATTTCTACACTGCCTTACCCATCTTGCGTTCGCGAGATTCGCTCTTTTCTTGGTCATGCAGGTTTTTACAGGCACTTCATAAAGGATTTTAGCAGGATAGCTCTTCCTCTGTCAAACTTGTTGAAGAATGATGCCATTTTCAACTTTGATGACAACTGCAAAAAGGCGTTTGATTCCTTGAAGAAAACATTGACCTCTACCCCTTTTGAGATTATGTGTGATGCCTCTAACTATGCTGTGGGGGAGGTCCTTGCACAAAGGGTGGGCAAGGCTGCCCACGTTATTTATTATGTTTCTAGAACTTTATATTCTGCACAGGCTAATTACACTACCACTGAAAAGGAACTTCTAGCTATTGTTTTTGCTCTTGATAAATTCAGATCATATTTGCTAGGTTCCAAGGTTGTTGTTTTCACTGACCATGCAGCTTTAAATTACTTTTTGAAGAAACCAGAAGCAAAACCGAGATTGATTCGGTGGATGTTGTTGCTCCAAGAGTTTAGTGTGGAGATTAAAGATAAAAATGGAGCTGAGAATTTAGTGGCTGATCACTTGAGCAGAATAGAGAGGGATGAAGATCCTTCCCCATTCAGGATGACTTTCCGATGAGCAGCTTTCTGATTACATGGGGTAACTCCTTGGTTTGTTGATATTGTTAATTATCTTGTTTCTTGGTGTTTTTCCGACAGGTGCAACTAGGTCACAAATTCACAAACTCAAGAGTGATGCCAAATATTATGTTTGGGATGATCCATATCTTTGGAAATTTGGTAGTGATCAGGTAATTAGGAGATGTGTCCCCGACTATGAGATTGAATCTATTTTGCATTTTTCTCATGCTTCTCAAGTAGGGGGACATTTTGGGCCACAAAGGACTGCAAGAAAAATCCTAGATTCAGGTTTTTATTGGCCCACTATTTTTAAAGATGCTCATGAGATTTACCGAACTTGTAAAGATTATTAGATAGCAGGTACAGCCATCACTCGTAAGAGTGAAATGCCTCAGCAACCTATGCTTTTCTGTGAGGTGTTTGATGTGTGGGGAATTGACTTTATGGGTCCTTTCCCTGCATCTTTTGGTTTCCTCTATATTTTGCTTGCTGTTGATTATGTTCCAAAGTGGGTGGAAGCTATCCCCACTAGGACTAATGATTCTAGAGTTGTTGCAAACTTTGTCAGGTCCAATATCTTTTGCAGGTTCGGAATACCTCGTGCTATCATAAGTGACCAGGGCACTCATTTCTGTAACCGCACCATGGAAGCTTTACTCCGAAAGTCTGGAGTTGTGCACATGGTCTCCACTGCATATCATCCCCAAACTAATGGGCAGGCTGAGATCTCAAACAGAGAAATCAAACAGATCTTAGAGAAAGTGGTGCAGCCAAATAGGAAAGACTGGAGTCGCCGTCTAGAAGACGTACTTTGGGCTCAAAGAACAGCTTTCAAGACACCAATAGGGATGTCTCCCTATAGACTTGTGTTCGGTAAGGCATGTCATTTTCCTGTAGAAATTGAGCACCGTGCTTATTGGGCGGTCAAAGGTTGTAATTTGGAAATGCAGAAAGCAGGCATTGAAAGAAAACTCCAATTACAGCAGCTTGAAGAGCTTAGGTTGGAAGCCTATGAAAGCTCTCGAATTTATAAGGAGAAAACTAAGCACTTCCATGATAAGATGATTTCTAGGAAGGAATTCTCTGTGGGCCAACAGGTTTTATTGTTTAACTCCCGCCTAAAAGTGATGGCTGGGAAACTTCGATCCAAGTGGATTGGCCCATTTATTGTTACTGATGTTTTCCCTCATGGCGTGGTAGAAATAAAAAGTGCAGTTAGAAACAAGGTTTTTAAGGTTAATGGGCAGCGCTTGAAGCTATTCCATGAGAGCTCGGTGCCTGAAGATGCAGCCGTAGAAGAGCTTTCCTTGGAAGCGCCCACCTACACTACAACTTGATCAGGGAGCACCTTCTCCTTTCCCTCACTCTTATTTTATATTTATGTTCTTTCATTGAGGACAATGTTTGTCTTAAGTGTGGGGGAGGGAACCAATTGCTTTGTTTTTGTTTTGTTTTCCTTGTTTGTGTTGCTTTGTGTCGTATGTGTGTGAGTCTTGTGTCGGTGAGCTTGCTGGATTTTGATTGAATTTAGCATAAATTGATTGTATGAATTATGTTGATTTTTGATGATTTCCCCCTAGGTTTTGAGAATTGAAAATAGATCCCCATGTGAAAAATTGAAAACTGAACTTTGAGAAATTTTATTGTGATTGCATGATTTATGACAAGTTTGGGGTGAAGGGGTGCACACACTTGGAATTGTATCTTGGTCAAACAATTTGCAAAAATGTCCAGGTGAGGAATTTGAGCCTCCAACATTGTTTTTAATTGTGTGAATCACTTGTAGGCTGCACTTTCCCGAATTTACTTGAATCTCTTCATGGTTTGCATGTTTATATGGTTGCCTCAAATGATTTAGGCAATTTTCTTTGAAATAACTACTTGGCCTAAAAAGAACCATCCCTAATGCATGTTCCCTAGTTAGCCACATTGAGCCTAATAAGCCTATTGTTTCTTGATGACCTTATGTTCTAAGCCAAAAATCTGGAAAAACCATGTTAACCCAATCTTAGGATTAGGAGAGCATGGATGCTTAACAAGACAAGGGTTGAAAGAAACTAAGTTTGGGGTGTCTACAAGGAAATGATATGTTGTTTTGGATTGAGAAAAATAAAAATAGAGGTTGGAGCCAAAGGCAAAAAGAAAAAGAAGGAAAAAAAACAAAAAACAAAAATGTCAAAAAGGGGTATTAGAAGAAAAAGGCTGTAGTCACCCAAAGCAAAAAGAAAAATGTAAAAAAGGAATTTGAGTTGAAATTCAATGTATCAAAATGTTCATGATCTCTTAGTTCCTAGGGACTTAAGCCTAGTACCTTTGAATATCTTACCTATAGCCAGGCCCCATTACAACCTTTAAAAGACCTTTTGATGTTGCATGCATGTTTTCGTGGGAACTATTTTGAGATAAAAATCAAATTCATGGGAAGTGCTCTTGAAATGTGAAATTGAGTGAAAAGTTGATAGCCTAGACGAATTGAGCGAATGAGTGAAACATTAAATACCCTTGTGAGGAAGGCGATTGTTTGAAATTGGTGATCTCCCTTTTGTGTGTAACTTGGATCCTCAACTCAGATCACTGATTGCATGAATGATGGAATTCTCAATTGTTTAAAGTAAATGAATATGGGGGTTACATTGTTGCAATGGGGGAAAACATTGAAGAGAAATTGTTTTGTTAAAATTTCATGAAATTTGTGCGAAATTGATTGAATCCTTTAAGCTTGCCAAGTTTGAGTCTTTTTGAGTTTTAGTTTGCTTGGGGACAAGCAAAGTTTAAGTTTGGGGTATTTTGATAAGCCTCTGGCTCATCTAGTTTTATAACTAGTAAGACCATGGTTTTTGTACTAATTATTCGAGTCTAATCTCGTTTTCGCCCAAATTTGGATTTAATTGTCCTCAAGCAACATTTTGAGTCTCTTAAGTAGTTTTAGGATATTTTAGTTAATTTTGAGTCCAATAAAGCATTTACTGCGATTTCATATTTTCAGGTTAATAAGAAGAGCAAAAAGGGAAGGACACTTGAAAGCAGAAGCCATCACGCCCAGGCCGTGACCTGGGCGTGACACTGGTCACGGCCGTGATGAGATACCCATGAAGTTAGAAAGCATCACGGCCCAGCCGTGATACCCATCATAGGCGTGATGAGAAGACCCTGGAAGTCAGAATTGATCACGGCCTAGCCGTGATGGAGGTCACGACCGTGACAGATCAGCATCCATGGACAGAATTGATCACGGCCGTGACAGACTAGAATTTGAATGCGCTACCTTGGCAGAATTGGTCACGGCCTGGCCGTGATGGCCATCACGGCTGTGACATGCACCTGATCTATAAAAAGGCATCAGGGCAGACAGAAAAGGAACAGAGTTTTTCACTATTTTACAAATTATTTCTAGGGTTTTTATTATGTTTGTGATGGAGAACTAATCACCAAGGATTAATCTGTTGTAATCGGTTTCTGTCGACACTTGAGGTTCTATAATTCCCAATCAATTTGCTTATCCTTTTCAATATTATGCTATATGTCTTGTTTGCTTAATTCAAGTTATATAGAATAAGTAATGATTAATTTCGATGACTATATGTTCCTATACCTTGATCGCGTTTGCTTAATTCGCGTATGTTTGATCGTGTTTGCTTAATTCACGAGAGCTTCAATCCGTTTGCTTAATTCGGAATTAGGAATATATATCTTGTAGTGACAATTGCGCTTGTTTAATTGCTGCTACAATCGAAAAGGGATTAGAATCCGCTTAGGGCATGGAAATTATATGAATCAATGATAGTTGGGAAACCAAAGACAGTAGATTAATCGTTTTAGCTGATTGATAATCATTTAATTGCACCGTTTTCTTAATTGAATCATTCAACCACAAACCCCCCCCCCCCCCCCCCAAATTGATTTATAGGTTAATAATAATTCAAGAGTCCTTGAGATACGATACTCGAGTTGTCGTGCCCTAACTACAGTTTTTTCCAATCACTCGTTTTTGACCCGTGTAAAGCATGAGATCAATAAATACTCTGGATTTGTTAGCAAGACTACATATGAATATATAAATTAGTATCGAGAGGTCTCAAAGTTTTAAATTATATTCACAGTACATTTATACAAAAAAAAATATTTTGCTAAGTGTATTATGCAGTACATTTGTTGGTGGGTGGTGGGGCACTACTAGAAATCCATCTTTTTCGGACGGATTTTCGGACGGATTTCGGACGGAAATTGGACAAATTTCGGATGGATTTCGGACGGATTTCGGACGGAATGGCATCCGTCCGAAAAAGCCCCGTGGGAAATTAGAAAATCCGTCCCAAATTCTGTCCGAAAATATTTACGGACGGATTTCGGACAACGTGGAAATCCGAACTGTGGTTATTTTTCGGACGGAATTATTTTTATTTTCGGACGGATTCTGTGATTTTGTTGGTTATTTTTCGGACTGATTTCGGACGGATTTATTTTTATTTTCGGACGGATTCTGTGATTTTGTTGGTTATTTTTTGGACGGATTTATTTTTATTTTCGGACGGATTTCGGACGGATGCTGTGATTTTGTTGGTTATTTTTCGGACGGACGGATTTGGGACGGATGCTGTGATTTTGTTGGTTATTTTTCGGACGGATTTATTTTTGTTTTCGGACGGATTTGGGACGGATTTCCCACTGAAGAATCAAAAGTCAGAATCTGTCACGGCAGTGACATGTTAATCGAGCTGCACCCTTGTAAGCGAGAATCGTCACGGCAGTGACAGACCATTTAGTGAAACAACATTCAAGGCGTAGTCGTCACGGCCAGGCCGTGATGCTCATCACTACCGTGATGAGATCACTTCACTTACATTACAGTTTCACTATCTATGTGAATTATATGGCACCGATCACTAACATTTGCAGTTTCACATTCAATCACAAAATCATGAATTTGACTATTGTTACAAAATACAGCCTTGGTACCATACAACTTCTAAAAATCAAATACCAATTGCTGCATGCAATCCAAAAGTCATGACTTAAAAACTATCAGAAGATCAAACCACTGTGAACTGTGAAGGTCATGTAATGAACCAAAAAGTTGAGGAATCTGAGAATCCAGCCTCTCCAAATTTGCTGATATTTTTCCTTTAGAATATGTCCCCCACGATACACCTGAAAGATTTATATCCAACAATTCAGTAAAAGAATGAACCTTTCCATCAACCAAGCAAGTCAATTAATTAACAAACAGAAATAAGTGCACACATGTGTTCAACTGTACTCTAGAACCCCAAAAGAACTGAGCCGAGAAAGAAGCCCATGTGATCTATACTGTTTAGTATAGCCGTCTGAGCAAATATACATGCTACAGATTAGTAAGATCGATGGTACTTCCAATAGTTGGAAAGTGCAATCTAATTGTTTATCAATTAAAAAGTGCTAAATGCTTAGGACATATTTTATCTGCCAGCATTGTTAACAGCCAAAAATCATAATTAGAAGGCTATTTATTAATTATTGGCATTTAAATTGATGCGACTAGCAGAAAGTACAAATAATAAAAATTATCAAGAGATTTTTCCAGCAAACCCTCAAATTGTTTGGATCTTTATTGCTAGCAAACCCTCAAATTGTTTGAATCTTTATCTAACTCATGTCCGTTCATAATTCCTAGGCCTAAGCATACACTACACTTTAGTTCAAAGGATAGTCAAATGTTGAGGCTAAACAAAAAATCTGCAATGCACAAGAGTATTAGGATAGCCAAAAGAACCAACATTATTTCCACTACACACACACAAAACAAACGTCACACAAACAATCAATATTGGAATCATTAAATTTGATAAAGATTAAAGAACAGAAGATTCGGTGAATAAGAGAGAAAAGGTTGAAACAGGTAAGTTGCACTGAATATAACAAACATTATCCAATGATAATGAATCTTCAAATAGTACAAAACATATCATGAGTAAAAACATGGCCTTGAATGTACACTACACATTGCAACTCATACAAATCAAGCAACTAAAACTAAATCATGTCCCCCAATAACATAAAGTACACCCAGCATCTCCCAGCAGATATTTATAAAATTTACATTCTTATAATCTAATTCATCAGCAAAAACTATTTCCACAAAAGGAGGATGAAATTCTCAGAATACCTGTGTAGTAGCAGCAGTCACAGTATCCAAAAGTGTGTTAGTAGTGTAACTATTGGATTGCAATCTGATTCGTCCTGGCTCCACATCCACCGAGCTCCTTGATCAAAATGCAAAGGTAGATGAATCAAATTTCTGCATAATTAAATTAGAAACATATTATATTGAGACTAGTTACAAAAATTAATTTTGAAGAAATAGTCAAAATGTCAATAAGGAAGCTAACAAACTTACTTCACATCTTGTTATGTTCTCAAGAGGATATATTCTCAATGTTCGACTGGTATTTGGATCTAACATACGAATTCCATCCAAACCAATCTGAAAGGATAAACATTGAGAATAGGGAAGCAAGGAGTGTTGTTACTGACGGATATAAATATAATTCAATAATATATTTAATTTTTGAAACACGATTCTTGTACTTAGCAATGAAATCGCCAGCTTTCTGGTCAATATCGTACTCTCCAACACCCCATCGATCTTTGTCATAATCACTAGGGTAGACCTTACGGCCAGAATCATAGGTATTATCATAGTGCACTCCTCTGGACTTCTTAGATGAGAAGATTTTGAATATAGAGAAGAAACTGGAAGAAGAAGACTTCCTCCGCTTATTACCCGCCATGCTGAGTTGGTAACTCTTGGTGACTATTATCGAGGACAATATATATCACAATACACACAACACAAGCTCTTATTATGTTTTTGGCTAGCAATGATAATGGCAACTATCTTTATTTATAGTTGAGGAGGCTTCAATTGCATGAGTGATGGATAGTGCTAAATATAGGGAAGCAAGGAGTGTTATTAGTGGCATTATGATCTATCTGGATGGGAATATAATCAGTAGAGTTGGTGCATTACAGGTGTATAATCGATGACCCGAACATGATACTCCCCGCCCACGACTCCCCTCAAAATTCCAAATCCCAATCTTATAATTTTCTTCAATATTATCTTGAAAGTAATTAGATTCAATGACAGCGCAAAGTATATACATATGCAGTGTGTATTTTCTCAGCAAGCAACCAAACACACCTTAACGTTATTGAACCAAATTTCAAGAAAAGATTAATCTACGATAGTTCAAGAATGAATAATTGTGTTTTTTATTATTGAATTACCGTCAGTGGGATCAGTAAATGCCAAGCCTTGAGAAATCAAAGTTACCGAGAAGACAACGAAGACAGAGACACAGAAGCACAAGTTGCAAACCATTTTATCCAAAGAATCAGAGCCATCCGTCAGTAACAACACTCCTTGCTTCCCTTTTCTGAGAAACACAGAAAAATCAGAATCATCATCTTTCTCGCTGCAGTGTTTAAGTAGATATAAATATAATTCAATAATATATTTAATTTCCCAAAAACATCAATCATTTAAAATTAAAACAGATTTGAGGTTTTTAGGCTTAAGATGAAAATTGAGAAAAATCAGTTTAACAAGAGATTGACAAAATTGATTTAGGGAGACACTTAATCATGCTCCCAATTTCAGAAAACACCAATTAATTTCATAAACTGAGAATTAAAAATCAAAACCTAGGGTTAGGGTTTCAAAATCAATTTGGGGGTTTTGAATCTGAGCAAAATAGAGTGTTTTCACTCACCCAAGGAAGAAGAGGAAAGAGGTGGTGGCTACCAGGACCTCCGGCGTGGCGGCTGCGGCAGCAGCCACGGTGGAGAACGGCGGCGGACAGCTCCTACCGCGGTGGCTAGCGCGATTTCGCGCTACAGGAACAACCGAGACACGATCTGGACAAAGACGCGAACCAGGCGTGATGTCGCGGCGTCGGAGCTCCGGCGGGCGGTGGTTACGGCACGGTCGCAGCTGGGCCGAGGTGGTAGCGCGATTTAGTTTAGATGGGAGGAAGAAGATGAGGTTTATGTTATGTTGTATGAAGAAGAGAAATGAAAATATGATGTTATGTTGAAGAAGAGACAGAAAACGGGTAGTATAGGAAAAAGGAAGAGAGAGATGAGGTCAGGAGGAAGAAGAGAAGAGAAAGAAGAAGAAAAAGAAAAAAAAAGAGAGAAGAAGAAAGCAGCAGCAGCCGAGAAAGAAAGAAAAAGAAGAAAGAAAGAGAAAAAGAAGAAAAGAAAGAAAGAGAAAAAGAGAGAGGGGGGTGGGTTTTTACGGGTTGACAGTAGAAGTAGGAGAGAGAAAATTCATGTTTTTAATTTAGTATTTAGTAATAGGTACAAAAATGAGTGATAAATATTAAGTCTAAAATAAACATGTTTTTACTTTTTTGAATCTAAAAAATAAAGGTTGATAAAGATATGATTTCGAAATTCAAATTAGAGTAAAGATTAATAGTTGAACTGATCAACTAAGAAAATACTCGGTCCAAAATTTAATCTCCGATAAATGTCAAACCAGTTTATTTTCAACTCTAAAGTTAAATAGAATGAAAATATGAAAATGTTTTTCTCTTAATCCTATTATTTAAAATATTTTTCTGTACTGGTAATAATAGTGGCAATAATGTAACTTATTTTCCTGTAATTATATTTTAACCGGTTAAACAGCGTAACTAAAAACGGGCTGTTACAGGAAACACCAATTCACAGACCCAATTTCATAAAACAAGATTTAATTTTAAGATTAAACTCTGAAATCAAAGGATTAGGGTTTCAAAGAAGTACAAATTGGCCCAGTTAGGTCGTATATGACCTAAAAAGTCGATTTGGGCTCTATTAGGATCAAACAAGTCCATTTAGGCTTCATCAGGACCATAGAAATTCAATTGGGCCGATCGGGGCAATTGGCCCAATTAGGTCCTAACAAGTCAATTTGGGCTCTATTAGGATCAAACCAGTCCATTTGGGCTCAATTAGGATCAAAGAAGTACAAATTGCCCAAGTTAGGTCGTTTATGACCTAAAAAGTCGATTTGGGCTCTATTACGATCAAAAAAGTCCATTTAGGCTTCATTAGGACCATAGAAGTTCATTTGGGCCGATCGGGGCAATTGGCCCAATTAGGTCCTAACAAGTCAATTTGGGCTCTATTAGGATCAAACCAGTCCATTTGGGCTCCATTAGGATCAAAGAAGTACAAATTGGCCCAGTTAGGTCGTATATGACCTAAAAAGTCGATTTGGGCTCTATTAGGCTCAAACAAGTCCATTTAGGCTTCATCAGGACCGTAGAAGTTCAATTGGGCCGATCAGGGCAATTGGCCCAATTAGGTCCTAACAAGTCAAATTGGGCTCTATTAGGATCAAACCAGTCCATTTGGACTCCATTAGGATCAAAGAAGTACAAATTGGCCCAGTTAGGTCGTATATGACCTAAAAAGTCGATTTGGGCTCTATTAGGATCAAACAAGTCCATTTAGGCTTCATTAGGACCATAGAAGTTCAATTGGGCCGATCGGGGCAATTGGCCCAATTAGGTCCTAACAAGTCAATTTGGGCTCTATTAGGATCAAACCAGTCCATTTGGGCTCCATTAGGATCAAAGAAGTACAAATTGCCCAAGTTAGGTCGTTTATGACCTAAAAAGTTGATTTGGGCTCTATTACGATCAAAAAAGTTCATTTAGGCTTCATTAGGACCATAGAAGTTCAATTGGGCCGATCGGGGCAATTGGCCCAATTAGGTCCTAACAAGTCAATTTGGGCTCTATTAGGATCAAACCAGTCCATGGATGGATCATGGAAAATTTAAGACTTAACGAAATCCGTCAGAAAATTTCGGACGGATCAAGGAAAATATAAGAATTAACGAAATCCATCCGAAATTTCGGACGGATCATGGAAAATATAAGAATTAACGAAATCCGTCCGAAAATTCCGTCCGAAAATTCAATTTTTCTAGTAGTGGGGGGGGGGGGGGGGGTAGAAACAATTTTGTGGTTTGGATATATACTAGATAGGTTGAATTCAGCGAAAGCTAACTATACTTATATTTTATAATATCAATAGGTGTATATATACAAGGGGGGAAATATGGATCGAATTCACCTCTCTATGAGGAAAATATTGATTTTCGGTTAAATGAAATGAATTTATCACTATATATTTCTTTTTTTACTAATTAACAAAATATGACAATTTCTCATTTCATATATAGAACATAAAATATTATCAATATTCTATGTACCAAACGTGTTGTTAGAGAATAAGTTAATATTGAATTAATATTTGTACAAAAATTCCAAACCCATTATTAATATGATTATTGGTAGATTTGATCTTATTCATATATTGTCATAATCTGGTTTTTTTTTTTTTTTTTTTTGACAAAGTCATAATCTGGTTTTGGTAAGTCAAGATTTTGTGTTCCATATATAACCAAAGATATTTCAAGAAACTTGAATGCCAATGATACGCAATCATGCTTTTATAACCAAAACCCTATATGCGGTTCTTTTCCTATTAGTTATATTCATATATGTAATTTAGATTTTAGACCAAAAAGGAAAAATAGAGGGCCGGGTAATCCTATCATAATATGAACCGGTAGGACCAACAATTTTTTTTTTTTACAAAGTCATAATCTGGTTTTGGTAAGTCAAGATTTTGTGTTCAATATATAACCAAAGATATTTCAAGAAACTTGAATGCCAATGATACGCAATCATGCTTTTATAACCAAAACCCTATATGCGGTTCTTTTCCTATTAGTTATATTCATATATGTAATTTAGATTTTAGACCAAAAAGGAAAAATAGAGGACCGGGTGATCCTATCATAATATGAGCTGGTAGGACCAACATTTTATTTGTCGGGCCAAAGATGAAGAAGAAAAAGAAAATCGAAAAATAAGTAAAAATCTAAAAGGGTAAAATGTTTAAAGTTTATTTATGTGTAATTATAAATGAAATTATAATGATTCAAACCAAGCAGAAGCAGGAAACCCAGATCAATGTATTCTTGCAAGATCTAAGAAGAATCCAAATACACAACAACTCATCAACCCCACCTTCATGATGCCAGGTATTTAAATCTCAATTCATAAATAACTCATTAAAAATAATAAACAAATAAAGCAATCTTTTCACACCAATTTGATCCTTTGCCCAAGCTGAAAATATCTTGAATAAATGTGTAAAGTATACATGGTACATGAACCTTGAACATGAATTTTTGAATCCAAACAAATCAACAAATTAAAGCAAAAAGAAAAGAGAAACATAATAGTGACCCCAAAAAAAAAATTTGAAATGAAATGAAAACACCATATCTAGATCATGGTCAGAAGATGCTATAAGAGAAATGCAAGTATCATTGAAGGATGTGGAAGAAGATTATATATACCGAACGAGTCTCATAGGACCATCATCAGTGGCACATTTATCTATCTTCTCTCTGTATCACTGAAAAGTTGTTGTCCAAGTGAAGAACCATCGAATTAGAGGGCGGTGAGTGGGCTGCCCCTGCTTTTTCCTACGTTTGTTTTTGTCTTTCTCTTTGTTATTCATTCATTATTACATGTGTGAGTGTGGTGATGACTGTGATCAGTGTGATACTTGATCATTCTCATCATACTGGGTAAATGAAATGATTGTTTGTATCCAGAAACAGTGGCATGCTTAAACTTAATTAAAATATTTATTAATCCACACCCACCCACCTAGCTACCAAAACCACACAATATTGATAGTCTACAACATCTCTTGGAATTCATGATCTAGCTATATTGCTCTTGTTGGTTGGTTGGCTGTGCATGCAGAGTGATACATGGAGTATGGGAGCAGCGGAGGAGTCGGTGGGTCCCACTCCCTAGGGGATCACGATTACGACCACGACGAATACTGCTTCGATTCCCCAGAGGAGGAATAAACACTACCATCGTCATACTTCTAACCGGATTCAGAGGCTTGAATCGTAATTAAGCTTGCTTAACTTTCTTTCTTCTATACTCCAATAGGAGTTGCACCACACCACAGACATCACAATATAAATAATATTATGGGTTTTCAGAATGTTCAAGGAGTGCCCCCATCCGGATGAGAAGCAGAGGTTGCGATTAAGCATGGAATTAGGCCTCGCTCCCAGGCAGATCAATTTTTGGTTCCGAACAGGAGGACCCGGATGAAGGTACGCACGTAATATATTAATTGGGTTTGAAATAGTAATAATTATTTATTAATTCATGATGATATATATGGATCATCGGGCCCAACACGAAAAAGAGCTGATAACAACACACTCCGGGCAGAGAATGATAAGATACGGTGCGAGAACGTTGCCATCAGGGAGGCCTTGAAAAATGTTATCTGCGATGACCAAAAGTTGCGATTGGAGAATGCCCAACTCAAAAAAGAGGTATGAATTGAAATTGATGAAAATTAGGTGATTTGATCAATCAATAATCAAATTTGCTTGCATGCAGCTTGATAGAGTATCTAGCATTACAGCTAAGTACATCGGAAGACCAATCTCCCAACTCCCTTCACTTCCGCCTGTTCATCATATATCCTCTCTTGACTTGTCTATGGGGACTAGTTCTTTTGGAAGCCAGAGAATGGGATTGGTTGCTCTCGGCCATTCCCCCCAGCTTGATCTTGATCTTGATCTTCTACAAGGGACTTCTTTTAATCCTCCTCCTATGCCCAATTTGCCTATTAATTATCAACCAGACATGGATAAGTCCCTCATCTCAAACCTTGCTTCCAATGCCCTCCAAGAATTCCTCACCCTCTTGCATACAAATGAACCCTTGTGGATCAAATCAACTGCCCATGCCAGAGATGTTCTTAATTTTGATACCTATGAAAGAATGTTCCCCAAGCCAAATACTTGCTTCAAGAACCCTAATGTTCGTGTTGAAGCTTCCAGGGATTCATCAATTGTAATCATGGATATCTTAACTTTGGTTGACATGTTTATGGACCCAGTAAGTGTTGTTCTTTTTATTTTCGTTAATTATTAGTTCCACAATGCGCGCAATAACTTGACAGTCACCTTCAATTTTTAGTTTTCTGAATTGTTCAAATTTCATGATTGATTGATTTTGCAGAACAAATGGATGGAACTTTTTCCCACTATTGTCTCAGTGGCAAGAACTATTGAAGTGATATCCTCTGGGATGATGGGTGGTCACAATGGCTCTTTACAATTGGTAAGAGTTGGAACCAACCAAGTATCATTCAAATTGGATTCCCAACAAGTTTTCTCATGTCCAACATTTTTAATCAGATGTATGAAGAGTTACAAGTGCTTTCTCCACTTGTTTCTACTCGAGAGTTCTACTTCCTGCGTTACTATCAGCAAATTGAGCAAGGCACATGGGCTATAGTGAATGTTTCTTATGATTTTCCCCAAGACAACCGGTTTGCTCCTCAATTTCGGTCTCATCGTCTTCCTTCTGGTTGTTTGATCCAGGACTTGGCTAATGGGCATTCCAAGGTAATCTTAGACTATCTTTCTGCTGCTACTAACTTTGACATAATAAATTTAGGTTTAATAAAAATTTTTGTGCCTGAAAAGTAGGTGGATTTTGAATTTAGTCCATGTATTATTTTTTCATTGGTTTTGATTCCTGTAAATTTAAAACTTTTGCCTCTAGTCCTTATCTTCAGTGATCATCCGTTAATTGGTTGACATAACTGATGGTTTTGTCACGTCAGCACTGCTATATGAGCAAAAATATTATTATTTATGCCATGTTGGGTCGTTGGCTGTCACATGAAAATAAATTTTGGTTTTAGTTCAAGTAAGTAAATTTTGATTATAGTTCTTTTACTTTTACTCATTGGCACTCTGTTAAGTGTTGACGTGGCTAACATAACGCCACATTAACGTTATTACGCCAGCTTAATTATTATTATTTCAAGTCACTTAGGTTGGCACGTCATAACATTAATTTTTATAAAAGTATTAACATTAATTATCATTAAATTTAACCATTATATTATTTAAATTTTTATTATTATAATATTATAACTATTTTTGTTATAAAATCGACCTCTCCTTTCTTCTTCGTGTTTCTCGATCGCTCCCCCTTCATTTTGCAGAAATCTCGCTTCCTCCTTATTGATAGGGTTCTTGTCTATATTGTAGGCCCAATTGATCAAGGCCCACTGGTTATATTAGAGTAAGAGAGAGAAAGATGTTTATGTTATATAGGGAAAGGGGGAGAACAATGGGGAGATCTTTTGGAAAATCATTGTGTTAGTTATGGATAGAGAGCAATAGCTCTTTATAGGAGCCTAGCTCTATGGCAGTTTGGGAATCTATTCCACTGTGAATCCCTCTTTGCTATCAATAATACTCAAGTTCTTCTTCTCTTAATTTCTTTTACTTGTTCTATTGCTTGATTACCATTTCTGGTTCGTATCAAACTGGTCCGACCTGCCGGATACTCGAGGGAGAGCCAGTGATGCCGGAGATGAAAATTCCACTGTTTGATGGAAGGGGAGATGCTTATTGGTGGTTGATCCAGCTGGAGCGTTATTTTGAGGCCAACAGTTGGATCCATGAAGAGATGAAGAATTCAAACCTATGTTTTTCTTCTTCTTTCTCTCACGTTTTCTCCTTTCACCCTCCTGCAATGAATTTCTAAAGTCGTGACCATGATGCCCTCCTCAACCATGATGCCCTCCTCAACACAAAAGAGCATAAAAATTGTTGCAAAAGGAGGAAGCAAAACTGTTGCAGAATGAAGAAAGAACGATGGAGAAAGAGGAAGAAGAAATGATAATCAGGTTTTATAAGGAAAAATAGTTATAATATTACAATAATAGAAATTAAAATAATATAATGGTTAAATATAATAATAATTGATATTAATATTTAAAAAATATTTTTTGATGTGGTAGACTGCACAACTTAAAATAACAATAATTAACCCGACGTGACAATGCTGATGTGGCACATGACATTTTGTTAGCCACGTCAGTACTTAACAGAATGCCACCGATGATATTGATTAAAATCAAAAGTTTTAAATTTAACCAAACCAAAATTTATTTTCATATGTGGCAGCCAACATGACATATTTGCTAACATGGCAGTGCTGACATGATATTCCATTAGCCACGCAAAAAAATAACACCCAATTTTCAACGACTAAAAATTTCATTCCAGGAATTTGTAGTGACCCTTCTTAGTTGTCATGTAGGTTACTTGGATTGAACACGTACAGATTGAAGATAAAACTCTGCCTCATCGGCTTTTCAGAAATCTTATAGATGGTGGATTGGCATTTGGAGCAGAAAGATGGCTTGGTACTCTTCAGAGGATGTGTGAAAGACTTGCTTGCCTAATGGTGACGGTCAATCCAACCCGTGATCTTGGAGGAGGTATATCATTCACACTATCTATGCCATATTTAACATTCGTCCCTTAATCTGAACACGTGATTCAAATTTCAGTTATTTCTTCACCTGAGGGCAAGAGGAGCATGATGAAACTTGCTCAAAGGATGGTCACCAATTTCTGTGCCAGCATTGGCACATCCCGTGGCTACCGATGGACCACACTTTCTGGGATGAATGAGGTTGGAATCAGAGTCACTGTCCATAAGAGCACATATCCTGGGCAACCTAATGGAGTGGTGCTAAGTGCTGCCACTACTATTTGGCTCCCCGTCCCTCCACACATTGTGTTCAATTTCTTCAAGGATGAAAGAAAAAGACCTCAGGTTGTAACACGGTAGTCAAGTTAATCAACTCATTTGATGTTTTGACCTTAGAAATTAATGCTTATAATTTTTTTTATTTTTTTCTTCTAGTGGGATATTCTTTCCAACGGTGATCTTGTACAAGAGGTTGCCCACATAGCAAACGGTTCTCACCCTGGTAACAACATATCAGTTCTTGGAGTAAGAGATTCCTTCATGACCCAATTTAATTAAGTTTGTTTTCCCTTTTATTTCAATTGAAATTTTACCATTTGTACGTTATCCATTTGCATATATAGGCTTTCAATGCCAGTCAGAACAACATGTTAATACTCCAAGAGAGCTGCATAGATTCCTCTGGTGCACTTGTGGTTTATTGCCTAGTTGATCTGCCATCCATCAACATAGCAATGAGTGGTGAAGACCCTTCATGCATTCCTCTACTACCATCTGGATTTACCATCTTGCCTGATGGCCAGTCTGAGCAGCAAGGAGGAGGAGATGGAGCCTCAACCAGCTCAAACATAAATAGGAGCATAGGGAGGTGTGGGGGTTCACTGATTACAATTGCATTCCAGATACTAGTTAGCAACTTGCCATCAGCCAACCTCAACATGGAGTCGGTGACAACTGTTAATAATCTTATTGGCACAACTGTCCAACAAATAAAGGCTTCCTTGAATTGTCCTAGTTCATCATGATTCTGCTTTTGCTACCTTCTTTACTCTTTTACCATCCTTAAATATGCTTATCATAAGTGGTTCAGACTTCAGACTCTATATTCCTTTTGGTGGTATCAATGTGTGCAAGAAGCATTTTTGGGTTAGTGGGGACTTTGAATGCCTTCTCATCAAAGCGCAAAAGCCTCGTTAGTTACTATTGTTGTTGAGGGTGGTGGTAGAGCTAGTCTTTTTTTAATTCAAGGTTGAAGCTTCATTACATTTCATACCAACTACAATTATTTTTATTTTTATTTTTTTGCTTTTGGGGATCTTTTATTTTTTGAGTGCATTGTGGGTAAGTCTTTATTTATTTGTTCGCTGGTTTGTATATCAGCATTGGAAGTAGTAAAAAAGGTAGTCAAGAAAGCACCATACATGGTCTCTACCAGCCTTCGGTCCATCAAAGATGTGTAAGGTTCAGGCATTGACTCCCCGTTCAAACTTCCAAATCATAATTTTGTTAGGAAATTAAATTTCCCCTCCTCAAATCTGCGAAATAAATATGGAATAATGACACACAAAATTGATAATGAAGTTCGGTCAATTATACTTACTTCTCCGAACTGCTGTATATATTTTATTGAAAAACGAAAATATACAAAGTGTTTATAAATACTCACAACCTCCCACAACCCACAACCCAATTATACCCGAAAAACGTTTTCTCACATAAATTCTCTCACTAAAGCTTCTCTCTAAACTTATATTTTTCTCTCTGCTTCTTGGAGTATACTCTTCGTTTTTGGGATGGATTTTCCCTTCATCCATTGCCTTCTATTTATAGTGGTTTTCTCCGACCACTTCACTATTGGCTTCTTAAATTTTCTTTGAAAATTTACTGCGCCTGCACAAATTAGGCACCGAAACTTTGTTTCCAAAGTTTGTTACAGGTGCATTTATTTTGGGTGGTTGGGGCGCACACACAATATTGACTAACAATCTCTCACTTGAATACTGATTTCAATCTATCTTCACACCTTGATCAATGCAGCAGCCTTCTCCTGATCTGTTATTCAAGAAGGTCAACTAAAGTTGAGCACAACTTCAGTTTGTCGATAGTCACCACCTTTGTTAACATATCTGGTGGATTCATGGTTCCTCGAATCTTCTTTAATGTTAGCACCTCATTCTCAAACAGAGACTTGATGAAGTGATAACGAAGATCAATGTGCTTTGTTCTGGAATGGAATGCCAAGTTCTTTGCCAAATATATTGCACTCTGACTATCACTATGCAAAACACCCCTATCCTGGATGAATCCCAGCTCTGTTAACAATCCTTGAAGCTATATCATTTCTTTACTGGCTTCTGTTACTGCTACATACTCAGCTTCTGTAGTGGATAAGGCAACAATCTTTTGTACCCGCGACATCCAACTAACGGTTGTAGTTCCAACAATGAATATGTAATCAGTGGTACTTCTTCGGTGATTGACTTCACCTCCAAAGTCAGCATCTACGTAGCCTTGTACTTTAATTCCCCTTTAACAAAATACACACACTTCTTTGTAGTGCCTCGTAGATATCTCAAAATCCATTTGACTGCTTCCCAATGAGCTTTACCCGGATTTGACATAAACCTGCTAACAACTCCCACTGCATGGCCAATGTCTGGCCTCGTACAGACCATCGCGTACATCAATCTTCCAATGGCTGAAGCATACAGAACTTTAGCCATGAATTCTCTTTCTTCATCTGTCTGTGGGCACTGATCCTTGGATAGGCGAAAATGGCTGGCCAAGGGTGTGCTGACTGGCTAGGCGTCGCCCATGTTGAATCTTTGCAAAACACGATTGATGTACTCTTCCTGAGATAACTGCAGAATTCCTCTTTGTTTATCTCTCGTGATTTGCATTCCAAGGATCTTCTTTGATGGACCTAAGTCCTTCATGTCAAACTCTTTTGACAACTGCATCTTCAAGCTTCTGATTTCGTCCATATCTGAACCTGCTACTAACATATCATCGACATAAAGTAGAAAAATGATATAATTGGACTTATATCTCTTGAAGAAGCAACAGTGTGGTCGGCATTGCACTTCTGAAAACCTTCCTTGTGCATGCATGAATCCTTCAAACTTTTTATATCACTTTCTTCGAGCTTGTTTCAGGCCATACAAGCTCTTCTTCAATCTGCACACCATATTCTCCTTACCTTTCTCTGAGAAGCCTTTCGGGCTGGTGCATATATATCACATCATCTAAGTCTCCATGAAGAAACGCAGCCTTCACGTCCAACTGCTTAAGGTAGAGCTCTTCACTGGCAACAATACTTAAGACAGACCTGATAGTATTAAGCTTCACAACTAGAGTAAAAATTTAGATTTTTCCCGATTTTTTTTAATAATCTTTTTAAATTTTTTTATTTTTATAATTAAATTTTTTTTAATATATTTTGAATTTTTTTTATTTTTTCCCTTAATTTTTTTTCCTACTTTTTTTACGATTTCTTTTTCTAATTTATTTTTTTCTTTTTTCTTTTTTTTTCATAATTTGTTTTAGATTTTTTTAGGAAATTTTTTTATAATTTACTTTTTCCTTTTATTTATTTTTTTATAATTCATTTTTTTCTAATTTTTTTAAACATATTTTTTCTAATTTTTTTAAATATATATTTTTTTCTATTTTTTTAAATATTTTATTTATAAATACTGTTATTTTTCTTTTTTTTTAAATCTATTTTTTTTCCTGATTTTTTTAAATAATTTTTTCCCTGATTCATTTTTTTTCCAAAATTAATTTTTTGTTTTTCCTTTTAAATATTTGTTTACAATTAAATTTTTTATATATTTTTTAAAATAATTTTATCCTAAATAAAAAAATTATAAAATATATATTAAAAAAATAAATTAGAAAAATAATTTTTTTTTATAATTTTTTAAGATATTTTTTTCTAATTATTTTTTCCTTATTTTTTTATTTTTTAATATATATTTTTATAATTTTTTTAAAAAAAATTTATAATTACTTTTTTCCCTAATTGTTATTAAATAACTTTTTTCTAATTACTTTTTTTCCTAATTTTCTTGCTAATAATTTTTTTTAAATATATTTTTTCCTACTTTTTTTATAATTTATTTTTTGTTAATACTTTTTTTTGACTACATCCTTGAATTTGTTTTTTCTATTTTAAATAATAAATTTATACCTATTCTAATTAATAAGGAGAAATTCTGATTTTAGTGTAGTACAATAGTGGAAGCCACATGTTAAATTATGGAAAAAAAATTATTTTTTATTTATTTTCTAAAATTTATATATTTTTTTATTTTAAAATATTTACAATACGGTAAAGATGCAATGTTTTGGGAGTCAAACACGACAATATCTAAATTGACATAAATAGAGGCAGAGCTATTCGTATTTTCTAATATATTTTTTGACTACATCCTTGTCTTTGTTTTTTCTATTTTAAATAATAAATCTATATCTATACTAATTAATAAGGGCAATTGTTGATTTTTTACTAAATGGACACGTGTCAGCACCACATGATTTAAGAGGATTAGTTGATCATTAGTAATAATTAAAGAGGAGCACTTAACACATAGTGTTACATCACGTATTGTAATATCATTTTAAAATAAAAATATATATAATTTTTTGCAGTCAAAAATATATAAATTTTCTAATTATTTTAAATAATGTTTTATAAATACTTTTTTCCAAATTTTTTTAAATAACTTTTTTCTAATTACTTTTTTTTCCTAATTTTTTAAATTTTTTTTCCTAATAATTTTTAAAATATATATTTTTTCCTACTTTTTTTCTAGTTTATTTTTTAATACTTTTTTTTTCTACATCCTTACCTTTGTTTTTTCTATTTTAAATAATAAATCTGTCTATATATATTCTAATTATTAAGGAGAAATTAATATTTTAGTGTAGTACAATAGTGCAAGCCATATGTCAAGTTATGGAAATTTTTATTATTATTTTATTTATTTTCTAAATTTTTTTTTTGTTTTAAAATATTTACAATACGGTAAAGGTACAATGTTTTGGGAGTCAAACACGTCAATCTCTAAATTGACATAAATAGAGACAGAGCTATTCATATTCTCTGGTTACATCCTTGCCTTTTTTTTTCTTTCTATTTTAAATAATAAATCTATATCTATACTAATTAATAAGGGCAATTGTTGATTTTCTACTAAAGGGACACGTGTCGGCACCACATGAAAGAGGATTAGTTTATCATTAGTAATAATCAAAGATGAACACTTAACTCATAGTGTTACATTACGTATTGTAATATCATTTTAAAATATATATATATATATATATAATTTTTTGCACTCAAATTATAGATAAGATTGTTTCAATGTTTTTGCTGATCACTTCTGTCTATAAATAAAAAAACCTTGGAGATGAATGAGTACCACCATTATGGGTGGGAATGAATGATTGAAGGTAAATTGTGAAATAAGTAAAGAAAATGTTTGACATAGTGGACTTAATTTGGGATAAAGGAAAGAAAAAGTTTGGTAGATATAGAGGCACAATTCAAGTTATTAATGATAACAATGCTATCAATAATAATAATAATTGATGACTCGTGCATCGCACTGGTGAAAAATACTAGTATAATATAATAGTATAAAACGTATAAGTTTTACAAAAATATGAGATATCGAGCCCGTAATTGAGATGACCTGAAACATTATATGAATCACACTTTTTTTTTTTTTGACGGTAAAATGAATCACACTTGAAACCATACCAGATCTAATTAATATACATATCAATCGAACCCATATCAATTAGCTTCACATTGAGGCGATTAAGTCAAAATAGGATGATTCTTAAACACTCGCGATTCTCTCCGAAAAGAGTTAGTCTAGATTAAATGAAATAAGATCAGTTACAAAGTGAACGAGACTATGACATAACTGGTTCATCACTCGTGATGGTTTTTAGATACACAACCTGATTATTCATATACAGCCCATGTATTGTCACACAAAATCAAATATGGTTCTGCTTCAAAAATATTTAAATTTGGATAGATAGTTTTGTGATCTTCTGCTATTTAAATATGTGGTAAGAGAGTTGACAAGAAACTTCTCCTTACAATAAGTAAACACTTGAGAAATGTAGAAACTAACAAATCAAAACCTTATATGTGTGTAGATAGATAGATAGGGTGGGGATCAAGTTACTCAAAGAGTAAGTTTAAACACTTACTCATCATCTACACCGTTTATTTCTTTTTAATTTAACGACTGTGATTAAGTCTAATTATCTCCCATTTCCAACTCTGATGCATTGTGAATAGAACATTGTCAATTATCTGCCGTCACGGATTTTGCTCACCGCCATTGTTGAAGCATATTCTGATTTTTGCTCACCGCTATAATTGAAATTTGAAAAGCATTTTCTGATTTTTGCTCACCACAATCGTGAAGCATCTTCTGGTTTATCACTTCACCTATTTGGCATTCAGAGATTTTTTTTATTCAGAGTTTTGGAGAATTAAATCACAAATTTCATCATGGGCCCAAATTTCTCACTTCATTGATTCCAAAATTTCCACTGATTTTGCATAACTAAATCACAAATTGAATCATAGGTCTAAAATCACATAACAGTAGCATCTATCCTATCAATATAAATATTTTTTACATTACCATTCAATCATAATTTATCACATCATTAAAAATATATAATTCTTATAATATTTACTTTTTTAATATAACATTATCATAACTAGCGGCAAGACAGGCACTCACGTGCCTGTCTGGCCGCATTTCTATTTCTTTTATTCGTCTTTATGCATGTTGTTGGCACATAATTTTTTATTCATCACTTGTGCAAGGTTGGTAATTTTAATCGATTTTTGTGACTTTATAAAGTGACTTCTTAATCTAAACAAATATGCAACATGTGACCGTCTGTCTGTATTTCTAATTTTCCCGTCATTTTTAGTAAGAAAGCATACCAGTGGATTTGTATTGTTGTTTACGTCGTGTGCATATTCTTTTGAATATCTTATTTTTTATTTTAGCGATTTGAATAAGATGTGTATATTTTAAGAAAAATAGTATAAAAGAAAGGTGAGATTGTATAGTATCTACAATTTTATAGCTTCAATAGCAACTCCCTGTCACGGTTTCATTGTGCACATTGTTCTAACAATCACCTTTTATTCCTGGAGATGTCTCCCTATGTTACTATTTTGTAAACCAATGTTTAATAAGTGAATTGAACAAAGCATCAACTTAATTGGTATGTGACAATCACAAATGTCATCAATTGACACATGGAACTGATCTTTAAGCTGGTATTCCAGCTCGATAATCTACTTAGAAGAATTTATTTAACATATTTTAACAATATTAATTTATGGATAATTGAAAGAAAAAGAAAAAGAAAAAAAAATAGTAATTCATTATCTACTAAAGCACGTGTGTATTCAACTGGGAGCTCATAATGAGGTTGCGGCAAGATAAAGAATAAGGAATTGAATAATAGATGAGTCAGAAATCAAATATATATCTCAAATACAATATATAATACAACATTTGTTGGAGAGTATTACATGTGTTTTCTTTTCCCTACAATTTGTACAAAAACTTTGAATTGTGCTATGCTTTTTATATATAAAGTACTAAGTTCTTGTCATGTTTATTAAGTATGGCATATATATACATATTAATTCCTCATGTATCGAAACAATTTTTTCCCCTAACATAAAGAATACAGAATTACAGAATAAAACACTTTCATTCAACTTTGCTTCTCAATTCATGAGGCCAAATAAAGAAAGAATGGCATCTCAATGATTTTGTTGTGTTCAAAGAGATATTGATAAAATAAAAAAAATTGAGGCATATCACTGAACTTAGGCATGTGCGTCCAGATTTCTACCTGGATACTATTTTTTACACGAAATCTCATTCGCAATTGATGAATTGTCAGATTCAAATTAGGAGGTTCATCATGAAGCTCTTGTTTCTCTTGTTTCTTCACATCTCAACATTATCAGTCTCTGACACTGCTTGCTCCCTTTCCTATTCATCAGTACAACATGCAACGATGTTCATCAATATAAAAAATAAACCGATTGTAAGTTTGAAACAACATTTTTCATCTTAAAAAAAAAAGAAACATGCAAGAAAATTTTCAATATTGATTATTTCAATCTTGATAACATAGGTCAATCTAATCCCATTTAGTACCAAACCAAACTTAATTTGTATGTAACACAATTCTAGAAGAAAATATATTATCATGCTTAGAAATGCTCTATAAATTTTATATTATCATGTAATACCTTATGAGTATCTCACTACTGTAGTAAAGGATAAGCCATAGCCATTATCTAGTTATTTTTTATACAATGTATTCTCACAGATAAACATTTTATAAACAAACTATTCCCTTGAAATTCTATACCTCTACTCTCTGCCCTAATTCTTAAACTAAGCAATTCTATTTGTTTCATTTGGTAATTTACTTTTGAGTAATTTATAATTTTACTTTACGACTTTATAAGCTTCTGATATAGGTATGCCTAAACTCACCTGGCTTGATGGATCCTTATGAAGCATTCTCCAACATGCCCCAGTAATCATATATGGATTTACCTTTGCACCCCATGTTGGCATCATCAATCTCCAATATTGTTTTTGTTGATAATGTCTCAAAAACAGATTCAGTTACAAGCAATTCCCTTTTGGTGGCAAAAAACAGTTTTTTCTGTTGGTGCACAAACATAATTCTGTTTTGGATTGGAGAAAAACTTAGCAGCTGAAGTCTCTTTTCTTATCTATATATATACATGTGTATGGTAGGATTAGGGGATGGTATGTGATTGTATCAACTGTGTAATCTTTCCTTTATCTCTAATCATAAAGAGTTAGGCCTAGATCAAGGAGTTTTGGTGAGAACAAGAGTGGTAGAACTAGGAAGCTTGTGGCTGTGTCTCAGCAGGAAAAGCAAGGGCCTAGTGTAGATTCTTGTGAAGTAGGAAGCTTGATCTTGTAACTCTTTCAATCATAGTGAAGACTTTGCTCTCTTCCCGTGGATGTAGGACACATCGGCTGAACCACGTTATCTCTTGGTGTTGATCTTTCCTTTCTTTCTGCCTTACAATTTTCATTTACATTACGCCATATACTTTTCTCATTGCTCTGCGATTACATTTTTGTCATAGCTGTTCGTTTTTGCATTGTTCTTTGTGATCTTGTTCTTGTGTGTGTGTTTCAGTGTTCAAACCACAACAAGTGGCGCCGTCTGTGGGAAGAAAGAAAGAAACTGAAAACTGAAAGAAGAAGCATCTCAGCATGAGTTCAACAAAGTTTGACATCGAAAAGTTCTCTGGCACAAACGACTTTGGATTATGGCGAGTCAAGATGCAGGCAGTGCTTGTTCAACAAGGTCTTGGGGACACTCTCAAGGGTGAGGCAGCTCTATCAAACACTCTCACAATTGCTGAGAAAAGGGAGCTTATAAACAAGGCAAGAAGCATCATCATACTGTGCCTTGGAGACAAACCTTTAAGAGAAGTTGCTAGAGAACCTATTGCAGCTGCTCTATGGCTGAAACTGGAATCTTTGTATATGACCAAATCCGTGGCAAACAGACTATTCTTGAAGCAACAACTCTTCTCATTCAAGATGAGTGAAGACAAGTCAGTAGCAGAGCAGATTGCAGACTACAACAAGATTCTTGATGATCTTGAGAATCTTGAAGTTCAGATGGATGATGAGGATAAGGCACTGATCCTGCTGAGTGCATTGCCAAGTTCTTATGAACACTTCAAGGATGCGATTGATGAGGTACAATCATCCATAAGGACAAAAGAATTCCAAAAGAAACGAGAAGCAAGAGCAGAAGGCAATGCAGAAGGCCTGAGTGTCATGAGAGGAAGACATGACAAGAGAAGTGCAAAACCAGGAAAGCACAGATCAAAGTCTAGGAATCAAGATAAGTCCAAGTACAAATGTTTCCACTGCCACAAGAAGGATCATTTCAAAAGAGAGTGCCCTGAGAGGAAGAATAAAGGTTTTAAGACAGGCCAACAAACTGGTGATGCAGCAATTGTCTCATCGGGCTATGAGTCCTCAGGGTATGAATCTGCAGAAGCCTTAGTGCTGTCAAATTCAGCATCAAAAAAGGATTGGGTGCTGGATTCTGGGTGCACCTATCATATGTGTCCAAGAAAAGACTATTTTGAGTCTTTAAATCTTCAAGAAGGTGGAGTTGTCTTGCTAGGAAACAACAAACCCTGCAAGGTTCAGGGAGTAGGCACAATCAGATTGAAGATGTATAATGGACAAGAGACCATAATCACAGGGGTCAGGTATGTACCTGAACTGAAGAGAAACTTACTTTCCATAAGCATGTTTGATAGCTTAGGTCACATAACTAACATTGAACATGGTATACTTAAAGTTTCTGTGAACAACAAAGTAATAATTAAAGGCATCAAGAGGAATGGTCTCTATATCTTAGATGGATCCACTGTAATAGCCCAAGCCTCAGTAGCTAGTCAGATTCCTATAGATAAAACCAGATTATGGCACATGAGGCTTGGCCATGTTAGTGAGAAAGGTCTAAAAGAATTATGCAAACAGAACCTATTAAATCATGATGAAATAGGTAACTTAGACTTCTGTGATCACTGCATTCTTGGCAAGGCTCATAGGGTTAGTTTCAATACTGCACAGCACACCACTAAATCCATATTTGAATATGCTCACTCAAATTTATGGGGGCCAGCTAGAACCATGACTCATGGAGGTGGTTATTACTTCTTGTCTATTATTGATGATTATTCTAGGAGAGTATGGATTTATATACTTAAGAACAAGAGTGAAACCTTTGAGAAATTCAAAGACTGGTATGCTGAAATAGAAACTAAAACTGGAACCAAACTTAAGTGTTTAAGGACTGACAATGGCCTGGAATATCTTTCAGAGCAGTTTAACAACTTTTGCAGGAAGCTAGGAATTAGAAGGCATAGAAAAGTTGCAGGTACTCCACAACAGAATGGCTTGGCCGAAAGAATGAATAGAACAATTTTGGAAAGGATAAGATGCATGATATTGAGTGCTGGTCTTCCAAAAAGCTTCTGGGGAGATGTTGCTGTAACAGCAGTGTATCTCATCAATAGATGTCCATCATCTGCCATAGGCTTCAAAACTCCAATAGAAATTTGGAGAGGCAAACCTGCAGACTACTCCAAACTAAGGATATTTGGTGCTTTGGCCTTTGCACATGTTAAACAAGACAAGCTTGCTGCCAGAGCAACAAGATGTGTGTTCATTGGTTATCCCACTGGTGTTAAAGGCTACAAACTGTGGAGACTAGATCCGGGAGAACCAAAATGTATAATCAGCAGAGATGTAGTCTTTGATGAGACTAGAATGGTCATGCTGTCAAAGGAAAAGCCAGACACTCAAACAAATGCTCCAGAGACCTCTCAATTTGAGGTGGAGCTATCACCAACAAGAAAGGAGAATGCAGATGCACCAGCACAAGATGAAACAGAACCTGAGGATCAACAACAATCCCAACCAGCTACAAGTGACTACAACCTTGTGAGAGACAGAGCAAGGAGAAATATAGTCCCTCCAAAGAGATATGCACAAGCAGACCTCATATGCTATGCCTTGAGCATAGGGGAAGAAGGTCAAGACTGTGAGCCCAACAACTTCACTGAAGCAGTCAAGGACAGATACAAGAAGGAATGGATGAAAGCAATGGAAGAGGAAATGAAATCTCTTGAACAAAACAACACCTGGACTCTAGTTGATCCACCTAAAGGACAAAGGATTGTAGGTTGCAAGTGGATCTTCAAGAGAAAGGAAGATGCTCAAAGCAACAACAATATTAGGTTCAAAGCAAGGGTTGTGGCAAAGGGGTTTTCTCAAGTTGAGGGCATAGACTACAATGAGATCTTCTCACCAGTAGTCAAACATTGCTCAATAAGGATTCTTCTTGCTTTAACCACTTAACTTGATCTTGAACTAGAACAGCTAGATGTCAAGACTGCTTTCCTTCATGGAAATTTAGAAGAAACCATCTATATGCATCAACCCGAGGGCTTTGTTAAAGACAAAAACAAGGTCTGCTTGTTAAAGAAGTCCTTATATGGTCTTAAGCAAAGTCCTAGGCAATGGAATAAAAGATTTGACAATTTCATGATGCAGATTGGTTTCCAAAGATGCAACTATGACAGTTGTGTATATTTCCTAAAGGAAAATGCAGAAGTGATAATATATCTATTGTTATATGTTGATGACATTCTTCTTGCAGGATCTAAGAAGTCTGAAATTCAAAGGATCAAGGCTGAGCTGAAATCAGAATTTGATATGAAGGAGCTTGGAGAAGCCAAGAGGATCCTTGGAATGGATATATGCGAAACAGAAAAGCTGGAGAGTCTGTTTTCTGTCTCAAAGAAGGCTACATACAGAAGGTGGTAAGAAGGTTCAGAATGCATGAATCAAAACCAGTTGGAACACCTCTAGGTCAACTTGACAAACTCTCAGCAAAGCAAGGGCCAACCTCAGAAGAAGAAAAGCAGAAAATGGCATTAATTCCATATGCGAATGTTGTTGGAAGTATCATGTATGGAATGGTGTGTTGCAGGCCAGACTTAGCTTATGCAGTGAATGTGATGAGCAGATTTATGGCTGATCCTGGTTTACCTCATTGGCAAGCAATGAAGTGAATTCTAAGATACCTAAATGGCTCCCAGAAATCTGGTCTTCTGTTTAAAAGACACCATCATGCTCAAGATGCCATCATAGGGTATGTGGATTCAGATTATGCTGGAAATGTTGATACCCGAAAGTCACTGTCTGGCTATGTTTTTACCATGTTTGAAACTGCTATATGTTGGAAATCAGTTCTGCAGTCAGTGGTAGCCTTATCAACAACACAAGCAGAGTTCATAGCCCTTACTGAAGGAGTCAAAGAAGCAATGTGGCTCAAGGGGATTATTGGTGAACTTGGAGTTCCACAAAACTGTGTCACAATTTATAGTGACAGACCAAAGTGCCATTCACTTATCCAAACATCGGGTTTACCATGACAAATCCAAACACATTGACATTAAATTACATTTCATCGGGGGATGCAATTGAGGCAAAGGAGATTGCTGTTGAGAAGGTTTCAACAGAAGAAAATCCAGCTGATGCCTTAACTAAATCCCTACCTCTAACCAAGTTCAAGCATAGCTTGGACTTGATCAGTTTTTCAGAAACATAAGGTCAGGCAAGAGAGCAAAGCTGGAACCATGATTGAAGGGTTTTAGAGACAAGGTGGAGATTTGTTGATAATGTCTCAAAAACAGATTCAGTTACAAACAGATTCAGTTACAAGCAATTCCCTTTTGGTGGCAAAAAACAGTTTTTTCTGTTGGTGCACAAACAGAATTCTGTTTTGGATTGGAGAAAAACTTGGCAGCTGAAGTCTCTTTTCTTATCTATATATATACATGTGTATGGTAGGATTAGGGGATGGTATGTGATTGTATCAACTGTGTAATCTTTCCTTTATCTCTAATCATAAAGAGTTAGGCCTAGATCAAGGAGTTTTGGTGAGAACAAGAGTGGTAGAACTAGGAAGCTTGTGGCTGTGTCTCAGCAGGAAAAGCAAGGGCCTAGTGTAGATTCTTGTGAAGTAGGAAGCTTGATCTTGTAACTCTTTCAATCATAGTGAAGACTTTGCTCTCTTCCCGTGGATGTAGGCCACATCGGCTGAACCACGTTATCTCTTGGTGTTGATCTTTCCTTTCTTTCTGCCTTACAATTTTCATTTCTGTTCTGCCATATACTTTTCTGTTCTGCGATTCTGTTTCTGTCATAGCTGTTTCTGTTGCCTTGTTGCATTGTTGCTGTGATCTTGTTCTTGTGTGTGTGTTTCAGTGTTCAAACCACAACAGTTTTTGTCATAACTAATAAGCATGTACTTGCCACACCTGCACAAATTATTTAAGTAAATTTCACATAGTTTCCTATCTTTTGTAACTGTAGAGCTAAAATAAAATCATATGGTGTATATCCCTATTTGGAAAATAAATAATGTAAAATACACTTATAATTAAAATCATATGGTGTATATCCCCATTACTGGATTATAATTTGCCCAGTCATCAACATTTAATTTTGGCATCAAAAGAGTGAATCGGAGGTATTAACATAAAAGAGAAAAGGGTGAAGGGAAGATGAACTGAAATGTGAGGGAGAGTGTGAATGAATTATACATCATAAACAGAAGTACGTAGTAGCAAATAACATGTAAATTCTAAAATGCAATTATCTATGCATTGTTGTGAACCAATTGCATATAAAACTGTGGCCAAGCAAGCCTTGAAGACAACTTTTGTTAACAACTAAGACTGAAATATTCCTACACGATTGACAAAAAAAATGAAGGATTGAAAAATTCAAACAAATTAATTCCCATGATCATATGTGGATGATTGAGTACCTTTGACCTCAGAGGATTCTTCAAATCATTTTTGTTGTAAAAAAAACCCTCTCAACCTTTCTCTTTGTCACCGTCTCTTGTCATTTCAAAGCCATTTATATCGTGTACCCAGTGTAATCTGGATTTGAAAAGAACCACAAATTGATCAACCTTGAAAGTAAAAGATCGCGTCACTCAAGTCTCAACTAATCAATTAACAACAAAAGGACTTATTAAACCTATGGGCAATTACAAAGTTTTCACAGCAAAAGTGGTCAAACAATTCTAGGAGTATGTCTCTTAGAGCAACAATCAAGTGCTTATGTATGTGTAAATATATGTGTTGAGTATGAGAGTAATAGAATATTGGTATAGTGTCATATTAACACAGTTTAATTAATTTGTTCGTTGTTTTAACATCATGCGCCTACTGTTTGCCCTTTTTTTTAATTACCTTCTTTGAACTTAGCAGCCAACGAACCCGCCAAATCCTTTGTCTTCTCCTTTGAATCCACTGTTTACTATTTGGTTCTAATTTCATTCATTTGTTGTGCTCCCGCTTTGGTCCCATGATCCACGCCGTTCCTCACTGTTTCTTTGGCTCTCTCCGCCATTTCAGAGTCTATTGTTTCTTACTCACTTCTTGCACTTGTAAAATCATAAACCCAATTATATGCTCTTGAATGCGTCCTTCAATCACCCGCATTTCTCCACTGCCCAGGAAAAAATAAGACAGAGACAAATTGTAAGTGATTGAACATGTAATACCACTAAACCGCAGAGACCCTTATTCCAAAATCAATCGTAAGAACCACAAATCATAAGGTTTCTTTAATCAAATTTTCAAATTAGATTGACTTACCCCTTCCATTGCCGCCTCCCTTCTGCCGATGTCCGCTCTGATGGTTCTCCACCGTACAGACACACGTCCATTGCACAACAGATGCGAACCAGTAAGCTTCAAATCGACGCCCAAACGTCGTCGTAACGCCGCCTCACCGTCCTCTTCGACACAGTCATCCGCTTCCTCTTTGCACGTTCCACTCTCTTAATTTCTTCAGATACCAAATTTGAAGAGATCGAAACAATAAAATCTTTTTGGTTCTATGGGAATGTAGATTGTTTTCGATCAAAGGATTAGTTTTATTATAAATAAGAAAAAAGAAAAAACCACTAATGAAAAGGGAAAATAGCTAACGGATCAAATTAAATAAACAATGTGTTTGGTGTTCCCACAGCAAAGTGTATATATAGTAGATCATAAAAATGCAGAAGATTAAATCTTGAAATTGGAAACAACAGAAAGCTAGAGAGAGAGAGATTAATACAGAATGGAGGGAAGAATGAAGAGGGTGAGAACCAACGACGTGGCTCTCGAGTCTTGACTCCATGAGGATAAACAATTTATTTCATTGTCTCCTTAAAATCTTGTTCTGTTTCTTCTTTTCCCTGCAACTCCGTCTCTCCACGATATCCATAATCCCATGGCATATTTATCTGATTCATTCCTTTCTAATAATTCTATATTTTAACCGATATTGTTTCACAAGCAAAGTTAAGGCTGTAACTTCTGTTAACCTCTGTAGATGATTTGCAAGATAGATGCGGTTTACTCATACCTATCTTATTATGTTCTTAACCGCTGATACAAAAATTATTCTTCAGTTGAGATGATAATGCTTCACGGAAGACACTCAAATATTGCAAAATTGTGACCACAATACACTGCTGTGAAGTTATGAAGGATTAAAAAGAAATACAAAATTGATGAAAGTATCTCCAAATTACGTGAGATTGCCAAGCTGCTTGAGATTGGTCAATAAGCAATGCCAAAAACTAAATTGTACACGTGAGATTGCCAAGCTGCTTGAGATTGGTCAATAAGCAATGCCAAAAACTAAATTGTACATGTAACACTGCTCCGAAACGTGGGATTTTTTCTTCAAAGATAATAACAAAATTTATTGATGTAGTAGTTAGCATCAAATTGGCCTTCCAATCATTCAATTATAGTTCTGCCTGAAAAACATGCACCTATCTTTCATAATTCTTTATCCTACTTAGTACTTTTATAAGTTACAGTTAGTAGTTGTAAAGACATTAGTCCACAATTTACTTATGTCTCTTTGGTTGCTTCAAAGCATGGGCCATCGACAAAGAAGCAAAGTCCCCAATTGTCATTACTTGCCTATTCAGAAGAAAGATGAGACCAAATGCTAAATCTCCATTTCCCAAATGTCTTTGACAATGGTGAGATTGGGGCTTGGATTAATCCATGAGAAACACGATCAATACCTCAAGGCACATTTGAGGGTGCATCATATCATTGACAGGTTCTTCATCATCTTAATCAACTGTGCAAGACTGAAACTTCCTATTTAATGTGTAGTACAAAAGAGCAGTTGCACTTGATGCAGTAGCCCTGGTTGCAATTGCCATGATTTTAATATCCCTATAACAACAATCCCATTTTATTAAATATCAATCCTGTCCATCTATCTCCTCCTTTCTTTTTTATTTGTGTTTTTTTCCAATTTCAAATTTTCTGAGTAAAACGCACATACACACATTGTTAATACAATTCAAAGTGCCTTGATAAAATCCAATCAAATCAAATGTAAAATGATCATTGTAAATTGAAATACTATTGTTATAGTATAATAATAGGGGTCTATCCAATAACAAAGAAAACAATACATTCACAATGTTATCACAGAGGGAGGGACTCTTGCGTTTGTCTGATTGGGAGAAGAGAGTGAACTTGAGGGAAAAATAGAAAGAAGGATATAGAGAAATCCAACCAGAGACTCACATTTTTTTCCTTTCTCTTTCTTTTGTTCAGTGATCATTTTGGTCATAAAAAAATGTAATCAGACTCACATACAGAGAAGGATGGTGATCATAAAAAAATTCAGAATCTTAGTTCAGAACCCATTCTTTTTCTTCTATGTTTGTTTTCTTCATCTGTTATCAACCCATATTATCAAACACAAAAAAAAAAATCATGAACAAACACGGAAGCCATTGAATACCTCCACCAACAAAACCTCACCCAAGTCAAAATTGTTACTTACTATCACATTTCAGCCTCCCATAATCAAAGTGGTTACACATTGCCTCCAGAAGCTTCTAACTCGGATCTACATCTGCCACTCGTCGTCCTTAGCCCCGCCGTTCTCCGTTATCCACGCACGTCGATCTGTTGCTGAACCGTAAACCCTGAATACTAAACCCCAAATAGACTTTTGATATTTGGCTCTCCAGATCTCCCATGTCAAGTGACGTCGTTTGACCCGTCACCACCGCCATTATGGTTCCTCCTAAAACAGAAAAACAAAATCAGAAATATAAATTGAAAAACTTGCAAAGCATGTTTGCAAAAAGAGGAAAAGAAATCTATACTAATATGAAAACAAAATGGTAGAAAGTGGCGTGTAAGAAAAATTATGATGAAGAAGAATTAGAAGAAGAAATGAGAACGAATTTTGGAATGTATGTGAACGGTGAGAGAGAAGAAAATGAAACAGGAGAGTGGGATGGGAAATCCGTTAGTGGGTGGGAAGAGAATGAAAAAAAAAACTGCAGCTTTTTAAATTTTAAAAAAGTATATGTAGTCAGTTTTTTTTTTTTTACTTATTTGATTGTTTTGTTAATTGTTGTTGAAGTTGTTAGTGTAGATGTTAACTAAGATATAATGGGTAAATTTGTAATATAAAAAAATTGACACCAAAAAATTGATTTTTTTTGAATTCTGGCATTATTGTTAGTATAGATTACCTTTAAATTCACACATAAAATAATTTTTAATTGATGGAAACATAAAAAATCTTCCAAGGAAATTCACATTTGCAAGGTTGCAAACAGAGAAACAAACACACACACCCCTAGGACGGCATAGACATATGTTGTTCACGAATCACCTCGTACCAATTGAACGTAGGATGGGCCCATATCCCTAGTCTCTATCTATCTAGCCCAAACTAAGTACACATGTTTCTGTGTCTTAGCACAGCAGAAAGAAGCAAGTCAAATGGGCATGGCGTCTCTCAGAATGATAATATAAGAATCAATAAAGCAACCATTTTTGAAAGAAAGAAAGAACGATGGGATGGCTGCGAAGAGGTTTGAAACGCCAAGAAGCTTTGACATTTGACACTCAAAAGGCCATTCACTCTGTTTCACAGAATTTCAATTTATGCTCACTTCCTCTTCATTATGCAGCAGAGCAACTTGAGGCCTGCATCCAATCCAAATCTCTTTCTCAAGGGAAGATAATACATCAGCATATCATTAAGACCAATTCTCATGTCAACGATTTCGCTATCCTGGACAAGCTTGCTCGTTTCTATGCTATATGTAAGCAAACTGAACATGCTCGTCGTGTGTTTGACCAAATTCCAAAGCCAAGTGTTTTTCTGTGGAACATGATGATCAGGGCTTACGCTTGGAATGGCCCATTTCAAAAAGCTATTGATCTGTATCATCACATGCTGCAACTGGGTGTGACACCCACCAACTTCACCTTCCCTTTTGTTCTCAAAGCCTGTTCTGCTCTACAAGCAATCCACGTTGGGACAGAAATACACGAGCATGCCCACAAACTTGGGCTAGATATGGACATTTATGTTTCTACGGCCTTGCTTGACATGTATGCTAAATGTGGGGATTTGGTTGAAGCACAAACGCTATTTAATAGTATGTCCCACAGGGATATTGTGGCATGGAATGCCATGATTGCTGGATTTTCACTTCATGCACTTCATAATGAAACAATGCAGTTACTTGTCCAAATGCAGCAAGCAGGAATATCTCCTAATTCTTCAACTATTGTATCAGTTCTACCTACAGTTGGACAAGCTAATGCGTTACGCCAGGGGAAGGCTATGCATGCTTACTCTGTAAGGAAAATCTTGTGTGACAATGTAGTTGTTGGAACTGGGCTTTTGGATATGTATGCTAAGTGCCATCACTTATCTTATGCTAGGAAAATCTTCAATATGATAAATCAAAAGAATGAAATATCCTGGAGTGCTATGATTGGAGGATATGTCATTTGTGATTCCACGACAGATGCATTGGCCCTTTATGATGAGATGGTATACATATACAGGTTGAACCCTACACCAGTTACTCTTGCAAGCATACTTCGAGCTTGTGCAAAGCTCACTGATCTGAATAAAGGTAAAATTTTACATTGTCACGTGATTAAATCAGGTATAGATTCAGATACAACAGTAGGAAACTCGGTCATATCAATGTATGCCAAGTGCGGGATTATAGACGATGCAGTTGGGGTTTTTCATGAAATGATCTCAAAGGACACAGTTTCTTATAGTGCTATTATTTCAGGATGTGTGCAAAATGGCTATGCAGAAAAGGCTTTACTTATTTTTCGCCAGATGCAATTATCTAGGACTGACCCAGATATGGCAACCATGATGGGTCTGCTTCCAGCTTGTTCACATTTGGCTGCTCTACAACATGGAGCCTGCTGCCATGGATACTCAGTTGTTCGCGGATTCACTAAAGACACCTCCATTTGTAATGCCATTATTGACATGTACTCGAAGTGTGGAAAGATTCATATCAGTAGGGACATTTTTAATAGGATGCATAAGCGCGATGTAGTTTCATGGAATACAATGATAATTGGCTATGGCATTCATGGGCTATGCATGGAAGCACTTTCGCTATTCCATGATCTTCAGACATCAGGCTTGAAGCCAGATGAAGTAACCTTTATTGCTGTTTTATCAGCCTGTAGCCATTCGGGACTTGTCACTGAAGGGAAATATTGGTTTAATGCTATGAACGAAGACTTTAGCATCACACCAAGGATGGCGCATTATATATGCATGGTTGACCTTCTGGCCCGAGCAGGAAATTTGGATGAAGCATATATCTTTATTCAAAGGATGCCATTTGAGCCTGATGTTCGTGTATGGGGTGCATTGCTTGCTGCATGTAGGACCCATAAAAATATTGAAATGGGTGAACAAGTGTCAAAGAAAATCCAGCTATTGGGACCTGAAGGTACTGGAAATTTTGTTCTTATGTCTAACATCTATAGTTCTGTAGGGAGATGGGATGATGCAGCACACATTAGAACCATACAAAAGCATCAAGGTTACAAGAAAAGCCCTGGGTGCAGTTGGATTGAGATCTCTGGGGTAATCCATGGATTTATTGGCGGGGATCAATCCCATCCACAATCAGCATCCATAAATAACAAGTTACAGGAACTGCTGGAACAGATGAAAAAATTGGGATATCATGCAGATTCTAGTTTCGTTCTCCATGATGTTGAAGAAGAGGAGAAGGAACAGATTCTCCTTTATCATAGTGAGAAAATAGCCATTGCATATGGAATTATTAATATCAGCCCCACCTACCCAATTCTAGTCACAAAGAATCTGCGGATATGTGTTGACTGCCATACTGCAATAAAATTTATGACTCTCATAACAAAAAGGGAGATAACAGTAAGAGATGTGAGTCGATTTCATCATTTTAAGAATGGAATCTGCAACTGTCGGGATTTCTGGTGAGAAAAAAGGAGAGGTGGAGTTGCAGGTCTTGTTAGAATTTTTCCTCCTGCGCTACGTGCTACCTGAACCAGGTAATGTCCTTTCATTGTTAGTTTAGTTTTTGTTTTATAATTTTTATCTACGGCATTAATCCCCCTGACAACTAGAGATGTAAAACATATGTGCTCTGTCAGAAAAGGATAGGGAAGTATGTTGCTTAGGCACTTATGTGTCAAACATGCTTTTATACCTGCATGGATATGTCTTCAATCCAAGGGACAGAGAGTGTATTTGTTTCAATAAATTTTTTTTTTGTCAAATACGTTTGATTTACATCTGGCATCGGATAAGTAGAGAGGAATAGTACTCGGTAAAGGGACAAGGGAACATGAGTGGCCACTAGAAATAATAGAGAAGTCAGAACAGCTGCACCAAGTTCGTTTTTTGCTCTCCAACGCTTGGTGGAGTTTGAGATCTTATGATAACTTCGTCCGCCAACATTTGTCATTGATGAAGTGCATTGAATTTAATTTGCAGGTAAGTTACCTGTTATTTTTCGTTTGCAGGTAAATTTGGTTTGACATACCCGTGTACCGGGCTAGGAGAAGGGCCTTCCATGTTTACTGTGTCACTGGCAGGATAATTGATTTTGAGAAAAGATTTCGAAAAGAAATTTCTCTTGGCAAAGACATAGATGCACGTGGGTTCTGGTATAAGAAAAGGAGATTAGATGAAGATTGAAGACACAGATTCTAGGGAGCTGCATTTTGATGATATCCAAGGTTTATGATTACAGATTCTTTTTCCTTCTCTCTCTCACTCTTCCGAGAGTTAGACTCACACATTCTGTCCCTTGTCCTTTATTGTTTATCAAAACTAGCTATGCACATGCTTCTGTGCAGCTATTGCTGTTCGAGGCCTGGGAGAAAATGTGGACAGGAGCTTCAAAACTTGTGGAGAAGTATGGTGTCCAAACTTGTCAATATTGGAGCAGAAGTATAAGTGGGGACCTAAAGGACATAGAGTACGAAATTGTCAAGCTTACAAACAGCAGATGAGGGATGGGCAGCATGCATGATGCATGGCAAGAGGCTACAATTAATGATTTGGTGCCGCCAGTATATGTCTATCAGAAACCTGGGAGTTGAAGAGGTACTATGGTACTGCCTGCAGTGGTTGATGAGGGAAGATGTCGAGGTCCCTGAAATGAGTGAGGAAAAGTGGGTTGTTTAAAGCTATGGATTGAATGACTTCCTTTGCATGGGGGAACCATTTTGGCACTGGAAGAGTCTTAATATAAAATAATAAGTTTAATTTCTTTTAGATCATAAAGGGTTGTCTAGGCTGGCAGAGGTAGAGGATGTGTCTAATGTGCAATGTTATCAAAACCGAATCATTATTTGAGAACCACTTTATATCATCTAAATTCTCAATTGAGGTTTGAGATAGAGTGGAGTGTATACCACCTCATATACTTTGTTGTAATTTACTCTACTCTATTAATTATCATCGTAATTTCTAAATAATAATGAGATCTTCATTCATTTTTTCATTAAACTTTTAAATAATGAAATAATATACTTTTACTTTTCACTCTATTCTATTATAAATCACTTTATTATTAATCACTTCACTCTATTTTGTTAGCCATTCCCAAACATAGCCTTATCACCTTTGATATTTGCAAAATTGACTGGACTCCATATTGTAATTTCTGTTTTTTTATTGTTGGCTTATAAATACAAGGAGAAACAAATATATATTCTCACCCTCTGAATATCATATCATATTCGATATCGTTTCTCTTCCCTCAATTGCGGGCGCGGGTCAGTTGAATTGTGATGATGTGAGGCATGATGGCATTGTCAACCCTCAAACTCACACTTACTCTCACTCATCACAACAAAGTCGTAAAATTTATATAAGGATTAATTTACTTCTTTGGACACTTTATATCTATTTTAATTAATACGAGGTATTTTTAGACCCGACTAAGTCGTAAAATTTTTATGACAAGTTTGTTTATTTTAAAACTATTTAAAGGATTTTTCATTGATTTTGTTTTGGGATACTAATGTAACGAAGGCGTTACAGGGGACCTTGAGTGAACAACCCCAAGTGGACCCAAATATTCGATATATGTGATACAATATGATATGTATCCCCTTGAGTGGGACATGAGTTATAAGAAAATAGAGTAGTGAAAGCCATTCCACAAGTACTCTCTTGAGGGACAAGATGTCCATACAATATTTTGTTAGTTTATGAGAGCAATTGCATTTGTAAAGATGTTTGTGATGTGTAGAATAAAAATATTTATCTATTTATTTGATTTAGTGCTTGTCCGAGTGTGTGACATTATTTTACCATTGACTTTGTGTGATTGCATGTGTTTGGGAGAAACTCCCTCACTGAGTCAGTGGACTCACCCCATATTTAACATTTCAGCTGCAGGTATTTGCTAAGCCGCTAGGAGCCTTGGATGCCATGTCGGTAGCTTGAGGGATTGTACCCTTTTTATTTATTTATTTAAGAATGACTTTGTAATTCTTTGTGTTGTTAGTCACTCTGATGTATTATATTCATTATGTTGTAATTAATGAATGTAATATTTTACTTTGGATGAGATGAATTTTGTGTATGCTTGTGAGGCTGTGAAGGGGAAAGTTGAGACTTTTCCTTTCGACCGGTTATGGCTACGAAATTCGGGTCATGACACCTTCAGCTTCAAATTTTGGCTATTTTAAAAAATGAGTCCAGCTTGAACTTCATAGATTTGGCCTATTATGTAGTTTGTAGATTTGGCTCATTCTCTTTTTTTTATATCTCACGCCTATGGTTTAAACCTAGCTATATACAAAGACCTTTACATTATTTAATAATTATATTATTTTGTGGCTGTTTCCTTGTTATTCAAGTGGTCTTCACTCCTATTATCAAAGGACATTAATAATCATAACTCAAATATGTTATGACTCACCACTCTATTACGGCACGCACTCTCTCTGACCACCCTTAATTTAAATAGTTGGTGAATACTTTCTTTATATTATGAGTTGGTTAACTAAACTCGAGTTGCTTGTAAGCTCATATAATAAAATCAAACTTGAAATATCTAAATAAACTCATTTTTGAATTAATTGATCTAAAATTGAATCAAACAATTTTTATGGAGTTAAATTCAAGTTCAATCAAACCCAACTGAATTCAAAAGGATATATTGATAATAGTATAAGAGATATTCCAATCATATACAAGGATACAATCAAAAAGTAAATAATTCCTTGGACTATAAATTACACCAAGAAACCAACAACTCCTATATATAAACAACATGCATCAGTTCCAGTGCACCAAAAACCAGCATATATTTGTGAAACTAATAATTAGTTACACCATAGCCAAGTACAAAAACAACAGTCCGAGTCTTAATTAAAAACAAATGAGGACACATAAGACTCTATTACCGAAAAATTATGACTTTAAATGTACAAATGTATTCTAATATAAAATGCTATAGCAGATATGATAATCACAACCACCTGAAATCTCTTGCAGCATAACTATAGAAATCTTCACACTAATTGATTTTATGATGGAATTTAACAATAACCTTGTACAAGAGATTCTAAAACAGCACATGTCCTCTTATGTTTTTCAATAAACAACATCCTATCAGTAGTTTGGCATGTAGTAGGTAAACTTCCCTGCTCCTAAATAATCATCATTGTTACATTGACATTGCCAACTCTTTTACACACCCAATTCCCCTAAATCACATTACGATGAGCAGCAATACCTTAATTACTAGCAATATATAGCATATAGACTTTAAACATTTAATAGGACTATTGTACCATGTTGGAACTACCAAACTTTGCAACAATCCACGACCAAGATCGGATTTTATGAGATTCACAACATAAATGAAATCAAAACTAGAATTGTTAAACATCATACTATTATGCATCAATCATAAAAACCACAACACCGAGGGCCACACTATTTGCCAAACATATTTTTGCCTTTTTCCCTCTAATCAAGCCACAATGAGAAAGATAATAATCAGAAAGATAGGAAAGACCATGATAGGCTCTTTTGAGTAGGAGTTACTCCAGAAGGTTAGGGAAAGGGGAAGTAGAGTAAACAAACAAAATTCTGTGAAATTCTTCTCTGCTTTCTTCATTTAGCCATGCATGATATATAGCAAATTACATTTCCTAATGATGCGCATCTTTGGCCAAGTGTACAGTGTTAATTACAATAGAAAATAACTGCAATGGAATGAAAATACTGCAAGGGAATCTTCCTAACAAACTGAGGAATGCCTAACGCAATGCTGATGAGGTGTCCTAAGTGACTAAGCATAGTCAGATAACCAAGCTGGTGTTCTCTTGAGTCGTATGGGCTGAGTCTCATTGGGCTCCCTTGACCCAATAGCGTATCATTACTCCACCCGTCCACAACAATCTTGTCCTCAAGGTTGAAATTGGAAAGAACTTCAACGATAATAATGGCATCTTCCCAAGTAGCAGTTATATATGGTTGATCTTTCCAATGAGCAAGAGAACATCCCCCTGGATCCCACTGTTTAAACGCAAGACTGCTCATCCCACCCATAACAAGGAACACGTCCCCTTTTCTCACAGACCTGTATGACTCTAAAAAATATGGCTTAAGATGTGCATCAAACAAGCTGCCCACGACAGCCTCAACAAATGAAAGGATGTGAACTTGCTTCCCATATTGCACATCATGACCTGGATGCATAGAGACAACATCTTCAAGTCTCACTCTAAGATTAGACCAAACAACTTTGGTCATCCTTGTTTTTGGTGCACCCCATTGTTCATCAGCAAGAACAATGCAAATTGTGTCCCTTAGCTTCTGTCCCTTTATCAGAACAGTGTTACCCCGGAAAAACAGCAGCTCATCCAATGTAGAAAAGTGCAAGATATGCAGATAGTTATCATCATTAATTGTTGTAGCAACAACAGAAACTGGCCTGCCTAGCCCCAACATGCCTGAAACATCTTTAGTAGTGACAGTTGTAGTTGGCAAAATACAATATTTCAGGCAGTTAGACAGCATCAAATAGAGAACAGCAGCCACAGTAGTAGCGTCACTAAAACTTTTATGATAATCCCTTGTAAATGCAATATGGATTCCATGGTGAGGAGACAACATTAGTGTTACTCCATCAAATTGACACCTAGCAGACTTGAACTCCACAACAAGAAAAAAACTAACAAAGAATTTAACTACAAATTGTTCATGCATAGTGGGAGAGGAATCAGCTTTAATCTGGCTAGATGAATTCCACAAGTTGGAGTCTGGACAATCCCCACGACTCTTTATGGTTGTTAAGATTCTTTGAAATATGTCAATTCTCAAAACTGAAAGATCTTCTATCCACCAATCATCATCAAATTTGGCTGGCCTACTCAAGTGCAAACTCCCTGAGCTGCTATACTCTAATCTTGATAAAGTAGAAGCTATTGACTCTGCACAAACTTTGGAAGTTGTTAAATCAATGCAACTACTAACTATTTGGAGCTTATCATCAAGAGGAAGCAGGCGTCCACATTGCTGCAAGACTTCAACACACATGTCAATATCTTTGCATACAATACTATGAATATATTCCTTAGCACAAAAATCCAAATTGTCTTTTAAGAAATCTTCATTCATTTCAAGGCAATAAAAAATACAACATAGCTGTGCAACATTCGTTGGTGTAAGCACAAAATTAATGCCATACCAGTACTTGGCAGCCAATTCAAAATATTCAGCACACTTGGAAGATTAATAAGTACAACCCTGGAGATATCAAAATCCCTATGTGCTGCAACTATGCGTTGAATTCTCCCATTTTGGAAAGAGGAAGGAAACTTATGGAATGAAAATGGTACTCCATTCACGTCTATAGTTACCTCACTTGGTACATCCCGCAATCTTTTCTCCCGATAGAAGCAATTAACACTAATTGAGGCATATGAGACTACTTTTTCATGGAAATTAGGCATGTAATGTTTAGGATGAGTAGAGCAATCTAGTCTGTTAAACACTTTCAAGGAAGCGGTGGGGGAAACCATGGTTTGAGAAGTCGCCATGAAATCAGAAAAAATTCCTTGCGATGCATACCTGGATGGATTTATCTTTGGGGTTGGTTTTGCTGACCAAGGTGGGCTTGGGTATTCTGGTTTTAGCATAGGCCCAACATGTTGCTTCAAGTATGATCTAGGCCCCTCTCTATCATAATCAGAATTTATAGGATAAGTTTGGGCTTGGCCTATTAGGTCATAGAAGTGTCCCTTCTGAAATTCTACTCTGACCTTGGAGCCCTTCCCTTCCTCTAGTACGCAGGTGCCAATTTCAGCCGCCCGTGCCCCGACGTCGATCGAATGAGGAACACGGTCCGGTGACTCCGGCGGTGGTCTGGTCGGTCGTGTCTCATCTGTTGTTGTTCTCCCCTCTTTCTGCACCAACTCTACCGTCGTCACCGCTGTCTTAACAGGCACCCGAGCATCCTCCGCCGCCATATGAGTATACTGGTTACTCTCCGCCATCTCCTGCTCGCAAGCCCGTTTGTCACCTCTTGAGTCCCTTTTTTTTGTCCCCCATGTCTCGGTAGTGAACGACCGTGATTGTTGCGTATTGGGACCTTTCAAAAGAATGGAATCACACGGTGGTAGAAGCCTGGTGGGTTCCCGATCTGGTGGTCTCAATGGCGGTGATGGTGGGTGGTTGCTGTCTGGTGGCTCTAACTGATGGAGAGAATTAAGAATGAGATGAGGATTCTTACTCAAGAGAGGGTTTGCTTCTTCCCTCTTCCTATCCAAAGCTGATATATTGATTGCGGCTTCAATTAGTGGTGCTCCATTAACAACATCACCGCCGTTGGTCGTCAACTGATGTGAGTCCGGCTCTGGCTCCTTGTCCTCGTCTGATATCGGTAAAAGGCGGCGCCATTCAGGCTTGAAATGCCACATAAAGATAGTGGTGAAGGTGTCCCAGCTGGGCTCTGGGTGACAATGAGACCACCAGAACCACCAGTAGTGGAGAGGACGACCTCTCAGTGTCGTCACAACCGCGGTTACCTTCGCCTCCTCTGGTGTGCCGAGCTCTTTGAAGAGTTTATCGGTGCAAAGGACCCACCAGTAAGCATCTTCTTCTCCATCAAACATCGAAATATCCATCTCCGACCTCGGTTCAGCGGGAATGAGATCGAAATGAAAGCACCAAGGCTCCTTTTGAGTAGGAGCAACTCCAGAAGGTTAGGGAAAGGGGAAGTAGAGTAAACAAATAAAATTATGTGAAATTCTTCTCTGCTTTCTTCATTTAGCCATGCAAGATATAGCCAATTACATTTCCTAATGATGCGCATCTTTGGCCAAGTGTACAGTGATAATTACAATAGAAAATAACTACAAGGGAATGAAAATACAGCAAGAGAATCTTCCTAACAAACTGAGGAATGCCTAACGCATTGCTGATGAGGTGTCCTAAGTGACTAAGCATAGTCAGATTACCAAGCTGGTGTTCTCTTGAGTCGTATGGGCTGAGTCTCATTGGGCTCCCTTGGCCCAATAGCGTATCAGACCACACCTAAAAATTTCATCAAAAGAGGATATGACAATAATGTAAAATTTTAGCCAACTGTGATTACGTGGTTTGGTCTATATATGGTGTTTATTTGTCTCTAATTTAATGAAACCCAAAATTCTAGCGAGCATATTGAAGAGGTTTTAAGATATCAATTAAAGGTATTTTTGTGGAGAGGACAAAATTTCACATACGCAAAGTTCGCTGAACATTAAAAAAAAAATTTAAATTACTCAAATTCAAGTCAAACGAGAAAATTGTTATACATGAAAGCGACATCATAGGGCTAGTGCATTAATCCAACGGAAAATTTGAAAACTAAACTATTTATGAATAACTCTGAATATGAATTTCATTAATGCAACATAAGGCAATCAAATACAGAGAAATCATTGTGTTTAAAGTTAAAGGAATTGAATGAATGAAGTGGAGGAATGTACATGTAATTAACTACAAGTCACTAAATGCACCTTTTAAGAGTTTTTTTTTTCCAATTAATGCTAACATAAAAAATGATAAGAAATTCACTTATGATAATATTTATATGAATTGGACCTCTAAAAATTTAACCAAATTATGTTTCCTCTATCTTTTCAATTTTAGCGGATCATACCAGTTTGTTGTTTTGTCTTGTTAATAACATTGGATTGTTTGTTCTTTCTTTGTTGTGGGTATTTTTTATATTCCATAGGGTCTTTTATGTTGAGATCATGTATATGAGTTAGAAGTACCCTTTTTACACTTATCAATATATTTTGTTTTAAAAAGAAAAGCTGATTGTTGTTTTGGCTTGTTAATGACCACAATGGCTCGAATTAATACTTCTTAACTACTCAACTAGGAGTTGTTTAATCCTTCATTATCTTCTACGTACATCTAGAAATATTTATTAGTTTTTTTTTTTTATAAATCAACCTTTTATAAATATGTAGAGTATTTGGGGTACTCTAACTCTTTTACAAATAACCAAAAAAATCCAACTAATGTAAATTAAATACTGCCCTAAAAAAAGGATAGTATTATCGTTACAAAAGTGAAATAAAACAAAACCAAACCAAAAGACAAGTATAGAAAGAACCGAGTGGACCCTGCCACCCAAAGCTAAGGAACAACAGCCCCACCGCAATAGAAGAAAAACCCAACTGAAGATTACAGCTATGCAACAAAACAGGTGAAGCTGAGTTGCTCAGAAACCGAAAAAATAGGCGACACATAACTGGAAAGGAGAGACACCCAACCACCACAATAACAAGAAGCCACCAGCCACCAAAAGAGAAGATAGAACACCACCAAATCTAAACCACAAAACCCAGTAACAAAAGCACATTGTTGAATCCGTGGTGAATCATCAAATGTTTTAGATAGAAATATGCTGTGTTTAGAAGCTATGTGATGTAACTGATTAATTTCCTTTGTTGAGTTAGTTAGGAAAGTTAGTAAGGGATAACTAATGTAACTACCTATTTGGCTGGAAAGTCAGTTAGCATAGAAGCCATAGCTTGATTGTATAGCATTATATAATAGGGAGTAGATTGCTCAAGGTGAGATCAGAAAAGTGAGTAATTCATATTGTAAGTGAGTGCAAGTGTGAAAGAGCATTGCTCATCTAGAAGTCTTGTACTGTCAATTCTTGACATAGTGGATTGTGATCTTCAACCTCAGTGTGGATGTAGGAGCTACAACAATAACTCTGAACCATGATAATTCTGCGTGTGTCACCATTCTTCTTTCCTTTCTCTTCTCATCTGCATCAATTCTTTTCTGCATTGGTTCTGTTCTAACAACAGTTCAGGTTCTTGTATCAAGAACAGTGTGTAATCACAACAATTGGTATCAGTAGCTTTGTCGAATTGGGGCTGATTCCGTGATGGGCACTACCAAGTTCAATGTGGAGAAATTCAATGGAGAAAATGACTTTAGTCTATGGAGGATCAAGATGAAGGCTCTTCTTGTTCAACAAGGACTCAAAGATGCCTTGGGAGGAATAACCAAACTTCCTGCAACACTTTCAGAAAAAGAAAGGAAAGACTTGGTCAGCAAGGCACATAGCATGATCATTCTTTCCTTGGGTGATGAGGTTCTTCGTGAGGTAGCTGATGAATCAACTGTTGCAGGTGTTTGGCTTAAACTCGAAAGCTTATACATGACAAAGTCATTGGCAAATAAACTCTATTTGAAGAAGAGACTACACCAGTTGAAGATGGAGGAAGGATTATCAATCAAAGAACATGTCTCTCAATTTACAAAGGTAGTTCTTGATCTAAAGAACGTGGATGTCAAGATTGATTATGAGGATCAAGCTGTGATGCTTCTGTGCTCCCTCCCTCCCTCTTATGAGAACTTGGTGGATACAATGATGTTTGGCAGGGAAAGTCTCACCTTGGAATAAGTTAAAGCCACTCTTAATTCTAGAGAAATGAAGAGGAGAATTACTGATGGTAAAGGTGAAGGTGGAGAAGCAGAAGGACTGTTTGTTAGAGGGAGATCTGGAAATAAAGAAGAAAAGGGAAAGAATATGAGGCATAGATTCTAATCCAAATGCAAAAGGGAATGTTATTACTGCCACAAGGAGGGACATTTTAGAAAGAATTGCCCCGAAAGAAAAAGGAAGAACAATGATAAGCACAATTCAAATGATATGGCTGTAGTGGCAGATGGGTATGAAAGCTCGGATGTTCTAGCTGTCACGGAAGATTCTTGCAGTGAAGAATGGATCCTTGACTCGGGGTGTTCATTCCATGTGACTCCTAATCAAGAATGGTTTGAATCCTACAGAAGGGTTGAAGCTGGAAAGGTGTTGATGGGGACAAACATAGCCTGTAAAGTAGCTGGAATTGGCACTATCAGGGTAAAACTCAGTAATGGATCCACAAAATTGTTCATTGAGGTAAGGCATGTACCCGATTTGAAGAGGAACCTTATTTCTCTTGGTATGTTGGATGAGGCTGGATGCACATTCAAAGGAGAATATGGAACTCTCAAGATCGTCAAAGAATCACTACAGATAATGAAGGGAACCAGAAGAAATGGACTATACAGACTGTAAGGTAACACTAATCAATCCCGCTAGTTTAATTTCTGATTCTAAGATAGGCACAAAACTGTGGCATCATAGGTTAGCTCATACAAGTGAAAGAGGGCTTGAAAAATTATACAAGCAAGGGTTGATTGGGAATGGTGACTTTGAGAAACTTGAATTTTGTGAACACCGTCTCTATGGAAAACAGAAAAAAGTCAAGTTCTCAACAGCCACTCATCTAAAGCAATAGTGGACTGTGTGCATCCTGACATTTGGGGGCCAGCAAGGGTTCCTTCATTAGGTGGAGCTAGATACTTCATTTCTTTCATTGATGATTGGTCTAGAAAGGTGTGGATATACCTGTTGAAACACAAGAATCATGCCTTTAAATGCTTCAAGCAGTGGAAGGCTCTTGTAGAAAATCAAACAGGAAAGCATATCAAAGTTCTAAGAACATATAATGGCCTTGAGTACTTGAGTGAAGAATTCAGAGTTCTGTAAAGATCATGGCATAACCAGGCACAAAACTGTTAGACTAACTCCTCAACAAAATGGCCTAGCAGAAAGAATGAATAGGACCATTTTGGAGAGGGTTAGGTGCATGTTATCCAATGCAAACCTTAGCAAGAATTTTTGGGGTGAAGATGTTCACACTGCATGCTATTTGATAAACAGATCACCATCTGCTGCAATTGGTTTTAAAACACCAGAGGAATTGTGGAATGGGAAGCCAGCATGCTATGATAACCTCATAATATTTGGTTGCACAACATACATTCATGTGAATGAAGGCAAGCTTGAGCTTAGGTCTAAGAAGGGAATCTTCTTAGGGTATCCAGATGGTGTCAAAGGCTACAAGATATGGCTAACAGGTCAAAAGGGAGGTAAAGCTGTAATTAGCAGGGATGTGGTCTTTCAAGAAGATTCCATTCTTGGCAAAGAAAAGATAACAAATGATCTCACTGACCAATCATACAAAGAAGAACACAAGCTTCAGTTTGAGGTGGAGAAACCTGTTGAAGAAAGACAAGATTTCGCCACTGAAACTGATCAGCACAGTGCTCAGACAGAAGAAGCAACTTCATCCTATAATCTAATCAGGGATAGAGAAAGGAGACAGATCAGGGCACCACAGAGATATGGCTATGAAGATCTTATAGCATATGCCCTGAGTGTGGAAACTGATTTTGAAGAAGTTGATCCAATCAATTACAAACAAGCAATGTCAAGTGCGGATAAGCATCACTGGAAAGCTGCCATGGAAGAAGAAATTGATTCACTGATGAAAAACAGTACTTGGAGCTTAGTGGAGAAGCCTGCAAACCAAAAAATTGTAGGCTGTAAATGGATCTACAAGAAGAAACCAGAAGTGCCAGGGGTTGAGAGGAGCAGATACAAGGCTAGGCTTGTGGCAAAAGGCTTCACTCAAAGAGAGGGGATAGATTTCAATGAAATATTCTCTCCAGTTGTGAAGCATACTAGCATAAGAGTCATCTTGTCTCTTGTTGCTACCTATGACGTGGAACTTGAACAAATGGATGTAAAGACAACATTCTTACGTGGTCAACTAGAGGAAAATATCTACATGAATCAAACTGAGGGCTATGAAGTCAAAGGGAAGGAGCATATGGTTTTCTTGCTCAACAAGTCACTGTATGGACTCAAGCAATCTCCAAGGCAGTAGTACAAACGTTTTGACTCTTACATGATGACAAACAGTTACAAAAGGAGCTCTTTTGATAGCTGTGTCTATTTCAAAAGAACTGAAACAGGTTGCTTCATGTATCTTCTACTATATGTAGCTGATATGTTAATTTCTAGTTCTGACACAAGTGCAATCAAAAGGCTCAAGGATGTTCTGAACTCAGTTTGAAATGAAGAACCTAGGAGCTGCAAAGAGGATCTTAGGCATGGAAATTGTGAGGAAAATATCAGAGAAGCTGCTGTTCCTGAATCAGTCAAACTATGTGGAAAAGGTGCTGAGAAGGTTCTGTATGACAGAAGCAAAAATAGTCTCAACCCCAATAGCTGGACACTTCAAACTATCTATTGATCAGTCACCTAAAACTAATGAAGACAGGAAATTTATAGGTTGTGTTCCATACTCAAATGCAACTGGCAGCCTGATGTATGCTATGGTCTATTCAAGACCTGACTTAGCATATGCTGCAAGCATGGTCAGCAGGTTCATGGGAAATCCAGGGAAGGAGCACTGGATGGCAGCCAAATGGATATTTAGATACCTAAAGGGCTCTAAATCTCTTTGTCTCATATTTGGTAAATCAGATTCAACAAGTAGTGGTATTGCAGGGTTTGTAGATTCTGATTTTGCAGGAGATTTGGATAAGAGAAGGTCCCTCACTGGTTACATTTTCACACTATATGGAAATGTAGTGAGTTGGAAAGCCAATATTCAATCAATTGTAGCACTATCAACCACAGAGGCATAGTACATAGCTTTGACAGAAGCAGTCAAGGAAGCTATCTAGTTAAAGGGTTTTGTATCAGAATTGCAAGACAACACAGTGTCTTCAACGGTGCGGTGTGATAGCCAAAGTGCCATCTCTCTCTCTCAAAGAATCAAGTATTCCATGAGAGGACAAAGCACATTGACATAAGGCTACACTTCATTCGGGACATCATTGCACAAGGAATGATTGAAGTTAAGAAGATTGCAACTCAAGACAACCCTGCTGACATGATGACAAAGGTAGTTCCAGGTTCCAAATTTGAACATTGTTTAAATTTGGTAAACATTGGAACTCTTAGTAACTGAAGTCTCAGTAAGAGGCTTGGAGATTTTTCTATCTATAGTTGGCATTGAAGATTCAAGGTGGAGATTTGTTGAATCCGTGGTGAATCATCAAATGTTTTAGATAGAAATATGTTGTGTTTAGAAGCTATGTGATGTAACTGATTGGTTGCCTTTGTTGAGTTAGTTAGGAAAGTTAGTTAGGGATAACTAATGTAACTAGCTATTTGGATGGAAAGTCAGTTAGCATAGAAGCCATAACTTGATTGTATAGCAATATATAATAGGGAGTAGATTGCTCAAGGTGAGATCAGAAAAGTGAGTAATTCATATTGTAAGTGAGTGCAAGTGTGAAAGAGCATTGCTCATCTAGAAGTCTTGTACTGTAAATTCTTGACATAGTGGATTGTGATCTTCAACCTCAGTGTGGATGTAGGAGCTACAACAATAGCTCTAAACCACGACAATTCCGCATGTGTCACCATTTTTCTTTCCTTTGTCTTTTTATCTGCATCAATTCTTTTCTGCATTGGTTCTATTCTAACAACAGTTCAGGTTCTTGTATTAAGAACAGTGTGTAATCACAACACACATGTATACAACTCCTAAAAAACCAAATTGCTCAAGAGCATGCAACCACTAAAGTGATACAAAAATATCAAAGCTGGGCATCACTATATGGACCACACAAGACAAAAAAAGCATCAATCCAGAATTTGCTCTTCCAACGGAAAAGAAACTCTCCTAACCAGAGCTTCATTGACCCTAACACCTTCAAATCACCGAACAAATAGTAGTATCCCAGCTATCCCACAGCCGTTTCCATAAATAATGACAAACCAATATCCAGCAACTCGCAGTCTCAAAGAAGTAACCATAATACAAAGCACGCAAAACTCATTTAAAAAGTGTCACTCTCTCACATTTAAAAGGAATATCCCAAAAAATAGACAACCCCTCGCCCCTAATTTTCACTCACACACTACCCTCATTCCAGCCAGAAGAAAATGGATCCACTGCTTAGTGGCAAACCTGCACAATCAACAAAGAAACAGATTTCTAGAAACCAAGTTAGAAATAACAGTTTAAATGCCTCACATTTGTAACAATCAACAATAGAAATGTTTATAATAGTATTTGGAGTTAAATATTTGTTAGTTAAAAATATGCTTAATTGTACTTTTGGTCCCCTTATTATTGATCATATGTGATTTTGGTCCCAATAGTTTTTTTGTGCACGTTTGGTCCCCCTATTTTTTAAATGTTATAAATTCGGTCATTCCATCCAATGTCTGTCAATTTTTTCAATGATCAACATAGAGGAATGATGTGGATTCCAGCAAGTGTACCGGATTCGTCGTCAAGTAATAAAAAGATCGATCCCACAGAGACCGTGATCTCAAATGACAATTAATTATTAAATCAATTGAACTGGACTATAAAAAAGGGTTTGGAAAAGATTTGATTTTTGTAATAGGAATTAACTAGAAAATCATATATTTAAGAACACAATCAATTAAAATAGGAAAGTAAATCAATTAGGGGTTTTTCAAATCAAAAGGGATTCCTAGGAATTGGGTTCCCAACAAGATTGTTCATGTTACCAAATTGACTATCCATTGTTAATTATCAAAATTACTTTGAAGGCGAATTTATCTTCAATAAGTTAATGCTCCCTCTCGGACTTGGCCTCTTAATATAGTTCTTGCTTCTTTATGAGTGTTTGCTTTCCATGCTTAATGCTTGTTGGCGATCATCCATGACTTGATTATTGTCTTGGTGTGCAATTGGAAAGTTCATATTAGGACTAGACTTGAAATCAATCACCTAGTAAACCTTGTATCTAGGAATGGATCTAGGTTTATTAGTAATCATGCAATCCTTGATCTTCATGCAAATTCACTAATTAAGCCTCATAACGAATTAGGGTTTAATTTGGGGATTTAGGCTCTTATCATCAAAGGGATTATGATTTGAGTAATCTAGTGGATTGATTGTCATATATTTGAACTAAGAACTATGTTATTAGTCATTTCATTTCATGTGAATGAAGTTTAGTGAACCTAACCTCAACATTTCATCATTCTTGCATTAAAACCCATTTGTGCTTGTTAAGTGTTTGATAAAGATCCAAAAAGAAGTTGTTCCTTTTAATTTGTTTATTTTAACTCTTGTTTGGCTTGGTATTTAATATTGAGCTCCATTCCTTCCAAATATTCGCCTAGATAGTAGTCTAGTTGGACGTGTTGGTACGTAGTTGCTCTTAATCCTCATTGGGAACGATACTCACTCATACTTTATTACTTGTCACGATTTGGTATATTTGCCAATTTTCTATCAGTTTCTCACTTGCACCTTCGTCTTTTTGAATAGTTTCAATTTAAAAAATGATTCTTTTGTATAGTTGGTCAATGAACTAGAGTTGAATGGTGAAAATGAGATTTACTAATAACTTTTGGTATTTTCATATTCAATTTTATAAATGAGGCCCAATTAGTTGATTAAGAAAACTAATTCCTGAAGTTTTTTTTTAAAAGAAAGTAAGTTGTCAGCTAATCAATGACCTGGATAAGTTTTATACACATATCCTATTCAGATTAAGTGTTGTATAAGTCGCACCACCCAAAGAAGTGGTGCAACCATGCACCATCATATTAGACCAATCAAAACCATCCATGTGGATCAGTGTGTTTGACCAAGCCAAACTTTCCTTTGTTGGTCAGATATATTCATTGTATGTTGTATTTGCACTCGAGGCATGTATTTCGTAGTATTTGCATGTATATTTCTTGTCCTTGTTTTTTGCACATGAGTTTTTTTCTTCTCCGTTGGTGAAAAAAAATGGGAAAAATACACTTGTCAGGGGGAAATCCATCGTTAAAGAAAAATCATTGATGTTGAACTTCAACGAAGAAAAACCCATCAGTGAAGAAAGATCATTGAAAAGAAAATGGATCGTTAATGGCAGGAAAGGCAAAAAAACCATGTTAATCTTTTTTCCCTCAATGATGAAAGATGAAACAAATAGACAGTGGAACAGATCGATGTGTCGATGTTCTGACAGTGGCATAGGACAGTGCTCCGGTGTTTTGAGGTCGACCTTACTTGACAATGAGTGAGTGGAAGAACATGAGGGAGGGAGACGAGAGGTTCAATGGCAAGGGGACGAGAAGGAGATATAGACGCTAAGGTCAAGGACGTCGCGTCTGCAAAATCAGACTACTTCGTCATCCTAGTTTCCCTCCTTTGTGCCCTCATCTACGTTGTGGGTCTCGTCGTCGTCGTCTATTGTGCTTGGCTTAGTCGTCGGCGTCTCTGGTAACTCACCGAGAAAGGACCCGGCCAACAAGGGCCTAAAAGAATTGGTGCTCAACTCGCTTCCCAAGTTTACCTATGTGACACCCGGGGCTGACGAGGGCGGGGAGTGGTCGCCGGTGCAAGAAGGCACGGACAAGGAGCGACTCCTGATGTAACATCCTAAAATTCTAATGTAATTAATTTGAAAAAAAAAGGGATTAAGTTATATAAAAAAATAGTAATAATGATATAATAAAAATAAAATATGATTAAGAGGTTTAGTGGTGAGAATTTATTAGTATAAAATTTATTAAAATTGATTAGTGAATACAAAGAAATATTAAATTAAAATAAATATATAAAAAAAAGAATTAATATATATACTTGGGCGCCTGATTAGTTCTTTAAAAATAAAAAATAAAAAGAAAAGGGGAGGGGACAAAGATATATATATATATATATATATATATATATATATATATATATATATATATATATATATATATATATATATATATATATATAAACAATAGGGGTTGGTGACGAAAGAAAAAGAAAAAAGCACCGCAGGGGGGTTTCGTTTTCGCCGGTTCCATTATTCCTTGCCAGTACAATCATAACAACACAGATCCAAGAACGCCACCAAACGGGAGAGGAATTTTTAGGGAAGCACAAATCCTTATCATACGTGATTTTTAGAGCACATTGGAGGTCTTCGAGAGGTGAGTAAAAATAACTTTTCTCACACTTTCATGGTACAATTAATTTGAGGCTTCTACATGTAACTATGTCTTTTCTGAAATAGTAAAATATGTTAGGGTTCTTGATTTTGAGATTCTTAAAACATCTCACCTTTTGATAATTGATTTTTTTATCAAAGAATATATTTTTGTGTGCCAATGCTGTACGTGCTTCTGTTTAAGCTATTATGTACTAAATTAGTCCTTTTGGCTTATCTAATCTAATTTTTATAAAATTGTAAATGCCATTTGAATGCAAATTATTTTGAATTTCACGCTAGACTTTTTGTACCTTATGTTAATAATGTTGTTGTAGTGGTGAACAGGTGAAACACCTGTTGCATGCTTGGGTTCTTGTGTTTAAAAGCCGGTTACATTAGAATATTGGTATTATAATAAACATATTAAATTCAATATTAATTTGTCATGATAGTTGTGTTATAAATCTGTTACAGTGTTCATGAAATTGATGCCATGGAGTTTGATAAAATTTTGGTAGTCATCTGGGATGACATATTGCATAGTGTATATGAGTTGGTTATCACCTTCCGGGAAGGGATGACGGTTCTACATTCTATTCCGGGAATAGGATGGAGATATCACCATCTGGGATGGGATATCAGATGATTAAAATATTCACATCTGGGATGGAATATTATTAGATACCTCCATCTAGGATGGGCAAGGCAGTGGGACGCCATTGCATGGATATGAGCTCATAGACCTTATTGGATCTGAGATTCACACCGGTTCTGGGAACCAAAGAGTCAAGTTAAGTGATTATGGGAATCACCGAGTCATGTTCGTGGAGTTGCATTGTGTAGAGTTTGCATGGTGAATGTGATAAAATGCAATGAGATGTGACCGTTGCTGAGTTTATGAGTTTGTGCTTTAAATGCTTGACATTAATTTTATTTATATATATTTATTATTTTGGAGGTTTATTATATTCAATATTTTAAAAATTAGCGGGTACCATGAATGTTTTTCCGATTACCGCGCCGGCTGAGAACAACACTATTTGCGAACCTTTTCATTAAATGATTTTTATTCACTGGGATTATGTCTCATTAAAAGTGTTGTTTTCAGAGCATGAGAACGACGTCACTGAAAATGAAGAGGATTGAAGACCCAGCGAATTTTCTTAGTTATTATTCCTAGCTTGGTTAGTATTGTCTTAAATAAGGAGTCGTATGTGGCTAGACATTTTTATTTATTTATCGTTGGGTTTATTAGTAGACGCCCGATTTTTGAGGCTTGGGGTTTTTATTTGGATGTATGGATTTACTAATATATTATTGCTTGGATACTTTATATCTATTTTAATTAATATGAGGTATTTTCAGACCCAATTAAGTTGCGAAATTTTCATGACACGTTTGTTTAATTTAAAACTATTTAAAGGATTTTTCATTGATTTTGTTTTGGGTTACTAATGTAACGAACGGTGTTACACCTGACAGGCTTCTAGGCGGAGGGCCACATGAATGAACCGATAACACATCGAAATGAGAGGGATCCTAAGACTGTGTAGGTATGGGACTATACAGTTAATGATGGCTTATATGAATTGATTGGTACTACCTATACTAACAAGATGCATATTCTTTTCGGTAGCTCATCACTTAAGAACTCCACAATTAAGCATGCTTGACTTGAAGCAATTATGGGATGGGTGACCTTCTGGGAAGTTTTCCCATGAAGCATGTGAGTGAGGACAAAGCACGTTGAAAAGATTAGTGTTGGTTTGTGGGGATAGTTGTCAATCAATAAAGCAGCCAGGGATGTTACAACCTACATCGACGATGACAACCCGAGCTACGGGTGGGTGGCATCATTGGAGTGCGTGATTTACCTGGCGGAGTTTGTCGTCAGCGACAAGGTCCGAGAGGTTCAAGGACAGGGAGGGAGTTTTAGGGATTTCTCATGATCATATGATGATGAAATGTAGATGGAGGGGAAGGAGTTAGGGATTTTTCAGACCTATGAAAACGTTCATTGGATATTTTTTATTTTTCTTGAAATAAATATATTATAGTTGCAAATATAAGGAAGCAAACCCCTTTTATGCAAATACACAAACATTGGCCAGCAACTTTCACCCATTTGATGAAGTTAAAAGAGTTGAAATTTCAACTCTTGCCACATGACAAATTCAATGGTCCAGATTGATTCTGCTGAGAGGTGCACCCATGCATGCACCTTCAGATTATACTAACTTGAAAGAACACTAAAAACTCTTCCAAGTTCAAGGGTAATGTAGAGTTTACTGATCAAAAGATTAATTTCAATATCTCTAAATCTCACCTGAATGATGGCGAAGCTAGGGTTTGTACCCACCAAAATATAATTGCGATATTAATTTTATTATATTATTCTTATGGTTTATTAATTTGATTACTTACAATTTTGATATGAATTTATTTCATACTCTTCCAAGTTCAAGGGTAATGTAGAGTTTACTGATCAAAAGATTAATTTCAATATCTCAAAATCTCAACTGAATGATGGTGAAGCTAGGGTTTGTACCCACCAAAATATAATTGCGATATTAATTTTATTATTATTCTTATGGTTTATTAATTTGATTACTTACAATTTTGATATGAATTTATTTCATCTTACATGATTTGGAAATAATGCATGTTTAGAAGACATACTATTTCAATAATTTAAGAAACTTTTTTTTTGACAAAATAATTTAAGAAAATTAAAATCTTCTTTATGGTAGATCAAAGCGAAAAATTTAGCTTAATATAGTCTATGTAGGTTTGGGCCTTCCCATTTCTTTTTTTACTTCGGAAAAATGTATATGTGATTTTACTTTAAAAACTATATTTAGATAGTTATAGTGGATGGATTAATAATCAAATAAAGTAACAAAAGGAACTCAACTCATTGTTGGAGAGTTTTATTAGTGACAAAATAAAATGGTTCAGCAATGAAATCCCAACAGTTTTTTTTAAGGTAAGGTGATCCCATGTCACCATAATTTATTGAAAAAAAGAAGAAAAACAAAAGAAAACAAAATCATGGTGGGACATAAACCAAAACCCATGAAAAAGAGTCATTTAAATCTAATATTACATTTCCTATCCTTCCTTAGATTATACTTCTGAGATTTAGACATAACCACCGTGAAATCAGAATCAACTTCAACAGTATTATCCTTATTCAACTGCTCTACTGAAAGAGAGTCATTCTCTAGGTTATCCTCATCCATGTTTCCCAAAAACTTGGAAATAATTTCCATATTAGGAGCGACATTAGGATGCATATATATATATATATAGTGGCTGAAAAATTTTTAGGAGTCTCAAAATTCTTACCACTAACTGTTAATTCACAGGTAGCTCTGGAATGCTTGGGCACTGAAGTCGGAGTATCATTGGCTGTAGAGTCAGCATTAGTTGCAACAGGAGTTGAGATCTGTGAAATGGAATTCGAGACATGATCAAGGGACATGGTCTCAACCGAATTATTGCCATTCAAATTTTGACCCGGAGATGTATCAATCTATTCATTTATCTTCATTTATAGGCTCCTCATAAACGGTCTCAACCGATTCATTGTCATTCAATTTATCACCCGATGATGTATCAATCTGCCCATTATCTTCAATTGGTTTTTGCTCTGGAACCTTAGGGACATATGCTTGCTTAGTCTTCTGCACCAATGGTGGATCATTATGCACCACGTTCTCCTTGCCAAATTTACAAGTCGAAGTCAAGTGCCCAATTGATTTACAATGAGAACAAAAAGAAAGAAGCTTCTCATATACGATACAGACAAAAAATGCAAAACCTTTACGTTCAACCATAATCTCCTTGAGCAACTTCTCTGTTAGATCAACATCCACTAAAACTCAAGCATAGTGGCCATATGGCCCAGTACGAGTAGCTTCACCCAAACTTATTGGAGTACCTAAACCGCCAGCAATTTCAAGCAACAATTTCGAGGGACAATATTGTTGATGGTTCTGGGCAAGTATACCCAGTCGTGCAAGTAATACGGTGGTGAGACCGGTTATCGTATCCACGGGGATTGGATGTCAACTACCAATTCGCAAACTCAGCAACTATCTAGACTAAACAGAGAAATCAAAACAAACAAAAGAAAAGGAAATAAAATCTTTTTGTCTTTTTGGGGACTTTTAACAAACACTTGGAGTGCAGAAAGGATATGTTGGGACTAGACTTCACCAAACCTCTAATTCATGCAATACCAGGACTAGATACCTCCCATTCATGCTTCAGATATTAAAATCAATCCACTAAATTACTCAAGCCCCGATCTCTCGGATGACAAGAGCCTAAATCCACGAATAGACCCTAATTCCTTAGGTGACCTAGATTAATGAATTTGCATTAGGGTTAGGGATTACGTGATTACTAGTAAACCAAACTCCATCTCTAGACGCAAGGATTACTAGGTGATTAATTCCAATTCTGGTTCTGATACGAACGTCTCCATTACATACCAAAACACTAATCGAGTCATGGGGGTGCTAGCCACAACAAGCATTAAGCATAGAAAATCAATCACTAATACGAAGGCATGAACACAGAATAATCAGTCAAGATAAATACATAATAATCAGTTTGATTACATCTAATCCCAACAAACTAGGATTTAGCTACTCATAATTACAAGAAAGCCAAACCAGAGAAATAGGAGAAGAGGAGAGAACAAGCTCCATGGGAGCTTTCCACCGTCGTCACAGCAGCCCCTCTCAGCAACTCCCTTCTAGGGTTTCAATCCTCCCTCAGCCGCAGCCTCCAAGTGCCTCTCTACTCAAAACCCTAAAACTAAAACTAAAACTCTCTTTCTGCCCTAAAACATCAACTTATACCAATCAGTTCTGCGCGCGCTCGCGAGGCGAATGTCTTCCCGCGAGGCAAATATTAAAAATCTGGTCTTCAGAGATTGGATCTCTCGCGGGGCGAGACGGTGAGGTTCTTCTCAAATACGCCCTTGATGAGCATCAGGGTCTGGGCGTGATGGCTTCTGTTTCTCAGGCTCGCGAGGCGAGACAGAAATGGTTGCATTTTCTTGCACAGTCAGCCTTCAGGTTCGCGAGGCGAGGTGTGTTTCGCGGGGCGAAATAGAAAGGATGACATTCTACTGTTTCTGACTGTCTTCAGTCTCGCGTGGCGAGTAGCCTCTCGCGGGGCGAGCCTTTCATGTGACAGCTTCTGACTTTTGCCTTCTGCTCTTCTCAGTTTTCTTGATCATGGTCGTGATGGGCTCTGCTTGGCTCATTTTCTTCACTTTTCAAGCTCTATTTCATCCATGCTCCATCTTGTCTAATTCTGAGCATTTTTCCTTAAATTCCTGCAAAACAACACCAAGAAACCGTTTCACCCGTTCCAAGAGAAAAACTAACTAAAAACAAATAAAGAATGCCTAATCTATATGAAAAATGCATGCAAAAGTGTACAGAAAATATGATGTAAAATCACACTATCAAATATTCCTGCAGCAAGTCATGAATTCTAATTGAGCATTGAGCATGATATTGTTTCTGCTTATTTGGAATAAAATCTGGAGACCATTGAAAAAGACACAATAGCCCTGATTCAAGGTTCCAAGCCCCAACAGCCAAGACACTACGCATATCCTTTTGAGAAGCAAAACTGAATTCATAAAATCTCTTTTCTAATGAAATTATTCTCCATTTATCCAAATACTTCCATAGTTTTGAAAGTTTGCACGTAAGTCAGAGATCTTTGCGGGGATGTCACCCCCCCAACGGCGGCATACCATTAATACTTCACATTTTCATATCCTCCTATTTGAGGAGTTTCAAATAGAATCTCTTTTTTTAAAAAATAAATAAATAAATAAATGATAGTTAAGATTTTTAACAATCTAACCTCAGGTGGTTCTATAGAAGCCTAACTGATTTAATCATTTGGAGCTGTAGCCATGAACCTTAATTTGGGTTTGGTAAAAAAAAAAAGAACCTTAATTTGGGGGCAGATATCAAGACGTACGTTCAATTGTTGCTCGTTGAAATTATGGTTCGGCGGTCTTGTTCCGTCCAAAAGAGAGGTTAAAGCCATTATAATGATGTGCCTTTCAGAACTTTCCCAGCGATTGGATTCTTAAATCTTAATGTTACTTTGTTCAGTCTGTTGCGTTGTATTAATAATTGGTATTATAATGGGCGAAACTCATAGTTCATGAATGGAAAATTGAGAAGAAGCATGATGATAACGATAATATATATTGTGTAACAATCTTATTCTCATGTTTTCTTTAATAATTAAATAATATTATCTAAGTTAATTTAAATTATATGCTTTGGCTTTTGTTATATCCAACTTCAGTCATTCATGCTCATATAATAGTTGAATTCACATGGTATAATTGGAAGTTAAAAACATAATCTATTTCCTTATTAAATTATCATCGTGACTTTCAATTATAGTAATGAGTGACTCCCCACCAAAATTTTCAAAAAGAGTGATACATTTTTACCTTTGTTATCTACTTCATACTTCATTATAAGTTTTTTTTTCCTTTGACTGGCTACTAATTCATTATAGTTAAGTTGTTCTATTATGAACCACTCCACAAAATTAAAATAAAAGAATATTCTTTTTCATTATCAATTAGATCTAGGTAAATTAAAGTGCATTGTTGTCTAATGATTGTAACTGACTCAATATCAATTGAGTGGTACGGAGTGTTTACTAGAAGGTTTGATTGAGGGAATTTTATGGTGTGACAATGAGTAAAGATATTTTTGGATAAATAACTTAGTTAAGTGTTTACCGGTCTACCATGGCAATGATATGGACTATTTTATTTGAGGAGGTACATTTTAATTGAGCCACGAGTACAGGGTAAATCTTACCCAAATTTTTCATGGGCACCAAGAAATCACCTCACCTTATTTAATAGGCGATTATTATAAGAGAGCTTATAATTTTGACCATATAAGCTATTTTTAAAAGCTCCTTAAAAGACATGCATATATAAAATAAATTTAAATAATTTATTTATAAACTCTTTCAAACATCATCATAATAGTTAAGATGAGTTAAGGAATATTTATGAAATGTTAATTTTATAATAAATTATTAAAAAAAGTTACTCCCTCCGGTTCTTATTATAAAAAACAAATGGGTATTTTTTTTTTGTTCAAAATATAAGAAACATGCATCAATTTTGATACATATTAAATGCTAATTTCCAATTTTACCCTCATTTATTATAAGATTTATATTTACGAGATGGTATCAACTTTTCATACAAGTGGAACATTAATTAAGATTAGAATGGGTATTTTTGTAAATTTATATGATTATTAATTACAATTAGTTTATTTCAATGCATTTCATTGATCTGTATGTTTTAGGGTTTTGTTTCTTATAATAAGGACCGGAGGTAGTAATAATTAATAATTAATAATTAATATTTGATAGCTCACACATCAATACTTTGAAAATTTACTTTAAAGTCGACTTCGAATCTCACTTGGTTCCTTTGTCACAAAAAGGTAACCTACCCTCTTGATCCTTTATTATGTATTCTAGCTTCATTTATAAAAATGTGTTTATGTTTAAGGATTTAATTATCATGTATCGTCAGTGATTTTTCACATTATGAAAAAAGTTTCACTCTCTTTTCATAATTCCCAAATATCACATGTATAATGATTTCTTATTGGTTACACTAATAATATATCAAAATCTATAAGTGTAACATCCTGTTTTCCAATGCTGTCTGTAGCAGTAAATATATATTTAAATGTGTTTATTTTAAATTAAACCCAGAGGATGATTTTAATTAAACTAAAATCATTTTCTTGTGTTTTTATATCATATGAAGTTACGGTAAAAATTTCGGTAGAAAATTCAGACGGAAGTCGATCTGCGTTTTCACTGCCGGTACAAGTTTACTAAGCAGAAAACCTAATTTTGACCCGTGAAAGAGATAGTCAGTGTTTTTATTATGTTTCCTTACACTTTGGTTATTTTTAAAATTTTCGTTCAAAAATAAAATAAAATATTTTATTCGGGCTAAAACGTCGGAAGAATTACGATCGGAAATGCAACCGGGTACGAAATGGAGCAGAATAGGAGACATAAAAGGCTTGAGGTGATATGAGGGAGTGAAGTGACTCACTAGTGGTATGGCCTAAGCTACCTCCTAAAAAGTGGTCATGATGACACTTTTTGAAATATATCATATAATATTCTAAAAACCTATTTTTCTCTTTCCTCTTCAACCAAACAAGGCACAAGGTCAAAAATTGCTCTCCAAACTCATTCCTCTATCCTCTATATATATATATCCCTTTCATTTTCACTTCATCATCTTCCTCCTTCAAAACTCCCTTAAACCTTCATCTTCTTATTTCTTCTAAAAGTTCAAGCTCTTAAAGCTTTAGTTTTTATTCATATTTTCTACTTAAGTTCTTCATTAAAGTTCTTCCTTATACTAATGGTAATGCTCTCATATGAATCTTTTTACAAGTTTCATCTTTTATTTCTTAGTTTACTTTATGTGTTCTTTATATGCTTTAAACTTCTAAAATCTCTCTAAAATGGTAGAAAACTCCTCACTACAAAAAAAAACCTATTTAGCGACCGAAGATTTCGGTCGCTAAACATGATAATTCGGTTGCTATACTGTGTAGCGACCGAATTAAGGGGGTAGCAGAAACCCTGGTGGCTAAATGTTTAGCGACCGAATTTGTATTTCGGTCGCAAATTTGCGACCGATATTTCGGTCACAAAATTATATATTTCGGTCGCCATATAGTTGGTCGCATGCTCAGATAACCGAATTCGGTGACTGATATTCGGTCGCTATTTCGGTCACAAATTTTGAATTTTTTTTTATAAAAATTTTCCTGTAACTTAATCCTACCAACCAAATTTTGTTTTTTCAACTATTACCCCATTGATTTTTAATTTCTGATATAAACAAAATACACCAATATTTTTTTTGAATAAATAAAAAACGTAAATATGATGTACTAACGATCCAAAACACCACAATCAATATGATCAAGAAAACATATACATTAATTAACGCAAGTTTAATAATTGTTTATAAAAAAAAGTTTAATAATGTACTAATTAACGATCAAAACATAAAAATACACCACAGTCAATAAGTACTAATCAAAATATCAAAACTCATCAATCTTCTAAAGGGATGAACATGTAGAAGCGAGAACCCCCAAGGTACTTAAACTTTGGCAATGCACCAGTGGACAACAAATACAACTCCCTGATACCATTTGTATCTGTTTCAAAATATGGGCGATCCTCATGGATTACTATATTCCCATTGAACAGATTTTCACTTTTGTCTTCAATAGTCACAACACGCGGTATTTGTTGTCCCAAACGACGGTAGAATGATTGCGGGATTGAAATCAAATCCTGCAAATACACAAGAACAATTTAGTAATGATTAGTTTATGCCTTAACCGTCATTACATGAATCCGATCGTTATTCTTAAGTTGATGAGATACTGTACCTGGTTTATATGGATGACTGTCTCAAAACATTTAGTCGGATCCATTTTCTGATAAAACGATAAGGAAAACAAGTCATATGTCTAAACTTCATCAAGTGATAATAAGAAAAGATGGAAAGATCGATGTAGCATACTAGCATGTTAAAATAGAACAAAGAAATGCAACTTCACATGAAACTTTATAGATTAGCAATCATAGTAGTTTTCAGGAAAGCAGATGCTTTTACGTCGTTTTGAAGGATGGTCATAGAGAGGACTTTTCCTACTGAAAATGCCTAGATAACCTAGTAAGGATGGTCATCAACAACTATTTCTGGAAAGCTCCATTACCTAGTGAAACAAATGAGTAGAAAACCAAAGTAGAAAACTAAGGCTTTCGTAGCTTAATAATTAACTATAGCAGAAAATAAAACCATTGACTTATAAGGATTGCAACATACTTCAACAAATATATATTGAAGCATATTTCAATACAAACTTAGGTAAAATATAGTAGCAAACATCCTATTGAGCTCCGCTCTCCACTAACAAGACAACACATAATTGTCAAACACATGCATAACTTCTAAATTAGCAACACACAACAAGCATCCCGCCTTTTTGACAGGATCACATCCTATTGAGCTCTGCTCTCCACTAACAAACAACACATAATTGCAAATACATGCATAAATATTAAATCATCAGCACACAATCAGCATCTTGCCTTTCAGGCAAGATACCTTCCTATTGAGCTCAACTATCCACTAACAAACAACAAGATATATAGTGTGTATAGGCCATCATTACCCCTCTACATTTTATTCAGACATTATCACAGCTAACATTGGTAAGATTATCCTCAATATGACCCAGTGGGTGTCATTGCCATTGCACTCTATAATGCATAAATAAAAATAATCGTGTCAGAGCTGAAATGACAACATTTCATAATATTACTTTATAAGGTTTCTATCCAAATCCCAAATCTAATATAAAACTAGTTATGTTTGGTTGTTTTGTAAGAGGGCTATAAGTGACCCTCCTACTAGAAATGCCTAGATAACCTAGTAAGGATGGTCATCAACAACTATTTCTGGAAAGCTCCATTGCCTAGTGAAACAAATAAGGAGAAAACCAGAGTTGCTTTCATAATATTGTGTACAGAGCTGCTTTCTAATGTGAATAATGTTTGAATGATGATGGCACATCATGTGCCTGGCAAATTGTGCCTCACCCTTCATTTTATATAACCCTATACTTAATCCTTCATTATCTAAGACCTTGGCCTTAAGGCAGATTTTGTGGTTTTGGTCTTAAAGAAAGAAGAACGAAAAAGTCAGAAGCTGTCAGGGCCAGGCCGTGATGGCCATCACGGCCGTGATGCCATCAGGGCCAGGCCGTGATGACCATCAGGGCCAGGCCGTGATGACCATCATGACCGTGACAGACCAACCAGGAAGAATTTCCAGGCAGAATCCGTCACGGCCTGGCCGTGATGGCCATCATGGTCGTGACGCGCATTACTGATTTTGCCAAAGGGAAGAAGACTTATTGTGCTGCGGTGGTAATGGTGGTGCTGCTCTGGTGGTGATGGTGGTGGCGCTGCTCTGGACGTGCGGAAGAAGACGGACCTAAGAGAGAGAGAAACGGTTAGAGACGGAGAGAGAGAGAGACAGAGACAGAGACAGAGATGGAGAGAGAGAGAGAAACGGAGAGGGAGAGGGAGAGGGAGAGGGAGAGAGCTTACCTGACAGCGGTGGCTGGAGGCTGGTGGTCGGAGCTCGCGAGGAAGAGAGAATGATGGCCGGAGATGAGCTGCTGCGCCGCGCCGCCTGCGTGTGAGAGAGAAGAGAGGAAAATAGAGAATGGGGAATAGAGGAAGGAACGTCGCGATTTAGGGATTTCAGTTTTAGCGACCGAATTATTCGGTCGCTAAATCGGTCGCTACACGGGTAAATCTGAAATTTGAATTCATAAATTTAGTGACCGATTTAAAATTCGGTCGCTAACACGCTCTATTTTAATTCTTTTACGCGCCTTTTAGCGACCGATTTAACATCGCTCACCAAGATAAATGGAATTTAACCGTTGCATTTAACTCGGTCGCCATTTCGATAGCTAAAAAATCATAAATTTTTTACTTTTGCTTTCCTTTATTTGGCAACCGAAATAGAGATCGATAACTCTGCTACGCTCTATTTCGATCGCTATTTCGGTCGCAATATCAACTGTAATCAGTATTTGATTTAGATCCTACAATCGGTCGCCATTTCGGTCGCAAACAACAACCAACAAATTCGGTCACTATTTTCGGTCGCTAAATGTCCTTTTTTTTGTAGTGCCTTTTGAGTCAAAACCATTTTCTATAGTCTTGTATTAACTTATATTTTCACATACTAAGAGGTTGTGTAAAACAAAAATCTGTACCTATTTCTTCCAATGAAGGTCGAATGCTTGCATTTGTGACCTAGGAAGTTTTTGTTTCAACTTTTGGAATATGATCATGTGTTTGAGTTTCTAACTATCCCTTGATCTTGAATCTATAAATCTTGGAAGTTTTGATAGCTTGTTCCTATGATGGCCGAAAAATATGAATAAGTAGGCCTAGGGTACTATGTTTCAACTTTCCAAGTATTGATCGTGGATTTAGAACTCTTAATACCTTGTGATTCTAAACCTAAGAGTTATTGTTAAACAAACAATATTTTCCTCATCATCCTATGATGGCCGAAACTTAGAGTTTAGGTGCTAGGATGTTTGAGTTTTTATTTTTCCAAAATGATCATGGACTTGAGCTCCATAAGATATTTGGATGCTAAGTCTAAGAGATTGAAAAGTTTAAGGATTTCTAACTTGTTTATTCTATGTTATTAAAGCTAGTATGTATTACTTTCATTTTTCCAAGATGATCATGGACTTGAGCTCCATAAGTTATTTGGATACAAAGTCTAAGATATTGGAATGTTTAAGTTTCCATTGTTTTCCAAGATGATCATGGACTTGAGCTCCATAAGATATTTGGATGCTAAGTCTAAGATATTGGAAAGTTTAAATATTTCTAGCCTATAAATCCTATGAAGACCGAACCTAGAAGGTTATGGACCTAGGATACTTTGTTCTTATTTTCCCAAAACGATCATGGTTTTGAGATCCTTAATACATATGGATGTTAAACCTAAGAGATTGGAAAATTTAGTGAATGCTAGCCTATTTTACTAGCCTTGGCCGAATACCCTAAGTTTATAACTTAGTGGGATTTTAATTCAACTTTGTTAAATGATCATTGTTTATGAACTCCTAACACTTAAGGATCATAAATCCATGAGTTGTATAATTTTCGGGAATCTCTAACCCTAAGAACTAGTCTTGGCCGAACCTATACCTTATGGTTTAGTGTTCTTGTTTGATTTTAACTTTTTATTTTGTGTTCATAACCTTAGACTTCCATCGCGGAGGAAACGAGGAAGTTCGTGGTATACCTCTTCGAGCATCTAATCTCCTTACCTTCACCGAAGGTAAGAGGGGATTGCCTAGGGATATTCAATGACTATATGCATGTGTGTATGTGTTTACTTGAGTGATTTGAATATTATTGTGATATTGAGCGAATACTTGAATAACTTTTTTACTTGAACTATTGTGGTTATTACTTGAAGTTGAACATTACTTGCTTTAAAGTGTTATGAATTATATATATGTGATGAACTGTCGTTAATTGTGATATTATTGTTGAGAATATATTACCGTTGATTGAAGTTTGAGAAGCCAGACTTGAGTTTATGCACAATGATTATAAAGGGTTAAAAGCCTTGAATAGAACTTTGAAAGTATTGGTTTCATTTATAAAAGTTCCTCGTTTAAAACGCTTACTTCAAGAGAATGAGATTCTAGTTTTGAAAAGAAACGTTGAAGTGTTTTTATTAAGTCAATAGAAACTACCTTTTTATGATCCAAAGTTTGTACGAGAGAAAACCTTTTTCGAACTATGTGTTTCATGAAGGAAAAACCCCTTTGAAGATATTTGACTTTATTCCATCAAGGATTTCAAAAGCAAACGAATTTCCAAATGTTTTATAAAAGACTTTGTAAAGGAAAATATTTTCTCCTAAATGATTTAGAAATGTTCCGGTTACTTGGATAAGCGACCGAGGTTTTGTTTTGGTTTTTGATTTTCATTAAGCGAAAAGTAAGCACAGGTGAAAGAGAATACTAGTTCGCGAGACGTCGCCTCTAGCATTCAGTTTATGCACGTGATCTGGGATTCGTGTCAAGAATTATGGACCAAGGGTCCCAATCGTGATATTATGGGCTAGGAGTCCTAATTTTGGAATTGAGGACTGTGTGTCCTAATTTCGTTGTTATGGACTAGGAGTCCTTATCATGTTGAAATAAAACATGGATAAAATTATAATTGTTTCTACGACCACAACCTCGGACTGCGGCATCAGTCTAAGGTGTTGTGATTGAGCACTCGGACTGCGTGTCCTGTGTTATTGATTTTCAAGTAATGAAAATTGTAAATATTCGCTAGCTTTGGGCTTCGACAACGGAAAAGAGTGAACATAAAGAAAAGTCTCGATAATAAAAAGTCTTTTAGTCATATGCATTTCCCCTTAGCAGATGTTCTTGAGTTATCCGAATACCCGCTTAAGATGTGGTATTCGATGAGGTATACATCCGAATGGCCGTTATAAGGGATTCGTGATGATGTTGATCCGGGTGCATGAGGTGACGGAGACAACTTGCCAAACGGGGCGTATGAGCCTGATCAACTCTTTATTTCTTAATGATAAAACGGTGATGGAATCTCATGAGATTAAGATTAGAGCCCGATGATAGAAGTGTCATGCATTATCTTTATAAGATTGATTAATTCGGGTATGAGACCCACTGAAATAATACTTGTTGTTTACTGATGAGCAATGTTTAAAATGTTAATATGCCAAGGTGTTGTACGTATCATGTGTATGGTTGTTGTATGATATATCCATTTGCCGGTGTCTCACTCTTACAGTTATATCAGGTCTCCTCGGGTTTTGCTGTAGTACCTTGGTACTCTAGTACCGATGTTGCAGAGGAGTCTTTCTAAGTCACTTGAAGACCTAGTGTTAGAGGTTGGGAAAGTATTTTGATTGGGGGTCTCTCCAATGAATATTTGATAGAATGACCAGCTTAGGAGTCTGCGTTGGGTTGTATATCTTAAGAGGTCGGTAAATGTAGTGTTATATACATCCATCTGTAGTTTGAACTTTTCCTTTCGAAAGTGGAAACTTAGAGGAATGTTGTATGTCATGGTAACTTTGTTACGAACGTGACTTTACAATTTAAATGTATGTATGATGGTTTTCAGAGTTATTCTTAAAGAAAATTTTATACCCTAGTTTTATGATTTAAAAGAAAACAATTTTCCGAAAGCAACCAGCAAATTATTTTTTAATTTACTTCCGCATGTGTTACGTAGTAATACCCTAAGGGGGGGTGTTACAATAAGCTCTATGTTTAAACTACTTATTAGTTTTTATTTTCTTTGATAAGAGTATATCGGGAGCATTATTAATCATGAGACTAACTCTTCGTATATTATTGCATGCAACTATATATAAAAGTATAAGAAAAATTACCAAAGAAAATACAAATACCTCTTCCATTAGGTAATTATTAGTTAAGTTGTGGGATATGATTTGTGAGTGTGTGAGTTTAAACCCACGTAATGTGATTCGCCTCGTTCTTATTCCCTTCTCCCTTCTAATGATGAGATTGAGATCCATCGATAAATGATCAGCCTCTGGCTCATCTAGTTTTATAACAAGTAAGACCATGGTTTTTGTACTAATTATTCGAGTCTAATCTCGTTTTCGCCCCAATTTGGATTTAATTGTCCTCAAGAAACATTTTGAGTCTCTTAAGTAGTTTTAGGATATTTTAGTTAATTTTGAGTCCAATAAAGCATTTACTGCAATTTCATATTTTCAGGTTAATAAGAAGAGCAAAAAGGGAAGGACACTTGAAAGCAGAAGCCATCACGCCCAGGCCGTGACCTGGGCGTGACACTGGTCACGGCCGTGATGAGCTACCCATGCAGTCAGAAAGCATCACGGCCCAGTCGTGATACCCATCACGGGCGTGATGAGAAGACCCTGGAAGTCAGAATTGATCACGGCCTAGCCGTGATGGAGGTCACGGTCGTGACAGATCAGCATCCATGGACAGAATTGATCACGGCCTGGCCGTGATGGGTATCACGGCCGTGACAGACTAGAATTTGAATGCGCGCCCTTGGCAGAATTGGTCACAGCCTGGCCGTGATGGCCATCACGGCCGTGACGCGCACCTGATCTATAAAAAGGCATCAGGGCAGAAAGAAAAGGAACGGAGTTTTTCACTATTTTACAAATTATTTCTAGGGTTTTTATTATGTTTGTGATGGAGAACTAATCACCAGGGATTAATCTGCTGTAATCGGTTTCCACCGACACTTGAGGTTCTATAATTCCCAATCAATTTGCTTATCCCTTTCAATATTATGCTATATGTCTTGTTTGCTTAATTCAAGTTATATAGAATAAGTATTGATTAATTTCGATGACTATATGTTCCTATACCTTGATCACGTTTGCTTAATTCGCGTGTGTTTGATCGTGTTTGCTTAATTCACGAGAGCTTCAATCCGTTTGCTTAATTCGGAATTAGGAATATATATCTCGTAGTGACAATTGCGCTTGTTTAATTGCTGCTACAATCGAAAAGGGATTAGAATCCGCTTAGGGCATGGAAATTATATGAATCAATGATAGCTGGGAAACCGAAGACAGTAGATTAATCGTTTTAACTTATTGATAATCATTTAATTGCACTGTTTTCTTAATTGAATCATTCAACCTCAACCCCCCCCCCCCCCCCCAATTGATTTATAGGTTAATAATAATCCAAGAGTCCTTGAGATACGATACTCGAGTTGTTGTGCCCTAACTACAGTTTTTTCCAATCACTCGTTTTTGACCCGTGTGCGACAGCGGATCAAAATTGGCGCCGTTGCCGGGGACTCTTGTTGTTATTAACAGATTTGTTGGTGGATTGCTGAATTAGTTCTGGCTACTAGATCTGGTTGTTCTGACTTGTTTGATTTTGATCCTGAAATTGAGAGAACCTTGCACACACGCCGTAGAGCAATCCAGGCCAGCACTAGTTCACCAACCAATAGTGATTCTGATTCTGAACTTGTTTTTGATAGCATGGCTGATCAAAGAACACTAAGACAGCTTGTTGCTCCTGATGTTAATTACAATGGTTTATGTATTGAATATGTTGATGTTGTTGCTCCTTTTGAATTGAAATCTGGTTTACTCCAGGTTGTTTGTTCTACACCTTTGAGACCTGAAGGAATAACAGAAGACCATATCAAGCTGAGAGCCTTCCCATTCTCACTGCAAGGTGCTGTGAAGGATTGGTTGTATTATCTTGAGCCGAATTCTGTTTCAACCTGGAATGATTTGAAGAAAGTCTTCCTAGAGAGATACTTCCCTGCCTCCAGAGCTGCATCAATCAGAAAAGAGATATGTGGCATTATACAAGGCAATGAATCATTGGCCGAGTATTGGGAGAGATTTAAGAAGTTGGTGTCCAGTTGTCCTCAGCACCAGATTTCCGAGTAACTGCTTATTCAGTACTTTTATGAGGGATTGCTACCAATGGATAGAAACATTTTAGATGCTGCTAGCGGGGGAGCACATGTTGATAAGACTCCAGCTGCTGCCAAGTCATTGATTGAGAACATGTCACTCAACTCCCAACAGTTCACAACTAGAAACAATTCTGTCGAAACAAGGGGTGTGAATGAGATCCATGTTTCTTCTTCCAACAAAGCCCTTGAAACCAGACTTGATGAGTTCACTTCTTTAGTGAAACAGTTGGCAGTGGATAAAGCTCAAACAGCAAGGTTGTGTGGTATTTGTACTTCTCTTGAACACCTGACCGATACATGTCCCATTCTGAAAGATGAGTCGGTCACTGATTTGCCTCAAGCATATGCAGCCAATCTTTACAATCAAGGCAACAATCAGAACAGGTACAACATTCCTGACCTTTCCACTAATAAGTACCACCCCAACTGGAGAAACCATCCAAACCTTCGGTATGGAAACTCATCCACACAACAACAACAACAAATGATGTTATCGTTGACACCACCACAGAACTCTCCCTAAGTAACCGCCTCTGCACCTTCCGGACCTTCACTAGAGGGCCTTGTCAAGCAAATGGCTGCAAACAATCTCCAGTTTCAGCAGCGAACGGATTCTAGTATTCATGCTTTGCAGACACAGATTGGACAGCTTGCCACTTCGATGAATGCCATGCAGCAAACTCAAGGATCGAACCAACTACCTGCACAAACAGTAGTGAATCCTAATGTCCCGAATCCTAATGTGAGTGCAATTTCTTTGAGATCCGGGAAGGTTGCAGAACCATCCCCTGAAAAAAATAAAAAAAAACTGTTGAGGTGACACCTGAACCTTCTATTGTTGTTGAGGCTGAAAAAGAGTATGTGCCACCAATTCCCTTCCCACAAAGAGTATTGAAAAATAAAAAGATTGATGGGGAAGACAAAGAGAGAGAGATTCTGGATGTATTCAGAAAAGTGGCAGTAAATGGTCGCGCTGTCGCGCACGCGCCAAAAAGCGAGCGGTTTATAAAACTGTAGTTTAGGAGCGACAACTCGGATATCGTCTCACAAGGACTCTTGACTTGTTATTTACCACAAAAATCAATTTTTTTTTTCGGGGGGGGGGGGGGGGGTTTGGATTGAAATTCAATGGAAAACAATGCAAAAACAGAGCTGTTTAAAAGATTATCAAATAGTTAAAAACGATTAATCTACTGTTCTCGATTTCCCAACTATCATCGGTTCAAGCAAATTCCAAGCCCTAAGCAGATTCTAATCCCCTCCCGGTTGTAGCAACAATTCACAAGCGAAATCACTACTACAGATATATGTTCCTATTCCCAAATTAAGTAAATGGGGTTAAGCCCTTGTGAACTAAGCGAACACGAATTGAACACACGCGAATTAAGCAAATGCGATTATATATAGGAACATAACATCACCGAAATAAATCAACACAACACTATACACTCCTGAATTAAGCAAACAGAAATATATAGCATAGTATTGAAAAGGGAAAAGCATACAAAACAGGAATTACAAGAACCTCAAGTGTGATGGAAATCAATTACAGTAGACTAATCAAAGAAATTTAGTTCTCCATAAAAAAACGAAACACAACCAGAAAATATGTAAAGAAACAATGGAGAAGCAAAAGTTGTTCCAATCTGCCCAGAACAGCCATTTATAGTATTCAGAAACTGAGCCCACTCGCGAGGCGAATATCATGAAGAGTCTGCAACGTTTTGTCTTCTCGCAGGGCGAAGTACTGCTCGCGTGGCGAGGAATGGAAGAGTCATGGCTTCTGGTCTTCAGTCTCGCGAGGCGAGACATGGATCCGCGAGGCGACACAGAATGGGTTGCATTTCTCTGGAACAGTCAGCTATCAGGGTCGCGAGGCGAGGTGTTGTTCGCGGGGCGAACCAGAGAGGATGACATTTTTGCTGTTCAGCTGGCTTTCAGGTTCGCGTGGCGAGAAGACTCTCGCGAGGCGAACACCTCCAGACTTGAAATTTCCCTGATTCTTTATTCCCTTGACTTCTAACTTAACCTGAAAACAATAAAATAGCCATAAGTGCTTTATTTGACTCAAAACTGGCTAAATTAACCTAAAACTACTCAAACGACTCAAAATGTTGCTTAAGGACAATCAAGTCTAATTTGGGTGAAAATGAGATATAATTAGCACAAAACCCTGGTCATACTAGCCATAAAACTATATGAGCCAGAGGCTTATCAAAATACCCCAAACTTAAACTTTGCTTGTCCCCAAGCAAACTAAAACTCAAAAACTTAAAAAGACTCAAGACATGGCAAGCTTAAGGATTCAATCAACTTTGCACAGATTTCAAGCAATTTAACAAAACAATTTTTCTTTCAACGTTCCCCCCTTTCAACAAAGTAATCCCCACAATCATTTATTCTAAACAATTGAGAATTTCATCATTCAAGCAATCATTAATTTAAGCAAGGGATCCAAGTTACACACAAGAGGGAGATCACCAAATTCAAACAACTGCCTTCCTCACAAGGGAGTTTAGTGTTTCACTCATTCGCTCAATTTTGTCTAGGTTGTCAACATTTCACTCAATTTCACTTTTAAGAGCACTTCCCATAAATTTGATTTTCATCTCAAAATGGTTCCCACAGAAAACATGCATGCAACATCAAAAGGTCTTTTATGGGTTGTAATGGGGCCTGGCTAAGGGTAGGATTTACAAAGGTACTGGCTGAAGTCCCTAGGAACTAAGAGAGCATGAAACAGTTTGATACATTGAACTTCCACTCAGATTCCTTTTTTCATTTTTCTTTATGCTTTGGGTGACTATAGCCTTTTCATTCTTTACTTTTATTTTTATCATTTTTACACTTTTCTCTTTCTCTCTTTTTTTTTTTTGCCTTTGGCTTCAACCTTTTTATTATATTTTTTTTTCTTTTTCTCAATCAACACATTACAACTTGTAGCCACCCCAAACTTAGTTTCTTGCAAACATTCTCTTGTTAAGATTCCATGCTCTCCTAATCCTAAGATCGAGTTAACATGGTTTTCCAGATTTTAGCTTATAACATAAGGTCAACAAGAAACAATAGGCTAATTAGGCTCAAAGGGGCTAACTAAGGAACATGCATTAGGGATGGTTATTTTAGGCTAAGTAGTTATTTACAAAGAAAATGCCTAAATCATCTGAAGCAAACACATAAACATGCAAACCAAGAAGAGATTCAAGCAAATTCGGGAAAGTGCAACTTAAAAGTGAATTCACACAGTTTAAAACATGTTGGAGGCTCAAATCCTCACCTGGACATTTTTGCAAATTGTTTGATAGAGATTATATCCCTAGTGTGTGCTTCCTATCACCCCAAACTTATCATAAATCATGCCATCATAACAAAATTTCTCAAAGTTCAGTTTTCAATCACATGGGGATCACTTTTCAAAAAAAAATAAAATTTTTTTCAACCTAGGGGGAATCATCAACAATATAAATCACATATCATGCAATCATCTATGCAAAATTAATCAAAACCAATAAAACTTGCCAACCTAAGACTCAACACACAAATACTCCTGATCTTCTCAAATTATTCAGGAGATAAAAGAAAAACAAGACATAACACAAAAACAAAGCTACAATTAGTTCCCTCCCCCACACTTAAAACATACATTGTCCCCAATGAACAACATAACTATAAAATCAGAGTGAGGGAAAGGAAAGAGTACTCCCTGATCAAGTGGCAGTGTAGGTGGGAGCTTCCGCCTGGATCCCATTGCTTGTAGCATAAGGCCAAAGAGAGGGAGTTCATTCCATGGTCCCATAACTTGCAGCCTTGATATAGGAGTGAGCACTTGACAATTATGGTGACCTTGCCCAATGCGGCGGACTCATCACTTCCTCTTGGGTCAAAGATGACCACTTTCTCAACAAAGTCCTCCCAATAAAATTGGGTCTCAACCCCTTGAACTGGCCATGGTGCAAAATCCAGTCCCTCTGGTGGTTCCACAGGGGGAGGTGGCAGATAGGTAGGGAGGGTCTCCGGTGCTGCTTCATCTTCTGCTCGTTTTTCATCCACTGTGCTAACCAATTCATCACCTGCTATACATGCAGAAATCTCAGCACACACCACACAATGGTTAGTGTTAGTACAATCAGTACATGAAGAAATATTATCATAGCCAGAAACAAATAAAAAATCAGAAAACAACTCCTCATGGGTGTCATCAATAACTTCAGAGAGTAACTCTATTTGGAAAACGGAGTGCTCTTCCAATGGATGTTTCACAGCATCAAAGATGTTAAACTTTGCCACAATATCACCAAACTCCATAGACATTGTCCCATCATTAACATCAATCTTAGTCTTAGCTGTCTTCATGAATGGTCTGCCCAAGATTATTGGTGATCTACTTGAATTTGTCTCTCCTGCCATGTCTAGGATGTAGAAGTCAGCAGGGAAAATCAACTCATCAACTTGTACCAGCACATCTTCTACCATTCCCATGGGGCGGGCACTGGTCCTGTTGGCCAACTGGATAGTGAGACCTGTATACTGCAAGGGACCAAGATCAAGGTTATTGAAAATAGAGGTGGGCATGACATTTATGGAGGCTCCCAAATCCAACATGCAGTTTTCAAATTTTATGTCCCCAATAGTGCATGGAATAGTAAAAGTGCCTGGGTCCTTGCACTTCTGTGGTAGTGCCCGAGTAGGGGCTGAAACAGTAACTCTTTATGGTGTAGGCTTAGACTGGATAAGCGCTGAAACATTTCTTCCCAAATTAACTCTCTCATTACTCTTCAACCTTCTCTTGTTGGTGCATAAATCCTTCAGAAATTTAGCATACTTAGGAACCTGCTTGATCACATCTAGAAGGGGAATATTCACCGCCACCTTTCTGAACACATCTAAAATTTCCTTCTCCTTGTCTTCCCCACCAATCTTCTCATTTCTCCGCACTCTGTGTTGGAAGGGGATTGGTGGTATGTACACTTTCTCAGCTTCAACATCAACAGAAGGCTCAGGAGTTACCTCAACAGTTTCTTCATCTTTTCCAGAGGCTGCCTCAACAACTCTTCCAGATCTCAAAGAAATGGCACTCACACTAGGATTGGAGACATTGGGATTTATCACTGTTTGTGCAGGCAGTTGACTTGATCTTTGAGCTTGCTGTATGTTATTTATGGATGTGGCAAGCTGTCCAACCTGTGTCTCTAAATTTTGAATGCTAGCATCCGTTCGCTGCTGATACCGTGCCTGTGAGGCTTGGAACTGTGCCTGGAACTGTCCAATTTGCTGCTGCAACTGGAGATTTTGTTCAGTCATTTTCTTGAATATGTCCTCTAGTGAAGGTCCGGAAGGTGCAGAAGTGGTCACTTGAGGAGGATTCTGTGGTGCTGCCGGTTGTTGTTGGGATGAGTTCCCATACCGAAGGTTAGGATGATTCCTCCAGTTGGGATGGTACCTATTTGTGGAGAGGTCAGGAGTGTTGTACCGGTTCTGACTGTTACCTTGATTGTACGGATGGACTGCATAAGCTTGAGACAAATCAGTAACTGGCCCTTCCTTCAGAATGGGGCATGCTTCAAACGGGTGCTCAGGAGAGTTGCACATGCCACACAACATTACCGACTGAACCCTATCCATTGCCAATTTCTCCACCAAAGAAGTGAGCCTATCAATTCTATCATCACGGTCCTGGTTGGAAGAAGAACTATGGACCTCATGCACACCTCTTGTCTCAACAGAATTTCTCCTGGTTGTAAACTGCTGGGAGTTCAGTGACATATTTTCAATTAATTGCTTGGCAGCGTTTGAGTCTTATCAACAAGTGCTCCCCCACTAGCAGCATCCAAAATATTTCTATCCATCGGTAGTAACCCCTCATAAAAATACTGGATAAGAAGTTGCTCAGAAATCTGATGCTGAGGGCAACTGGATACCAACTGCTTGAATCTCTCCCAATATTCAGCCAATGACTCATTTCCTTGTCTGATGCCACATATTTCCTTCCTGATTGATGCAGCTCTGGAGGCAGGAAAATATCTCTCTAAGAAAACCTTCTTCAAATCGTTCCAGGTGGTAATAGAGTTTGGCTCAAGATATAACAGCCAATCCTTTGCAGCTCCTTGTAGTGAAAACGGGAAAGCCTCCAGCTTGATGTGATCCTCAGTTACTCCCTCTGGTCTCAAGGTTGTGGAGCAGACGACCTGGAATTCCTTGAGATGCTTATGTGGGTCCTCACCTGCAAGACCACTAAACCTTGGCAACAAATGGATTAGACCAGATTTTAATTCAAAGGGGGTAACAACACCAAAATATTCAATACAGAAGCCATTATAATTAACATCAGGGGCAGCAAGTTGTCTTAATGTCTTTTGGTCACCCATGTTATCAAAAACAGTTTTAGAATTAGAATCACTACTAGTGCTAGCCTGAATTTCTCTACGGCGTGTGTGCAGTGTTCTTTCAATTTCAGGATCAAAATCACACAATTCAGGGCAAGTAGACCTAGTAGCCAGACCAATTCAAAACAAAAACGGAAATAAAGGAAAAAAAGGAAAAAAAATGCGAAAATAACAAACAAGAGTCCCCGGCAACGGCGCCAATTTTTGGTCGCGCTGTCGCGCACGCGCCAAAAAGCGAGCAGTTTATAAAACTGTAGTTTAGGAGCGACAACTCGGATATCGTCTCACAAGGACTCTTGACTTGTTATTTACCACAAAAATCAATTTTTTTTGGGGGGGGGGGGGGGGGGGGGTTTGGATTGAAATTCAATGGAAAACAATGCAAAAACAGAGCAATTTAAAAGATTATCAAATAGTTAAAAACGATTAATCTACTGTTCTCGATTTCCCAACTATCATCGGTTCAAGCAAATTCCAAGCCCTAAGCAGATTCTAATCCCCTCCCGGTTGTAGCAACAATTTACAAGCGAAATCACTACTACAGATATATGGTCCTATTCCCGAATTAAGCAAACGGGGTTAAGCCCTTCATGAACTAAGCGAACACGAATTGAACACACGCGAATTAAGCAAACGCGATTATATATAGGAACATAACATCACCGAAATAAATCAACACAACACTATACACTCCTGAATTAAGCAAATAGAAATATATAGCATAGCATTGAAAAGGGAAAGCATACAAAACAGGAATTACAAGAACCTCAAGTGTGATGGAAATCAATTACAGTAGACTAATCAAAGAAATTTAGTTCTCCATAAAAAAACGAAACACAACCAGAAAATATGTAAAGAAACAATGGAGAAGCAAAAGTTGTTCCAATCTGCTCAGAACAGCCATTTATAGTATTCAGAAACTGAGCCCACTCGCGAGGCGAACCCTAACTCGCGAGGCGAATATCATGAAGAGTCTGCAACGTTTTGTCTTCTCGCGGGGCGAAGTACTGCTCGCGTGGCGAGGAATGGAAGAGTCATGCCTTCTGGTCTTCAGTCTCGCGAGGCGAGACATGGATCCGCGAGGCAACACAGAATGGGTTGCATTTCTCTGGAACAATCAGCTATCAGGGTCGCGAGGCGAAGTGTTGTTCGCGGGGCAAACCAGAGAAGATGACATTTTTGCTGTTCAGCTGGCTTTCAGGTTCGCGTGGCGAGAAGACTCTCGCGAGGCGAACACCTCCAGACTTGAAATTTCCCTGATTCTTTATTCCCTTGACTTCTAACTTAACCTGAAAACAATAAAATAGCCATAAGTGCTTTATTTGACTCAAAACTGGCTAAATTAACCTAAAACTACTCAAACGACTCAAAATGTTGCTTAAGGACAATCAAGTCTAATTTGGGTGAAAATGAGATATAATTAGCACAAAACCCTGGTCATACTAGCCATAAAACTAGATGAGTCAGAGGCTTATCAGTAAACATTCCGCTTCTTGATGTGATTAAGCAGGTTCCGAGATACACAAAATTTCTGAAGGATTTGTGCACACACAAGAGGAGGTTGAAGGGAAATGAGAGAGTCAATTTGGGACAGAATGTTTCAGCCCTTATTCAACCTAAACCTGCACCTGAGAAGGTTACCGTCTCAGCCCTCAATCAGGCAATGCCACAGAAATGCAAGGATCCGGGAACTTTTGCTATTCCATGTACCATTGGGGATAGTAAATTCGACAATTGCATGTTGGATTTAGGAGCTTCTATTAATGTTATGCCTACTTCTGTTTTCAACAATCTTAATCTTGGTCCTTTGGAGCATACAGGTCTTACTATTCAGTTGGCAAACAGGACCAATGCTCGCCCCATTGGAGTAGTAGAAGATGTGCTTGTTCAAGTTAATGACTTGATTTTCCCTGCTGATTTTTACATTCTGGATATGGCAGGAGAAACGAATTCAAGCAGATCACCAATCATTCTGGGCAGACCATTCATGAAAAACGGCGAAAACAAAGATTGATGTTGACGATGGAATCATGTCCATGGAATTTGGTGACATTGTTGCAAAATTCAACATTTTCGATGCTATGAGGCATCCCTTGGAAGAGCATTCTGTTTTTCAAATAGAGTTGCTCTCTGAAATAGTTGCTCTCTGAAATTGTTGATGACACTTATTATGATTTGGTTGCAGCTGCTGACTTTCCATCTGTTTCTGGTTTTGATGATATTTACTCATGTGCTGATTGTACTAGCACTGACCTTTGTGCTGTTTGTGCTGAGATTGATGCTGCCTTGCGAAGGTGACTGTAAATGAAGCTGTTTATTCAACTGAAGTTCTTGACAGCACGACTGCCCCAAACATACCATCTATTGAGCATCCACCCTCCTTAGAGCTTAAGCCACTTCCTGAAAATCTGAAATATGCTTATTTAGAGAGGAATGAAAAACTTTCGGTTATAATTTCCTCTAACCTTGATTTTGACCAAGAAACTAAGCTCCTGGAAGTTTTGAAGAAGCATAAGAAGGCGATTGGGTGGACCTTGGCCAACATACCAGGTATTAGCCCATCCAGGTGTATGCATAGGATTCTGTTGGAGGACGGGGCCAAAACAGTTAGGCAGCCCCAAAGGCGGCTTAACCCCTTGATTCTTGATGTTGTGAAGAAGGAGGTAACAAAACTCTTGCTTGCAGGTATCATATATCCTATCTCTGACAGTAATTGGGTGAGCCCAGTGCAAGTTGTACCTAAGAAATCTGGACTCACAGTGGTAAAAAATGAAAACAATGAACTTGTGCCCACTAGAATTCAGAATAACTGGAGAGTTTGTATTGATTACAGGAGACTGAACCAGGCTACTAGAAAGGATCACTTCCCTTTGTCGTTCATCGATCAGATGCTTGAACGGCTAGCTGGTAAATGACACTATTGTTTTCTTAATGGTTTTTCAGGTTACTTTCACATCCACATTGCACCAGAGGATCAAGAGAAGACAACTTTTACGTGCCCTTTCGGCACATTTGCTTACAGGAGGATGCCATTTGGTCTTTACAATGCTCCTGGCACATTCCAAAGATGCATGATTAGTATTTTTACTGAATATATTGAGAATTGCATGGAAGTGTTTATGGATGATTTTGCTGTTTATGGCTCCTCATTTGATGCATGCTTGAGTAGTTTGAATCTGGTTTTGGAAAGATGCATTGAAACTGACCTTGTTTTGAATTATGAAAAATGTCATTTTATGGTTGAACAGGGAATTGTTTTGGGGCATATTATTTCTGAAAAGGGTATTTCAGTAGATCCTGCTAAAATTGAGGTGATTTCTACACTGCCTTACCCATCTTGCGTTCGCGAGATTCGCTCTTTTCTTGGTCATGCAGGTTTTTACAGGCACTTCATAAAGGATTTTAGCAGGATAGCTCTTCCTCTGTCAAACTTGTTGAAGAATGATGCCATTTTCAACTTTGATGACAACTGCAAAAAGGCGTTTGATTCCTTGAAGAAAGCATTGACCTCTACCCCTTTTGAGATTATGTGTGATGCCTCTAACTATGCTGTGGGGGAGGTCCTTGCACAAAGGGTGGGCAAGGCTGCCCACGTTATTTATTATGCTTCTAGAACTTTAGATTCTGCACAGGCTAATTACACTACCACTGAAAAGGAACTTCTAGCTATTGTTTTTGCTCTTGATAAATTCAGATCATATTTGCTAGGTTCCAAGGTTGTTGTTTTCACTGACCATGCAGCTTTAAATTACTTTTTGAAGAAACCAGAAGCAAAACTGAGATTGATTCGGTGGATGTTGTTGCTCCAAGAGTTTAGTGTGGAGATTAAAGATAAAAATGGAGCTGAGAATTTAGTGGCTGATCACTTGAGCAGAATAGAGAGGGATGAAGATCCTTCCCCCATTCAGGATGACTTTCCTGATGAGCAGCTTTTACAGTTACATGGGGTAACTCCTTGGTTTGCTGATATTGTTAATTATCTTGTTGCTGGTGTTTTTCCGACAGGTGCAACTAGCTCACAAATTCACAAACTCAAGAGTGATGCCAAATATTATGTTTGGGATGATCCATATCTTTGGAAATTTGGTAGTGATCAGGTAATTAGGAGATGTGTCCCCGACTATGAGATTGAATCTATTTTGCATTTTTCTCATGCTTCTCAAGTAGGGGGACATTTTGGGCCACAAAGGACTGCAAGAAAAATCCTAGATTCAGGTTTTTATTGGCCCACTATTTGTAAAGATGCTCATGAGATTTACCGGACTTGTAAAGAGTATTAGATAGCAGGTACAACCATCACTCGTAAGAGTGAAATGCCTCAGCAACCTATGCTTTTCTGTGAGGTGTTTGATGTGTGGGGAATTGACTTTATGGGTCCTTTCCCTGCATTTTTTGGTTTCCTCTATATTTTGCTTGCTGTTGATTATGTTTCAAAGTGGGTGGAAGCTATCCCCACTAGGACTAATGATTCTAGAGTTGTTGCAAACTTTGTCAGGTCCAATATCTTTTGCAGGTTCGGAATACCTCGTGCTATCATAAGTGACCAGGGCACTCATTTCTGTAACCGCACCATGGAAGCTTTACTCTGAAAGTCTGGAGTTGTGCACAAGGTCTCCACTGCATATCATCCCCAAACTAATGGGCAGGCTGAGATCTCAAACAGAGAAATCAAACAGATCTTAGAGAAAGTGGTGCAGCCAAATAGGAAGGACTGGAGCCGCCGTCTAGAAGATGTACTTTGGGCTCAAAGAACAGCTTTTAAGACACCAATAGGGATGTCTCCCTATAGACTTGTGTTCGGTAAGGCATGTCATTTTCCTGTAGAAATTGAGCACCGTGCTTATTGGGCGGTCAAAGGTTGTAATTTGGAAATGCAGAAAGCAGGCATTGAAAGAAAACTCCAATTACAGCAGCTTGAAGAGCTTAGGTTGGAAGCCTATGAAAGCTCTCGAATTTATAAGGAGAAAACTAAGCACTTCCATGATAAGATGATTTCTAGGAAGGAATTCTCTGTGGGCCAACAGGTTTTATTGTTTAACTCCCGCCTAAAAGTGATGGCTGGGAAACTTCGATCCAAGTGGATTGGCCCATTTATTGTTACTGATGTTTTCCCTCATGGCGCGGTAGAAATAAAAAGTGAGGTTAGAAACAAGGTTTTTAAGGTTAATGGGCAGCGCTTGAAGCTATTCCATGAGAGCTCGGTGCCTGAAGATGCAACCGTAGAAGAGCTTTCCTTGGAAGCGCCCACCTACACTACAACTTGATCAGGGAGCACCTTCTCCTTTCCCTCACTCTTATTTTATATTTATGTTCTTTCATTGAGGACAATGTTTGTCTTAAGTGTGGGGGAGGGAACCAATTGCTTTGTTTTTGTTTTGTTTTCCTTGTTTGTGTTGCTTTGTGTCGTATGTGTGTGAGTCTTGTGTCGGTGAGCTTGCTGGATTTTGATTGAATTTAGCATAAATTGATTGTATGAATTATGTTGATTTTTGATGATTTCCCCCTAGGTTTTGAGAATTGAAAATTGATCCCCATGTGAAAAATTGAAAACTGAACTTTGAGAAATTTTATTGTGATTGCATGATTTATGACAAGTTTGGGGTGAAGGGGTGCACACACTAGGAATTGTATCTTGGTCAAACAATTTGCAAAAATGTCCAGGTGAGGAATTTGAGCCTCCAACATTGTTTTTAATTGTGTGAATCACTTGTAAGCTGCACTTTCCCGAATTTACTTGAATCTCTTCATGGTTTGCATGTTTATATGGTTGCCTCAAATGATTTAGGCAATTTTCTTTTAAATAACTACTTGGCCTAAAAAGAACCATCCCTAATGCATGTTCCCTAGTTAGCCACATTGAGCCTAATAAGCCTATTGTTTCTTGATGACCTTATGTTCTAAGCCAAAAATCTGGAAAAACCATGTTAACCCAATCTTAGGATTAAGAGAGCATGGATGCTTAACAAGACAAGGGTTGAAAGAAACTAAGTTTGGGGTGTCTACAAGGATATGATATGTTGTTTTGGATTGAGAAAAAGAAAAATAGAGGTTGGAGCCAAAGGCAAAAAGAAAAAGAAGGAAAAAAAACAAAAAACAAAAATGTCAAAAATGAGTATTAGAAGAAAAAGGCTGTAGTCACCCAAAGCAAAAAGAAAAATGTAAAAAAGGAATTTGAGTGCAAATTCAATGTATCAAAATGTTCATGATCTCTTAGTTCCTAGGGACTTAAGCCTAGTACCTTTGAATATCTTACCTTTAGCCAGGCCCCATTACAACCTTTAAAAGACCTTTTGATGTTGCATGCATGTTTTCGTGGGAACTATTTTGAGATAAAAATCAAATTCATAGGAAGTGCTCTTGAAATGTGAAATTGAGTGAAAAGTTGATAGCCTAGACGAATTGAGCGAATGAGTGAAACATTAAATACCCTTGTGAGGAAGGCGATTGTTTGAAATTGGTGATCTCCCTTTTGTGTGTAACTTGGATCCTCAACTCAGATCACTGATTGCATGAATGATGGAATTCTCAATTGTTTAAAGTAAATGAATGTGGGGGGTTACATTGTTGCAAGGGGGAAAACATTGAAGAGAAATTGTTTTGTTAAAATTTCATGAAATTTGTGCGAAATTGATTGAATCCTTTAAGCTTGCCAAGTTTGAGTCTTTTTGAGTTTTAGTTTGCTTGGGGACAAGCAAAGTTTAAGTTTGGGGTATTTTGATAAGCCTCTGGCTCATCTAGTTTTATAACTAGTAAGACCATGGTTTTTGTACTAATTATTCGAGTCTAATCTCGTTTTCGCCCAAATTTGGATTTAATTGTCCTCAAGCAACATTTTGAGTCTCTTAAGTAGTTTTAGGATATTTTAGTTAATTTTGAGTCCAATAAAGCATTTACTGCGATTTCATATTTTCAGGTTAATAAGAAGAGCAAAAAGGGAAGGACACTTGAAAGCAGAAGCCATCACGCCCAGGCCGTGACCTGGGCGTGACACTGGTCACGGCCGTGATGAGATACCCATGAAGTTAGAAAGCATCACGGCCCAGCCGTGATACCCATCATGGGCGTAATGAGAAGACCCTGGAAGTCAGAATTGATCACGGCCTAGCCGTGATGGAGGTCACGACCGTGACAGATCAGCATCCATGGACAGAATTGATCACGGCCGTGACAGACTAGAATTTGAATGCGCGCCCTTGGCAAAATTGGTCACGGCCTGGCCGTGATGGCCATCACGGCTGTGACACGCACCTGATCTATAAAAAGGCATCAGGGCAGACAGAAAAGGAACAGAGTTTTTCACTATTTTACAAATTATTTCTAGGGTTTTTATTATGTTTGTGATGGAGAACTAATCACCAGGGATTAATCTGTTGTAATCGATTTCTGCCGACACTTGAGGTTCTATAATTCCCAATCAATTTGCTTATCCTTTTCAATATTATGCTATATGTCTTGTTTGCTTAATTCAAGTTATATAGAATAAGTAATGATTAATTTCGATGACTATATGTTCCTATACCTTGATCGCGTTTGCTTAATTCGCGTGTGTTTGATCGTGTTTGCTTAATTCCCGAGAGCTTCAATCCGTTTGCTTAATTCGGAATTAGGAATATATATCTTGTAGTGACAATTGTGCTTGTTTAATTGCTGCTACAATCGAAAAGGGATTAGAATCCGCTTAGGGCATGGAAATTATATGAATCAATGATAGTTGGGAAACCGAAGACAGTAGATTAATCGTTTTAGCTGATTGATAATCATTTAATTGCACCGTTTTCTTAATTGAATCATTCAACCTCAAACCCCCCCCCCCCCAAATTGATTTATAGGTTAATAATAATTCAAGAGTCCTTGAGATACGATACTCGAGTTGTCGTGCCCTAACTACAGTTTTTTCCAATCACTCGTTTTTGACCCGTGTGCGACAGCAGATCAATAAATACTCTGGATTTGTTAGCAAGACTACATATGAATATATAAATTAGTATCGAGAGGTCTCAAAGTTTTAAATTATATTCACAGTACATTTATACAAAAAAATTATTTTGCTAAGTGTATTATGCAGTACATTTGTTGGTGGGTGGTGGGGCACTACTAGAAATCCATCTTTTTCGGACGGATTTTCGGACGGATTTCGGACGGAAATTGGACAAATTTTGGATGGATTTCGGACGGAATGGCATCCGTCCGAAAAAGCCCCGTGGGAAATTAGAAAATCCGTCCCAAATTCCGTCCGAAAATATTTACGGACGGATTTCGGACAACGTGGAAATCCGAACTGTGGTTATTTTTCGGACGGAATTATTTTTATTTTCGGACGGATTCTGTGATTTTGTTGGTTATTTTTCGGACGGATTTATTTTTATTTTCGGACGGATTCTGTGATTTTGTTGGTTATTTTTCGGACGGATTTATTTTTATTTTCGGACGGATTTCGGACGGATGCTGTGATTTTGTTGGTTATTTTTCGGACGGATTTCTTTTTGTTTTCGGACGGATTTGGGACGGATGCTGTGATTTTGTTGGTTATTTTTCGGACGGATTTATTTTTGTTTTCGGACGGATTTGGGACGGATTTCCCACGGAAGAATCAAAAGTCAGAATCTGTCACGGCAGTGACATGTTAACTGAGCCAGACCCCTTGTAAGCAGAATCTGTCACGGCCGTGACAGACCATTTAGTGAAACAACATTCAAGGCAGAAGCTGTCACAGCCAGGCCGTGATGCTCATCACGGTCGTGACAGATCACTTCACTTACATTACAGTTTCACTATCTATGCGAATTATATGGCACCGATCACTAACATTTGCAGTTTCACATTCAATCACAAAATCATGAATTTGACTATTGTTACAAAATACAGCCTTGGTACCATACAACTTCTAAAAATCAAATACCAATTGCTGCATGCAATCCAAAAGTCATGACTTAAAAACTATCAGAAGATCAAACCACTGTGAACTGTGAAGGTCATGTAATGAACCAAAAAGTTGAGGAATCTGAGAATCCAGCCTCTCCAAATTTGCTGACATTTTTCCTTTAGAAGTAGAATGACCTGCATCAATGGAGATGCCCCCACGATACACCTGAAAGATTTATCTCCAACAATTCAGTAAAAGAATGAACCTTTCCATCAACCAAGCAAGTCAATTAATTAACAAACAGAAATAAGTGCACACATGTGTTCAACTGTACTCTAGAACCCCAAAAGAACTGAGCCGAGAAAGAAGCCCATGTGATCTATACTGTTTAGTATAGCCGTCTGAGCAAATATACATGCTACAGATTAGTAAGATCGATGGTACTTCCAATAGTTGGAAAGTGCAATCTAATTGTTTATCAATTAAAAAGTGCTAAATGCTTAGGACATATTTTATCTGCCAGCATTGTTAACAGCCAAAAATCATAATTAGAAGGCTATTTATTAATTATTGACATTTAAATTGATGCGACTAGCAGAAAGTACAAATAATAAAAATTATCAAGAGATATTTCCAGCAAACCCTCAAATTGTTTGGATCTTTATTGCTAGCAAACCCTCAAATTGTTTGAATCTTTATCTAACTCATGTCCGTTCATAATTCCTAGGCCTAAGCATACACTACACTTTAGTTCAAAGGATAGTCAAATGTTGAGGCTAAACAAAAAATCTGCAATGCACAAGAGTATTAGGATAGCCAAAAGAACCAACATTATTTCCACAACAGAAGATTCGGTGAATAAGAGAGAAAAGGTTGAAACAGGTAAGTTGCACTGAATATAACAAACATTATCCAATGATAATGAATCTTCAAATAGTACAAAACATATCGTGAGTAAAAACATGGCCTTGAATGTACACTACACATTGCAACTCATACAAATCAAGCAACTAAAACTAAATCATGTCCCCCAATAACATAAAGTACACCCAGCATCTCCCAGCAGATATTTATAAAATTTACATTCTTATAATCTAATTCATCAGCAAAAACTATTTCCACAAAAGGAGGATGAAATTCTCAGAATACCTGTGTAGTAGCAGCAGTCACAGTATCCAAAAGTGTGTTAGTAGTGTAACTATTGGATTGCAATCTGATTCGTCCTGGCTCCACATCCACCGAGCTCCTTGACCTAAATGCAAAGGTAGATGAATCAAATTTCTGCATAATTAAATTAGAAACATATTATATTGAGACTAGTTACAAAAATTAATTTTGAAGAAATAGTCAAAATGTCAATAAGGAAGCTAACAAACTTACTTCACATCTTGTTATGTTCTCAAGAGGATATATTCTCAATGTTCGACTGGTATTTGGATCTAACATACGAATTCCATCCAAACCAATCTGAAAGGATAAACATTGAGAATAGGGAAGCAAGGAGTGTTGTTACCGACGGATATAAATATAATTCAATAATATATTTAATTTTTGAAACACGATTCTTGTACTTAGCAATGAAATCACCAGCTTTCTGGTCAATATCGTACTCTCCAACACCCTATCGATCTTTGTCATAATCACTAGGGTAGACCTTACGGCCAGAATCATAGGTATTATCATAGTGCACTCCTTTGGACTTCTTAGATGAGAAGATTTTGAATATAGAGAAGAAACTGGAAGAAGAAGACTTCCTCTGCTTATTACCTGCCATGCTGAGTTGGTAACTCTTGGTGACTATTACTGAGGACAATATATATCACAATACACACAACACAAGCTCTTATTATGTTTTTGGCTAGCAATGATAATGGCAACTATCTTTATTTATAGTTGAGGAGGCTTCAATTGCATGAGTGATGGATAGTGCTAAATATAGGGAAGCAAGGAGTGTTATTAGTGGCATTATGATCTATCTGGATGGGAATATAATCAGTAGAGTTGGTGCATTACAGGTGTATAACTGATGACCCAGAACATGATACTCCTGTCCACGACTCCCCTCAAAATTCCAAATCCCAATCTTATAATTTTCTTCAATATTATCTTGAAAGTAATTAGATTCAATGACAGCGCAAAGTATATACATATGCAGTGTGTATTTTCTCAGCAACCAACCAAACACACCTTAACGTTATTTAACCAAATTTCAAGAAAAGATTAATCTACGATAGTTCAAGAATGAATAATTGTGTTTTTTATTATTGAATTACCGTCAGTGGGATCAGTAAATGCCAAGCCTTGAGAAATCAAAGTTGCCGAGAAGACAACGAAGACAGAGACACAGAAGCACAAGTTGCAAATCATTTTATCCAAAGAATCAGAGCCATCCGTCAGTAACAACACTCCTTGCTTCCCTTTTCTGAGAAACACAGAAAAATCAGAATCATCATCTTTCTCGCTGCAGTGTTTAAGTAGATATAAATATAATTCAATAATATATTTAATTTCCCAAAAACATCAATCATTTAAAATTAAAACAGATTTGAGGTTTTTAGGCTTAAGATGAAAATTGAGAAAAATCAGTTTAACAAGAGATTGACAAAATTGATTTAGGGAGACACTTAATCATGCTCCCAATTTCAGAAAACACCAATTAATTTCATAAACTGAGAATTAAAAATCAAAACCTAGGGTTAGGGTTTCAAAATCAATTTGGGGGTTTTGAATCTGAGCAAAATAGAGTGTTTTCACTCACCCAAGGAAGAAGAGGAAAGAGGTGGTGGCTACCAGGACCTCCGGCGTGGCGGCTGCGGCAGCAGCCACGGTGGAGAACGGCGGCGGACAGCTCCTACCGCGGTGGCTAGCACGATTTCGCGCTACAGGAACAACCGAGACACGATCTGGACAAAGACGCGAACCAGGCGTGATGTCGCAGCGTCGGAGCTCCGGCGGGCGGTGGTGGTTACACGACGGTCGCAGCTGGGCCGAGGTGGTAGCGCGATTTAGTTTAGATGGGAGGAAGAAGATGAGGTTTATGTTATGTTGTATGAAGAAGAGAAATGAAAATATGATGTTATGTTGAAGAAGAGACAGAAAACGGGTAGTATAGGAAAAAGGAAGAGAGAGATGAGGTCAGGAGGAAGAAGAGAAGAGAAAGAAGAAGAAAAAGAAAAAAAACAGAGAGAAGAAGAAAGCAGCAAAGAGAAAGAAAGAAAGAAAAAGAAGAAAGAAAGAGAAAAAGAAGCAAAGAAAGAAAGAGAAAAAGAGAGAGGGGGGGTGGGTTTTTACGGGTTGACAGTAGAAGTAGGAGAGAGAAAATTCATGTTTTTAATTTAGTATTTAGTAATAGGTACAAAAATGAGTGATAAATATTAAGTCTAAAATAAACATGTTTTTACTTTTTTGAATCTAAAAAATAAAGGTTGATAAAGATATGATTTCGAAATTCAAATTAGAGTAAAGATTAATAGTTGAACTGATCAACTAAGAAAATACTCGGTCCAAAATTTAATCTCCGATAAATGTCAAACCAGTTTATTTTCAACTCTAAAATTAAATAGAATGAAAATATGAAAATGTTTTTCTCTTAATCCTATTATTTAAAATATTTTTCTGTACTGGTAATAATAGTGGCAATAATGTAACTTATTTTCCTATAATTATATTTTAACCGGTTAAACAGCGTAACTAAAAACGGGCTGTTACAGGAAACACTAATTCACAGACCCAATTTCATAAAACAAGATTTAATTTTAAGATTAAAATCTGAAATCAAAGGATTAGGGTTTCAAAGAAGTACAAATTGGCCCAGTTAGGTCGTATATGACCTAAAAAGTCGATTTGGGCTCTATTAGGATCAAACAAGTCCATTTAGGCTTCATCAGGACCATAGAAATTCAATTGGGCCGATCGGGGTAATTGGCCCAATTAGGTCCTAACAAGTCAATTTGGGCTCTATTAGGATCAAACCAGTCCATTTGGGCTCAATTAGGATCAAAGAAGTACAAATTGCCCAAGTTAGGTCGTTTATGACCTAAAAAGTCGATTTGGGCTCTATTACGATCAAAAAAGTCCATTTAGGCTTCATTAGGACCATAGAAGTTCATTTGGGCCGATCGGGGCAATTGGCCCAATTAGGTCCTAACAAGTCAATTTGGGCTCTATTAGGATCAAACCAGTCCATTTGGGCTCCATTAGGATCAAAGAAGTACAAATTGACCCAGTTAGGTCGTATATGACCTAAAAAGTCGATTTGGGATCTATTAGGCTCAAACAAGTCCATTTAGGCTTCATCAGGACCGTAGAAGTTCAATTGGGCCGATCGGGGCAATTGGCCCAATTAGGTCCTAACAAGTCAAATTGGGCTTTATTAGGATCAAGCCAGTCCATTTGGGCTCCATTAGGATCAAAGAAGTACAAATTGGCCCAGTTAGGTCGTATATGACCTAAAAAGTCGATTTGGGCTCTATTAGGATCAAACAAGTCCATTTAGGCTTCATTAGGACCATAGAAGTTCAATTGGGCCGATCGGGGCAATTGGCCCAATTAGGTCCTAACAAGTCAATTTGGGCTCTATTAGGATCAAACCAATCCATTTGGGCTCCATTAGGATCAAAGAAGTACAAATTGGCCAAGTTAGGTCGTTTATGACCTAAAAAGTTGATTTGGGCTCTATTACGATCAAAAAAGTTCATTTAGGCTTCATTAGGACCATAGAAGTTCAATTGGGCCGATCGGGGCAATTGGCCCAATTAGGTCCTAACAAGTCAATTTGGGCTCTATTAGGATCAAACCAGTCCATTTGGGCTGCATTAGGATCAAAGAAGTACAAATTGGCCCAGTTAGGTCGTATATGACCTAAAAAGTCGATTTGGGCTCTATTAGGCTCAAACAAGTCCATTTAGGCTTCATTATAAGATAAATTATTTAATATTTTTTCAAGGATAATATAAGATAAATCAAGGAAATATAAAAAATAACACAATCCGTCCGAAAATTTCGGACGGATCAAGGAAAATTAAAAAAATAACACAATCCGTCCGAAATTTTCGGATGGATTTCCGACGGATAATGGAAAATATAAGAATTAACGAAATCCGTCCGAAATATTCGGACGTATTTCGGACGGATCATGGAAAATATAAGAATTAACGAAATCCGTCCGAAATTTTCGGACGGATTTCGGACGGATCATGGAAAATATAAGAATTAACGTCCGAAATCCGTCCGAAATTTTCGGACGGATTTCGGACGGATCATGGAAAATATAAGAATTAATGAAATCCGTCCGAAATTTTCGGACGGATCAAGGAAAATATAAGAATTAACGAAATCCGTCCGAAATTTTCGGACGGATCAAGGAAAATATAAGAATTAACGAAATCCGTCCGAAATTTTCGGACGGATCAAGGAAAATATAAGAAATAACGAAATCCGTCCGAAATTTCGGACGGATTTCGTACTGATCATGGAAAATATAAGAAATAACGAAATCCGTCCGAAATTTCGGACGGATTTCGGACGGATCATGGAAAATATAAGAATTAACGAAATCCGTCCGAAATTTCGGACGGATTTCGGACGGATCAAGAAAAATATCAGAATTAACGAAATCCGTCCGAAATTTTCGGACGGATCATGGAAAATTTAAGACTTAACGAAATCCGTCCGAAAATTTCAGACGGATCAAGGAAAACATAAGAATTAACGAAATCCGTCCGAAATTTCGGACGGATCATGGAAAATATAAGAATTAACGAAATCCGTCCGAAAATTCAATTTTTCTAGTAGTGGGGGGGGGGGGGGGGGGTAGAAACAATTTTGTGGTTTGGATATATACTAGATAGGTTGAATTCAGCGAAAGCTAACTATACTTATATTTTATAATATCAATAGGTGTATATATACAAGGGGGGAAACATGGATCGAATTCACCTCTCTATGAGGAAAATATTGATTTTCGGTTAAATGAAATGAATTTATCACTATATATTTCTTTTTTTACTAATTAACAAAATATGACAATTTCTCATTTCATATATAGAACATAAAATATTATCAATATTCTATGTACCAAACGTGTTGTTAGAGAATAAGTTAATATTGAATTAATATTTGTACAAAAATTCCAAACCCATTATTAATATGATTATTGGTAGATTTGATCTTATTCATATACTGTCATAATCTGGTTTTTTTTTTTTTTTTTGACAAAGTCATAATCTGGTTTTGGTAAGTCAAGATTTTGTGTTCCATATATAACCAAAGATATTTCAAGAAACTTGAATGCCAATGATACGCAATCATGCTTTTATAACCAAAACCCTATATGCGGTTCTTTTCCTATTAGTTATATTCATATATGTAATTTAGATTTTAGACCAAAAAGGAAAAATAGAGGGCCGGGTAATCCTATCATAATATGAGCCGGTAGGACCAACAAATTTTTTTTTTTTACAAAGTCATAATCTGGTTTTGGTAAGTCAAGATTTTGTGTTCAATATATAACCAAAGATATTTCAAGAAACTTGAATGCCAATGATACGCAATCATGCTTTTATAACCAAAACCCTATATGCGGTTCTTTTCCTATTAGTTATATTCATATATGTAATTTAGATTTTAGACCAAAAAGGAAAAATAGAGGGCCGGGTGATCCTATCATAATATGAGCTGGTAGGACCAACATTTTATTTGTCGGGCCAAAGATGAAGAAGAAAAAGAAAATCGAAAAATAAGTAAAAATATAAAAGGGTAAAATGTTTAAAGTTTATTTATGTGTAATTATAAATGAAATTATAATGATTCAAACCAAGCAGAAGCAGGAAACCCAGATCAATGTATTCTTGCAAGATCTAAGAAGAATCCAAATACACAACAACTCATCAACCCCACCTTCATGATGCCGGGTATTTAAATCTCAATTCATAAATAACTCATTAAAAATAATAAACAAATAAAGCAATCTTTTCACACCAATTTGATCCTTTGCCCAAGCTGAAAATATCTTGAATAAATGTGTAAAGTATACATGGTACATGAACCTTGAACATGAATTTTTGAATCCAAACAAATCAACAAATTAAAGCAAAAAGAAAAGAGAAACATAATAGTGACCCCCAAAAAAAATTGAAATGAAATGAAAACACCATATCTAGATCATGGTCAGAAGATGCTATAAGAGAAATGCAAGTATCATTGAAGGGTGTGGAAGAAGATTATATATACCGAACGAGTCTCATAAGACCATCATCAGTGGCACATTTATCTATCTTCTCTCTGTCTCACTGAAAAGTTGTTGTCCAAGTGAAGAACCATCGAATTAGAGGGCGGTGAGTGGGCTGCCCCTGCTTTTTCCTACGTTTGTTTTTGTCTTTCTCTTTGTTATTCATTCATTATTACATGTGTGAGTGTGGTGATGACTGTGATCAGTGTGATACTTGATCATTCTCATCATACTGGGTAAATGAAATGATTGTTTGTATCCAGAAACAGTGGCATGCTTAAACTTAATTACAATATTTATTAATCCACACCCACCCACCTAGCTACCAAAACCACACAATATTGATAGTCTACAACATCTCTTGGAATTCATGATCTAGCTATATTGCTCTTGTTGGTTGGTTGGCTGTGCATGCAGAGTGATACATGGAGTATGGGAGCAGCGGAGGAGTCGGTGGGTCCCACTCCCTAGGGGATCACGATTACGACCACGACGATACTGCTTCTGATTCCCAGAGGAGGAATAAACACTACCATCGTCATACTTCTAACCGGATTCAGAGGCTTGAATCGTAATTAAGCTTGCTTAACTTTCTTTCTTCTATACTCCAATAGGAGTTGCACCACACCACAGACATCACAATATAAATAATATTATGGGTTTTCAGAATGTTCAAGGAGTGCCCCCATCCAGATGAGAAGCAGAGGTTGCAGTTAAGCATGGAATTAGGCCTCGCTCCCAGGCAGATCAATTTTTGGTTCCAGAACAGGAGGACCCAGATGAAGGTACGTACGTAATATATTAATTGGGTTTGAAACAGTAATAATTATTTATTAATTCATGATGATATATATGGATCATCAGGCCCAACACGAAAGAGCTGATAACAACACACTCCGGGCAGAGAATGATAAGATACGGTGCGAGAACGTTGCCATCAGGGAGGCCTTGAAAAATGTTATCTGCGATGACCAAAAGTTGCGATTGGAGAATGCCCAACTCAAAAAAGAGGTATGAATTGAAATTGATGAAAATTAGGTGACTTGATCAATCAATAATCAAATTTGCTTGCATGCAGCTTGATAGAGTATCTAGCATTACAGCTAAGTACATCGGAAGACCAATCTCCCAACTCCCTTCACTTCCGCCTGTTCATCATATATCCTCTCTTGACTTGTCTATGGGGACTAGTTCTTTTGGAAGCCAGAGAATGGGATTGGTTGCTCTCGGCCATTCCCCCCAGCTTGATCTTGATTTTGATCTTCTACAAGGGACTTCTTTTAATCCTCCTCCTATGCCCAATTTGCCTATTAATTATCAACCAGACATGGATAAGTCCCTCATCTCAAACCTTGCTTCCAATGCCCTCCAAGAATTCCCCACCCTCTTGCATACAAATGAACCCTTGTGGATCAAATCAACTGCCCATGCCAGAGATGTTCTTAATTTTGATACCTATGAAAGAATGTTCCCCAAGCCAAATACTTGCTTCAAGAACCCTAATGTTCGTGTTGAAGCTTCCAGGGATTCATCAATTGTAATCATGGATAGCTTAACTTTGGTTGACATGTTTATGGACCCAGTAAGTGTTGTTCTTTTTATTTTCGTTAATTATTAGTTCCACAATGCGCGCAATAACTTGACAGTCACCTTCAATTTTTAGTTTTCTGAATTGTTCAAATTTCATGATTGATTGATTTTGCAGAACAAATGGATGGAACTTTTTCCCACTATTGTCTCAGTGGCAAGAACTATTGAAGTGATATCCTCTGGGATGATGGGTGGTCACAATGGCTCTTTACAATTGGTAAGAGTTGGAACCAACCAAGTATCATTCAAATTGGATTCCCAACAAGTTTTCTCATGTCCAACATTTTTAATCAGATGTATGAAGAGTTGCAAGTGCTTTCTCCACTTGTTTCTACTCGAGAGTTCTACTTCCTGCGTTACTCTCAGCAAATTGAGCAAGGCACATGGGCTATAGTGAATGTTTCTTATGATTTTCCCCAAGACAACCGGTTTGCTCCTCAATTTCGGTCTCATCGTCTTCCTTCTGGTTGTTTGATCCAGGACTTGGCTAATGGGCATTCCAAGGTAATCTTAGACTATCTTTCTGCTGCTACTAACTTTGACATAATAAATTTAGGTTTAATAAAATTTTTTGTGCCTGAAAAGTAGGTGGATTTTGAATTTAGTCCATGTATTATTTTTTCATTGGTTTTGATTCCTGTAAATTTAAAACTTTTGCCTCTAGTCCTTATCTTCAGTGATCATCCGTTAATTGCTGACATAACTGATGGTTTTGTCATGTCAGCACTGCTATATGAGCAAAAATATTATTATTTATGCCATGTTGGGTCGTTGGCTGTCACATGAAAATAAATTTTGGTTTTAGTTCAAGTAAGTAAATTTTGATTATAGTTCTTTTACTTTTACTCATTGGCACTCTGTTAAGTGTTGACGTGGCTAACATAACGCCACATTAACGTTATTACGCCAGCTTAATTATTATTATTTCAAGTCACTTAGGTTGGCACGTCATAACATTAATTTTTATAAAAGTATTAACATTAATTATCATTAAATTTAACCATTATATTATTTAAATTTTTATTATTATAATATTATAACTATTTTTGTTATAAAATCGACCTCTCCTTTCTTCTTCGTGTTTCTCGATCGCTCCCCCTTCATTTTGCAGAAATCTCGCTTCCTCCTTATTGATAGGGTTCTTGTCTATATTGTAGGCCCAATTGATCAAGGCCCACTGGTTATATTAGAGTAAGAGAGAGAAAGATGTTTATGTTATATAGGGAAAGGGGGAGAACAATGGGGAGATCTTTTGGAAAATCATTGTGTTAGTTATGGATAGAGAGCAATAGCTCTTTATAGGAGCCTAGCTCTGTGGCAGTTTGGAAATCTATTCCACTGTAAATCCCTCTTTGCTATCAATAATACTCAAGTTCTTCTTCTCTTAATTTCTTTTACTTGTTCTATTGCTTGATTACCATTTCTGGTTCATATCAAACTGGTCCGACCTGCCGGATACTCGAGGGAGAGCCAGTGATGCCGGAGATGAAAATTCCACTGTTTGATGGAAGGGGAGATGCTTATTGGTGGTTGATCCAGCTGGAGCGTTATTTTGAGGCCAACAGTTGGATCCATGAAGAGATGAAGAATTCAAACCTATGTTTTTCTTCTTCTTTCTCTCAGGTTTTCTCCTTTCACCCTCCTGCAATGAATTTCTAAAGTCGTGACCATGATGCCCTCCTCAACACAAAAGAGCATAAAAATTGTTGCAAAAGGAGGAAGCAAAACTGTTGCAGAATGAAGAAAGAACGATGGAGAAAGAGGAAGAAGAAATGATAATCAGGTTTTATAAGGAAAAATAGTTATAATATTACAATAATAGAAATTAAAATAATATAATGGTTAAATATAATAATAATTGATATTAATATTTAAAAAATATTTTTTGATGTGGTAGACTGCACAACTTAAAATAACAATAATTAACCCGACGTGACAATGCTGATGTGGCACATGACATTTTGTTAGCCACGTCAGTACTTAACAGAATGCCACCGATGATATTGATTAAAATCAAAAGTTTTAAATTTGACCAAACCAAAATTTATTTTCATATGTGGCAGCCAACATGACATATTTGCTAACATGGCAGTGCTGACATGATATTCCATTAGCCACGCAAAAAAATAACATCCAATTTTCAACGACTAAAAATTTCATTCCAGGAATTTGTAGTGACCCTTCTTAGTTGTCATGTAGGTTACTTGGATTGAACACGTACAGATTGAAGATAAAACTCTGCCTCATCGGCTTTTCAGAAATCTTATAGATGGTGGATTGGCATTTGGAGCAGAAAGATGGCTTGGTACTCTTCAGAGGATGTGTGAAAGACTTGCTTGCCTAATGGTGACGGTCAATCCAACCCGTGATCTTGGAGGAGGTATATCATTCACACTATCTATGCCATATTTAACATTCGTCCCTTAATCTGAACACGTGATTCAAATTTCAGTTATTTCTTCACCTGAGGGCAAGAGGAGCATGATGAAACTTGCTCAAAGGATGGTCACCAATTTCTGTGCCAGCATTGGCACATCCCGTGGCTACCGATGGACCACACTTTCTGGGATGAACGAGGTTGGAATCAGAGTCACTGTCCATAAGAGCACAGATCCTGGGCAACCTAATGGAGTGGTGCTAAGTGCTGCCACTACTATTTGGCTCCCCGTCCCTCCACACATTGTGTTCAATTTCTTCAAGGATGAAAGAAAAAGACCTCAGGTTGTAACACGGTAGTCAAGTTAATCAACTCATTTGATGTTTTGACCTTAGAAATTAATGCTTCTAATTTTTTTTATTTTTTTCTTCTAGTGGGATATTCTTTCCAACGGTAATCTTGTACAAGAGGTTGCCCACATAGCAAACGGTTCTCACCCTGGTAACAACATATCAGTTCTTGGAGTAAGAGATTCCTTCATGACCCAATTTAATTAAGTTTGTTTTCCCTTTTATTTCAATTGAAATTTTACCATTTGTACGTTATCCATTTGCATATATAGGCTTTCAATGCCAGTCAGAACAACATGTTAATACTCCAAGAGAGCTGCATAGATTCCTCTGGTGCACTTGTGGTTTATTGCCTAGTTGATCTGCCATCCATCAACATAGCAATGAGTGGTGAAGACCCTTCATGCATTCCCCTACTACCATCTGGATTTACCATCTTGCCTGATGGCCAGTCTGAGCAGCAAGGAGGAGGAGATGGAGCCTCAACCAGCTCAAACACAAATAGGAGCATAGGGAGGTGTGGGGGTTCACTGATTACAATTGCATTCCAGATACTAGTTAGCAACTTGCCATCAGCCAACCTCAACATGGAGTCGGTGACAACTGTTAATAATCTTATTGGTACAACTGTCCAACAAATAAAGGCTTCCTTGAATTGTCCTAGTTCATCATGATTCTGCTTTTGCTACCTTCTTTACTCTTTTACCATCCTTAAATATGCTTATCAGAAGTGGTTCAGACTTCAGACTCTATATTCCTTTTGGTGGTATCAATGTGTGCAAGAAGCATTTTTGGGTTAGTGGGGACTTTGAAAGCCTTCTCATCAAAGCGCAAAAGCCTTGTTAGTTACTATTGTTGTTGAGGGTGGTGGTAGAGCTAGTCTTTTTTTAATTCAAGGTTGAAGCTTCATTACATTTCATACCAACTACAATTATTTTTTATTTTTTTTTTTGCTTTTGGGGATCTTTTATTTTTTGAGTACATTGTGGGTAAGTCTTTATTTATTTGTTCGCTGGTTTGTATATCAGCATTGGAAGTAGTAAAAAAGGTAGTCAAGAAAGCACCATACATGGTCTCTACCAGCCTTCGGTCCATCAAAGATGTGTATGGTTCAGGCATTGACTCCCCGTTCAAACTTCCAAATCATAATTTTGTTAGGAAATTAAATTTCCCCTCCTCAAATCTGTGAAATAAATATGGAATAATGACACACAAAATTGATAATGAAGTTCGGTCAATTATACTTACTTCTCCGAACTGCTGTATATATTTTATTGAAAAACGAAAATATACAAAGTGTTTATAAATACTCACAACCTCCCACAACCCACAACCCAATTATACCCGAAAAACGTTTTCTCACATAAATTCTCTCACTAAAGCTTCTCTCTAAACTTATATTTTTCTCTCTGCTTCTTGGAGTACACTCTTCGTTTTTGGGATGGATTTTCCCTTCATCCATTGCCTTCTATTTATAGTGGTTTTCTCCGACCACTTCACTATTGGCTTCTTAAATTTTCTTTGAAAATTTACTGCGCCTGCACAAATTAGGCACCCAAACTTTGTTTCCAAAGTTTGTTGCAGGTGCATTTATTTTGGGTGGTTGGGGCACACACACAATATTGACTAACAATCTCTCACTTGAATACTGATTTCAATCTATCTTCACACCTTGATCAATGCTGCCTTCTCCTGATCTGTTATTCAAGCAGGTCAACTGAAGTTGAGCACAACTTCAGTTTGTCGATAGTCACCACCTTTGTTAACATATCTGGTGGATTCATGGTTCCTCGAATCTTCTTTAATGTTAGCACCTCATTCTCAAACAGAGTCTTGATGAAGTGATAACGAAGATCAATGTGCTTTGTTCTGGAATGGAATGCCAAGTTCTTTGCCAAATATATTGCACTCTGACTATCACTATGCAAAACACCCCTATCCTGGATGAATCCCAGCTCTGTTAACAATCCTTGAAGCTATATCATTTCTTTACTGGCTTCTGTTACTGCTACATACTCAGCTTCTGTAGTGGATAAGGCAACAATCTTTTGTACCCGCGACATCCAACTAACGGTTGTAGTTCCAACAATGAATATGTAATCAGTGGTACTTCTTCGGTGATTGACTTCACCTCCAAAGTCAGCATCTACGTAGCCTTGTACTTTAATTCCCCTTTAACAAAATACACACACTTCTTTGTAGTGCCTCGTAGATATCTCAAAATCCATTTGACTACTTCCCAATGAGCTTTACCCGGATTTGACATAAACCTGCTAACAACTCCCACTGCATGGCCAATGTCTGGCCTCGTACAGACCATCGCGTACATCAAACTTCCAATGGCTGAAGCATACAGAACTTTAGCCATGAATTCTCTTTCTTCATTTGTCTGTGGGCACTGATCCTTGGATAGGCGAAAATGGCTGGCCAAGGGTGTGCTGACTGGCTAGGCGTCGCCCATGTTGAATCTTTGCAAAACACGATTGATGTACTCTTCCTAAGATAACTGCAGAATTCCTCTTTGTTTATCTCTCGTGATTTGCATTCCAAGGATCTTCTTTGATGGACCTAAGTCCTTCATGTCAAACTCTTTTGACAACTGCATCTTCAAGCTTCTGATTTCGTCCATATCTGAACCTGCTACTAACATATCATCGACATAAAGTAGAAAAATGATATAATTGGACTTATATCTCTTGAAGAAGCAACAGTGTGGTCGGCATTGCACTTCTGAAAACCTTCCTTGTGCATGCATGAATCCTTCAAACTTTTTATATCACTTTCTTCGAGCTTGTTTCAGGCCATACAAGCACTTCTTCAATCTGCACACCATATTCTCCTTACCTTTCTCTGAGAAGCATTTCGGGCTGGTGCATATATATCACATCATCTAAGTCTCCATGAAGAAACGCAGCCTTCACGTCCAACTGCTTAAGGTAGAGCTCTTCACTGGCAACAATACTTAAGACGGACCTGATAGTATTAAGCTTCACAACTAGAGCAAAAATTTAAATTTTTCCCGATTTTTTTTAATAATCTTTTTAATTTTTTTTAAATATATTTTTTATTTTTTTTATTTTTTCCCTTAATTTTTTTTCCTACTTTTTTTACGATTTCTTTTTCTAATTTATTTTTTTCTTTTTTCTTTTTTTTTCATAATTTGTTTTAAATTTTTTTAGGAAATTTTTTTCTAATTTACTTTTTCCTTTTATTTATTTTTTTATAATTCATTTTTTTCTAATTTTTTTAAACATACTTTTTCTAATTTTTTTAAATATATATATTTTTTCTATTTTTTAAAATATTTAAATACTGTTATTTTTCTTTTTTTTTAAATCTATTTTTTTCCTGATTTTTTTAAATAATTTTTTCCCTGATTCATTTTTTTTCCAAAATTAATTTTTTGTTTTTCCTTTCAAATATTTTTTTACAATTAAATTTTTTATATATTTTTAAAAATAATTTTATCCTAAATAAAAAAATTATAAAATATATATTAAAAAAATAAATTAGAAAAATAAATTTTTTTTATTTTTATAATTTTTTAAAATATTTTTTTCTAATTATTTTTTCCTTATTTTTTATTTTTTAATATATATTTTTCTAATTTTTTAAAAAAAAATTTATAATTACTTTTTTCCCTAATTGTTATTAAATAACTTTTTTCTAATTACTTTTTTTCCTAATTTTCTTGCTAATAATTTTTTTAAAATATATTTTTTCCTACTTTTTTATAATTTATTTTTGTTAATACTTTTTTTTTGGCTACATCCTTGAATTTGTTTTTTCTATTTTAAATAATAAATTTATACCTATTCTAATTAATAAGGGGAAGTTCTGATTTTAGTGTACTACAATAGTGCAAGCCACATGTCAAATTATGGAAAAAATTATTTTTTATTTATTTTCTAAAATTTATATTTTTTTATTTTAAAATATTTACAATACGGTAAATATGCAATGTTTTGGGAGTCAAACACGACAATATCTAAATTGGCATAAATAGAGGCAGAGCTATTCGTATTTTCTAATATATTTTTTGACTACATCCTTGTCTTTGCTTTTTCTATTTTAAATAATAAATCTATATCTATACTAATTAATAAGGGCAATTGTTGATTTTCAACTAAATAGACACGTGTCAGCACCACATGATTTAAGAGGATTAGTTGATCATTAGTAATAATTAAAGAGGAGCACTTAACACATAGTGTTACATCACGTATTGTAATATCATTTTAAAATAAAAATATATATAATTTTTTGCACTAAAAAATATATAAATTTTCTAATTATTTTAAATAATGTTTTATAAATACTTTTTTCCAATTTTTTTTAAATAAATTTTTTCTAATTACTTTTTTTTCCTAATTTTTTAAATTTTTTTTGCTAATAATTTTTAAAATATATTTTTTCCTACTTTTTTTCTAGTTTATTTTTTAATACTTTTTTTTTCTACATCCTTACCTTTGTTTTTTCTATTTTAAATAATAAATCTGTCTATATATATTCTAATTATTAAGGAGAAATTAATATTTTAGTGTAGTACAATAGGGCAAGCCACATGGCAAGTTATGGAAATTTTTATTATTATTTTATTTATTTTCTAAAATTTATATTTTTTTTTGTTTTAAAATATTTACAATACGGTAAAGGTACAATGTTTTGGGAGTCAAACACGTCAATCTCTAAATTGACATAAATAGAGACAGAGCTATTCATATTCTCTGGTTACATCCTTGCCTTTTTTTTTCTTTCTATTTTAAATAATAAATCTATATCTATACTAATTAATAAGGGCAATTGTTGATTTTCTACTAAAGGGACGCGTGTCAGCACCACATGAAAGAGGATTAGTTTATCATTAGTAATAATCAAAGATGAACACTTAACTCATAGTGTTACATTACGTATTGTAATATCATTTTAAAATAAATAAATATATATATATATATATATATATATATATAATTTTTTGCACTCAAATTATAGATAAGATTGTTTCAATGTTTTTGCTGATCACTTCTGTCTATAAATAAAAAAACCTTGGAGATGAATGAGTACCACCATTATGGGTGGGAATGAATGATTGAAGGTAAATTGTGAAATAAGTAAAGAAAATGTTTGACATAGTGGACTTAATTTGGGATAAAGGAAAGAAAAATTTTGGTAGATATAGAGGCACAATTCAAGTTATTAATGATAACAATGCTATCAATAATAATAATAATTGATGACTCGTGCATCGCACTGGTGAAAAATACTAGTATAATATAATAGTATAAAACGTATAAGTTTTACAAAAATATGAGATATCGAGCCCGTAATTGAGATGACCTGAAACATTATATGAATCACACTTTTTTTTTTGACGGTAAAATGAATCACACTTGAAACCATACCAGATCTAATTAATATACATATCAATCGAACCCATATCAATTAGCTTCACATTGAGGCGATTAAGTCAAAATAGGATGATTCTTAAACACTCACGATTCTCTCCGAAAAGAGTTAGTCTAGATTAAATGAAATAAGATCAGTTACAAAGTGAACGAGACTATGACATAACTGGTTCATCACTCGTGATGGTTTTTAGATACACAACCTGATTATTCATATACAGCCCATGTATTGTCACACAGAAAATCAAATATGGTTCTGCTTCAAAAATATTTAAATTTGGATAGATAGTTTTGTGATCTTCTGCTATTTAAATATGTGGTAAGAGAGTTGACAAGAAACTTCTCCTTACAATAAGTAAACACTTGAGAAATGTAGAAACTAACAAATCAAAACCTTATATGTGTGTAGATAGATAGATAGGGTGGGGATCAAGTTACTCAAAGAGTAAGTTTAAACACTTACTCATCATCTACACCGTTTATTTCTTTTTTAATTTAACGATTGTGATTAAGTCTAATTATCTCCCATTTCCAACTCTGATGCATTGTGAATAGAACATTGTCAATTATCTGCCGTCACGGATTTTGCTCACCGCCATTGTTGAAGCATATTCTGATTTTTGCTCACCGCTATAATTGAAATTTGAAAAGCATTTTCTGATTTTTGCTCACCACAATCGTGAAGCATCTTCTGGTTTATCACTTCACCTATTTGGCATTCACAGATTTTTTTTATTCAGAGTTTTGGAGAATTAAATCACAAATTTCATCATGGGCCCAAATTTCTCACTTCATTGATTCCAAAATTTCCACTGATTTTGCATAACTAAATCACAAATTGAATCATAGGTCTAAAATCACATAACAGTAGCATCTATCCTATCAATATAAATATTTTTTACATTACCATTCAATCATAATTTATCACATCATTAAAAATATATAATTCTTATAATATTTACTTTTTTAATATAACATTATCATAACTAGCGGCAAGACAGGCACTCACGTGCCTGTCTGGCCGCATTTCTATTTCTTTTATTCGTCTTTATGCATGTTGTTGGCACATAATTTTTTATTCATCACTTGTGTAAGGTTGGTAATTTTAATCGGTTTTTGTGACTTTATAAAGTGACTTCTTAATGTAAACAAATATGCAACATGTGACCGTCTGTCTGTATTTCTAATTTTCCCGTCATTTTTAGTAAGAAAGCATACCAGTGGATTTGTATTGTTGTTTACGTCGTGTGCATATTCTTTTGAATATCTTATTTTTTATTTTAGCGATTTGAATAAGATGTGTATATTTTAAGAAAAATAGTATAAAAGAAAGGTGAGATTGTATAGTATCTACAATTTTATAGCTTCAATAGCAACTCCCTGTCACGGTTTCATTGTGCACATTGTTCTAACAATCACCTTTTATTCCTGGAGATGTCTCCCTATGTTACTATTTTGTAAACCAATGTTTAATAAGTGAATTGAATAAAGCATCAACTTAATTGGTATGTGACAATCACAAATGACATCAATTGACACATGGAACAGATCTTTAAGCTGGTATTCCAGCTCGATAATCTACTTAGAAGAATTTATTTAACATATTTTAACAATATTAATTTATGGATAATTGAAAGAAAAAGAAAAAGAAAAAAAATAGTAATTCATTATCTACTAAAGCACGTGTGTATTCAACTGGGAGCTCATAATGAGGTTGCGACAAGATAAAGAATAAGGAATTGAATAATAGATGAGTCAGAAATCAAATATATATCTCAAATACAATACAACATTTGTTGGAGAGTATTACATGTGTTTTCTTTTCCCTACAATTTGTACAAAAACTTTGAATTGTGCTATGCTTTTTATATATAAAGTACTAAGTTCTTGTCATGTTTGTTAAGTATGGCATATATATACATATTAATTCCTCATGTATCGAAACAATTTTTTCCCCTAACATAAAGAATACAGAATTACAGAATAAAACACTTTCATTCAACTTTGCTTCTCAATTCATGAGGCCAAATAAAGAAAGAATGGCATCTCAATGATTTTGTTGTGTTCAAAGAGATATTGATAAAAAAAAAAAATTGAGGCATATCACTGAACTTAGGCATGTGCGTCCAAATTTCTACCTGAATACTATTTTTTACACGAAATCTCATTCACAATTGATGAATTGTCAGATTCAAATTAGGAGGTTCATCATGAAGCTCTTGTTTCTCTTGTTTCTTCACATCTCAACATTATCAGCCTCTGACACTGCTTGCTCCCTTTCCTAATCATCAGTACAACATGCAACGATGTTCATCAATATAAAAAATAAACCGATTGTAAGTTTGAAACAACATTTTTCATCTTAAAAAAAAAGAAACATGCAAGAAAATTTTCAATATTGATTATTTCAATCTTGATAACATAGGTCAATCTAATCCCATTTAGTACCAAACCGAACTTAATTTGTATGTAACACAATTCTAGAAGAAAATATATTATCATGCTTAGAAATGCTCTATAAATTTTATATTATCATGTAATACCTTATGAGTATCTCACTACTGTAGTAAAGGATAAGCCATAGCCATTATCTAGTTATTTTTTATACAATGTATTCTCATAGATAAACTTTTTATAAACAAACTATTCCCTTGAAATTCTATACCTCTACTCTCTGCCTTAATTCTTAAACTAAGCAATTCTATTTGTTTCATTTGGTAATTTACTTTTGAGTAATTTATAATTTTACTTTACGACTTTATAAGCTTCTGATATAGGTATGCCTAAACTCACCTGGCTTGATGGATCCTTATGAAGCATTCTCCAACATGCCTCAGTAATCATATATGGATTTACCTTTGCACCCCATGTTGGCATCATCAATCTCCAATATTGTTTTTGTCATAACTCATAAGCATGTACTTGCCACACCTGCACAAATTATTTAAGTAAATTTCACATAGTTTCCTATCTTTTGTAACTGTAGAGCTAAAATAAAATCATATGGTGTATATCCCTATTTGGAAAATAAATAATGTAAAATACACTTATAATTAAAATTTATAATTAAAATCATATGGTGTATATCCCCATTACTGGATTATAATTTGCCCAGTCATCAACATTTAATTTTGGCATCAAAAGAGTGAATCGGAGGTATTAACATAAAAGAGAAAAGGGTGAAGGGAAGATGAACTGAAATGTGAGGGAGAGTGTGAATGAATTATACATCATAAACAGAAGTACGTAGTAGCAAATAACATGTAAATTCTAAAATGCAATTATCTATGCATTGTTGTGAACCAATTGCATATAAAACTGTGGCCAAGCAAGCCTTGAAGACAACTTTTGTTAACAACTAAGACTGAAATATTCCTACACGATTGACCAAAAAAATGAAGGATTGAAAAATTCAAACAAATTAATTCCCATGATCATATGTGGATGATTGAGTACCTTTGACCTCAGAGGATTCTTCAAATCATTTTTGTTGTAAAAAAGACCCTCTCAACCTTTCTCTTTGTCACCGTCTCTTGTCATTTCAAAGCCATTTATATCGTGTACCCAGTGTAATCTGGATTTGAAAAGAACCACAAATTGATCAACCTTGAAAGTAAAAGATCGTGTCACTCAAGTCTCAACTAATATATTAACAACAAAAGGACTTATTAAACCTATGGGCAATTACAAAGTTTTCACAGCAAAAGTGGTCAAACAATTCTAGGAGTATGTCTCTTAGAGCAACAATCAAGTGCTTATGTATGTGTAAATATATGTGTTGAGTATGAGAGTAATAGAATATTGGTATAGTGTCATATTAACACAGTTTAATTAATTTGTTTGTTGTTTTAACATCATGCGCCTACTGTTTGCCCTTTTTTTTTAATTACCTTCTTTGAACTTAGCAGCCAACGAACCCGCCAAATCCTTTGTCTTCTCCTTTGAATCCACTGTTTACTATTTGGTTCTAATTTCATTCATTTGTTGTGCTCCCGCTTTGGTCCCATGATCCACGCCGTTCCTCACTGTTTCTTTGGCTCTCTCCGCCATTTCAGAGTCTATTGTTTCTTACTCACTTCTTGCACTTGTAAAATCATAAACCCAATTATATGCTCTTGAATGCGTCCTTCAATCACCCGCATTTCTCCACTGCCCAGGAAAAAATAAGACAGAGACAAATTGTAAGTGATTGAACATGTAATACCACTAAACCACAGAGACCCTTATTCCAAAATCAATCGTAAGAACCACAAATCATAAGGTTTCTTTAATCAAATTTTCAAATTAGATTGACTTACCCCTTCCATTGCCGCCTCCCTTCTGCCGATGTCCGCTCTGATGGTTCTCCACCGTACAGACACACGTCCATTGCACAACAGATGCGAACCAGTAAGCTTCAAATCGACGCCCAAACGCCGTCGTAACGCCGCCTCACCATCCTCTGCGACACAGTCATCCGCTTCCTCTTTGCACGTTCCACTCTCTTAATTTCTTCAGATACCAAATTTGAAGAGATCGAAACAATAAAATCTTTTTGGTTCTATGGGAATGTAGATTGTTTTCGATCAAAGGATTAGTTTTATTATAAATAAGAAAAAAGAAAAAACCACTAATGAAAAGGGAAAATAGCTAACGGATCAAATTAAATAAACAATGTGTTTGGTGTTCCCACAGCAAAGTGTATATATAGTAGATCATAAAAATGCAGAAGATTAAATCTTGAAATTGGAAACAACAGAAAGCTAGAGAGAGAGAGATTAATACAGAATGGAGGGAAGAATGAAGAGGGTGAGAACCAACGACGTGGCTCTCGAGTCTTGACTCCATGAGGATAAACAATTTATTTCATTGTCTCCTTAAAATCTTGTTCTGTTTCTTCTTTTCCCTGCAACTCTGTCTCTCCATGATATCCATAATCCCATGGCATATTTATCTGCTTCATTCCTTTCTAATAATTCTATATTTTAACCGATATTGTTTCGCAAGCAAAGTTAAGGCTGTAACTTCTGTTAACCTCTGTAGATGATTTGCAAGATAGATGCGGTTTACTCATACCTATCTTATTATGTTCTTAACCGCTGATACAAAAATTATTCTTCAGTTGAGATGATAATGCTTCACGGAAGACACTCAAATATTGCAAAATTGTGACCACAATACACTGCTGTGAAGTTATGAAGGATTAAAAAGAAATACAAAATTGATGAAAGTATCTCCAAATTACGTGAGATTGCCAAGCTGCTTGAGATTGGTCAATAAGCAATGCCAAAAACTAAATTGTACACATGAGATTGCCAAGCTGCTTGAGATTGGTCAATAAGCAATGCCAAAAACTAAATTGTACATGTAACACTGCTCCGAAACGTGGGATTTTTTCTTCAAAGATAATAACAAAATTTATTGATGTAGTAGTTAGCATCAAATTGGCCTTCCAATCATTCAATTATAGTTACGCTCTGAAAAACATGCACCTATCTTTCATAATTCTTTATCCTACTTAGTACTTTTATAAGTTACGAGTTAGTAGTTGTAAAGACATTAGTCCACAATTTACTTATGTCTCTTTGGTTGCTTCAAAGCATGGGCCATCGACAAAGAAGCAAAGTCCCCAATTGTCATTACTTGCCTATTCAGAAGAAAGATGAGACCAAATGCTAAATCTCCATTTCCCAAATGTCTTTGACAATGGTGAGATTGGGGCTTGGATTAATCCATGAGAAACACGATCAATACCTCAAGGCACATTTGAGGGTGCATCATATCATTGACAGGTTCTTCATCATCTTATTCAAGTGTGATAGACTGAAACTTCCTATTTAATGTGTAGTACAAAAGAGCAGTTGCACTTGATGCAGTAGCCCTGGTTGCAATTGCCATGATTTTAATATCCCTATAACAACAATCCCATTTTATTAAATATCAATCCTGTCCATCTATCTCCTCCTTTCTTTTTTATTTGTGTTTTTTTCCAATTTCAAATTTTCTGAGTAAAACGCACATACACACATTGTTAATACAATTCAAAGTGCCTTGATAAAATCCAATCAAATCAAATGTAAAATGATCATTGTAAATTGAAATACTATTGTTATAGTATAATAATAGGGGTCTATCCAATAACAAAGAAAACAATACATTCACAATGTTATCACAGAGGGAGGGACTCTTGCGTTTGTCTGATTGGGAGAAGAGAGTGAACTTGAGGGAAAAATAGAAAGAAGGATATAGAGAAATCCAATCAGAGACTCACATTTTTTTCCTTTCTCTTTCTTTTGTTCAGTGATCATTTTGGTCATAAAAAAATGTAATCAGACTCACATACAGAGAAGGACGGTGATCATAAAAAAATTCAGAATCTTAGTTCAGAACCCATTCTTTTTCTTCTATGTTTGTTTTCTTCATCTGTTATCAACCCATATTATCAAACACAAAAAAAAAAAATCATGAACAAACACGGAAGCCATTGAATACCTCCACCAACAAAACCTCACCCAAGTCAAAATTGTTACTTACTATCACATTTCAGCCTCCCATAATCAAAGTGGTTACACATTGCCTCCAGAAGCTTCTAACTCGGATCTACATCTGCCGCTCGTCGTCCTTAGCCCCGCCGTTCTCCGTTATCCACACACGTCGATCTGTTGATGAACCGTAAACCCTGAATACTAAACCCCAAATAGACTTTTGATATTTGGCTCTCCAGATCTCCCATGTCAAGTGACGTCGTTTGACCCGTCACCACCGCCATTATGGTTCCTCCTAAAACAGAAAAACAAAATCAGAAATATAAATTGAAAAACTTGCAAAGCATGTTTGCAAAAAGAGGAAAAGAAATCTATACTAATATGAAAACAAAATGGTAGAAAGTGGCGTGTAAGAAAAATTATGATGAAGAAGAATTAGAAGAAGAAATGAGAACGAATTTTGGAATGTATGTGAACGGTGAGAGAGAAGAAAATGAAACAGGAGAGTGGGATGGGAAATCCGTTAGTGGGTGGGAAGAGAATGAAAAAAAAATTGCAGCTTTTTAAATTTTTAAAAAGTGTATGTAGTCAGTTTTTTTTTTACTTATTTGATTGTTTTGTTAACTGTTGTTGAAGTTGTTAGTGTAGATGTTAACTAAGATATAATGGGTAAATTTGTAATATAAAAAAATTGACACCAAAAAATTGATATTTTTTGAATTCTGGCATTATTGTTAGTATAGATTACCTTTAAATTCACACATAAAATAATTTTTAATTGATGGAAACATAAAAAATCTTCCAAGGAAATTCACATTTGCAAGGTTGCAAACAGAGAAACAAACACACACACCCCTAGGACGGCATAGACATATGTTGTTCACGAATCACCTCGTACCAATTGAACGTAGGATGGGCCCATATCCCTAGTCTCTATCTATCTAGCCCAAACTAAGTACACATGTTTCTGTGTCTTAGCACAGCAGAAAGAAGCAAGTCAAATGGGCATGGCGTCTCTCAGAATGATAATATAAGAATCAATAAAGCAACCATTTTTGAAAGAAAGAAAGAACGATGGGATGGCTGCGAAGAGGTTTGAAACGCCAAGAAGCTTTGACATTTGACACTCAAAAGGCCATTCACTCTGTTTCACAGAATTTCAATTTATGCTCTCTTCCTCTTCATTATGCAGCAGAGCAACTTGAGGCCTGCATCCAATCCAAATCTCTTTCTCAAGGGAAGATAATACATCAGCATATCATTAAGACCAATTCTCATGTCAACGATTTCGCTATCCTGGACAAGCTTGCTCGTTTCTATGCTATATGTAAGCAAACTGAACATGCTCGTCGTGTGTTTGACCAAATTCCAAAGCCAAGTGTTTTTCTGTGGAACATGATGATCAGGGCTTACGCTTGGAATGGCCCATTTCAAAAAGCTATTGATCTGTATCATCACATGCTGCAACTGGGTGTGACACCCACCAACTTCACCTTCCCTTTTGTTCTCAAAGCCTGTTCTGCTCTACAAGCAATCCACGTTGGGACAGAAATACACGAGCATGCCCACAAACTTGGGCTAGATATGGACATTTATGTTTCTACGGCCTTGCTTGACATGTATGCTAAATGTGGGGATTTGGTTGAAGCACAAACGCTATTTAATAGTATGTCCCACAGGGATATTGTGGCATGGAATGCCATGATTGCTGGATTTTCACTTCATGCACTTCATAATGAAACAATGCAGTTACTTGTCCAAATGCAGCAAGCAGGAATATCTCCTAATTCTTCAACTATTGTATCAGTTCTACCTACAGTTGGACAAGCTAATGCGTTACGCCAGGGGAAGGCTATGCATGCTTACTCTGTAAGGAAAATCTTGTGTGACAATGTAGTTGTTGGAACTGGGCTTTTGGATATGTATGCTAAGTGCCATCACTTATCTTATGCTAGGAAAATCTTCAATATGATAAATCAAAAGAATGAAATATCCTGGAGTGCTATGATTGGAGGATATGTCATTTGTGATTCCATGACAGATGCATTGGCCCTTTATGATGAGATGGTATACATATACAGGTTGAACCCTACACCAGTTACTCTTGCAAGCATACTTCGAGCTTGTGCAAAGCTCACTGATCTGAATAAAGGTAAAATTTTACATTGTCACGTGATTAAATCAGGTATAGATTCAGATACAACAGTAGGAAACTCGGTCATATCAATGTATGCCAAGTGCGGGATTATAGACGATGCAGTTGGGGTTTTTCATGAAATGATCTCAAAGGACACAGTTTCTTATAGTGCTATTATTTCAGGATGTGTGCAAAATGGCTATGCAGAAAAGGCTTTACTTATTTTTCGCCAGATGCAATTATCTAGGACTGACCCAGATATGGCAACCATGATGGGTCTGCTTCCAGCTTGTTCACATTTGGCTGCTCTACAACATGGAGCCTGCTGCCATGGATACTCAGTTGTTCGCGGATTCACTAAAGACACCTCCATTTGTAATGCCATTATTGACATGTACTCGAAGTGTGGAAAGATTCATATCAGTAGGGGCATTTTTAATAGGATGCATAAGCGCGATGTAGTTTCATGGAATACAATGATAATTGGCTATGGCATTCATGGGCTATGCATGGAAGCACTTTCGCTATTCCATGATCTTCAGGCATCAGGCTTGAAGCCAGATGAAGTAACCTTTATTGCTGTTTTATCAGCCTGTAGCCATTCGGGACTTGTCAGTGAAGGGAAATATTGGTTTAATGCTATGAACGAAGACTTCAGCATCACACCAAGGATGGCGCATTATATATGCATGGTTGACCTTCTGGCCCGAGCAGGAAATTTGGATGAAGCATATATCTTTATTCAAAGGATGCCATTTGAGCCTGATGTTCGTGTATGGGGTGCATTGCTTGCTGCATGTAGGACCCATAAAAATATTGAAATGGGTGAACAAGTGTCAAAGAAAATCCAGCTATTGGGACCTGAGGGTACTGGAAATTTTGTTCTTATGTCTAACATCTATAGTTCTGTAGGGAGATGGGATGATGCAGCACACATTAGCTTCAAGGTTACAAGAAAAGCCCTGGGTGCAGTTGGATTGAGATCTCTGGGGTAATCCATGGATTTATTGGCGGGGATCAATCCCATCCACAATCAGCATCCATAAATAACAAGTTACAGGGACTGCTGGAACAGATGAAAAAATTGGGATATCATGCAGATTCTAGTTTCGTTCTCCATGATGTTGAAGAAGAGGAGAAGGAACAGATTCTCCTTTATCATAGTGAGAAAATAGCCATTGCATATGGAATTATTAATATCAGCCCCACCTACCCAATTCTAGTCACAAAGAATCTGCGGATATGTGTTGACTGCCATACTGCAATAAAATTTATGACTCTCATAACAGTTAGAGATGTGAGTCGATTTCATCATTTTAAGAATGGAATCTGCAACTGTCGGGATTTCTGGTGAGAAAAAAGGGGAGGTGGAGTTGCAGGTCTTGTTAGAATTTTTCCTCCTGCGCTATGTGCTACCTCAACCAGGTAATGTCCTTTCATTGTTAGTTTAGTTTTAGTTTTATAATTTTTATGTAAAACATATGTGCTGTCAGAAAAGGATAGGGAAGTATGTTGCTTAGGCACTTATGTGTCAAACATGCTTTTATACATGCATGGATATGTCTTCAATCCAAGGGACAGAGAGTGTATTTGTTTCAATAAATTTTTTTTTTTTTGTCAAATACGTTTGATTTACATCTGGCATCGGATAAGTAGAGAGGAATAGTACTCGGTAAAGGGTCAAGGGAACATGAGTGGCCACTAGAAATAATAGAGAAGTCAGAACAGCTGCACCAAGTTCGTTTTTTGCTTTCCAACGCTTGGTGATATTATGATAACTTCGTCCGCCAACATTTGTCATTGATGAAGTGCATTGAATTTAATTTGCAGGTAAGTTACCTATTATTTTTGGTTTGCAGGTAAATTTGGTTTGACATACCCGAGTACCCGGCTAGGAGAAGGGCCTTCCCTGTTTACTGTGTCACTGGCAGGATAATTGATTTTGAGAAAAGATTTCGAAAAGAAATTTCTCTTGCCAAAGACATAGATGCACGTGGGTTCTGGTATAAGAAAAGGAGATTAGATGAAGATTGAAGACACAGATTCTAGGGAGCTGCATTTTGATGATATCCAAGGTTTATGATTACAGATTCTTCCTCCCTCCCCGGAGTAGCGCACACATTCTTCCCGTCCTTATTGACAAACTAGCTGCACATGCTTCTGTGCAGTATTTTTGAGGCCTGGGAGAAAATGTGGACAGGAGCTTCAAAACTTGTGGAGAAGTATGGTGTCCAAACTTGTCAATATTGGAGCAGAAGTATAAGTGGGGACCTAAAGGACACAGAGTACGAAATTGTCAAGCTTACAAACTGCAGATGAGGGATGGGCAGCATGCATGATGCATGGCAAGAGGCTACAATTAATGATTTGGTGCCGCCAGTATATGTCTATCAGAAACCTGGGAGTTGAAGAGGTACTATGGTGCTGCCTGCAGTGGTTGATGAGGGAAGATGTCGTGGTCCCTGAAATGAGTGAGGAAAAGTGGGTTGTTTAAACCTATGGATTGAATGACTTCCTTTGCATGGGGGAACCATTTTGGTACTGGAAGAGTCTTAATATAAAATAATAAGTTTAATTTCTTTTAGATAATAAAGGGTTGTCTAGGTGTTGACGCTGGTTTTTGGTTGGTGTCCAAAATCCTTTTGTCACAAATAATTTTAAGATCAGACGAGTGTAGGGACGGACGAGTTATGCGGTAATCTCGCAAGTATGTGTAGGCGTGTCTGCCAAGTATGAATTTGACAAATTAGTCAAATCTGGTAAATACTGGCAAGGACTCGGTGTTAAAATGAGATGTACAGAATATTGCCAATAGTGAAAGTTGACAACATTCAAAGCATGAAAACGAACTCAAATGGTCTGAAAAACCACTTGATTGATAAAAGATGCGAAATGCATGAATTTAAATAAAAACACGTAAAGAAACTGAAAGTTAAGGGAAAACATTTAAATGACATAAAAATAGAGGAAAGCATGTAAAATGCAGAAAATTAGAAGAAAGTAAATAAAGAACATGAAATTAAAGGAAAGCAATAAACAACAGGAAATTTAAAGGAAAGCATGTAAGTTGCAGGAAAATAATTGAAAGCTTGTAAATGACAATGAAAAATTAATGACAGTAAATTAAAGGAAGAAAGCAAATAAAGAAAAGTATTTAAATGAGTGAAGAGTAAAAGAAAGCATTTAAAGTGCAGAAAATTAAAATAAAGCAAGTAAAAGGCATGAAAGTAACGCTGAAAGTAAAGAAATTAAATAACCAGTACTGTATTGTAAATTGAACTGGAAATAAAAGGATGGAGGGAGTACTTGAGTACAATCCTTTAATCTGCTGTGTGATCGAGATATGTAGGATATAGCATCAAGTAACCTCCTCTATTACATCAGAATTGATAGTATTTATAAGCATACAAAATAACTGTCTAAAGAAACTTCCTATCTTAAAATTTGACACCTGTATGACAGTTTTACTATGTTTCAAACTCTCTGACAAGTAAACTTCTCTTACTGCTCAGTCCTTCGAGTGGTTTTATGTCCACTTGTCGTCCACAATTTGGTTATTTGACAACTTATCTTGCTGATGCTGTCAACCCTGGAAACTTAGCCATTTCTATACTTTGTTTGTCTGACAATTCTTATTACCAACTTTGTCGAAAGTTGGGTTGTTACTTCTATTCTTCCATCAGTCAGCTGGATATATTTGTCGAATATCTGACGTACTTTCTTGACGGCTTTATCTGTCTGACATACTAATTTCTGTCAACTTTTCAACCTGTCAACTTTGCTGAATTTGATTGTGGTTATGATGACTCTTCAATTTTTCCATCATCCTGTCGGATCTGTTTCCGTCAAGAATTTTAAATTCCTATTAACAGATGCCCCCCAAATTTTGCTTTTCGACGGTTTTTTGTCCGTAAGAATAGCAAAATTTGATTTTTCAAATCCCTAACGATTGTCTTAATCTCGGGTTCCTATTCATTAATTAAACCTTGCTTCTTATCTCATCCCTACTTAATAGGGATAATCATGACGCCGCAGGTTTCTTGGAACTCGTACCGAAGGTTCTCCTTTAAATGTCAATCACATCAGAATTGACTTTCTTCTTCCTATCCTTCCTTCTTCATTAGTAAATCTTTTCTAACGAAAGACCTTTTCTTCTTCTCTCGCAAAATTTTTCTTAAAAGAAACCCTGTATTTTTATTTCATCTAAACATGGCTACATCTTCTAAGGTGCCGTCTTCAGTACCTCATACTACCATCGTGCCTTCTAGGACAGTGGTCCAAGACCCAATTTTGGAGAAATCCGAGTTATGGCAAGAATCCAAGGTAATTTACCCTATTCTTGATCCTGCTATTGCTTTAAATCCTCCTGCTGCATTTTTGGGTCCTATTGTGGCCAACAATGAAATTTCTGAGGGTTTACGCAATTCCTTTCCTTCTGCTAGCGTAAATGAGGCTATTCTATCTTCTTTTACTCCTATTCCCATTCATATGTTCAAGAAGAGTAATAGGATTTTCAGAATGCCTCCTGCTACTCGGTTCGATGCCTACATTAGTTGGCTGGACCGAATTCAAACTGAAAAACACAGTGTATGGGAAAAAGCTGGAATCTTTGAATTCATTCAACTTTCTCGTCATGTTAAACTGGTAGACTTCTCTTTAATAGGAGCATCAGTTTTCTTTTGGAACAAAACAACAAATAATTTTCATTTTCCTTATGGAATGATGGGCCCCACTTTATTTGATATGTCGGCCATTACTGGCCTTCGTCCAGATGGTCCCACCATGCTTACAGAAGTAGAAATTGAAAATCAAATTGATGTTTACGTGCCGAAATGTTCTTTTTCTAAATACATAGCAGATTTTAGAGGTGAAGCTCATGATCCTGTGACGGATACTGAGCATGTAGCCTTTTTGTTTCTTTGGCTATGTGCTTACGTTTTTTGTAGCAAATCTGCTTCTTTGGTTGCTTCATATGTCCCTCTAGCCAATCTGTTGTCGTCTGGTAAAAGAGTAACATTAGGACAATGTCTCTTAGCTAATCTTTATGATAGCATGAGTATGCTAGTTGACACTTATCAAATCCAAAAAGAAAACCAATATAGGAGGGCCCCTTTGGCTTCTCCAATTATGGTTAAATGCAGTTTTGGAGCGTCAATTTTCATATAAAGCTCCCGCAGATTTGACAATCGACACGTATGGATCTTATCTCTGTTATGTATCTGCCGAGTCTTTGACGAGAGATGAGACTGCGAATTTTAAATTCTATTTTAAAATTCTTCATTCGCTTTCATCTTCATCTCCAAAGATCAACTTCTCTCCCTTTTCCGACCGGAAATATGGTCCAACATGGTTTACACAACTGAGCACCACCATCTCTAAATCCAACAAATCTATTTGGACCAAATTTCTTTGTCAGAAAATTCTCTTTGTTGATGGCCCTGGTTTTAAAACTCATAGAGCCTATCTCCATTTACCCAACACTGTTGCTTGTCAGCTTGGCTTCTGCCAAGCTATTCCTGCTCCCTATTCGTCAGATCTTAACGACAATTTCATTGGTATCAAAGTCCCAACGTATGAACATATTGTTGCCATTAGTGAGGAAGACAAAGTTCGCGGGGCTTTCTTACAACCCGTTTCATTTTCGGCTTTTCACGGAGTCACCCAAAGCTTCCTTGACTGGTGGAATGAATACTACTCTAGCCATCATCTGAATTTACAGACTTGCTTAAGTTGTATTGAAGACACCACGGGTAACACTGATGATTCTCTAGTGCAGGAACAGGATCCAGCAACTAAAACTCGAGGTGAACTTCAGAAAGAAATTCAAGCCTTTGAGAAATTTTATAAAATTAAGTGGAATCCCAAGTTACCATTTGATATGGTTCGTCATGTCAATAGTGTTTTGGCTGAAGCCAAAAGGAAGCATGATAATAAGGAATCTGAGAGGCTTGCCATGTATAGGAATATTCCCAATATGACCAGGGAATATTTTGACAGTTTGAAAGCTCCTTTTCCTAAGCCAGTGCCTATTCCTTGTGCCCCTTTTGGTTTAGCTGATTCACACCCAGGAAAACCGTCGAAAGGAGGTAACTTTTTCTTTTTGGACAGCGTGAGTGCTTACGTTGACCCTTTTGAAAAACCAAACCCAGTTACCTTCGCTCGTCGGTTTCTTCAACCTGATGACGACTTTGAATTCTATTCAAGAATTCTAACTTGTAACTCAGGTATTCATTTGTCAAATCACTTATTTCGCTTTTCTTTTCGTCTGACAATCAACTTATTTTCATTGCTATTGACAGCTATTCCTCTTGACAAACCCCTCCCTGGCAAGTCTAAGTCTGACGCACTTTCGGGAGAAGCTTCCGAAGATGACAATGAACCTGTTATCCCCTTGGTCAAGAAGAGCTCTCGGTCAACCAAAGCTTATGTTTCTGATCCTCAGTCAAAAGGATCCAAGAAAAGAAAAGAGAAAACGACTCTTTCTGACTTTCTCTCCAAGAAATCAAAGTATGCCAAGAGTCTTCCAACCGTGGCAGCTGCTGATGTTGCTAAAGTTTCTACTAACTCCAAAGTTCAAGATACCATGACTAGTTCTTCCAACACTTCGCCCTCCAACCAATCTGAGGTAATAATTTTAGATTAGTCTGTCAAGTTACATCTTTTTGCTTACATGCTTGCTATTCTTGACAGAAGAACAAAACCGTCGAGACCATTCTGGTTTCTGAGAAGGCTATTGTTGATGTTGACTTGATGTCTTCTGATTCTAATGGTATTTTCACTGATCTTGTCATTTTCTTTTGTATACTTGTATAAATTCTTATTTATTTCTCATGTCAGGAAAAGTTTCCCCAATTTGATGACTCAATAACCATTCAGGAGATTATCACGACTGTCGAGCCTATAAATGTATATGATTCGGAACTGTATACTGACCAAACTTTAGGAGGTATCTCTGTTGGTACTAAAAGTTTAACAATTGAATTGAAGGTTCCTGACTCTCATCAGGGAATGCCTACGAGCCCTCATCATCCGACTTCAATCACCTCAAATTCAACAGCTGATAACCCAGAAGGAACTACTGTCATGATTGAAATTCCGGATGAAGATATTGACATGGAGGCCCCTGTTGGTAAAACAGACTCCTGTTATTCCTTCTCCTCCACTGCCATCAAACCTCCTACCATGAAGTCTCCCGATCCCAAACCGGCTCTACATTTTAATACGTGGATTAATATCTTTGTCGGAAGTATAGGAAAGAGTCATCCTTTTTTACCACTTCCTCATCGACTCAACATGATTCCAGCGACTCTCTAGTTACTACCCTCATGCATGATCTTCAAGCTCTTTTGGTCAATCCTTTTGATGAACTTTTGTCTGACATCAAGATTCAAAAAGAATTGTCTCGACTTGTCAAGGAGATTACTCCTCTTCATTCTAATCTTCCTCTGTCGAGCCGTTCACTTTTTATCTCTATTCAGACATTTTGGGAACGGCTCTCCGGTAAATTAGAAAGGATGACTTCTGTCATTCCTTCTTACGAAGAGGAAGAAAGAATCAAGGACGATCTCTTAGTTCAGTTTCAAAATCTTGAGTCATCTAAACAAAAAGAACTTGACCTTATTTTTATCGGGACTCAAACCAAGGAGAGCTTACTGGATTACCGGAAGAAGCTCATCTGAGATTGAACTGACGGACCAAAAGTGTGCCAAATTTGACAAGGCGTTGGAAAAAAGCAAAGACAGAGTCAAAGCTATTGATGATGAATCTGTCCAACTTGGCCAAAAAGCTGAAAGTGTAGTCGGCAAACTCCGTGCATTGCAACCTGACTATGAAGCAGCTATTGTCGACAAAAATAATCTATCCCTTGCATGGGATCAATTATCCTCTATTTAGACTAAAACTGACAATTGTAACTATTGTACATGTCAACTCTTAGTCTGATCTTGATAGTCATTAATTAATAAATAGATATTTTATTTTCTTGCACGTTTATTTATTACTAATTTGACTGCAAGTTTCCAACCGACTTCGTAACTCATGCCTTATCAAATCATCATAAATGCTGTGACAAGTTTCGAAACTTTGGTAAACCAAATTGCAATAAATGCCTTGTGTTCAACTATTAATAACGAGGTCTGTAAATCTCAGATTTTACAGTTGAATTTTCACATACCATGCATTTCTCTACAACAGGTCTCTACCTATTCCTCTTTCTTCCTTCACGAGAATATGACCTTGTCTGTATTAAGTTTTTAAACCAAGGTGTTTGTCTTAATGGTCACATACTTCATGAAGGTCAATAACCAATGTAAAAACATATAGTGAAGGTCAGTAACCAATGTAACATCCATAACTGGCCTCACTACATATCCGGAGAGAAGCAGATCTTGATACAGAACGAGTGTACCTCGTTTAGTTCCATCATCTTCATCAAGAAGGGTTTGGCGTAGCAACAACCACCTTCTGAATGAAATGATGGTGACATCTGCTCGTGCTTTATCCCCCTTCTGGAGCCTCCTTGATAAATGAGGCAATCGGAATTTCGTGGGAATGAAGCCTCAACAAATTTAGCTGCACTTCTCTGTACACTGTTGGACCCAGCATGGCTATTTGGTTGTGAAAATCTGCTCTGATTATCTTGTGGACGGTGCGATGGTGGTTTCTGCCCCCTAGCTTTCTTGGCGGCTAACTCATCGTAAAACGCTTCACACCTTGGGCAAACTTTAATTATGCCCCCATCTTTCTTTCGTGTCATATAGTCGACAAGTGGCTCTCCTGGCTTCGGATAAACATCGAATGGATCTGACAAATCCATTTGGATATTCTGTCCGGCCGTGATGTTGACCATGCCTACTCCCATAGGGATTTGGCGATCTGCTTTGTTAGCTTCAGGACCGAATGGTTCTGTATCAATCTTCATTTCTGGTCGCTTGTCTGAAAATTTCAACCTTCCGTCTGTCAAACCTTTTTGAATGATATCCCTGAAATGCATACAGTCTTTTGTTACATGACCAAAAGTATTATGGTATTTACAATATTTCCGATCTTTAATTTCATGGGCTTTCAAGAGCCTATGATCATCTGACAATTTTAATTGTTTATCTTTCAGTAATATGTCAAATATTTGATCGGCCTTGGTCACGTCAAATGTGTATACTTTCTTATTAATGACAGGGATTCTTTCTTTGGCCCTTGCAGGCTTCAAAGCTTGACATATATAAGGTGGACCATTTTTTAATTCGACATAATCTACCTCATATTCGTCAGAATCATTACTCTCCTCATCGGATTCATTGCATCCGACAAAATTAACCCTTTCTCTTTTAAGGAATCTTTTTGCTTAAAAATCTTCTCGACTCTTAATTGTTCAATCTGCCGAACCTTATCCCCTAACTGGGCAAGGTCCATCAAATGTTGGTTTACCAGTTTCTTTTCGATATGGTAATCCGGATCACGGCAACAATTTTCACTATTTCCGCTTTCTCGGAATAGGGGTGAAACACCGACTCCTCATCTGACGGAATCGAGCTAGGTAATCGTCAACAGATTCGTTATTCATTCTTTTTATTCCAAACAAATCTGTCGATCCTATTTTCAAGTCTCCTCTAAAGAATTGATCATGGAAACCTCTTTCCAATTGATTCCAAGAATGGATTGAATTAGGCCTTAAAGTTGAAAACCAAGAAAAAGCATTCTTAGTTAACGAGTGGGAAGAACTTCATTTTTAATCCTTCCTCCAAGGCCAAGTCTCCTAATTCGATGGTATATCGAGCAATATGCTCAATTGTCGACTCTCCACTTTCTCCTGAGAATTTCGACAACTTGGGTATTTTATATCCTCGAGGCATTTCTGCCTGTTGGACCCAATCAGGAAATGCTGATGCAAAAAATGGTTGGTTAGCATAACCAATGTTAAAACCAAACCTATTTAATGCTTGTTCAACCACTTGGTTGACATTTTGATTTAAAACATTCGACGGAATGCTCCAACAAGACCCTGGTTTAGGATCAAATCCTCATCTTCCTCCTGTCGCGAGAATATGTACATTTCCACGTCTCAAAGGAATCCGACGATGAAGCTGTTGTCGTTCATCATCTTGTTCAAATCCGTCAATTTGTGGTTCAACCTGTGGTTGATTAATCCTATTGAGATTTGCATTGAAATTTCTATTAGTATTTTGGTTTTCGCCTGGGGTTACAACACCTAAGGCTCTGTTTAACCGACGTATTTCATTTGTCAATGCTAAACATGCATTGTTTGTGTTTTCCATCAATGGTGTAATTATTGTACTCATTTGTTGAGTAAATGTGTTTACCATGTCAAAGTTACTAGAATCAATCTGTTGTCGGACATTGGCTAAAGTAGCCTCCGACAGACCAACAATATTTTGTGGGAGTTGCCTCAATGGAGAAATATATGGCCTTTCTACCGGTTGTTCTTGTCGAGAATGGGTAACTATCATGGACCCCGTTATTCCATTCGCGTGACCGGGAATTTGCCCCCCAGTCGATGGCCCTGCCTGTCCAGATGTTTGGGCAGCCATCGTCATTCCATTCGGATATGGTATGTAAGCAAATGGAGTATTTGGGTTGACGATTGTTGACCCATAAGGCATCCCATATAAAGGTTGTGAGAGAGGTTGAGTAGTCCCTCTTGGATTTGAACTCACAACACTTCTTGATGACAATCCAATAGTTGATGTATTTATTTGCTGTAAGACAGGTGAAGTTGGTGACGGAAGTGTTCCTTGACCAACTTCGTCAAATCGATTAACTACTTGGGCGTAAGAAACGCCTCTTCTTATTCCTAGACCATTAGTAGTATTTATCTCTGCATTAGTTCCACTTGCAGGAATATTGTCAACCGGTGCAATAGCATCTACTGTTGACACAGCGGCGTTAGTGTCTACTACGCCTGCATCACTTGCATTACTCATATTTACAGAGTTCTGGGAAATAGATGTTTGAACTACCTTTCCACTCCGTAAACGCATACAAATAAAATTGTATGTCAAATTCCTAACACTATACGAGTTACTCTAAACTCGTCCCACTGGGCGTGCCAATTTGTTGACGCTGGTTTTTGGTTGGTGTCCAAAATCCTTTTGTCACAAATAATTTTAAGATCAGACGAGTGTAGGGACGGACGAGTTATGCGGTAATCTCGCAAGTATGTGTAGGCGTGTCTGCCAAGTATGAATTTGACAAATTAGTCAAATCTGGTAAATACTGGCAAGGACTTGGTGTTAAAATGAGATGTACAGAATATTGCCAATAGTGAAAGTTGACAACATTCAAAGCATGAAAACGAATTCAAATGGTCTGAAAAACCACTTGATTGATAAAAGATGCGAAATTCATGAATTTAAATAAAAACACGTAAAGAAACTGAAAGTTAAGGGAAAACATTTAAATGACATAAAAATAGAGGAAAGCATGTAAAATGCAGAAAATTAGAAGAAAGTAAATAAAGAACATGAAATTAAAGGAAAGCAATAAACAACGGGAAATTTAAAGGAAAGCATGTAAGTTGCAGGAAAATAATTGAAAGCTTGTAAATGACAATGAAAAATTAATGACAGTAAATTAAAGGAAGAAAGCAAATAAAGAAAAGTATTTAAATGAGTGAAGAGTAAAAGAAAGCATTTAAAGTGCAGAAAATTAAAATAAAGCAAGTAAAAGGCATGAAAGTAACGCTGAAAGTAAAGAAATTAAATAACCAGTACTGTATTGTAAATTGAACTGGAAATAAAAGGATGGAGGGAGTACTTGAGTACAATCCTTTAATCTGCTGTGTGATCGAGATATGTAGGATATAGCATCAAGTAACCTCCTCTATTACATCAGAATTGATAGTATTTATAAGCATACAAAATAACTGTCTAAAGAAACTTCCTATCTTAAAATTTGACACCTGTATGACAGTTTTACTATGTTTCAAACTCTCTGACAAGTAAACTTCTCTAACTGCTCAGTCCTTCGAGTGGTTTTATGTCCACTTGTCGTCCACAATTTGGTTATTTGACAACTTATCTTGCTGATGCTGTCAACCCTGGAAACTTAGCCATTTCTATACTTTGTTTGTCTGACAATTCTTATTACCAACTTTGTCGAAAGTTGGGTTGTTACTTCTATTCTTCCATCAGTCAGCTGGATATATTTGTTGAATATCTGACGTACTTTCTTGACGGCTTTATCTGTCTGACATACTAATTTCTGTCAACTTTTCAACCTGTCAACTTTGCTGAATTTGATTGTGGTTATGATGACTCTTCAATTTTTCCGTCATCCTGTCGGATCTGTTTCCATCAAGAATTTTAAATTCCTATTAACACTAGGCTGGCAGAGGTAGAGGATGTGTCTAATGTGCAATGTTATCAAATCCGAATCATTATTTGAGAACCACTTTATATCATCTAAATTCTCAATTGAGGTTTGAGATAGAGTGGAGTGTATATCACCTCATATACTTTGTTGTAATTTACTCTACTCTATTAATTATCATTGTAATTTCTAAATAATAATGTGAGATCTTAATTCATTTTTTCATTAAACTTTTAAATAATGAAATAATATATTTTTTATTTTTTCACTCTATTCCATTATAAATCACTTTATTATTAATCACTTCACTCTATTTTGTTAGCCATTCCCAAACATAGCCTTGTCACCTTTGATATTTGCAAAATTGACTGGACTCCATATTGTAATTTCTGTTTTTTTATTGTTGGCTTATAAATACAAGGAGAAACAAATATATATTCTCACCCTCTGAATATCATATCATATCCGATATCGTTTCTCTTCCCTCAATCGCGGGCGCGGGCCAGTTGAATTGTGATGATGTGAGGCATGATGGCATTGTCAACCCTCAAACTCACACTTACTCTCACTCGTCATCGCAACAAAAACAAACTCAAACTCAAACTCTTCACAACTCATTCTTCTGATTATTCACCGGTGGATGCCCTGATATCCATCTTCACCAAACCACCCTTCACTCCCAGCTCCCCCGAACTCAACCGCCTCGCTCCCACCCTCACCCCTCACCTCGTCGAATCTGTACTCACACGCTTCCGCAGCTGGAAACTCGCTCAAACCTTCTTCAACTGGGCTTCAACCCAACTTCCTTATCACCACACCTGTTACACCTACAATGCCATGGCTTCAATCTTGTCCCGTTCTCACCAAACTGCACCCTTGAGATCCCTCGCCTCAGATATCCTCAACTCCCGCTGTTCCTTCACCCCTGGAGCATTGGGTTTTTTCATCCGCTGTCTGGCCACTCTTGGCCTGGTACAAGAAGCCAACCACTTGTTTGATGAAATGCGTCTCAAGGGTCTCTGCATTCCCAATGATTACTGTTACAATTGTTTGTTAGAGGCTATATCCAAGACTGGCTCTGTTGATTTGATGGAGATGAGGTTGAAAGAGATGCGCAGTTTGGGGTTGGAGTTTGATAAGTTTACATTGACCCCAGTGATGCAAGTTTATTGCAATGCTGACAGGTTTGATGAAGCTTTGACTGTTTATAATACAATGCAAGATAAGGGTTGGGCTGATGCACGTGTTTACTCTATGCTTGCCCTGTCTTTTAGCAAGTGGGGCAAGGTGGATAAGGCTTTTGAGTTGGTGGAGAGAATGGAGCAACAAAGAATGAGACTAAATGAAAATACCTTTTGTGTTTTGATTCATGGGTTTGTGAAGGAGTCCCGCGTGGACAAGGCCCTCCAGTTGTTCGATAAAATGAGGAAGGAAGGTTTCATGCCTGACATTTCATTGTATGATGTTCTGATTGGAGGGCTGTGCAGGAATAAAGAGACTGACAAAGCTTTGAGCTTGCTTTCAGAAATGATGGAACTAGGTGTTCGACCTGATGTTGGAATTCTTAGCAAGTTGTTATCTTTTCTGGACACAAGTATGATTGTGAAATTACTAGAGGAAATTCCGGAAGAAGATGACGAAACCATTGTTTTAATTTTGAATGCTATTTTGAATGGTTATGTTGGTGATGGGTTGATGGATGAAGCATATCGCCTTCTTCAAATGATGATTCAAAGAAAATCTGCTACTGATGTCCAGATGGATAATCTCTTCAGCATCAAGAGATTGGTTTTTCCTAATACCACTTCCTTTAGCATTGTTATTGATGGCTTACTCAAAAAAGGCCAGTTGGACCTTGCCCTAAGCCTCTTCCATGATATGCAACGAATTGTTTGTACACCAAATATTTCAATTTACAACAATCTGATCAATGGTCTCTGCAATTCCAATAGGCTGGAGGAAAGCTTTGAGATCTTGAGAGAGATGAAAAAATCAGAAATTCAACCAACTCATTTCACTCACAACTCAATATATGGATGCCTGTGTAAAAGAAAGGATGTTTTAGGAGCAATCGATATGTTGAAGGAGATGCGATCCTGTGGGCATGAACCGTGGATAAAACATTCTACCCTACTTGTTAAAGAGCTATGTGATCATGGGAGGGCTGTAGAAGCATGTGACTTTATTAACAACATGGTTCAAGAAGGTTTCCTTCCTCATGTAGTTTCTTATTCTGCATTAGTCGGTGGCTTGATCAAGATTCAGGAAGTGGATCAAGCATTGAACTTATTTCGGGATTTGTGTTCTCGTGGCTACTGTCCTGATATAGTTGCTTTTAACATATTGATAAGAGGACTCTGCAAGGCCAACAGGTTCGCAGGGGCTGAAAATTTACTGGATGAGATTGTAATGAGGGGTCTTTCTCCCTCCGTTGTTACCTACAATCTGCTTATAGATAATTGGTGCAAAAATGGTTCTGTTGATAAGGCTATGGCACTTCTTTCCAAAATGTCTGAAGAAGACAGGGAGCCCGATGTCATTACATATACAACTTTGGTGGATGGTTTATGCAAAGCAGAAAGGCCTGATGATGCTCTCTTGGTCTGGAATGAAATGGAAAGCAAAGGTTGTCCTCCAAATCGAATTGCTTATATGGCACTTATTCATGGTCTTTGCAAATGCTGTAGGCCTACTGCAGCCCTCCATTACTTACGTGAGATGGAACAGAAAGAAATGAAAGCGGACTCGTTCATTTATGTTGAATTGCTGAGTGCTTTTCTGTCTGATCTGAATTTGACCTCTGCATTTGAGATTTTCAAAGAGATGGTTGATTCAGGATTTTTTCCAGAATCCCAGGATAAAAATTACTCAATTGCAATAGATGCAATACTTAAATTCTCTAAGGATCATAGAACATCCTCAGGTATCCATGTACTAATGGGAGAGGGAAAAATTCCTACACACTGTCTCTGAACTGTTAGATGTGAAAGGTTGATCATATTGTGTCAACCTCAGCTACTGCTAAAGGACAAGCTTGGTTACATCTGTGATGGGAAAATGCTGATATAATATGAGAATACTTGTATGCAAGCTTCTTGACAGTCACCTTCTAAATGAAACCTCTCTAACACATTTGGTATGAAGATTACCCTGTAGTCTGTTCATCTTGGAGCAGTTTCTCATGATATGCTTTGACTGTTTTGGAAAGAATAAGGATGCTATGATTTAATGACAGTGTGCAGTTTATGCTGTTTTCTGCTGTATTTGGTTGAAGAGGACTTTGGCCTCGATTTGTTATGAGATAGGATTCTTTGTTTGAGAAAAGAAGAAATCAAGATAAAAAGTTACAAAGAGTAAGGAGGATTATCCTCCTAAACAAAAAAACTAATCAAATAATATTTCTTTTATTATATATATAAAAAAAAAAAGAAATAATTTCTTCATATAATTTCTGTTTTCTTAAGTCAGTTCCTTTGTTTTCATTTATTTTTCTTTCAAATGTGTGCTATAACTATTCATGCACTGTGATCCACACCTTTTCTAGTAAATGAACCGGAGCCCCAGCAGGCTAGCACCATCTTCATGATCGAAGAAAAGTATGAGGTAAGAGGGATCGATTTCTTTTTCTTTTAGTTCTGTTCTAACTGCTGCTGTTTCAGATTTCATGACATTTCAGTTTATACATTAAGTGTTGGATTTCCATTTATAAAATGAAAATTGTATGCTCTCATTTGCTGGAGGCTTTGACTGCTTTGTAATGTGCTCTCTGGATGCAAGTTTGGCATCTAGTCTACACAAAAATTATGAGAGAAATATTAACTTGTCACTATAGCTACATAATTGATTTTTTTTTCCTGGAACATTATACCAGGGCAGGTTTTGTTATTTTCGAAATTTATTTTATACGACTGTTATCACCAGAAATTAAGTCAATTATAGCCGTTGAAAAGTTCAGTCGTTTAGGCCAAACAAATCAGAAGCCAGTCGATTAGAGTATTGGTAGCCGATGCGAAGATAAGGGAACGGTTGATAAATTCGAGAAGAATAAAAGGTTGATGCGGTTATAGGAGGTGATTGTGTTAAACTCGTCCGTTCAGAAGGTGATTTTGGTAGTCGATTGCACGTGTTAACAAAACTCCTATAAACAAGGGACGCGATTTCGAGTTGGTTAGCTTGATTTTAGGAAGGAAAGAGCCGTTGAAGATAGAAGACAACAAGCTAGCGGTTATTGGCGGATGATCATGGAAGGTGATCCTAAATAATATGGATTTTAGTTGGAGGTGATTAGCCATTGTAACTTAAGGTGGCCACTCATTTAGCAAGCGAAAATTTAGGAGTTAGTGGTCATAGGGATACTTTGCATAGATTGTTTGTAACCCATAAATACCCATTATACATTTTGAGTTAGACACACATCAATACAATCAAACATTTTTATGCACAAGCTTTATATTTCCGTCCATTTACTATTTATGCGAATTTATTTAAATTTACTTCATCTTCCACACTAAACACTCTTTGGAGTAGTTTAGGAACCCACAAGTTAAGAGGCAGAATCTCCCTTCTAACGCTTTCGACTGATTAAGGGAATCGTTGTTATCAAGAGTTAGTCAATCCCACGGCTAATTTTACTTCATCCGATAACAAATTCGGCATGCCCAATGGGACTGGTGAAGGTGAACGTATTGGGAAGTTTGCCTCTCCTGATCAAGATTTCAGTTGGTGCATGCATTTGCGTTCTGGAAAACAAGTGAGCAATATGAAACCACAACCAAAACCAAAGAATGGAGCTGGGAAGAATACTAAAGTGCAGCCTACTTTAGGGATGCCAGTATCCTTTCAATCATCACCTGGTACTCCTATGGCAAGTAGTGCAGCTGTCAGCCACACGGCAAGGTCATCAACGGCTGTAGGGGTCGAGTCAGGCCAACCCATGGTGCTAACTACCACGTTCATTGAAGACCAGATTGGCTCGGGGCTTAATAAACTCATGAAAGAAATGTCAAGGCAGCTAGCCGAGATCGTACAACCTATGGTACGAAATGAGATTCAGATGGTAGAACTTGGTCTTAGATCCACTCAAAGTTTGACTACCTCGGTTGTTCCTGGGCAGCCGAATCCTTCTCAAACAAATCCTCCCGTTGGGGGACATGCTGGATATAGAATGCCACAAGTTCAGGCAAGACCTTCTAACGTGGTCCAGCCGAATGTAGTGTCGCAGGTTTCGATGGCCATGAGGTCACCGGGAGTCGTTGGAACGTTGGGCATGCCATACTTGGGACCCCAAGCTTCGGCTATCGGGACCAGTATTCAGGCAGCGGCGTTGCTCCAAGCTTTGTATCCAACCACGGGCTATGGAGGTACACAGGTCAGGCTGTTTGGCAATTACGTGGGGGAGCAGCCATGGAATATGATTCCACCTCCCGTAGGTGGCTTGCCGTTTGGACAGACTGTGCCAGAACAGCCCCCTTATGGTCAACTGGGTTCAACTCCTCAACAAGGGGTTTTGTGCAAGACACCAGGGGAATACTCGAGCGAGCAGACATGGAATTATTTTCCACCTCATACAGGGAATTTACCTAGTGTCCAAGGGATGCAATACAAAGTTCCGAAAAGTTACACCAATGAGCAGCAATGGGTGAATAACCCACCTCATGCGAGCAGGAATACATATACACCAGAGTACGACTATCAAAGTTCATACCCAGGGGCACCTGTATCCTTCAGACGGCCAGTCGTTGGGGTAAACCCACCTCAAGGAGTGGCAGTCGATGGCAGGCCCTGTGGCCCTCAGTTAATTGATCCCAACATGATTGCTGAGACTATCAAGAAGTATTTTGGTGTTCAACTAAAGTCGTTAGAAAGACCCATCTATAAGAAGCTGTATCCAGAATGGGTTGACAAGATGATGTCCTTGCCGAGGGGTTTTAAAACTCCATATTTTACATCCTTCTCTGGTGATGACAGAAAGTCTACTATGGAGCATATTGGTCGATTCAAGGCTCAGTGTGGGGAAGCAAACCAGAATGAGTACTTTAAATTGCAGTTGTTCCCTCTTTCCCTGACTGGGACTGCGTTTACATGGTATTCGTCATTGCCACCTAATTCGATTCAGAATTGGGCCGATATGGAGAGATGCTTTCATGACAGGTTCCATAGACCTCAGCCCGAGGTAACTGCGGCCGATGTGATGAATCTGAAATATCTAGTAGATGAACCAGTTGCATAATTCATAGAAAGATTGAGGAAATTGGGAAGCCGTTGCAGTGTACAATTCCCAGAATCATAGTATGCCTCAATGGCCATAAGTAATATGCATCCTCAGTTGAGGGAAAAGTTGGTGGCTCAAAGATTCCTGGATTTAGGTCAACTAGCCTCTATGGCCACTCAGGTAGAACAGTTCATTCTCGAGAAGGAACAGAGGAGGTCAAGCAGGAATAGGGGTACTCACCTAGTGTCTGTCGTGGATACTGAGGGCTAGGATGACATGGTGGAAAACTCAGCCGAATCCACGGCTGATATTATGGCAGCCGAGATCCTTAGAGGAAAGTCTTATTCTTGTCCAGCATTGAGAGCTGCTAAAGGCAAGGAAGTAGATACACAAGAGCATAAAACAGAGTATTCGTTTGATATATCGAAAGCTGATCAGATATTTGACTACCTTCTCAAGGATAAACAGATTCGATTACCCGAAGGTCATAAAATTTCATCGGCTGATGAATTGACAGGTAAGAAATATTGCAAATGGCATAATTCCTATAGTCGTGCTATTGTGAATTGTGTGGTTTTTAGGAAGGCCATCCAGAAGGCGGAAAATGGCAGGTTCAAACTATCCGATAAGATAGTAGCAGAGATGGGGGTAGATGTTAATCCATTCCCTGACATTGTGATCGGCATGGTCTCTTTTTCTGGTGGGTCTGGCTCACCATATAAAAAATGGAAACAACCTACTCATCAGCATTGGAGAGTTAAGAATGTGATGGAAATACCAAGGAATTCCAATGGATCGGCTGAGGGCCAGAAAGCATCCGTGTTCGAGAGGTTAGGGGCTCCTGATGTGGTAGCTGTTAGGAAGTCAGTGCCTCAGAAGGTTTCAGGGAATGCATCATCCCATAGGTCCAGTGTCTTCAACAGGCTGATGCCTTCAAGGAGGAACAATGAGGTTGAAGGATTGAACAGGCAGTTTGCAACACACACTATACACCATAGGGGGTATTATCAGTATAGGCCCGGGGGCAAGATACCTAATAATGGGGAGTCACTCAGTAAAGAGAAGTTGCCGATAATGGATAAGGATCCCATTCTAGAAGGTAAACGGCACGTAACTGAAGTAAACATGAAGGGTGGAATGTCGTCTCTGATGATTGTGGTAAGAAATGAGGAAAATGTGAGAGCCCAAAGAATGATTAAACCTTCGGCTAAGGTAGAAGAAGGGAAGTGGCATGTGAATAAGCAAGCCGAAAGAAACAAGACTGCTAATGTTGGCCTTCAACAGTTGACACGGACGCAAAAGAGAAGGCAACAACGGAAGAAATCTGTGCAAATAATGAGGATGACATTGCAGTTGTTAGCCGAGGCTAAAGCCAAGGATAAGAAGGAAATTCCATCCAGTGAGGTTGATAAGGCACTTGAGGAAGCTTTTTTCTGTCCTCCAGTTGAAGAATTACCAAAGCAAGGCTCAGAGGAACAGAAAGTTGAGGAGACGGAATGTCAGCCGTTAGACGAGCATGATAGACACAGCGAGCAGGATGAGCATGAGGAGACCATGGAAGCATTAAACAAAGTGAAGTTGATGCAGAGTCCTGAACAACCGGGAGACATTATCTGTTCAGAAGAAAATGGAAAAGCAGGGGATGCTATGGCTAAAGAGGATATTGATATGATGTTATTCTTTGAAGAGTCATTGCTTGATACACTTCTGGCTGAGGAAGTTTAACCATCGACCAAAGTGGACGTTGTTAGCATTTTGCCTAGCGAATTCTGGGCAGAAGAGGAACAGTCATGCATGCTGGAAGGTGATGTATATGCGGGAGAGGTTGAATGGGCTGTTTTATCTGATGAAGCTTTCTTGAGACCGGTGGGTATGACATTCGACAAGCCAACATAATAGATGACTAAGCATTTGAAACCCCTGTATATCAAGGCACGGTTGAATGGGAAGGAAATCAGTCGAGTGTTTGTGGACGGGGGAGCAGTGTTAAACGTGATGCCCGTCAGTACTCTGCGGAAGCTGGGAAAGACCAAAGATTTGGTGTCGACTGACATGAAGATGACCAACTTCACTCAGGAAGCAACGACTGCTTTAGGAGTCTTGGTAGTTGATGTAACAGTTGGGTCAAAGACTGTTAGTTCTGCTTTCTTCATGGTGGACGCGAAGACTACTTATTCGATACTGCTGGGAAGAGATTGGATCCATTCAAGTAAGTGTGTCCCCTCAACTTTACGTCAGCGGCTGATCATGTGGAGTGATAATGAAGTGGAAACACTGTTGGCAGACAAGAATCCGTTTACAGCAAAGGTAAGAGCAACTGAATCTCTATTTTATTCACCTTATATGGAGCCTGTTGTTATTAATGAGGATTATGAAGATGGGTCTTGGAAGTCTTGTGATCAACCTTCAAGGGGTTTTAAGGTAAAAATGTTGGCCGATTCACGGCCTTTGGACATTTTTAATGATTAATAAACCCAAAGTCATAAAAGACCTTCTCCATCGACTAGCCATGTTTACAACTGAAAGTGGAGAAATGCAGAATGAGGTAGAGAAATAGACTAGGGGGCAAGGCTCAGATGAAAGAGAAATATAGGCCCCAGTGCACAAAAAGGTACCAACATTTGAAGCACAAGATCCAATGATTGCAGTGAACTTAGGTTCGGATGATGAGCCAAGAATGACTAAGGTCAGTGGTTTCTTAGCTGAGTCTGATAGAATCAGGTTGGTCGAGCTCATTCGGCAGTACAAGGACTGCCTGGCATGGGATTACAGTGAAATACCTGGTTTGTCTAGACAGTTAGTTGAGCATCGGTTGCCGATTAAGGAGGGATATAAGCTCTACAAGCTGCCAGCTAGGAGATTTAATCCAGATTTGCTCCCTAAAATCAAAGCAGAAATGGAGAAATTACCCAAGGCTGGGTTTATCCGAACAGTTAGGTATACTGAATGGCTATCTAATATTGTTCCAGTGTTCAAGAAGAATGGTAAATTGAGGATTTGCGCTAATTATCGGAACCTGAACTTGGCGACACCCAAAGATGAATATGTCATGCCTATAGCCGGCATGCTTGTCGATGTTGTAGCCTCCAATGGGATTCTTACAGTAATGGATGGGTACTCGGGTTATAATCAAATTTATATAGCTGAGGAAGACGTCCATAAAACTGCTTTCAGATGCCCAGGGTCGATTGGAATATTTGAATGGGTAGTCATGCCGTTTGGATTGAAGAATGTTGGGGCTACATATCAGAGGGTCATGAATGCCATATTCCATGATTTAATAGGAAGAATATGGAGGTGTATATAGATGATGTGATGGTCAAATCTATTAATTTTGAAGAATGCCTTCGTGATTTGGAAATGGCATTTCAGAGGATGAGGTTTCACGGATTAAAGATGAATCCAGAGAAGTGTTCGTTTGGAGTATCGACTGGTAATTTATTGGGTTTCTTGGTACACCAACATGGCATTGAAATAGACCAGGACAAGGCAATGGTAGTGTTAGAGGCATCACCTCCCAGAAATAAGAAAGAGTTGCAGAGCCTGATAGGGAAAATAAATTTCCTTAGAAGATTTATAGCTAATTTGGCTGGGAAGATGAAAACCTTTTCTCCACTACTTAAATTGAAGAATGCAGAAGAGTTTGTTTGGGGACCAGAACATCAGGATGCATTTGATCAAATCAAGCAAGCTTTGGCAAGTCCTCCAGTGTTGATGCCTCCCGTGCCAGGAAAACCTTTGAAGTTGTATATATCGACTGCAGAAGGATCAATCGGCTAGCTTTTGGCATAGGAAGTCGAGGATGGTACTGAAAGAGCCATCTATTATCTTAGTCGACTGTTGAATTCAGCTGAATGTAGATATACTCCTATCGAAAAATTATGTTTGTCTTTATTCCATGCTTGTACAAAACTTGCATATTATTTGTTGCCTAAAGAAGTATTAGTTTTGTGCAAAATCGATATTGTTAAATATTTGCTTAATAGGCCTGTCTTGCAAGGCATATTAATGAAGTGTGCCATTAAGTTAAGTGCATATGCGTTGACATATGTGCCGTTGAAAGCTATAAAGGGACAAGTCGTAGCCGATTTCGTGGCTCAATACCCCTCAATGCATTAATCTTAAACCGTGGGTTTTGACATTCGATGGGTCAAAGACCAAGAAAGGGGCATGGGCTGGAGTTACACTTATAGTCCCCCACTGAGCAAAATTGGAAATTCATGTGTCAGCTGCAATTTAATTGCTCAAATAATCAAGCCGAATATGAAGCTTTGATTATGGGACTTAGAATCCTGGCATCCATGAAGGCTCAATATGTCCAGATTATGGGTGATTCACAGTTAGTAATCAAGCAATTGACGGGTGAATATAAGTGTCATAGCCATAAAGTACTGGAATACTACGAAACGGCTAGCTCGTTGTTAAAAGAGTTTGCATATATGGTAATAATGCATGTTCCCAGAGAAGAAAATGATGCGGCTAATGACCTCGCCCAACACGCATCTGGTTATAAAGAGATAAAATCCTTGGGTAGCCTTACAGAAGTAATGGCTATTGAAGACCATCCAGCCGAAGATTGGAGGACTGAGCTTATCAAGTACTTAAATGATCTCTCGACTAAGGTGGACTACAAAGTAAAACAGCGAGCACTGAAATATTCAATGCTTGATGGAGAATTAGTAAGAAGAGGGGTCGATGGAGTATATATCAGATACGTAGGGAATGAAGAGGCCTTAAGAGTAATGGGGGAAATTTATGAACGAATTTGTGGAGCTCACAGGGCAGAACCAGTTATAAAATGGACATTGCATTGGATGGGATATTATTGGCCTACTATGACGGCCGATTGTTACAAGTATGCCAAAGGATGTGAAGCTTGTCAAAAACATGGTCCTATTCAAAGAATGCCAGCCGAGGAATTGTATGCCATAGTCAAACCCTGGCCTTTCAGGGGTTGGGCAATGGATTTAATTGGGAAGATACATCCTACATTAAGTAAACGACATGTCTTCATCATTGTGGCAACGGATTACTTCACAAAATGGGTGGAGGCACAACCGATGGTCAATGTGACTCAGCAGGATGTTATTACTTTCATCAAACAACATATCATTCATAGATATGGTATCCCTGGAACCATTACAGTCGATCAAGGAACTATGTTTACAGGTGAAAAGATGGTGGCCTTTGCTCAGGAGTATGGTATGAAGTTACTCCATTCATCCCCATATTATGCCCAGGCTAATGGGCAAGCCGAGGCTACCAATAAAATATTAATAGCCATGAACAAGAAAACCTGGAGGATAATCCAAGAAAATGGCATGAGGCACTTTCGGAAGTGTTGTGGGCTTATAGGAATTCTAAGTCAACGGCTACAGGCTTGACACCTTATCGACTGACCTTTGGGCAAGATGTTGTACTACCTTCGAAGATCAATGTGAAATCCTTAAGGGTGGCCAGGCAGCCCGGTTTGATACTGGATGATTATCAACAAGCCATGTTGATGGAGTTAGAATCAGTTGATGAAGATAGATTAATGACCCTGGATAATATTCGGCGAAATAAGCAGAAGACTGCTAAAGCTTACAACAAACATGTTAAGAGTAAGCAGTTTGCCGAAGGAGACTTGGTTTGGAAAACCATCCTTCCAGTTGGGAGTAAAGATCCCGAGGTGAAGAATTGAGTAGGAGCATTAATGGAAAGTACTTAAAGTCATATTATCCTTCAATCTGGGAAGGAGTAGTTGCAAAATGTTGACCACAAGCCGGTCAAGTAGCTTTCTAATAAATAAATAAAAAAGACTAAGAAGGATTACTAAGAAAAGTACATTGGCTACTGCTATCCCTAAATTAATTAGCTAGGTCAGCCGATGGATCTTGAGCAGTTGCAGGAAGTTCTTCTGGTTGTGCGGTTGGAGAAAGGCGATCGGAAATACTGGGTGCAACATCGTCGGCTGTGAGGTAGCCTTCGGTTGTGATCTCTACATCAGCTGTCTTCACCACTTCTTCAACTGTGAGGGTTGATTCAGGAATTGCTGAAGCCTCAACTTCATTCGCAATGGTAGTGATGATGGCATCAACCGATGCAGGCGCGGAAGTGGTAGGATCCGGGGCTGAAATCTCAAGCCTGGGGGCAGGAATAGCCGAAGTGGCAGTTGGAGGAGCAGGAGCAGTCTTGGCTTCCATGAACAATGTCTTTAAAGCTGCCTAGGAAGATTTGGATACCGAAATTCCTTTTTCTGCAGTGGCCAAATCCCCTTCCAAGGTGACTCGTTGTGGAGCAAGAGGGGTGATTTCCTTATCGAGCAAAGTGAACTGATGGTATAACTAGACTCTGGTTTTGGCACTCGACTTAAGCTTGTCTTTAATTGCTTTTAGTCGAGGCTCAGTATCAGCTATCTCCTTGTTAATCCTTTCGCGTTTAGCCGTGAGATAAGCAAGTCTGTCAACTAACCTTTTGTTCTCAGTCTTGTCAGTTTCTCTCTCGGATTGAACTGAACGGAACGTTGTCAACAATTGAAGTTTTTGAGCCTCCGGCTCAAAAAGGTGATGAAGGCTGTTGAAGGCTTTTTCATGGCGCTGGGAATGGGCAGAATACTCATAGTGAATGTCCCTAATCCTTGCCGATATGTCATGGAGAATGGCCTTCTGAGCTTCTGCGAATCGGGGATTTTGGATATTTTCGACAAGGATAGTTGCAGCTTGGTAACAATGGCTTCATCAGAAGGGACTTCTTGCTCCAATTGTTCTTCAATTTTGGGGAGTTGTTCATCTATTGGAGAAGAAGAAGCAACAATGGCCGATGAGGCAGATGCTTCAAAGTATTTAAGGATAATGTCATATGGGATCTCACATTCTGGTGAAGCGTTTGGAGTTGAATGGTGAATGGTTGCCTCAGCTTGATCTTCAGCAGGTTGAACCGCTGGTGCCACTGGAGTGGTTGGGAAGTTGGTTGTCCTCTCATGAATGGGTGATAGGGAAGTCGTGTCCGGAAAAGTGGACTGAAAATAGCAAAGTAAATGTTAGTCGAATCGAGTTTAGAAGAAATATAAACTGCAAGGTTGAGGAAAAGAACTTACTTCAACAACTTGTCGAGGTGTTCGTTTCTTCGGCTGGTGATTCATTGAAGGGGAAGCCTCAGGAGTTTGTTGCTTGTTTTTCTGAGGAAGAAGAAAGGGATAAATATTCATGTTTCGGCTTGGTAAAATTTTAGTCTTAAAGGTTAAGTAAAGAAATACCTTAGCCGATCCTCCTGTTCCTTTCTTGGCTTTCTTGGGGGTAACTTCTGTAGGTTCCCTAATGGTTATCCCATCAGACCTTGTTCTCTTCTTGACAGATGAAAGAGGGGCATTATTATCAGGATCATCATCTAGGTCAATGATTCCTTTTTCTGTATTCAAACATTTGAACAAGAAGGAGTTAAAAACTAGAAAGAATGACAAAGTCATTTAGAAGTCTTGAGAGGGGTGTTGATTTACCTCGTGCCTGCAAAGAGGTAGGCGGTGGTCGAGAGGAAACGGGTTGCACGGCAAGTGGAGGAGATGAAGACCTATCATCTGGCCTGCCCTCAACCAAAAAGGTTGACCCAATCAGTGGTTGAGTTATTGAAAATCTCGTCAATGACAGATGGCCACTAGTTGAGGAAAGCCGAAGTGGTGCCTGGTTGCCGATGAAAGCTTATGTATCGGAAGGCAGATAATCTTTCCACGATGGCAGAAAATTGATCCCCAACTTCATGTTCATCAAACGTGGGTCGAGAGTATGGAGATGCAGGTTCAAAGAAAGACAGCGGAATGTGCTAAAGCAGTCAAAATTGCGTAGCAAAGCAATGGGGATTGTAACATTCCTGCGAGAACTTGTTGTTTCTGGATTTGGATTTGATGCCGGTCAGAAGGTTCCGGGCCGTTAAAATGCTTGCCCAGCCGAGTACGATTGCGCGACGAGTGGTTTGACCGATAGTGCTTTCATAGGAAGTGAAAATCCAAGACGGCCCTATTCCTGCAGAGATGGTTGGGTGAAACTCTAAAGGCATCCGTTGAAGAGAAAGGAGAGTGGTCACCACTTCGACAGTCGAGTCGTAGGAAGGGGTGAATGTAATCAGTCTCTCGGCTAGTATGAAGGATTGCGAGGAGGTGGAATTGGATTCTCGGCTTGAGCCACGAACTCCGGGAAGTAGTGTAGGATCCAGAGTGGCAAGAACCATAGTGGGCCAGGAATGTTGTTAGTTTTCTCTTGGTTCTTCAGCCGTTCCACGTATATGAACAAGCTCTGGTAGAGGAGGCCGAGGAAAAGAGGGCCAAGAGACAATTATTGCCCAGAGGTGATGAGTTGGACATCAGTGAGAACTTCGATCACTATTTGTACGAATTGGTGCAGATAAAATACCTACACATCCAGTACAACAAGAACGCGTGGTGTTCAAGATCGGTTACCTCCCCTGGAGAATTGGAGTTGGCTGAGATGAAATTGTTGTGATAGCAGTGGGGTTTGGAGCTTTTAACTCCTGAAATTGGCTCGATTGCCTCAGAGAAAGCGAAAACTTCGTTGCCGTGGAGGGGAAGCCCAGTGATAGCCGTGACATCGAGTAAAGTAGGGCTCATCATACCACAAGGAAAGACGAAGCCGTTGATGGAGGTGTTCCAGAAGTCGCAGAAGCCGAAGATGAGGTTGGAGTTTAGAGGGATGTCATGACGTGACAACATTATCAAATGATAGATGCCCCAAGATTCCCAATCTTTGCTCTTGGCCGCGGCTATCCGGTCGAGCCATATGAGATAGGATGGAGAATGGTTGGGCCAAGTCTGGAAGCTATAAGTCTTTTTGTCCATGGTGAACTAGCTGGACGCAATCGGCAAGGCGAATAAACTTGGATAAAGAATGTTATCCAAGAACAGCTTGCCTTCATCTTGGTCTTCGATAGAAGTGGTCAAGGTCATGGAGTGCTCGATATGATAAAGAGTACCCCTTGCCTGTTCAGAAGAAGAAGTTGCAGAAGACGATTGTTGAGGGGCAATAGAGGCTGAATCATCGTAAGCATTATGGCCATAGGAAAGGTTTTCAGGGTTTTGAGAATTGAATGTGGAAGACATGTTTGAGGGAAGGATCGAGAGAGGATTGCAGATGAAAGAAAGCAAAAAGAAGGCAGAAAGATAGCAAGAAGATGGTCGCAAGAAGGTAAAGTAAAAGAAAGAAGGAAGCGCTCGGCTAAATATATAAGAAAGATAAAAGATTGAAGGAAACTAGCCGTTGGAAGGAAGTAAAGTGGTTCGCTAGTGCGGATTAAATGTTGGTGCGGCACTCAATGTAGAAGTAGTTATATCATTCTATCTTCATTCCAATCAGACAGAAGATATAAGGGGGCAAATGTTATCACCAGAAATTAAGTCAATTATAGCCGTTGGAAAGTTCAGCCGTTTGGGCCAAACAAATCGGAAGCCAGTCGATTAGAGTATTGGTAGCCGATGGGAAGATAAGGGAACGGTTGATAAATTCGTGAAGAATAAAAGGTTGATGCGGTTATAGGAGGTGGTTGTGTTAAACTCGTCCGTTCAAAAGGTGATTTTGGTAGCCGATTGCACGTGTTAACGGAACTCCTATAAACAAGGGACGTGATTTCGAGTTGGTTTGCTTGATTTTAGGAAGGAAAGAGTCGTTGAAGATAGAAGACAGCAAGCTAGCAGTTATTGGCGGATGATCATGGAAGGTGATCCTAAATAATAGGGATTTTAGCTGGAGGTGATTAGCCGTTGTAAGTTAAGGTGACCACTAAGTTAACAAGCGAAAATTTAGGGGTTAGTGGTCATAGGGATACTTTGCATAGTTTGTTTGTAACCCATAAATACCCATTATACATTTGGAGTTAGACACACATCAATACAATCAAACATTTTTATGCACAAGCTTTATCTTTCCATCCATTTACTGTTTATGCGAATTTATTTAAATTTACTTCATTTTCCACACTAAACACTCTTTGGAGTAGTTTAGGAACCCACAAGTTAGGAGGCAAAATCTCCCTTCTAATGCTTTCGACTGATTAAGGGAATCATTAATTATCAAGAGTTAGTCGATCTCACGGCTAATTTTACTTCATCCGATAATAACAACTTAAACTGTTTTTAGAAAAATAGATGATGCAAGTAAATAGATATGATGAAATATAAAGCTAATCTTGGACCTCCACCTAACAACTTAAGCATTTAGGAGATTTGGTCTTTACCATGGTATCAGAGCCTCTATGATGTAGTTAGAAGTTCAATCCCGTAACATTTGAATTTCAGCACAAGTAAATTGGGTCTGTGCATTGTGCTTTATGGAGAGTTAGTCTTTGATTATTTTTTACTGCTTTAAGAACATCGTTAATAAAAGTGGCTTTCTCAGATATATGGGCGTGCACATTGTCTTTTTAGTTTCAACATTATTATGCTCATATTTTCACTATTATGTGGGATTAAACTCCTTAGATAACCTTTGGTAGATGTGATAAAACAAAATGAAACAGAACACAAAAGTTCTATTCCATGTTTAGTGTATTTTATAAATAGAACAGAATAGGACATATGATAAAAAATTGTAACGTTTTAGCTCACTAAAAGGGGTGGAACCAAAGATAACTAAATAAAAATCCCTTTCCATTTTGTTCTACGTGCCAAACACTACTTTAGTCTTCTTGTACTGCTTGAGCTATTGTTATCTGCTGTCTTTTTTTTTATTGTATGATTTTCAAACCGACTTTTGTAATGAAATAATATGGGAGATATTGGCAGGGTGAGGTTTTCATGGGGGTCTAACTTCTAATTTGTCATCTGATGCTTGTTTTACCGAGGTTTTCATGGATTCTCTGATGACCAGGCTAATTGCTACCAGTGTTGACGCTTAACATAGCGCATGTTTGGTAGCACGGTGAGAGAAGACTGACGCGCGTCTGACTGATATTAGTTGCTTTTGCGCCTGGGACGCAATTCTAAGTGAGGGAGTGTGGTTTTCCAAACATGCTGATAGGCTTCACCCAACAGATTGCCAGTTCTATTCATTCTTTTATTTGTCCTACCTTTTTCTCTTTCATCCCTGACTTGCCCAAAATATTTGAGAGTTTTGAAACAATATTTTTATTAGCAAATTTTCGTGGAATGCTTCCTTGTGCTGATGACAAGTACAGCAAATACATAGCTTTTATGTTTCAGATAGCAGCTTAGTTGTGCACATAATAATTTAATTACCAATCCCTTGTTAATGATAGTCACGTATGATTTTGTTTTTCATTGTGAAGTGTGTGGGAAAAGGTAGGGTCACGATTTCTTAGTGACATCTTTGGCAAGCGATATTCTCCATTACACATTGAAACTGAAACAATCTACAAATTTGCTTGCCTCGACTCTTTGAAGTTTAGATGATACATAGATTTTTGTGACTCGTCACATAAATTCTATATATGTAAATGAATCTCATGACAATTTCCCAGCAACCCAACATCATATTTGTGCTTTGCCAGTTACTCGCTGGGTAATCCACCCAAGACCATCATACAACCCGTATATAAAAATTCTATATATGAATATGAATCTCGTGACAATTTAATTTAAAATCTAATCTAAAGTAAAAGAAATTATGAAAGAAGAAAAATTAAATACTTTATTTAAATAAGGGATTTCTAAGAAAACTAATTACTTTATTTTTTTTTTACAGCAACAAACTTTGATGATAGTTTAAGCGTAAGCCCCTCTAATTAATCCATGTAAGTGCCTTTCAATTCTAAATTAATCAAGTTTAGAAATTTTGGTTTTCTTTCATTAACTCTATTCAATCAATTTTTTTGGTCCTACTGGTGTCTGGATGTTCATTATCTCTGCCTTGGTGTGATCTCCAAGCTTCTTTTGATATTTGCTATGTTTTTTTTTCCTTTCTAATCTCTGATTTTGTATGGTTGCACGTATTATTGTCTTGGTGTAGCAGGGTTACTTGTCTTATGATTGTTTTCATATTACAGTTAGGTACTAGCCATTACGTTGGTGTCGTGATGAATTTCATAGACCGGTCAAAGTTGTTTCGATGCTTAGCAAAGGAGGATCTGCAGACAAACGCCCATCTATTGATTCCGTTGTGTATGAGGTTGTTGATTTTATTAGGAATCCTCCAAGTTCAGTACAAAAGGACGTCCCACAAAATGTGGAAAGGAATTGGCGAAGAAAACTAGAAGTTGTACCTTTTGCAAAAGAAGTGGCCACCGTAAAATATAAATTGGTGAAGGAAAGAGCTATTGATTCAAATGGGGAAGAAGGAATCTGATGTCATGTTTTGGTCTCCTAGTTCAACATTTTGATATCCTGCATCTCTAAATATTAATTTGGGACGTCTTACCAATTGAAACCTTATCCTAGAGACCCAATTGATTATTTTTTTATAATAAATTTAGAGACCAAATTAGAAACGTTTAACAATTCTCAAATAGTTTAGGTATCAGCTGAATATTTAAACCAATAAAAAAAACTTAAACAATTAAACTCATATGGCAATTTTATTTTTTATACAAATATATTTTTAATTGAAGAGTGGTGAATGGTGATTTTGTCCATCCCCATTATATATACTAGCGGCAAGACAGACACTCATGTGCCTTGTCTGGCCGCATTTCTAATGCTTTTACTTGAAGTTATTTATGTTATTTTTTGATACATAATATTTTTTCACTCGTGTAAACATGTTATTTATAATCGGTAATTTTTGAAAGTTTATATCGTGATTGATTAAAATAAAACACGTGCATGCGCGAACACCCCATCCCCCCAACACACACACACACACACATATCATTACGTCAATAATATTATGTTATGAATAAATGTAAACATAAATAAAATGCATATTGGAATTAAAAATAAATCAAAGGAATATATTATTATTGAGGTACAAATGTTATTTGGACTTGACATTTTGTAAATCTGGCTTAATTGGGATGTAATGTAGTAATTGAATTTCAAGAGATTTTTACATTTTCCTGCATCACAATCAAAATAATGATATATTGTTAATTGATTTGGATAAAAAACTATAAAGCGAACTAAATAAATAAAATAAAGATAGCTACTAACAAATTCTTTACATGTATTGTTTATAGATTGAATATAAAAAAATGTTTAGAAAAATTTGGTACCTTAAAACTTACTTGTTTGTAACAGCACATGCCCAAATGGTGTGTCCTTATCTCTTGAAATAATTGGAAGTTTTATATGAATATTAGTCCGCCTGTACAGTTAAAATAATAAGATTATATTTTATTGTTGTATATTTTAATTAGTGTAATGTGGTAAATATCAAAATAAAAGATATAAGAAATGTAACAGGACATTACCCGAGTTTGAGATAACAAAATATCCTTGAAGACAATAGTTCTGATGAAGTTCCCATCTTCCCCTTCAATTTTTGCTTCTTTTATCAGGATTTTTGCGGCAGATTGAGATATGCCTCTCGATAATGCCACATATAGTTGACCATGACTGAACACATGTCGCTGAAGATAAATCCCAACATTGGGAATAGTCTGCCCCTGAGACTTATTTATAGCAATTGCAAAACTCAGTTTCACAGGAAATTTCTTCCTAATAAGCACAAAGGGAAGTCACGCACTCTCAGTTGTCTTTTGTTTAATTCTGGGTAAGAAAGCTCTCTTTCCAGAATGTGGTCCTGTTATGATCTCCACATCCAACATATTCATAAATACACCCTGACATAGTAATCGTGTCCCATTACAGAGGTCGATTTAGGGTCAATGTTTCGCAACAACATCAACGATGCTCCCGTTTTAACCTTCAGAATGTGTGGTGGCAAACCGCCTGGAGCAATGGAATTCAAGTATTCCTATTGATATTGTAACATCCAAAAAATTGACTACTAGTTAATTTGATAGGAATTAAATTATTAGCATTATTATATTTCAATTTTGAAGTGCTTAAAATCTCGTAAGTGACTCAAAAAAGGTTAAATAGATAGTTTGAGTGTTTTAGACCTAATTTCGCATAATAGACTTCCTATGACTAGATACCTAAGTTCAGATGGATATTTCGTAATTAAAGAGAACTTGTTTGAATTCGAGATCTTCATAAGAAATGTAGCTTTGTCTCTTATCTTTCCATAGACACCAAATTCGTCCAAATTAGATTCTTGTAGCTCAAGTTATGACTAAATTCGTACACACTATTCATGTTCCAGTGCCAGAACCATTTTTTTTTAATTTTATCCCCGTTTTGACCATCTAAACGTCCGTTTCAGATTTTGTGGGCTTCATAAAAGTTGTAGACAATTCTTTCATATTTCTTTATAATTTTTGGATGTCTATAACTCAGGATATGTGCGAAATACAGCACCATATGCAGAGTAAGCGGGCTTAGCGGGTTTTTACACGTTTTGGGCTATTGGGGGCTCTATATATAGAATTTTAACACTCTTAGGGTGTGTTTTTTAACCCTAATTACACCTAGAAACTCAGAAACGGCTAAGAAGAGAAGAAATTCAAGGATTAAGAAGAGAGAGTTGTGGAAGAGGGAGTCTAGGAAGAAGAAGATGAGGATAACTCTTGGCAAACGTTAGGATTCGCCATAGGAAACGCTTAGAGCTATTTGGAGGTCTTCAAGAGGTGAGTAAAAACAACATTTTCTCAACCTTCCATGGTGCAAACGATTTGGGGAAACTGAGTTTTTAATTTAAATTATGATTTTTGGAGAGTTTTGAATGCAAGAACCAATAGTTGATCAAATCCTATTTTCTAAATTAGGAGTTTTGTATAAAAACGAAATTAATATAAAATTAAGTGATTATTACTATGAATTATGTGATTATATATGAAATTTGTATGACTTTATGGTTGATTGATATGTCTTTATATGTTATATATGATGTTATAGTGTTGTCGTGATATGCTTTGTTATGTTATATGATGTTATAGTGTTGTCGTGATATGTTGTGTTATGTTACATGATGTTATCATGTTGTCTTAACATGCTATGTTGTGTTATATAATGTTAAAGTGTTGCCGTGACATGCTCTTTTACATTATATGATGTTATAGTGTTGTCGTGACATGTTCTGTTATGTTAATTTTATGATATTATAGTGTTGGTGTGACATGCTCTATTATGTTATAAGATGTTACTAAGGGTGGCAAATGGATGGATCGGATAAATTTTTATTCGGATCTTAATGGATGGATTAAAAACAATCCATTAATCCATTATAATCCATTAAAAATTCATTAAAAAAATCCAATCCATCCATGATCCATGATCCATTAAATAAAATTCATCCGATCCATCCATTAACAACTTTTCATGGATGGATATCCAATCCATCCACTAAAATTTATTTTAAGAAATTAAATAATTTTATATCTCTTTTATCCATCCATAAAATATTTTTAAAAATAAAATAATTTGTAAAAAAAATTAAAATATTATCTCTATCTCGCTCTCTTTTTTCTTTCTCTCTCTACCCTTTCTCTCTCTCCCTTTTTTCCTACTCTTTCTCTATCTTTACTCTCTCTCCACTCTATCTCACGACCATTTTGTATCATGGTCATTTTTATATTACTATATGAGAGTTATTGATTATGTGCATTTACAGAGGTTGTTTTGCCACAACTTTCCATGATTATGTTTTACGAAACTTGTTACGACTTTCTGTGCTTTCAATTAGTTAATACTTTTTTTTTAAAGTTTCTCAGCAAAAAAAAAAGGCAACGAAAAAAGAAAATGTACGTGATAATGTGGACTACAACTGGTGCTTGAGAACAATTAATTAGTTAATACTTAATGTAACAAAAAAAGAAAAAAAACAGATAAATAAAATAAAAAAGAGTGAAGAAAAAATAATAGGGAACGGAAGAGAAAATTAGATGGAGTGTTTTTTTTTTTTACAAATGGAGGGTTTTTTTTTTTGATTGTTGGTCCAATGGATTTTAAAAAATATTGGATGGATCATAAACCATCCACTAAAAAAATAATACAATCCATCCAATCCATTTATATTATTTTTTTATAAATGGATGGATTGGATCGATTTTCTCATGGATGGACTGGATGGATGGTGGACAAATGGATCATTTTGCCACCCCTAGATGTTACAATGTTGCCTTGGCATGATATTATATCATTGTTAGTGATACATGGAGTCTGAGAACCCCTTTAGTAGTCATATGGGATGACATATTACATTATACAAGAGTTGGTCATCACCTTTCTATTCTGGGAATAGGATGAGAGATATCACCATCTAGGATGGAATATCAAATTATCGAAAATATCCACATCTAGGATGGGATATCAAATTATTAAAATATTCACATTTGGGATGGAATATTAGATACCTCCATCTAGGATTGGGAAGGCAGTGGGATGTCATTGCATGGATATGAGCTCATAGACCTTAGTGGATCTGGGATTCACACTGGTTCTGGGAACCAAAGAGTCAAGTCAAGTGATTCTGGGAATCACCGAGTCATGTTCATGGAGTTGTATTGCATATGGTATGCATGATTGACATGATTAAAAGCTTGAGATGTGAATGTTTTGACTGCTGGGTTATTCTTTTAATTATGTGTTATTTGAAACAATTTTTGCTTATTTTAAAGGGATTATCATGTTTATAATTTTTGCGGGTACCATGGTTGATTTTCCGGTTACCGTGCCGGCTGAGAGCAACACTATTTTGCGAACCTTTTTATTAAATTGTTTTTATTCACTGCGATTATAAATCTCATTAAAAGTGTTGTTTTCAGAGCAAGAAGACGTCATTTTTCAGACTGAGGAGGTTGAAGACTTGGTACTTGATTTTATATATTTATTATATTTGGTTAGTATTATATTCAATAAGGAGCCATTTGTGGCTAGAACCATATTATTTTATTTCTATCGTTTGGTTATTTTTAGTAGACGCCCGAGTTTTGAGGCAATTAATTTTATTTATGTAAGGATTATCTTACCAATGGTTATTTTAAAATTATTGAGGTATTTTCAGACATATATAATTTGTGAAAATTTTATTTGAGTTTTATGCCTTATTAAATGTTTTAAAGAATTTTTTTTTTGTTGGGTTACTAATGTAACGAAAGGCGTTACAGATATAACTTTCGTGTGTCTCCTTCGACCTGATCAAATGATAACAAACTTTTCTCTTCACCTGGGAAATGTTCGATAATCATGTCATTTAGTTTTTGAACATTCTCATTTTTCGGTGTAAGTATTACTCTTTCTACCATATAAAATGCATCCCATCTAGGATCTTTTATATGGGGGAATGTGTGTTGTATAAGGATACGTATCGAACCTTCTCATTCCCATGGAATTGCAATCCGGTGAGGTACCCTCACCATATCATCATGTTTGGTAGGTTCGTTACCATCTCCAATCCGCATAAGAAATTCTGCAAAATCTTGATCTTGTAATGCACACATGTTTTGACGCAAATGTAATGTCTTGTGCTAGCCCATAAATGAGATTTAACAATACACACAGATATCGTTTGTGCCTTGGTCCCTTTTGGAACAACAGGAAGCACTTGACGAAAATCCCCACCCATAATCATCACTTTCCCCCCAAATGGAGCATCACAATCTAGAATATCTTTCAATGAGCGGTCTAACGGTTCTAAAGCATGTCGGTTTGTCATGGGTGCTTCGTCCCAAATGATTGTTGTTGTTTCTCTTATTAGCTTGGCAAGATCGAACTGTTTACTTATTGAGCAAATGGACCCTTCATCTGTGTTGATGGGTAATTTTTCTCTTATTAGCTTACCAATGGTTATTTTAAAATTATTGAGGTATTTTCAGACATATATAATTTGTGAAAATTTTATTTGACTTTTATGCCTTATTAAATATTTTAAAGAATTTTTTTTGTTGGGTTACTAATGTAACGAAGGGCGTTACAGATATAAGTTTCGTGTGTCTCCTTCGAACTGATCAAATGATAACAAACTTTTCGACACCTGGGAAATGTTCGATAATCATGTCATTTAGTTTTTGAGCATCCTCATTTTTTGATGTAAGTGTTGCTCTTTCTACCATATAAGATGCATCCCATCCATGATCTTTTATATGGGGGAATGTTTGTTGTATAAGAATACGTATCGAACTTTCTCATTCCCATGGAATTGCAATCCGATGAGGTACCCTCACCATACCATCATGTTTTGTAGGTTCGACACCATCTCCAATCCGCATAAGAAATTCTGGAAAATCTTGATCTTGTAATGCACGCATGTTTTGACACAAATGTAATACCTTGTGCTAGCCCATAAATGAGATTTAACAATACACGTAGATATCATTTGTGCCTTGGTCCCTTTTGGAACAACAGGAAGCATTTGACGAAAATCCCCACCCATAATCATCACTTTCCCCCCAAATGGAGCATCACAATCTAGAATATCTTTCAATGAGCGGTCTAATACTTCTAAAGCATGTCGGTTTGTCGTGGGTTCTTCGTCCCAAATGATTGTTGTTGTTTCTCTTATTAGCTTGGCAAGATCGGACTGTTTACTTATTGAGCAAATGGACCCTCATCTGTGTTGATGGGTATTTTAAATCTAGAATGTGTTGTCCTACCACCAAGTAATAGTGTAGCTGTTATACCAGATGAGGCAGTCGCTAAGACAATTTGACCCATATTTCTCAATTTTACAATTAAGGTGCGATAAAGGAATGTCTTACCGTTCCTCCTGGCCCATCCACAAAGAAAACTCGACTTTGCTTATGCTGGATAACATCCATAATGGTATTGTAAGCAAACAATTGGTCATCATTTAACTTCTCAAAAAATCTCAAATCTTCAATAGGAACTTGGACTAGTAGCTCTTCTTGTATAACTCTTGGAACATGATCATCTTGAGTTGTTTCTAACGATAATTCAGGCAAATCATAATTTGTGATTTGTTTACCATGTTGAAGCAATAGGTCATTCAAATCCCTCAACAGCATATTGGTCAAGGCTGGCCCATTTGCAGTGGATGTTGAAGGATAATCCTCTACCATGTGGGTGTAAAACTCATCAGAGAGGCTTCGAACATCAGTTGGTTCACAAAAGATTAATATAGTAGCAAACAATCTTTGTAATGCATATGGCATTCGTAGACTTGTTGCTTCAATCAAGCATTCGTGAATACTGTTGTCTCCTTCTAAAAAGCCTCATTGCTTAGCTGTTTTTTGGAATATCGTGTAGCACGTGCCATTTACCATAAGTAAGTAATCCCAACTGGTTGGACCTCTTAAATGAGATAACAATACACGCAAATAGAATTTTTCTCCTTCTGAAGGTGACACCATATAGGTTCATCCAATAACTTTTTTTTGTCCTTATTTTGTACCATTCCTTAGCACTGTTGTTCCACCAATAATGTTCTGGGATCTCCCTGTATAAATAATGTCTTGCCTGCGGATCTCTATGGTTTATTGAGTGATAATTGTTATGGAGGTATGGTGAGCGTTCAGTATATCATTGATTCACTGATGTGCATAAAATCACACTTGTTGGCGATTTGGTAAGTGGATTTGCAATCTTTCAACACATGGATACAATTGGTAAATGGTAAATCTAATATTTTCCATAATGCCTCTGGAGCACAAATTCATCTTGCATCAATATACTATTGAACCTCATCAAATTGTGATCCCCTACGAAATTCCATTGCAACCCGATCAGGGCCTTTGTAGACATACTTGTAGAGGTATTTAATACTCTTAATGCTGCTACACACTTCAACACTTATGTGACAGTCATACTTTAACAACAACCAAGGGTTATAAGGGACCATCCATCTATTATCAATAGTCATATCTCTATTTAGAGCTACTAGTCTATCAAATCGTCTCCTGTATTGTGGATATGAGTCATTACCGTGTCGAGTCTCTGCGAAGAACTTTTTTGGATACCCTTTTTTACATTGACCATCCTTCATACATGGTGAATTTGAATTCAGTCTACCGCAAGGTCCATGTATCATGTGTTTCAGCACTGCAGCATGTAATTGCGATTCTTCATCAATTTTTGGTATTTCTGCCCTGACAATGCTATCATAATCTTCTGGGTTGCGTAATTTGTCATTTGGATCGAAGATTATTAGCATATGCACATGCGGCAATCCTCGTTTCTAGAATTCGGTTACATATATGTAACTTTTAAACTTTCCTAACACCCCTTTGTTAATTACATCTTCCTTTAGTTGCTCAAATTTTGCCCAGAAGTTTCTTGTCAGCAAGTCCGGACGATCTTGTGGAGTTTGAAAAAGGTCAAGTTCAGCTGATATTTCACTCCATGAAGGATTGAATGTCATTGTAAGAAAAATATCAGGTTTTCCATCACGAAGCACAATAGCCATACCATCTTCATACCGCTGTGTCATGTCTCGACGGCTACCAATAAATGATGAAGGCAATATGGTTCTTTGTCCGATATTTTCTACAAAGACAAATTGGTGGTACCAATATTACCAAGATATATATACAATATAAATATTTATTGATAGATGTTATAATGAGCACCTGTAGTTGTTTCTCCCACATGCAAAGCATCTTGCAATCCTTGGTACACTTCAGAGCGAATAGTATGCTGATGTTGTTGAACCCACCATAACCTTCTGTTAACGTGGTTTTTTGGTTCTTGACCAAAATTCCTTCGTGACAAATAATTGAAGATCAAACGAGTGTGGGACCTACGAGTTATGTGGTAATCTCGTCAGAAATGTGCTATTTTGAAAGTAATGTCTGCCAAGTACAAATTTGACAATTTTAATCAAATTAGGAATTACTGGCAAAGACTTAGTGCTAAGACAAGTATATAAGTTTGAAAGTGGTGTACAGATTATTGTCAGTAATGAAACTTGACAATGAAACTACTTGTATTTGAAAAGATAAGTTTGAAGTTTAAAAGTAGAAAGTAGTTTCTATATTAGAAAATAACTTCCTAATTACACTGAGTAACTAATAAAAAGAACATAAGTTAAAAAGAAAAGTTAAGTAAAGTAGGATCTAAGTAATACTACTTACAAAAAGTGAATGAATTTAAAAGAAGAACATAAAAGAAATGCTGAAAATAAGTGAGAATAAATGAAGAACTTGAATAAAAGAGATGAAAATGGCATTGAATTTTACCATAATATTGAAATAAGAAGGATTGAAGGAATACTTGAATGTAATCCGTCAATCTGCTGTGTGATCGAGATGTGTAGGATGTGTATCAAGTAACCGACCTTTATTACATTGTAATAACTATTATTTATAGGTAAATAAAATAACTACCTAGTAGTAACTTCCTATCTAAATGACTGTCACATGTCCTTAGCAGATCTCTTAGGCTTTACATTTAAACTTCTTGTCAAACAATTCTAATAATTGCTCAATGTTTTGAACTGCTCCATGTCAACTAGCTTGTTTTCGACGGTATTAACTGCTTGACAACTTGTCTTGACTATATTTTTTATTTTGATACTTAGTAATTTTTTCTCTTTCCATATCTTTGACAATCCTCCCATGAATTTCGTCAAAAAGACTACTTGTCAATCTATCTTTTCATCGACATGTATACTTTCTTGTCAACTAAGTATTTTCGACATTTAGAAAATAACATCCTTTACTTCAATTCCTTCTTCAGCCTGTCGGAATTATTTCTGTCAAGAATTTGAAATTCTTCCACTAACAGATTCCCCCCAAGTTTTACTTTTCAACGGCCTTTCCCGAAAGAATAGCAAAGTTTGAATTTTAAATTGCCAACGAATTCTCTCAATTCAGGATTTTATTCCGTTAGCTAAATCTCATTTTAATCTCATCCCTACTTAATAGGGATAATCATAACGTTGCAGGTTTCTCGGTATTCGAACCAACAACTCCCACTCTACTTTAAATAGCAGTCACATCACTGTTGTGACTTTCTTCTTCTTGTTGTTCTTCTTCCTTTGAGAAAAACCCTTTACAAAGACTTCCATGGCAACTACCTCCAAAACTTCAACTTCAACACCCCAAGCTTCGGTTGCTGCTCCTAGGGCGGTAGTTCAAGATCCAATCTTGGACGAATCAGAACTATGGCAGGAATCTAAGGTAATATACCATGTTCAAGACTCTTCCATTTCTCTAAACCCACCTGCTGCATTCTTGGGTCCTCTCATTGCCCAGAACAAAATCCCTAAGGACTTGCGTGGTTCCTTTCCTTGCAATAGTCCAGACGAAGCTATCTTAGCTTCATTACCTTCACTCCCTATTCATGCATTTAAAAAGGGTGATAGGATTTTTAGGATGCCCCCTGATACCAAATTTGATGCTTACATTAGTTGGCTTGATCGAGTCCAAGCCGAAAACCATGATGTGTGGGAAAAGGTTGGAATCTTCGAGTTTATTCAGCTTTCCTGCCATCTCAAGCTAGTAGATTTTTCTCTGATATGGGCATCGGCCTTCTTCTGGAATAAAACCACCAACAATTTCTATTTTCCATATAGAATGATGGGTCCAACCCTCTTCGACATTCAGCTATTACAGGGCTTCGTCTAGATGACCCTGCTATGCACTCTAGTGTCGAAGTCAAAAGACAAATTGATGTTTATGTCCCAAAATGCTCTTTCTCCAAATATATAACAGATTTTAGAGGCGGAGACAAAGAACCTGTGACAGACACTGAGCATGTAGCTTTTTTATTTCTTTGCCTGTGTGCTTATGTCTTCTGTAGCAAGTCCGCTACTTTAATTGCGTCTTATGTTCCTCTTGCCAATCTTCTTGCTACTGAAAAGAGGGTAGCATTAGGCCAATGCGTTCTGGCCAATCTCTATAACAGTATGAGCATGCTAGTTAACACTGTCAGATCCAAGAAAAAGAAAACTAACATAGAAGGTCCTCTTTGACTTCTCCAATTGTGGTTGCATGCTGTCTTGGAACGTCGTTTGTCTTATAAGGCTCCTACGGACTTGTCAATTGACACTTATGGCTCTTTTCTTTGTTATATCTCTGCTGAGTCTGCGTCAAAAGATGAGATTGCCAATTTCAAGTTTTACTTCAAGATTTTTCATTCTTTTTCATCCACATCCTCAAAAGTCAATTTTACCCCTTTTGTTGAACAAAAGTATGGTCCAGAGTGGTTTACCAAGCTGAGTTCCACTATATCCGAGTCCAATGAATCAATCTGGGACAATTTCCTTTGTCAAAGAGTCATTTTTGTCGATGGTCCTAGTTTTAAAGCCCATCGAATATACCTCCATTTACCCACCACCACTGCTTGTCAGCTTGGTTTTTGTCAATCTATTCCTGCTCCTTACTCATCAAACCCTGATGAACACTTCATCAATGCCAAGGCCCGACATTATGGCCATCAGTGACGAAGATAAGGCTCGTAGGGTTTTTTTACAGCTTGTTCTATTTCCTATCTTTCATGGAGAAACTCAAAGCTTTCTTGACTGGTGGAATGATTATTATTCCAATTATCATCCAAGTCTAAAAGTTTGTTGGAGTCGTATTGAAGACGCTGCTGGTAATGGTGATGATTCTTCGATGCAGGAACAGGATCCGACATTAAAAACTCAAGGTGAACATTGGGAAGAAATTTGAACTTTTGAGAAATTTTACAAAATCAAGTGGAATCCCATGAGACCATATGATATGGTTCATCATGTCAATAGTGTTTTAACTAAAGCCAAAAGGAAGCATGATAATAAGGAATCTAAAAGGCTTGCCAAATATCGGGAAATACCAAATATGACCAAAGAATATTTTGACAACTTAAAGTCTCATTTTCCTGATCCTGTGCCTATTCCTTGTGCCCTTTTTGGTTTAGTTGATTCACATCCAGGAAAGCCGACGAAGGGAGGTAACTTCATCTTTTTTAGAAAGCATAAGTGCTTATATTGACCCTTTTGAAAAGTCAAATCCAGTTACCTTCACTCGTCGGTTTCTCCAACCTAATGACGACTTTATATTCCTTTCGGAATACTAACTTATAACCCAGGAACTTATCTGTCAAACAAGTATCTAGTTTCTTTTCTTCTTCACTGACAGTCAACTTATTCATGTTTTTATTGACAGTTGTTCCTCTTGACAAACCACTTCCTGGTAAATCCAAGGCAAACGTGTCAGCAGAAGAAATATTTGAAGATGACGATGACGAAGATGCTGATGTGATTCCTATGAAGGCCAAGCCTACCAAGAAAGGATTACGGTCAACCAAAGCTTCTGTCCCTAAGCATCATACAGTTAAAGGGGTCAAGAAAAGAAAAAGGAAAGCTCCTGTTTCTGACTCTCCTTCCAAAAATTTAAAATATGTCAAAAGTTCTTCAATATGACCAGATTCTAACGCTGCCAAGGTTAAAACTCCATCCAAAGCACAAGACATTATTGCTGGCTCATCCAACAATTCTCATTCTGACCAATCCAAGGTAAAATTTTGACTCTTGTGATCGGTCCATCAGATTATATCTACTTGTTCATAATCTCTCATTTTCACTTTGACAGAAAAAGAATATTACCCAGCCTATTCAAGAAACAAAGAAGACAGGCGTGGACATCGACTTGATGTCTTCGGACTCCAACATGGTATTTTTCTCACCTTGTCACCTTGTTTTTATCTTACATCTATATCTCATTTCTATTTCTCATATTAGGAACAAACCCATCAAATTGAAGACTCGATGACCATCTGGGAAATTGTCAGCAAAACTGTTGAACCAGTACAACAACTTGATCCAGAGGTACAAGTCATTTTGCTGACTATCCCCTTTTATTCAATTATTTTAATTCTGACTTATTCATTTTCTTTTCTTTTTCAGGTTGAAGGAAACTTAGAGAGCATGGCTCCTGAAGGTGAGGCTTTGACAGAAAATATTCTAAATCCTAAATCTAATCAGGAAATCCCCCTAGTCCTCAACAACACATTTCAACCACTCCAACTCCTGTAGCCGACAAACCAATTGAAGCTACTATCATGATTGAGATCCCGAATGAAGATATTGACATGGAGGCTTTGTTGGCAGAATCAATTCCTATTACTCTTCCTCCACCTCCAGTTAGACTTCCAACCACTAAGTCTCATGAACCCAAGCCTGCACTTCATTTCAACACTTGGATCAACATGCTAGCAGAGGTTAGCCGGAAAGAATCTACATTTTATGCCAACTCTTCGTCAACCCAACATGATTCCAACAACTCTCGAGTCGTCAATCTTATGCATGACTTGAAACCTCTTCTTGACAACTCTTTTAACACTCTTTACTCTGATGTCAACATCCAACAAGAGCTGTCAAGACTGATTAAAGAAATTATTCCTCTTCATTCCAACCTTCCTCTGTCTAGCCGCACCCATTTTCTTTCAATCCACAAATTTTGGGAACGGTTCTCCGACAAGTTAGAGAAAATGACCTCTGTCATTCCCTCCTATGAAGAGGAAGAAAAGATTAAGGACAATATCTTGGCCAAGTTCCAAGATCTAGAGACTTCATAACATAAAGAATTTGAACTCATCTTGACAGGAACTCAAACCAAAGAATCCCTCCTGGAATATCGTAAGAGGTTGTTGGCAGAGATTGAATTGACGGATAGAAAATGTGCCAAGTTTGACAAGGCTCTGGAGAAGAGTAGATACAAGGTCAAAGCCATTGATGACGAATCTGTACAACTTGGTCAAAAAGCTGAAACCGTAGTTGGCAAACTTCGTGCCTTACAGTCTGCATATGATGCTGCAGTTGCCAACAAAGCTAATCTCACATTTGCATGGGATCAATTGTCTCTCGACATTGGCTTAGACAAGAATTATTGGTTATAATTTTCTTTCTGTCAGTCAAATTCTGTAAGTCTGACACTTATTTTGTTGTCTATTCAATGAGAATGACTCTTGGTTTATTCACACGTTTATTCATCGTTTAATTTAACTGTGTGTTCCAATGAATTTCGTAATTCATCCTTGTGAAATTATAATTAATGTTGCGATGAGTTTCAAAACATCAGAAAATCCTTTGCATTTAATTTCTTGTATCTTCCAGCTAGTTATAAATAATAAGGTTTATAACTCCTAACATTTATACACTTGAATATCATTACTTCAAGCAAAATATGCTCCCATCAGAAACAAACTTTTCTTTATTTTTCTAGCTTCCTCCATGGGAGTCTGACCTTATAACCTTTAAACCCCAGACTCATAGTCTTTGTCTTGATCGTCATTTTCCACCTGAAGGTCAGTAACCAACGTAATGTGTGCAGTGGAGGTCAGCAACCAACGTAATAGCTAGAGCTGACCTCGCTGCACATCCGGGGAGAAGCCAATCTGGAAACAGAACCAATTTACCTTGTTCTTGTTCCATCATCTTCATCCCGGTGGATGGCTGTTTTCTTTTGGTATCAGCTTTACTGCACCAATAGCAACCACATCCTTCTGGGTGAAATGATTGTGAGATCTACTCATGACCGCTTCTCTCCCTATACCTCTGCGCACTCTCGTCATATGAAGTAGATGAAATCTCATCAAGTGGGATTGAAGCCTCAACAAATTGGGTTACATTGCTGCATTGTCGAAGAGCGAAAGACAAAAGTCTGTCGAACTTATCAGAGTCTTGGACTCTTAGTTATTTTTAGGAATAAATTAGCTTTGATTGACAATTTGTACTTTTGACAGTATATGACTGTATTGCCAATTTAGTGAATAAAAATTTTCATTTCTTTTCACTTGTTGTCAATCTTTACTTCCAGCATTGTCGTTTTATATTCCTTCAAATACTTGCCATTAATCGATTATATTCTTAGGCCTGTATTGACATCGACAAGTGCATAAGCATTTCCAGAAAATGCTTTAGAAATTTTAAATGGTCCTTCCCACTTTGGTGACCACTTGCCATATTCTCGACAGCTTTTATCCATGGGCAAAATGACCTTCCACACTAAATCATTCATTTTTAAATGATTTAAACTTAACTCGACTATCATAGAATTTTGCAATTTTTTCTTTCTGTTGAATCAAATTTTCCAATGCAATCAATCTTTCATCACTTAATTCGTCCAATTCATCCAACATTGCATTCCAATATTGGTCGACAGGCAAGTCATCTTGCCTTTGAATACGAGTTGATTGAAGATTGATTTCGACATGCAATACAGGATCATGTCCATATACTAACCTGTATGGTGAGGTCCCTGTCGACTGCCTGGGTGAATTTCTATATGCCCACAGTATTTGGTCAAGAGTGGTATGCCAGTTCTTAGGTTGTCGACCCACATGCTTTTTAATAAGACTAATAATAATCTTATTTATGACCTCAACTTGGCCATTAGCTTGTGCATAGTACGGAGTAGATGTAAGCATCTTTATCTGTCTAGAGCTGGCATATTCTATGATTTTCTTTCCGGTAAAAACCAACCCTTGATCAGTTGTCAAGGTTTGTAGTATTCCAAACCAACAAACAATGTGATTTTCAATAAAATCAATTACATCTTGTTGGGTGACTGCTTTGAGGCAAACTTCTTCTGCTCATTTGGTAAAATAATCAACTCAAACTAAAATGAATTGATATTCTTTCGATGAAGAAGGATATATTTGGCCAATTAAATCTAAAGCCTATCCTCTGAATGGCCAAGGTTTGACAATAGAATGTAACTCACTGGTTGGGACATTTTGTATATGACCATGTTTCTGACATTGCTCACAAGACTTGGCAAACAAAATACAGTCCCTAACCATAGTTGGCCAATAATACAAACTTTGTCGGAGCACCCACTTCATTTTCTCCCCGGCCTGGTGGGTCCCATATATGCCTTCATGGACCTCTGACAAAGCCAAATAAGCATCTTGCTCACTCAGGCACTTGTGTAAAGTTCCATCGACATACCTTCTATGCAATAATCCACTCTGCATAGTATAATTCAATGCTTTATATTTTATCTTTCTATCTGCATTCTGACTTGGGTTTTCCAAATACTTAATTATGGGCAATCTCCAGTCATTAGACATAATTACATTATTGATCAAGACATCTCTTTCTTCCAGTGGATATAATAATTCTCTAATCTCCATTAATCCTGACAAAGTCTTTTGAGATATCTTGTACCCTGAAGCTATTTGAGCTAACTCATTGGCCTATTGATTCAGTTCTCTGGGGATATATTTGACAATTACATCATCGAATTTTCTCATCAACTTACTTGCTATGATACAATATATTGTCAAGTTATAACTGACACATTTGTATTCTTGAGTAAGTTGTTTAATAACCAACTGAGAATCCCCAAATATCTGCACATTTTGTGCTTTCATTTCTACTAGTATCTTTAATACAACAATTAAAGCTTCATACTCAGCTTCATTGTTAGAACATGGATACTTAAGTTCAAACATGGACTTGGTGGGGGTTCCTTGTGGAGTCACAATTAAGACACCTACTCCACTACCTCCTTGATGCCTTGACCCATCAAAGTAGAGTTTCCAAGGCTGTAAACTGACAAAATTTATTTCTGGTACATCCAATCATGGATGTTCTACTAAGAAATCAGCAACTGCCTGTCCTTTGACAGCTTTTGCTGGCACGTATTGTAAAGAATATTCTGACAAAACAATAGTCCATTTACCAATACGTCCATTAAGGATTGGTTTTGACAACATATACTTTATTACATCAGTTTTGGAAATAACCAACACATTACAAGGCATCATATAATATTTAAGATTAGTACATGAAAAATACAATGCTAGACATAATTTCTCTATAGCACTATATCTTTTCTCAGCAACATTGAGGACTCTGCTTAGATAATACACGGCTCTTTCGACATTGTCATCGTCATCCTGGGCCAAGAGACATCCTATAGTATCTTCAGATGCTGATATGTACAACTTCAACGGTCGATGAGGCACTGCTGGCATCATGACTGGTGGATTGACTAGGTATTGCTTGATCTGGTCAAAAGCCTCTTGGTGACAAGATTCCCACACGAAGCTCTGTTCCGCTTTCAATTTGACCAATGGTGCAAATACCCTTGTTCTTCCCGACAAATTTGATATAAATCTCCTCAGAAAGTTGACATTTCCTAAGAACGACTACAATTCCTTCTTATTTGTAGGTGTTGCAGCTTCCATGACTGTTTTAGCTTTATTCTTGTCCACCTCAATCCCTTTTTTATGAACTAAAAAGCCTAAGAACTTGGCAGTCGACACTCCAAAACTGCACTTTTCAGGGTACATTTTGAGGTTGTGTCTTCTCATTCTTTCAAACCCTTACTTCAGGTGTTATAAGTGGTCATCTTTAGTTTTAGATTTGACAACCACATCATCAATGTATACCTCTATAAATTTTCCAATTACATTATGGAAGATGGTGTTCATTGCTGGTTGATAGGTGGCTCCTGCATTCTTTAAACCGAAAGGCATGACAATCCATTCATATGTCCCAATTGCTCCTGGACACTTGAAGGCAGTCTTTGACACGTATTCTTCGGCTATAAAGATTGATTATAACCTGCATGGCCATCCATACAACTTAGAATTTCATTTCCTGATGTTGAGTCGACAAGCATGTCGGCTATTGACATCGGATATTCATCATTAGTGGTAGCAGTGTTTAGATTTCTAAAATCTATGCATACCCTAATTTTGCCATTCTTTTTAATGACAGGAACTACATTAGAAAGCCAGTCGACATACCTGGTTGTTCGAATGAACTTTGCTTTGAGTAGTCTCTCTACTTCCTCTTTAATTTTATGCACCACTTCCGAAGCAAATCTCCTGCTTGCTTGTTTGATAGGTTTTCAATCTTCCCTGAGTGGTAACCGGTGTTCGACAAGATCCCTGCTTAAACCAGGCATTTCATCGTAGTCCCATGCGAAGCAATCTTTGTATTCTGTGATTAATCTAACAAGTTTTTGTTTATAATCCTCTAGCAGAAATGCACTCACAAAGATAGGTCTTTTCTTGGTCTCAGTGCCTAAGTTTATCTCCTCCAGGGGATCCTCAACTTCCACATTTTGTTTCATTTCGGCTCCCTTTTCGAAACCTAAGTGGTCGTCATCAATTATACAATCTGCTAACACACTCTCTGAAGTGTGTACTTCCTTGTCGGCTAGATAAACCGACAATCTCCTCGATTGTATTTCAAGACTCATTGTCGAAATTTGACCGAGTTTTGTCGTCCTCGTCCTTTATCTTAACATCGAATTGACTGAGAAGGCTTGCTTCCAAAGCATCCTTGTCAATAACCCATTCGTTTGTAGTTATAGGTTTGACATTTTGTGCGTACACCTTGAAATCAACATGTAGTTGCTGAGCATAGCAAGCGCTATCATCTGCTTCAACTATTTCTACCTAATCTTGTGCATTCCACAAGATCACTTTCTGATGCACCATTGACAGGATTGCTCCTACTGCATGAATCCAATCGCTTCCAAGTAATAAATTGTAGCTTGACTTGGCGGGGATTATCACAAACAGTGTCATCCTTTCGACAGTGCCAACTTGAATATTCAACAGGATGACGCCATCTGACGGAGACATCTTGCCACTGAAATCAATGACAACCATATCTGTTGGGATTAAATCCGACTGATCCTTCCCGAGCTTTTTGAACATTGTTCTTGGCATCATATTCACAGCGGCTCCTCCGTCAATTAAAACCCTACTGGTAGGTCTTCCATCTATTATGGCCTTTACATGCAATGGCCTTAAATGGTTCATCTAATCGTCTGTAGGTTTCTCCAATTGGGCCACATTATCAAACACAGTGAACAAGTTTTCTTGAACATACATCAAAAAATCGCCTAGATCTTTATCATTGTTGACAACATCTTCACTGTCGGAGAAATCAATTTCGAGATATCCCTCATATTCTGCTGGAATGAATGAAATCAATCCTATCTTCATTTTCATCCCTGGTTCCAGTATGACTTCATTCTCTGGATCCTCATCCAAGAATGCACCTCCAACCATTCCGCCATGATTTTTTCTTAAATCATTCTCATCATCTGATCCTGACCTATCTAACAAAGGTCGGACTATTCATGCATTGCAATTATCCAGTGCCTCGATGATATCAGCTAGATCTTCATTCTGGCTATCCATATCCATGTCTTTACTGATGTTTATATCATCATTTGGATCATCCAGTGCTTCTATGACAGCATCGAAAGACAAATCTTCCTTGTTTAGGTCACATTCAAGCTTGAACTTTGCCAACTGTTGTTGTTCCATTCTTGCCTCAAACTCCTTCTCGAGTCCTGCAACCCTTTCCATGTCTACCAGACCGAAAGGCAATTTGCCTGTGGATTTTTTTGGTGGTGATTCCAGCTCCAAGGCCTTCTTCTTCTCTACATAAACCTGTGAGATAGGCTTACTCTGCCTGACTTGATTAACAGGCACCATCGCGTCAACTTCCATTGGATGAGTCTCTTTCACGCTTTTCATTTTGACATCTCCACTCTTGTCAGCTATGTCGTCAGCCACTGCAACCAAACAACCAGTATCCTGTTAAGGCAATTCCTTTATGGTGATGCCCCCTTGCTTGGCAAGCTTCTTCTTTTGAGCCTGTTGAAGCCTCTGTAGCCTCCTCTTTTGACTCTTAGATATGACCGGCTGACTTGAAGGTCCTGACAAACCAGGTCTTGTCATCTTAGTGTGAGAACCTGCCTTGATTATTACCATCACGAGACTCAGTTTTGTCTAGTGGGTGATATGGTGGCGTTTTCTGCCCCTTGGCCATCTTGGCTGCAACATCGTCGTAAAATTCTTCACATCTTGGGAAAACCTTAAATATACCGCCAGATTTCTTGTGTGTCATGAAATTGACAAGCGGATAGATATCAAATGAACCCGTCAAGTCCATCTGAATATTCCGTCCATCTATTATATTGACCATGCCTATTCCCATAGGGACTTGGCGGTCAGTTTTGTTAACTTCAGGACCGAATGGTTCTGTGTCAACCTTCATGTCTGGTTTCTTGTCTGAAAATTTTAGTCTTCCTTCTGCCAAACCTTTCTTAATGATGTCCCTGAAATGCATCCAGTCATTAGTTACATGACCAAAAGTATTATGAAATTTACAGTACTTCCGATCCTTAATTTCATGGGCTTTCAGTAGCCTATGATCATCTGCCAACTTTAACTGCTTATCTTTGAGTAATATATCAAATATTTGGTCGGCTTTGGTCACATCAAATGTATACACTTTCTTATTGATGAAAGGAATCCTTTCTCTGGCCCTTGCAGGCCTCAAAAGGCTTGGCATGTATAAGGTGGACCATTTTTTAATTCGACATAATCTACCTCATATTCCTCAAAATCATTGCCTTCTTCGTCGGAATCACTACATCCGACAAAATTAATCTTTTCTCTTTTGAGGAATTTCCTTTGCTTGAAAACCTTTTCGGCCTTCAGTTGTTCAATTTGTCGGACTTTGTCACCCAACTGGGCAAGATCAATTAGGTGTTGGTTGACCAATTTCTTCCTAATGTAATAATCTAGACCCCCGGCAGCAATCTTCACTATTTCTGCCTCAGGGATGGGGGTTAAGTAACGACTCCTCATTTGACGGAATCAGGCAAGGTAATCATCGACAGACTCGTTATTCATTCTTTTAATGCCAAATAAGTCTGTCAACCCAATTTTTAGGTCACCCCTAAAGAATTGATCATGAAAACTCCTCTCTAATAGATTACAGGAATGTATGGAATTAGGTCTCATGGTTGAAAACCAAGAAAAAACATTCTTAGTTAATGAACTAGGAAAGAACTTCATTTTTTGTCCCTCCTTTAAAGCCAAGTCTCCTAATTCAATCTTATATCGGGCAATGTGCTCGATAGTTGACTCTTTGCTTTCCCCCGAGAATTTTGACAATTTGTGTATTTTGTATCCTCGAGGCATTTCTGTCTGTTGGACCTAATTAGGAAATGCCAATGCAAAAAATGGTTGCTTGGCATAACCTATATTAAAACCAAACCTGTTCAATGCTTGTTCGACAACTTGGTTAACATTCTGGTTTAGAACATTTTTATGAAGCGCTCCAAGAGCACCCTGGTTTATGACAAAGTCTTCGTCTTCATCTGGTTGTAGAATATGTACATTTCCACGTCTCAAAGGGACTCGACGATGGGGCTGTGGCCGCTCGTCATCTTGTTCGGATCCGTCAAGTTGGATAACTTGTGGTTGTTCAACCTGTGGTTGGTTATTATGACCTTGGTTGACATTCCTATTGACATTTCTATTGGGATTTCTATTGGCATTTTGGTTATCGTTTAGGACTAACACGTCCAAGGCTCTATTTAACCTACGTATCTCATTTGCCAATGTCAAGCATGCATTATTCGTGTTTTCTATTAATGGCGTAATCATTATACCCATTTACTGAGTAAATGTATTCACCATGTCAAAGTTACTAGAATCAATTTGTTGTCGAACATTGGCTAATGTAGCCTCTAACAGCCCAACAATATTTTGAGGGGGTTGTCTAAGTGGGGATACTTGTGGCCTTACTACTGGATGCTCTTGTCGAGTATGGGTCACTACCATTGACCCGGTTATCCCATTCGCTTGATTGGCGATTTTCCCCCAGTCGACGGTCCTGCCTGTTCAGATGCATGGGCGATCATCGTTACTCGATTTGGATATGGTATGTAGGCAAATGGGGTATTTAGGTTGACAGTGGTCGAACCATAAGGCATTCCATACAAAGGTTGTGGCAGAGGTTGTGTAGTCCCTCTTGGGTTTGAATTCACAACACTCCGTGGAGACAATCTGGTAGTTGGTGGATTTATGTGTTGTAAAACTGGGGAAGTTGGTGACGGGAGTGTTCCTTCGCCAACTTCGTCGAATCTATTGACAACTTGAGCATAGGAAACGCCTCTTCTCACAACTAAACTATTCGTTCTATTATTTCCTACATTAGTAGCGTTAGCCATGGTTGCAGGAATATTGTCAACTGGTTCAACCGTGGTTACAGGATTAGCATCCACCATTGACACAACGGCGTTAGTGTTGACTACGCCTGCATTACTTGCACTACTCATATTCAGAGTTTTGGGAATTGGATGATGTTTGAATCACTCTCCCACTCCGTAGACGCATACATTAAATTTGTATGTCAGAATTGTGATACTGTACGAGTTACTCTAAACCCGTCCCACTGAACGTGCCAATTTGTTAACGTGGTTTTTTGGTTCTTGACCAAAATTCCTTCGTGACAGATAATTGAAGATCAAACGAGTGTGGGACCTACGAGTTATGTGGTAATCTCGTCAGAAATGTGCTATTTTGAAAGTAATGTCTGCCAAGTACAAATTTGACAATTTTAGTCAAATTAGGAATTACTGGCAAAGACTTAGTGCTAAGACAAGTATATAAGTTTGAAAGTGGTGTACAGATTATTGTCAATAATGAAACTACTTGTATTTGAAAAGATAAGTTTGAAGTTTAAAAGAAGAAAGTAGTTTCTATGTTAGAAAATAACTTCCTAATTACACTGAGTAACTAATAAAAAGAACAGAAGTTTAAAAGAAAAGTTAAGTAAAGTAGAATCTAAGTAATACTACTTGCAAAAAGTGAATGAATTTAAAAGAAGAACATAAAAGAATTGTTGGATATAAGTTAGAATAAATGAAGAACTTGAATAAAAGAGATGAAAATGGTATTAAATTTTGCCATAATATTGAAATAAGAAGGATGAAAGGAATACTTAAATGTTATCCGTCAACCTGCTGTGTGATCGAGATGTGTAGGATGTGTATCAAGTAACTGACCTTTATTACATTGTAATAACTAGTATTTATAGGCAAATAAAATAACTACCTAGTAGTAACCCCCTATCTAAATGACTGCCACATGTCATTGGCAGTTCTCTTAGGCTTTACATTTAAACTGCTTGTCAAACAATTCCAATAACTACTCAATGTCTTGAACCGCTCCATGTCAACTAGCTTGTCTTCGACAGTATTAACTGCTTGACAACTTGTCTTGACTATATTGTCGATTTTGAGACTTGGTAATTTTTTCTCTTTCCATATCTTTGACAATTCTCCCATGAATTTCGTCAAAAAGACTACTTGTCAATCTATCTTTTCGTCGACATGTACACTTTCTTGTTAACTAAGTATTTTTGACACTTAGAAAATAACATCATTTACTTTAATTCCTCCATCATCCTGTCGGAATTATTTCTGTCAAGAATTTGAAATTCTTCCACTAACACCTTCCTATTTCAATTTTCACATAGTTGTCTACAACATATTGTTGTAGAAGTCGTCCTGCTTTTAGCGATATGGAATTATCGTTGGGACGAATTTACGATCCATTAAGATTTGTATGATTATTGAATATTAATTTTTAGACAAATTTATTTTTATATCACTTTAAAAATTACAATATGTACCTGTAGCATTTAACTGTAAAATTCTCGACATGTTATAATTTGCCCGTTATGATTTGTGATTTCCATGTCTCATCCAAACGTTCCATAAGGAAACATTAGAGGATACTATAATGTATCATAGTATCCGTCAGTTTCTCGAACATTTTCAAGATATCCAGAATGACTCATCACATTGATATCCCTTCCACGTGCCATTGAATCCATGTCTCTACCAACAATAATTGCTGCGACTTGGGATGAAGTTGGGAGATTATATTGTGGTTGATTAGCGGGGCGTTCTTTAATGAGTAGATGATGTATGTGAAACATGTATATATTTTCACATTAGTTAGCATTTAATTGTTGTATTTTCTAACATAGTTTTTGGTAATTTTTGGCCTGAGGTATTATACAATTCTATGTTGTAAACTGTTTCAATAAATTGCAACAATTAAAATATGCAATATAGCAATTTCACATGATTGAGTAATTGCCAACACTTTCAAGTCTCAACTGCAACCACTATTTCAAAACGCGATAGGGGAGAAATAGGCCAGACATAGCAGTATCATAATATGAAACACAGCTCGTCCATGAGATCAATCTTGTCTCAATCAGGATAAAAAGAACCCTATATGATCCTTGTGTGGAATTGGCAGAGTTCAGATATGATATTATTACCCTAAATTATGAAATTATGATTCTGATATACCAACCAAGGTTGCAGGAAATATTTTCACTTGCAAAGCTCGATGTTGAACAATGTACGATGCACCAGAATTGTATTCGTTACTGAGTATATAAATAAGAAAATCAAATCAAATGATTTATTTAATGCAAAGTATACAACTCATATAAGCATCAATAACATGAATACCTTGTAAATAGTTCTAAAAACACATCATCCTATCTTATTGCTTGAATGATAATTATCAGTTGCCTCTGTTAGGAAATGCTGGGGACTGCTCTGCAGTTTGGGAGTGTTCATGGTGAACGGTTTTACATTCCGGTAAAGCAAGGAAAAATCAAAATAATTGCAAACAAGCTCAGAACCAAGAGTGATGAAACTTTGAGTGCAGATTCAGCTCCAAAACAAAGCTTGTTGCTTCTCATAATAGGAACCCCGATGAATCTTCATACTCTTTGAACATAACATCTTCTTGCACCGTTAATCTGAATCTGGGAAGGTTTTTTTATGCTTCCAGTGGATGGCGGTCGGAGCTTGGTGGGATAATAAGGGATGAAGGACAAAGTTGTATTTTTATCTTTTTTATTTATCATTTCAACAATTATTTACATTTAATCTGAATCATTGATTACTATATTAACATATCCGATGGATATTTCAAATGCTCCACTCATGAATCATGTGTCAAAATGGTTCATTCTAACCGTTACCCTTGGAATTGGAGAAATAGAAAGTATAAATTTTTTAAATTGAGAGGAGAAAGAAACCAAACATTAATTATAAGGAGAGGGGATAATTATAAAATTTTAAATTAAAAAATATAAATTATATCAATACTCATTCATTTAAGTAATTTGTTTAAAAGAGGATGTTAAGTTTTTAATCAAAATAAAAAGATACATGTTGTTAAAATGCTTCTTCATAAAAATTAAAAACTAATGGATGTATTATAACATTCCTCTTATATATTATATATATAATATCCGGTGTTTGTTATTTATTATTTATAAAAGACGCAGGCAGGGTAAGCGAAGGGTGTGGGGGAATGAAGTCAGGGATGTATGATCCGTACGAGCGGGTGAAAGGAGGAAGATTAGCATTCAAAGGAGGAGACCTGGCCACTCGCATTGAGAAGAAGAGTAAGAAGAAGAGAAAGAAGAAGAATAAGAAGGAGGATGACATTAGTAATAACCCTAACCTCGAAGACCAAGGTGATGATGAAATTGAAACCCCCCAAATCTCCGTCACCACCGAGATCGAGGGTGAGGGTGAGGCATCATCAGGATCAGCATACACGATTGACGCTGCTAAGCGAATGAAGTACGAACAGCTGTTCCCAGTGGAGGCCAAGAAGTTCGGTTACCAACCCAAAGCCGATTTCAAGTCCGTTGAGGATGCCCTCGATGATCGGGTCAAGAAGAAGGCTGATCGTTACTGTAAATGATGATCCATCTCTCTCTACTCTACTGTAAGCCAACCAACCATTTCTCTTTTATCTTCTAATTCAATTCAATCATTAGCTCTGCCCTTTTTCTCTTTTAGTTAGGGTTCCATTCCATACCCACTCTCGAAATTAAAATGAGATGAGATGACCATCTACTAATATAATCTAATCAATTTCAGACCCATATAAATAAGCACAGGAATGCGTTCAAAGTGTTGCCCTTTATGCTTAAGCTCATCTGCTATAATTAGAGACAATGTTTCTTGACTTTCCTCATACCCCAGCAAAAGCAATTGAGAGCAAGAGCCAGAGCCAGATAGATAGTTAGATAGATAGACTTTAGTTCTTTTATTTGAGGAACGGGGAGGGCAGGGAAATGAATGGGAGCAATGATATGAGGGGATTTGAAGGAAAGGAGAATGAATTTAAATTATTTTAAATAATTTTGACAACATTACAAGGATATAAAAATAAACTGATTTGAAAATCTCTCCCACCCCTTGTGTAAATTGCGCTAGTTACTGATAAAAACTACTTGGATGATATCCTATACAGAATATCTAAATATGCTTGTTTTCCTGAGAACCTATACGTCTACCTGCCCTACAGTCTTAGATTTTTATAAATAAAAACACTTCATTTTCAGCTATTTATTTTTTGTTTACTGTAGGTACTGGAGCAATGGAGTGGTTGAGCATGCGGCCAATATACGGTGTTGTAATGTGTTCTGTTTCGTTATTTGTGTACATGTTAGACCTTTGAACATTTTGGATGAATCAATATTATGCTACATTAAAACTATGTGTACTTAATCTTTGTCTCAGACATTTTAACTTGTTAAAATCGTGTAAATCAGGTTATGTTATAGTCTTTTTTTTTTTAAAAAAAAAATAGTCAACAGAATTATACATATAACATATTCAATATGTCAAAATTTGGATGGAAGATCTATGAAGTTTCATGCATAGTTGGACCATCCCCCGTTAGAAAACTGATGGACCGAGGAGGGGGGCGTAGGCGGGAGTGGGAGTGGAGGGATGCCCACGGTGGTGTCAATATGATGAAGGAAACGGACATGGCCAGATAGGGGAAGATGGGGAGGAATAATTGAGTGTGGAGGATCTATGATATTGTCATGGAGATAATCAATTAATGGTGGATAATGCTCTCTCATGGTGAGAGACTTGCTATGATCTCTCATCCTAGAACTCGCCTTAAAGAAAATCAATCTTATCTAACAGTAATCAAGCATACTTATTTTTTTTATTTTATTAAAATCATGTTTGAAAAGAGGCCAACACAATTCTAGGTAACATGTAGCTTATTTATAATGTGAATGTGATGCATGATTATAACTTCAAATTATTGTTCAATTTTTTTTAGAAACACGAATTATTGTTCAAATTAAGCGTATGGAATTATTTAAATGTCATTTGATATGGGGTACTCGAATTTGTTCACTATGCATGAGACTAAATTAATCGTGTTCAATTGGACTATGATATAATTGCGGTTAATAAATCTATTTTTTATTTAAAATATCCTCTCACCTATCAGGTGAAAGACTACTGCCTAACTTTTTTTTTTTTACTTCTCATCTCCTTAAAAGGAGAAGTTAGGCCAGAAAGCTCTTTTTTTTTAATAAAAATAACTTATCTATAAAGAACAAAAATAACAAATAAGAATGTGCTTGGGAAAGATAAAAAAAATATTATGATAATAATCGATTAGGGTAATCGATTATTGTAAAAATCGATTATAATCAGAATCCGTTTTTGTTTGGATATGTTTGTTGAAAAGTGATTTTAAAATAATTTATTTTATTTGTTTACATAATAAATTACGAAAATGGTTATGGAGATATTTGTTTTTATTAATAATATTTGATATTGTTTAACATTATTGTAAAAAAAAAGAAGATATTTTTTACATTATAACTTGACTATTTTTTTTTATATCTCGTCATCAATTTTTTTTATTTATAAAAAATGAATACAATTTATTATATTTTTTTTATGATTATGAAAACATGTAAAAATATAATTTTTTTAGATTAAGAAATTCGTGATTAAGAAAGAAAGCTACTCTGACTAGCTTTTTTTTAGCTTGTATGGAGCTTTTTCCTCTTTGATACCTTTTGATTCCTAGCTTTGTCCATTTTTTCTTTTCTTTTTGTCCTCTTTCTTTTTCCAGCTGTTAGGTGACCTTCCATCTCACACTCCGGGCTTCCACCGTTTCTCTTTCCCATGACTCCTCCCTGTGATGGAATTTGGATCTTAGGGAGGAAAATCCGAAAAACCCAATACTCGGTGCAGGGAGCTCAATGGGGGAATAAGCTCCGTTACAGTAGAGTGCGTGTGTAGAGAAATTCAGAGATTCAGAGAGAGAGGAGAGTAGGTTTGTTGTGAAAATGATCATGCTGATTTCATTTGCCACTTGGGCTTGCTATAAAGCACTGGTAGTTACAATAGAACATTCTAACAAATTCCCTTACCTGAGGACACCTCAGCAAATACAAAACAGAAAGCATAAATGCTGAACCTTCCTAAAAAACGTGAATGATGTGGTCATCACATGAAAATATATCATAAAGTAAAAATAGGGAAAATAAACCATAGAGCAAAGCATAAATGCTGTTTACAGTATGCAATTACTGTAACACTCCCCTCCGCCGTTTCTCTCTCCCATGACTCCATCTCACTCCCTATTGCGTGGACGATGATTAATGGGGGGAGAGAGACTATTGAGGTGGGCATGGAGCATGGAAAATTGGAGGTAAAGAAGCATGGAACAAATAGGCCTTGTAGCCCCGCCAGTGCCATGATTGTTCTAAGTTAAAACTGCTGCGTCTTAGGAACCCACAAGTAGTTTGAGCTTTAAAATAGCTCATGAAAATGTCACATGAAATAAAAAATAAAATATGAAGCATATGGAGGGTTTCTGAAACGTCGTGGTGGTGGACTGTGCTGGTGAACAGCTCCTGTAAATAAAAATAAAATAAACAGCTCTAAATACATGGAAATTTAATAATTTATTGACAGTTGTAACTTGTACTGTTCCAATTAGATACCAATGCACAGCAGGAAAAATAGCAAAATAATAGACTACATAGCAGTGCAGGGAAGTCCTCACCAGACTGCATGGCTTTTTCATTGATTTATGATGGTATGCAGATATGGTTAATAAGGATCTTTTCAAGTTGAAATTTTCATCTTGTACGCAAATCCATATCGCGGTAGATGTGCCATTTTTTGAATCTCTGATCTCCATTTAAAACAGGTCTAAGTCGAGGAGCAGTAGTGCAACTCAGACAACAACATCCTCTTAAATCTTTGACACATTTTCTGCAGCATCTGTAAGGCAAAGTTTAATTGCATGAAATGTATGAATTTTTTGTACAATTGAGAGCAAGATGAATATTGCCAAAGGTAAAAAGGCTGGATAAGTTTGTTAAAAAGAAGACAAACACAACAGAGAAAGGAATCTTACAGAAAAAGTAAATTACAGTCAAGATTTGCACAGTTCCTGTGTCTCAATTCACTGACTTCCAAACCACATATGTAGCATTTTGCAAACTTTTCATGTCCAAAAACTTGAGTCATCTCTGCTTCAGCTGTGGCCCGGGGATAGTACACAGAAGGAGGGAGAGACAGACGGGAGTCAAATACAAATAAATTTCCTACCCATTCTGCAGGACCTTCATTCTTTAAATAGTGAGAAACACCTCCCTTCAAAGTATATAAATTCTGAAATCCCTGTTGCCTACCGTATGGCACCAAAGCAATACATCAAAATTAGCAATATGGAAAAAAATGTGACTTCAGTTCCATAGGTAAAGTACTCTTCCTAATCAAGGGAAAAAGACAGCAGGTGGGGTTGGCATACTAGTATAAAATGGCAGAGGGGCAAACTAACTTGAAGAGTCTAACATACTTTCATTGCCATTAAAAGGGATAGGTAGTTCTAGTAAACAAAGAGAAGTTAAGTGAGGTGAATAATTCTGACCTTGAAATTAGTTTTCAAAGGGTTGCTTGTATTTATGTAAGTGGTCTATTCTTTTTTAACAATGCCTTTCATATCTTCAATGTGTTTTCCGTTTTTAAAAGCAATCATGTAGTTAATTCAGGAAGTTGTTTATACACCTCTTTGCAAAAAAAAAAAATTAATATTAATTACAAAATTTCTATACTGGTGCCATTCTGTTTAGGAACTAAGACTTCTTTCTGGTCAAGATCTGTAACAAACCCCATATGATTAATGGGTGATGTATTGTAAAATATCCCTTAATTCCGAAAATAAAAGATAATGCATAAGAAACAGAAGAAAAATGAAAATTATGAAATAACAATTTACCTTAGTATTGTAGAATATACATCACAGCGAATCCCTCCAGTGCAGTACATCAATATGTTTGCTTTTTCTTTATCTACATTTGATACAGGATCTGAAGCATTGATCTAAAATGGAATATAAAAGTGGAGTACATTAATAGCCATCAAAAGAAAGATAAATCTCAAAACATGAACCAGTAATTCATTTGAGATTTCCCATCCTACGATCTAGGCAAATCCCAGTTCAGCCCTTAGCCAAACTAGAAAAACACTTCAATTGAAACCAGAATTGGCAGCTAGAACACCACACTATTGTCATAAGAAAACTTTAAAAAAGAAAAGGTTAAAATTCAACATAAGTGAACTTTGATAGCATTACTTTGCTTTAGAAGAAGAAAACAAAAACAAAAACATGAAGGCATGTTTCAGCTTATCCTGAAGGCATATTAATCTCAAATCAGTCCATATCAGGTTACTGAGGCATCAAATAAAGACCCTACCTCTTCTTGAGACAGACCAAATGAAGTGCTCCTAAAGCAGTCAACATTAGGTCGCTGAGCCCCATGGAAGTGTCCAATATCCCACTCATAACCTGATTAACAGCAATAATACTATAGTCATCCTCAGATAAATATTTTAAAATAGTACAAAAAGAAGGGCAAATGCACAAACAGATATTCAAAAACATGACTTGGAGATCTCAAAAAGGAGAAAACAAATACTATGTCAGACATGAGCCAAAATATTTACTTTAAAGATCTCTCCTTGTCAAAGAAAGTCAATCATTGGTCATATTGACTAAAGTTGATATCAACAGTCTACTCCTGTAAATTGTTGGAAAAGTTCTCCCGTAAAGACAAACTGAAGATTCAAGACCTCCCCTTCAGAGGAGTAATGTAATTGACATGAGGGACTTGCTTCAAGCACCAAACAGTCCAAAACCAGAAACCCAATCAGAATAGAACATATGAATCACACACACACACACACTGATAGGAACCAAAGATATAAAAATGGAAGAAGAATCTATTATTGACTGAAAAAGGGAAAATGTATTACAAGAGGATCTCTCCTGTAACCCCAGAGCAATGCTCTTCAGAGGAATTTGGAATTCTCTCTGCCCAGCTCAAAGCTGAAACTAATCAGAAGAAACTAATTGCCTCCCTTTCCCTTCTCACACACCTCATATACCCCTCTCACGTGTGATTTCTCTCCCTATCTCTAACAAACTTGCCAGCTCAGCTCTCACCACTCCATTTGGGCCTTTCTCTACATGGGTCCTATCAATGCCACCCTCTTCTGAAACAACCTTGTCCTCAAGGTTGGAAGTGGTTTCTATTGCCCTTCTTGCAGCTGGGAAAGACATTAATTTGCTTGAGAACCAAATAGGAACAAGCCAGTTCATGGAGCTGAAGCTAGACAGCAACTGCACCAATATGCTTGAGGACCAAATATCATTTTCTATTTTCCAATTGCAATTCCTTGGTTGATAGACTTGGGCTTGGCCCATTAGTTCAGAAAATAACCCCAGCTTGCAGATTTGCAATGGTCCTGTAAGAGCGTCCAACTTGTGGTTTCTAACATCAGTTAGGATTCCCCAAATCTTTCCTCTTACAAACTGTCATGATAATGATCAACAGTATTGTTGCAAAGAGAGCAATGTGAGCAATGAGGAGGACAATACCACAAAAAAATCATGACTTTAAGGTTGTGTTGCAAAAGCCAATAAGCAACCTTAGCTAAATTAGTAGATTTTCCAACTCCATTAACTCGAACAAATATAACAACACACAGTTTCCTCTTCTCCTTGGCAGCACTGTATACAGCTTCCAGAATCAGAATTAAAAATGTATCCATATCAGTCCACATTGAGATACACTCCAGAAAGGTAGAATTTCCTTGCAACAATGAGTAAAACAGTAAGACAGCCGCCTCATCAGCTAAGCACATACCAAGTGTATCAAACCAAAAAGAAAAGGGCAACTTTATGTGTCGACTAATGTATGCATTGCCTTCAACATCTACACGATCCAATTCCCCATCAATTGGGTGCTCTAAGGCCTTGCAGTAAGGGCTGTCAGAAAAATAAGGATTTTCTGTGAATAAAGAATCTGAAGCTGAAGATTTGTTATTTCTCAATGGCATAGTATCCTCATCACAGCACATTTACGATAATGAATGAGAACAAAAAGTATGCTATGGGACTTGATCCTTCACTGCTTGAACTGACCAAATACATGAATGGCAATGAAACAATAATTGCAGATTGATAGAAGTAGGAGCAGAGAGAGAGAGAGAGAGACAATAGATCTGAATTTGTATTTTTGATTCTGTAATTCTCAATCAAGTGGATAGTTACATGCATGCTACTTATAGTAGCTTGTACAGAGTATAGGAGTATTCTAGAACTTGAGAATCAGTTCTAACCGAGTAACAAGAAGCTGAGTCAGCAGGTGCTACTAATCAGCTGCACTCAGAAACACATAATCTCACTATAAACTAACACAGCCCTTTAGCAGCATAAGGAGGATTTTGAACACTAAACTTGTCTATCACACCAAGGTTGCTCCTGAGACTTTCAAGTCGTGTCTGAGTGGCTTTGTGAGCAAATCAGCAACCTGATCGACTCTTGGAATGTGACAAACTGACAAAGTTTTGTGGATGACCTTCTCCCGCACAAAAAAGAGATCTAATTCCATGTGTTTGGTCCTTGAGTGTAGGATAGGATTGTGTGATAGAGAAACAGTAGAGATTGTCACAATAGATCACTGGGTGATGAGTTTGAACTTGAAGTTCTTGAAGGAGAGAGTGCACCCACATAACTTCAGCAGTGGTGGCAGCAAGGCTCCTATATTCAGCCTCAGTGCTGGATCGGGCAGCTAAAGTTTGCTTTCTTGACCACCACGAAATTAGGTTAAGACCAAAGTACACACAGGAGCTGGAGGTTGATCCTGTCATCAAGATCTGAGGCCCAATCAGCATCACTAAAGGTCTGTACGGTAAAGGGTTGCTCTGTGACTGCTGGCTTGAGTACAAGACCATAAGAAATTGAGCCTTTGAGATAGCGCAAGATTCTCTTGACTGCCTTCCAATGCTCCTCAAGTGGATGGCTAAAAAATTGGCACACTTTGCTAACACTAGCATATCTCAGGCCTAGTGATTATAGCATATTGCAAGGCTTCAACCACTGACCTGTAGAGTGTCGGATCAGCCATGTAATTAGATCCATACATGGTCAATTTACAATTATTGACCATTGGAGTAGGAATGCCCTTAGTATCAACCATATTAGCTTTAGTCAAGAGATCTTTAATGTACTTGGACTGAGACAATATGAGAGAACCATTTGCCAACCTTTTGATTTCAATACCAAGGAAATAATCAAGATCACCTAGCTGTTTTAGAGCAAACTGCGAGTTTAGCTTGGCTATGAGTTCAGTGACTCTGAGAGGAGGAACCTGTTACTATTATGTCATATACATAAACCAGCACATAGGTAGTGTGACCTGCCCCAGAGTGTATAAAGAGGGAAGGATTGCATTTGCTGGTTTTGAACCCAAAGAGAACTAGGGTTTTGGCAAGTCTCTCAAACCAGGCCCTTCGGGCCTGTTTCAGCACATAGATAGCCTTATTAAGCTTGCAAACCTATGCAGGCAGAGTGCTTTCAAAGCCAAAAGACTGCTCCATATAAACCTCGTCCTCAAGGAGGCCATTGAGAAACGAGTTGTTCACATCTAGCTGCTGAATAGGCCAGCCATAGGTCACTGCCAATGTGAGAATTAGCCGAACTGTAACAGGTTTCACCACGCGAGAAAACGTTTCCAAATAGTCATGCCCAAGCCTTTGGTGAAATCCCTTGGCAACCAAACGTGCTTTATACTTGTTCGCAGACCCATCCGGGTTTTCTTTGATCCGAAACACCCATTTGCAGCCAATGGGCTACCTACGAGGTGGCAGATCCACAAGTGTCCATGTACCATTGGCTATGAGTGCATCATATTCACATTGCATGGTCTACTTCCATTGAGGCATAGCCAAGGCTTGCTTAGGATTAGTAGGTTCTGCATGTGCTAAGAAGACAATAGGATCATGACCTGTATGAACTCTAGACTTAGACCTTGTGATAATTGGATGAATATTGGTGTTCTGAGTTGGGACATCTAAAGGAGAGGAGGAAGGAGAGATAGTAGAGGCATACTCAGGTGTTAAACCCGAATGGAAAGAGGGAAGAGGAGGAGACTCGGACTGAACAGGTGAGTTAAGAGCTGAATGAGAGGGGCAGACCTGAATCGGAGAGGAATTAGGAGTAGTAACAGAGGGAATAGGACCAGAAAGTGGTGGCTGGCACAATATTTGGAGGAACAGGGCAGTGAGGATGCTCATGAACCTGCTGTAGGTTATTCTGTGTAGATGACTGGACAGATTTAGCAAAGGGAAATTTAGACTCATCAAATTGCACATCTTTAGAAATATATACCCTGCCTTCCTTAGACAAACACTTATATCCTTTGTGAGATGAAGAGTACCCAAGAAAAGTACATCCACAGGATCTAAATTCAAGTTTATTCTTATTGAGGCAGTGGTGCATCGTCACTGTGAGTCGCGGAAGCCATGGTCGAGACTCAAGCTCGTGATACCATGATAGAAGTAGGAGCAGAGAGAGAAATCGAGAGAGAAGAGAAGAGAGAGAGAGAAAGTAGATCTGAATTTGTATTTTTGATTCTGTAATTCTCAATCAAGTGGATAGTTACATGCATGCTACTTATAGTAGCTTGTACAGAGTATAGGAGTATTCTAGAACTTGAGCGACTAACAAGAAGCTGAGTCAGCAGGTGCTACTAATCATCTGCACTCAAAAACACATATGCTCACTATACTCTAACACAGATGCAGAACCAACTCTTCGTAACACACTACTCTGACTTCCGTCATAATAGATGGAATAAGTTTCCCTATTGAATGGAACACTAAGATGGATAATGACGTTTTGAAGCAATTTGCGAGTAACTGAACCAACCAGAGAGCTGTCTTGAGCCATTGCTGCATCGAGAAATGGGTTCACATCATTTGGTCGAGGAGATGGCCCACAAAGAAGCTAAGTTAACATTACAATAATAATGAAATTAAGTAACTCTAAATGTAGGAGAAATGGGTTGGGGTTCACTTCTATTGATGTTATAGAGTTCAGCACATTCTGCATAACAAGATTTTTAATGGTTTGATCAATTACCCATTCTGCCCTTGTATCTTTCTTCCATGCCAAAACCAATTTGCCATTCAGATGTGTGGTTGTATGTACCCGCACTGCAAGTGGTTGCTCCGCCATTTGAGACCTACAGCACCCCACCTGCGATCTGGTGTTTGGCAGCTTGGGCGGTGGACGCTCAGTCGGCATGCGCGAAACTGAGGATTGCATCTCTGTTGGTGATCCATTTCTTGCGTATCGAACCCCTTTTTCCTGGACCCATATGGTATCATCAAATTGGGCCAAGCCCAATATGTCAACAATGAGACCCAACCTTCTGAAGTCCAGTTTTGCGCCTCTTTCTTCCTCATTTGACAGAACCGGGTCTTCGATGGTGTGCACCCAAGGAGATTCCTTCAAAAATGAACCCATGGCTGCCGCAAGTAGAGTGGAGGCCGGTGGCTCTGGCTGCGGAGGAGCCACCGCAAGTGGGCCAATGTTCGACGGTTTGGGAGGCGACGCCAATACTGCAACGCTCATCCCCCACAACTCTCTCCTCGGAGAAGTAGCTGTTGATATTGTTTGGTTTAGATTTGATATAGTCTGATATAGTTTGATATAGTTGTTAATAGGAGTTATAGTCAATCCCTAAAATCAAGGGATTTTGTATTCAATTTTTGTAACTTATCATTCTATAAATTGAGGAGGCTGAGAAGGTTATTCTTAAGCCATTCAGCTATTATAACTTGGTATCTAGAGCTAGGGTTCGATCAGGTCAAGAACCACTATTCTCCGGTGAACTTTTCCGACGACCGTCTCCGGCAAACGTTTCCGATCACCCAAGTAAGGTGACCGGCCATCGAAGAAACGTCCGGTGAGTCTGTTCGGTGAAGACCCATCACCGTCCTCCGCCGCACATGCCGCTTCTTTCCACTGTCCTCCGAGCGCATGGGGTCCACGCGCCCATTCGTTTTCCGACCACTTCCGGACTGTTTTACGGCATCTTCTGCCTCTGTTGTGTGGGTTAAAACTCGATTCCGGTCAGTTTGGTTTCTTCCCTCACATTATGTCTATTGTTTTGTCTGCTGTTGTCACTGTTTCGTCCGCTGCTGCCACTTCTCAGAATGGGGATTCTGCTCCTCAGTGCTCTTATTGCAAGCGTGTGGGTCATATCCAAGACAAGTGTTATTCTCTTCATGGTTTCCCAGAAAAGTCAGCTAATGTGATGCAGTTTACCGATCAGAAAGTCAAGGTTGGATATGATAATCAAACAGGTTACAATCAGAACAATTTTTCGGTTGATGAATATAAGGAGTACCTTCAGCTTAAGGCAGCCCAACAAGCCTCATCTTCAGCAACTATAGCTCATTCTAGTATTTCTAAGGTTTGTCTCTCTCATTCATCTCCTGTTGGTTCCTGGATTTTGGATTCTGGTGCTTCTGATCATATAGCTGGTAACTCTTCTCTCTTTTCTACTTTATCCTCTACTAAAACACCACATCACATCACCCTTGCTAATGGCTCTAAAACTCAAGCCACTGGTATTGGTCAGGCTTCACCTCTTCCCTCTCTGTCTTTAAATTCAGTCTTATTTGTACCTGGATGTCCTTTTAATTTAATCTCTATTAGTCAACTTACTCGATCTCTCAATTGTTCCATAACCTTCACTTCTACTTCCTTTTCCATCCAGGACCGAAGAACGGGGAAGACGATTGGAACAGGATCTGAGTCACGCGGTCTCTACTACTTACAACCTCCATCCTCCACCATATGTGCTGCCACAGAGTCGCCTAGTCTTCTTCATCGTCGTTTAGGTCATCCGAGTTTGAATAAATTAAAGAAAATGATCCCTCATCTCTCTAATTTACAGGTATTGGAGTGTGAGGCATGTCAGCCTGGAAAACATGTTCGGGCATCCTTTCCAAGCAAGGTTACAGGCCGTGCAGAGTCTCCTTTTAGTCTTGTTCATTCTGATGTTTGGGGTCCTAGTCGTATTTCGTCTGTCTTAGGGTATAGGTATTTTGTTACTTTCATCAATGATTTCTCTCGTTGTACCTGGTTATTTTTAATGAAACAACGTTCCGAGTTATTCACTATTTTTCAAAAATGTTGTGCTGAAATACAGTGATAATGCCAAAGAATATTTTTCTGCCCCTTTTAATTCTTTCATGGCATCTCATGGTATAGTTCATCAATCAAGTTGTCGTCACACACCTCAACAAAATGGTGTGGCTGAGCGCAAACATCGTCATATCGTTGAAACAGCTCGTACTCTCCTATTACATTCTAATGTCCCTGTGAAATTTTGGAGTAATGTTGTTCTCACTTCAGGTTATTTAATAAATTGAATGCCATCTTTTGTTCTCAATAACCAGGTTCCTCACTCTCTTCTATATCCTCAGGTACCCCTTTATACTGTCCCCCCTCGTATTTTTGGTTCCACATGTTTTGTCCACAATGTCGCTCCAGGTCTAGACAAGCTTGCTGCCCGTGCCATTAAGTGTATCTTTCTTGGTTATTCTCGGGTTCAAAAGGGGTACAGATGTTATTCTCCATCCATTAATCGTTCTTACATCTCTGCAGATGTTACCTTTTTCGAGGGTACCCCTTTCTTTGCCTCACAAGTCTTGTCGGAGTTTGTTTCTCAAGTCTTGCCTATTCCAGTCTTCGATTCCCCTGTTTTAAGTCCACCTATCTCACATATACAAGAGGCTGCCCCTGTTGCTCCTAAGTACCCCATAGAGCCATTTCGTCTAACTTATCACCGTCGTCCTCATCCCACTACTCCGGAGGCTGAACCCATTGTGGACACCAGTGACTCACCTCCTGCTCCTCCGTCTCCATCGATTCCGGTCCAACCTGAGCCTACCACTGACCTTCCCATTGCACTTCGCAAAGGTAATCGTTCTTCTCGCAATCCTCGTCGTTTATCTTCATCCCATTATGCCTTTGTATCTGCTTTGCCGTCCATTTCTATTCCTAAAACTGTTCAAGAAGCACAATCCCATCCAGGATGGCGACAGGCTATGATTGATGACATGACAGCTTTGGAATCTAACCACACTTGGGCTCTTGCTCCCTCTCCTCCAGGGAAGTCTACTATTGGTTGTCGTTGGGTTTTTACTGTCAAAGTTGGTCCCGATGGGACTGTGGATCGCTTGAAGGCTCGTCTTGTGGCCAAAGGATATACTCCGATTTATGGTCTTGACTATGGTGATCCATTTTCTCCTGTTGCTAAAATGGCCTCTGTTCGTCTCTTTTTTCCATGGCTACTATCTCTCATTGGCCTTTATATCAGCTGGACATTAAAAATGCCTTTTTACATGGTGAGTTGGAGGAGGAGATTTATATGGAGCAACCACCTGGGTTTATTGCTCAGGGGGAGTCAGGTCTTGTTTGCAAACTTCAGAGGTCATTGTATGGGTTGAAATAGTCACCTCGAGCTTGGTTTGGGAGATTTAGTAAGGCCATACAGCAGTTTGGCATGATCCGTAGTGAGGTTGATCACTCTGTGTTTTATAGACATTTACCGTGCAAAAAGGTCATTTATCTTGTGGTCTATGTGGATGATATTGTAATTACAAGTGATGATCATGAAGGGATCACTAGACTGAAGCAACATCTGCTTCAGCATTTTCAAACCAAAGATTTGGGTAGGTTGCGATACTTCCTTGGTATCGAGGTCGCTCAATCAAAAACAGGCATTTCTATTTGTCAAAGGAAGTATGCACTTGATATTTTGGAAGAGACCGGGATGCTAAATTCTAAGCTGGTGGATACTCCTATGGATCCGAATGTTAAACTCATGTCAAATCAGGGGGAGCCGTACTCAGATCCGGGCAGATATCAAAGGTTGGTGGGAAAGTTGAATTATCTCACAATGACCATACCAGATATAGCCTTTGCTGTTAGTGTTGTAAGTCAGTTTCTTAACTCCCCTTGTGATAGTGATTGGGATGCAGTAACTCGCATTTTAAGGTATATTAAAGGATCTCCTGGAAAGGGGCTAATATATGAGAACAGAGGTAACACAGACATTGCTGCTTATACAGATGCAGACTGGGCAGGGTCTCCGAGTGATAAGAGATCAACTTCTGGGTATTGTGTTTTCATTGCAGGTAATCTCATCTCTTGGAAGAGTAAGAAGCAGAGTGTAGTTGCAAGATCGAGCACAGAAGCAGAATATAGAGCTATGGCTCTTACAACATGTGAACTTGTATGGTTAAAACATCTACTTCTAGAGTTGAAGTTTTACAAAATGGGTTCTATGCAGCTGATTTGTGATAATCAAGCAGCCTTACACATTGTTTCTAATCCTGTCTTTCATGAACGAACTAAGCATATAGAGATCGATTGTCATTTCATTCGAGACAAGATTCTTTCAAAGGAGATCAGTACTTCATTTGTCAATTCTAATGATCAACTTGCTGATGTTTTCACCAAGTCTCTTCGAGGCTCACGAATAACTTACATATGTAACAAGCTGGGTGCTTATGACATCTATGCACCAGCTTGAGGGGGAGTGTTGATATTGTTTGGTTTAGATTTGATATAGTCTGATATAGTTTGATATAGTTGTTAATAGGAGTTATAGTCAATCCCTAAAATCAAGGGATTTTGTATTCAATTTTTGTAACTTATCATTCTATAAATTAAGGAGGCTGAGAAGGTTATTCTTAAGCCATTCAGCTATTATAACTGTAGCAACCACCATGTGAGAACCACGGTTCGGTGGCTCTGGCGGTGGTACTCTCCTACAAACCACCTCGCCCTCCACCATCGTAGTGTCCGTCGTCGGCCTTGCCTAAGCGGTTACTACCAACACGGCGGCGTCATCGCTTCTGTTGCGGCCACCGCCTTGGTGCCGGTCTTCCTCCTTTTCCGTCATCATCTTAGAAAGATCTGAGACATCACCGTCACCTTCCCTCTCGATCTCCTCCCCACACGCAACCTGAAGCTTCTCCACCTCAATATGCATTTTGGGTTCTGTATAGAGAATACTGCTAATGGACCCATCACCTCCTTTTCCTTCTCCTCTAACCATGTCTCCACTACTGGGTCAAGCATCGACTCCATCCCTCTTCAGTCGTCTTGTTTCAAGGTAATCGATCTTTCAAAAATATTGCTACCATAGCTTGCTCTGGATCTCTCGATCAAAACCGTGGAAAATGACTCCCAATCTGCATCTGGATCTTCTTGGCGCCATGACTGAAACCAAAGCATTGCTTCTTCACCCTCCATGCTCATGAATGCCCATTCCAGCTATGACACGGATGAACTTTTTGCTCCTCAAAGAACCTTCCAGCTCTAACAATCCACCCAACAGGGTCTGTTCCCGTAAAGTACGGCAGCTCCACCTTGTTGGCCCAGATGTTCTCCATCTCCAGTAACACTGGCTCTCCCTCGATGATCCGGCAGGTCAGACCAATTGATAGGAACCAAAGATATAAAATGGAAGAAGAATCTATTATTGACTGAAAAAGGGAAAATGTATTACAAGAGGATCTCTCCTGTAAACCTAGGGCAATGCTCCTCAGAGGAATTTAGAATTCTCTCTGCCCAACTCAAAGCCAAAACTAATCAGAAGAAACTAATTGCCTCCCTTTCCCTTCTCACACACCTCATATACCCCCTCTTACGTGTGTTTTCTCTCCTTATCTCTAACTAACTTGCCAGCTCAGCTCTCACCTCTCCATTTGGGCCTTTCTCTACATGGGTCCTATCAATACAGAGAGAGAGAGAGTTTGAATTCAATTAAGAAACTAAAGGTAGATTCATTTTGGAATGATAGAATATATACCATTTCTCACATCCAATATAATGTAATTTCTATTAGGATGTTCCTTTGATGTATGATCAGATCTATTTATTGCTTCCAATCTATTTTTCCATTCTGAAGGAGCTAAAGGTATTGCCCGCATTGAAGGATCAAGCAAAGGAAGATGTGATATGCCACCTTGAAACTGTAGACAAATGAGAGCCATAAGTATTCAAGAATTGCAACTTGCAGCAAGACCTATATTTTAACCAACCAAGTTTCTAGAGTTAACAAGAAGCATAATCAATGTTTAGTACAGCCATTCAAAATACTTAAATTTTGATCAACAAGCTTCATACTGCACAATAGTGTAAAACTGTAAATTACATGCCCTACTCTGTGATTATCTCCACCAAAGAGTATTTTGTCAATTCCCAGATCCCAGAGCAATTGCACACTTGAACTTACATGCGCACTTCTTTCAGGTCATAAGCAGTGCCAAAGCTTCAAACAGGACTTTTATTGTAATTTTCCAGAACAGGTGCGCAGACATGTGTGGAGGTGTTGTGTGCAAAGGTGGATGGTAGTAGGTTCTTCGGATAGAGGTAAGTGGGAGGAATGGTGCAGTGGAAAGAAAAGGGTAATTTTGTCAATTTAGTTGGTTGATTGAGTTAAAATTAACACCGTTAACCTTGAATGGTTGGAAGGATGAAAAAAATTGGAATTTTAAGTTTTAGGGACTCAATTGATAAAATTTATCTATAAAGGGCTAAAATGATAGAGTCTATCTTTATGGGACCAAAATAAGATTTTACTTTTGCAACATAAAGACACTTGGATAAAGAAACGTAGAAACTTGTTACAAAGCTCCAGCACAGCAAAATCCTATCTAGTAGACAAGATTTGACAAAAAAGAAATTTTGAAGGATCCTTGCATGAAAAAAAAAGGAAAAGGAAAAGGAAATAACCATACAACAATGCTCATGCTAATGAGCTTAACCAGTAAGAGAAGATTTTACCACATACTAGTATGGCTTGCCTGTACTAATGAGGGCTTATACCGCAACTTCAATTTCGGAAAGGCATGTCCATTTTCTGATGGAGATATCTGAGCCAGGATGTCAGAAAATCTGTTATCCTCTCTTAGCCAGTTGAGATACGCCAGAGCATCTTTTGATGGCCCACTATACTGTAATAATATATGACTTCAGCAGGACATATTTAATACTGTAAGGAAGACTGGTAGCTACTCTTATAAACATTGTAATATGTTGATTCACAAGGATTAGAACCCTTCCTTCCATGTGTTTCAATCAATAAGATAGAAAGAATGCGGACATGTAAAAATTAAAGCTCATTGATGAGGATGGAAGAATTACTTACTGATGAGCACATGTAAAAATTAAAAAACTAACCTGCGCATTAATGCCTTGTTCATTGAGATAGACTCTTCCATGGATGTCGAAACCCTGTTCACACACAGACTAAAAATTATCCCAGGTGGAATTCGCAACGAAATCTTTCTGGGACAAAACAATGAACTCGAAATTCCATGATCTAATCCTTGTCATTATTATTATTAACTAACAACATAAAATGAACCATTGTTGGTTAATGCTACATTCATTTCATTCGCATTAGCAAAATACAGAAAGAAAGAAAATGTTAATTAACAAGCAAACCTGCAAGTGCAAGAAAGAAAGGTGTTTGGCGACTTCTGCTTGGGGGTCTTTGATAAACACAAAATGGTAGAAATTGACGACCACAAAATCAAAATCAGCAGTTGAACTTGAAGGCTGTGCTTGTGCAGCGGGCACCACTAACAGCTTACGATGAGAAAGGGAGAGAGAGGATAAAGTCTTGAATTTGAAGAGAGGTTTTTGGAATTGGAATTGAAATTGGAGGTTGAACACAACACTTTGTCTTTGTGTGTTGCTGTAGGAACAGGAAGCAGGAGCGATTGTGATAACTTCACTGCAACTGCACCACCTCATCCTCTGTTCCGTCACGCCACGCCACGCCACGCCACAACCAGATTGATTCTAGGCTTGGCTTTTAGTCGTGAAGTTAACAAACTAACACTACAAAATCCTGCTGGGTTATTGGATTACAGCCCAAGCCCATTTTAGTCATATTTTCTTTGTTTCCTCTTCCTTTTAATTAATTAATTGTGTGAAAATGTTGGTGGCATTTTTTTTGAGAATTACTTGCATCTTCATGAATGTTATCAACAACACTTTTTGGTATCTTTTTTAAAAATAATTACCAACACTTTTAAAATTTTTATTAAAAATACATTAGTGGCGTTTATTAAAAATGTTGTTATATAAGGGACCAAAACGACAAAAAAAAAGATAAGGGACCAAAACGACAAAAAAAAAAGATAATGGATCAAAATAAAAATTAAAATAAAGATAAGGGACTAAAATAGGAATTTAGCCACTTTTTTACTATGTGAACTTTATGCGACACTTACTAAAATGTTACTAATATCAATATGTAACATTTTTTTTATAATTTTTCAATTTAATTTACATATCGCTAAAAATAACTTAATTAATGGGAAGTCAAATACTTATAGTTTTGGAATATATATTTTTGGCCATGCTGGAAAATAGATGAGGGAAATAGAGGATGACACTTGCACTGTTTGGACTTGGATAGAAAGAGCATACTCTGGAGAGTGCAAAATTACAGCAACTAAGAAATGAATTAAATGAATTAGGTTAAACTAAATATTTGGTCCCTGTATGTGATATTGATTTTTAATTTGGTTCATATACGTAAAAAAAAATTCATTAAAATCAATGCCTATATATACAAATATTTTTAATTTGGTCCTTGTCATGTATTGATATTATAACACCATCACATGATAGAAACCAAGTTCAAAATGATTGCCATGTATAGAGATCAAATTTTTCAAAATAATTGTCACATGTGCGGACTAGATTTTTTTTTTTAACACAATCCCTACATGTGGCATTTATTTTGAATTTAATATTTATACTTTAACTCCAACTAACGATATTATAACACCAATTAACAGCAAAAACTAAATTAAAAATAATTGCAAATATAGGGACTAATTTCAAAAAAATATTATTATGTATATAGACACCAAATTCAAATAGGAACCAAATGTTTAGTTTAACCAGTGAATTATCAGGCAAAGAGAAAGTTATATGCTAACAACTATGGGTGGCAAATGGATGGATCGAATAAATTTTTCTTCGGATTTTAACGGATGGATTAAAAACAATCCATTAATCCATTATAATCCATTAAAAATTCATTAAAAAAATCAAATCCATCCATGATCCATTAAATAAAATCCATCTGATCCATCCATTAACAACTTTTCATGGAAATTTATTTTAAGAAATTAAATAATTTTATATCTCTTTTATCCATCCATAAAATATTTTTAAAAATAAAATAATTTGTAAAAAAAATTAAAATATTATCCATATCTCGCTCTCCTCTTTCTTTCTCTCTCTACCCTTTCTCTCTCCCTTTTTTTCCTACTCTCTCTATCTTTACTTCCACTCTATCTCACGACCATTTTGTATCACGACCATTTTTCTATTATTATATGGGAGTTATTGATTATGTGCATCTACAGATGTTGTTTTGCCACAACGTTCCATGACATTGTTTTACGAAACTTGTTACGACTTTCTGTGCTTTCAATACTTTTTTTTTAAGTTTCTCAGCAAAAAAAAAAGTAACGAAAAAAGAAAATGTACGTGATAACATGGACTACAACCGGTGCTCGAGAACAATTAATCAGTTAATACTTAATGTAACAAAAAAATGAAAAAAAGCAGATAAATAAAATAAAAAATAGCGAAGAAAAAATAATAAGGAACGGAAGAGAAAATTAGATAGTGTTTTTTTTGTTACAAATGGAGGTTTTTTTATTTGGTGAAAAATAATATGAAAAAAATAAATTGGTTTTGGAATGGATAAAAATTGATCCATTACATTTTTTATTGTTGGTCCAATGGATTTTAAAAAATATTGGATGGATCATAAACCATCCACTAAAAAAATAATCCAATCCATTTATATTATTTTTTTTATAAATGGATGGATTGGATGAGTTTTCTCATGGATGAACTGGATGGATGATAGACAAATGAATCATTTTGTCACCCCTACTAACAACAATCAAGAGTTAATTGGCTTTGGGAAGGAGAAAAGAATAGGAAGTTTTTCCATAGTCATGCCTTACCAAGGCAAAACAATTGAAATAAGAAACTCAGTGAGAAAAGCAAGTAGAAATCGGATGTATCAAAGCTAAAAGGTGTTGAGAAAGGTAGCTTATAAGATGAACTCTTTTTTGACAATGTCTCTTACAACCCTCTGGTTAGTGAAGTTATTTTTCAGAAGGGAGCAACAAAATCTTTGGGACTAGATGAGAGCCAACGTTGTATTTCCAGAATTATTGGGCAGTTTGATGCCATTTCAGTTGTGCTTTCATTCGATGCCTTTTCAGTTTCGTCGGAGGTATTTGGAGGGAGGAGAGGGGAAGGGAGGGGAGGGATTTTTTAAAATCTTTTATATTTGGTTCAACTTTTGAAAGGAAGAGGAGCAAAATCCCTCCTTGAATGAGTTTTGGCTCCCACCAATATTGGGAGGATTTGGAGGAGAGGGATTTTAAATCATTTCATATACATCGACTAAAATATCCCCACTTTTCTATTTTTAAATAAATAATTATAAGGGCTTAAAAGTAAAGTCTTAAAATCCCTCACCTCCCCTCCTGAACCAATCATGAAAACGTTATTTACCCTCCCCTCCTCTCAACCAAAAACAATATCTAATTAAAATCTCTCCCCTCCATTCTCTTCCCCTCCTTTGAACCAAACACACAATGTACAGTGTGCATGTAGAAAAGGATCAAAGGATAGAAAGAAACATTATTGTCAAAAAGAGGCAAATAGTTTATCATTAAAGCAGTAGCCCATGTCTTTCTCACGTATTCTATGCTTGTTTTAAGTTCCCATCCATTTTTGTGTAAGGAGCTCAGTGATATGATGTCTTAGTTTTGATAGGGCAACCAAACTAATCCTTCGAGGGATGGCCAGAGGGAATACGATTTAGAGACTTGAAAACTTTTAATATGGTCATGTTGGCTCAAGGGAGATGGTGATAGATGAGCTTCCCAAGTTCTTTGGTAGCTCGTGTCAGTGTGTGCTCAAAGCATGGTATTTTCCGTCAAGAAATTTTATGAATTCAGGACTTAATCCGTCCTACACTTGGAGTAGCTTGATGGAGGGTAAGAAGTTATTAATTCTTGGTACAGTTTGGCGTATAGGACATGGGGTAGCAACGGATATTTGGTCTTGCCCATGCCATGTGTGCCTTCTTTAACTTCCTTCAACGTAGGAAACTCAGGAAACATGGAGCTCAATCTCACCCGTGCAAGCCAACTTCTGTTACATCAACATTGCAGGGGAGGATTTAATCGTCATCAGGAATTCAGGATAGACAAAATGTTTAACACGATCTACGTTGTGGGCCAGTGAGCACCCACCCTTGTCCGTTATGCTTTTAGAAACGTTTCTTATTCTATTACCTTTAGGCCATATTGCAGTCTCTTTAGACTGTAAGCAAGCAAATGGAAGCAGAAATGTTCCTTCAAGGTACCGATGTTACAATATGATCATGCTCTACCTTCGCCCTCCATTAATTTGCCCGATGCAAGGGGAGAAATCTACATTGTTGGAGACCGCTATGACTGCAGACTTCATTGATTTCAGCAATTGGACTGAAGAATTTCATGATGGTGACATGACATCCTACATAAGGCCAGAGTTTCACATTTATAAATGCATTAACGCAAATAAACCAAATATGATACATATTTACGTATTATTTTGATATGTTGTATGCAAGACACTTGAAAATTTCATGAACACATGATAACTTTCATAAAAAAACATTATACAAGCATGTTCGTAACCTTTTTTTTTTAGTCTTCAACTACCAAAAGAGGCTACATAAAGTACCGCTAATGGATCTACAGCTTATTAAGATTGTTGCATTAAGGATGTCTCTGGTAGTTCCTGTCCAGTTGAAACACGTGATTCATACAATCTCGTGACTCTTTCTTTTCTATCTTAACAAAGGACTTGCATATACAGCTGTGGACAAGTTTGTAATTTACTATTTAAAGAGAAAAGGTAACGTGATTACTGAGTAACGTATAAGATAAAAGCAACAGGTTGATGATGCTGATAACAGAGTATATGCTGTGGCTTTCTTTTGTGGGATGAGTCACAGGAGATTTTCATATTATGTGACTCAAAAAGTAAAGGAATAGAATTGGGCTGAGGGGAATGACAATGAAACTATAAAAAGATCAAATTGGACAAAATTATAACATGCACGGTGATTAGATTGTTATGGACTTAACGTATAAGATAAAAGTGGATTGTGTAAGTGAATAGTGCTGCAGATCTGACCAACTAAAAAGGGAAGACAAAAAACCCAATAGCACTTCTGTCATAAAAATACTAATAACATAAAAAACAAAGCGACCTCCCAGTTAAGGAAACTAAATACGAGGTCATGCAATTTACACCCCAAAATCATACAGAGAGTGTACTGTTGTGTGTGGTCAGTAAATGAAAGGGAAAAAAACACAGTAGTAGTAGGAGAGCAAGCCATAGTAACTTTTCATCACCAGGCTACCACTTCTCCATATGTTGAGTTTGTCTAATTATTTGGAGGAAAGTCTAACTGAGTTAATGCATCTAATTTCATGACAACCATTTTGTTTTGTTTATCCATATCTGAAATATTTTATGCACGAATTAAGGATTAAGCTGAATTTTCTATGGACAATTCAGAAATATCATAAAAAAGGGTCTAAGTTTTCATCTTGTGTTTGCAACCATTTTCTTTCTGTTCAAATTTACATTTATGTTTTACTGTTTCTTCTCATGATCTATCGGGATGGGCTTCCCTGTTCCCAAAGAAGGACATCCTTCAGAAATTCTCATAATGAGAATGAAGTATTTAAGGGTGAATATACAATGAAACAACCTGAATTAACCTCATCTTCAAAAGTTTAAAAAAAAAAAAAAAAAAAGCATTTCTGATTTATCTTATAAATGAAGCCGGAGCAACAGTGTTGAAATGATAGGGTGCAGGTATGGAAAGAGGAAAAGAAAGAATAAAGACTGAATAATAATATGGTATTAGATTGATATGGGTGTGGTGTGTTATGATGTGATAGAAATTACAAAATACAAATCCAATCGTCCTATTTATTTATACTAATAATTAGGACAAGTACAAGTCTAGTATTACTGGTACAAGCACAAGCCTACTAATACAATAAGAATACTAACTCTAATTAAATAAGGAAACAAATCAGTAAACATTATGAAATTAAGAAAGAACACTTGAAAGATCTTCTAAGATTTTCTAGAGACATTATGAAGATATGCAAAGATATTCTAAAATACTATGAGATATCCTAACAAGAATCACATTTTGTTTAAAACAAAAAAATTAAAATATAAAGTGAAAGGAAATTTCGTACCTGGAAACAAATAATATTTTATTCCTCCTGGCATCACTGTAATTGAATTAACTTGACCTTCATTTACAAATGCAGATCTTATGGCATATTAGCATCAGAAAGTTTTTCCTTAATCTTTGTGATTCGATCCTGCTTAAATATAAATATATAAAACAATGAATTATTCCAGCAGAATAGCCATTTCAAACTTGTAAACAGGTAAACCCAAACAAGATCCAAAGGCAACAAAAAGGAAAGGAGGAAGAGACAGTGCAGAAAAACCTTCAATATTGTCCTCTAAAACAGTCCAAGATATGACATGAAAAACAGGATTTTTTTTCCCATGCTTACGAGATTATTCTAAATAGATTTTCTTGAGAGGATATAAAGCTGGAAGTAAATATTCTTCTAGGACTACTTTTATTGTCGAGATCTCTGATGCACCTACACATATTCTTCTAGGACTACTTTTATTGTCGAGATCTCTGATGCACCTACACGACAAAATGCATCCCTTGCTGGTATCAAATACGTATCTGATACTGATACGTTGTGATACATGTTGAAGCAATATCGAACACGTTTTTTTCAAAAAACTACAAGAAAAGAAAAAGTCTTGACACATTCGGAGGATGCTATGATACAGAACTTCTCACTCTCTGACACCTTTAACTGGAGCGCAAGACTCTTCGCCTCCGGTTTATTTGATAGTTGAAACTCTCATTCATTAATTGCAACAAATGCAATTTATATCAACAGATTCAGCTCCTAATTCCCATTTTCATCACCTATATCTTCTGAAATGTCTCTCTCTCTTGAGCTTTGACTCAAGCGAAAATTGCATGTTTAAATTAATTTGAACGTCCCTGAACTATTTGATAATTTTCAAATAGCCCCTATACTTTAAAAGTTTGTAATTGAGACACCAAACATTTAGAAAATTTATAATTGGCTCCCTCGTACACTTTTCCGTGGAAGTTTCTTTAAGTATCCGTTAAGTGGTTCATCCACTCGTCTTTGTAAGTCCTTAAACTTTTTGAAAAATTCAAATAAGTCTCTATACTTATAGGAAAATTAAAATAGGTCGTTGTAATTTTTGGAACCCTGACAGGAAAGTGTACGAGGGATCCAAGTATAAATTTTCTAAGTGTTCAAGGACCCAATTTTCTAAGTGTTCCGTGGAAGTTTCTTTAAGTATCCGTTAAGTGGTTCATCCACTCGTCTTTGTAAGTCCTTAAACTTTTTGAAAAATTCAAATAAGTCTCTATACTTTTAGGAAAATTAAAATAGGTCGTAATTTTTGGAACCCTAACAGGAAAGTGTATGAGGGATCCAAGTATAAATTTTCTAAGTGTCCAGGGACCCAATTATAAACTTAAAATAAGGAACCTATTTGAAAATTCTCAAATAATTTAGGGACCTACACATTAATTAAACCAAATTGCATCTTCAAACTTTCATCCACCCATATGCTAGGTGGTCAATTGTTCTTTTAGTCGGAACACAAAGTCAGACCCGCAAGTCCGCAACACGCCATTGAACAGGTATGAATTTAATCTTCAATCATATTTGTTTGCTATGAAGCTTTTTTCTAAAAGCAATATGACCCTGTTTTCGCTTTTCGATCTTCTGCATTTTATGTTCGAAGATATATTACCTTGTTTTTTATCTTTCGATGTTTAATTTTGTCTTTTAGTCACGTTTCAGATAGAATTATAGAAACTGGTTAATTGACTAAGATCTTTACTCCGAACTACCTCTTTATTGATGAATATCTCTCGGGAAGAGTTCCCAAAACAGAGATAGAAGACTACAAGAATAGAGAGAAAGTACAGAAAGAGTATAAGAGTGACCCTACCAAGATTCGAGAGCTTGGCCTCTCTCTTCCCAATTCCAACCAACTAACTGAATGCCTTATTTCCCTCCCTCTAGTTCTATTTATTACAATCAGTTACAACTAGGCTAACAACTCCTACTAACAGGCCTGCCTACTAACATACAGAACCCATCAAGGCCTATATCTAACAGTTTCCCACTAAAGGATAAAATTCACAGACCAGGCATTGCTAATGTTTAAGAGGTATGTTCTTAGTTTGATATTTTGAATTACAATAATATATTTATTAAATTTTGTGAATTATATATATATATATATATAGGTATGAAGCACGGACCCTGCTCTCTTATGCAGTGTCGGGGTGTCGGACATATGTCCGACATGAACACTCATCGGACACCCATAAGACACGTGTCCGACACCCCTCAGCAGGTGTCCATTTAAATTTTCAATTTTTTTTCGGCTCCGACACGGCTTCAACACGGCTATTTGGCTTTGACACCGTTTTGGACACCGCTGTTCCGGTTTAAAAAAAAAAATCGAATTTTTTAAACTTACTCGACACGCATCTTTTCTCTATTGTCTCTGTTCAGTGTTGCGCCATAATCTTCCCCTCTCTTTTGTCTGTGTCACCATTCTTCCCCTCTCCCGACGTCCCCCACAGCAAGGAAAGTTCGTTGACGTCCTTTGTCCCGATACCGCCGTCGTCGTCTTTCCCGCACAGCAGCAAGTTCATTGCCCTTCTCTGTTAGGGCACCGTCGTCCTCTGTCCCGCACAACAAGTTCACCGCCTTCTCCGTTACGGCACCGCCATCCTTCTTCGCCCCGCACGGCAAGTCGCAACGCCGTCCTTCTCCATCCCGGCATAGGTACGAAACACATTGCTTCTTTTCTGTTCGCCCCTATTTTTCGACTCCTACACCTCTGTTTTTTTGCTTCTGTTCGCACCTCATATGTCCTCCACGGCAGGTGCTGCTCATGAGATGCTCCTACTATTTTGTGGCTTCTCCCTCAATCGATTTGAGGTTTCTTGCCCTAGGTTAGTCTTACACTCTTAGTTACTTTGCATTTTCTTGCTACACCTGGCCATTTTCTTCTTATTATTGGTGTCTTTGTTGTTGTTTGTATTAGTGTCTTATGGTGTTCAATTGTTTATATTTAAATATATAAATATATATATAGATAAGCGGTGTCCCGGTGTCCATGTCGTGTCGCGATGTCCGTGTCGGAGTTGGTGCTTCATAGTATATATATATATACACACACTAAATGTGTTGTATACTATATATCGCTGTATCCCATAGTGGTATGGTATCTTTGCTACATTGGTTGAGAATAATGCTTGACACTTGACAGTTGCCATAGCACTCAAAATCCATGGGTAAATACAATCGATGTTCTCTCTTATCCGTTTTGCTACATGTTCCTTGCCTAAAGCCACAGATGTACATGTTTATGCTAAGAGAAATACATATGATAGGAATAGCTTAAGTCAAATATTCATTGTTACCTTGAATGATTTAGAACGGCGGATGGAAGGATCAATATCTAAAGATGCTAAATATGACTGTTCTGCTGAATGAAATTGGTTCAATGCCAAAAAGGCATCACCTTGGCAAATATAAGCCTGCAAAGTGAATTTGTTTTTAAAAAAAACAAAAAACAAAAGAAAGTTAAACTACCCTATAAGTCCCTAAAGTCTCATCAAATATTTAATTAGGTCCCTACAGTTTAAAAGGTTTTAATTAAGTCCTTGTAGTTCTAAAATAAAGCAATTGATGGTTGATAATTTTAGTGTTGTTCATGATTTCATTAATGCTATAAGATCTCAATAACCAACTAACCAATCTGAATCAAAATTGGTATTTTCTTTGCTCAGTAGTACATATGTTAGATGGTTGATGACTTGGGCACATAATCACAAGTAATTGCCATGTCAAACATCTTTGATGCCTAGTGTGAAATGCTGCATCGACAATATTTAAAGGAGCTCTAACAGTGTTGAGCTCTAGGGATTTAGTTACAAAAATTTAAAACTATAAGGACACGAATTAAAGCTTTTTAAACTATACGTATAAGAACCTAATTAAAAAAATAAAACTGATACAACTACAAGGACGTACAGAATTTAACCCAAAATATTATATTTTGGATTTTGGTGACACAATTCTAAAACAGTAGGGTACATTTAAATTTAACAATAACCCTTACAGATACAAGTAACAAACAAACATACTCACACTGGTAACAAGCAAATAATATTTCAGGTAAGTATATCAGACCAAAATCCCTTGCTATTGCATTTTACCAAGGGATTTTGGTAACAGTCAGAAGGTATAGCTTTCACTAACTGCCTAAAACTAGGGAATGGTGCATGAGATTGAGCTAATATTCAGAAAATTATACGGAAAGGTGGACCTCTAAAAGGTCAAAGAACTTATCAATTGAATTGATTTTTCACCTGGCCTCAGTTGCTGGTTTAAAATGAAGACGAGAATGTCAAAACACTTCTTATGATGAGAAAGTCCAACTTCCCACAGAATTACCCCTAGACTTTAAAGACTTGTCTTTCATCATTCAAAACTTCACCAGATGTTTATTTTGGGTGTGCAGAGTGTTCTTTTCCCAATATGTATGTTTGATGATGAGAGCATGGTGTGATTAGCAATGAGGCATAGATAATGGTCTTGTTAGAAATTCAGAGAGCTACAAATTTAACTGTTGTTGACTTTTCATATGTTCTATTTGTAGTATCTGTACTTGATGTAAGTAACAAATTTTTCATGATGAGGATGAATGAAATTGGTTTTATTTTGCAGGGGCATCATTAGCCGTTGAGGTCCATGAAGCACTAGTCTTTAAAGGAGATTCTCACCATGTCATATAAGACATATTCACATGCACACTTTTTCATCTTAGTAAGATTTAATCAATGAGAGGATCATAAGCAAGTGAGTAATGATTTGGCATGCCAGTGCAACTCTGGATTTCAAGGAAACAGTTGAAGAATGAGTGACCTCGGAATAGCGGGGAGCTAATTTCAAAGCCTCGTTAGCATCTTGAAGGGCACCAGAGTAGTTGCCCAATCCCAACCTTACAGATGACCTAAAATGTCAACAAGTCACACAATAATCACATATCATTTTAATCAGGACAGGAAACATAAGATCAGCTCACAAACGAACCTGCATTTAAATGTTAGGTGAAGGCCACCAAATGGTTTTAAATCTATAACCTGCAGCATCAATTCAATTATTCAAAGCATGGAAATGAAATGGCACAGACAGTCTCTAACTCTCAAGTCAAGAATCGAGAATTAAAAAGGAGAAAGAATAGGAGGAAGTAGGAACCTACCTGGGAGAGAAGAAGGTCAGCCTCAGTGAAATTTCGCTTCTGAAACTCAAACTCCGCTCTCTTCCTCAAGGCAAGAGCATCCAATTCCAAACTAATGTTGGGGTCAGAGTCAGAGGGAAACAAACTCAGCATGAGCTCCGCCGCCTGAGCCGCTGTCCCGCAGTGCCCGAGAATGAGGCCATCGGGCATGACCACCAGGTTGGGGCCCGCACCGCAGCGGCCCAAGCAGCCACATGACTTTACGGCGACGTTTGGAGGAGCGAGAGCAAATAGGGTTTCCAGGGTTTGAAAGGAGTCCTGCCTGCGGCAACTGCGGTTGGTGCACACCCGAATTTCTTCAGCTAGTTTTGTTGCTTTAGCGCTAGCGCTGGCGCGGGAAGGAAGACGACGTCGTTTAAGGGATTGGATCGAACAAGTGACCAAGACTGTGTGACTGTCCATTGCATTTGGCATGAAGAAAATAAACACCCCTCCGCTCAGCTCCTTCCCGCTATCTATCTAGATTCTAGAATGAATATATATATATATATATATATATATATAGGAAAGCAAAGAGATTAGTAAGTTGTTTAATATTCAAAATCTTGTAATATTTTCAAGCTTGTAGTGTCCAAGCTTTATAAAATTAATAAATATTCTGATATTGTACTTTCATTTTAACTCTGATTTTCTATATTTCAACTATTTCCTCTAACATCTCTTTGTGAAATGATCCACAGTGGCTTTCTGGTATCAGAGCCTTAGGGTTCTGGTACTTATATCGAGTTTGAGTTGTCCCTTCTTGCAGTGTTGGTCAGCCTGTAAGGGTGTTCCCGATCGTAAATCCCGACGAACAGGGTAGTAAAACCGTTGGTAAGCCTGGTGGTCCCGGTGTTGGTAAGGTCCAATTCAGTCTTTGTCATAAGTACTAGAGCTTTAGGGTTTAGATCACTATGTCTAGCCTTCTGAAAATGATTTCTCGAAAAGGTAAAGAGAAAATAGAAGAACTAGGAGAATCTAGTTTTCAAAATGAAAGTCAAAATTCATCTTTGATAAATGAACAACAAATAATTTTGCCAGATATAAAGCAGAAACTTCATAATTGGAGTATTCATCCATTAAATGTTTGAGATATATAAGACAAAAATATTGGATAAATTTAAATCTGATTTCATTATAAAAACTGCTGAATACACAATAAAATTAGATAAGACTCAAGAATCGTCAAATCTCTTGAATCTTTCTATGTTGAAAGAACATAAACAAAAATACAAATTTTTGCATATTGGTTTAATCCAAGTAGCTATTAAACTTTTGCATAGATTAGGCATAGACACCCAGTGTGTGTATGTCTAAGAGATACTCGACCTGCAAGGTTCGAGGATCAAATTCTTTCAATAATTGAGATCAATCTTCATGATGGTCCCACTTTTTTCAATAATTTTCCAAATTATACCATGTCTCTGGAGAGCCTTAGTAAAAACAAACATAATATCAAGTTGGATATTCCCATGGATGTAATATATAAAATATATTACAAAGATATGAAAACAAATATTTCTCCAAAAGCTTTAAATATTTCATCAAAAGAAGATACTTTACTTTTACAAGTAAATCTTCAAAAATCAAATGTTGTTACACCTCGAAGACTCAACCATAATGAAGTCTCGAGAAATTTAGAATGGAATTTACAAGAGATTCTGTCCCCAGAGGTGCCAGAACCTTCTGTAATGTCAGTTCCCATTGAATATTCTTCTGGAAATATTTCTACTAGTTTTGCCCCTTTTAATAGAAGTAATTCTATAAGATCTTTTAGGACTTATCCTGAAGGGTCTAGGCAAACTAATACAAATACTTCACGAAGATCAATGGATTCCATTCTTTGAGATTAGCAGGAGTGATAGATCATCATGTTATCCCTCAACCTGAATATAGGGTTGAAACATCTCAAAATGTTCAACTTGAAGTTCAGAGAGAGTCTCCGACTCTATCTGAAATAAATCAAAGTTTTGAAACAGTAAATCAAGTTTTTGTAATAACAAAATTTTACATTGATCGTGAAAAAATTCAAAAAGAATTTTTAAAACCTGAATATGAGAAAATGAGAAAATGGTTTTTCTCTACTTTTTCGCAAACCGAAATAAGAAAATATAGGGAAACCTATTTTTCTTATTTGGAAGAAATAGAGGATGATAATATCCCCTATTTTGATTGGTTTAAAGAAAATTGTTTTCAAAATCTGGAATTAAAAACTCTTAATTCTGCAAAAAAGATTTGGAAAACAACCAAGGGTAAAGAAGTAATTTCTGTTATTCCACCTTTAGAAGAAATCACTTTTCCAAATGTAGATTACATTGAAATTACAGTATCTCCTTTCAAATCTATGAAAGAAGATGTTAAAACTTTATCTGTTCAAAACCCCACGCGAAATGATATTAAAAATATTCAACATCGGCTGAATTATACAAATCAATTACTGTACCAAGTGGCCAGCTCATTTGAAGATGCTGAGTTGCCCCCGGAAAGAAGAATCTTCTTTCAAAACAAATGAAAAATTAAATACTCCTTTAATCACTCCTTATAAATTATCTGATTCAGAGATAAAAGAAATTAAAATTGGTCAAGAATCTAATAATGAATTATTAGATGAAATCAATAAAAGATTGTCCTCATTAAAACTATCTTCTTCAAAATTAAATGTAATTAAAAATGAAGATGTTTTAGAACTTGAAAAACAATTCCAAGATTCTGATGTTGATGTTGTCAATAAAATAAAAAACACATCACGATCATATCCCACTTCAAGGAACCATTATCACAGGCCCACATTGCCTGATATTCAATTTGAAGATAATAGTTTAGACAATGCTTCACAGTATACTGGTGAAGGCATTGTTGAGTGGAATATTGATGGTTTTTCAGAACATCAAATCATGAGAAAATTGGAAGAAATGTCCATGGCAGCTACTGCATATAGGGCTAGAGGTAATAATGCTCTAAGTACTGTCAAAATCCTTATACAAGGTTTCACTGGAAGCCTTAAAGGATGGTGGGACAATAATTTAAAATAAATTGAGAAAAATGTTGTTCTCTCTGCAATAAAAATTGAAACTAGAATTGAAAATGGTCAACCTGTTGACTACCCTATAGATCAACAAGTTGAAACTTTAATATTTGGAATATCTCAAGCATTTATTGGTGATACCAATACTTTTGCTGATAGATCTCTTGAGATACTGAATAATTTATACTGTCCTACTCTTGGAGAGTTTAGATGGTATAAAGATAATTTTTTAACAAAAATCTATACAAGAACTGATTGTAGAGAAGCATATTGGAAAGATCGATTTATATCTGGTCTTCCCAAAAACTTTTCTAATAAAGTTCGAACTCAAATAAAATTGGAGTACCCTGGCACTCCATTGGAAGAATTAACCTATGGAAGGTTAATCTCTATAATAAATAAAATTGGTCTTCAGTTTTGCACGGATATTAAAATGCATAGCCAAGCTAAATTTGAAAGTAAATCAAATAATAGAGAATTAGGAAATTTCTGTGAACAGTTTGGATATGAGAAGTTAACTCCTCAATCCAAACAAAGAAAACATAAACCTCACCAATTTAAGAGATATAAAAAATATTCTAAAAAAACACCAATGGAAAAACCTATTAAGTCTTTTACTAAAAGAAAACCCCAAAATAAATCTTTTAGTAAAAATAAAGATTTTAAGAAAAATATAGCATGCTATAAATGTGGTCGTGTTGGACACATGGCAAGAGATTGTAGAGTAAAACAAAAAATTAAAGAATTGAAAATGGATGATGAAATCAAAGAGCAAATTTCTAAAATTTTGCTCCATGAAACTGAATCTTCTATTGATTCATCCTCTGAGGGTGATCAAGAAGTAGTATATCAGAATCAAGAAACATCTTCTGATTCTGATGTAGGCTGTTTAAGTTGTGGGTGCTTAGGAGATAATTGTGATTGTAAGTTTACAATCAATGTTATCTCAAAAGAAGCACGTGTTCTCCTTGACCTGGTTGGTCAGATAGAGGACCCACAAATTAAATTAGCTATGCTTGAAAAATATAAAGAATTAGAAACTAAAGAAGTTGAAACTAAAGAATTTGAAGGTTATAATTTAAAAGATATTCTGAACCCTCAAAATGTTTTAGAATCCTCTTTTATTCAAGAACCTTTAAGTCTTTCTTTTTTGTACAAAGAAATTAAGTCTTTAAAATCTGAAATTGCAGATTTAAAATCAAAATATAAAATTTTAGAACAAAATTTTTCAAAAACCCCAGGGAAAGGTAAAGGAACTGTTTCTACCTCTTCCTCCACTCAACATTTTGATGAAAATGCTTCGTTTCATGAAGAAGCTAATTTCTTTTTGAGAATCAAAACAATGCAACAGAAATGGCATGTTAAAGTAAATTTAAAAATCAGTAGTTCTTTTCATAAGCCATTTATTGCATTAATTGATTCAGGAACAGACCTAAATTGTATACAAGAAGGTCTGATCCCTACCCAATATTATAAAAAGACGATTCAAAAATTAAATACTGCAAATAATGAAAAACTCCAAGTAAAATATAAATTAGATGAAGCAAGTATTTGTAATAATGGAGTCTGTTTTAAAAACTCCTTTTTACTTGGGAAAAACATGTCTGAACAAATAATATTAGGAACTCCTTTTATAACACAGTTATACCCCTTCAAGGTTTCCGGATGAAGGAATTATAACTACAAGAAATAATCAAGATATACTTTTCGAATTTTTAAATCCTATAAAATCGAAAGATTTAAACATTATAACAGATAATTTAGAAGAAACTATTTTTTTGTCTATAATACAAGGAAAGCAAAATCAAATTGGATTTCTTCAAAAAGAAATTCTTTATCAGAAAATTGAGAAACAACTTCAAGATCCAATAATAAAAGAAAAAATAATTGCTTTACAAAAGGAATTTGAAAATGAAGTTTGTTCGATTATTCCAAATGCTTTTTGGAATAGAAAAGTTCATATGGTATCATTACCATATGAAAAGGATTTTGATGAAAGTAAAATTCCAACTAAAGCTCGACCTATTCAGATGAATAGTGAGACTTTAGAGTTTTGTAAAAAAGATATTCAAGATCTTTTAAATAAAAAATTAATTAGGCCTAGCAAATCCCCTTGGAGTTGCACAGCCTTCTATGTTAATAATAATTCTGAAATTGAGCGTGGCGAACCCAGAATGGTTATAAACTATAAACCATTAAACAAAGCTTTACAGTGGATTCGCTACCCTGTTCCAAACAAAAAAGATCTCATTAAAAGATTACATGATGCAGTCATCTTTTCTGAATTTGATTTAAAACCAGGATATTATCAAATTGCCTTAAAAGAAGAAGATAAATACAAAACAACATTCATTGTTCCTTTGGGCCATTACGAATGGAATGTAATGCCTTTAGGATTAAAAAATGCTCCGTCAGAATTTCAAAATATTATGGATGAGATTTTAAAACCTCATTCTGAATTTACACTCATCTACATTGATGACATTTTAATATTTTCAAAATCTTTGGAACAACACTTTAAGCATTTAAATATTTTTAAAGAAACCATTAAAAGAAATGGTATGGCCTTGTCAGCCAAAAAGACGAAACTTTGTCAAACAAAAATGAGATTTTTGGGCCATAAAATTTTTCAAGGTACCATAACTCCAATCAGCAGAAGTATTGCTTTTGCTGATAAATTTCCAAATGAATTAACAGACAAAAAACAACTACAAAGATTTTTAGGCTGTCTAAATTATGTGTCTAAGTTTATTCCCAACATTAGAATAAAATGTAAACCTCTCCACTCTAGGCTTAGGAAAACTAAAAATCCTAAACCATGTGTAATACCCGCAAAAAAATGGCTTATTTAATTATGAAAGTGGCTTATTTAATTATAAGTAAGGTAAAAATATTATAATTATGGGAAAACACTAAATTTGTTTGCCATGTTGTAAATAATTTAAATTAATAATATTAGGAGTTTATAAATAATAAATAACATGCATTTTGAATAATTTAAGGATTTTATCCTTTTGCCCTCCAGCGTCAAGTAAGAGCACATGTTAGGGACTTGTCTTTTTAGTGAGTATATAAGCTTAGTGTGAGGGTTTTGATAGCGGTCAAGAATCCTATTTGTGTTTGTTGTCACTCTTGAGAAAAGGAGGATAGGCACGACGATCCAATGGTGAAGGAGCACCTTCTTAACGTGATTCCTGTTGTTTGGGTGTGGAGAATTCGTCTCTAACGTATGTTTATTATCCAAACGCATCAAACCAGGTGAGGGGTTGTGATTTTTTTGGGTTAGTTTTCATGGATATTTTTTAGGGATATGAAATGGGTTGATGATGGTTGAAATAGGGATGTTTGTGAGTTGTTTTGGGTGAATCCATTTCATGAAAATCGTTTGTAAATGTTTAGCTTGATTATTCTTTGACTAATATGTTAATGGTGAGTTATCATATCTGTTTGGTTGAACCCTAAAAATTGGGGGTGAGGAAACTCCATTGTTGGAGCTTGACGTTTGGTGTTTTCTTAGGAGATCTCGGTTGTTGTCTGAAATTCTGACAGACATGCGGAAAAAAAATTATAACTAGAGTTTTAGAAATCAGATTAATATGAAATTGGTATCGTTGGAAATCTAACATCTAGATATACATAGTGTATAAATTTCGTAATTTTTGGAAACCTGGGCTATTCCCAGTTACATTTTTAAAACAGGGTTAAGGCTGTCCCGAAGGTACCCTGACAGCCTGCGCTCAGAAAATCATATCTTGGTTATTAAAATTTGGATTGAGATGAAACTTGTTGCATTTGAAAATTTGAGTGTAGGAGTATGTTGTGGTTAAGTTTAGTGATTTTAGGAGATCTGAGGAGGTCGCAGTTTAATTTTTGAAACAGAGTATTGTATGTCTTGGATGTACTCAAACAGATTTTACTTCAAAATTTATATATGGAGTTGTAGAGTATCTTTTTATGTGAAACTAGTGTCATTTGAAAGTAGACATGTAAGTATTGTTGTGGTTAAAATTTCAGAATTTATGAACCTCTATAATATTCCTAGTTTTCATTTAAAGTTGGCCTAGGCTTGCTGGAAACATTATCATCAGTCATGTATTGGTGGATTTATGACTATGCTATGATGTGTGAATGAAATGATTGTGTTGTTGTCACCATGGCTATGATATGGAATAGAATAGTTGTGAATATGTTAAATTATGTGGTACGTGAATAAAGAAATTAGTGGTGATATGCTAAATGTGACTATGTGTATGTCCATGGTGTAACTTTTGAAATGAACTTATCAAGTGATGATAGTATGTGAATGAAACAACTACAATGTTGCCTATATGTAATTGTGATTGTGAATGTTATTGACTTCATTGAATACCGCTGAGATGGTTATTCAATATTTATTATGAAGTACAGCGAGCGTACGTTGTGATAAGGTATGATTTATTGTACTTGGTGCTTTGGTATGATGCTTAGACATTGGACAAGACTTGGTGTTTTCGACTGGTCAACGGATTCGACCGGTATATAAATGTGACCGTCGGAGCGTGGGGCTTCTAGTGAAAAACCCCGGAGTTCGGAAGGTGGTTGTGTAGTGACCGAGGTCACTTGCCGGTTAGCGGACTCGACCGGGATATAAATGTGACCGTCGGAGTGGGAGACTCTAGTGAACAACTCCAAGGGGATACACAAGCATCTTGCCCAATGGCAAATTGACTTCATAGCAAGTGGAGATTTGCTATGTAAGCTTATATACAATGTGAAGAACTCAATGAGATATTTATGGAGATGCTTATATATATTGTACTAGTTTGCTATTATGTTTTGTTTATCCCTCACTGAGTTCCGGGACTCACCCCGCCCTTTTTGGTTTTAGCTTCAGGTATTCCACGAGTGGAGCCATCTCAGGGAGCCCATGCACTTGTGTAGTGCGGGCAGCTGTTGCTGTTTCAATTTCTTGTGGCTTTGTTTATTGTCATATGAGAATCTTATGTTGTTTGGAGTTTTAAACTTCATTCTAGTTGTAAGCCCATTTGGGCTTTGGTTTTTTTTTGTAAACTATTGATGTTTGACTCGGGGCCACCCTTGGCTTACTTCTGGTATAATACTTTACTCTGACAATTACTTATGATATTCAATATATCTTGTTATGATGTGACTTATACGTGCTTGAAAGGCCTTGGGAATGGGACAATGAAGTTCTATTCTAGCCGGTCAGGGATGCCTAAGTTGGGTCCTGACACCATGGTCTAGTGAGTTATCAAATCTAGTAATAGAAATTAAAAAGGAGGTCAAGTCTCTTCCGTGTCTTGGTATTCCTCATCCCGAAGCTAGTCTAATAGTTCAGACTGATGCTTCAGATAAAGGATATGGTGGTATCCTACTCCAGATCCTTCCAGAGTCAAAAGTCGAACAAATTGTCCGATATCATTCTGGTCTTTGGATCTCATCACAGGAAAAATATAGTACTATTAAAAAAGAAATTTTATCTATAGTACTATGTATTTTAAATTTTCAAGATGATTTGTTTAATAAAAGATTTTTATTAAGAATTGATTGCAAAGCAGCAAAAGATGTTTTAGAAAAGGATGTTAAAAATCTTGTTTCAAAACATATTTTTGCCAGATGGCAAAGTCTTTTAAGTTGCTTTGATTTTGAAATTGAATATTTAAAAGGAGAAAATAAATTTATCCCTGATTATCTAACCAGGGAATTTTCGACTGAAACAGGTTCATAATATGGCATCCAAAGCCCGAGGTGGGTCTATACAAGGTGGGGCATCCCCTTCCTCAAGCAAATCAAAACAAATAACTGTTGATACATTTGCACCATCAACATCCCAAATAGCTAAAACAGACCTTCCAAAATCAAACCCTTTATATCCTCCAAATACCCAACTTGAAACTTCTAACAAATTTTCCCCTCTTCAAAAGACTGCCAAATGGATAAATCCTTTTATGGAGATACTCCTGCAGAAATACAAAGGGAACCTCTTCCCAACAAGACTAAAGCTTGTTGTACCAAGCAAGCTTTAATAGAACAAGAAATGGGTAATCCCGGTACCCAGGATCCTTGGGATCTATTGAAACAATTGATACCCAAAGATTTTGGGTGGGTCCCTGTCGCGGGCCTGGACAAATCAATATATATATATATATATATATATATATATATATATATATATATATATATGGGTGTGGCTATGGTACATCACCCACATTTTACACCACCCACTACATCACCCATGTGATAAATTTTGGGCCAATCAAATTGTCACATAGGTTGGTTAAAATTTCAAACTTTCTAGTTGTATTATACTGTAGTCAAACTATATGAATACAGTATATTGTAGTATAGTATATGTACTCTTTGTATTCGTAAATTTAACTCATATTAAAATAATGTTTTTGATTAAAAAACTGATTATATTATAAAATATTATTGATAACGAATATTATTTTAATTCATATTAAAATATTATTTTATAATATAATCAGTTTTTTTTAATAAAAAATATTATTTTAATATGGGTCAAATTTGCGAATACAAAGAGTACATATATTATACTACAATATATTATATTCATATATTTGACTACAGTAGAAATACAACTAGAAAGTTTGAAATTTTGATCATACCCATGTGGCAATTTGATTGGTCCAAAATTTGCCACATATGGGTGGTGCAAAATATGAGTGGTGTATCTTAGCCCAACCCTACCTAAACCCTAATCTCTGTTAACTACCCATAACCCTAGTTCTACCGTCGGAACACCACTTTCTCTACGAGACCCACCGTCATCAACAACCCTAGAACTACGTAGGTCTTAATTGATTCCCTACCGGGATACGTAGGAGCGGATATCTCACTCCACCAGTCTCAATCCACAAAATCCCCACCGCTCCGTCGAGCCGGAGCTCATTATTTCTACCCGAACAAAATCGACAGGAACAGTATGGACAAATTGAAAGGAGTGGCGAGCTCCGATGACTCCTGTGCCGCCATTTTGAGGTGGGTATTGGAGGGGGTGGGGGCAAGGTGTGGATGGCGAAGGAGGGAGAGGGGGTAGGGGTGGCGGGGGGCGAGAGAAAAAGAAGGGATTAAGTGTAATTATCTTTTTTTTCCCTTCAAAAAATGTCTTTTGAGGTCTCTCATATGTCCACCTTAGAAGCTGTCATTAAACTAATAATTTATCCATATACATAAACTTTCAATTTTCTCCTTATACATAAAATAAAAAAATTTAAGTGAGTCTCTATACATGATAATCATTTCCAATTTAGTTCTCACCGTTTATTGGTGTTATAACTTCATCATATAGCAAAGATCAAGTTGAAAATGATCATCTTATACCCTAAAAAAAAATGATCATCACACCCTCACCCAAGGACCAAATGAATATAACTGTCACGAGTAGGGACTGATTTGAATTATTTTACGTATAGAAACTAAATTGAAAATTAATATCACGTTTAGGAATCAAATAATTAATTTAACCAATCATGATGAGTAGAATGGGCGGTTCCTTCTCTACTCCCGTTGGTCGTTTCTACTATGGATATTCATTTATAATTTATAATCCTCTTAAAAAATGGGAATATTCGTGAATATTTACGGATATGAGAATATTTGTTCTGACTTTGACATATAAGCTAATCTGACTGAATATTAATATTGTGATTACCATGATATATCCTATTCCAGTGCAATAGCTAGTAGTATTTGTTATTACTTATTAGCACTCAGAAGTCAGAACACTGACTTCAAGTTGTTGAATCGCTGTACACCCTCTCTGTCTTTTGCAAATTAAAGTGCTAATGTTCTGCTGTTTGCACATTTGAGTTAAAAGATTTAAAAGCATTTAAAAACACATTAAAGCTCTTTTCATCACAAATCAGTCACTGTTGTAAGAAAAACTATTGTACTAGAATGCAAACCAAAACCATTTTATGAACTTCAGGCTGTGCATGGGCACAAAGTGGTGTAGAAGCTAGAAGGACATCTAATTTTTATTTTTATTTTAATACAAAAGAGGGCCTAAGCCCAAAGAATAAGGACGTCTAATTTATATTCTTCTGCAGTATGTTGATCGAAAACTTATTCCTCAACCTGTCAAAACAAATGATCTTTGTAAATTCCTTTGGAAAAGTAAGACATGTATCAAACAAGCTATAACTAAGTACTAAAAGATCGGAAGCAGAATGTTAAGGTGTATCTGAAACATTGATAAAAACAATATAACTCAACAGCTAAAACATACCCTGTAATAGATAATTACTCGTATTGCATAAATAAGCAACTTTGAACTGACTGTACTTAGTTCAGGTGATTTAAGGGCTACAAACCACAGTAAGTCTCTGGATTTAGGGGAATGCACAGAATTTTGGGTACGTCAAAATTTGATACAAACCACATTGTTAAAAGTTTAAATTGACGAAGAAATTAGGTTAAGTGATAGTGAATAGAGATAGTTGTAAAGAGAATATTATTGAATGAAGTATTGTGATTTGATCTGATGCGATGCGATGATAATACAAAATACAAAACTTAACCTACAACAGCAACAATAAAGCCTTTTTGCACTTGGTGGGGTCGGCTAAATGGATCAAATGATACCAATGTTCCACCATCATGTCTATAGACATGCCGTTTACATCTAGATCATTCTTAATGGTTTCGCCTATAATCTTTCTTGGTCTCTCTTTACCTCTAGCGATTGACTATCGTCCATCTGATCTACTCTCGTTATTAGGGCTTCTACAGATCTTCTTCACACATACCCAAACCACGTAGGACGAGATTCTACCGTATTTTCTACAATAGGTCCTACCCCAACTTTCTCTTTAGCACATTCATTCTCAATCTTATCTTGTTTAGTGAGTCCACACATCCAACACAATATTTTCATCTCTGATACATTGAGTTTATTCTCTTATGGGCTTTTTAATTTTATCACCTAATATTTAGTCTCGTACAACATCGCAAATCTTAAATCTTACGACAGGTGGTAAAATTTTCCCTAATGCTTGAGTGGTACTTTTCTATCATAGATAACACCTAGAACATTCCACTATTTCATCCACCACATTTGGATCCTATGGTTTACATCTCCTTCTATTTCGCCATTGTTTTGTAAGATAGACCTAAGATGCTTAAATTGTGTGACCTGTTATATGGTATAGTCTCCAATTTTACCTCTAAGCCAAAATGATTGACAATATTGTAGGTTTATGGTTAGGGAAAAAGGAAAAGAGAGATACATTTGTAAACTGAAAATATAATTGAAGGAAGTAATGTGAGTTGATCTGATAATACAAAGGACAGATCAAAGAGTCTTATTTAAACAAATAGTAGAATTCTAGTCTTAATTAATTAAGAAAATAAATCGGGAAATAATAAATAAAAATAACTTCTAAGAAATCTTCTAAAATATTAATATGGGTTAAATATGTTTTTAGTCCCTTATTTTTTATAAAAGTTTGGTTTTAATCCCCCGTTTGGAAAATATATTTTTTTAGTCCCTCGTTTTTTAAAATGTGTCAGAAATAGTCCCTACACCATATTTCCTTTTGAAAAATGGGGGATTAAAACAGATATTTTGTCAAAATGAGGGACTAAAAATGTGTGATTTTTAAAAAATGAGGGACTAAAAATGTGTGGTGTAGGAACCACTTCTGACACATTTTAAAAATTTGAGGACTAAAAAAGTACATTTTTTAAAAAGGGGATTAAAACTGAACTTTTGTAAAAAATAGAGACTAAAAACGTGTTTAACCCGAAGAATATTATGAAATATTTTCCAGGGATTCTAACAGAAATGACGAGAGAAGCACGCACCAAAGCTATGCAGCTCAATGCTCATGCCACATTGCAATATCATCCGCAACTATAATCTTGTGACATCTACGCCAAGGATTGGCCGAACCATCTACAAACTTAAACCATCGACACACCTCCTGCAAAAAATATATATTAATTTAGTGCATAAAAGGAGAACTGCCCCATCCTCTTTCATTGTGAATGCAAATAGTGTGTAAGGGATAGCAGAAGAAAAACAAGCACAAGTGAAGAAAACCTTAAATATCTTGAAATTTTATTCTCGCCAAAATAATTCTATATAAAGCGTTAAACATCTTCACTGGCTTCGAATTCCATAATTCTCCGATAACTCTTTATTCACTGAATTGAAGAAAATAAGGAATATAACAGACAAAAACATTGCTGTCTTACAATCGAATGTTGCCCAGCTTGAAGGAGGTAAAGTTGAGAAGTTCTGTTTATCGTCATGGATGCAAAGCAAGCTGAAAATGTCAGCAGTACCATTGTTCTTTCCTATGGACTTATCAAAATCAACTGACGAGGATGGCCTCTTCAATGGAGGTGACTTCTTCTTTTGCATGTCTAAAGAACCCTGAATCGAAAAGATAACTTTAAAAACATATCTTCCTTTTACAAGTAGTAGTAACTAGCAAATATTGAAAGGCAAGCAAAAATTCTGTCTGAGTACACACAGCAGAAAGAGAACGATGGTACTTATCAATTGAGGGGGGGAAGTGAAACGGTGAAAAAGTGCAAGTTATGACCCGCTACTGTTAGAAAGACCATTATAAACAATTCACAAGGAGGGTTAGGAACTCCACTGGATTAAATTTTCAAGTATTTTTAAAAGAGAAGTAAAGCAAATAGATCTGACAGTCTGATGCAGCAAGTTTACAAGAAATAGGCCAAACTAGTGGACAGGCTTCCCAGGCAATAAAAGTCACCACCTGCTCAACAAGTGAGCATGCGACAGGTATATTAATTGATCATCTATTGAACATGCATCAGTGCAATTAAAATCCAAAAGGACATTCTTGATCCAGGACTGAGAACTTCATGAGAAACATGGTTACCCAACAAAATCTAGTTACTGGAGGCAGAACTTCTGCAACATGGTTCGCAAGAATGCTTTCTTCAAGAGAAAGTTTCCTACTGTTCCTCGGAAAACCACTCCTAGCCCCACAAGCTGGCGACTCATTAAAGTCACTGATCATTTCAACTGACTTTGAAGATGCTTGTAGTCCACCTTTTGAAGCCCATCTTTTCTCCACATACCTGAAAAATCATAAGCAAGTTGAGTACAGTAGAAAATGGAAAAAGTAGATAAAATTAATCTTCCAGTTTCAAGCAATGTCTTGGAATAAAGTCCATAATTGAAAGTTTACTTGGCATCAATAAACTTCTCAATTCCCAATCTACTTCTGTCAAAATTTGGCGCCAGTTCTGCCTCCCAGTGCTTATTTGACTTCTCATTACCCATAACTACATAAACCACACAAATCAGGAGACTAGTTCGGTAGCCATTATGTGCAACTAGGGTAAGAGAATCAATAGGAAAGGTTAAAATATCTTCTTGGTCCTTTATCTTTTGGGTAAAATTCATTTTGATCCTTTATTTTTAAAAAGATTCATTTTAGTCCTTTATGTTTCAAAAGTGACCCACAATGGTCCTTTCCGTTATCTACCATCTAAACTCCGTTAGAAACTGGTGACGTGGCCGTTAAAAAGATTCATTTTAGTCCTTTATGTTTCAAAAATGACCCAAAATGATCCTTTCACGTAGGCTATGATTAACGGAGTAAGTGAAATGACCATTTTGAATCACTTTTTAAACATAAAGGACTAAAATGAATCTTTTTAAAGATAAAGGACTAAAATGAATTTTACCCAAAAGATAAAGGACCAAAAAGGTATTTTAGCTATAGCGAAAAAAGCAAAAATAAAAATAAAAATATATATTCTATGAAAAGTTATTTTCTCTGATCTTTTTGTTTTTTTAGATAAGAAGTTTCTCTAGTCAATTAAGCAGATATACGCATAATCTCCTAGAAGTGCTATCTCTGTCTACATGCATATGGATGGCGCAGACCACTTGTGTTATTTACTAATATAATTTTTCAGTCCTACTGCTAGTCTTTTGATGAAAAAGAGATCACAAATTATCTTACATTTAAAAAAAAAAGTGCTGCTCACATCTTCTCGTAATTAGCTTAACGACTAAAACCCTATTTTGATTCCTGACATTTGTTTTTATTCTTACTTTAATCCCCGATATTTTATTTAGTCCCTGACTTTTATGTACTCACTTTAATTTAGCCTTCTCTGTCTGATACTTTATTGTCTAATAAACAGAATGTTGATGTATCACCATTAGACATGATGTGGCATCATAATCTACCAGTGTGGCAGTACGAGAGTCATTTCATTCTTCACTTGCAAGTATGTAAGTGAAGAGTGAAGACTGAGACAACAAAATTTTATATGTATTTATCCAGTTGTCTTTTGTCAAATTATCACATAAATAAATAACAATGTCACGTCATTTCGAACACAATCACCAATCTATTTATTAGATAATGGATATATAGACAGAAGCAGAGGGACTAAATTAAAATGAGTTCATAAATATCAGGGACTAAAGTGAGAATGAATAGGATTTTAGCTGTGCTACCATAATTTTCGCTGAGAAAAGAATAAACAGATTGTATAGTTTCTTACATTGCATGAAAGAAACTTGATCTGGCAACCATGTATCCAAAGTTGTGGACCGCACCTAATTGCAAAATCAGAAGGCTCAGTCATTATCAATTTAGTTGTAGAAAAGACAAAATGTATGTAAAGAACAGTGTTGCATATCCTGCTGTATCACATCCATCCATGGAACAGACATATCAGCTGTTGCTTATATAAAGTTCTTTTATATTACTGATTTCCAACTATCTGTACAGTCCAATGGACACAACATTATACTAAGAAAATTACAAAAACTATATAATTAAAAAATCATGTAAGAAAATTATTAGCATTAACAAACGAGTTTCGCTATTTGTACTAAGAGGTTTCACCAGATTGACCCGTATGTGGAAAGTTTTAGCAAAAGGTTAAAAGTGTCGTAATAAGGAGAGAATAATCACATCTCTACATCAAATTCATCCCGTAGTATTTTGGTCCAAAGGTTTCATACACATCATTTTCCCGCCAATGTGATTTTAAACTGTGGTTACAATCGCAGTTGTGGTTATGTTGTGTTTATTGTAATTGTGGACAATTGTGAAAAAATACAACCGCAATTATAGTTGCAGAGACTGCAAAAACTGCAATGTTGCGGCTGCAATTACAATTGGGGACCGTGATTTCAAACCATGCCTGTCAAAAATCTCTACATAGAAGAGAACGCAGTAAGTTAAGGATGCGATGAATAATGTAAACCTTCGATACATGCACTCCAAGACTCCGGTGAATTCCTGAACATTGCATGCAAATAAAAATCCCTAGGTTCACACTTGCCCATCGTGGTGCCCTGAAATATTAAAATTAAATGTTCCATAAACCATAAACTAAAAACAAATGTTCCATAAACAATGACAAAACCTCATCAATTTCTATGCACAATATTTGCAAAATCAAAAGATGAACTTTCCACAATTGCAAAGGAACACCTAGTATGGTTGAAATAAAAATCACAGTAATGATGCAATATAAAGTGATTTACGATAAGACATCATGGTGCCATTTGATCCATGTAGTTGATTCCTTCCAGTGGTAAAAGGCTAGGATGTTGTTGTAAGGATGCAATATAGAGTGAATACGTCTTCCTGCTTCTACGGGAGAAAGTTTGCAACTAAAGTTTGAAAATAACATATCTAAAAGGGAAAATTTAAGCTCATTTATCATACTATTCACTTTAAAATTGTACTGAGCGTTGTTCCAACAAGAAAATACGATTATTTTTTCATATGCTTCACAAGACAAAAACCCTCAAATTGTACAATATCTCCCATTCCTAAATGAATCATCAATGTTGAAACTTGAAACATGAGCTGGTCAAGAAAAATTTCATCGTGACATTAATTATCCCCATAATTAGAGGATGGGAACAACCACAAAGTGAAAAAAGGGATAAAAACAATTTTAAATATCCAGATTTAATATATGGTGCAAAACTGATGTCCGTGAGCATAAAACAGAAATACTATGAAATTTTTGTGGCAAAAAGATAAATTGAAAAACTACTTTATGATCTATTTTAATTTAAGCTTAATGAATAAAAACATTGTTGTTTATTCATAAAATAAAAATAATAGGTTTTGAAATGCATATACTTGTTCCGGCAATCTGCACATTCCCTGTTTTCAGGCAGCTTAAGAAGTCCCTCTAAGATCTGCATACAGTCAAAAAATAAGAAACAAGAATAATAAAATAAAACAAAATGCAATTTTAACAAAACTACAATGAAAATATGGCCATGCTGGTTCCTGCAAAAAAATAGATCTAGTCCTTGACACCCCTCGATTAGAAAGAGGAACACAAAATTATCAAAGTAAGATTCACTGGAAATGGATATTCCACAATTCACTTCTAGACCTCTACCAAGAAATCCTTTTATAATTTATACAATATTTCAGAAATAAACTAATCGTTATGAGTCATAATATATAATAACCTAATAAGTCAAGGAAATAAATATATAATCCAATTGTTCTGATGAAGATAAAACAATTAAATAAAAGAATTCATGGGAAAATTATAGGACTTTATGAGGTGTGTATAAATATTTAGTAATCTCTCATTGTCCTGATATTTGGAAGGCAAAACTACATTTTTTATCTTTTTTGTGGTAAAAAAGTTTAGAGAAGTTATCTCATTCCAGAGTAAGGGCATGTCACAAGTCTTAGAGAAGGTTAGCATGGTACTTATGTAGGCTAAATTACTACTTTAGTCCCTGTATTTATTTTTAAGTTTCAATTTGGTCCCTGGATTTACAATTGTGTCAACTTAGTTCCTATATTTTCTCCTAACATGCAATGTAATCCTCTTGTTGGCTGCCCACTTCATGCCCCAAAACTTGGTAAGCATGTTTATAAGTAAATTTTTGAAGAAAAAAAATCTCCTTTATAACTGTACATTTCACAACTATGTATAGGAGCCACATTAGCAATTAATTGATTATACATATAATTGAATATTGATTAGTGATATAATCTATTTTCGCGGTGGTCTCAAACACACTTTGAATCCCATCTCAGGTAAGAAAGATTATAGATTAGCACATTGCCCCAATTCCTTCTTTTTGAAACTCTAGAGTGATCACAATCAAGATGAGTTGATAATCCACGAGTTAAAATGCCACATTAGCTAATTTCTAGCAGGCACGAAATCAATAGGAAAAAAAAAAGGAACTATTCAAGCACCAGATTAGAACTATTCATTTGGCCCTCTCCTCTTCTGCTATTAGGATAGCTGCCAAACTATCTCCCACTCAGACAGGTGGACCATTGAGTGGCTCAAATACAAAACACACAGTCAGAGCAGTAGAGCACCAAGCAAACTTCCATATGATATGATCCACTTAAACAGTAACAGTAGATGCTGTCATGTTAAAACATTATTACACGAATTCAACTCAACAGTAGCTCTTGCAAATGGATTCATGAAGGGGAAAAAAAAAAGACAAATTAAAAGGGATGAAGGAAAAAAGGAACCTTGGTGTGCTTGGCATCGAGCTCCTTAGAGACGGAGGCTTTCTCATTCATGTTTGCGTCGCTTGTGTGACGGAACAATTGGATGGGATGGGATTTTATGATATGAGCAAAACACGGAATCCAATCTAAGAACTAAGAAGTAATAACAACGTTGTTCTCTCTCTCTCTCTAGTCTCTAGTCTGTGCGGCGGGACCTCCAACCAACTATGCCAACATCATCACTCCCTCTATCTTTGTCACTTTTACAAATCAACTTGGTTGGCATAACCGACAATTACAACTTCCAACCTTTTCCATTTTCTTCTTTTTGGTTCATCTCATCGTTTCTGAACATCAACTCTTTAAATATACCATTGCCGGCCAATTCCGGCAATCCGCAACTTTGGAATGATACGGGACCTTCATAGTTCATAGTTTATAATTGGACTAAACTCAGGTACATTACCACTTGATACTCTTCTAGACACAAGAAGATACTCCCTCCCTTCTTTTTCTTTTGTTACCAACCAATTGGTGTTTTATAAATCAAGGTATTATTATTGATTATTTTTTTTTGATGTATATTCTTATATAGAATTAAGTTGATTTGTCTTAAAAATATATAAAACTTTCCATGAATAGTCTAGTGGAGTTAGGGGTGTTCATCAACCGATCCAAACCGATTCAAACTGCAAAAACCGAAAAAATCGAAAACCGAAAAAACCACAATTTTTTATTGGATTGGATCGGATTTTGGATCCTATAGTGAAATCCAATCCAATCCAAACCGATCTATTATATACATATACTATTATTTTTGAAATTATAGTATTACCATATTTAAATATTATTCTTCATACTTTTATGTCCCTCATTCTCTTTAATATTTTTGTTGGAATGACATATATAAGACTATTTAGAATAAATATTAATGTCTTGAAGTTATATTTTACTAAAAGTTTTGATGCATAGCATATATATATATATATATATATATTTGATTGAGTAATCATGAAAAATAGGAAAACAATTAAGTAAATTTGAAAAATAATTAGTTACAATTTATTTGTAGCCGATTCAAGAAAAAAAAATAGGATAAGTGAGAGTAGATATAGAGGATTAATATAAAAGAACGTGCTAAAAAATATCAATAATTTTTTCTTCTTAAACTCCCAAATTAAAACAAAGATTATCTTTTATCCACTATTAAATAAGTAGAAAGGACACTTGACATTAGAAAAAAATAAAGTATAACAAAAACCGAATTATCCAATCCAATCCAAACTGCATTTGATTGGATTGGATCGGATCAAATTTTTTTAAGGAAGCAAACCGATCCAATCCAAACCGCACGATGTTTTCATCATTGGATCAGATGACTTTTAACTCAAAACCGATCCAATCCAATCCGCGAACACCCTTAAGTGGAGTATGGAGTATTTATTTAGACTGTTAAATATCATTGGAACTTGTAAACAATTAATGGTAGAAATAAGGGTACTTTGGTATAAATATACACAAATTAATGATTTCTTAATCTATATGTAGAAACCTTAAAACACCAAAGAAAAAGAACGGAGGGAGTAGTTATTTTCATTAAATAGGTGCATCTTTTGATACATATTGTAATAATTGTGTTATATTTTATGTGAGGAACCGTAGGAGTAGGACCAAGATAACTGTTTTTTTTTCCTTTATAATTTTCAACATTCATAAAACATTTTAGTTTGGAAACAATTAACTATATAAGTAATTAACATTTTTTTTTGCTAATCCACCGTAATTAATGCCTTAGACTCACCAATGGGTGCCCCAATATATCCCACAAGCTTAGGTCATTTGGATTCACTATGGGACTTTACTTGTCGAGAATATAAGGTCGAGCGACCTAACTTATACATAACCCTGTTAAAGATCATTCATAGGACATGCCTCAGAGAATCAGGGACCGAGTGATAGCCCGACTATATCATAGTAGCATATCTAGAAATGAGCCTGATATAAACTTATAGCTCGGTCTGACGAGGTATAAAGAGGTGAGTATTATCTACTCGGCTCGACAAGGACGTTAACCACGATCCCATGATCCAGTTATACACTTATCATATAACTTGCTGATGGATAACGGTTACATTTTTAACTATAAATAAGATATGTATCATAAAACTACGTTTAGCCTTGATTCTAACCAGGATACGTAAGAGTAGAATTTAGGTTCTGTCAAGTTAAATATTTCCAAAACACCATTCAGAGAGAAAACACTTGAGAGAAAAGAGAGTAACTTCGTTCCTAGACATATATCTCAGACTTTAGATAATTGGACGGAACATGGACTAATCCTCGAGTCGACAGTAAGACGTCTGGTTTTTTACATACGAGGTTGGGTTGTCTCCCAAATGGGCAACTTCAGGAAGTCGAACCCGAGTTCTTTTCCTGGGGAAGAGCCACATTACCAACTCTCCCAACACCAAATTGGTTTTTTAACATAATAATAATAAGAAGAAGAAGAAGAAGAAGTTAATCAATATATTATTGATTGAAACAACGATAACATGTTAACGAATTTGTTCTCCTAATATATTTTGATATAAATGAGATAACCGTTGGGTTTGACTTTGAACAAAATTTAATTAAAGATTGTTATCTAAAGTTTTCAAATATATTTAAAATATGACATATTTGTGAGACAGATGATAGAAATTTGATAAATAAATGATAGGTATGAGATTTGTTTTAAATACAAACTTAGAAATTTTATGAAAGGGCTTGGAAAGAAAGTTGGTTTGCTCGGTAAGCAAGAATGGTGGTGGGTTATTGAAGAGGCAAGCTGATTGAGATTTTCTTAGACAGCAGACTACTTGTTAACGACGACCTTGAGTGCAAAGTGAGCATAGCATACAACACAGGTGTCTTATTGCCAATACCGGGTGTTCTTAGTTTGACGAGGTCGTGCTCCAACAAAAGTGAAATACTGAATACAAGTTTTGTCTTTAATTTTCACTATAAATGTCCCAAAACCAATACAAAAGCAACTATTTTTCACCCTCCAGATTTACCCAAAATATAAATTTCACGTGATAGTATTACTATCATGTATATAGTAGCAAACATCAAAGGCCAATCAATAAAATTTAATTCACGTCCATGATTCTCTTTACATAAGCAATTAATCGATGCTCGATACTATCAGATCCTTCCAGCTAACCTATGCATGCCCAAGTCCCTTTAACAAGAAAATTTAAGTTCAAGATTATTACAATCCAATGTACTTTGGGGAAAAGATATGCCGAATGTTGCTATGTAAATCTTAAAGCTTTACTTATATTAATCGTCTAGAGAAAATACAAGTACACGCAAACAGATTATAATTTAGGTGACAAAATTGACTGATTCTTGACAGGGGTATGCCGTATGCTGAAGGGTCTTGTCCCTACTTCCAATGTTGAAATATTAGAATCAATGACTAATCTGAATGAACTGAACCAAAATTTTCACACGAAATCATAATCATCCAAAGCATCATATGGTTCAGCAATCAAATCCTCATCAGGTTTGTCAACATGGAGCTGCTTTTTCTTGCCACCTCCACACACAAACAAAAAAAAAACTTCGACACACCCATAAAAGAAAAGGAAAGATCTGTTGAGAATAGATGACCAACACAGTAAATTATAAATCAAGAATGTACAACAATATGGAGGGATGACTTGTCTTATTCAAATAAAGCAAGTTTGGCATATATAGCCTTACAATATCTTAACTGACACTACTACAGAAAAGGGTTTTAGTAGCGTACTTTCAGTAGCACTTCAATGAAAAACGCTACTAAAAAATAGGCGGAAGGTTTTTAATAGCGCTTCCTTAAGATAGCGCTATCTATTCCTTATTCTAAGACAACGCTCCTTTAATGAAACACTATTAAATATAGATCGATAGGAATAGATAGCGTTTTCTAGAGGAAGCGCTATTACAAGTAAGAGAATAATAATAAGCGCTATCATAGGTAAGTAAATAGATATCGCTTTTTCAAAGAAGCGCTATCTATTCCCTTTTACTAAATATTTCCCTCACAGCCATCTTTTTCTCGCGCGACTCTTTCTCAAACCCTTCATCGCGGGACTCTTTCTCAAACCCTTCATCGCGCCTTCTCCCTCCCAGTCGCTTCTCCCTCTACCGTGTCTCCCTCTCCTCTGCCGTCGTTTTCTCCCTCTGCTCACAGAGGAAGCCAGAAGTGAAACGAAATGAAGCGTGTCTCCCTCTCCTCTGCCGTCGTTTTCTCCCTCTGCTTCATAACGCAGCTTTCGGAGGGAACCCAAACCTCCCCACCCTTCTTCGCCGCTTCGGTCCCTGTCTCCGGCCCCTTCATCCTCCAACCTAAGCAGCCCCTTCATTCATCATCCAATCCCTAACCGACACCCACACACTCGCATCTTCATCTCATCTCTTCAACCACTACTGGAATCGACACAGGTATGCGATTCCTTTTTGAATTCATCTCTTGCACTCTGGAGGAGATAGCAAACCTTCTTCTACAGATTAAACAGTTAAGAAACCATGTGCGTGGGGCTTCCTTGCCTCCTTCATCTGCCAAGGTATAATTTAAAACTTGTTATATACACCCACAAATTTTTACGAAAACAAGTTAGTCTTTAGAATAATGTATGTGCAACAATTCTTTAGTCATGGCCATTTGTTGTTGTTGACCAAATTTTATGAGGTGATTGTATTTGTACCTTCTCTCTAGTATATAATTGTTTCTTATGCTTATCTTATACGAGACAAATGGCAAACATGTGTATGTTTTCGTAATTAAGAAAAAGACATAATTAGAAATTAAGTATATGGATATAGTCAAGGTAGTGGTTTATCGTTATGGTTGAGGTAGATCTTATCTTGGTTGCGGATATTTCAAAAGCCCAAATTTTCATATTTGAAGATGAAGGATTTGATTGGAGTAGATTTGACATAAGTCTGAGGAGTTTAACAATTTGATCTAACAATACGGAACTATGGTAATCAAAAGAACTTTTGTTTTACTTTCTTTATAAAGAACCAGTCAGCGTAGAAAGTTACTGATTTCAATTTCTTTTCAGAATGGGCGCCTATGTTGCTCATCTCCATTGCATAGCTTTATGTCTGAACTGCTTTCTTAAATTTCTGTTTGTCATCGAGTGTATATGTAATTCTGTCCTAGTGTAATGCTTCCAGTTCTCTCCTCAACCATGGAAAATGTCAAAACTCAAAATCATAGTCTTCAAGGTCCAACAAACAAAAACTATAAAAACAGAATGAAGAAAAAGAAGAATGAATGAAAGCATGTAGGAAATGGCATAGATTGGAATTTAGACAATTGTCTTTAATTGGTTAATTTGAAATGGGATTTCGATTAATTGCCAGAGAGCCACAAAATGAGGTGGACTATAATTAGAATAGTTGATTGTAACTCCCTGATCCTATGCAAATGATTAATTACTAATTAGATGAGAAACGGTTGATTCTGTTAACTAGAAGAAGCAATTCTAAGATTTTAGGACACATTTTTCATAAATGATAGTGGTACACAATTCTAAGATCCAGCACAAGATCTGTTTTTTTCGTTTGTTACAACTTAATTTCATACTAATTGTTAGAAAGGAGCTCCATAATCCTTGTGTTAAGCTGATTAGAATGGGTCAAATGATTTCTCTATTGAGCTAATAATGGATTGAAGAAGAGCCTTGCTAGTATGTTGATAGTAGAGGTTTGTGATGGCTATTGAGCTAATAATGGATTGTTAATTCTGACCCTCATTCTAAAGTGCTGAAGATTTGTATCGTTTTGAGAAACTACTCTTGAGCATCATGCTCTATATTCATTATGTCATCAAATTGAGCCATCATGCTCTATATTCACTATGTTCGTTAGAGATTTGGATCTTTGTTGATATCATCCTTTTCCTGGGTATAAATTGCAGAGGATGGTTGAAATGCTCAGTTATTTTGCTATAGCCTTTTTATTATTGTAAATGGCAGCTAGGTTGTTTTGTGAGTACTGTGGCAAATTGATGGTGCAGAGTTCTAGATGCCACTTGTATCCTTTAAGATTTGGTTTGATTTAAAAATGAAAATAATCAGTTTTAAGAAGTAAGCATCTATTTCCCTTATGCTTTCCCCCCTGCTAGAAACATAAATGTTAGGGATACTACCGTCATTTCATAAATTGGAGGTTACTCATGGTAATTTTCCCCCTCCACTTGGGCAACTGTTCTTGATGTGGTCCTGAGTTGGAAAGCACAACGGAGTATGTTGCTGTATGTTAAGATACATTTTAAAAGTTGTATTAGCTGCTGCATGGGTGATTGTTCTCTCAGTTACTTATGCGTATACTTGGGATAATCCTCCTGGGTTTGCTCAAAGCATCAAAAGTTGGTTGGGAAGCAATTCAAGGGTGCCTTCACTGTTTATTTTGGCTGTTGTTATCTACCTGTCCCCGAATATGCTCGCTGCTATATTATTTCTGTTCCCGTTCATTCGACGTATTCTCAAGAGGTTTAACTATAAGATTGTGATGCTAATGATGTGGTGGGCGCAGGTAAGCAGTAATTCAATCTTATTTTCTTCTATTTTTCAGTTTAGTACAGCTAGAAACAATTTTTTTACAACTGAGATATTTGAATTTGAATTCTAGAGGGTGAGCCTTGGTGCAATGGTAAGATTGCTTCCATATGACCGAAGAGGTCACATGTTCAAATCCTGAAAATAGCCTCTCCCCTTGTGGGGGTGAGGCTGCATACATCTATCCTTTCCAGGTCCCCCAGTTGGGAGCCTCATGCACATGGCTGCCCTTTTTTGAGATATTTAAATTCTAACTTGGTGTTTCTAATGCCTTATAATTTCCAGCCTCGTGTGTATGTTGGTAGGGGAATGCATGAAAGCACATTTTCCCTTTTCAAGTAAGAATCTAATGTCAAGAAATTTCTTTTTGCTGTCAATGGTGTAATATGGATAGGCGTGTGATGTTAATCTGTCATTGTTTATAAATGCAGGTACACAATGTTCTGGGTCCTCCTTAATTATAATTACAAAGTTGGCTTTTAGTTACTATATAGAGGTGACACATTTTTATTCATTCTGAAGCTCTATAATCTTTTAGTTCTATTAATATGACTCTGTGATTGTCATTTGCTTCTTCATATTCACTTCCACAACTTCAAACAATTGTGGTTATGAAGAATATATTCACCTCATTTTGTGGGGGTCTTAAATTGAACGTTATGCCTCATTGTTAAAATATAGTTATTGGAGTGTAGTTCTTGCATTGTAATGAACTATTGTTCTAAGAGTGTGGGTCATGTCTTTTATATTAATCTATGAATTTTACTCGTTCTTACTATCTTTGTGTAAAACCAGGTCTTGTTTCTTCAGAACAATCAATTAATTTTAATTGTTTTAACATTCTTACTATAGATAAAACCTCTGGTGGGACCTACGAAAGCTATAACAAGTGTTAAAATCTCAACTTTCCAGTGGCATGAATTCTTTCCCCATGGTAAGCTTGAATGCTCAGGCTTTCATATTAGTTCATTTTCTTGGAAAAGGATTATGAGTGATTGTGAGTCATTTAGATATTATTGGGGGATTTTTTTATTCATTAATAATTTGGAATTCTACAACTTAACGGCTTTGGTCTTGTGATCTCTTTTTCCTAGTTAGAGTTGTTATCATAGTTTAGTTTGCTGGGAATATTGATATGATTATTAAAGAATTACTGTGTTTTTAATATTGTTATGTCGTTCCCATCTCTTTTTCTATATCAGGTCTTCTGCTTCATACCTTGGCTATCACCTCACTTACTGCTTATCCTGGTTTCAGATACGGACATTAGGAATGCTTAGATCTCGATTTCAATCATTGCCTGGTGCCTTCAATGCCTGTTTGATTCCTGAGGAAAAGAATGAGCCAAAGAAAAAGGATTAAAAGCCACTTTATCTCGCAGATTTATTTTACTTTTATCATGAGCTTATGATATAATTTTAGAGCATTTTTACTCGGATTACGTTACTTTGGCTTATTGGTATAGATCCCATCTAACAAAGGGAAGAAGCTGCAAGATTTGCACAATTGTGGAACCAAATAATCACTATTTTAGAGAGGAGGATCTTATTAGCAGTAGGTAGTGTGGGGAATAATTTTATGCTGCTGTCTTTTGATATCTTTTCTTTCTCCCTCTCCCAGTCTCTTTATCATAGAGCATCTGTTTCTTCTACACAGTGTGCTGAAGTGGTTATACTATTCAGGGAAATGGAACTTTTGCTTGTACCTTATTGGGCTGATAGTGAGTTGGACCTCATACAACAATGGCCCCCTTTTCTACTTGCTAGTAAGGTTTGTTTATTTTCAGTTTTTCACTTTACGAGACTTTGCTACCTTCATTTGTATTTGCTCATTTTGTAATTCTTTTTGTGGCTATATGCTCCTTAGATTCCAATTGCATTAGATATGGCGAAAGACAGCAATGGAAAGGATTGAGAGCTGAAAAAAAGAATTGAGGTTGATAGATACATGTCTTGTGCTGTTCGTGAGTGCTATGCATCATTTAAAAGCATTATTAAGTTCAAGGGGAACGTGAGAAACCTCTTGAAATAGTTTATGTATGTAGTTGTACTTTGTGAGTGATAGTCTAATATAATATTCCTACCTAGCTCCAAATATCAAGATATCATAGGCTTCTTGATAAAATGCTATGGGAAACATCTAGCTTTATCACTTGACTTAACAATCCTGTAATGTTCAAATCTGATAAGTTCTTTCTTTGTTTATCTAGTCTAATTCATTTTAAACTTCGTTGACATCTTCATTTCAGGATTATAGATCTCATGTTCACTGTAGTAGACACGCATATAGAAGCTGGTACACTGATAAAGGAGTTCAGAATGAGTGCTCTTCCTAGCCTATATGGACAGTTTGTGCAGCTAATCAAATATTTGGTAATGTTTTAGCACTCTTTTATGCAATTGAACACATTTAGTTTCTCGTCAGCGTGATTTTCCAAACCTTACCAGTTATTTAAATTATCATAGATGGAAAATGCTCAGAAAGATAAGGACCAAGTTGTGATTCTATTCCAGGACATGCTGGAGGTGGTGACAAGGTATATAATGATAGATCTATCCCCCGTCAACCGAATGACAACGACTGTGGCTACTACGTTCCGAAATTTATCAAGGATATCATCATTCAAAACCAAATGCAAATCCCAACCACGGTATTTAATTTCAGTTCTAGCTTGTATAATTTAATAACTCAGATTTAGTCATTCTAATTTGATTTAATTTTCATTTTGAAGGATTTTCCTGAATGTAAATGCATCACATACTTCGACGATCAACTTACTCAACTTAAAGACGAGTGGTGTCGTTATGTGGTTATGAAATTTATCAACAATTAAAGGGTACGACGTACTCTGATATTATGCTAGCTAGTGTCTCTCCTATATTATTAGACTTGTGTGTGTGTGCAAGTGATCTGTATGTGTATCTTATGCAGATCGACAACAAAGACTTTGTGCGATCAAGCAGAAGATGGAAGCAGCATGCACAAATTGTTTATAATTACTAGTGTGTTGATTAGCTTGTACACATTGTTAGTATGCATGGTTATTATCTAGTGTAGGTTAGCGACCTTTTGGTTTATGGACTTAAATAGTAGAATTGGTTATGTGTAAGTGTTACTATGAATTGTGTTAAAGTATATTACTTAATTTATTGGTTAAAAATGCATGATTTTGATAGTTGGTTTGGTTTATATATATATATATATATATATATATATATATATGCTTACCAATATGTAAGCTTTGTACATTATATATGTGTATGTGTGTGATGTACCTGAATGCAGTGTTACTGTGAATTGATGAGGGATGGTTGTGCAGGTGGGAAATGTAGAAAAACAGTGAATAAAGAAAAAAAAAAGGGGGGGATAGGTAGCGCTTTCTTGAAAAAACACTGTCTAAAGTGACAAATAGACAGCGCTTCCTTGAGAAAGCGCTGTCTAAAGTATGTAATAGATTGTCTTTAGACAGCGCTTTCTCAAGAAAGCGCTACCTATTCCTACTTTCAATAGCGCTTTTCTAGGTTTTAGGAAAAAAATATTTTTATTCCTCTTGTATAATGAAATAGAAGTACAGCGGTATTTATGCAGAATTGAGTAACCAATTCTGCTACAATAAGGATCCTAATTTGAATCAAATCTCCTGAAAATCAGGAGAGGATAAAAAACAGAAAGATAAGACTAATATCTAATCAAATCTGATCTGATTTGATTAGATTTATTCCTCCTAAAAATACAAACTGATTTGAAACAGATTTGACCAATGAATCTGGACAGATTCATGGTCTTTTCGTCACCCCCCTCAAGTTGGTGCATAGATATCTATCATGCCCAACTTGCTCACAAGAAGTTCATACTTGGGTCGAGAGATTCCTTTAGTGAGAATATCACCACTTGTTGTGTAGTTGGAACAAATGGCATACAAATAACTTTCTCATCAACCTTTTCTTTAATGAAGTGCCTATCAATTTCCACATGCTTGGTGCGGTCATGCTGTACCGGATTTTGTGCTATGCTTATAGCTGCCTTGTTATCACAAAGATAGCTTCAATGGTAAACTAATAGGTGTTCCCAACTCTTCAAGAATTCTTTTCAGCCATAACATTTCACAAACTCCTTGTGCCATGGCTCTATATTCGGTTCAGCAGTATTCTGCTTGCCACAACATTTTGTTTCTTGCTACGCCATGTGACTAAGTTCCCCCAAACGAATGTGCAATAGCACGATGTAGATCTTTCGTCATGATTGATTGATCCCCGATCGGCAAGATCGTATAGGCCTCTATAGTCATTGCGTAGTCTTCTTAAAGAATAATCCTTTACCAGAGCACTCTTCAAGTATCTTAGGATTCTCAGAGACGACTTCCGAGATGTTCCTCATAGGGTGCATGCATGAATTGGCTGACAAGACTAATCGCAAAAGCAATGTCCGGCCGTGTATGTGATAGATAAATCAATTTTCCCACTAGCCTTTGATATCGGGTAGTGTCAACTGGAGCGCCCTGCTTGCTGTCTCCAAGTTTTCGATTTGGATCAATTGGAGTATCTGTTTGGTCTACATCCACTCATACCTGTTTCTTTAAGAAGGTCAAGGACATACTTTCTTTGTGAGAGGATAATTCCTCTTTTTGAGCGTGCTACTTCCATTCCCGGGAAGTATCTTAAGGATCCAAGATCCTTAATTTCAAATTCGATGCAAGTGCCTCTTTCAACCTTTTTTTTTCTCGCCAAGTCATCTCCTCGTGACAATTATGTCATCCACATATACAATTAGAATAGCAATGCTTCCATTTCCGACTTCCTTATAAACATAGTGTGATCGGCTTGACTTTGGATATACCTTTGTCCCTTTACAAACTGTGTAAATCTTTCAAACCAAGCTCGAGGTGATTGCTTCAATCCATATAGGGACTTCTCTAGTTTGCAGACTTTTGAATTGAATCTCTTTTCAAATCCGGGGGTGCATCCATATACACTTCTTCCTCCAAATCCCCATTTAGAAATGCGTTTTTACATCTAGTTGCTGCAATGGCCAATCTAGATTAGTTGCAAGGGATAAAAGGACTCTCACGGTGTTCAATTTTGCAACTGGAGCAAAGGTCTCGGAATAATCAATTCCATAAGTTTGAGTGAAGCCTTTTGCAACCAGCCTAGCTTTGTACCTTTCGATTGAGCCATCAGATCTGTATTTTATAGTGAATATCCATTTACATCCCACTCGTATTTTTCCCTTTGGGCAGCTCTACCATTTTCCACGTCCGATTTTTTTCAAGAGCCTTCATCTCTTCCAAGTCTGACTTCCTTCCACTGGAATTTCTAATGCATCCCTGTACATTTTTGGAATTTACATGCATGACAATTGAGAGGTAAAAGCACGATATTTTGGTGAAAGTTTATCATAAGAGACAAAGTTGGAAAGGGGGTGTTGGGTACATGATCTGACACCTTTCCTAATAGCTATAGGAAGATCACAATCATTTTCAATCGGTTGAGAGAATGGTTGAGAGAATTCAGGATTAGGATTACCTGGAGGGTCCTCGGATTCATGGTGGAGCAAAGGATCACGATTCTTTACTCTTTGAACATGTTTCCTCCTTGTATAGAAGTGCTCAAAATGTTTTTCCTTAGTTTCAATTCCCTTTCTGGGTTTAGCATCATTGCCTTCTGGCTGAGAAGGGTCACTAGTATTTTCACATTCAGCACTAGTGTTTTCACAGCCAAGAACCATGTCATGACTAGTAGGATTTCCAAAAATTTCATTATTCACAGGACTTGTCCCATTATTTAACATGTTTGACTTATCAATTGATATATTTGACTCATCAATAGTAAGGTATTTGGTCGAGTCTTCTATAGTTCTCCCCACGAAGAGAGACTGAAAAAAAGGTTTTGACTCAAAGAAAGTGACATCCATAGTCACAAAAATCTTCTTAGTGAGTGGATCAAAACATTTATAACCCTTTTGAGAGGGAGCATACCCAACAAATACACACTTTTTTGCCCGATGGTCCAGTTTACTTAGATTTGGTGTATTAACATGGATGAAAGTCTGTGCAGCCAAATGTTTTTAGAGGTAAGTTAGAGAGCAATCTGTTTGTAGGAAAATGGTTCAGAAACTTTCCCGTGGGAGTATCAAATTTTAAAACTTTACAAGGCATCCTATTAATCAAATGAGGTCTGCTGTTAAGACAACTTCTCCCCAAAGGTATGTAGGAACCATAGTCCGAAATAACAAGGCTCTAGCTACTTCCAATAAATGTTTATTTTTCCTTTCAGCTACCCCATTCTGTTGAGGGGTGTCTACACATGAACTTTGATGTACAATGCCCTTTTCTTCAAAAAATTGGTTGAGATACTTGTTGAAGTATTCTCTTCCATTATCACTTCTAAAAATCTGAATTGTTTGTTGAAATTGAGTTTGAATCATATTAGAAAAAGTTTTAAAAATGTGTTCAACTTCAGATTTTTCTTTCATTAGATACACCCATGATAACCTAGTGTGGTCATCAATAAAGCTTACAAACCATCGTTTGCCAGTAGGAGTACTTACACGACTCGGTCCCCAAACATCACTATGAATGATTGTGAATGGATTAGATGGTTTATAAGCTTGAGCAGGGTAAACAAGATCGGTGATGTTTAGCCAATTGACAAGTCTCACAAGTAAAGAAAGATGGATTTTTATTTCTAAAAAGTTCGGGGAACAAGTGTGTAAATAATAGAAACTAGGATGGCCTAACCTATAGTGCCATAGCATTATTTCATTTTTCTGGAATTCGAAACAGAATTGAAACAAGCATTTTTAGAGTGCCTACTTAAATTAGATCCATCTTCAAAGATGTAGAGACCATCAACTTCCTTAGCACTCGCCAATCATCCTCCCCGAAGTCAATTCCCGAAAATTACAAACGGAAGAGTTAAATATGACACGACAATTCAGGTCAAGGGTTAGCTTGCTAATGGACAAGAGGTTGCAAGATAAATTAGGAACATGAAGAACATTGTGGAGTGTTATTAAAGGTGAGAGAGTGATAGACCCAATTAGGCTATGGCGGAGAGAGTTCCATCAAGCAATTCTGATTTTTTTATTCCCCGCACTAGGATTATAGGATGAAAACAGTTTTGAGCAATCTGTCATATGATCGGTTGCTCGTAATCAATCACCCAAGGATTTTGTGGTTTTTGGGTGAAAAAAGCAGTAGTAAGGTGAGTACCTTTTTGGGCCAAAGAACAAGAAGGATTGGTTGTCATTTTTGAGGAAAAGAATTTGTACTGGATGCTCTAGTTGTTCCTTTGTGAATGGAGTTGTCTCGAAGTAGGTGGAGGCTCTTGAATCTCCTCGGTAGTGGATTGGAAGGCACGGCCACCTTTGTTGGATTTCTTCTTCCAATTAGGTGGCTTTCCATGAATTAGCCAAGCAAGTCTCCCTAGTGTGCCAAGGTTTTTTGCAATGATCACACCAAGGTTTTTTTCATTAATTTTCATCTGAGGGAATTCCTTTATTCACAAGATCAGAGATGTCCTGTTCATTTGTTGGTGATGATTCATGAGTTCTTAACATTATACTCCTCCTTGATTATTCCATTCGAACTTCAGAAAAGACCTCCCTAATAGAAGGTAAGGGCTTTCGCCTGCAATTCTTCCCCTTACTTCATCCAGATTTCGATTCAGTCAAGCAAGGAACATGTACACACGAACATTCTACTCCCTCTTCTTAAATCGAGTAGCATCTATGGGATTTTCCCAGTCATCTTCATAGCACTGGTCTAGCTCCTGCCAAAGAGTCATCATCAAGTTGTAATATGCGGTGACATCTTGATCACCTTGTTTGAGTTGCCAAAGTTGTGTCTTTAAGTCAAAAATCGAGAAGAGTTCTCCAAAACCGAGTAACACTCACGCGTTGCATCCCAAACATCTTTTGCTGTAGGTAGAAATAGATAGGGCTTTCCTATTGCTGGTTCCATGGAGTTGATTAACCAGGCAATGATAAGGGAATTTTCTGACTTCCATTTTTGAAAGGAAGGATCATCCCCGGAGAGGGTCTTTGGATCTCTCCATTGAGATACCCCATTTTTCCTTTCCCATCAATAGCCAACTTCACAGATCGAGTCCACTCAATGTAGTTTTTTCCATTGAGTCGATGCACGTGAGTTGTAGGCTTGGGTTCCGTGAGAAACCATCATATGGGGCTATGGAAGATCCTCGATGCAACGACTTCTTCGAGCCCCCGATGCAGCAGCCGGGTGAGCCTCTGTTGAGGTGTCTTGGATCCATCCTTCGGATCACCTGCTGAGTTGGTAGATGCTCTTGTGGAAGCACCGGTCATCGCCGTCTTCACCATGATTGAAAGAGGTCAGAGCCGCAGCTCTGATACCATCTAGGTTTTAGGAAAAAAATATTTTTATTCCTCTTGTATAATGAAATAGAAGTACAGCGGTATTTATGCAGAATTGAGTAACCAATTCTGCTACAATAAGGATCCTAATTTGAATCAAATCTCCTGAAAATCAGGAGAGGATAAAAAACAGAAAGATAAGACTAATATCTAATCAAATCTGATCTGATTTGATTAGATTTATTCCTCCTAAAAATACAAACTGATTTGAAACAGATTTGACCAATGAATCTGGACAGATTCATGGCTGTTTCCGTCAGCTTTCTTGATAGATTGTCTTATTACCAACTTTAGACAGTGCTTTCTCAAGGAAGCGCTATCTATTCTTACTTTCAATAGCGCTTTCTTGAAAAAACGCTGCCTAAAGTGACAAATAGATAACGCTTCCTTGAGAAAACGCTGTCTAAAGTATGTAATAGATTGTCTTATTACCAACTTTAGACAGCGCTTTCTCAAGGAAGTGCTACCTATTCCTACTTCCAGTAGCGCTTAAAAAAGCGCTACTGAATCTCTCCCACCTTCAGTAGCGGGTGAATAGATAGCGCTTTGAAGCGCTACTAAAGGCAAAAAAAAAAGCGCTACTGAAGCCCTTTTTTGTTTTAGTGTGATAAGAATAAAACGGCCCACTAAGCTCAACTACTGCTACGTGGTACTACAAACAAGGAAATTAACAACTAAGCAATAACCACCCTAAAATAAAGGATGTTATTCTATCAGAAAACAATAGAAAGCATAACAAACTAGAAACAGAACACCTAGAAATAAGGCATATCATCATTCCCCCCCTTAAACTAACTGCTATATAAGCAATTAGTTTACTTTAGTCCAGGTATCACACACATTCCCAAGTGATCTCGAAGCTTCATAAATGCCTCCAGCTTAAGTGGTTTAGTCATCAAATCTGCCACTTGATCTTGAGTACCACAATGCACTAGTTCGACAACTCCATCTTGAGTTAAATCACGCAGAAAATGAAACCGCACATCAATGTGTTTACTGCGTCCATGCATAACAGGATTTTTTGAGAGTTTGATAGTTGAACTGTTATCACAAAATACAGTGGTACATCCATCTTGCACATGATTCAACTTCTCCAGAACCCTCCTCATCCACACAGCTTGACAAGCACAAGTTGCAGCTTCTACAAACTCAGCTTCAGTTGTTGAAAGTGTGACTATAGGTTGTTTCTTTGAAGACCAAGAAACTGCTCCTCCACTCAGCATAAAAACATAGTCAGATGTGCTTTTTCTATCCTCTAAGTCTCCTGCATAATCCCTATCAGTGAATACAATCAACTCCTTGTTCCTATTTTTGCTGTAACAGATCCCATAATCAATAGTGCCCTTCAAATACCTTAGTGCTCTCTTTGCAGCCAGCAAATGAACTTCTGTTGGTCTTGCCATAAACCTGCTTATAAAGTTCACAATAAACATCAAATCTGGTCTTGTAGCAGTGATGTACATAAGACTGCCTACTATTTGCTTGTAGTAGGTCTCATCAACTTTGACACCTCCTTCATTTTTATCAATTTTGAAGCCAGGAACAATAGGATTCTTCACTGCATTACACTCCTCCATTCCAAAACGTTTCAGAATTTCCTGTGCATATTTTCTTTGACAGACATAAATCCCATCATCCATCTGTAACACTTCTATACCCAAAAAAAACCTCATTTTTCTCAGATCAGTCATGTCAAATACCTTCATCATTGACTCCTTAAAATCTAACATCATTTGCTCATCATCACCAGTATAAATTAAGTCATCAACATAGACACTGACAATTAAAATTTTACCTCCACTGTTTTGCTTGACAAATAAGGTTTGTTCACTGATGCACTTCTGGAAACCTTCATGAGTAAAATGAGCCTCAATGCGACTAAACCAAGCTCGAGGAGCTTGTTTTAGTCCATACAAGGCTTTATGCAGGTTGTAGACTTTGTGTTCACCACCTTTCTGCTCATAGCCTCTTGGTTGTTCCACAAACACATCCTCATTTAATTCTCCATGTGGGAAAGCAGATTTTACATCAAGTTGATAGATAGACCAGCTTCTTTGGGCAGCTACAGCAATGATCATGCTCACGGTATCTATTCTTGCAACTGGAGCAAACACTTTTGTGTAGTCCACACCATGTTTTTGAGCATAACCCTTTGCAACTAATCGGGCCTTGAGTTTATCCACCTCACCAAACTCATTAAGCTTGGTCTTATATATCCACTTCACTCCAATTTTCTTAGCTCCAGCAGGTAACTCAGTCAAACTCCATGTCTTGTTCTTTTCAATTGACCTTATTTCAGCATCCATAGCAAGTTTCCATTTGGGACTTTTTACAGCCTCTTCATAGCTTAGTGGATAAGAAGGAGCTATAAGTGCCATATTCAACTCATTCTCTTCCTCTGATAACCCCTCTCCAGTGACATAATCTCTCGTCCAAACAGGAGCATGTGTCTCTCTTTTCTCATTTGGATTGACATCATCTTCACTTGCTGTAGTTGAAGAAGTATTTCCTAACTCTTCAGCATCATTCCCACCTACCTCATCACCTTCGCTGCCATCTTCTTTTGCTTCATTCTCATTAGTACCATTATCTTCTTCTCCCCATTCCAAGTCCATAAGTATCTGCTCCTTGTAACTCACATCCCAATCCCATTGTTTCTCTTCTTTAAAAATAACATCCCTGCTAATCACCACTTTCTTTGCAATAGGATCATACAACTTGTAACCTTTGGATTTCTCACTCACACCTAGCAATACACAGCAAAAGCTTTTGTTTTCCAATTTGGTTCTTCTTGCATCAGGCACGTGGACATGTGCCACACATCCAAACACTCTAAAGTGTTCAACTGAGGGCTTATCTCCACTCCATGCTTCTTCTGGAGTCATATCTCTAACTGCAAAAGTGGGACACCTGTTCAACACATACATGGTCCAATTTACCGCCTCGGGTCAAAAGGTTTTTGGAACCTTCTTGTCAAAAAGCATGGATCTCACCAAGTTCATCACTGTCCTATTCTTCCTTTCGGCCACTCCATTCTGCTGAGGAGTGTAGGCTGTGGTGAGCTGCCTTTTAATTCCATTCTCCTTACAAAACTCATTGAATTTCTCAGAATTGAACTCACCACCTCTATCTGTTCTCAAACACTTGATAAACTGACCAGTTTCTTTTTCAACAAGATTCTTAAAATACTTGAAAGACTGAAATGCTTCTGACTTTTCTACCAAAAAATAGACCCATGCTTTTCTACTATAGTCATCAATAAAGCACAAGAAATACCTTTTGTTGCTGTTTGAGATTGGTGTGATCGGACCACAAATGTCAGCATGAATAAGTTGTAGCTTCTGAGACGCTCTCCATTGGCTTCTTTTAGGAATGGGATCTCTATGTTGCTTACCAATTACACAAGCAATGCACATTGTAGTTGGTGTAGGGAGCTGTAGTAATCCTTGAACCATTTTCTTGTATTGCAGGGTTCTTAGTCCTTTATGACTAAGATGACCATACCTGCAATGCCAAATATGTGCAAGATCTTGTGTGGGTGCATGAAAACATGAAGCTTCTTTGACTTGGGTCCTTGCCAATAGTATAAACATTTTGTTGGCTGTCATAGAGGTTTGAATGATCAAGCCTCTTACTGGGTGGTAAATCTTGCACATTCCTGATTTAATGAGAATAGCTAGGCCTCTTTCCTGTAACTGCCCCACACTTAGAAGATTGTTCTTCAGCTCAGGTACATTGCCCCACACTTAGAAGATTGTTCTTCAGCTCAGGTACATAGAACACATCTGTGACAACATGAGAAAATCCATCCACCCGCAGCTTCACACTTCCTTTCCCGAGCACTGTCATTATTGTGTTGTTCCCAAGTTTTACCAAATGCCTAAAATCCTCATTTATCTCACTGAACATAGCCTTGTTCCCACACATGTGGTTTGAGCAACCAGAATCTAAAAACCATGCATCCTCACGCTTAGTTTCATTCAACTCCACATAAGACATCAATAGCATTTCTTCTTCCCCGTTGTTTTTCTAGAACTTCTGTTCATGCACAATCAGTGAGCTCTGCAACTCATCTATTGATAACACATCAATATCCTTAGATTCTTCGATTGAGCAGACTATGTAATTAAATCTCCCAGTCAAAGATCTAAGGATCTTCTCCACAACGGTTACATCTCGCATCTGCTCCCCATAAGCCCTCATTTTATTTGCCACAAACATGACCCTAGCAAAGTACTCAGTGACATTCTCACATGTTTTCATCTCGAGGGTCTCAAAATCCTTCCTCAAGGCTTGAAGAACTGAACGCTTCACTCTTGCATTCCCCTCATATTTCCTTTTCATGGAATCCCAGATTTGCTTCGCAGTATTTTTCTCCAGGATTGTCTCCAGAATAGTCCTATCAATTGCCTGAAACAGATAATTCTTCACTTTCAGGTCCTTCAACTTCAAATCCTCCAGTCTCTTCTGTTGCGCTTCAGTCACGGCTACTCCTGCCGCTGGCTGCTCATAACCAGTCTCCACCAAACTCCAGTATTCCTTGGATCTCAAGAAATTTTCCATTAACATGCTCCAATGGTCATAGTGACCATCAAAGCGTGGTATGGCTGGCTGGACGAAATTGCTACTGCCTTCACTCATTATCTCTCTCACTTATTCTCTAGTGTATTTGCAAGTCACTCGAAAGACTGCGGCTCTCTTTTCTATCAGGCCCAGTGGGGGCTCTAGATACCAGAATGTTGAGAATAGATGACCAACACAGTAAATTATAAATCAAGAATGCACAACAATCTGGAGGAATGACTTATCTTATTCAAATAAAGCAAGTTTGGCATATATAGCCTTACAATATCTTAACTGATAAGAATAAAACAGCCCACTAAGCTCAACTACTGCTACGTGGTACTACAAACAAGGAAATTAACAAATAACCACCCTAAAATAAAGGATGTTATTCTATCAGAAAACAATAGAAAGCATAACAAACTAGAAACAGAACACCTAGAAATAAGGCATATCTCATCAAGATCAACAGAAAACAACAGCAACATAGGAGGATTTTAATCCAAAAGAGACTTACCCGTCTTCTTTTTACCAGCATTGGCTTCTTTCTCTGCTTTTAACTTCTCATTCGCAATTGCAGTTATAGAAGATGCAATATCTTTCGCATATGCTCCTTTCAAAGAAGTCATTGACAATCTCATTACTGCCTTAAGTAAACTGATGTAATGAAAACTTTTCTGCAGTCCATTAATAAGGTAATTAGGATGCTCTTTTTAGGGAAAGGGGGAAGCAAGCTAACAGAGATATCTAACCTTAAAAGGATGAAGCTTGTGTGAGATAAGCTCTGCATACTCCAAGAAATCGCTCTCAGATTTGGGAATAAATGTATCAAGCTTCTTTTCATCACCACTTGCACCAAACAATTCCTTGGTTGACCTATAATCTGCTTCTTCAACCAGCCTGCAATTGAGAGAATAAATAAAATAGGAAGCAACTGTGCACCACCAAAAGCCGCTTTTACTAAATGAAGAATTTGCTTCGTTTTAAATGCTGTACCCAAGCAGAGGCTATAAAGAGCGACCGTACAGTGTCATTGATGTTAGGGTACATTTGGATTGGAGATGCTTCCTAAACATTCTTAGGAATGGTCACAGATGATAAAGCAGAAACAAAAGCACAATTGGAAAGAGATAATAGATGGCAACTCAGAAAAGTGTAAATGGGATGAGGATTGAGAGTAGAGCGTTTAACTTTACAGAATGCAATAGGCAGGTCACTGGACATGTCTGGTGTAACTGAAGTGGGAGAAAAGATTGAAGCAGAAACAAAGGCACAATTGGAAGGAGATGATAGATGTTAACACATAAAACTATAAATGCAATGAGGATCAGTGTTGTCAAATATTGGATATATCGACGATATACCGGTATATCGTATCAGAATTTGAGGTGCCCGATATGAAAACCGAGACGATATGCCCATTCTGATATATGGGAAATATCGGAATATCGGTTGTATCGGAAATATCGGAAAATGGGTTTTTAGGTTTTTTTCCCCTCTTTTTTTAAATGTTGATACTGAAGAGTCCGCGTCACCTCACCCTTTATTCATGCAACCGACTCACGTATAAAGGGATTCATGTATCTCTTTCAAGCTTTAACGAGTTTGTCTCCTCACGTAAACGAGTCTGCCTCCTCCATCTTCATCATCTCTGGTCGACGAGTCTCAAGTAACTTCTCTTCATATGTTCTCTCCTTTCTCTTCCATGTTCTCTTCTTTCCCCTCCTTTCTATTCCTTTGTTCTCTTCTATTTGAAGTGGAAGATGATCAGAAAGGGAAAAGAGATAGTGGTTGAAGTGGAAAATGGTCCAGTTTTGGAAGAACTAGAAGAAGAATTAGAAGACATTGATTTTGAGGATTCAGAAGTACAAGAAGTTAAAGGATATGCCTCACTACCTGGCAATGAGAACGATGATTATATTGAGCAAGGGGTGGAGGAATTACTAGTCAATATTTTCACTTTATCAGTATTTTGTTTTGAACAATTGAGCTTTTGAGTTAATATTATGTCACTTTTTTGTACAACTTATTTTTATTTTTATGCAGCTCTTTTTTTTTTTGTATACAACATAATTTTTTATATATATAATTGATAATTGATTTATTTTGACCAATATGTGACTTCCGATATTTACCCGAAACGATATCCGCTATTTCACATATCGGATTTTTGGCTTTCCGATATTTCCCGATATCTGATATTGACAACACTGATGAGGATTGAGACTAGAGCGTTTACGTTTACAGAATGCAATAGGGAGGTCACCGGACGTGTCAGGTGGAACCGAAGTAGGAGAAAAGATTGAAGCAGGAACGGAATCACGAGAATCAATAAGTGGTGTGATATCTGAAACTTCAGGATGTCGACGCTCATAAGTAATACCAAATCGACGCAACAAACGATCATCCAGTGATTGTGGATCTTGAGGATTAGAGGCATGCGTTTCAAAATGAGGAATGGGTAATATTTGAGAAGGAGTAGAGTCAGATGTAGGGCCTAGGAGTAGACGAGGCCAAAAGCAAATCAAATTTTGAGTGAGATGTTTTTTATTTTAAGGAGGAGAGTGTATTTGGATCGTGTTATATTTTAAGTTGGGGTTTTTTGTTAGTATGTGTGGCTTTTTTCATAAGTAATACCAAATCGACGCAACAAACGATCATCCAGTGATTGTGGATCTTGAGGATTAGAGACATGCGTTTCAAAATGAGGAATGGGTAATATCTGAGAAGGAGTAGAGTCGGATGTAGGGCCTAGGAGTAGACGAGACCAAAAGCAAATCAAATTTTGAGTGAGATGTTTTTTATTTTAAGGAGGAGAGTGTATTTGGATCGTGTTATATTTTCAGTTGGGGTTTTTTGTTAGTATGTGTGGCTTTTTTGCTTTATAAAATTAAGAGTAAATAATTTTTTTTGCCGGTGGACCTAAAGTTAGGATTTTAGTAACTTCACCCTTGGGCCGGTCACTATTCTCAAAGAAAGTAAGATCTGCAAATATGTAAGAGCATGGTACAAGTGGGAGAAAAACATGATGCCCTTCGAATTTGAGAATACCCAAGAAATATACACTTAAGCAAACAATTTATCACGATCAGGAGAGAGATCATGAACACAACAAATGGAACCAAACACACAAGGGGAACAACATTATGAGGATCCTTAGGAAATAAAAGAGTGAGGAATTTTATTACCAAGAACAGACAATGCCATTTGATTTACCAAATAACAAGCTGTAAGATCAGCATCACCCCAAAAATTCAAAGGTGCATTAGCATTTATCAAGGAGTCTAAGTTGTATCAACGACAGAACACAACAGTGGAAGCGGCGATGTCAACTGTGGCCAGGAGGTTGGAGCATGGATCACACATCATAACATGCTCAACTTTGCATCGCTAAGCTTATTCTCTCTACCTCCTAACATTCAGTACCATAAAGCATTCATTGTAATAACATTTATTGTAAAAAGAAGAAATATTTGTTGAAAACATTGATAATGTAAAATGTACACTAAAACCTATAAATTATAATTGGTCATATGTTCAAATTTTGATGTCCTTATATTTCATTATACAACATAATTATTAGCTTACAAGTTCATAATATTTAGCCTGGCCTGTAATGTAAGTCGTAAACAGAAAGGTGAAGGGCCTTCAACATCCACATTAGTCATCGAAGTAAAACTTGGAAGCCTACCAATTTGAAGGGTTACTTCATGCTAAGATTGCAGACCAACCTAATATCTAAGACTAGAACATAAGTTGAAACAGAAACTACAAGGACTCATTATAGAGAGGAAATTGTGCTAAAACAACACATGAAGAAAAGAGACTAGAGACCACTTTGTTAAGGAATCCAAACCAAGCTTCTATAAAAATGCATCTTAAAACGACCTAACAAGGAGGAAAGGTCTAGTGCCAAGTTGTTGAAGCTCACAATATCAACATATTTTATGATCGATAAGTATCTATTCTCTGAACAAACATCTCTAAAATGACCAACTAAACAAATCTGATGGAAAACAATGTACCTCTGTTGGCGAAGTTTTTCAGCAACAGGGTCCAAAGATTCTTCCTTTACTGGTTCTACTTTTTTCACCTTCTTTTCAGTAGCTTTTTCAGAAGATTTTTTAGGAGCCTTCACAGTAGGTTTTACAGCAGGTGTCACAGTTACCTGGCACATTTATGCAAAGAAACTGATAGAAAATCAGAGAAATATCTGATAATGTCTTTTCATATCTTTGAATATTTTAGAGTATCCTAGATGATCTCTTATGATTTATTTCGTATTTATATTTTATGATTTTATTCTATATTTGATCCAGACTAGGATTCTACTTGTATTATAAATAGGATTATTAGTGTTGTCTTTTGTAATCACATCATCACTACATCCAGAGTAGTTAATCCCGGGTAGTGGCGTGAAGCGGCAGACCCAAAAAATGCTATAGCGTTATAGCACATAGTGGGATGGCCGCTATTTTAGACATTTTTATACAGGTCAGATAGTAATATAATTTTACACTATATACAGATATATATACATACATATACATGTATAAAATATTAAAAATACTCAAAATTCAAGTCATATTCATAATTCATGATAGATAGTCATACTGTCGTGGGTCCTAAGCAAAGCACGCTACTTTATAACATCAAAAAGTAGTGTGCATATATCAATTTAAGCCCCACTACCCTAGACCTAGAGGCTTAAAGAAACTAAACATTAAACTTAACATATAGGTAGTCATAGGTCCGGCTGAGAGAATGGGATAAACTTAACATACAGAGAATGAGAGAAACTGAGAGAACACTCGCGAATGAGAAACTGAGAGAATGAAAGAAACTTAACATACAGAGAACGCGAGGTCCGAAGCTGAGAATCCGAGGTTCGGCTCTAGGAACAGTGTTTCCTGGCCGGAAATTCGCCGGAGATGGCAGTCGGAGATGGCAGTCGGAGATTGCAACTGAGAGGGAAAGGAGTGAGATGGAGCGTCGAACACAAAACAGAGGAGAGACTAAGGGTCTGTTTGATTGTGTTTTGGTGTATTTGTTTTGAAAAACTGTTTTGTAAAGTCATTTTTAAGAACTATTTTCTAAAACAAAAACTTTAAAAAATCTGTTTGTAAATAATGTTTTCAAAAGAGTTATAAAAGTTAGAAAACAAAAGAACTTGTTTGATAAAATTGTTTTAAAAATTTGTTTCTAAAACAAAAAAATATAAAATTTGTTTGATTGTTAAAAACTTCTTTAATCTCTATGATTTGTTTTAAAATGATGCATAACAGGTTCGACCATCATAATCCAAATTCTTTCAACCATACTTAGAATATGGCTTTCGATCCAACCATAATGCATAATAGGTCCAACCATAGTCCAATTCATTTTGACATAACCATGATCATAGTTCTCCAAGAAATCCTTTATCATGATGGTGTAGACTTTTACTTGGCATTACGGCAAACAGATGGCGGCCATGTCTATCTTACAGTACTAAATGCTCTCTTATTGTCTTTGGCTTGAAGTGGAAATCATATACAGATAATAAACTGGGAAAATGATACTATTATGGTAGTAGATTGTCCAATGCTAAGCGAGAAATGTGTGAGACATATTACATCAGTCTTCATCATAAGAAACATGAAAACTGGTAGTGCAGGCAGAAGCCTCTTTTGGTCGTCGTGACGGAAACGACAAGAGGAAGAAGTATTAGAAGAAGGATTATGGTTTTGGTGGCACCTCTTGCAAACCTTTGATTTTGAATTTGATTTCGATGATTGCTTCTCCTCATTCTCCATCTTCCTTCCGACCGCTTCTCTAACTCCAACCCCAGTCCTGAAAACTATTTCTCTCCGCCTTTATTCACCCTCCCCGTCCATGGCTTCTCCTCATTTGCTTGTTTCTGATGTTATTCTGCCTGCCGGAGCATCATCCCGAGCCGCAGCCGTCTTCCCAGGCACCACCATGCTTGTCTGCCACCCAAAATCGATCCAGCCGCATCTTGAGCATCCAGATGTGCTTGAATCCATCATTGTTTCTGGTCTTCTCCTCTGTAACGTTGCTCATCCCCCTCCTTGAAGGTTTCTGCATTTTGCTTTTCTTTATCTTTGATACGGTTGGAGACTCGATGGCGCAACCCAGAACGATCAACCGTGGCGAGGCGTGGCGGACTGCGGGTTCTGGTTTGCGGTGGTGCAACCTTGAGAGGTGAATGCAGGTCGGCGTGCATTAGTGCTGGGCATTCGTGTGGCTGGATGCTGGTGGCACACACTGTGGTCGAGAGGTGGTTGACGGCGGCGTTCAGATTTGCGAAGCATGTGGGGTTGAATCAGGGCAAAGCCCTTCTTGGTTTTTGTTATATGTTTTGTCAAGCATGTGGGGAAGGAAGGTCTCTCGGTGATGACAGAGAGAACAACAAATGGATGATGGCTCACTTATGTTGTTATAATTATTACGTAAATGCCATTAATGAAAACATGGTTGTTTCCGTGTTTTAATGGTTTTGGGAACAAAAAATAAAAAAATTAGAAAAAAACATCTCAGGGATGTTCTCTAATTTCTGTTTTTAAAACTAAAAAACAATCACTGTTTCCAGAACATTTTTTACAAAATAATCTTGTCAAACAATTTTTTTTGTTCTTTTGTTTTTAAAAACAAAAAAACAGTTTTTCAGAATAGTAAACAAACAGGCCCTAAGTGTCGAACAAAATAGGGTTTTAAAGTTAACCCTAATATTAAAGGTTAAAACTGTAAAGTCGAAAACCCAAAAATACCCTTAAAAACATGTACCCCACGGAAATATTGGAGGGCAAAAAGGGAAAATCGGGCCATGAAGCCCTAGCGGACTTGTAGCGCCGCAACAGACCGCGAATCCGAGATTTCCAGCCGCAATAGCGACCGCGGCGGCTGCTACCCAAAAACGCTCCACCCCGCCACCGAGGTAGCGGCCACTGGCCGCTCTGCCTCGCACCACTGCTATTGCACGTTATTCACTACCTTGACTACATCAAATCAATACGAGTCTTATTATTTGTTGGACAAATTAATTTTCCACACACAGGAAAGGCAAGTCTAACCTGCAATTGCCAAGTGTTGATGGAAAGAGAAACAGAAGATACCTCGCATTCGCCTTGAGTTTGAGGGATTAGGGCAAAATGGCATTCGCCGTCTGGAGATAGGCTGTGATTTGTGAAGCTGCCGCAAAAGGAAGTACTTCCTTTGATTCCCATTCCCAGTCGCTGTGCAGTGCACTGTAACGCATTGTAGACTTTTTCTAAAAAAATATTTAGCTTTTTTAAATACTAACATTTTTTAAAATTACGTATTAATATCTGGTTAATCACGTATAAATATCTGGTTAATTCACTTTATTATATGGTTAATGGATCATCCTAAGCTTACAATAATTTTCTACACAAATTAACCATATAATGAATTGAATTAACCAGATATTTCCACGTGATTAACCAAATATTTATATGGCTGTGAAAAATGATTGTAAGCTGCAGATGATCCATTAACCATATAATGAACTGAATTAACCAAATATTTGCACGTAATTAACCAAATATTTACATGATTGTGAAAAATGATTGTGAGCTTCAAGATGAGCCATTAACCATATAATGAAATGAATTAACCAGATATTTGTACGGGATTGACCAAATATTTACATGGTGGTGGAAAATGATTGTAAGCTTCAGGATGACCCATTAACCATATAATGAATTGAATTAACCACATATCTGCACGCGATTAACCATATATTTACATGTTTGTAGAAAATGATTGTAAGCTTCACGATGACTCATTAACCATATAATGAACTGAATTCACCAAATATTTGCACGTGATTAACCAAATATTTACATGGTTGTAGAAAATGATTGTATGCTTCAGGATGACCCATTAACCATACAATGAATTGAATTAACCACATATTTGCACGCGATTAACCATATATTTACATGTTTGTAGAAAATTATTGTAAGCTTCACGATGACTCATTAACCATATAATGAACTGAATTCACCAAATATTTGCACGTGATTAACCAAATATTTACATGGTTGTGGAAAATGATTGTATGCTTCAGGATGACTCATTAACCATATAATGAACTGAATTAACCAAATATTTACACGGGATTAACCAAATATTTACATGGTTGTGGAAAATGATTGTAAGTTTCAGGATGACCAATTAACCATATAATGAACTGAATTAACCAAATATTTACACGTAATTAACCAAAAAAGTTAATACTGAAAAAGGTAAATATTAAAAAAAAGTCAAAATTACAAAATTGCCACAGCTAGTGTGCAGGTGTCGCTCCTGGCTGTACAGAAAAACATTTCTGTTTGATTCCCGTGGCTTCTTGCTTTCCATTTTCCAACCAATAAACAAAAAATTGCTTTCTCTAACAAATAAAATATTCATAAAAAAACAAAATAAATAAAAATTCAATTGTTTTTGTTCAAATAAATTCGTATTTACATAGAGAACGAATGTTGATCCAGTTGGTAAATATAAGGCTCATAACCCATAAGGTCGTGAATTCGAATCCCATTACCGATGTGAGGACTTCGTTGGTGGGTAATCTGTAAGTGCTCTTGGAGCCCCGGAACCTGCCCTGGCACTGGTGAGCCCTCGAGGCACAATTGACATAAACTTTTTGTAAAAAAAAACAAACAAACATATTTACATTATCTATCATCTATATAATTATTAATAAAAAAACAATTCACTATTGACAGCTATGCTTACTTCAAATCTTAATAATATAAAATTAAATATCAAGTAATAAATAAATAATTATTAGTTTGTAATAATGTATTAGGCACACCGAATGATCTATAAATTATAGTTTTACATAAAAAAAAAATACCAAATTTTTTTATAAAGAATATATCATCAAATAAATTCTTAATCAAAACATTTGAAATAGAGACAGTAAATTTCAACATAATATATTGTGTAAATAATATATAGTATACAATATGGGCTAACTTATACTTTTTGTCTTTTATTTTATATTTTAGGTTCAATTTGATCCCGTATTTATAAAATCGTTCATGTTGTCCTTTATTTTATCATAATTATACAATCCTTTCCGTCACTTCTATAACGTCCTTCGTTACATTAGTAACCCAAAATAAATTCAATAAAAACTCTTTAAAACATTTAATTAAAATATATAATTCATAAAAAATTTAATAAATAATTAAGTCTGAAAGATGGCTCATATTAAATAAAATAAATATTTATTTCAAAGTAATGAAAAATAATAATAAATCCACACATCCGGAAAAAAAAAAAAATCAAAAGCCTCAAAACCGGGCGTCTAACTACAATCCAAGAAAAGAAAACTGAAATTAATAAACGATGTCTACATGATACTTTTAAACAATGCTACGATACTAACCAACCACGCTAAAAGTAAGAAGATAAATCTTCAAGTCTCGGTGTCCTCAACAGCGATGTCCCCAGACTCTGAAAACAACATTTTTAATGAGATATAAAATCCCAGTGAACAGCAATATAGTTAAAAAATATTTTGAAAATAGTGATGATCTCAGTCGGTGCGGTAACAGGAAAAAAAAGTCCACGGTACCCGTTAATTTTCCAAAATAATGTTTATTAAAAAATACGTTTAGATGTAACAATTAATTCGGTAATTAAAAAAATATAAGCAATAATCACATATTCGATAAGTAAAGCAAACCACACGTCACAACAATAACCTCATTACTCAAGTGGCTCAGAAACCCCACTCTGTGTTGGTTTCTTGCCTAATTCGGTGACTCGAGAACCTCATTAAATTGGTTCCTCGCCCCTTGTCTGTGGTGACTCAGGAACCTCATCCTAGAATTGATTCATTGTCACCCTCTTTATGGTGACCCGAGAACCTCTTTCTAGAATTGATTCGTTGCCCCCATAGTGACTTGGGAACCTCATTTTAGAATTGATTCCTTGCTCATATGGTGACCCGAGAATCTCATAATTAAATCGGTTCCTTGCATCCCATTAACGATGACCTGAAAGCCTCATTCATAAAATGGATTCCTTGCCCCATATATTAATTTCAACATCCTATTAAATGACGATGTTACAAGCCAGTGCCCTGATGAGTGTGATTACACCTCATATTTCATTGTCATTTTTCATGCATTTTCATATAGTTTAGGCTTCTTTAATTTGATTTTTGTTAGTTTTTACCTTGGAACGGGTAAGGCGGTTTTGTGGTGTTGTTTTTGCAGAAATTAAGGATTAAATGCTCAGGATCAACCATGATGGAGCTTGGATGAAGATAGGACTTAAAAAGTGAAGAAAATGAGCCAACCAGAGCCCATCACGACCTAGCCGTGATGACCATCATGACCATGATCAAGCAGAGCTAAAAAAAGAAAGAAGGCAAAAGTCAAAACTGGTCACGGCCTGCCCGTGATACCCGTCACGGCCTGCCCGTGATACCCATCACGGCCGTGACCTGTCAGTTGAACCAGACCCTCACAAGCAGAATTGGTCACGGCCTAGCCGTGATGAGCATCACGGCCGTGACAGACCAAAAACTGAAGAAGCGCCCAAGGCAGAAGCCGTCACGGTCTAGCCGTGATGGCCATCACGGCCGTGACGTACATTACTTGGATCTGAAGCAACTGATTTGGATCTGATTTGTGTTTGATTGGGATTCAAACTTCCCAAATCTATATATAAGGCATCTGACCAGAGACTAAGGGGACCCTTTGACTGCTACTCTTAGGCTATAATTTAGGATCTCTCCTCTTCTCCTTCCTCTTTTCTCTTAGTTTTATTTCATGTTATTTGTAACCAAGCTTGTCATCACCATGGCAAGGCTTGAGTAGTAGTTTAATTTCTAGGGATTGGGGCTATGCCCAAGGTTTGTTTATGGCAATGAATTGATGTTATATCGTTGTTAATTGCGATTTTGCTTTAGATCTGATTTCTAGTGCTTTAATTACTTGCGAATCTGGTGCGCACTTATTTGCATGTCATAGACATTCTAAGGAGGAACCTAGCGGTGAACTTAGGTGTCGAATCTATAGAATCATACTTAGGACTGAAATCACGAGAGTTAGAAGCCGTCATTCGAGGATTAACGAATTGTCACAAAACGTAAAGGGTCCAATCTAAATTCGACTACCACGAGAGTAGGGGTTGGTTTAATTGGGCACGGTTTTTGTAACCCGAGAGAGAGCATTAACTATTCGAGGATAAATTCACCTTCAAGGCAATTTCGATAATTAACAAGGGATAATCAATTTAGTAACATAAACGATCTTGTAGGTAACCTAAATTCCTAGGAATCCATTTAGATCTGAAAAACCATAAATTGATTTACTTTCTGTTTTACTTGATTGCATTCCTTATTTGATTTTCTAAGTCATCTCTTATTTCAAATATCAAACCCTTTAAAAAAATCTTTTTACACAGTCCAGTTTTATTATTTAACAATTAGTTGCGATTCGAGATCACGGTCTCTGTGGGATCGATATCTTTTTATTACTTGGTGACAATCCGGTACACTTGCTGGATCGCACGTGCACTTGCACGACATCAAGTTTTTGGCGCCGTTGCCGGGGACTGTGCTTTCTTGAATCTCAATTTAATTTTTAAATTGATTTTTCTAGACGTTTTCTTTTTATTTAATTTTTATATTTGAAATTAAAAAAAAAATTAAACTTCTTTTTTTTTCTTTCTAGAGTATCTATCTCTCTGTGTTTTTTATGCAAAGATCCCTAAGTCTTGGAAACCTTAGTGAGGTCGATCCAGAAGTCGAAAGGACCTTCCATAGACGTAGGAGATTACAAAGAGAGAGAGAGAGGTTGATCCCCATTCCACTAATGACGAATCTACCAGATACGAAACCTCTGAAGGACTACGCAGCCCCAAATGCTAGGGGCTTGCGAACTGGGATTGCTAGGCCAGAGATTGAGGCGGAGAACTACACTATACCACCTATGCTCATTAACATGATTAGGCAACATCAATTCGGAGGATTGCCCTCGGAGGACCCGACTGATCACGTAGAGACATTCTTGGAGTTCACCAATGCAGTTAGAATTCATGGCGCCCCGGTTGATGCTATTCGTTTGAGGTTGTTCCCCTCATCTCTTACTGGAAAGGCGAAAGCTTGGCTGAAGCAAATACCCGCTAACACCTTGTCGACCTGGGACCAACTGGAGAAGGCATTCTTGGAGAAATTCTTCCCTCCATCCAAGACGGCCTACATACGAACCCAGATCACCGGCTTCTTCCAAAAGGACGGATAAAGCTTATCTGAAGCTTGGGATCGCTACAAGGATTGCTGGAGTCATGCCCACATCATGGGATCGAGAGGTGGTTATTAGTGCACACCTTCTACAACGGATTGGATTACTCTTCGAAGGTGTCACTTGTTTCCGCAGCTGGTGGAGCCTTTATGAATAGACCTCTGACTGAGGCATTTAACATCATTGAAAACGTGGCCACCAACTACCACCAATGGGGTTCAGAAAGAGGTAATAACTCGAAAAAGATTTCGGGGGGTAAGTTTGAAATAAATAGCACTGATCTTATAATGTCTAAAATAGACTCACTGAATAAACGTTTTGATCAGCTTGAAAGGGCTAACGTGAGTTCAATAGGTGCTACTAACATTGTTTGTGAGATTTGTGGAATGCAGGGACATGACACAATGGAGTGCCCACGAGGTATTGCTCATGGATCTGGCGCTTCGGAGGAACAAGTGAACTCTTGTCACAACTTCTACGACACAAACCCGAAGTTGCCCAACTATGTTCCCCCAAATTCTTACAACCAGGGAAGGAAAAACAACCATTACCTCTCCTACGGGAACTACAGCAACACACTGAACCACGAGTTCCAAGAATGCCAAGGTAATAGGAAACCCGCAGCGGGGTATCCTCAGGTACAGAAGTCTAAACTCGAGTCTTTATTGGAAAGTTTTGTTGAAACTCAAACAAAACAAAATGAAGAGTTTAGACAACAAGGTAGGGCAGTAAACGAGGCAATAAAAGAGCTCGCATCTAAGGTGGATAACTTAGCCATCCATAACAAGATGCTAGAAACTCAGATTGCCCAACAAGCCAGCACATACTCTAGACCTAAGGGTACATTCCCGGGTCAACCCGGAGCTAATCCCAATGAGCACTGTAATGCCATATACTTGAGGGATGATAAGGTTGGGGTAGCTGGAAAGGATGCGGAACCAGAGGAGGACATGAGCGAAGATGAAGAGCTAGAACTAAAGTATGTCCCCCCGCCACCTTACCAACCCCCAATACCTTTCCCACAAAGGTTGGTCAAGAGAAAGCAAGCAGAAATAAAAACTAAAAGCTTAATTGAGGAGCACAATGTCAAGATAAAAACTAATATGCCTCCTAAACTGAAAGACTCAGGTAGTTTCTCTATCGCTTGCTCAATTGAAGAAGTGCAAATAGACCAAACCTTATGTGACTTAGGGGCTAGTACGTGCCTGATGCCGCTCACTATCTTGGAAAGGTTGAGAACCAAAGAGTTGAGTCCATTCAAATTCTCCTTACAATTTGCGGATGGCTCAATTAGAACTCCTCTAGGCATACTAGAGAATGTTCCCGTAAAGGTAGGGAAATTTTTCATCCCTACCGATTTCCTGGTATTGAATATGAAAGGGAATTCTGAATTCCCCATCATTTTAGGAAGGTCATTCTTGGCCACCGCTGGAGCAATAATAGACGTAAGGAATGGCAAACTCTCTTTGAATGTAGAGGAAGGTAGGGTAGATTTTGAATTGACTAACTCATATAACAACCCTCCTTTTTTGAGTCATGTGTGAAGAATCGATATAAAGTCTCCAGATGTGAAGGAAGAGCTCAACATGGAAGCGACTCCGAAGCTTAGCATGACGAATGATGCACCCATTGGTGATGAAGTTGGAGTAGCTCATCATGTGGAAACAAAACTTCCACCGGGAAGGAGTAAGACCATGAAGCTCAGAGTGAAAAGGGCAAAGCGGAAGCGCAATTGGCCATATGAGCAGAATCGGCTCTTTGAAGGAGTTCCATGGAAGAGAAGTGTTCTTACACTTCTAGGCCCAGCCGACCCCGATTGATTGAAAGAAGTACGGTCAAGCTTAAGGCCATAAATAAGCGCTTCTTGGGAGGCAACCCAAGTTTTCTTTCCCTTTTCTATTTGTTTTGAAATTAGCTCTTGACTAATTTGAGAAGATCAAGAGGAAAAAGATTATAAATTAATAGGTTTGTCAAGTGTTTTCAGGTTTAGAAGGAAGGAAGAGCAAAAAATGGTGAGGTCAAACAAAGTCAGCAAACATCACGCCCAGGCCGTGACAGTGGTCATTGCCGTGATGAACTAACCAGAGAGACCAGAAAGGATAACGGCCCCACCGTGATAAGCATCACGGGCGTGATGAGAAGGAACCTAAAGATCAGAGAGCATCACGGCCTAGCCGTGATGCAGGTCACGGCCGTGACAGGCCAACTCCCGAAGACCAGAATTGATCACGGCCTAACCGTGATGAGCCTCACGACCGTGATACACCTTCCAACAAGTTTTTGACCTGGCATGTGAATCAGCACCCGCTACCACCTCGGTGAGTTGTTCCATTTTTTCTCCTCTCTCCGACTAGATTATTTACATTGGGGACAATGTAAGTTTTTAAGCTTGGGGTAGGGGTATTTTTGAAATTTTTTTCAATTTTTTTCAATTTTGCATTTTTCATGTTGCATTCATATAGGCATAGTTTTGCATGATCACATGACTGATTACCCCCTTGCTTAGAGTTTGCATCCGATTGTGAGAACTTGGCGCCAAATAAATTGAAATAGTGAATTTTTGAACCCAATTTTTTATTCTTGTGATAAGGATAAAAATAAAAATGCTTGAGATAATCTTTTGATAGTTGATAATTAGCATGTGGTTCCTTAGATTTGTGTTTCTCACTGATTTTTGAACCACTAAATGAGAGATTTTGAGCCTAAAAGGGGTACTCACTAAATCTACCCCATTCTTTGTGATAGAGTGTTTTATTCCTCTTGGATCGTATTCTCTAGAACTTGACTTGAAACCGTTTTGAAACTTAAAAAAATTTTGAAAACATTTTTGAAAATGATTGAGGCACTAGATATTTTTCCGGCCTTCTGAGCTTTGATTGAATAAATGCTACCCCTTGGTTGCCCAATTTTGAGCCTAAAGAATAAAATACTTTTTCTTGGTACCTTGAAATATTTTGATGAATAATGCTTGATATGGCACCTTTTAAGGTATTGCAAAAGGGTAAAAAGGTAGTTTGAAAAAGTATGGGATGAGAAAGTTGAAAAAAAAAATATTTCTCTTGAATTGAAAATCTACCCTTCACCAAATAAATAAAATAAATAAACAGAAAAAAATGTGGAGAAGGGGACAAAAAAAAGAAAGTGAGAAATAAAATAAAATAAAATAAAGAAAGAAAGGTGGAAAAGTGAACAAAAGCCCAAAAAGGAATTTAGAAGGTGTCATGCGTTGCAATGTTTAATATTGTGTTTAACCCTCTTCAATTCCCTTTTCTTGATTTCCCCACCTAACGATTAATCCCATGGCCTCATTACAACCGAAAAAAAGACCTCTTAATTCTTATGTGTTTTCATTAATAAAGTGGAGATTTGGTTAATAGTCAAGATTATGGTAGAATACATTCTTTGAGGAAATTGAGCGAATTGTCATATACCCTTAATCACTTGAGTGAGGTGAGAAGAGTGCTCGAATCAGTGAAAATATGGATTTAGGAAACCTAAGCTTCTAATTGGACTTGAAATTAATTGTCTCTTGGCTTCTTGTTTGAATAAGCCTATTACTTGGATTAGTTACTCGGGTTCTTGGTTCACTATCCATGCTCTGATTATTTATATCTTCTGGCTTTGGTGATTGCTTGAGGACAAGCAAAGTCTTAAGCTTGGGGTGATTTAATGAGTGTGATTGTACCTCATATTTCATTGTCATTTTTCATGCATTTTCATATAGTTTAGGCTTATTTAATTTGATTTTTGTTAGATTTTACCTTGGAACGGGTAAGGTGGTTTTGTGGTGTTGTTTTGCAGAAATTAAGGATTAAATACTCAGGATCAACCATAATGGAGCTTGGATGAAGATAGGGCTTTAAAAGTGAAGAAAATGAGCCAACCAGAGCCGATCACGGCCTAGCCGTGATGACCATCACGGCCATGATCAAGCAGAGCTAAAAAAAGAAAGAAAGCAAAAGTCAGAACTGGTCACGGCCTGCCCGTGATACCCATCACGGCCGTGACCTGTCAGTTGAACCAGACCCTCACAGGCATAATTGGTCACGGCCGTGACAGACCAAAAGCTGAAGAAGCGCCCAAGGCAGAAGCCGTCACGGCCTAGCCGTGATGGCCATCACGGTCGTGGCGCGCATTACTTGGATCTGAAGTAACTGATTTGGATCTTATTTGTGTTTGATTGGGATTCAAACTTCCCAAATCTATAAATAAGGCATCTGACCAGAGACTAAGAGGACCCTTTGGCTGCTACTCTTAGGCTATAATTTAGGATCTCTCCTCTTCTCCTTCCTCTTTTCTCTTAGTTTTATTTCATGTTATTTGTAACCAAGCTTGTCATCACCATGGCAAGGCTTGAGTAGTAGTTTGATTTCTAGGGATTGGGGCTATGCCCAAGGTTTGTTTATGGCAATGAATTGATGTTATATCGTTGTTAATTGCGATTTTGCTTTAAATCTGATTTCTAGTGCTTTAATTACTTGCGAATCTGGTGCGCACTTATTTGCATGTCGTAGACATTCTAAGGAGGAACCTAGCGGTGAACTTAGGTGTCGGATCTATAGAATCAGACTTAGGACTGAAATCACGAGAGTTAGAAGCCGTCCTTCAAGGATTAACGAATTGTCACAAAACGTAAAGGGTCCAATCTAAATTCGACTACCACGAGAGTAGGGGTTGGTTTAATTGGGCACGGTTTTTGTAACCCGAGAGGGAGCATTAACTATTCGAGGATAAATTCGCCTTCAAGGCAATTTTGATAATTAACAAGGGATAATCAATTTAGTAACATAATCGATCTTGTAGGTAACCTAAATTCCTAGGAATCCATTTAGATCTGAAAAACCATAAATTGATTTACTTTCTGTTTTACTTGATTGCATTCCTTATTTGATTTTCTAAGTCATCTCTTATTTCAAATATCAAACCCTTTAAAAAAATCTTTTTACACAGTACAGTTTTATTATTTAACAATCAGTTGCGATTCGAGATCACGGTCTCTGTGAGATCGATATCTTTTTATTACTTGGCGACAATTCGGTACACTTGCCGGATCACACGTGCACTCACACGACATCATGCCCCTAACTTAGGTGACACAAAAATAACTTCACACATCACACATATAATCTTTAATTCATACTTTAGAACACACATCCATCGAGCATAACACCAATCACAGTTTGACAGATATATTCCAAAGCATACGACAATTATAATTCCATAGCATCATAAAAACCAAGTCATGCATATCAATTAAACATATGTTATGTTAATCATAAACAATGAGGTAAGCAAACACATCATATCATCAATTTAACAATTATCCCCTTTTATGAAAAAACCCCAATTTTAGAAATTAGAATAATAACAATATGCATCAAATTAATTAAAACCTCCCAAAACCATAGGGTAAACTCTTGTCAACACAAACAAACTAGTATATCATGGAAAGGGTTCGAAAAAGGTATTGCTACTCACCTCTCGAAGACTTCCAAAATGCTTTAAAAATTATCTGTAACAAAAGTTGGTGCTTCCCTAAAAAAATTTCTTCCCTTCAATTGTGTTCTTGGATCTGTGAGTTGTTGTCGTTGTACTATCAAAGAAAAGAAGCGCCTATAAGAATGTGCTCCCTCGCTATGGTCATGTGCGGCGTAAATGAAATCGAGGTGTCCCTTATGGGTCCAGATTGTTTCCAGCAGCTAGACTGTCCGATAGTGATAAAAGACAAAGGAAAACTACCGCATGCGGTAGTTTATGTATGTGAGAGAAGTAATATCTTGCTGGAGAAGCAGAAGACAATCTAAATTCACCTTGACGTGCTTCCCTTTTAACTTTAGCATATGTTTTTTTTTTTTTATTCTTTTTTTATTTTTTAAACAAGCTCGTATGAATTGCTTTTAGCAAAGCCAAAACTCAATAAAGGTGTGAATGGACTTAACGTACAACCCTGCACACACACTATATATATATATATATATATATATATATATATATATATATTATTTTGCATTATTTAAATTATCAATTAATTTCAATAAATCATTATATTATCAATTCTTTACACTAAACCTTTTAATTATATTTTATTTGCACTATACTTTTAAATGATTTAATTTTTTTATCAAATTAATTATATTAGAATTTTGGGATGTTACAACTTCAATCACTAATGATGTTAAACTTGTCCTTGGTGGTACGAATGTTGCTGACGTGTCGAAGGTTGGTAAGAAAATCTTCAAGATTAAGTGTGCTCATTATTGCTTTAAAGATGTATAAAGGGGGAGATGAAGGGAGAGAGATACGAGGATGGAAGTTCCACTTCAGCAATATTTGTGGCACCTGGGACATATTTCACATTGTTAGTGTCAAAAATATGGAAAAGACCAACATTGTATAATTGTGACAAAATGGAGGATCAACTTGAATCGTTCAATAATCAGGGGACCAAGTTGACTAAAAAGAAAAAATAAAGGACCAAAAGTATAATTTAACATATAATACTATATAAATAACTGTCTACCGTCCGTCGTCTACCTACAACGCTTCTGTCTGTTGTTTTCTTCCCTTCGCCGAATACAAGTGCTTCAACAACCTATGTTTCTCTGCTTCAACCTCTGTACAACGCTTCTGTTTCTCTATTTATTCCCTAAAATTTTGATTTTCTTTGCTTGTAATGATAATAACGACACTTGTTCTTGAAACCCCCATTTTGGTCATCAAATATTGGAAAATGGAAGCTGAAAGTATATATGATTCGACACAATGGTTTATTAACATGATAATACTTAATTAGTTTCTCTCTTACTAACAGTGTGTTGTTTGTCCCAAACTAAATGAAACAAAAAATGGTAAAGAAGAGCAAGAGTAAGAAAAAACCTAGTTTGTCATTTTAACTTTACTTTATTGCTTAGCTTTTGAGTTATCATCATCGTCATCATTTGGTAATGAGTTTTTATTTTATTTTATAGAATTGTTGTTTTGTAGAGAGTAAGAGTCAGAGGGTTCTTTCAAAAAAAAAAAAGTAAGAGGGTTCCTGTTAAGGATAAAAAATATAAGATCGTATGGAAGGTGAAAGATGAAGTTGACAAAGGGAAACACAAGAAGGGGGGGGGGGGGGTTGAATTGTGTTTCTTAACAGTTTTTCGAAAAAGCCTTTTTTACAAGCGAACCAATAAAAGCAACACACAAACAGGAAAACCTTTTTTAAAGAGTTAATAAACTCATATTCAAAAACCCCATAGTTAGTATAATAAAAAACTGTAAAAGATAAGGGTTAGAAGATTCACACAAGTATATTATCCTGGTTTACTCTCTTCCAATCAAGAGCTACGTCCAGTCCCTTCTACCTGAAGGTTTTACTCCACTATCCCCCAAAAATAGATTACAAGTATTCAACACCTCTTCAGGCTACAAGTATTCTTTCTTTACCAGGCCTCTTCAGGCTCTAACTCTAACAAAGAGATTAAATGGTTTGATATAAGAACTCACTATGTGTGAGGATTTGAAAGTTTAAGATCAACAAGATTTACACATAAACTTGTTTTACAATTTCAACAGAGTTTTTTCACTATAATATTAGAGCTTCATGTATGTGTCTGTGTATATGTCTCAGCGTGTCAATATATATCCATTCTTCTTGAAGTTCTTCAAGTATATATATAGATGAAGTGCTTCTCTGTCTTGATCTTCATCAACGGTCTTCAAATTATATCCGTTTAGACATAGCAATAAATGCTTGGATCCGTTGAGACAGATAACTTGATATGCTTCTTGGAGAAGTGCTTTTGATTATCAGAGGAATGCTCAAAGTAGAGCTGTCACTTCTCTGTTGTACCAAAGGTTGCTTTATGACTTTCCATCTTTGTACTTGACTTGATCTCTACAACAATGTAGTTGATAGAGTACAAAGGTTTATGGTTTCGAAGGTACGAAGTTCTTTTATCCAAAAGATAAAGATTTTAAACAATAGAAGCAGCAAGGGTAAAAAGACATATATTCTTTGAATTAAATAGGCAATCATTTGAAATAAATACACTTAAGCTTAGACGGGTTCACTTTTTAAAACTAGTAGACGCACAGGTCTTTGGACGTGCAAGATTAACTTATCAGTGAGACAGGTCCGTCTACTGATAATACGTCTACAGACTTTGCGCCTAGTTCTGAGAGTTGGACGTGCTATACTTAAGAGCTCGTCTACTGACGTGGAGTCTGGTGAGACTACTCGTCTATCAAGTCTTTGGACGTGTTATATTTCTGAAAATTATTTCATTGTCTCGTCTACTTGACTTTTCTTTTAGACTTAGATACTCGTCTATCTTAGTCAATTTCTAATCTAGCATAAAATTAATAGTCTCAGAATTTTACCAAGAGTTGTAGACTCGTCTAGAGATTTAAAATAGAATCTGATAGATTCTATACTTTAAATATTAAGTTCCTCTGACTCATATATATCAAATAGTCCCTGCATACTTATAACAACCAAGTTAGATCTTTGACAACACTTTGCCATTCAAATTTAACCTTTTTGTTAACGTCAAAACTTAAGAGATTATTTTAATCGAAAACCACTTTGGTTCTAACAATCTCCCCCTTTTTGATGATGACAAAAACTAATTAAATTTGAGTGAGCAAAGTCTAAGGGAGCTACAGAGCTCCCCCAAGACAAAGCATTCAAACTTTAAAGAGTAAAACAAATAAGCAGCAGCACATATCAGTTTTAACTTATTAGATCAGACAAGTCATATTCATAAAACATAGTATCGGAGCTAAACACTTTATCAGAGCTTATAAGTCCAACTAAAGAGATATATCAAAGACAGCAATAGGCAATAAAGTATCAGATCATATAAAGCAGAATTATGCAATAAAACAGTATGCATGTGAAAACAGATATGCATGTCCAAAAACTGACTTTATATAAAAATTTAATTCTATCCTTTCTCCCCCTCTTTTGTCATCAGACAAAAAGGAAACAGGAGTGGATCATCATTGTTAGTTAAGGAATAAAAAGATAACAAAAAAGAGGGTGGAGGTGGAGGAGGTTGAACTGGCAGATTGTGACTCTATTGGAAACTTTGTAGAATGCTCAACATTTGATTGATCATTACATTTGAGGGAGCCAAAGCTTCTTCAACTTGCTCTTTGACTTGTTCCTTGACCTCAACTTTTACTCTCTCATCTATGGTCTTTCCAATAATCTCTTCAAAATTCTGAGGCAGAGAATGTCTTGAGCTTTCAGCTCTGTCTTGAGCATTTGCTTGATTTTGAAGGGTGCCTAGTGCTCTGGAATTTTGAGGTTGATCATGTGGATGAATGACTGACAGAGCCAATGGCTGAGGTGAGTGCTTTTCAGAAGTACTTTGTCTTGGAGCAGACTCAGCAACTTCCCCAGTCCCAGTTACTGGTTGAACAGTATCAGCAATCAAATCCGGTTCTACAACTATGATATCTTCCTCAGTATGCTCAAAAGGAGGAGATGGTGGTGGTGTTGAAGCAGTAGTGAGTACAAGAGGAGTAACTCTTTGGCCCAGTGAACATGGTCTTCCTCATAGCTAGGACTTATGAGAGGAATTCCAAGAGTGTCCTTGTGAATATAGAATCTAACATTGGAGAGTCCATACTTTCCTCTAACTTTTGGAATGCTTCTCTTATCTTGATCACTCAATCCAGAGGATGAAGCTTCCTTACCACAAGTCATCATATGACTTATCCAGATATCAACAGCAGCATCCTCAGCTATGTCTTCAATAGACTGTGACATCCAGAAGTCTATGACATTCTGATCAATAAAGACTTCATTTTCAGCTGAGATCATGCAGGAGTTGTTTTCTGGCTTCTTTACAGTGCTCCTTCGCAGCTTCAAATCCTTATCCTTATTAAAGTTTATCATATGTAGTCTTGGAACAATCATGTAAGGTCTGACACCAATCTTTGTCTCCTTCTTAGTATGAAACAGCCATGTTGGAGGGACAAAGTTTGCAGCTCTAGCATATCTTGGCATCTCAAATTCATTTTGCAGAAAAGCATATAAGAGATGGTCCACAAGACCAACAACTTTGCCATAAACACTTGGATGCCTAAAGGTTACCCAAGATGTCTCTCTGTCCAGAATGAACTTTGGTCTTCCATCAGTTCTTGACCTTTTGTGCAAAATTGTTGGAGCTTTGGCTTTGCTAGGGTCAGTAGTCCAATCAGGTATAATGTGCTTGTTGACACCATCTGTGAAAGGTTTGAATGGTGGGGATTTGATTATGTTAGTATAGATCTTTTTGGGTGGAAATTTCTTTTGTGGAAGGTGAGTGAGGGCAGGTCCAATTTCATTGTACAGGGTGGCTGGAATTGGATTGGTTTGAACATAGGGAATGGGTAAATGCCATGGGGTGTAGGTAGGTTCAGGTTCATATTTGTTGGGAATTTGCGTATAAAAAAAAATAACGCAGCGGAAAAATTTTCCCATAGAAGGATCCTTGCGAATGGTCACGATTCATGGTTAGAAGATTTACCTCTTGAAGCGATGACAGTTGATTAAAAATCGTCTATCACGAACATCGCATGAACGATGTCTCTAAGGTATCCACACGAGCAGATTCCGTGAACGTCCAACGTCACGAACCCAAAGCGTCTCTGTCTCACAGTGCTAGCTTCGAAAACCGAGACCTGCTGCTCACTATCACTCTCTATGTGCGGCTAGGGTAAAACAAAACCGTGTAGGCACAATAGCTTAAGTGGTCTACTTATAGCAGCACCTCCTTAAGTGAGTTAGTGAGCAGCGTTTGACCTAAGCCCCATGTACTATGTGCTAGGCCCAATAGAAAAGTCCAACTCTCCTTTTAATGCTTCTTTTAATCCGCTCTTATGTGTGTGACCCTATAGGTTCCCAAAACGTTAGTAGTAATATTAAATCCCATTTAATATTACAAACAGTGAGCGGTATCTAGCAATACATCACTGCTACCTAAGTAGTGAGAAAGTCAGTGATTTGACGAAACCTTTCTGTGACAAATATTCATGTGCATTATTATCCCTTTGTCCATATATCTAAATTTAACACAAGACATAGAATGTGTCACCCTTGTATGGTTCAATATCATGTTCCCTGATACCCGAGTAGACTTAACAACAAATGAGGTCAATATCTCATATTGACTCATTTCAGCACGACCATGTATTTTACAGTCTCACTCTATCAGGGGGCCCACAGATATTACTCCTGTTATGTAGGAGGGACAAATTCCATCTAGGTCACTCACATCCCTCTGCATGGCTCGTGGTGTGCCCAATGACCGTCTTTATAATCATCCTATTACAGATGACGTTTGACGATATTAAAGCACACGACTCCTCATGTAGGGATCGTAGCGATTTCAGGTCGAAGGATTGCATACATCATTGTCACTATGAGAACTACTTATAACACTCACACAACGCTCCATGTAGTGTTCTCATGGTGGGTCAATCCAGTACATCATTACTCTAATGTGTACCTATGTGGCGACTCGATATCTCATATCCATGACCCGTGAGATATGGTCATCAGTCTGCACACATAATAGTCTCAATGTATTATTATTGTCCTTATTAATAAAATACTTGACTACGGATATTTAAGAATAGGATTTCATTGTTCAATAGTGTCTCACGATCAAGTCATATACTTGATATTCTATTAAACTGAAATTTCTATTCTAAGGACTTTATTATGTTTAAACAAGTAACACAATAAATTGGAATGCCTCATATCATTTATATATATATATATATATATATATATAATAGCAAGATACAAATGTAAGTCTAGGAAATACAGTGGCCTCTAGGGCTTACACCAACAATATTCATATTTAGGCAAGGGATAGAAAGGTCTGGTTGACTCCAGTTCTGGCTCATGTTTGTGATAGAATATTTTCTAGTCTCTTTTGACTTTGGCCCAGCTTTTAGCTTTGCCATCATAGAGAACTGAAGGATTAGTGTAGGGAAAGACAGTCCTTGCTAATTTTAGAAAGGGGGCACCAGGGTTAATCCCTACATCATCTGGTTGATTGAACCAAGGATCATCTGCATGTATTATAGGTTAAAATTGTGAGTCAGGTGAGGGTTGTGTTGGTGTAAGTGTGGGACTATAAACATCATGGTGAGGTGAAGGTGGAAACACAGAAACAGCAGGTGCAATAGCAATATCATTCCTATTCTCTAAAATTTTTACCAGAGCATCTACTGCTAATTGAACAGGATCATTAGCAGTGATGTTTACCTCAGAAGTCACAGAGGACTTAGCTTTTCTTGAGGGTTGCCTTCTCCTGGTAGGAACAACAACAGCAGCAACAACAGTTTTCTGCTTCTTCATAATAGCACTGATGGGGATACTGCCCTCATCATCATCATCTTCATTATGAGACAGGATAACATTCCTTGTCCTTTTATGAGATGGAGCAGGTTGAGGGGCAACATCAGGTTGTTCCCTGATCACAATGCCAGCAACAGACTTTCTTGCAATTGGTTTCCTTGCAGCAGTAGTTTTTCTTCTTACTGGCTTTTTCAGTCCTAGTGCTTCAGCATTGTTCAGCTCAATCGGTTCCACCTTAATCTTCATCATCTCTTCTGCTTTAGCCATAATAGCAACAGTGTATATGCTGAGATTCATGTTGGCTATGTTCATCTTCCCAAAGTCAGCAGCAGACATATCCTTCTTAGTTAGAATTCTTGCTTGCTCTTAAGGAGACTTGGCAGCAAGAATGTCATAGATTCCTTGAGAATTGAAGACTTGGCTATGTTCCTTGTAGAGAGCTTCTTCTTGTGAATAACAACATCCCTGAATCTTCCATAGAGAATTCTGGGCAGGTTAATTTTAGTCTCAGTGATGAGATGGCAGAGATAAAACTTGTGCAGAGCTGACAAGTTGTCCGTAGACCCAGTTTTGTGCAAAACAACCTTGCGAACCTCATCCTTCATCTCCACTAACTTCCAGGAATGAGTTCTCACTGTATCTTCTCTCATCAAGAAGGCAGCTATCACCTCAACCACCAAGGTCCTTCTCCCACGTATCAATAAAAACCACTCCTTCTTGAGTGCAGTTGATAGCATCAGACATGGTCTTTTCAGAGACCACTACTATTTTTCCAAGTACCTCAGCAGAAATATCAGCAATTGTTACATAAAGGATTCTCCAGAAATCCCTAATTAGGTTAGGGTAGATAGAGACTTTTTCCATGAAGAGTCCTACCCAATCAGAAGCAGTAACATTCTTATTCACATCTAAGTTATATTCTTGCAGAATCCCAATGTTGAAGTGGTACTCAACAGCAAGGTTCAGCTTGTCCACATTAAAAGTTGCAGCAACAGAAGAGGAAGCCATTGATGAGGTTTGAGAGTTTAGGGTTCGGTAGAAAGAAAACTGAGTACAGAGGGTTCAAAGAGAGAGGATTGTGAAAGGTTTTTTCAGAGGGAAAGAGCATTACTTAAAAAGGTTTCAAATTTAAAGAGTTTTCCCAAAGAAAATAATTTTAAAAAATGAAAACGTGTGAGGAAAGGAGTAATGAGTACTGATGCGGTGCAGGTTTTTGAAACTTTAAAAAGCTATTGATGTGATTGATGGAAATAACTGACTCAGCATAAGGATATTATTAATTATGTCTTGGACATGAATTAATTCAAATATAATAATAGATAGCATAGACGAGTATGATAAAACCATGCAAACAGTCAATGGACGCAATGCTTATTGGACGCACATGTAACATGCATTGGACGCACTTAAGCAATAGATGCACAATTAATACACACAAATCATATTAAGATGTTTTCTTATAAATATGAATCTGTCCTCTGCAAGAGGTTTAGTAAAGATATCTGCCCATTGATGGTCAGTATCTACAAATTGTATATCAATAATGTCTTTTTGCACATAATCTCTAATAAAGTGATGTTTAATCTCTATATACTTAGCCTTTGAATGCAATATTGGATTCTTAGATAGATTAATTGCAGTAGTATTATCACACATAAGTGGAATACTACTTACAAACACATTGTCGTCCTCCAATTGATGTTTGATCCATAGAAGTTGTGAGCAGCAACTAGCATCTGAAATATACTCAGCCTCAGCAGTTGATAAGACAATAGTGCTTTGTCTTTTGCTTGACCATGAGACTAGATTAGCTCCAATGAAGTGACATCCTCCACTGGTACTTTTTCTTTCTATTCTATCTCCAGTATAGTCAGCATCACAAAAACCAACTAATCTGTAATCATCATTTTTCATAAAGCACAAACCCAGATTAGTTGTACCTTTTAAATATCTAAATATTCTTTTAACTGCTGATAAGTGAGATTCTCTTGGATCAGATTAAAATCGAGCACATAAGCATACACTGAACATAATATCAGGTCTAGAGGCAGTAAGATATAGTAGAGATCCTATCGTACCTCTATATACCTTTTGGTCTACCTTTTTATCTCTATCATCTTTGTTCAGTATGGATGTGGGATGCGTAGGGGTGTTCTTAAGTTTGCAATCATCCATCTTGAATTTCTTTAACAATTCCTTTGTATACTTAGTTTGATGGATGTACACCTCGTCCACTGTTTGGTTAACTTGAAGTCCAAGAAAGAACTTGAGTTCTCCCATCATGCTCATTTCAAACTTTTTCTGTATAAGCTTAAAGAATTCTTTACAGAGAGATTCATTAGTACAACCAAAGATTATATCATCAACATATATTTGAACAACAATAAAACTGGACTTATTGTATTTTCTAAATAAGGTTGTATCAACCTTTCCTCTACTGAATCCATTGTCCATTAAGAAAGAACTTAACCTTTCATACCAAGCTCTAGGAGCTTGTTTAAGGCCATATAAGGCTTTCTTTAGCTTATATACGTGTTCAGGTTGGGTTTCACTTTCAAAACTCGGAGGTTGCATAACATATACTTCCTCACTAATAACGCCATTTAGAAAGGCACTTTTTGCATCCATTTGATATAAGATTATACTATGATGTGCAGCAAATGATAATAAGATGTGAATTACCTCTAATCTAGCAACTGGTGCAAAAGTTTCAGTGTAGTCTATACCTTCTTCCTGAGAATAATCTTGTGCAACAAGTCTAGCTTTGTATTTTTTCACCTTACCATTTTCATCAAGCTTGTTTCTGTAAACCCGTTTGGTTCCGATAACTGATTTATCTTTTGGTAAAGGCACAAGAGTCCACACTTCACTTCTCTCAAATTGGTTTAGTTCTTCCTGCATTGCTAGAATCCAGCCCTTGTCCAGTAGAGCCTCGTCTACTGTCTTTGGTTATAACTCGGAGACTAAATCAGAATCATCTTGCTCTCTAAATGTAGATCTAGTTCTTAGCTTATCATTAGGATTCCCAATGATTTGATCTTGAGGATGATAATTTTTAAAGTACCAAGATCTCTGAACATTTTCCTGTTGAGAAGTTGAAGTTTTTGACTCATGTTGTTGAGGGTGGTCCGCTTGGTCATCAGGTTTGACATTTGCTTGTTTATCAGAATCATTGAGATTCAAATCTGCAATAGCTTCATCAAGCTTTGATAATTTCTTATCAGGCTGCTTGTCATCAAACTTAACATGTATACATTCTTCTACTACTAAGGTTCTAGAATTATAAACTCTAAACCCTTTTGATGATTCAGAATATCCTAGCAGAATTCCATTATCTACTTTAGCATCAAACTTACCAAGTTGATCTTTAGTATTTAATATATAGAATTTACAACCAAAAGGATGAAAGTAAGATATGTTGGGTTTTCGTCCTTTCCACAATTCATAAGGAGTCTTGTTCAAGATAGGTCTAATGTATATTCTGTTTTGAATGTAGCAGACAGTATTAACAGCTTCAACAGAAGTGTCCAGGGATGGATTTATCATTGAGCATTGGTCTAGCCATCTCTTGAAGATATCTGTTCTTTTTCTCTACCACGCCATTTTGCTGTGGTGTTCTAGGTATTGAGAAGTTGTGAAGTATTCCACTTTCTTAAGTAAACTTTTGAAATAGCTCATTTTCAAACTCTCCCCCATGGTCACTTCTGATTGAAGTGATACACATGCCTTTTTCATTCTGTACATGTTTGCAAAATATAGAGAAGACCTTGAAAGACTCATCCTTGTGAGCTAGGAACATAACCCATGTCCATCTAGTGTAGTTGTCTACAATGACTAGACCATATTTCTTTCCACTAACAGAGGCAGTCCTAGTTGGTCCAAATAGATCAAGGTGCAGCAACTCTAGTGGTCTATTGGTACTAACAACATTCTTAGATTCAAAGGAACCTTTGACTTATTTTCCCTTTTGACATGCATCACAGCGAGCATCAGATTTGAACTTAAGGTTTGGTAATCCTCTCACGAGGTTATGCTTATTTAGCTTTGAAATTAACTTCAAGCTTTCATGACCTAACCTTTTGTGCCAAATCCATCTCTCATCTTCAGTGGACACTAGACATCAGACCCTTTGATTTGTAAGGTCCTCCAAGTCAATCTTATACAGATTGTTTTGCCTCTTGACGGTGAATAAGAGTGATCCATCATGTTTCTTGACATTACATATGTTCTTATCAAAAGAAACAGCAAACCCACTATCGCACAATTGACTTATGCTTAGTAGATTGTGTTTTAAACCATTAACTAAAAGAACATTATCAATGGAGGGAAAAGGATGATTACCAATTTTACCTACTCCAATGATCTTCCCTTTCTGATTACCTCCAAAGGTAACCCGGCCACCATCCTTATGTTTAAGGTCTTGGAACATACACCTTTCTCCCGTCATGTGACGTGAGCAACCACTGTCCAAGTACTAGGATGTGTGTTTTTTTCCCGTTGTTAAATCTGCAACAAGTACAATCTTATCTTTAGGTACCCAGATTGACTTGAGTCCTTTCTTGTTAGTAGTCACTAGACGAGCATGTTTAATACGCTTATGATGTATGCATCTAGATGTTATATGACCACCTTTTCCACACACTTTTCAGTAAGTGTTGGACGAGCTCAATTTAGTTTTAATATGCAGTGTTTGAGCTTTTGAGGTTCTACTATGCATAAGTGGTTTTGACTTTTTATGAGAAGCTTCATGCTTTTCTTTGTCATAACCAAGGCCAGACTTATCATGAGGGGACCTAGAGTACCTTAAAATTAAACTTAGTTTATCCGAGCCACCTACAAATTTAGACAGTGTCTGTCAGATATGTCACATCTTGTTTCAGTTTTGTAACTTCACAAGAGACAGTTGGCTCACACTTGAGTTTGTCAGTTAGACTGACATTCTCTTATTTTAGTTTGTCATTTTCATTTACAAAACTTATTTTCTCCATGCAAACCCTATCAAATTCTTTAGATAGTTTGGAAAATTTCTTTTTGAGACTTCTATACTCATGAGACATAGTTGATGAGTTATGCAATAATTCATCAAATTCATCTTGAAGAATGGAGGGGTTAGAATCCATTGCCTCTGCATCAATGTATTCACTTTCTGATGATGTACCAGTCATGAGACATATATTTGCCTCTTCCTCTGCTTCATTTTCTTCATCAGATGAAGACAGATCCAGATCCTCCCAAGTAGCCATCAAGCCCTTTTTCTTTTTGATGAACTTCTTTTTGTCCTTCAGATCTGGGCAGTCAGCTTTGAAATGACCGGTCTTTTTGCACTCGAAGCACAGAGGTGGACCTTTTTCCTTAGAGTCTGATTTCTCCTTGATGAACTTTTTTTTGAACTGCCTCCTTCTGAAACCACCTTTCTTTCTCCACATATGTTGAATCTTTCTGGAGATGAAAGGCAATTCATCCTCATCATATCCTTCATCACTATCAGAAAGGTCTGCTTCATCAGAGGATTCCTCAACTTTAAGAGCTTTGGATGAGCTAGCCTTTTTGACCTTTAGGGCAACAAACTTTCCTTTTCTGGAACTTTCTTCTTCATTGAGCTCAAGCTCATGAACTTTCAGAGATCCAAGAAGTTCCTCCAAAGTAAGAGTATTGAGATCTGACATGTTCTCTATCCTCATAGGTTTTTCCAAGAGATCTAAGACTGTTGGTGATGGTTTGGAATCTTCCAAACATTTGATCTATAGTTTCATGTTCATCCATTTTAAATAATTCATATTGATTAACAAGCATGCTTATTTTTGACTCATTGACTTGGGATGACCCTTCATGAGTTAGGGCAAGAATATTCCATATTTCCTTAGCAGTGTTACAGCTATGAACTTTATCATGCTCAGATCTGGTGATAGCACACATCAAATAGTGCTTAGCTTTCAGATTTAGTTGATGTTGAGTTTTCTACTCTTAAGACCATTGAGCTCTAAGAATAACAGCTCCATCATCACTTCTTGGCTCAGTATAGCCCGTTTCAATCAGCTCCCAGATATCCACATTTTGTGCATCAAGGAATGACATCATTCTTTTTTTCTAGTAGTCATAATCATTATCATCAAAGAGGAGAGGTCTGTTGATTGCTTGTCCTTCTGTATCCATGCTTGTTGGATCGTACTCCCTCAGCAATTGCTAGATGCTCAACCCTTTCGAGGCTGAGCTCTTATACCAACTGAAGTTGACACAGTGAAACACAAGAAGGGGGAGTTGAATTGTGTTCATTAACAGTTTTTGGAAAAAGCCTTTTTTTATAAGCAAACCAATAAAAGCAACACACAAACAGGAAAACCCTTTTTAAAGAGTTAATAAACTCATATTCAAAAACCCCACAGTTAGTATAATAAAAAACTGTAAAAGATAAGGGTTAGAAGATTCACACTAGTATATTATCCTGGTTCACTCTCTTCAAACCAAGAGCTATATCCAGTCCCTTCCACCTGAAGGTTTTACTCCACTATTCTCCAAAAATAGATTACAAGTATTCAACACATCTTCAGGCTACAAGTATCCTTTTTCTACCAAGCTTCTTCAGGCTCTAACTCTAACTAAGAGATTAAATGGTTTGATCTAAGAACTCACTATGTGTGAGAATTTGAAAGTTTAAGATCAACAAGATTTACATGTAAACTTGGTTTACAATTTCAACAGAGTTTTTTCACTATAATATCAGAGCTTCATGTATGTGTCTATGTATATATCTCTGCGTGTCAATATATATATCTATTCTTCTTGAAGTTCTTCAAGTATATATATAGATGAAGTGCTTCTCTGTCTTGATCTTCATCAACGGTCTTCAAATTATATTCGTTTAGACATAGCATTAAATGCTTGGATCAATTGAGACTGTTAACATGATATGCTTCTTGGAGAAGTGCTTTTGATTATCAGAGGAATGCTCAAAGTAGAGTTGTCACTTCTCTGTTGTACCAAAGGTTGCTTTCTGAGTTTCCATCTTTGTACATGACTTGATCTTTACAACAATGTAGTTGACAGAGTACAGAGGTTTATGGTTTCGATGGTACAAAGTTCTTTTATCCAAAAGATAAAGATTTTAAACAATAGAAGCAGCAAGGGTAAAAACACATATATTCTTTGAATTAAATAGGCAATCATTTGAAATAAATACACTTAAGCTTAGACGGGTTCACGTTTTAAAACTAGTCTACGCACAGGTCTTTGGACATGCAAGATTAACTTATCAGTGAGACGGGCTCGTCTACTGATAATGCGTCTACAGATTGTTTGCCTAGTTCCGAGAGTTGGACGTGCTATACTTAAGAGCTCGTCTGCTGACGTGGCGTCTTGTGAGACTACTCGTCTATCAAGTCTTTGGACTTGTTATATTTCTGAAAATTATTTCATTGTCTCGTCTACTTGACTTTTCTTTTTGACTTAGATACTCGTCTATCTTAGTCAATTTATCGTCTAACATAAAATCAATAGTCTCAAAATTTTACCAAGAGTTGTAGATTCGTCTAGAAGTTCAAAATAGAATCTGATAGATTCTATACTTTAAATATTAAGTTCACCTGACTCGTATAAATCAAATAGTCCCTGCATACTTATAACAACCAAGTTAGATCTTTGACAACACTTTGCCATACAAATTTAACCTTTTTCTAAACATCAAAACTTACAAGATTATTTTAATCCAAAACCACTTTGGTTCTAACAAAAGAGCATCATAAGAAGAATGCCAAAGTTATTTTTTAATTTTAGTTTCTATATATATATATATATATTTGACATTAACTTTTAATTTTAATTTCACAAAGTTAAATTTTTCAATTTTTTAAGAATTATGATAAATGTTTATAAGAACTTGTGTAGTGATGTGATCAAGGATTGATCACTAAACATTTGAGGATCTTTCTTTGATTTCAAGTGCTAAGAATTCAAGATCAAAATAGAATGAAGCTTGATTCTCAAGAGAAACAAAAAGGAGTAGAAGAGCACAATTATATATGAATTGAAATGACAAGAACAAGAATTAGAGTACAGAATTTAAATTACAAGAATTAAAGAACAAACAAGGTAGAAAATGGAATAGGAATAAGAGGAAGGGGAAGGTGCCACAAATGCATTCTTCTTGGAGAAGAAGATTGAATTTGATAAGCCAAGTGAAGAGTCACCACTTGAATAAGGATATTTAAGATAAGAATCAAAGGTTCAATTCATGAACCAAGAAGAGGAGAACTCTCAACTCTCTCTAGCAATCTCAAGTGTGAGCAAACTCAGATGTATTCAAACATGAAAAATGAATTATATGAAGCCTATTTATAGTCTCATCCTACTTGAGGTGCAAGCTAGACTAACTTGAAGTGCAAGTTACTCTAACTTGAGGAGCAAGTAGCGTCCTTTTACCTCATTTACCGAAGTGTGGGCTTTGTTTTGGGCCTAATGCTTCCTATTTAGATGCTGATGACCCAATAGGCCAAATTCCTGAACTAGTCTTAAGTGCTTTTGTGAATAAGCACTTCTATTACATGAAGTCTAATCTATACAAACGTCCTAGTTCCTATATTTAGTACATGAAGTCTAATCTATACAAAGGTCCTAGGTTCTATCCATAACTAGGTGGTCAATGGCTCAATGCATAAGAGGTTCAAAGTGATGCCCTCTTCATGAAGTTGCCTATGAGACAAGTGATTGACCACCATCTTCTTGAATGTGTCTTGGACTCTTCTAAGACTTGCCCTTATCATAGGTCCATGCAAGTCTTCAATACTATATCGTTGGCTTTGTGTGTCCATGCCCACACCATCCCCTCCTTCTTGAGGCACATTCGTCCACGAATTGTGTTGATCATCATCTGTGTCATTTTCAAAAAGGCTGAGATCGGCCACATTAAACGTGGCACTCACATTATAATCACCAGGGAGATCTAATTTATATGCATTATCATTTATTTTCTCCAATACATGGAAAGGTCCATCACCTCTTGGTAGGAGTTTGAACTTTCTTTGTAATGGAAACCTCTCTTTTCTTAAGTGCACCCATACCCATTCACCCGGTTTGAGTAACAGTTGTTTTCTTCCCTTATTTACTTGCCTTGCATTGTGCTCCCTTGTTTTTCAATATTCAATTTTACTCGTTCATGGAGCTTTTTAACAAATTCGGTCTTGGCAAGCCCATCTTGATGCAACAAAGATTGGTCAATTGGTAATGGAAGAAAATCAAGTGGGGTTTGTGGATTAAAACCATAGACTATCTCAAAAGGAGAGTGCTTAGTATTAAAATGTTGCACACGTGATGGTGCTCGAATCCGCAAGTGTACGGCTTCGTCGTCAAGTAATAAAAAGATTGAATCCACAGGGACCGTGATCTTAAATAACAATCAATTATTAAAATCAATTAAACTGAACTAGAAAAAAAAAGATTTGGAAAAGATTTAGTTTTTAAAGTATTAACTAGCAAATCAAATATCTAAAATGCAATCAATCAAAATAGGAAAGTAAATCAAATCGGGGTTTTTCAAATTCAAAAGAGATTTCCAGGAATTGGGTTACCAGCAAGACTGCTCATGTTACTAAATTGACTACCCCTCTTGTTAATTATCGAAATTTGCTTTGAAGGTGAATTTATCCTAAATAAGTTAATGTTCCCTCTCGAGATACAAGAACCGTGCCCGATTAAACCAACTCCTACTCTCGTGGTAATTGAATTTAAATCGAACCCTTTAAGCTTTGTGACAACTCAGTGAACCCTCGAAGGACGAATTCTAACTCTCGTGATTTAAGTCCTAAGTTTGATTCCTATAGATCCAATACCTAAGTTCACCGCTAGCTTCCTCCTTAGAGTATCTATGACATGCAAATAAGTGCGTGAGACACCCCGTTGTGCCTCATTGTATTATTACATTAAAACCTTATTATTTATTTACTTATTCGCGCGTTTATCGTTGAAAATACGTAAAAATTAAAACTTAATTAATAATTATATAACTTATGCAGATATAAAATACAACAAACTATATTACATAAATACACACATAAGTATCCTTTATTTTACACAACACTGTTTAGGGTATCCTCTCAGTAGGATCACTCACAGGTATAAACTTAAACAAAAGTTGTACTTAGCGGAAAATATAAATACTCCTTAGACACACTGGCCATAATGTCTACACTCTAATCGCCAAGAATCACCGCTCGACCTCCAGCATCTGGTTCGTAAGGAGTTCCATCTAACTCATCAGCAATTGGTTCCTCCATCGGGTCTTCTCGTACGATCACATCAGAAATAAAATACAACACACAGAAAGATATAGGGAATAAGAAACAGTTCTATCATCAAAAAGCAGAAAAGAGTAATAGTAAATTATACAGTAATTGTCACAGACACGCATCACTCAAAATCAGTAATCATCCTCAATTCACCATATCATCCTCTACCCTCAGCTCATGTAGTCTAAACACTTATACTATCATAACTGTCTCTATTCCTTTCACATTCGTTAGTAGTCCATGGCAGTCTGATGCAAAGAACTCAGCATAGTACACTTCTATCTTTTGATAGGATAAGACTCGACATAGTGCCCTTCTATCTTTCGACCAGATAGGATCCGGTATAGTGCTCTTCTATCTTGTGATAGGATAGGATTCAATTTAGTGATCTTCTATCTTTTGATAGGTTAGAATCTCAATATAGTGCACTTCTATCTTTTGATAGGATAAATCATATCGACGGTCATGGACTGAAAAAGTATTTGCATCAAAGCCTCTATATGAATCTCACTATCTCAAAATCAATAACAACCTTGTACCTCAAGCTCCCATCATAACCTCAACTCGCATTCTATGTCACATCTCATCCATTAGATAACTTAATTAAGTTAGGCACCTCTAAGTCAATTCATTCTCTCACCCAAACAATCATCTCCCGAACAACATATATCCTTACTTAAAATCAACTAGACATAGTATTAAAAACCAGGCAGATCATACATCACACAATATCAGGAAATATTCAAATATCTTAATATCATATAAAGCAATTTATCACAACCAACGCATAATAATCAAATCAAATAAATAACAAAGTCAGGCTCTGTCACGGCCGTGACAGACAACAACCATCCTCAATATCATAAATATTCAAACACCGAAATAATGCGTCACATGCAGATGGAATACCTCAACCAGCGTATCACAGTAAAATCAAATATCCTCAAATACTTAAAATCAACTTAATGTCGATAAACCTACAATCCCCGAATCACCATTGGTTTTACAGAAAAGGTTTCCAATGGGATTTTGGTCTTGTCGATTACTCGACTACTAGTAGGGTTTAGGTCGCCCTACACAATTATTGTAGAATATACTACTTATCAATTCCGACGATAGGATGATTCTTTCCCCCACCTGAGCTAGCACCGGAAACACGTACATTATGATCCTCGTTATCCCGCCACGAGTTAACACAACCACCTTCATCCAAACAACATAACTATAATTAATCAACTAACAACCATCTATGACACTTTAGGGCTAGGTTCAGTCAAGACTTAGAAAATAGGTTTAGGATTATCCTCTTAATGCCATCTTTTGGATCCTAGTTACTAGAGTCTTAACTAACATAGGTTACTTATTACAATACTAAAATTTGAAACAAAATCCTCTAACCTTTAGGGTTAGGGTTTCGGCCAAGGGCTGACTTTTAGGGTTCAAAATCCTTAAAATTTCTAATCATGATTAAGTAATAGATTAATGGTCCTTAATCAACCAAGATCATTTATGAAAACTTTGAACAAAACTCATCAAATCTCATCCACCTAGGGTTCAGCCAACATAGAGATTTTTAGGGTAAAGATTTTAATTTTAATAAACTAATCATGGATTAGAGTGGGTAGGCATACATGTCATACGAAATACATGATCCTACATGACAACACATGAACAAAACCCTATCAAACCCATCCTCTTAGGTTCGGCCCAGTCCATAAATAAAGGAAGGAAATTTCTCATGATCATATGCTTCTAGATGATGAAAATAGAGATGATTATAAGATCATAGCAATTGGTTTCATGTCAAACATATTTTTCAAGAATTAGTTATGAATTTTCAAAGTTCTAGATCTAGAAACTTAAAAGTGATGAACATAGATGAAATAGACTTTGAATCATGAAAATTATTTAAGAACATAGACATGATTAAGGAAGAAGAATAGGATTCACCTCTTGAAGATCAAAAACAAGTGAAGATTCAAGGACTTGCTTCACAAGGTGATGCTAAAAGACTTATAACTTAAGAGTTTTTGAAAGAAAGGCAATGGGAACCAAATGAAATGTGAGGGAGGGTATTTATAGACATGTGTGCTGCCCCACTCTGGAGGATTTAGGAGAAAGGAGGTGGCTTTTCAAATGATTAAAGTGCAAATAATTCATAGGGACCATTTTGCAATGATTCCAAAAGTATAAGGACTATTTTGCAAATTGACAATAGATTGAAATGATGACCATGTGCCACATTAAATGTGGTCTTATCTTGACTATTTTGGGCTGATTTTGGTCATGAGATATTTTAAGAAAACCCTAGAACACTTGAGAAGATTTGAGAATGTTGTAGAATAATGTAGAAGAATGTTGAATGGTGTGGAATGTAGTAGAAAATTCTATAACAATCTTGGCTCATCCAAAAATGATGAGGGCAGCCTCTTCTCCCTCATGGGCTTGCGCATGGGCCTACTCAATTTGGGCTTGAATTCATTTTTGTGGGGCCCACTTAAAGATTTAAGCTTAAGTATAACATAGGAAACTTATATAGTTTCAAATAGGCTTTATGGAATCAATCCATGAACTAGGAAACTTGGGCTTCATAGCCACGTCCATTAAGAGATTAGGAACAAGGATTATAGCCCAATTCACTTGAAAAAAACTTAGAAACTAATTTAGGGACAAAAGGATAATTAACAGAAAGTTCAGGGACTTGAGCGTAAAATTCCTAAATTTACACTTTAACTCTGTAGAACCTTCTAGACCTAGAAATATGATTCATCCCCATGAATCATCTCAAAATCCTAAGATAAACTCTTTATCGGCTCTTAGAAAGTCCAAAATCCCCTCCGTCGTCTACCCGATTACGTGTTTCGCCCGAAAAACATAATTTTATTTTATTTTTTTCTGAAATAATTCTAAAAATACAGAATTGTAGGAAATAAAATAATAAACTAAGTTTTTCGTTCACGAATTAAAATTAGATCTTTTGAGCAGTATTATTATACTGTCAATGGAATTCGCGGGCCGGGTTTCACCTGACTTTCCAACCTAAATTTTAATCGTAGCTTCCTACATTCAAGTAGGATTGAGTAGTAAACTCCGTTTATTTAAAATAATTTTCTAATACTCATATAAATATATACAAATAATCATTTGCATTTCGATTATTTTGAAACAGTGAAAATCGGGGTGTTACAGTGCGCACCAAATTCAGAAGTAATTCATGCAATAGGAATCAAATCGAAATAAAAATTGAAATTAACAAGACGTAAAACGTCAATTTATAACATAAAACAAATCTTGGGCATAGCCCCAATTCCTAGAAATAAAAAGACTACTCAAGCATTGCCATCTTCATAGCAAGCTTGTTTAACAAAAGCATAAAAAAAAACCTAAGAGAGAAGAAGAAATTGAGAAGAAGAGAAATCCTAGTTTTTGCCTAAGGTAGCAGCCCAAGTCATCTATATTTTCGAGCCTAATTGCCCTATTTATAGAGTAGGTTAACTTGAATCCCAAGCAATTACAAAATCAGATCAAATCAGGTTTTAAAATTCCAGATATTGTGCGTCACGGCCGTGATGCCTGTTGTAACACCCCCCTTGGGCATTACTACGTAACACGTGCAGAATTTAAAATTAAAAGGATAATTTGCTGGTTGCTTTCGGAAAATAATTTATATAAGTACGTAAGCGTCTGAAATTGGGTATAAAAAATTTGTCACGACTCCAAACATAAGCCTTGATCGACACACAGGCTTACTATCCTAGCCTGGAAAGCCTATTTAATTTAAAGATATACTTGAATAAAAGTTAATATTTTTACGAAAATTTCGACAGAGTTTCCTCTGTAATTCGGACATCCCAGGTAAAAGAACACCTGCTAAAATAATTACATTTCATTCCTGAATTCCAGTTACACCAAATACAACCAGGCAACAATATACTAAAATAGTTACATCAATAAGTTATATATGACCAAAAGGAAAAACTTAGGTTTTCATTCAAAAGAGATGCTCTCCGAGCCATAAACATTCCATTTTAAAATAAAGACTCTCTGAGTCATACCCATACATACTATCAAAATCTAAGTCTCAAACCCTAAACTGGTCGTTCTAAAAGTTATTCCTGAGGAATACTCACGTGATCATTCCACAATCAAGCACTTCATCAAACAACCAGATCTAAGTCTCTGATTGACTTAGGGATACTCATATGCACCATTTGTACTAAAGTACCCTGGATACAATAGCGAACTAGAAGAAACCTGATATATCTGTAAGGGTGAGATACCGACAAATGGATATATCACACAACAACCATATACACGATACATACATCACCTCAGCACATTAACATTTAATTATTATACAGAGATAAAATGACAAGTGTCGTATCAGTGGGTCTCATGCCCGAATCAATCAGTTTTATAAAGAGAATGCATGACACTTAAATCATCAGGCTCTAAACTTAATCTCATAAGATACCAACACCTTTCTATCATTAAGAAAGAAAGAGCTGATCAGGATCATACGCCCCGTTTGGCAAGTTGTCTCCGTCACCTTATGCGCCCAGATCAACATCATCATGAATCCCTTATAACGGCCATTCGGATGTATACCTCATCGAATGCCACATCTTAAGCGGGTATTCGGATAACTCAAGCACGTCTGCTAAGGGGAAATGCATATGAATAAAAGACTTTTAGTTATCGAGACTTTTCTTTGTGTTCACTCTTTTCCGTTGTCGAAGCCCAAAGCTATCGACTATTCACAATTTTCATTACTTGAAAATCAATAACACAGGACACGCAGTCCGAGTGCCCAATCACAACACCTTAGACCAATGCCGCAGTCCGAGGTTGTGGTCGTAGAAACAATTATAATTTTATCCATGTTTTATTTCAACATGATAAGGACTCCTAGCCCATAACAACGAAATTAGGACACACAGTCCTCAATTCCAAAATCAGGACTCCTAGCCCATAATATCACGATTGGGACCCTTGGTCGATAATTCTTGACACGGATCCCAGATCACGTGCATACAAATGAATACTAGAGGCAACGTCTCGCGAACTAGTATTCTCTTTCACATGTGCTTACTTTTCACTCAGTGAAAATCAAAACCAAAACAAAACCTCGGTCACTTATCCTAGTAACCGGAACGTTTCTAAATCATTTAGGAGAAAATCTTTTCCTTTACAAAGTCTTTTATAAAACATTTGGAAATTGGTTTAATTTTGAAATCCTTGATGGAATAAAGTCAAATATTTTCAAAGGGTCTTTCCTTCATAAAACACACCGTTCGAAAAGGTTTTCTCTCGTACAAAACTTCTGATCATAAAAATGTAGTTTCCTTCAACTCAAAATCACTTCAACATTTTTCTAAAAACCAATATCTTATTCTTCTGAAGTAAGCACTTTAAACAAGGAACTTTTATAATTGAGCCCAAAACTTTCAAAGTTCTATTCAAGGCTTATTAAGGCTTTTAATCCTTATAGTCATTGGGCACAAACTCAAGTCCGGCTTCGCAAACTTCAATCAACAGTAATATATTCACAACAATAATAATATTACAGTTAATGACAGTTCATCACATATATATAATTCATAACACTTTTAAAGCAAGTAATATTCAACTCCAAGTAATAACCACAATAGTTCAAGTAAACAAGTTATTCAAGTATTGGCTCAATATCACGATAATATTCACCACACTCAATTAAACACATACACACATGCATATAGTTATTGAATATCCCTAGAGAAACTCCTCTTACCTTTGAAGACAAGTAACGGATCCTCGTCTTAATGCTCACGTTAGCTTCAAGAGTGTAACTATCTACTCCATCAAGCAAGCATAGCAGTGTTCAACACCACGGAGACACAAACCAAGCATGATAACAACAAACAAATTCACCAATTCAATTTTTCTTCCTCAAAACATATAATCAAAAGAAACCATACATTTAATTCAGTAAATAGAATCGATTTCTCAATAATATCGATTTGGGTAAAAAGGATCCATAATTAAAATTGGGGAACATCTGATTTGGTTTGAGAAACATGAAATTGAACTTAGAAATCTCAAATTAAAGGTCCTAATTTGAATAAAACATAGTTAATTTTATAGAAACACAATCGATTTCAAATAAAATCAAATTGGGGTTTAGGGTTCAAAGAGCAATTTGGGGAAAATTTGATTTAAATAGAGTATCATAAAATTAACCTTAGAAACCATTAATTACAAGTCCCGAATGCACTAAAACTATACCAATTTCATGATTAAAGTAAGATGAAAAGTTAAGGTTTCAAAATCAATTTGGGGATTTTTGAATCTAAGCAAGATAGATGAGGTTTTCACTTACCCAAGGAAGAAGAAGATGTCATAGTGGTTGTTGAAAGCCAATCGACGAGGTGGCAACTCCGACGAGGCGGCTTTGAACGATGGTGTGGACAGCTTCTGCTCGAACAACACGAGGAAGAAGGAGATCTGGACCGAACTTCAAGGAAACATTGAGGTGGCCTAAAATGGAGCTCCGACGGTGGAGCTCCGACGCAAACTGCGGCGAATAGGGCCAGAACGTGCGTGCGGTCACGACTGTCTTCTCCCACTCTAGGCGGCGACCGAACGACGACCTCCCTTGCCAGGTGTGGTGGTCAGATGGTCTCAGGCGGCGGCTATGGGTGGCTGGGCACAAGAAAGGAGGAGAAGGAAGCCGGTGGATAAGAGGAAGAGGAGAAAAAGAAAGAAGAAAGAAGAAACGAGGAAGAAGTGGGGGGAAAAAAGAGGGGAATCGGGTTTCAGAAAGAGGAAGAGAGGAGGATGAAGATGAGGTGAAGAGAAGGAAGTGTGTGGGTTTGATGGAGGAAGAATATGAAAATAAAGAAGAGAAAAAGAAGACAGCAGAGAAAGAAAAGAGAAAGTGAGGGGGAGGGGTAGGTTTACAGGTTACTTAGAGAGAGAGGACAGAGAATTTCTTATTTTTGTACTAGTGGGTACAAAATGAGTGATTGATATTAAGCCTAAAATAAACATGCTTTTAATTTTTCTGATCTAAAAATAAAGATTGATAAATATATGTTTTCGAAATTCAAATTTGAGTCAAGATTAATAGTTGAACTGATCAACTAAGAAAATACTCGGTCCAAAATTTAATCTCTGATTAATGTCAAGCCAGTTTATTTTCAAATCTAAAATTAAATAGAATGAAAATATGGAAATGCTTTTCTCGTAATCATATTATTTAAAACATTTTTCTGTACTGGTAATAATAGTGACAATAACAAATTATTTTCTAGTAAGCGTACATTCACTGAAATAAATCAGTGCTAATGCACCCAATAAAATAATTTGAAGAAAGTAATTTAATTACTCAACTAGACCACATAACAAAATAAACATAAACATCCAAATAAAATAATTAATCATATGTGTAAAAACTAGGGTGTTACTCCTGTCACGCCCTGGCCGTGACAAATTCTGTCTTGGAAAACTTGGCACTGATGGCCTGTCACGACCGTGATGGCCATCACGGCCTAGCCGTGACAGGTTCTAACTTTTGTGTAGTATTCTTTTCAGCCTTGCTCGATCATGGCCGTGATGGCTGTCACAGCTAGGCCGTGATGGGCTCAGTTTGGCTCAGTTTTCTTACTTTTCAAGCTCCGTCTTCATGCAAGCTCCAACATAAATGATCCTGAGCATTTTAATCCTCAATTCCTGTACAAAAACACCACAAAACCGCCTTACCCGTTCCAAGGTAAAAACTAACAAAAATCAAATTAAAAATGCCTAAACTACATGAAAATGCATGCAATATGATAAAGAAATATGAGGTGTGATCACACTCATCAACACGGTTGTATGCAAACTCAATGAAAGGTAAGCACTCTTCCCAAGACTTTAGGTTTTCCTTGAGGATAGTTCTTAGGAGAGTAGAAAGAGTCCTATTAACCACCTCGGTTTGCCCATCCGTTTGTGGGTGGCAAGTAGTCGAAAAGAGTAATTTAGTTCCAAGCTTGCCCCACAAAGTTCTCCAAAAGTGACTTAGAAACTTTGTATCTCTATCGGATACAATGCTTCGAGGAATCCCATGTAGTCTAACTATCTCCCTAAAGAAAAGGTTGGCTACATGGAAAGCATCATCACTTTTGTGACATGGAATGAAATGGGCCATCTTGGAAAACCTACCCACAACCACAAAGATTGAGTCATTCCCTCGCTTAGTCCTTGGTAATCCTAACACAAAATCCATAGAGATATCAATCCAAGGAGAATAAGGGCTAGGCAAGGGAGTGTACAACCCATGATGCTTACTCTTTGACTTTACTCTCAAACACTCAATGCATTTTTTACATAACTTTTGGACTTGAATTTTCATGTTTGGCAAAAGAAATGTTCATGCAAAACCTCTAAAGTCTTGTGAACACCGAAGTGCCCCATTAAGCCCCCTAGATGTGCTTCTCTTACCAATAACTCTCTAGTAGAATGCCATGGCACACAAAGTCTTTTGTATTTAAAAAGGAACCATTCACTTATGAAAAATCCTTTATATGCCATGGACCCTATTTGAGTGTAAATTGTAGAGAAGTCCGGATCATTTACATACAATTCCTTTATGTGATCAAACTCAAGAAGCTTTGTTTCAAGAGTTGATAGTAAGGCATATCGACATGAAAGTGTATCTGCCACAACATAGCTTTTGCCTTGTTTATGGTTAATCACATAAGAAAATTTTTCTATGAATTCCACCCATTTGGCATGTCTCTTGTTTAATTTTCCTTGCCCCTTTAAGTGTTTTAATGACTCATGATCATTGTGGATGAAAAATTCCTTGGGCAATAGATAGTGTTGCCAAACTTTGAGACTCCTTACTAGGGCATAGAGTTCTTTATCATAAGTTGAATAGTTCAAATATGCCCCGGCTATTTTCTCACTAAAGTAACCAATGGGGTGGCCTTCTTGAAGCAAAACGACCCCAATGCCTTCATAGAAGCATCACACTCTATCTCAAAAGATTTCACAAAATTTGGAAGCGCGAGAATTGGTGTATTGGTCAATTTTTCCTTGAGTATATTGAAGGAGTTTTCTTGGCTTTGGCCCCAATGAAATGGCACATTTTTCTTTAAAACCTCATTTAGAGGACTTGCCAAAGTGCTAAAGTCTTTGACAAATCTTCTATAAAAACTTGCCAATCTATGGAAACTCCTAATATCTCCAACATTTTTAGGTGTTGGCCAACATTGGATGGCCTTAATTTTCTCTTCATCCACTTGCACACCTTGTGCACTAATATCATAGCCCAAGAATACCACTTTGGTGGTGCAAAATGTGCATTTCTCAAGGTTGCCAAAAAGTTGTTCATTCCTTAATACTAACAAAACACACTTCAAATGCTCATGATGTTCATCAAGTGTTTTGCTATGTATTAAGATATCATCAAAATAGACAACCACAAATCTACCAAGGAATTCCCTAAGGACATGGTTCATGAGACTTATAAATGTGCATGGTGCATTAGTGAATCAAAAGGGCATCACAAGCCATTCATAAAGTCCATACTTGGTTTTAAAAGCGGTTTTCCATTCATCCCCTTCTCTTATTCTTATTTGATGATAGCCACTTCTTAGGTCAATTTTTGAAAATATTTGTGACCCGTGTAGCTCATCCAATAAGTCATCTAACCTTGGGATTGGATGTCTATATTTGATGGTTATGTTATTAATGGATCTACAATCCGTTCACATTCTCCATGTACCATCTTTCTTCGGTATCTTTGAAATCATCCAAAAGAAACTCAAAGGGTTTAGGCAAAGAAAGAGATGGTGTATTATTTTCATCATTATTTTTGGTGTAAAGTAAATATATTGGTTGATTGGACAATAATATTTTCTTGACTTCTTTTTCTTTTAGAAATAAGCATTCTTTGCCATCTATTTCTTTACCTTTAGTTTTTTCAAAAACATTTTGCTCACTAGTGCCATTTGCTTTTTTTATATTTTTTTTGTGGCTCATTAATTTCTTTATTTATTTCTTTTCCACTCTTGGCTTTTCTCTCAAGCTCCCTTTTTTCTCTCATTTTCTTTTGATCATCATAAATTTCTTTAGGAGAGAGGGGTACAAGAGTAATCTTTTTGTTGTGGTGCATGAAAGTAAATCTATTGGAAAGGCCATCATGTATGACTTTCCTATCAAATTGCCATGGCCTTCCAAGCAACACATGTCCCGCCTCCATAGGCACCACATCACACATTACTTCATCATGATAAGAGCCAATGGCAAAACTCAACAAGACTTGTTGGTTCACCAAAATCTCACTATTTTCACTTAGCCATTGTAACTTGTACGGCCTAGGGTGTGGATTGGTTTTGAGACCAAGTTTGGTCACCAATCTTTGACTAGCCACATTGGTGCAAGATCCTCCATCTATGATTAGTGCACACAACTTTCCATGCACCATGCACCTAGTGTGAAAAATATTCTTTCTTTGGCTCTCATCCTCTTCTTTAACCTTGGCTCCTAATAGTCTTCTCACCATTAACAAGTCTCCTTTAAGTGGGAGAACTTCATCTTCACCACTCTCATTAGAAGACTCACAAGAAGAGGCACTAGTGACCTCAATATCATCATTACATCTAGAGATCATTGTTCTCTTTTTAGGACATTGTGATGCAATATGTCCTTTTCCTAAGAATTTAAAACATTTAATGTCTCTAGCTCTAGAAGAAGTGGGGATAGAAGTAGAAGGTTTAGAGTTAGAAGATGTGGGCTTGGATCCACCTTTACCATAGCCCTCTAATTGTTTGAATGAGTCACCCTCCTTCTTGGAATTGTCCTTCCAAGATGAGTTGTTGTTGAAGAAAGGTTTCTTGAAAGACTTCTTCCTCTTCACTTGAGATTCAACCTTGATTGCATGATGCACCAAATCTTCTAATTCAACATAGTTGTAAAGTTCAACCACATCTTGGATGTCTTGTTTGAGTCCACCCAAGAACCTAGACATAGTTGCTTCTCTATCTTTTTCTATGTTTGCTCTAATCAATATGACTTCCAACTCTTTGTAATATTCTTCTACACTCATGCTTCCTTGCCTCAATCTTTGTAGCCTATGGTGTAGGTCTCTAGTATAGCTTGAAGGAACATATCTCTTTCTCATGACTTTCTTCATCTCTCTCCAAGTACTAATGGGTTCCTCATCATACTTTTTCCTCTCTTTACATAATTGATCCCACCAAATTAAAGCATAATCTTGAAATTTTAAACTTGCTACTTTTACTTTTTTTTCTTCACTATAATTGTAACAAGAATATATATGTTCTAATTTGGTTTATCATTCTAAATAAGCATCGTGATCACTCTTCCCATGGAAGCTAGGGATCTTCACCTTCACATTATGCAACTTGTCATCCTTGTCATGCCTTCTTCCTCTATGCTCATGTCTAGGTCTCCATCTATCAAATCTAGGTCTTTCCTCATGGTTGTCTACGGAATGTGATGAACCTCTATGAGAGTTGGTATGCCTTGATCCTTCTTTGTTCTCAAGTATTTCCAATCTTTCAAACATTCTTTCCATGTGGTTTGTCATTCTATCCAACTTTCTATTCAAGTTCCTTGTCCTTGGTGATGATGATGTAGGAGAATCTTCAATGTCTTCTTCATGTATGGAAGTCATGATGCACTTACAAATTCAAAAATTACATACAAACTCCATCAAATTAAAAATTACACAAAACAAATAAAGATTACACCAATGAGAACAATTACATCACCAAAAATCAAAAGAATTAAGTACAAACTAAACTAGTGACAATTACACTTAAAGAACAAAGAATTACAAGAAAAATGAAAGTACAAGGACCTCACCACTCACTCACCATTCACTCAAAGATGGTCACTCGTGTATATCACTCAAGTAGACTTTTACGAGATAATTTCACTCTTGTCTCTTTCCACTCAAGAGTTTCCTCCTTAAGGGATCTTCAAATTGAAACAAGATTCTCAACTATTAGTCCACAGACAAGTGAAAAAGTAACCAATAAGCAAATCGATTTCAAGAGGTCAAGAAAGTGGAAAAAAACTAATATAAAACTAATGGAGTTTAAAAGACAAGCAAGAAAAGTTTCAAAAAGAATTGCACACTCAAATTGATGTGAATAGGACAAGTTGAAAGAGTTTCAACAAAATGTAATTCAAATTTAATCAAAGTGTTTGTGAACAAGTAATGATCAAAGTGAATAGTGCTACACCAATATGTGAAGGATCAATACAAATATATGCATGTGGAATGGTGGCAAGTCTTTTACCTTTGCTGAATTTTTTTTTCAGATTTTGCACTTTTGTCCCAAAACTTTGTATATTTATGGTTTTGGCACACTTTTTCTTTTTACACCAGTTTTTTTTTTAAAATTACAGTCACTTGACTTTTCCTAATTACAATTCCACAACGATTACAAAGAAAATTTCGAATTACAAAAAATAATCCTTCAAGCATGAATAAACTTGAACAATATTGGTGTAAGACTTGGAAATAAGAACATCTCAAGTAGTGTAAAGTAATTTCCAAGTGAATGACCACAAATCAAGTAATTAGAAACCTAGATCTTTCATTCAAGTGGATGATAAACACATCATTTCCACAACTTGAATTTCATGAAGATCTATTAGGTTCTAAAAATTTGAAATCATTGAACCACTTTTGACTAAAATTTAAATTAATCTTACTATTGTGAATTGAAATTTGAATTTGAATTTTTAATTTGTTCAAATTCACAAAGTAAGGCAAATAGATCTATGCTTGAATTTTCAAGAAGCAACCAAAATCACATGTGATGGAAGAACACAAGTAATATATGGCACCTAAAGTGTGAAGGGAAAATGTGGAGGGAGAAAAATTTTCACCAAATATTCAAGCAATATCAATTCAAACACATTTCAAATTCTAGATCCATGACCACAATTGGATTCAAATTACTTTTCAGCGTCCAATTCATGTGGTAAATGGCGCCACTACTAATGAATTTTTCCTTATGAATTTGGCTCCAACTCAAATATCATCATAGAATTTGAAAAAAAAATTGATCAAAAATTCAAAACAATTGAAGATCAAAGATCTAGCTCTAGATACCACTTGATGTGATCAAGGATTGATCACTAAATATTTGAGGATCTTTCTTTGATTTCAAGTGCTAAGAATTCAAGATCAAACATAAACTAGAACAATAGAATGAAGCTTGATTCTCAAGTGAGAATCAAGAGAAACAAAAAGGAGTAGAAGAGCACAATTATATATGAATTGAAATGACAAGAACAAGAATTAAAGTGCAGAATTTAAATTGCAAGAATTAAAGAACAAACAAAGTAGAAAATGGAATAGGTAGAAGATGAAGGGGAAGGCACCACAAATGCATTCTTCTTGGAGAAGAAGATTGAGTTTGATAAGCCAAGGGAAGATTCGCCACTTGAATAAGGATATTCAAGTTAAGAATCAAATTTTCAATTCATGAACCAAGAAGAGGAGAACTCTCAACTCTTTCTAGGAATCTCAAGTGTGAGAAAACTCAAATGTATTCAAATTTGAAAAATGAATTATATGAAGCCTATTTATAGGCTCATCCTACTTGAGGTGCAAGTTATACTAACTTGAACTGCAAGTTACTCTAACTTGAGGAGCAAGTAGCGCCCTTTTACCTCATCTTCCCAAGTGTGGGCTTTGTTTTGGGTAGGATGCTTCCTATTTAGATGCTAATGACCCAATAGGCCAAATTCCTAAACTAGTCTTAAGTGCTTTGTGAGTAAGCACTTCTATTACATGAAGTCTAATCTATACAAAGGTCCTAGTTCCTATATTTATTACATAAAGTCTAATCCATACAAAGGTCCTAGGTAGTCCTATCCATAACTAGGTGGTCAATGGCTCAATTCATAAGAGGTTCAAAGTGATGCCCTCTTCATGAAGATGCCTATGAGGCAAGTGATTGACCACCATCTTCTTGAGTGTGTCTTGGACTCTTCTAAGCCTTGCCCTTGTCATAGGTCCATGCAAGTCTTCAATGCTAGATTCTTGGCTTTGTGTGTCCATGCCCACATCATGTAGTTATGCATCGAAATGCCTTAATTTGTATGTGTCTATCGATGGAACCATTCTTCGGGTGGAGGCTCAGCGGAGAATGTAATTATCATGTACTGGCTATAGTGTACTTTTGACTGATCATATGTATTTTGATAGTTAGTTTAAAAACTTATCATGTACTGGCTATAGTGTACTGGCTATCGAAATGCCTTAATAGTTAGTTTAAAAACTTATCATGTACTGGCTATAGTGTACTTTTGACTGATCATATGTATTTTGATATGAAATCTATAATATATCATGTAGCTTTTTGGTTTCTAATTATCTTTGTTGTCTGAATGTAATTGAATGTACATATGTATTGTTCGTAATAAATTCAGTATATATTAATTGTGTTTTTGTTGTACAAAAACGATTGTTGAGAATATTTAGAGTATGTTATTCTGGTATTGAACTGCATTATTACTGAAACAAGGGAAATGAATGATAGAAATGTAAATAACAGTTTCCAAAAAAAATTAGACTTTACACATAGGTTTTAAAAAAACCGATGTGGAAATTTCAAATTTCACATCGGTTTTACAGAAAACTGATGTGGAAAGTGATATTTCCAATAGTTTACAAATTGACAACTGAACTTTCCACATCGGTTTGTTATAAAAACTGCTGTTAAAAATGTACTTTACACATCGGTTTCAAAACTGATGTGTAAAGTGGCAATAAACCACACCAGTCTTTTCAACATCAGTTTGAAAACTGATGTGAAAAACCAAAAATAACCGATGTGGAATCCATTTTCTACACTAGTGAGCAAGTAGCGCCCTTTTACCTCATCTACCCAAGTGTGGGCTTTGTTTTGGGCCTAATGCTTCCTATTTAGATGCTAATGACCCAATAGGCCCAATTCCTAAACTAGTCTTAAGTGCTTTTGTGAATAAGCACTTCTATTACATGAAGTCTAATCTATACAAAGGTCCTAGTTCCTATATTTATTACATGAAGTCTAATCTATACAAAGGTCCTAGGTCATATCCATAACTAGGTGGTCAATGGCTCAATGCATAAGAGGTTCAAAGTGATGCCCTCTTCATGAAGTTGCCTATGAGACAGGTGATTGACCACCATCTTCTTGAGTGTGTCTTGGACTCTTCTAAGCCTTGCCCTTGTCATAGGTCCATGCAAGTCTTCAATGCTAGATCCTTGGCTTTGTGTGTCCATGCCCACATCATGTAGTTATGCATCGAAATGCCTTAATTTGTATGTGTCTATCGATGGAACCATTCTTCAGGTGGAGGCTCAGCAGAGAATCACCAATGCTACGATTGTTCGCTGGTTTCCCCCCACCCCCTCGTGACTTCGTGAAGCTCAATGTTGATGGTAGCTATTTGTAAAATTCTATGACCATAGGTTCAGGGGAATCGTAAGGATGGAAACAGGTGCGTGATTTATTGGGTTTCAAGTTTTGATGGCCTTGGGGATGCTTTTCTGGCAGAACTCTTGGCTTTGAAGCACTGTCTGAATCTTGCATGGGACAATGGATTTTGTAAGCTAATTTGTGAGATTGATGCCATGGAGGTTGTTGAACTCATTCAGAGAAAGGAGGATCTTATTTACCATGAATATGCGTCTCTTGCTTATGATATTTTGGATATTCTTTCTCGACATTGGTCCGTAGATATCATATGTATACCAGGAGGCTAACAACTGCACAGATTTCTTGGCTAGGTTTGGTGCTCGTAGCTGCTTTGACTGGACTTTGGAGGGATGATCCTCCTTTGTTGGGTTCTTTGCCTTTGAAGGATAAGATTGGGTGTACTTAAGTGCGTTAGATTGTTCTAGTCTGTTTCTTTATTTTTCTTTTTGTTTACATCCTTACCAAAGATAAATAAGTGTTTATCAAAGTATGCATCCAAGTACAAATCACTTATTAATTTAAGCACTCGTGATATAAGCTTTTCAACAATAAGTACTTACATTAAAGGCATTTAAATAAGCTATTTACTCAAACACAATCAAAATCAATTTATTATTAACTGCTCCACTCTGTTTCCTTACCTATTCCCAAACATTGTAATTCCACATTACAAAATTGACTGGACTCCACATTGTAATTCTAGATTAATTTTGTTTGCTTATATAAATACAAGGAGCAACAAATCCTAAAAATCACAGGTAAATCAAAGAAAGGTCAATTTAGGGTCTATTTAGGTAAATTTAGGCAACCCTCTGTTACTTATGTGAGATGCGACGGAGAGAAATGAAAGTTGACTCGATGTTGCATGCATTGTTTAGTGTTTTTCTATCTAATCTGAATTTGACCCCTCCATTTGAGATTTTCAGAGAGATGGTTGTTAAGGATTTTTTTTTTCAGAATCCCAACATAAAAATTACTCAATTACAATAGATGCAATACTTAAATTTTCTAAGGATCATAGAACATCCTCAGGTATCCATGCATGTACTAATGGGAGAGGGGAAAATTCCTACACATCATCTCTAAATTGTTAGGCTATGTAAAAAGGAGGGGATGTTTTTGAGGAATTTAATAAACCCTGCAAACCCCTCACTTGTCCTATTTTCTCGGTTCCCCGAATCTTTGTGGGGGGAGGAAAATAAGCTTTTAGTTATTTAAGCTTCCAAATTTAGGCCTCTAATTTAATTTTTTTTTGTTATTTAAGATTAAAAAGAAAAATAATTTAAAATCTTAAATCATAAATTATAGAAAAATCTTGTGTGTGGTTACATGTACACATGACAAAAATTTACATCAACCATAATAATTACACTTTAAAAATATAAATATAAATAAAAAAATTAATATTTTTAATAAAATATTATTATTAGTTTTTAAAATATATCATCTCAAATTTCGCTTTAGGCCTAAAAATATATTAGGTTAATTTATTCTCCCAATTTCCGGATTGATAATTCATACAATTGGCTTAAAGATCAGGTTGCTGATACAAATGGTCCTTTATTTCTTATCACTTGTTGGTTCATTTGAAAATATCGCAATGGAGAAATTTTTGTTGACAACAAATGGCATGTTCTTAATCATATCAGGTCCTTACTTGATACAACTTTAAAGGTATTTGGTTCTTTTAATACAAAAAAGAGTTCCTAGAATCGTTTCTTAGAATCCTCCAACCGGTGAAACTGTAAAATTGAATGTAGATGTAGCTCTTTAGGCAATCCTGGAAGATCTGGTTATGGTGAGTGGCTTGTTGGCTATATATTCTGGTAGATGTGGTTTTACATCCAATCTCAATACAGAACTTCAGGCAATTTCTCATGGTTTGGACATAGCCTGGAACCAAGGTTTTAGAGAGGTCATTTGTGAATCATACTCTCAAATTGCGTTGTTATTAATTGAGAGGAGAGTTCAACAAACTCGCCCTTATGCCCATATTGTGGAATATACCAGAAGCTTCAAGAATTATGCTTGGCAGCCGTCTTTTCTTCATACTCTACGAGAAGGGAACAACCGTGCGGATTGACTTGTCGAGTTTGATGCTGGCTTGGATTGTGGTCTTAGAATGTGGAATCTTTGCCCCCTGCTCTTTTTAGTTTTAGTTTTGTTCTAGCAGATGCCATGGAGATAAGGAACGAGGAAAAAATATATATCAACAATTGATTTGATAAAGCGTATAAATATTTCAATTTTTTATCTATACTAATAGATAATGGCAATCCTCACTTTTGGTGTCCATTTTTGGACTTTCCTAAAATGCCCCTGTTATATAAAGGCCATATTCCTTTTTGGTCTCATCCGTGTGTATCATAATGTAATTTGCATAGGCAGTTAAACACACACACACAAATTGTACTTCTCCTTATATTACTTTCTCAAACAGTAATTCGCATATATTATAATATGAATAAGTAGTTACACCCTTGCAGTTACTGAAGTGCAGAAACATGTTGCATCAATCCTACTTGGCGGTTACTATTAGTTTTTGTTTTAAACATTGAAAAGCAAATATTCCAATCCAATTTATCCTCATTGAGTTCAACTTTTGATTTTCTCATTTGTGTTTTGACCTATCATTGTTTTTCTAGGCAGTGGAGAAATGCGTTAGAAGGAAGGAGATTGAATTAATTTTTTAATCAATGTTTTGTCTTACTGGGGTTTTGGATAGCAGATATTTGATGTCATCCTTTTATCCTTTTTTTTTGCAGGCTAGAGGTGTTAAAATTTCTGTTTAATCTCTAGGTTGCTCTTTGAATACCTGTTTTCTGAGGGAGTAGAACCTGCAGAAAAACAAGGGTATTTGACTCCTGCCATTTGCTACCGTGCTTTGAGATGAAGTGTTCAATTACTTTCTATAGAAAGAGAGAAAAATGATATTTTTGAGAACAAAACCTATCTAAACCCATAGAAAAAAAAATTGTGAGAGGTGGTATGAAAATGATAGGGCTTGGTTAAATTAGTTGTCATATAAAACCCATTTCCAAGATTTAATTTTCACACCTTCATCTCACTCAGAAATTTTTGTGTTTATGCACTGATTTATGTGTTATTTTCAAATCATACCTGTCTTTCTGCACACAATTGTGGAACTGAATAGGATATGATGAAATTGTTGGATTGAGCGCTAGGGAAACGTCCATTTGTGACCATTACCTACACTGATGTCCTTGATTGTTGCATTTGCTATGAACCTTGGAGTGCCCTCCATGTTAATCACCTTCCCTTTATCGCAAACCCTTTTTTAAAAAAAGAAAAAGAAATTCAGTATGTTTGTTTTGATTTTTTGACTTTTTTTACTTGAAAATGGAATGGTTTCACGTTAATATTTGGTTTTTAGTTTGGTGCAGTGATTCTGGAGTAAGTGTCCAGAGAATTCAAGTGTGCAGATTTGAGTGAAAAGTTATCATATTGAAAAAGAATTGATATAATAAGGACATCTAACATTAACAGGATCCAAACTTTATTTGTTTTAAACCCATTAGTATGGTTCCTCATCAAGTCCATGTGGATTGCAGAGGTCAAGCAGTTTTCCAAAAATTGCATCAATGAATTGAGCGGCTTGCGAGGGAGAGAAATAGGGTGACATAACATTTAGAAATTGGTTATCTTTGGTATTTGTTTTATGGGTCCTGACTCCTGAAACTAAAATGGGTATACTTAATTTTGTTGGAAAAATTGTTGTTTTATATGACTCAGGGATGCTCATCTTATAGTCCAATTACTTTATTTTGTTGGAAAAATTGTTGTGTTATATTCATATCATCCATTTTGTTTGCTTACCTGCGACTGCCAGCATTCATATCAATTTGAAGAATCGCCTTAATATAATTGTTTGATTTATGTATTTGTATATGTATTTACTTTTCTCTCTCATTTATCTATACTTACTAATATATAATGGGAGAATTTATCAAAATATATATAAAGACACCACCCCATCGTCTTTATATTCATATCATCCATGTTATATTGTTGTCTTCCCCTTTGCTTTTTTATTGTATTTTTGAAATACGTGTATACAAAGATGATAAAAAATAAGTGAGAGATAGAAATAAATAATACGGTGTCACACATGATGTCTAAATTTTGTGTTCAAATAACACAACTCTTTGAGAATATGTAAACTAATATTTGTACCCGTGATAAGATTATCCAATAGTTAGATAAAAATAATTTGAAGTTAATGTAATTTATGATATGATATGTTTCTCAATATTTGAAATTCAAGTCTATCGAAAAAAATATTTGAAAATCAAAATATGGGATTTATATTGAAATTAAATATCACTAATTAGGGGGAGGGATATATCATGTAGATATTATTGTTAATTACATTTGATATTTTCGATATTTAGCTCATCATAAAAAATCAAATGAATATGTAAATGATTAATGATTATGATTGTTATACCCATAATAAATAATGAATTTTTTTTGAGATAATATAATGAAATAATGTCAACTGTCAAACCATGGTTGTACACTTGGAACAAATATTGCCCGTGCTGGCGGTGCTGCTATCAATAATCAAGTGCATTCTTTCCACCTTGTCAACATGATTTGGATGAATTATTAAAATATTTTTATTCTTTATAAAGCCAAAGGAGAATAGAAAGTACATAATCAAGATATTCTGTGAAAGAAATTGACTTAATAATGGAGAGGTAGTTAATTTCACCGTAGTTATTTTTAGCTTAAGAAATTTTAAATTTTAGTGTATCAAAGATAAGTTCTTATTTCAATTTTTCCTAGATGCCTATGGATAAATATAAATTTTTGAATGTCATTACTTGACTTATTGTACAACCTTATGTATGTATTATTATAAGAAGAAAATTGAATTAGTCAGTATCCACTACAAAAAAACTATTAATTTATGGCGGTTTTAAAAATCAATTTGTGGCGGTTTTTAACCTCCACAAATTATTTTGCGGCGTTTTTGGAAACCGCCACAGTTACGTTCGCCACAAACAACGACCGATGGTATCTTATTTAATTTGCGACGGTTTATTTTGCGGAGGTACGATCCCCCATTAGGTAGGTATTTTGTGTGTGTGTGTGTGCGGGGGGGGGGGGGGGTTAACCTCCACTATATTGTAGGGGTTTTTAATCACTTTTATTGTCATTTATAATTGTAGAAGTTTTTAACCTCCTTGATTATGATGATACTATTGTTAGCACCGCCTGCTTGATATTATATTCCACCATTTTTGACAATTTTTGTTTCAAATGTATTTATTTGCTATCATTTTGCATTCTGCTAAATTGTGGCAATGGAACTATATTTAATAAATTTTTCGAAGTATTCACAAAATTTTCATTAAAAATATAATCATAATGACATAAGTATGATTCAAATGTAGAGTACAATTTAAATTCATAATAGCCTAAAAGAAGTTCTATACTAAATAAACGTAAAAAGAATATTAAACATTGCTAGCTCCAGATGATCCTCTTGCATTTATCATTTATCATCTGAAATTTGTACTAGGAACGCCTGATGTTCAACATCTCTAGCCAGCACCAATGGGTAGAAGTTGTTTTCCATATGTATTGGAGCAATTGATCGACCCTGATTTTACTATGACAAGTTTGGCATTTTACCGAATAGCATATGGGCAAAACCAAGTAGCACCAATTCAACCTCAAACAAAATTAGAGAGGATGTGATCTGTGACCACTGAACATGCATAGAAAGAAAATATCATTGTGCATAAAATTTAAATTTAAAAGAAATCGTTAAAAGTATGAAACTTTCAAAGGATTACCATAAATGAAAGTATTAGGGGTGAGAAAATACCATTATACAACAACCTCTCATTGAATCACCATTCATTGTGTTTACAACAACTCTCTTGGATACAAATCATTGCCCTATGTACCAGACTCTCAAATAGGTAGTTAGTGGTGATTTTGTTAAATACATAGTAAGAACAAGTATTACATCAGACAGATGCTAAAATAAATCAAGGTATTTAAAGTTTTATGGCATTTGAATTCAACACATTACACGTTAATCTAAACAATCCTCTTTGAGATGAAAGTAAATCCAGAGCACTCTAACGAAAATTAAAGGCACAACCAAAACGCAAGAACATATGAAGAAGCCACAACGCCCAATAAAGCCAAAAAAATAAAAAATCATTTCCCAAACCCTTGCATAAAATCCCTAAACTACTATAATCCATAAAATCCCTAACAGCACTAGAAGAAAGAAAAAATGAAAGAAAAATTAACTTACCTGCAAGAAGATGGAGATGAAGGAGTGAGGCATCAGCGCATCAGCGATGGGGAAGTGGGAACCATGATGCAGCGGCGCATCGACGACGGCGAACTATGAGGCGGTGTGAAGGAGTTAGAGTGTTTCGAATATGGAGTTTTATTTCTGACTTCTAAAAATAAGATAGTGTAGGTGCGTTTTGGAGAAGAATAACGAGGGAATGTGAAAAATTAGGAGGGAAGGTGAAAAATTATTAGGAGGGAAGGTGGAATAAGGCAAATTTTTATTTTTTGCTTTGAGTAGGTTATAAACCTCGGCAGATTGAAATAAAAACCGCCTCTTTTTATATGATTTTGGACGGTTTGCAGAAATGTTAATATTTGCTTACTTTAATGATAATTTGAGGAGGTTTTTAAAAACCGTCTAAAAATAACCGCCGCAATATAGTCATTTTTTTGTAGTGATCATAGTTTTAGGAATAAACTTCATTTGTGAATTTTTGGGTACAGTAATTGTATAGCTACACTAATATTTATCTAAGATATAGATAATACTCCAAATAATTTATTAGCCCCTAAAATATATCTATAAAATTGATTTAGAGTATTTACAATTACCAATTTACCTAACAACATTCACCTATGATTTAATATCTATCAGAATGGGCTTTTTTTACTTAAGTAGTGCAATTTGGTTGCACAATTATGGGACTAGTGTTGTTTTTAAAGTATTTACGTAAGTAGAGTAAGTCATACCTGACATTAATGAAATGCAAATAAAAGTCGTATTCCTCGTTTACGAAACACTTTCATATTCATAATTTTTTAAAAAAAATCAATATATAAGGGAGTCGTATATAACACATACGACTAACATTTTTTTATAAAATTTATGAAACATGCCGTATGGACTTCTCTTTTTTCTTCTTTTCACTATTATTTATTCTATAGAATTTTTCTATTCTATCCTAATATAATACGTTCACGGGAGGATATTACTATTCTATCCTTAGATTTAATGCTTGATTCATTTACTTCAAATATATCGTGAGGATATTAAATTGGATACTGGGTTAAATTATTTTATGGATTTTATGGTTGCATTTTGAAAGAAAATCTTAACTTTTAAAGCTTTAAAAAAAATAAGTCAGCTGTACCACATGAATAATATCCTAGTCTTAAATATGAGGGTGTAACTATATATTATTCATAGAATTCTGAATTGATCTTAAATGTATAAAGAAAGGGTGATATTTTTTTATATAAATTAATCATCATCCTTGTGGTACAAATATTATAATTGTGAACTAAATGTTTTTTTTTGGGATGCTACGCCATAGTGCAGGCGAGAATTGATAGTGGCGATCTAAAGTATTAGATCTTAGGGACGGCTATGTAGTACAAAATTCCACAGGGGCCAGGTGGTAGCTCCCTTGTGTCGTGGTGCCCTGAAACCCAACATGGCTAACTCGATTATTCATGATCGGTGTAGAGTGTTCCATTAGGTTGTGTTGAAATGAGATTTGTGTACTTTTATAGACCATCAGATACGGAACATGTACTCTGTAACACCCCGATTTTCACCGCTTTCTAGTATCGGTAATTAATATATAAAAATATATTTTTATCCGAGACTTAGAAAATTATTTTGGGTGAAATACTGTTATTTTAATGTCATGTTTTATATCTTAGGGTTACGATGAAATTTTGGGTTGAAAATTCAGACGGAACCCGGTCTGCGTTTTCACTGACAGTAAAAGTTTACTGCTCAGAAGACGTAATTTTGATTCGTGAACGAGATGAAAACTGTTTTTATCGTATTTACTACGATACTGGAAGTTTTGAAAATTTTGGTAAAAAAAATTAAAATATTATATCTGTTGCGGGCGTATATGTCGAGATATCTCTAGGAAAAGCTTGCGCCAGATGAACCAAGGAGTCGGCAACGGAGCTGAGATGATGGATTTGACCGACTTGACGAGCATTTATGACGAGCTTATCCGAGTCATAATGGTCATAATGGCGCATTTTGGGCAAAGGGATTTTTTGCTATGAAATGACCATTTTACCCTTGTCTTTTTATGACAATTACAAGTCATGCCATTGGAAACTTTGACCAAATCCTATCCAAAACCCACGGCTCACTCGTGTCTTCTTCACTTATGTATATTGTCATCTTCCATTTCCATGTTCTTCTTCTTGAAAACCTATGCTTTTGCCATAAGAACTTCTTAAGAAATTTGTGAAGACCATCATCCAAATCTTGCTTTCCTTGAATCATTAAGAGGTAACAACTTCTTCTCTTGTCATTTAAATCATTTCTCTTCACAACTGTTGTAGATTCATGGCTTAGATCAATATGTTCTTCATTTACTTAAAGTCCATGGAACTAGATTAAAAAATTCATAACTAATTCTAGAAAAATCATTTTGACATGAAACCAATTACTATGATCTTATAATCATCTCTATTTTCATCATCTAGAAGCATAAGGTCATGAGAAATTTCTTTCCCTAATTTCTGGACTTGGCCGAACCTAGGTCAATGTTGTGTTCATAGGTTTTGTTTCATTTTCATGTCTTGATTCATGATTTAATCATCTAGTATCTTGATAGTTATTGTATAAGTATATAGAAGTTCAAAAATCAAACTCTAACCTATTTTTTTGTCTTACACAACATTTAAATATTAAAGTGATTAGTCAGCCATGCCAGATCCTTCTAGGCTTAATAATTAATTGAACAAACTCCATTATTCAAAAATAAATAAATAAATAAATAAATATGATTGACAAATTCTAACGGTGACGGCGGCCTACAAGTAGAACGTGGGAACTGGTCACACATGCAGCTCTTGCTTATTTGCCTGCAATTTCCTTATCTGAATTTAGGGATGACAAATGACAATAGTTACCAGTCCTTGTCTCACATTTGAAGAAATGACCGGTATTCGTTTGGTTAGCAATTTTTGTATTCTTATTTGTACATTCTACAAAGGTAAGTATTAATATCCGCACATGTTACACATATTTTAATATTGAAAAAAAAAACAATAAATAACAAAAGAAGCATTTTAATAACTAAAAAATATCCAAAGGTCTTTTAAATTTATTCAAAAAATATTACAAATTAAAATATTTAATTAAATAAAAATATCCAAAAGAAAGTATAGATGCTGTTAGGTTTAGAAAGTTAAGAATCATTAGATTAATTTTAGTTTTAAAATTTACATTGTAGTTAAGAATATATGTGCGGGTGTGGAAAAGAGTGGGTATCATAGTACTTGTACCCGCACCCATACTCATTCAAATTTATCGGTAATTATCCGGACCCTTACCCATTGTGCTGATACCCTATCCATTGTGGATAATTTTTACGGGTACCTAATAGGTAGGGTACAAATTGTCATCCTTATCTAAATTGTTTGGTATATAGTTAGTTAAAATGTATAGGTACTTTTTTAAAAAAACTTGGTTAATTAGTTTTATACTTTTTTTTTCAATTTGATTTTATACATGTTTTATGTTTTACATTTTGATCTTATAAGTTATGTTCCGTCACTATGCCAGTCCTAAAATTGATGTCGTCAAGAAGGAATTGACGAAAATGACTAATATAAAAGACGAAACATAACATATAGGACTAAAATAAAAAACAATGTACGTCCCATTTTATTTTTGGTAGGATAATGTATGTCCCATTTCATTCCTCTTCATTTTGATCATATACGCTATGTTTTGCCTTTCAAGTTAGTTCTAAAATTGACGTTGTCATGAACGGATTAACGGAAAAGACTAACGTGTCAATAGAGCATAACTTATAGGATCTTTTTGGAAGAAAAACTTACAGGACTAATATAAAAAAGAAGAAAAAAAAAAGTATAACAAATCAACTTATTTTTCCTAAAAAAAAGAGAATCTGTCTAATAATATTTTTTTCATATCATAAATTTCAAAATCACATATCTAATAAAATTTACCAAAGTATCATTTTATTTTATTTTTTTTGTGAAGAAGGGTATCCCCGGAAGTGGTAGGCTTGAGCAAGTTCTGGGTGAACGACCACACATGGTCCCATTTTGAGGGAAGCACCAAATAGTATGCAAAAAATTAATTAATGTATAAATATAAAAATTAAAGTTTTATATAATTAAAATTTTAGTAATATAAATTTTCCCACAAATTTAACAATAAACTTATATAATATGGCAAGTGTATATTAGAATATTTCTTTAAATCAACATACTTTCTAGAATTAGTTACAATCCTATTTGTTGAGAGAAGTTTTTATAAATTGAAATTTTTAAAATGTTATTGGTGATCTACTATGTCACAAGAAAGATTAAATTATATTATTTTAATTTTTATCGAAAATGATTTTTTAAAGAATCTTGTTTGTGAATGATTTATTGATGATTTTGCAACAAAAAATATATGGAGGACAATGTACAAATGATCATAAGGGCATCAATTTATCAGTTCGCACAGAGCATCTAAAATCTCAGGGTCGGGCCTGATTCTCAACTCGAAAACCAGAGAATGGTCCCTTTCAATACCTAGAGATTACCAAAGTAAATTTTGTCTCTCCCAACAAAATATTTTTCATACACATGATAGGAATCACTCCCCAGAGTTAATCATTTTAGCTATCTACTCATTATAGGCCTTGTTGGCACCTAATTTCATATTTTGAGATCAACACACATTGTCATTTTTTGGAATGTTATTTAATATAAAATTCTTTTAGTACTTTTTATACGAATAATATTATTGTAAGAGTTTAATTTTAATATATTATTGGCATAAATTTTTTTACATTGTCAACTAATTATAATTAATCTCTTATATAACTTTTAAGATAGTTATAATAAGAGCTAAACATTTTTAATAATATGACAAATTATGAATGAAGAACATGTAAAAAAAAATTATATTGATGGTGGATAACAATTAAATCCTTATCTTAATACTCTATCTCCCAAATCATTTTTTTAGTATAATTTTGATACGCAAGTCATCTTATGTGTGACTTTTAAGGTTGTGATATGAGCCAAACATTTTTAACAATATGACAATTTATTATTGCTTGATAGTGTAAAAAATCTTTACATTAATAATACATGTCGATTAAATCCATATTGTTTTAACTACGGTTATTTCCATGAAAATTTTTATTTTTTGAGTTTAATTCTGTTATATGTTATTATAAAGTTTTTTTTTTAACCATCAATCATTATAAATCATCATGCCTTTTAAGGTAGTTATGACACGAGTCAGATATTTTTAATAATGTAGCAAGTAATTTATTATCGGTTGATTGTGTTAAAAATCTTTATAATACCAATGCATATTAATTAAATCATTATTTTATTAATCATAGCAATTTCATATTCAATTCATTAATAGTCATTGGTATTGAACATTAGGGCTCTATTTTTTCTTTCTTTTACATTATCAATTGATCATGAATTGTGATATCATAAAATATGAATTTAATCGGTATGCGTTATTAATGTAAAAAACCTTTTACAATGTTAATCGAGCATAAATTGATGCATTGTTAAAAATGTATAACTCTTATTACAAGAACCTTAAAAATTACTTATAAGATGATTTGTTATTTATTAATAGTGTAAAAAAAAATTACACTAACAATATAACAAAATTAAATTCTAAAAATATTTAACTCTTATAATAATTATTTAAAAGTTACACATAAGATAACTTGTGGTTGATTAATAGTATAAAACTTTACATTAAAACTGTATTATATATTATAATAATAATAGTAATGATAATAATAACAATAATATCACAGATGACCTAAGGGTAAACAGTTTAGTTACGCTTTTATTCGATAATTTTTTTAGACAAACTAAAAATGATTTATTTTCATAATCTTTTCTGACAAACTTATTGCAATAAGCTAAAATGAACCTATATAAAAATCATAATCCATTTTAACAAACTACTTAAATAAAAGAAATTTAATAAGTTATTCTCATATAGTCCTTAAGGACACCGGTTAAAGAATAAATAAAAAAAACATTACATTGAAAAATGATGCATTTAACTTATTAAAAATTGTAACACTTCGGGCTCTGATTGGTCTGTCATTAATTACCATTATTAATTAACATTTATATGCACCTATACCTCTTTGTCTATATAACATACACCTGTGAAGGTATAGGTGCATATAAATATCACATATTTATGGTAATTGACATTTCTGACTTAGATAAAATTGACAATTTTATATTGGCACATAAGGCAAAAGAAAAAGCAATACCTGAAATGGTGATGAGAACTAATAGTCTCCTAAAATAAAATAAAAAACTCCTCCAAAAGAGAACAGTTGCGTCCACCTAATAGTCTCCTCGAAAAAAAAAAAAACTCAATTGTTTTATGCATGCTTCTTTTGTGCCTTTGATAAATTAACTGTATTGACGTAGTTTTTGCAAAACTAATACAATTCAAAAGGATCGAACCCACTACCTATAGCTTCAATAAAGATCACTCTACCACCGAACCAAAGAACTAGTTACTAAAGCACTTGCAAATATTATATATATAGACACACACTGGAATTAACTACAAAGTTTACATATTTAACATATTCCGATTCAACCAGCCACCCACTCAAATAACCATATTATATATATACACACACACACACGCTTGAATTAACTATAAAATTTAACATATACCGATTCTCCGGTTCAACCAGTCACCCACTCAAATAATCATATTGTCTTTTAAAAAGAATTGATTTTTTAAAAAATTAGAATGAGCCTCCAAATAATGTGATAAATAATAATATTTAATACTAGTATGACACTTTTAATGATTTATGCATTGAAAAATGATCCTGACATTGTCATCTTTTTTTTACCCAATCGCTCGACCATAGCTAGGGGTGTAACAAGTCAATTTGGCTCGGTTTTAGGTGGGGGAAAATACGAAAAAAAAAAATGGCTCGGTTTGATTTGATTTGATTCAGTTTTGAGAATTTTTTCTACAAAACCCTGATCAAACCAAACCATTTAAGAACGAGTTGTTTTAGTTTGGTTCGGTTCAGAGCTGAAAATTAATAAATTTCAAAATATATATAAATATTAAATATAATATGTTAATATATATATATATATAATATAATAAATAATAAACTATTAAAAAATATAAATATAAACATATAATAAATATTAAAATATATAGGTAAGTATTAAATATTGAAATATATAGGTAAATATTGAAATGTAGTAATTGATTCGATTCGGTTTGGTTCGGTTCCAGAGTCATTGAACTCGAGAATTGAGCCAATCGTCGTCGGGTATGGATTGGTTCGGTTTGGTTCGAAATCGAAGACCAAAAAAGTCTGAACCAATTTAATTGGTTTGGGTTGGGTTTTCGGGTCCATCGAGTCATTTGTTTGAGTCTTACACCCCTAACCATAGCTTAGACAGTTCTAGTCTCTCGTAGACTCAATTGTTCATCTTTCGTCACGTAATCACTCGATCACATCCTAGATAATGAAATCTCAATGCAAGATAATATTTCCCTAAAATTAAATTAACATTATCTATTTTAATTAGATTTATGTATATCGAGAGTAAACTATCCTAAAAATTTAATGAATGTCATATAACAAATAACTCAATCAATCCATATGATATAATTTGAAGTTATTGAGTGGTTTAAAAAAATTTAAATTTATTTTAATTGACAGTGATTCACAAAATATTTAAAATATAAATTTTAAATCATAAATGTATAACATTAAAACAAGTATCTTTAAAGCATGTTTGAAATACCCTAACTCAACCCTAACAATCTTTAAACCTAGCTTTGGAGTGAAAAATAAAAAATAAAAAATAATCTTATGTCATATTGGCCCAAGGAGGACATTATTGAGTTATCCATTATAATACCACTTTCCTGACATAACCATATTGTCCTGTTCTACGAAGGGATTACTGCTTATTCAAGATAGTAATTTTCACCAAGATATCGCCTATTTAAAACCATTTAAAAAGTATTTAAATATAGTAATTACTACAAAATAAAATGATATATATATATATATATATATATATATATATATATATATATATATATTAACTGTCTCGTAATTAATAACCACACTTATGATTATATATTAAATTATTGAAATATATATATATATATATATATATTAAAAATAATAAATAGATGGGTTTGAATAATGTGTGTCTCATAGAAAATAACTTCAATTCAACCACATGATATAATTTTAAATTATCTGATAATTAAAAATATTTTTATAATTTAAAATTTATTTTAATTGAGTGTGACTCGCAAAATAATTTAATATATTAATTTCAAATCATAAATGTATAATTGAAGGATTAGTTAAATATGTTAAAACATACTTTGCAAAGGAAAATTCTAAGGTTAAATGGTACTTTTCATCTAGGGTGCCTTTTGTAACATCCCTGGCTGCTTTATGGATTGGCGACTGTCCCCACAAACCAACACGGGTCTTTTCAGCGTACTTTGTCCTCACTCACACGCTTCCCGGGAAAACTTCCCAGGAGGTCACCCATCCCAGAATTGCTCCAAGTCAAGCTCGCTTAACCGTGGAGTTCTTAAGTGATGGGCTACCGAAAAGAAGATGCATCTTGTTAGTGTAGGTAGTAGCAATCAATTCATATAAGCCTTCCTCAACTGTATAGTCTCATACCTACACAGTCTCAGGATCCCTCTCATTCGGGTGTGTAATCGATTCATTCATGTGTCCCTCCGCCTAGAAGCCTGCCAGGAGCCGCTCCTTGTCCTTGCCTTCTTGCACCGGCGACCACTCCCCGCCCTCATCGGCACCCGGGTGTTACATGCCCACCAGCTTCCGCTTGGTTCGTCCCCGAACCACACCGTACTGGGAGAGGTGCCGCTCTGATACCATTTGAAACATCCCTGGCTGCTTTATGGATTGGCGACTGTCCCCACAAACCAACACGGGTCTTTTCAGCGTGCTTTGTCCTCACTCACACGCTTCCCAGGAAAACTTCCCAGGAGGTCACCCATCCCAGAATTGCTCCAAGTCAAGCTCGCTTAACTGTTGAGTTCTTAAGTGATGGGCTACCGAAAAGAAGATGCATCTTGTTAGTATAGGTAGTAGCAATCAATTCATATAAGCCTTCCTCAACTGTATAGTCTCATACCTACACAGTCTCAGGATCCCTCTCATTCAGGTGTGTAATCGGTTCATTCATGTGTCCCTCCGCCTAGAAGCCTGCCAGGAGCCGCTCCTTGTTCGTGCCTTCTTGCACCGGCGACCACTCCCTGCCCTCATCGACACCCGGGTGTTACATTGCAAATATGTTAAAACATACTTTGCATCCTAGACGTTAAAAACATATTTTATACTAGTGTATAAGACATTTACTAAATGTTTTAGGATAGTTTACTCTCAATATGCATCAATCTAATTAAAATAGATAATATTAAATTAATTTTAGGGAAATATTATCTTGCATTGAGATTTCATTATCTATGATGTGATCGAGTGATTATGTGCACGAAAGATGAACAATGGAGTATACGAGAGACTAGCATTGTCTAAAGCTATGGTTAGGGGTGTAAGACTCAAACAAATGAGTCGACGGACCCGAAAACCCGAACCAAACCAATTAAATTGGTTAAGTCTTTTTTGGTCTTCGGGTCCGAACCAAACCGAACCAATCCAAACCCGATAGTGATTGGTTCGATTCTCGAGTTTAATGACTTTGGAACCGAACCAAACCGAATCAATTACTATATTTTAACATTTACCCATATATTTCAGTATTTAATACTTACATATATTTTTTAATATTTATTATATTTTTATATTTATATATATTTTAATAGTTTATTATTTATTATATTCTTTATATATATTTTAACATATTATATTTAATATTTATATATATATTGGAAATTATTAATTTCCGGCTCTAAACCGAATCAAATCGAACAAACCCGTTCTTAAATGGTTTGGTTTTATTCCAATTTTATAGGAAAATTCTCAAAACTGAATAAAACCAAATCGAACCATTTTTTTATTGTTCGGATTTTGTCCACCTAAAACTGAGCCAAATCGACTCGTTACACCTCTAGCTATGGTCGAGCGATTGGGTAAACAAAAGATGACAATGCCAGGGTCATTTTTCAATGCATAAACCATTAAAAGTGTTATGCTAGTATTAAATATTATTATTTATTACATATTATTTGGAAGCTCATTCTAATTTTTAAAAAAATTAATCCTTTTTAAAATACAATATGGTTATGTGAGTGGATCGTTGGTTGAACCAGAGAACCGATATATGTTAAATATGTAAATTTTATAGTTAGTTTATATATATATATATATATATATATATATATATATATATATATATATATATATATATTTGCAAATGCTTTAACAACAAGTGTTATGGCTCAGTAGTAGAGACATAGAAATAAGTGTTCTGGCTCAACGGTAGAGTTGTCTCTATTGAAGCCGCAGGTACTGGGTTCGAAGCTCCGCAATTGTAAGTTTTGCAAATTCGCTCCAATTGGAAACTAGACACTATAAGTGCAGTGGATGATCTTGGAGCGTGCGCGAAATATTAATATTCGATTATGATAAATTATAATTAATGTAAAAAAATTTATTGGAGGATATAACTGTAAATGAAGAATATTAATATATTGAATAAAAAATGATAAAGTATTAAATCATTCCTTTCCATCTATTGGTTGATATTAAAACTGTACCAATAAGTGTTCAGCCTCAACGGTAGAGTTGTCTCTATTGAAGCTGCAGGTACTGGGTTCGAAGCTCCACAATTGTAAGTTTTGCAAATTCGCTCCAATTGGAAACTAGACACTGTAAGTGCAGTGGATGATCTTGGAGCGTGCGCGAAATATTAATATTCGATTATGATAAATTATAATTAATGTAAAAAAATTTATTGGAGGATATAATTGTAAATAAAGAATATTAATATATTGAATAAAAAATGATAAAGTATTAAATCATTCCTTTCCATCTATTGGTTGATATTAAAACTGTACCAATAAAGCTAATTTATCAAAGACATCGTAGAAATATCATTGTTTTATGTTTTGTATGAGAAACTAAAAATCTTTTTGAAAGCTTTATTCCCAACTCTGGACTCTTAGCAGTGGCTTTTATTTATCTTATTATTGGTGGTGCTGATTGTAGAAGAAGCAACATGTTTCACTTTAAAAGAGAGAAAAAGCTCTTAGAATTTAAGAACAAACACATGAGAATTGAGAAAAACATAGAAAACAACGCAATCAAGATGCTAAAGACATACCTAACTACGTTACTTTCAAGGTAAGGCAACTAACTTCCACCTCTCTTGAACATGCCTATTCCAAGTTTTCTAATCTCAAAATACAGTGAAAAGTAAAACTGCAGTATGGCCTGATATTATTTTGGGAGTGGTCGTGTAAGTTTATTAGTTTAACCAATTGGCTGACTACATTATTTATATTAAATAGATTTTAATGTACCATTTCAATTTATGACTATTTTAACATATGTTTATGAATAAATTTATAGCATTTCATATATTTTTTTGCCAGAAGTAGTCCTTTACGGTTATCAGGCCTTATTAAAAAAAACTAACAAATAATGATTTCAGTGGGTGCTTATATCAAAGGGAGGAAAAAAGTAAAAGTATAAATCAAAACATACCCTAATCAACTTCATCTATCTCCCAAAACCTACTGGAAACCTCTAAAGAGATCAAGTTGAGGAGGTCTTTAATGATTTCAGCAAGATCCTTAATGTCCATTCCTTACAAAATATCATAGCTATTCTCCCAAGAAATGCAAACTACCTGCATTACATGAAAGTAATATTTGGTTGAGAATAACATGTCAAAGCTACCACAATATAAATGTGAATGTAGCATGCTTCAATATGATATTTATATTCTTTTTTCTTAGAAAACTGATACTACCTTTCTAGAATAAAATTGTTTTAGATTCAAATATAAATTTTGACCTATATTAAAAAAACCTTGGTAATATTTTTTTTAGGAATATACTTATAGATCTTTTAATGTTCACCCTTTTCAATCACTCATGTTTACACTTAAAGCATAAATGTGTTTAAATAAATTTAACTATAGGATAATTACCAACCCAAACAATTACCTGCAAGTGCTATGTGCTTCAATCCCAGTGAAAGAAAAGGCACTTTTATCTACATTAAAGAACAGATCTTAGCTATAATAAATAACAGATCTTACCTATTAAAAATAATCCATAACTATTTTCTATGAGAGATTTAAAGAGAGACATACCTGACCAATGAAGAAGGAAAAACGAAAATGACAAGTAACAATTCAGAAATCCAAAAATCAAATCATGGTTATGAGATGATAAATTTAGGGAGTTTTAAGGATTTATGCTCAAGAAAAAAAATGGTTTGTGCCTTGTATTTGTTTTAGTTTCAGAAATAAATAAAAAAATTGACACCTTGTACTTCAGAAAATCTAATCGTACAACGCAGAAAAGAAGAATTTAGAAAATAAATAAATAGCAATATTTAGAAGAAGAAAAAAACTTACAGTGGAAGCCATTTGAGAGGGTTTCGGACAAAAATGGGGAGGTAAGAATAAGAGAGGAGTTGTTGTGAGAGAAGGACACGATCATTCGAAGAGAGGTTTTTTGTTTTGAGGGAACTGGATAGTATAGGTTTAGTGGGGGTGGAATAGAGAGAAATTTTTTAGAGATTTTGAAAAGCGAAAACTATAGTAGGTGTAATGATGGAGGGAAATTAATGTGAGGGAGAAAAGTTAGAGAGAAAAAATATGATGAAAGAGACGTTTAGGGTGCGTTTGGGTAAACAACTTAATTAAGAGCTTATGACATAAGATCTTATTGCATGAGAGCTTATGCCATAAGCACTTAAAGAAAGAAAAAGAAAGTAAGGGGCATGAGAGGATTCGAATAGTGAAAAACACGGAGAGGGTGTTCAGTGTATAAGCTCTTATGATAATTCCATAAGCTTCTCCCAGTGACTTATGAAAATAAGTCAAAAACTCCTTATGGGATGACATAAGTTATTTTTATAAGCTCTGCCAAACACACTGCATAAGAGCTTATGTCATCAGATAAGTCAAAAGGAGCTTAAATAAGCTCTTCCAAACGCCACCTTATTGTGATTTGTGATTAAAATTAAGTGAGAAGGAAGTGGTTTTGAGGAGGAAAAATTGCTCCAAAGAATGACACCTGGCAAAGAGGACTTCACTTTATTATATAGGTAATTGAAATGTTCCTTCTTTAATGGAAATTCAAACAGATCCGATACTTGGGTAACCCTCTGAAATTTTGGAGCTGCCGTTGGGAAAGGAAGAAGAGTCACATCCAAACACTTCCTCGGATCTTTCTAACAAACACAGCAGTTTTCTCTGTTTCAAATATTAGTGAATTTTCAAACAAAAAAAAAAAATTAGTGAATCTTCAAGAATCGATTCATTCAAGCTGCAAAAAAAGCTCTTCAATCTTTGGCTCGTTTTGAATCACAAGAAGCTAGGTAACACATTTGATTTGATTCGAAAGGGCATGATCAAAAGCCTTTCTGTTTTTTTCGCAGTTGGAGCTCATTAGAACGCTGTAATATTGGATTTAGTTTTGTAGAAAACAGAGGTTGAATACAGAGCAATGAGCAAAAAGCAACAAGTGAATTTGGACGAGGAGCAAATCGCGGAGTTGCGCGAGATTTTTCGTTCTTTCGATCGGAACAACGATGGAAGCCTGACCCAATTGGAGCTTAGCTCGCTTCTCCGATCACTGGGTCTGAAGCCAAGCCCTGAGCAGCTAGAGAGCTTCATACAGAAGGCTGACACGAACAACAATGGGCTCGTAGAGTTTTCAGAGTTTGTGGGGCTGGTGGCGCCGGAGCTTCTGCCGGTGAAGTCTCCGTACACGGAGGAGCAGCTGAGGCAGCTGTTTAGAATGTTTGATAGGGATGGAAATGGGTTCATCACTGCTGCAGAGTTGGCACACTCTATGGCAAACCTTGGGCATGCTCTCACGGCAGAGGAGTTGACAGGGATGATCAAGGAGGCTGATACTGATGGTGATGGCAGGATCAGTTTTCAGGAGTTTGCTCAGGCTATCACTTCTGCCGCCTTTGATAATTCATGGGCTTAATAAGGCTCAACTTAACAAACAAACAAACAGGTAAATCAAATGATCAAATCCTTCATTTCACCCTTTCTTTGTTTTTCAATAGCATTTTTTCACATTTAAATTTTGAGACCAAACTCATGATTCTATAATTAAGATATCCAAATTCCAAATCTCTTTTCATTTTTCCTTTTCATTTGAATTTGTCACAATTCTTAAATGAGCATTATTTTCAACTCCACAACATTAGGACCAATTATAACTTTACTTTTCTTATTCCATACATCTGCTTCAAACTTCATAATCTCTCTTGCGCACAGTTGCATCATTGCAAAATGAGTAAACACAAGCTAAGTTTTCACATATTTAATATTAATCGCTTTACATTTTTTAGTAAAAATATTATACATAATTAATTATAAATTTTAAATGCATCGTTTTGATTAATAACTATTGACTTACCATATTTTTTACTCAAAGATGTGTGATTGTAATCATTGTATATGAAAAAGATACAACATTATCAATATAAAGAGAGAAAAAATTTGTACACCAAGGAAAAAAGAGAAAATAAATTTAATTATGGGTGAGAAAATTTGACAAAATATAATTAATTATTGAGTAAATTAATTGACATTTGTGTTTGAATCAAAATTACCTCTTCGTCCTGGGATTTGTTGTGGTATTACACAATTGTTCGAAGGCTTTTTCTAGTTATCTTTTAACTGCAACTAGATGTTGCACTCGTGTACATCTTTACACTATTATACATTTTCAATAGTTTTTCTCAGGCTTTCTTCTTTTTAGTTTAATTTTCTTTCTTTTGGAAAAGCTAAACGGCCGGTTTGTAGCCGTTATATTTTGGACAAGCTTCAACTACCTTCTCAAATCAAAGGGTAATATTTCTTTAAATACTTGTTGTTTTGCTTCTACTTAATTCTTCATCATGCATGTTAACTAGTCCATAAGCCCCATTAAGTATTACTTGGCTAACAATAAAAGGGCCTTCCCAAGTTGGTGACCATTTTCCTAACTCGGGATCTTTGGTTGCTAAAGGAAAAATAGCTTCCCAAACTAAGTCTCCTTCGACGAACCTTTTGAGCTTAACATGTTTATTATAGGCTTTAGCCACTTTTTCTTTATTCATCTGAATGTTTTCCAAGGCCATCAATTTATCCTCATTAGTCGATTCTAATTCCATGAACATAGCCTGCTGATAATCATCTAAGGTTAAACAATGTTGTTTAGCTACCCTTAGTGATTTTACATTAATTTCTAATGGTAGCACAACATCTTGGCCATAAGTTAACCGATAGGGAGTAAACCCCGTTGCGGTAGACATGGAATTCCTATATGCCAATAATACTCCAGCTAACGCTTCATGTCATCTCTTAGACTTGTCTTCTATAGTCTTTTTAATCAACCCAATTAATATTTTATTGGTGGCCTTGGTTTGGCCATTGATATAACATCCTAAAATTTCAATATTACTATTTTTAATAAAAAGATTAAGATTGTATGAGTTGTAGTGTAGTAATATGGTAGTATTATAATGTATCGAGTTTGTCTAGAGATAATAAAAGAAAAGATTCAGAGTTGAAATTTAAATAAAAATAAAAATAAAAATAAAAATAAAAAGGTAAATAAAGAAATAAATAAAGGGTCCCACATGAAATTTGACATTTAGCCCAATATTGCAACTCAACGTGAGTTGCTGTTGAAGGAAGAATTCAATTGAATTCTTTGAAATAGAGAAGTGGTGCCCCAAAATAATACAAAGCGATTAAAATAATAATAATAATAAATAGCCATGTTTCACGTACATACCAGTAGGCCTAAGTAAACTTAATAGAGACAATGGCACGTCAGGCCCATGTGGTTACCTATTAGAAATTGGCTAGGAGGAAGCAACGTTAGTATGCCAGTCGGAGGAATAACGTTCTTGTATGATCGGAGGAGGATCTATTTTTTTGTCATAGATATTGTTTTATAACTTTTGGAGGTCTACGAGAAGTAAGTAAACACCTCTTTTCTTAAACTTTCATGGTATAAAATTTTAAAGGGTTTGATTATGAAATTAAGAGTAATTATTTGGGGTTTTGTCTTCAAAATAAAATTAATTAAATTGACTATTTGATATGAAACACATTCTTGATATTTGTAATGGTTGATTGATATGCTTGTTGATGTATATTATTCCTTGTGTTTATGATTGCTGTATTGTACTCGTAAATTTACGTGATAACATGTTATTTGTTCAATTGATATTTATGAGTTGATTATATGATGACATGGAATTGTAGTGGTTATATGCTTTGAAAAGTTTGTCAATTGTGATTGATGGTTTTATGCTTCGGAATATGGATGAATGAATATATGCATGATGTGTGGAATTTGTTGATATGCAGCCTAAGAATGGGGCATTGGCTTGTAACATCGCCATTTAATGGGATGTCGAAAAATAAGATATGGGGCAAGGAATCCATTTTATGAACGAGGCTCTCGGGTCACCGTTAATGGGAGGCAAGGAACCAATTTAATTACGAGGTTCTCGGGTCATCATAGGGGCAAGGAGTTAATTCTAAAATAGGATTCCCGAGTCACCATGGGGGCAAGGAATCAATTCTAACGAGGTTCTCAGGTCACCATAAAGAGGGTGGCAAGGAATTAATTCTAGAACGAGGCTCCCGAGTCACCGCAGACAAGGGACAAGGAACCAATTTAATGAGGTTCTCGAGTCATCGAATTGGGCAAGAAACCAACAGAGTGGGGTTTCCAAGCCACTTGAGGATTGTGTTATTGTGTGATGTGTGATTACTTTGTTTAATTAATATATGGTATTTGATTATGTTGTCGTTATATGATTGTTGTAATTAAATGTATTTTTTTACAATGAACATTATTTTGGAAAATTAGCGGGTATCATGGTTGTTTTTCCGGTTACCGCACCGACTGAAAGCAACATCTTTTCGAAAACCTTTTAGAATTGTGTTTACTTACTGTGATTATAAATCTCATTAGTGGTGTTGTCTTTCAGAGTTTACAGGTGTTGAGATAGATGATGCAGCGTCTCGAGAAAGTCTTGAAGATATTAGCTCAAGTTTATTTTTATTTATTTATTTATTTTGGGTTTATTAGACGCCCGTGTTTTGAGACAAAAACAATTGTAAAAGAATTACGTGGACTTTATTAATTAATTTTTATGAGGCTTTATTTTGAATATATGAGATACTTTCGGACTTAAATATATTGTGAAAAAATTTATGACTCGCCTATTTAAATTTAATGTTTTAAAAGGTGTTTATTGAAAACTTAATTTGGGTTACTAATGAAACGAATGACGTTACAATTGGCTTGCACATAATAAGGTGAAGATTGAATTAACTCGATCCCATATTCCTAAGCAAAAGCAACTATTTTGTCCTCTGTAAACAAACATAGTGCCTTAATCTTTGGTGATTGTCTTGGGAATACCAAACCCATAAATAATTTGATTTTTAATAAAGTTAATCATATCAGCTCGTGTGACATTAATCATCGACTGAGCTTCCACCCACTTAGTAAAATAATCGGTGAAATAGACAAGTATAAACATGAGAAGGGGGTTGAATTGTGTTTATCAGAATTTAAGCAAAGTTGAAATCTTTTCGTAAACAGAAGCTAAATTTGGACGAGTGGAAGAATACAGGATGGACGGGTGACTTTTGCAAACACACCACTTGATAGACGTAAGAAAACTAAAGCAATTAAAGAGTTTAAGGAAAGAGAGATTGACACAGTTATTTATCCTGGTTCACTCTTCAAAGCAAAGAGCTACGTCCAGTCCTTGGCAGCACCAAGATTTATCCACTATAACTGATCAGGTTACAGAGTCAAGTATTATTTGCACACCTAGCCTCTTCAGGCTCAAAGACAAATATTCTTTGCACACCTAGCCTCTTCAAGCTCAAGACAAGTATTGTTTGCACACCTAGCCTCTTCAGGCTCAAAGACAAGTATTCTTTGAACACTTAGCCTCTTCAGGCTCACTCAGGTTTGTTTGAGAGATTTGGTTTGTAATGAATACAACTTAGACAGACAGAACTTTCACTAACACTCAGAGAGTGGTTTAAATGTAAAGCTTAGGAAAGTCTGCGTAATAACTTCAAATGATTGAAGAATAAAGAATGAAAGAATAAAGAAATTAATGCGCGGAGTAATGGCTTTTTAATGCAGTGTGTATTCTCTGTTTCTTCATCTTCAATGACTTCTGTATTTATGGTCTTCAAGCATTTAGGATCCGTTAGAGACATTCCCTCAGATGTTGGCTTTAAGAAGAACTTCATTAAATGCAATAGAGTCGTTCTGGGCAGCCATTAATGCAATAGAGTCGTTGGTTGTACTCTAACATGAAGGATCATGGCTTTATGCATTACGATACAGCCATATTAGAGTTGTGTAGAGAGCTTTTTGTATTTTGCTGAGCACACTTCCCTTTTCGTGTAAGGACCAGAGGTACTGGGGAATAAAGCATGTTGGAAGTATTCTTTAACTGGTCTTTGGTTCTGATTATCCAAGGTTGCTTCTGACTTTTCTTGATAATCGTGAAACTAAGTAGGAGAGAGGGTTTCAAGTCTCTTTCTGGTTCTTGAAATACGATTCTGATAATCCTTATAGAATTCACGTCTATAAGATAAGTGCTTCCATCTTGAAAATAACCACGTCTATCTAGCCATTTGAGTTTTCATTCGGGCTAGTAGACGAGCTCCATATTAAGGACTCAGCAAGTCCAAAGACTAGTGTGGACGAGCGCTTCTGTCACCTTTAGTGGACGAGCACTTCTGTTACTTTAGTGGACTAGAGCTTCTTGCACTTCAGTGGATGAGAGCCTCTGTTATTTTAGCAGACGAGAGCCTCTGTTACATTAGTAGACGAGAGCCTCTGTTACTTTAGCAGACGAGCTCCATATGCCACGTCATTGGATGGATACTCCTTTAACTGGTTGAACGTAACCTTGTAGACGAGCTCCATATGCCACGTCATTGGACGGACCATTCTGATACCTTAATGGACGAGCTCCATGTGCCACGTCATTGGACGGACCATTCTGATACCTTAATGGACGAGCTCCATCTGCCACGTCATTGGACGAGCCATTCTGATACTTTAATGGACGAGCTCCTTCTGCCACGTCATTGGACGAGCCATTCTGATACTTTAAGTAGACGCTGGCTTTCATCACTTTAGTGGACGACCACTTGTGTCACTTTAGTGGACACAAGTTTCTATCTCTTGCTTTTTGGACGTGCGCTTCAATCACTACAGTGCTGGACGTTTGTTTCAATCACTTGTGTGGTGGACGTGAGCTTCTATCACTACACTGTTGGACGTGAGCTTCTATTACTTGTGTTGGACGTGAGATTCTCTTATTTAATCTGCACACTTGATAGACAGGTTAGCAACCAATATGAAGGTTAATTAAATCATTAACCAATGTTTAGTTCTCATCAAAACCTAGGGAAATGTACATCAGACATTTTAGAGACTTAACAATCTCCCCCTTTTTGATGATGACAAACATTGAGATGATTTAATGAACCTCAGAAAATATCAACAAAGAAAATAGCATATATCAGACAGGTTGAAATTTTCTTAAGCGAACAGGTCATATCATATTCATTCTCCATTCTTATATAACACATTTCTATCACAAATCTCAATTTCTCCTATTCTCCCCCTTTTGTCAACATTAAAAAGGGTTAACAAGTTTTATTTATGAGATATGTTAAGGGCAAGATAACATGTTAAGAAATCATAGTAATGCAGTAAGCATATTAGACATACTCCACTTAAACTATTGTATCATTACTCCCCCTGAACTAATGCTTAGTTAAAAGAACATGTATATAGGAGTAATGACAGATTTAGCATAGACAGGTTAACATTCATACATGTCATTCAACAATGCAATGCATGTTTAGATTATCTCTAATAAATAAAAACCTTTCTTTTGAGAGGGGTTTAGTGAAAATATCAGCCCATTGATTTTCAGTTTTAACAAACTTAATATCAAAGATGCCTTTCTGAACATAATCCCTAATGAAATGATGTTTGATTTCAATATGCTTAGCCTTAGAATGTTGAATTGGATTTTTAGTTAAGCATATAGCACTGGAATTATCACTCCATACAAATATGTTATGTTCATAAATAGAGTAATCCTCAAGTTGATGTTTTACCCATAAGATTTGAGAGCAACAACTAGTAGCAGAGATGTATTCTGCTTCAACAGTAGACAGGGCAATGGTTGTCTGCCTCTTGCTTGACCATGAGACTAAACTTGCTCCAATGAAGTGACATCCTCCACTTGTGCTTTTTCTTTCTATTCTGTCTCAAGCAAAGTCAGCATCACAATATCCCACTAATCTGTATTCTTTTGATCTTAAATACAACAAACCAAGATTAGTAGTTCCAAGCAAATATCTAAATATTCTTTTAACAGCCTTAAGATGAGATTCTCTAGGATCAGATTGGAATCTAGCACACATACAAACACTAAATTGAATGTCAAGTCTGCTTGAAGTTAAGTACAGTAGAGAGTCAATCATACCTCCGTAGACAATTTGATCTACCTTTTTACCTTCATCATCGTTGCTTAGTTTTGCATTGGGTTGCATAGGGGTTTTCATGAGCTTTGCATTTTCCATTTTGTATTTCTTGAGTATCTCCTTGGTATATTTTTGTTGATGAATGTAAATTCCACCACTTGTCTGCTTGATTTGTAATCCAAGGAAGAACTTCAATTCTCCCATCATGCTCATCTCAAATTCAGCTTGCATTAGACTTGAAAATTCCTTGCACAAATTTTTATTAGTTGCTCCAAAAATAACATCATCAACATATATTTGAACTATAATAAATTTCTCTTTAGAGTATTTTTTGAACAGAGTAGTGTCTACTTGTCCTCTAGTAAAACCATTATGCATGAGAAAAGAACTGAGTCTATCATACCATGCTCCAGGTGCTTGTTTCAAACCATATAATGCCTTTTTAAGTTTGAAAACGTGATCTGGTTTATCAGTATACTCAAAACCAGGGGGTTGCTTAACATACACTTCTTCTTCAATTATACCATTTAGAAAAACACTTTTTACATCCATTTGAAATAGGGTAATTTGGTGTTATGCAGCATATGACATTAAAATGCATATGGCTTCTATTCTAGCTACAGGTGCAAAGGTTTCAGTATAATCAATACCTTCTTGTTGGTTATAGCCTTGAGCTACTAACCTTGCCTTATTTCTGACAACTTTACCATCTTCATCTTATTTTTTTTTCTGAAGACCCATCTTGTTCCAATAACTGACTTGTTTTTAGGCTTAGAGACAAGAGTCCAGACATCATTTCTGGTGAACTGGTTAAGTTCTTCTTGCATATCAAGAATCCAGCTTTCATCCTCAAGAGCTTCTTCAATGCGTTTAGACTCCAAATCTGAAATAAAGGCCACATTGCTTGATTCTGTTAATGTGGATCTGGTTCTTACTCCTTCATAAGGATTTCCAATAATAAGATCCTTAGGATGATAATTTTTGAACTTCCAATCCCTTTTGAGATCATCATGAAGATCTTGACTTGTCTGCTGACTTGTCTGTTCCACTTGTCTTTCAGCCTCAGGCACAGGTTCTGTTTTGGTTATATCGGGTTGTTGACTTTCTGGCTTGTTTATATCAAGACCTACAAGATCATCTTCTAGATCTGATAGTTCTTTATCAGTCTTTAAACCATCATTGAATTTAACATGAACAGATTCTTCAATAATACAAGTTCTTAAATTGTATACTCTAAAAGCCTTAGACTTTTCAGAATATCCTACGAAAATACCTTTATCTACCTTAGAATCAAACTTTCTAAGATTATCTCTGGTATTCAGAATAAAACATTCACATCCAAAAGCATGAAAATAAGATATGTTGGGGCTTTTTCCTTTCCACAATTCATAAGGATTCCTTTTTAGAAAAGGCCTAATAAGTATTCTGTTTTGTACATAACAAGCAAGTGTTCTGACACGCCCCGTAGAAGTACTTAGGGAGATTATTTTCATTGAGCATAGATCTAGCCATCTCTTGCAGAGATCTGTTCTTTCTCTCAACCACTCCATTTTGTTGTGGAGTTCTAGGTGCAGAGAAATTGTGAGAGATTCCATTCTCCTCACAGAACTGTCTAAACAGCTCATTTTCAAATTATCCCCCATGATCACTTCTAAGGGTAGAAATACAGAAACCCCGCTCATTTTGTACTCTTTTGTAGAATACTGATAAAGCCTTAAAAGACTCATCATTGTGTGTTAGGAAGAGTACCCATATGTATCTAGAATAGTCATCAACTATGACAAATCCATATTTTCTTCCAGCCAGGCTGGCAATACTAACTGGTCCAAACAGATCCATGTGTAACAACTGAAGAGGTCTAGAGGTTGATACTTGGTTTTTAGATTTGAAACTTGATTTTATCTGTTTACCTCTTTGACATGCATCACACAAGATATCTTTCTTAAAGCTAATATCGGGCAATCTTCTCACGAGATTATTCCTTTTTAATTCAGAAATTAGTTTCATACTAGCATGTCCTAGTTTCTTATGCCATAACCATCTCTCATCCTCTTTAGACATCAGACAGGTTACACTTTGATCTGAGAGATCAGACAGTTCAATCTTATAAAGATTTTGTTACCTTTTAGCTGAAAAGATGGTTTTGCCACAACAGTCTTTAACTATGCATACATCTTTGGTAAAGGAAACATCAAAACCACTATCACATAATTGACTTATGCTGAGCAGATTGTGTCTTAATCCTTTAACCATAAGAACATTAGATATAGAGGGAAGAGGGGGTTTACCACCAATAGTACCAATTCCTATAACTTTCCCTTTATGATTCCCTCCGAAGGCAACGTGTCCTCCTTTCTTAAGTTAGAGGTCTAGGAACATAGACCTTTCTCCTGTCATGTGAAGCGAGCAGCCACTGTCCAGGTACCAGCAGTGGTGTTTTCTTTGTCCTGTTGAGGACATCTGCAACAAAAATTATTTGATCTTTAGGTACCCATATTTTTCTGGGTCCTTTTCTGTTAGTTCTAGGAGTCTGTAAAGACTTCCTTCTTTTCTTATGGATATACTTAGACATAACATGCCCAGTTTTTCCATAGAAGTTACAAATAGGTGTCGATTTGGTTACAGTTGACTTAACAGATACTGTAGGAGCTTTAGTTGATACTTTATGATGTGTCTGATGGACATATCCAATACCTTCTTTGTTAAGAGAGTGCTTCTGACTGCCAAGTAGCTTAGTCAGATTGTCTCTACGATTAAAAAATTTGGCAAGATCAGAAGTGAGCTCTTCCACTTTCTGTAGAATTTTTTTAACTTCTTTAGATGGTGATGTTTCACTTGAGATCTTAGCTTCATTAGACTTTTCAGTCTTCAGCTCACTGTTCTCTTTAGCCAACTTCTTGCACTCTTGAGATTTCTGTTTATGCTCACTGGTGAGCTTTACATACTCTCTCTAGAGGGATTTGAAGGCTTTATATAAGCAGTTGGATTCCTCCATCAACTCCTCAAAGGCATCAAGTAATTCCTCATAGGCAGGATGTACCTCATCATCAGAGTCTGAGTCAGTGTTGGCCATCAAACAGAGATTGGCTTCTTCCTCTGTTTCTTCATCAGAAGATGTTGACTATAGATCCTCCCAAGTAGCCATCATTCCTTTCTTCTTCTTCTTGAAGGATTTCTTAAAAGGGGCCTTCTTGAGTTGAGGACATTCAGCCTTGAAGTGACCGGGCTTCTTGCACTCATAGCAAACAATTGGACTTTTTCCTGTTGAGGTGGATTCTTTGAAGTTCATGTCCTTGTTGAACCTTCTGAATGGCCTATCCCTCTTGAACTTATTTTTCTGTAGGAGAAGCTTGATCTTCCTGGTCAGGAGAAACAATTCTTCATCACTCTCAGAATCCTCGAGTTCTGATAGGTCAGCATCACTGGATGACTCATCTGCCTTCAGAGCCTTGGAAAATTTTGCTGACTTTTGATCAGCTTTCAGAGCGATTGACTTGCCCTTCTTTGGTGCAACTTCATCTCCAAGTTCTTGCTCATGAATAGTGGGTGTTCCAAGAATTTCATCCATAGTCAAGGTAGTGAGATCCTTGGCTTGAGAGATAGCAGTGACTAAAGGTCTCCACTGTTTGGGTAGACTTCTCAGAATCTTTCCAACCTTCTCAGCATTGGTATAGACTTTGCCAAGAGATTTTAAACTGTTGATTATAGTTTGAAATCTTCCAATCATTTGAGCAACAGATTCTCCTTCCTCCATGACGAACAGTTCATACTTTCTGACAAGTATGGCAATCTTTGACTCTTTGACTTTGGCTGTTTCTTCATGTGTGACAGCTAAAGTGTCCCATATTTCTATGGCAGAGTCACAGGCACATACCTTCTCAAACTCCTCCGGACTGAGAGCACAAATGATGTTATATCTAGCTTTGTGGTTCAGCTCTCATTTTGTCTTTTCTGCGGTGGTCCACTGAGCTTTTGGTTTGTCAGTGTTATCATCATTCTTGGGAATGAATGGACCATTTGTAATGACAACCCAAAGATCAGAGTTTGTAGATAGAATGAACCATTGAAATCTATCTTTCCAACAGTTGTAGTTTTCGCCATTGAAGTAAGGAGGTCTGGTTAGAGAAGCTCCTTCAGTCTGATGACTTCCACTTGAACTAGCTCCAACAGTAATGTCTATTCTTCAGGACCTCTTACCTCTACACTATTAGATGCTCAACCCAGAGGCTGAGCCATGATACCAACTGAAATAGACAAGTATAAACACGAGGAAGGCGGGGTTGAATTGTGTTTATCAGAATTTAAGCAAAGTTGAAATCTTTTCGTAAACAGAAGCTAAATTTGGACGAGTGGAAGAATACAGGATGGACGGATGACTTTTGCAAACAAACCACTTGATAGACGTAAGAAAACTAAAGCAATTAAAGAGTTTAAGGAAAGAGAGATTGGCACAGTTATTTATCCTGGTTCACTCTTCAAAGCAAAGAGCTACGTCCAGTCCTTGGCAGCACCAAGATTTATCCACTATAACTGATCAGGTTACAAACTCAAGTATTATTTGCACACTTAGCCTATTCAGGCTCAAAGACAAGTATTCTTTGCACACCTAGCCTCTTCAGGCTCAAGACAAGTATTGTTTGCACACCTAGCCTCTTCAGGCTCAAAGACAAGTATTCTTTGCACACTTAGCCTCTTCAGGCTCACTCAGGTTTGTTTGAGAGATTTGGTTTGTAATGAATACAACTTAGACAAGCAGAACTTTCACTAACACTCAGAGAGTGGTTTAAATGTAAAGCTTAGGAAAGTCTGCGTAATAACTTCAAATGATTGAAGAATAAAGAATGAAAGAATGAAGAAATTAATGCGCAGAGTAATGACTTTTTAATGCAGTGTGTATTCTCTGTTTCTTCATCTTCAATGACTTCTGTATTTACGGTCTTCAAGCATTTAGGATCCGTTAGAGACATTCCCTCAGATGTTGGCTTTAAGCAGAACTTCATTAAATGCAATAGAGTCGTTTTGGGCAGCCATTAATGCATTAGAGTTGTAGGTTGTACTCTAACATGAAGGATCATGGCTTTATGCATCGTGATACAGCCATATCAGAGTTGTGCAGAGAGCTTTTTGTATTTTGCTGAGCACACTTCCCTTGGCGTGTAAGGACCAGAGGTACTGGGGAATAAAGCAGGTTGGAAGCATTATTTAACTGGTCCTTGGTTCTGATTATCCAAGGTTGCTTTTGAATTTTCTTGATAATCGTGAAACTGAGTAGGAGAGAGGGTTTCAAGTCTCTTTCTGGTTCTTGAAATACGATTCTGATAATCCTTATAGAATTCGCGTCTATAAGATAAGTGCTTCCATCTTGAAAATAACCACGTCTATCTAGCCATTTGAGTTTTCATTCGGGCTAGTAGACGAGCTCCATATTAAGGACTCAGCAAGTCCAAAGACTAGTGTGGACGAGTGCTTCTGTCACCTTTAGTGGACGAGCACTTCTGTTACTTTAGTGGACGAGAGCCTCTTGCACTTCAGTGGACGAGAGCCTCTGTTATTTTAGCAAACGAGAGCCTTTGTTACTTTAGTAGACGAGAGCCTCTGTTGCTTTAGCAGACGAGCTCCATATGCCATGTTATTGGACGGATACTCCTTTAACTGGTTGAACGTAACCTAGTAGACGAGCTCCATATGCCACGTCATTGGGTGGACCATTCTGATTCCTTAATGGACGAGCTCAATCTGCCACGTCATTGGACGGACCATTCTGATACCTTAATGGGCGAGCTCCATCTGCCACGTCATTGGATGGATCATTCTGATACCTTAATGGACGAGCTCCATTTGCGACGTCATTGGACGGACCATTATGATACCTTAATGGACGAGCTCCATCTGCCACGTCATTGGACGAGCCATTCTGATACTTTAATGGACGAGCTCCTTCTGCCACGTCATTGGACGAGCCATTCTGATACTTTAAGTAGACGCTGGCTTTCATCACTTTAGTGGACGACCACTTGTGTCACTTTAGTGGATGCAAGTTTCTATCTCTTGCGTTTTAGACGTGCGCTTCAATCACTACAGTGCTGGACGTTTGGTTCAATCACTTGTGTGGTGGACGTGAGCTTTTATCACTACACTGTTGGACGTGAGCTTCTATTACTTGTGTTGGACGTGAGCTTCTATTACTTGTGTTGGACGTGAGCTTCTATCACTACACTGTTGGACGTGAGCTTTTATTACTTGTGTTGGACGTTTCTATTACTTGTGTTGGACGTGAGATTATCTTATTTAATCTGCACACTTGATAGACAGGTTAGCAACCAGTATGAAGGTTAATTAAATCATTAACCAATGTTTAGTTCTCATCAAAACCTAGGGAAAAGCACATCAGACATTTTAAAGACTTAACAGATGTGACATGATGTAGGCCATGACATTTTTTATTAGAAAAAAGTACATGGTGATCTCACATAGGTGCCGTGTTATGTTTCGTCCAATTTTTCCTAGAAGCAACAATTTTACTTTCATCTTTCTCTCTTGCCTCTCTCCTTTCTCCTCTCGTCCCCATTTCAATTTTTCTTCTTCGTCTTGCCATGGATTTTCCTCTCCTTTTCTCTTCAATATTCTGTTCCTCTTCCCTCCTTCATTTAGCTTATTCGTTCTTTTGTTAGGTTGAAAAATACCCGTCGTTTCCTCAATTCGCAGACCAGCTCCTTTCATTGTTTCCTCATTTCCTCTCTCTATCAATCATCATTTCTTCGCGTACCCAGTCTCTGGTGGTCATGTCAACGGCGTCCACGGTGGTGGGTCTGGAACCGGTTGCTCATGAAAGCGCGGCGGTGGCTTCGAAAAAATATACCGATGCTCTATCGTGGTGATTCCAAGAACAAACGGTTCTCTACAATATTTCTTTGCAAGATGAATCAGAGAACAAGGGTTTAAGCACTTTGCATCACTCCCTCTCTGGTATGATTCTTCAATCCTAGGGTCCTCATTAGATTAGAGTTTTCTATTAGTCTTTTCCTTAATTTTGTATTTCTCAATTGAATATACACATTTTTAGGCAGGAGTTGATATATTTAATGAATAGAATATAGTTCTCTATTCTCCAGATATTTTCGAAAATTGATCAGTCTCAACTTTCAGGGTCATTATTTCACATTATAGGTTCCTGATGTATATGGAGTTTTCCAATTCAAAGTTAGTACCAAAAACTTGGATATACAAGCTTATCTTTATCAAAGCAGGTAAGTGGTGATCCTCTAATATTTTATTTCAATATTTTTAAGAGTCATATTCTACCCTAATCCCTTTTCCTTGCAGAAATTCAAACCCACTCTCTGTATCATTAGATTTACCTTTCTATACGAGCATGGTCACATCAAAATTTCTCATATATTCTAAAAAGTACTCTCTCATTTAGATAACGTTTGGCCTGTTGCGTGAAAGCCTGGTGGGAAGTCCATGAAACCAGACCCCTAAACTTAGCAAAGAGTACTTTGCAGCGGTGTAGAGGGATCTTAGTTAAGAGGAGCTATTGCTAACCTGATCAATCGATGGGTGTTGTAACATCCTAAAATAGTTAATAGTTAATAAATTTCAATAACCCTTATACCATCACTTCTTTACACTAAATCTCCCCTTTACATTTTATTTGCGCTACACTTTTTAATAATTTAATATTATTATTATTATGTATTTATTATTATTATTATTTTTTAAATTAATTATGTTATAATTTTAGGATGTTACATTTTCTCCCCTCCTTAATGAATTTCGTCCCCGAAATTCTCACGTCTCACCCAAACTACACAACATTAAAGGTAATGCAATACCAAGTTATGTACCTGTGCCGAAAAGATCTGGATGATGTTGTCTAACATCTTCCTCAAGTTCCCAGGTAGCTTCCTCTGGAGTCAACCCTTCCCAAATCACTTTCACCAATGGGATCATCTTGTTCCTCAGAGTTTTTGTACTCTTGTCAATGATCTGAATAGGTCTGGGCTTAAAGATTAAATTATCCTTCAATTGTATTGACTCAGGAGCTATCACGTGTGAAATATCTGGTACGTACTTCCGGAGTTGAGACACATGGAAGACATCATGGAGATTCGACAACTGTGGTGGAAGAGCCAATTGGTAAGCAACAGGCCCAACTCTTTTTAGGATTTGAAACAGAACCATGAAATGAGGGTTGAGCTTTTTGACTTTCATTGACCTCCAACCCCAGTCTTAGGAGTGACTCTCAAGAATACATGTTCCTCTTCCTGAAATTCTAAAGGCTTCCTTCTCTTGTCGGCATAACTCTTTTGTCTACTTTGTGCAGCGCGCATCCTTTCCCTAATGACTTTAACCCTCTCGGTGGTCTCCTGGACTAACTCTGGTCCTAGCAGGGTCTTCTCACTCACCTCACACCAACATAAAGGGGACCTACACTTCCTCCCATAAGGAGCTTCATAGGGTGCCATGCCGATGCTAGCGTGATAACTGTTGTTATAAGCAAACTCTATAAGAGGTAAAAAATTTATCCCTACCCCCACCTTCATCTAAAACACATGCTCTAAGCATGTCCTCAAGGGTCTGAATGGTCCTTTCTAACTGACCGTCCATTTGGGGATGATAGGCTGTGCTAAAACTCAACTTAGAACCAAAAGCCTGCTGGAAAGCCCTCCAGAATCTAGAGGTAAACTGTGGGTCCCTATCTGACACTATAGAGGTAGGTATACCATGAAGCCTCACTATCTCCTTAATGTATAAGTCTGCTAACTTATTCAAACTATAGGTTGCCTTAATTGGCAAGAAGTGAGCAGACTTGGTCAACCTATCCACAATTACCCATATGGCATCTAAACCCAAACGAGTCCTAGGTAACCCCATCACAAAATCCATAGAAATCCTCTCCCATTTCCATTGAGGAATTTCTAAAGGCTGCAACAAACCCGAAGGTCTCTGATGTTCTATCTTAACCTTTTGACATACTAAACACTTGGCTACAAAGCTAGCCACATCCCGTTTCATTCCTGGCCACCATACATCCAGGTGAACTTCCCCTTATGCGCTTCCTCTAAAACTTTCTCTCTAAGGCTCCCCTCCTTAGGAACAACAATTCTATTCTTAAACAACACTAGACCATCAGTAGACAACACATAATTCTCTTGATCTAAAAGAGATTGTAACTCCTGGTCTAAAAGCTGCTCTCGCCTAATCATTTCTCTAAGGTCACTGTAAATTTCCAGCCTATTCAACTTCAAGCGTAGAGCACTAAGAGACACATTTAGGTTCATGTCCCTGAACTCCTCTAACATATTCATCTCTCGGACCATCAAACTTGACACATGCAAGGTTCTCCTACTGAGTGCATCAGCCACCACATTGGCTTTCCCTGGATGGTACTTCAACTCGAAATCATAGTCCTTAAGGAATTCCATCCACCTCCTTTGCCTCATATTCAATTCCTTCTGGTCAAACAAATACTTAAGGCTCTTATGTTCACTAAAAACTTCAAACTTTGCACCATACAAATAGTGCCTCCAAATCTTAAGAGCAAAGACTACTGCTGCTAACTCAAGGTCATGAGTAGGGCAATTCACTTCATGTGTCCTAAGCTACCTAGATGCATAAGCCACTACCTTGCCTTCCTGCATCAACACACAACCGAAACCATTCTTGGAAGCGTCACAATGTACCACAAAACTCACTGAAGGATCTGGAATGATTAATACCGGTGATGACACCAATCTCCTCTTAAGCTCCTCAAAATTCTATCAGCATTCCTTATCCTACTCGAAAGATTTTCCTTTCCTAGTCAACTTGGTAAGAGGTAAAGCTAGTCTAGAGAACCCTTCTATGAACTTCCTATAGTAACCTACCAGTCCTAGGAAACTGCTCACTTCCGTCACTGACTTAGGTCGTTCCCATCCAAGCACCGCATCAACCTTACTAGAGTCAACCGCTACACCACTCCTAGATATGGTATGTCCTAAAAACTTCACCTCATCAAGCCAAAATTCACACTTTTCTGGCTTTGCATACAATTGCTCTTCCCTCAGAATCTGCAACACTGACCTCAAATGCTCCTCATGATCCTTTGGTGTCCTAGAGTATATCAAAATATCATCTATGAATACCACCACAAAGCTATCCAAGAACGACCTAAAGATCCGATTCATGTAGTCCATGAAAACGGCTGGAGCATTGGTCACTCCAAAAGGCATCACTACATACTCGTAGTGCCTATACCTTGTCCTAAAGGCTGTTTTAGGAATGTCCTCATTCTTGACTCTAATTTGATGGTATCCCGATCTTAGATCTATTTTGGAAAACACCGACGCTCCCCTCAGCTGGTCTAAGAGGTCATCTATCCTAGGCAAAGGGTATTTATTCTTGATGGTCACTTTGTTCAACTGCCTATAGTCAATACATAGCCTCATGGTCCCATCCTTCTTTTTCACCAAGATGGGACGGGTGCTCCCCTGGGGTGACACACTAGGCCTAATAAACCCCTTCCCTAGCATCTCCTCTAACTGTTTCTTAAGCTCGCTCAACTCTAAAGGTGCCATTCTATAAGGCGCTACCGATACTGGTCCACTCCCTGGCACTAGATCTATGTTAAACTCAACTTCCCTATTCGGAGGCAAGCCAGAGACATCCTTGGGGAAACATGCTGTAATTCACACACCACAGGTATATCCGTCACATCACTGTCAGCCTCTATCTTAGCAGAGAATAAGAGTACATATCCTTGAGCTCCCTCAACTAAGCACTTATGACAAGCAACAGCAGAAACAATAGAACTGGGTACGGGAAAATCATTAGACATTGGTTGTATAGGAATGGAGATAGTTTTATCAGAGCAATTTATGACAGCATGATTTGCAGACAACCAATCCATACCAAGAATGACATCTAACCCAGTCATGGGTAAGCATATAAGATCAACAAAATAAGGTACACCTTGGTACACTAAGGGGCAGCTCAAGCAAGCAATAGAGGTAACAAGTTTATCATTTGCAGGAGTAGCTACACTCAAATCATATGGCAACTTAGAAACAGACAAAGATAGATTTTTCACACACTCTAAAGATATAAATGAATGAGTTGCTCCTGAATCAAACAACAGAGTAACTTTTCCCCTGTACGAGTTGAAGAAATTCAGCCTCCTTCGGATCTAAGCTGCCTCAGAATGATGGTGGGTTGTTCTTCTTGAATTCGGAAAGTCCCCACGTGCTAAGGGTCCTAGGTTGCCACCACTCCATTAGTGATTGTCCTCCATTCCCATTCAGTTGACGGAGAGTCTCCGCCCGCGCTTGCATGACTCTGGCTATACAATCCAAAGCTGGCGCAAGTGCAACGTTCGTCCCTCGCCTATTAATCGCCATAAATCCGCTCACTACCAATGAAATACTGGGTTGATCAGGTCCAATATCCCAAAGAATAACATGCAGCATTGATAACTCTAACAAGCATCTTATGCGCCCAAGTTTTGTTTCATAAAAGTCTCAATGCCACAGTCCGATTTAGAATCGAACTGCTCTGATACCATAAATGTAACGCCCTTCGTTACATTAGTAACCCAAAACAAAATCAATGAAAAATCCTTTAAATAGTTTTAAATTAAACAAACTTGTCATAAAAATTTTGCGACTTAATCGGGTCTGAAAATACCTCATATTAATTAAAATAGATATAAAGTGTCCAAAGTAGTAAATAAATCCTTATATAAATAAAATGAATTGCCCCAAAACTCGGGCGTCTACTAAAATAACCCAACGTTGAAAATAAAATAAACATGCCTAACCACAAACGGCTCCTTATTCAAAATAAAATACTAACAAGCTAGATACTAAATAAGAAAATTCGCTAGGTCTTCAATCCTCTTCAGTTCCAGTGATGTCGTCCTCGTGCTCTGAAAACAACACTTTTAATGAGATATAATCCCAGTGAATAAAAATAATCATTTGATAAAAGGTTCGCAAATAGTGTTGTTTTCAGTCGGCGCGGTAATCGGAAAAGCATTCATGGTACCCGCTAATTTTTAAAATAGTAGATATAGTAAACCTCCAAAATAATAAATATATATAAATAAAAAATAATGTCAAGCATTTAAAGTACAAACTCATAAGCTCAACAACGGTCACATCTCATTGCATTTAATCACATTCACCATGCAAACTCTACACAATGCAATACAACTCCATGAACATGACTCGGTGATTCCCAGAATCACTTGACTTGACTCTTTGGTTCCCAGAACCGGTGTGAATCCCAGATCCACTAAGGTCTATGAGCTCATATCCATGCAATGGCGTCCCACTGCCTTCCCCATCCTAGATGGAGGTATCTAATATTTCATCCCAGATGTCAATATTTTAATAGATTGATATCCCATCCCAGATGGTGATATCTCTCATCCTATTCCCGGAATAGAATGTATACCGTCATCACTTCCCGGAAGGTGATGACCAAATCATATACACTATGCAATATGCCATCCCAGATGACTACCAAATATTTTCTCAACCTCCATGCATCAATTACATAGGCACTATAACAGGATTTAAAACACAAACACAACCATAACATATAAGTCCTTAATATAATTTATGCTTATTATAGTACATGTATTAACTAACAGGGGCGTGGCATATATGTATTAATAGAAATCTATTATCAAAATTGGAACAATCATAAATACATAAATAATGAATCCATGAAAGAAACACATGATGCAGAAAAATATTATGCCACTGCAAGGTTACGCACAGTGCGAATTTGGGTATTTATATATCTATTTATTTTCTTTATTTCTATTATTTTATTGCCATCAAACATAAAAAGGATAACAAGAAAATTACACCCACTAAATCAATTCATCAAGTGACATGAAAATATTTCACAATTCCAAATAAAAAACATGCACTCTAAAATCTTAATTTTTGTGATTAACAAATCTATATGACAAAGCTTCCAATTAATCGTACCATGAAAGTGTGAGAAAAAGAATATTTTTACTCACCTTTTGCAGACTTCCATTGCGATCTAAAAATTACGTATGATAAGGATTTGCGCTTCCCTAAAAATTCCTCTCCCGTTTGGTGGCGTTCTTGGATCTGTGTACTGCTATGGCTGTACTGGCAAGGAACGGAATTGACGCGACGCCCCTGATCCCTTCTTCTTTTCTCGTTGCCCTCCTTTAAATAGTATACATAGTGTCTTCGCAATGTGCATTAGGTTTGTTCCTTATTTTTTTCTTCTTTTTTTCTTTTTATTTAGCCAAGGCTTGGCTGCTTGGGCTTAACGCCCAAGTATCTCTTTTTTTTTCACACACACATATATATATATATTAAAAAAAAATCATGTAACACCCGAGTGCCGACGAGGGCGGGCAGTGGTCGCCGGTGCAAGAAGGCACGGACAAGGAGCGGCTCCTGGCAAGCTTCTAGGCGGAGGGACACATGAATGAACCGATAACACACCCGAATGAGAAGGATCCTGAGACTGTATAGGTATGAGACTATACAGTTGGGGAAGGCTTATATGAATTGATTGGTATTACCTATACTAACAAGATGCATCTTCTTTTCGGTAGCCCATCACTTAAGAACTCCGCAGTTAAGCGTGCTTGACTTGGAGCAATTATGGGATGGGTGACCTCCTGGGAAAGAAGTTTTCCCAGGAAGCGTGTGAGTGAGGACAAAGCACGCTGAAAAGACCCGTGTTGGTTTGTGGGGACAGTCGTCAATCCATAAAGCAACCAGGGATGTTATAGGTGTCATGAGATATATTTATATTTATTTTTTTGTAATATGAATCCTTTTAAATTTTCAGCTGGTTGACCTAAGCATGGTTAAAAATGCATGTTGGTGTATCTAGATTTTGGAGTGAATTATGTATTAATTTTATATCTCTTGATTTGGATGACATGCTTGTGTATGAACATTGTCTTAAATCCATAATGGAGCTCTAAGCAGTTGGAGTTGAATGACATTATCGAGCAAGGAGCTCTTGACGGATTATAGTTTTACTTTCACTTTTCAGAATGTTTACAGGTAATCGTGGCTATGGTGAGCTAGACTTTATGAAGCAATAATGGAAAAAAAACCATTCATAGTGGAATATGACTAGTCTTGTCTATACATGATTCAGACTTAGTAATTAACTATTCATGTCATAGGTAAATTCAGTGTAGCCACTGGTTTTTTTAAGGGTAATATTTTCGAACAACATAATATTAAATCGATAATGAATGAAATATGAAACAAATGTTAAAAAAATAGTTAAATATATATAATGATTTTAAAATGAAATTTGTATACCAACATATATATATATATATATATATATATATATATATATATATATATATGGATTTAATTGGTATACACTGACAGTGAAGTTTTTTACACTGTCAACTAATCAGAAATTAACACATCATTACAATTTTTTTTTTCTTATCCTAATCACCTTAAAAGTCACCAGTTTCATGATTTCTGACTGGTTGTCTGTGTAAAAAATCTTTACACTGACAGTGTATAGAAATTACTCTCTATATATATTTATTTATTAAATACACTATAGTTTGTGAAATTAATTTATATACACTACACATCATATAAAATTTTACTCAATTATTGATTTATCATCTAAACAATAATGTTATTACTTAAATTCAATCCTTGAAAATATATATTTAAATTTTTAAGTTTATAAAAATTTCTTTATCCTATCATTATGATGACACTCACTTTAAATTTGTATAGATACTATTTCACAGTTATTATTTAAAATATTTTACGAGGTTTGTATAATTATTGTTTTATTTAAAAACAAGTAAAGATGGAAATAATATTAAAAAAAATTCAATCAATAAATAATAACAATAAACAATAGGTAATAGTATTCATTCCTATGGTAGTTGTTTTATGCTTTTTTTTGTTTCCCAGGGTACTCTCCACGCGCAACTGTGAAGTCAAAGTTGTTTTATGCTTTGATAGTAATTTAAATTATTATATATGTACCAATATTCATATTTAAAAATATTTATTAATACTTTTTTATATTAAGATTATTAAAAAAACATAAAAAAATTATATAATAAGTACCCGTGCGTACCACACGGGTAACTACACTAGTTCTCCTCACGGGTCCACTCAACATACAATTTTCTAGTTTGACTAAAATATACCTTCTGAAAACACGGCGGCTTTGGTCAATATTCTGGAAATACAGTAACTTTGGTCAGTGAAACAGAAGAAAATAAAAAAGAATAAAAAAATAAAACTAAGTGAAAAGAAAAACTCCAACAAAAAATATAAAGAGGGGCCCCAACTAAATGGGGCCCACGTTACAGTAGAAATAGCAGCTCAACCTTTATGTTTGTATCCATCAATTAATTTTAGAAAAAAAAATGTAGGTAATTATTGTCTCCATAAATATAGTATTTCCGTAAGTGTTTTTGTATTTATTTCTATAAGTGCTTTTGTATTTTTTCGATTTAATTTTTAATTACAGAAACTGATTTTCTGTTAAATTTTGCTCACTTACAGGAAATATAGTTTCCGTAAATGTGCTTTTTTTTTTTTATTAAGTTTTTTTTATTAATACCTAATGATATAATTATCCCTAAACATATTACTGTACTAATTATTAATTATATTAATAATATAATTGTTTATTAATTTTATTAATAATTAAATTATGTTAATAATATAATTGTTATTTTTTAATTATATTATTTATTACTAATATAAATATTAATAATTCTTTATTTATTTTAATAAAACGATATATTTTTATATTTTTATTAATTTTAATTACGGAAACTACTATTCCGCAAGTGTTAAATTTTTCTCACTTGCGAAAAATACAGTTTCCGTAAGTGTGCTTATTTTTTTATTAAGTTTTTTTTATTAATACCTAATGATATAATTATCCCTAAATATATTACCGTACTAATTATTAATTATATTAATAATATAATTGTTTTTATTAATTAAATTATTTATTAATAATATAGATATTATTAATTTTTATTTAATTTTAATAAAACGATATAACCAAGAAAAAAATGTACGGTCCAAAGTGTTTCATGGATACAATCCAACGGCAATTAGTTTCAAAAATTGGCAACAAAAAATCAAACAACCTATCAGACAAAAAATTTGTTGTCTCAAAAATTGGCCAGTTGCGGTAGACAAACACTGAGTGGCCAAGGTCAACTCACAATAAATGCAATTCTTGCTGATAAAAAAAGAAAGCCAACGTAAAAAATAAAAACAAAAGAAAACAAAAATAATTAAACCAATAAAACATTCAACAAAAATATAAAAAATGTCAATAAACTGATCCCAAATTTTTTTGAGACCGACACGTTAGTTTTAAAGTCAAATTATGGATTGAGCCTTAATTAGTGTATATATAGATATATAAATATATCAAAAAAATTTAGGTGTCATTATCTAAGTAATGACATATTAGCAAGGCATTGCGTGTCGCTACGGAAGAGATTCAAGGAATGAATCATCATCAACAACTTGAAATTTGCAAACATTTATTTATTAATTTATTCAAATTTTATTTTTCCTTTTCTTTTTTTGTTTCCCAGGGTATCCTTCCCGCGCAGCTGGACTGTATTGAAGGGTTGACCTCTCCCAACCAGATTTTCTTCATACGTAAGAGCCAGGCATCGAATCTCTAACCACTTGCTTAAGAGGCTCAAGCCAGTCACCACTTGGACCAACCATATGTTGGTTAATTTGATTTTGATTTACTGCACATATTAGAAAACAATTTAAATCAATATTCAAATGCATGAGTAGCAAAAATCATTAGCATTCAATTATTTGAATCAATCAATTTTAATTATATTTATTAGCATTCAATATAAGAAAAAATAACCAGTTATATATATATATATATATATATATATATATATATATATATATATATATAATATGATATGATATTATTATTATATATATATATATATATTTATAGATTATAGGTTATAACACTTATTTATTAAATATTTTATATTTAGTTATAGGATATTTATCATTTATTAAATAATTTATATTTAAATTCTTGGAAGTGTATTTATTTTTTTTGACTTGACGAAGTGTATTTATTTAATTCTTAAAGCCTTATTATATTTTTATATATTTTTTTTATTAAAAATATGTAAAATGTTCTAATATTTACGAATTAAACTTTATAATGTTTCCTGAATCTAAAATTGTAATAAATTTATATCTATACTAACTAATAAGGGGAATTGATGATTTTCTAATAAAGTGACACATGTCGGCACCACGTGATTTAAGAGGATTAGTTGATCATTAGTAATAATCAAATATGAACACTTAACACATAGTGTTGCATTACGTATTGTAATATCATTTTAAAATAAAAATAATATTCAATTCTTTGCACTCAAATTATAGATAAAATTGTTTCAAGGTTTTTGCTGATCACTTTTGTCTATAAATAAAAAGCCTTGGAGATGAACGAGTACCACCATTATGGGTGAGAAAGAAATGTTGAAAGTAATATGTGAAATAAGTCAAGAAAATTTTTGACATAGTGGACTTAATTTGGGATAAAGGAAAAAAAAATTCGTACATTTAGAGACACAATTCAAGTTATTAATGATAACAAAGCTATCAATAATAATAATAATTGATGACCCGAACATCACACGGGTTAAAAATAGTAGTTAAAATAAAATTGGATTCAAAATTCCCATACAAACACGGGTACAACCAACCAGTTAAATCCAAATATTTATAGACAGACAGACCTAGGCTTATATTATAAATAAATAAAAAATTAGGTCAGTTTTTCTCTCCTCATTCATCCTCACTCACTCATCGCTTTCCTTTCTTTCCCGGACCTTCCACTACCAGAGACAACTGCTCCATTTTCCTCCGCGTCGATCGCCCACCACCACGTGCGTGTCTTCTCTCTCGACGGTTTTGCTCTTTCTCCTCCTTCTCGTGTCAATTTATCAAATAACTTGATTTAGTTGCTATCTTTTTCTATATATGTTTCTTTTATTTCTTTCTTTAAGATGAGTGTGTTACACATGTTTAGTTGCACATTTTAATGCCGATTCTTTGATTTGATTTGCAAATTAGTGAAGGTTTTCGCATCAATTCGAGTTTGAGGACGCAAGAACGCAATGGGAGATAATAGGAAGGGTTCATCTCGCACCACAGGCCCAACTGGGTAACCTCTTTTGATCAACCAATTCTAATTCTAATTTTGATGATTCCCTTATATCCATTCCATTGTAACTAACATCATTGATTCGCTCTTCTTTGACTTGGGCCCTGTTAGATCGTTAGGACAATTTTGTATCTTCTATTTAGTTTTTTTTTATCAAGTTCTATCTAGTTTGTTTGTGGCTGTTTGATGTATGCTTTTGGCTGCTGCGCCTTTTTTTTTTCTTCCCACTTCCAGCCATCTCTCACCCTTTGCTTTCTTCTTTGTAAAGAAAAAAACAAAACAACAAGATAAGCAAACTGGAGAGAGCACTCATGATATCAGGAGGAGTATTCCCATCTCAGAATATATTGATATGATCAAGCTGGAATCCGGGATAGATGATATAAATGAGAACAATTTATGGCATCATGCTGAGAAGAATCTTTTTGATTGTATCTCTGCGGTGGAAGATCTCCCCCCTATATTGAAAGAAATGTTCGCCAAGAGTGAAGAAGAAGTTTCTAAAATGCAAATAGGAAATAGCACACACAAAGAGCACAATCAAGCAGAGGTAAGTTTTAAGTTTTTGTGGAAATTCTGACAAGTTATTTTAGCAATGCCATATTCCTATTAGTTTTTTATTCAGGTTTCATAATTTTATCTTCTATGTGCATATTTGAATTCTTTACTTTGTTTTTTTTTTTCTTTTTCACATCCATTGTGGTTCCTCCACCCATCAAACATGTTCTATCTTGATGGGTGGAATCAAGTACTTAGTTGGTTAGTGTTTTGTCTTGCAACTTGTGATATCTCTAGTGTTTGTAGTAGTTTTACTCAGATTTTTGCACACAAAAAAACAAAAAACTTCAGCTTAGCTGCTAATGTAGTTTGGTAAAATGACAATTTATTGATAATGATGAGTATGGATGCTGGATGAGGATTCTAAACTGGTTGTTATTGTTTTAGCCTTCGAATCATCCCTCCATTGAGAGCATTTTAGTGGACATGATTTCTTGAGTCTTGCAGAGGATCTTTTCGTATAGTGTACTGATTGTACTAACCAAGTCTCTAAATCAGCAATCAATTGACTTGGGCAAGATGGAGGCATTGATCATTGATGACGGCCCAGCTGAAGTTGGAAAGCTTGAAGAGAAGAAGGAAGGGTTGTAGGCTGAGATCAAGGACATCAAGGACATCTCCTTTATCGATGCACTTTAGCACAATTAGCCCCCACAATAGATCTTTCCTTATTTCATTCTCTCTTTTATATGTCACAAGTGTGGGACTTTTTAAGATGATGCCTTGGGTCCAGCATAGGGTCTGATTAAAATTTATAAACAATTTCATTTGGTATTAATTGTTATGGGGTCCGTTTTCTTGAATCGGTTGATGAAGCTTTTAAACCTTGGTTTTAGTCTATTTTCTTTGGGTTGTGGTTATGTTATAATTGATACTTATTCTCTGAATATGATCTCGGTTAATAGATAAAACCTTTTGGAATCACACCACCGAGTCGTTCATGCTTATTTCTTCTTCCATTGTTTAAATCAACTTTTTTAAAATATATATTTTTGCTCCTTGGCCTAAGCCAATCTTATTGGTTTCGGTTAGCCCTTATCATTATTGTCAAGGAAAATATGTTCTTCATAGAGAATTGGAGCATCAAACAATGGTATGGACACTTTAGTAGAATCTAAAACTTACGTATTATTCCAAGTTATGGTGTTTGATGGTACCTCTTTAAATGAAATAGTTGATTATTTTAATTTCCTGTATGTTTGTCTTGATGCCTGTAGTTCTTTCATTCTCCCATATCTACCATTTGTCTGTCATTCTTTTTGTGCTGTTTCAACTTTCAATTTTTTATTAACATGATTCATGATAGAACATTATGGCACCGTATGATCCATGTAGCCGACCCCACCTTAAGGGATAAGGCTTTGTTGTTGTTGTTGTAGTCATGAATTTAGGATTGTCTTATAGATATTTCATGTTTAAAATATATTTGTTCAAGTTAGATCTCTGTTATTGTCACAAAAGCTTTATGCACATATTTGTCTTGCACCATGAATTCACTTTTGGTGATTCAAATTGGCTATGGTGATTTCTTGATTTTTTTTATGGAGTTGTTTCTATGCTATTTTTTGTGATGCTCATACCTACTCAAAGAAGCAAAGTCCTTCTTTAGAAAACACAAGATAAGATAAAGCTTAATTCTATTGTCATGGTAATCAAATATCCTTCACTGTTTGCTTTAAAGTTTTAACACATAAAAGGTGGTGTCTCAAATTTTAAGTTTGAGTAGATAGTACTATAATTCAAAGTACATTCATTGAGCTAATTTTATTATTTTCTGCACTATGAATGTTTGGTTTGTGTATATCAATGCTGAGAGAGTAGGTAGGACCGTACGACTAACACCATGATCATGAGAAGCAATGTTTATGGAAGTCAAGTGATTGTCTTCTACCCGTGTTTACTTCCATAGGTACTGCACTATTCTTCTACCTACTTCCATTTGGTTATTGTAAATATAAGGTTACTTCCTGGTATTCCTGTTAGGTGAAAACTGACTTAGGTGGAATCCATTGAATTCCTCGTATTACTGTTACATACATTATGAATATTTTTGCTAAGATAGTGATGTGCTTATATATATAACAATATACAAACTTTGGCTGAATGTAATAAAAACTAATCCAGAAACAAGGAATTATAGCCAAAACGATCGTGGCCATGTTAAAAAACTGCAAGGATATATGGTTAGAGTCAACATCTCGTGCTTCCATTCAATCGATATGACATTGTCTCAAAATATATACACTACTACATAGATTATATTATATATTTAGTAACATTTACAGGGCCACATTTTAATAAATGTTACTGTTGAGACGAATCTAGGCAAGTATACCTAGTCGTACAAGTAATACGGTGGTGAGACCGATTATCGTTCCCACGAGGACTGTGACAAGTAATAGCACGTACCGAATCAATTACTATCTAAGCGGATATTTGGAACAAAGGGAGCTCAATAATAAATACCAAGCCCAATCAGATTTAAAACCTAAAATAAACAAAATAAAGAGAAAAGTTCTTTTTGGATTTTTGTTGAACACTTGGAAGGCAGTTAAAAGGATTCTTCAAATATATGAAAGATGTTGGGATTAGGTTCACTAAACTTCATCCCCATGCAATGAAATGACTAATAAACAGTTTCTACTTCAAATATGACAATCAATCTACTAGATTACTCAAACCCTAATCCCTTAGATGATAAGAGCCTAAATCCCCAAATTAAACCCTAATTCCTTTGGTGGCTTAATTAGTGAATTTGCATGACGATTAAGGATTACACGATTGCTAATAAACCTAAATCCATTCCTAGATACAATGTTTACTAGGTGCTTGATTTCAGTTCTAGTTCTAAAACGAATTTTCCAATTGCATACCAAAACAATAATCAAGTCATGGGTGATCAAGCCACAACAAGCATTAAGAATGGAAATCAATCACTCACAAGGAAGCAAAAACTGTATTACAAGGTCCAGTCAAATACATGGAGAATTCAGAAATAGCTACATCTAATCCCAACAATGGGAGTTTAATTACTCATGATCATAGCCAAAATCAATGAAATAGAGATGAAGAAGGGAAGAAACTCCATGGAATCCTTGTTCAGCAGCCCCTGGTTCAAAGAGAGTGTCTTGTGGTTTCAAAACTCCTTTCTTCTGTTCTGCCCGTGCCTATTTATAGATTAGGATTCGTGTCACGGTCGTGATGGTCATCACGGTTAGGCCGTGACGTGTTCTGCCTTGGCGCACTTTCAAATTTTGGAGCATCACGGCCGTGATGCTCATCACGGCTAGGCCGTGATTAGTTATGTCTGGTGAGGGTATATGTCACGGCCGTGATGTGTATCACGGCTAGGCCTTGACAACTTCTAACTTTTGCCTTCTTTCTTCTCAATTATTGCTCGATCACGGCCGTGATGGTCTCTGCTTGGGTCATTTTCTTCACTTTTCAAGCTCTGTCTTCATCTAAGCTCCATCATGGCTAATCCTGAGCATTTTATCCTTAATTCCTGCAAAACAACACCACAAAACCGCCTTACCCGTTCCAAGGTAAAAACTAACAAAAACCAAATTAAATATGCCTAAACTATATGAAAATGCATGCAAAAATGTACAAGAAATATGAGGTGGAATCACACTCATCAAACTACCCCAAGCTTAAGATTTTTGCTTGTCCTCAAGCAAACACTAAGGCCAGAAGATAAACAATCAAAGTGTGGATAGTGAACTAAGAACCCGAGTAACTAATCCAAGTAACAGGCATTTCAAATAATTCACCAAGAGACAATCAATTTCAAGTCCAATTAGAAGCTTAGGTTTCTTAGACTCATATTCTCACTGATTCGGGCACTCTTTCTCACCTCACTCAATTGTTTAAGGACATATGACAATTCGCTCAATTTCCTCAAGGAATGCATTCTACCATAAGCTTGACTACCAACCAAATCTCTACTTTATTAATGAAAACAATTAAGAATCAAGAGGTCTTTTGCTTTGGTTGTAATGGGGCCATGGGATTAATCGTTAGGTGGGGAAATCAAGAAAAGGAAATTTCAAGAAGGCTAAACAAAATATCAAGCATTGCAAAGCATGACACCTTCTAAAATATCTTTTTGGGTTTTGATTCACTTTTCCACCTTTCTTTCTTTCTTTTCATTTTATTTCTCACTTCCTTTTGTCATCCCCTTCTCTATATTCTCTCTTTTATTTTATTTTCTTTTCTTCTTTTCTTTTCTTTTCTTTTTTTTTTTTTTTGATTTGGAGATGGGGAGATTTTCAATTCAAGAGAAATATTTTTCTGATTTTCTCATCCCATACTTTTTCAACTACCTTTTACCCTTTTTTGTAATACCTTAAAAGGTGCCATACCAAGCATATTCATCAAAGTAATTCAAGGTACCAAGAAAAGTATTTTATTCTTTCAGGCTCAAAATTGGGTAACTAAGGGGTAGCATTTAGTCAATCAAAGCTCAGAAGGCCGGAAAAATACCCAGTGCCTCAATCATTTTCAAAAATGTTTTTTCAAAAATTTTTAAGCTTCAAAACGATTTCAAGTCAAGTTCTAGAGAATACAATCCAAGAGGAATAACACTCTATCACAAAGAATGGGGTAGATTTAGTGAGTACCCCTTTTTGGCTCAAAGTCTCACATTTTAGTAGTTCAAAAATCAATGAGAAACACAAGTCTACGGAACCACATGCTAATTATCAACTATCAACGATCATCTCAAGAATTTTTATTTGTAGCCTTATCACAAGAATAAAAAAATTGGGTTCAACAATTCACTATCTCAATTTATTTGGCACTCAGTTCTCACAATTGGATGCATAATCTAAGCAAGGGGCAATCGAATCATGTGATCATGCAAAGCTATGCCTATATGAATGCAACATGCAAAATGCAAAAATACCCCTACCCCAAGCTTAAGAACTTACATTGTCCCCAATGTAAATAATCAAGTCGGAGAGAGGAGAAAAATGGAACAACTTACCGAGGTGGTAGCGGGTGCTGGCTCACATGCCTAGGCAAAGGGATTGCGTGAAAAATGTGTCACGACCGTGATGCTCCTCACGGGCAGGCCGTGATGCATTCCGGTCCATAGGGGTAGCCTGTCACGGTCGTGACCTCCATCACGGCTAGGTCGTGATGCTCTCTGATCTCCAGGGTTCTCTCATCACGCCCATGATGCTGATCACGGGCAGGCCGTGATCCTTTCTGGTCTTCCTGGTTGGCTCATCACGGCCGTGACCAGTGTCACGGCCTGGGCGTGATGGCTGCTGATTTTTCTTGTTCTTGCCCTTTTTGCTTCTCCTTCCTCCTTACCCTGAAAATACTTAACAAATCTATTAATCTATGATCCTATTCCTCTTGATCTTCTCAAACTATTCAAGAGTTAAATTCAAAAACAAAGGGAAAAGGGAAAGAAAACTTGGGTTGCCTCCCAATAAGCGCTTCTTTAACGTCACTAGCTTGACGTACCGGTGATCTCAAGGATCACGAAGTCGCACAGCTGTGGTCAATCTCTTGATGTCACCACCCAAGTAGGCCTTGAGCCTTTGGCCATTGACTTTGAAGGTCCTTCTTGAAGTAGGATCCTCCACTTCTATGGCTCCATGAGGTGAGACTTCTTTGACAATGAACGGTCCCGACCACTTAGACTTCAACTTGCCCGGAAACAATCTCAGTCGGGAATTGAATAATAAAACTTGTTGTCCCGGCTGAAATGATTTCATCAAGATCTTCTTGTCATGATAAGTCTTGACTCGCTGCTTGTAAATAGCTGCATTTTCATATGCATTAAGGCGCATCTCCTCCAATTCATGCAGCTGATGGGCTCGTTTCTCACCCGCCAGAGTGGCATCAAAATTCAAGAACTTCAACGCCCAAAAGGCTCGATGCTCCAACTCTACGGGTAGATGACATGCCTTCCCATAGACCATCTGAAACGGAGATAACCCCAAAGAAGTTTTCAGTGCAGTCCGGTAAGCCCATAAGGCATCGTCAAGCTTCTTTGCCCAATCTTTTCTTGAAGTGGCCACAGTTTTTCCAGAATTCACTTAATCTCCCGGTTAGAGACCTTCGCTTGCCCATTTGTTTGCAGATGATATGGAGATGCCACCTTATGCCTCACATCATACTTGGTCAACACATTTTTCAGTTGTGAATTGCAGAAGTTAGATCCCCCATCACTTATAAGGACCCTTGGGACACCGAACCGGGCAAAAATGTTCTTCTTGATGAACTTGATCACTGTTTGTGCATCATTCTTTGGTGTTGCAATGGCCTCCACCCATTTAGAAGCGTAGTCCACTGCCACCAAGATATATTGATTGGAGAATGAAGGTGGAAGTGGACCCATAAAATCTATGCCCCAACAATCAAATACTTCAACTTCCAATATGTTTTGCAGAGGCATCTCATCCCTCTTGGATATGTTCCCGGTCCTTTGGCACTTGTCACAACTCTTCACATGATTGTAAGAGTCCTTGAAGATTGAGGTCCAAAAGAGCCCAGATTGAAGGACCTTTGTAGCTGTCATATCCCTATTGTAGTGTCCACCATATGGAGAGTTATGGCAATGCCACGGAATATTCCTCGCTTCCTCTTGACTAACACACCTCCTCCATAAGCCATCCGGTCCAACCTTGAACAGAAAAGGATCATCCCACATGAAATGGTTGGCATCCCGGAAGAATTTCTTCTTTTGTTGCCAAGTGAGGTGCTCTGGAACAATGTTGGCTGCCTTGAAATTTGCCATGTCGGCAAACCATGGTCTTTCATGCACCAAAAATAAGAACTCATCCCGAACGTCCTTTTCTTTTGCAGCAACCTCTTCATTCACCAACCGAGATAAATGGCCAGCCACCACATTTTTGCTTCCCTTTTTGTCCTTAATGACTAAGTCAATTTCCTGCAACAATAGAATCCACCTTATGAGTCTTGGTTTTGAATCTAACTTAGTCAACAAATATTTAATTGCATCATGATCAGTAAAAACAGTGACTTATGACCCAATTAAGTATGAACGAAATTTTTCCAATGCAAACACTATGGCTAGCAACTCTTTTTCAATTGTTGCATAATTTATTTGGTTCTCATTGAGAACCTTGCTAGCATAGTGAATGGAATGGAAAAACTTCTCCCTTCGCTGTCCCAAAACTTCCCCAACTGCGTAGTCACTGGCATCACACATTAATTCAAATGGTGACTCCCAGTTGGGTGCAACAAGAATGGGAGCAGTGATCAATTTTTCTTTTAAAATCTGAAAAGAATCAAGACAAGCAGTGTCAAACACAAATGGTGTGTCCTTATTCAAAAGGCCACACAATGGCTTGGCTATCTTTGAGAAGTCCTTGATGAACCGCCGATAAAAGCCTGCATGCCCAAGAAAACTCCTCACACCCCTTGACATTCACTGGTGGAGGTAGTTTCTCAATTACATCAACCTTGGATTTATCCACTTCGATCCCCTTAGCTGAAATCTTGTGCCCAAGCACAATGCCCTCCTGCACCATAAAATGACACTTCTCCCAATTTAAGACTAAATTGGTGTCCATGCACCTCTTTAACACAGAAGCAAGGTTAGACAAGCAATTATCATAAGAGGAACCGAAGACAGAAAAATCATCCATAAAAATTTCAATGTATTTTTATACCATATCAGAGAAAATGGAAAGCATGCACCTTTGAAATGTCACAGGCGCATTACAAACACCGAATGGCATCTTCCGATAGGCAAAAACTCCAAAAGGACATGTGAAGGCAGTTTTCTCTTGGTCTTCCGGGTTAACCGCAATTTGGTTATAACCCGAATAACCATCCAAGAAACAATAATAAGCTTGTCCGGCCAACCTTTCTAACATTTGGTCCATGAATGGAAGTGGAAAGTGATCTTTCCTAGTAGCTTGATTAAGCTTCCGGTAATCTATACACATTCTCCACCCGGTGACCGTTCTAGTTGGGATCAACTCATTCTTCTCGTTGGTCACGACGGTCATGCCACCTTTCTTGGGAACCACTTGCACCGGACTCACCCAAGCACTATCAGAAATTGGATAAATCATTCTAGCTTCAAGGAGTTTCAGCACCTCCTTCCTTACCACTTCTTTCATTGTAGGATTGAGCCTCCTTTGCGATTGGACCACCGATTTAAATTCAGCCTCCATCATGATCTTGTGCATACAAAATGTGGGGCTAATACCTTTCAAATATGAGATGGATCATCCAATAGCTGTTTTATGCTCTCGAAGCACCCTTACAAGTTTCTCCTCCTCCAATTGGGACAATACATTGCTCACTATGACAGGATTTTCATCATTCTCACCAAGAAACACATACTTCAAGTGGGGAGGTAGAGGTTTAAGCTCCAACTTGAGCTTCTCTTGGGTTTCATCCTTCTTGAACTCTTCTTTCTTAGTGTTGACAGAAGGTTGATTGGGTTGAGCTTCCAAATCAACAAACACTCCTCAATTTCCTTCTCCTCTATCTCATCAAGATTTTCAATAGAATTCACAATTACCTTCTCAAGAGTAGAGGAATGATGCTGATTTGCAAAGACTTCTTTAGCCACTACATCCACAATGTCCATGCGGAAACAATTCTCTTCATCACTCGGGCGATGCATAACTTCAAATACATTGAAAGTAACCTCTTCATCTTGCACTCTGAGTCGAAGTTGGCCTTTTTGAACATCTATCAACGTACGACCAGTTGCTAGAAAAGGTCTCCCCAATATAAGTGGAACTTCTGCATCCTCCTCCATGTCTAATATCACAAAATCCGCTGGGAAGATAAACTTGTCCACTTTAACCAAAACATCTTCCAGAATACCATAAGGACGCTTGATTGATCTATCGGCTAGTTGCAATGCCATCCTTGTTGGTTTCACTTCACCGCCTCCAAGCTTGTTCAAGATTGAAAGCGGCATCGAATTGATACTCGCCCCCAAGTCACACAATGCCTTCCCAATAGCAACACTCCCAATTATGTAGGGGATTGTAAAACTACCAGGATCCTTAAGCTTTGGAGGTAGCTTCCTTTGAAGTATCGCACTACACTCTTCAGTCAAGGCAACAGTCTCACCTTCTTTAAACTTTCTTTTCTTCGTGAGCAACTCCTTCATGAACTTTGCATAGGTTGGCATTTGCTCTAGTGCTTCAACAAAGGGTATGTTGATCTGTAACCTCTTGAAGATGTCAAGAAATTTGGCAAACTGCTTTTCCTTCTCCTTCTTCTTGCTCAAATGAGGATATGGCAACTTCACATAAGAGGGGATCTCTTGAGGCTTATCTCCATCTTTCAAAATCTAACTTTTACTCCTCCTCAGAATTGAATTTTCATCCACTAGCTTTTCTCTCTTGTTTTTCTCACTATCTTTTGCTTCTTCCTCTATTACAACCCCTTTGCCTTTTTCCTCTTTTTTCTCAGCACTCAACTCTGTTTTTTCATCAACTCTCTGATTTTTCAACAAAGGCTCGCCACTATCTTCCTCAAGACTTTTACCACTCCTCAAAACAATAGCCTTACAATGCTCTTTAGGATTAGTTTGAGTATTACCTGAAAAACTGCTGGTAGATTGCTCCGCTAGGTGCTTTGCAATTTGTCCAACTTGAACCTCCAAGTTCTTTATGGAAGCATCGGTGTTTTTCTGGTTTGACATGGACATTTGCATGAATTGATTGAGGGTGTTCTCCAAGATGGAAGTCCGGTCTTGAGGCGGTGGTGTGGGTTGAGGCTTACTTGCTTGTCCGGCATCTTGTTTCCAACCAAAACTTGTTTGATTCCTCCACCCTTGATTGTAGTTGTTAAGGTATTGGTTGTTGCCTTGCCGCCCATAGTTCCCCATATAATTAGCTTCCTCGTGGGAATTAGGTGGGGCCTCACGATTTCCTTTATCATGATCTCCTCCACAAAAATCACATCTCATTACCTGTTGATGTGGCATGGTTGTCCCTTGAACAGTTTGGAGTTGTTGTGGGAGTTGAGCTAGTTGCTTGGTGATGGACTCAAGTTGTTGTGTCATAATCTTATTTTGAGCCAAAAGTGCAGTTTGTGAGTCTAACTCCAACTTTCCCCTTCTTGATGTGGGACCTCGATCATGATGCATCAAATAGTCATTGGATGCCATAGCTTCTATCAAAGTCAATGCTTCCTCCAGTGTCCTTGTGTTCATGGAACCTCCAGCTGAGGCATCCAACATATACCTGGTTGACGGCCTCAATCCATTGCAAAATGTTTTCATTTGGGTTAGGTCTTCAAACCCATGATTCGGACAACTTCGGAGCAAATCTTTAAACCTTTCCCATGTGTCATGAAGGGTCTCACCCTCTTGTTGAGCAAATCTTATGATATCGCCTCTTGTCTTCACAAATCTTGAGGTGGGGAAGAATCCTGCAAGAAATTTTGCCTCTAAGTCATCCCATGTAGTGATGCTCCCCCTTGGTTGAGATTGGAGCCAAGACTTGGCTCTGTCTCTTAGAGAGAAAGGAAACAACCTTAGGCGAAGTGCATCATCGGAAGCACCATTTATCTTCATCGTATCACATAACTCCAGGAAGTTGGAGACACGACTATTAGGATCCTCTTTCTCCAACCCAGTAAATTGATTTTGTGCAACCATATTCAAGAAAGCTGGCTTGATTTCAAAATTGTTGCAATTCACTAGAGGCCTCACTATGCTAGTGACATGCCGGTTGACATTTGTATTGGCATAGTCCCCAAGTGTCCTCCGTGGAGCATCTTCACCATTGCCTGCCATCTCAAGTTGTGATAATAACTTCTGCTATCTCGCTTGCCTCCGATTCTCCCTAGCTGTTCTTTCTATTTCCGGATCGTAGAGAAGTTGGTCGGTTGGGACAGTACCTCGCATGCACAAATAAGACTAGACACCAAGAGTGTCAGTAGTAAATGACAGCACACAGAAACAGCAAATAAAACAAAAAAAATATGACAGCAAACAGATAATAAAACAGAATTTTTTTTGCTTAAATTAGTAATCGAAATGGGTATGCTAATATTGAAAAACAGTCCCCGGCAACGGCGTCAAAAATTTGTTGAGACGAATCTAGGCAAGTATACCTAGTCGTACAAGTAATACGGTGGTGAGACCGATTATCGTTCCCACGAGGACTGTGACAAGTACTAGCACGTACCGAATCAATTACTATCTAAGCGGATATTTGGATCAAAGGGAGCTCAATAGTAAATACCAAGCCCAATCAGATTTAAAACCTAAAATAAACAAAATAAAGAGAAAAGTTCTTTTTGGATTTTTGTTGAACACTTGGAAGGCAGTTAAAAGGATTCTTCAAATATATGAAAGATGTTGGGATTAGGTTCACTAAACTTCATCCCCGTGCAATGAAATGACTAATAAACAGTTTCTACTTCAAATATGACAATCAATCCACTAGATTACTCAAACCCTAATCCCTTAGATGATAAGAGCCTAAATCCCCAAATTAAACCCTAATTCCTTAGGAGGCTTAATTAGCGAATTTGCATGACGATTAAGGATTACGTGATTGCAAATAAACCTAAATCCATTCCTAGATACAAGGTTTACTAGGTGGTTGATTTCAGTTCTAGTTCTAATACGAATTTTCCAATTGCATACCAAAACAATAATCAAGTCATGGGGGATCACGCCACAACAAGCATTAAGCATGGAAATCAATCACTCATAAGGAAGCAAAATCTATATTACAAGGTCAAGTCAAATACATGGAGAATTCAGAAATAGCTACATCTAATCCCAACAATGGGAGTTTAGCTACTGATGATCACAGCCAAAATCAAAGAAATAGAGATGAAGAAGGGAAGAAACTCCATGGAATTCTTGTTCAGCAGCCCCTGGTTCAAAGAGAGTGTCTTGTGGTTTCAAAACTCCTTTCTTCTGTTCTACCCGTGCCTATTTATAGATTAGGATTCGCGTCACGGCCGTGATGTGTTCTGCCTTGGCGTGCTTTCAAATTTTGGAGCATCACGGCCGTAATGCTCATCACGGCTAGGCCGTGATCAGTTCTATCCAGTGAGGGTATATGTCACGGTCGCGATGTGCATCACGGCTAGGCCGTGACAGCTTCTGACTTTTGCCTTCTTTCTTCTCAATTATTGCTAGATCACGGTCGTGATGGTCATCACGGCTAGGCCATGATGGGCTCTGCTTGGATCATTTTCTTCACTTTTCAAGCTCTGTCTTCATCCAAGCTCCATCATGGTTAATCCTGAGCATTTTATCCTTAATTCCTGCAAAACAACACCACAAAACTGCCTTACCAGTTCCAGGGTAAAAACTAACAAAAACCAAATTAAATATGCCTAAACTATATGAAAATGCATGCAAAAATGTACAAGAAATATGAGGTGGAATCACACTCATCAGTTACTTAATGAAATAAAATACTATATTTTACAACATTTTTAAAATAAAATGTTTCTAAACCTATTTTACTTTTTCCCTGCTTCAGAAACATGAAGAGCTTCTCCCCTCTCTTCTCTGTTCGGTGCATCACTTCCCTGCTTCAAAAATGTGAGAGCTTCATCGCACCGATTCATCTCTCTGTTCAGCACCGATTCATCACAACTTACTCTAACTTCATTGTTCAATTTGTTCGTAATCTTTGATTCTCGCTAAATTCAAATCTCAGATTTCCTTACCTCCACATTCATCTCTTTGTTCGGTAAGTTGCTCTCACTGCGATTGTTAATTGCTTCGTAATATCAGATTTTATGATTTCTGAATTTGAGCCTCTTCTTCTTCCTTAGGATTTGCACTTTGATTCAATTTCTGAATCGCTCACCAAAGGTTAGTTCTGAATTTTGAACATGAATGTTGTTCTGAATTTGTTTGGAATGTTGTTATGAATTTTTAGTTTCCTCTTTTTTCTGCGTTTTTTTGTATGTAAGAATGTAAAACTCTGATGTTTTTCATTATTGCACTCAAGCTTTTTGAAAGAATGTGTTAGCTTTGTTTTTTTAGGAACAGGTCTTCTACTCTTCTTTAGTGGGTGGAGTGATTGATGTTGGCATCTTATAATCTATTTTTGTTAGATAAACTCTGTTTCTTTTTATTTAATATTCATGTGCCATTAATTGGGTATATCATATTAACATCCTATGTCTCTATTTTCCATTTCATCTTTCTTATCTTTTCCTTCTCCGTCAAACTTAGGTGAATTAAAAGACAACCTTCTTGTTGCTAAGTTTTTCAAGTCCATGCTTAAAATCTCCATGTATATATTGATTTCTGAAGAGGACTTCTATTTTATACCCTATTTGTGCAAAAATTCTTCGAGTTAGTAAATGCTAGATAATCATGTTAATTCCTAAAATTCAGCAACGATAAAAGAGTGTTCTAGTTTATTGTTTCTAAGATAATTGTATGATGACATCAATTACCATTCCATCAAGGTTGTATTGTATCACTCTCTGCTGATAGGACTTCTTTACATTTGGTAATTAATTGATGTTTAGAGTGTTACAGAACATTAAAGATTTTTAATGAAATAGCCTCACATTTGTGTCTCAAGTACCACTTTCCTTGTCCATGAAAATTGTTTTAAACAACTTTTGAATAATTAAATCCTCTTTTGACTTTTTATATTGGAAAAGTATGACAGTGGGAGAAGCAAACGGGCATGCAGAAGATGGAGTGAAGAGGTTCCTGGAAGCTAGAAAAGCTGCCCATGGAAGTTATTCGCTTTGAAAAAGTTTTGAAAAGTGGCTACACTTTCAATTCCTGATGGCTATTGTAATTGTGATATTTATATAATTTGGTACCTGAATTAATTGCATATTTAACAATGGGATAGCTTTGGTATATAAAAACTTAATGCTACTTTTGGTAATTGAAAACTCCAGTTGATTGGATAGGCTAATATTTATCAAAAGAAGAGGTAAAATTCCAGTTAATTCATTGTGCGCTTACTAATCTTTTAATCCTTTATAGTTTTAATTGCATTAATGCTTCTTTTGACTCTTCCCTGACCATGTCTTGCATTCCACCATCTTACTAGGTTTATTTCATCCTGTGGCAGATTTACAATTGTGGAGGAGTATTCAGCGAAGACTACAACATTGCATGATGATTTGGATGATGTGGACCAAGGAGAGGATCAAAATACACACCATCTTGTTTGGGCCCAGTTTGACAAGGTTAAAACCTCCCTCCACTTTCTGTTAGTTAGATGTCGAGTGCTATATATAATCAATGATTCGGAATTGGAGAATCATTTTGTTCTAATGAAGTTGTCTTACTACAACGCATTTAGGTCACACGTAGCAAAAGCAGGTGGAAATGGACATTAAAGGATGGCATTATGCGCATAAATAATAAGGACATTCTCTTCAAAAAGGTTTGTTAGGCTTGCAGGAGAATAAATAATGATATTTTCTCATCCTTTCTGTTCAGTTTATCAAATTGTCTTAATGGATGATACTATACATTTCTGCAGGCGACAGGAGAATTTGACTTCTACTTTTGTCAGGGGCAGGTGGTGGCTGGGGTGTTTTTGTGATTTTCTATTGTTTTTGTTTTTCTGTTTTTTGGATGGTTGAGGAACTGATGAAGAGAAATTGATGGAAAATGGTGAGATTTAGGATGGATCCAGGAACAGAGTAAATCGCATTGTATTGTATGGAGGAGCTTCTGTCTTCGACTCTTTCACTCCTTCGCTTGGGCACTCAACTTCTTTCCTCTTTAATTTTGTAATCGGTATGTTTGGTCTACTCTGTTTTTGTTTGGGTTCCATATTGGTTTACTCTTTCTCGGCATGTGTCTCATAAGATGTTTACTCTATTTTTGTTTAGGGTTCCATATTGGGTACTCTACTCTTCGCATCCTGCTAGCCTTTACCAGGTAGTCTCCCTAATTACTTTGGTTAATGATTGATTTCTTCGTTGTCTGCAAAGTGTTTTTCTTTTCGTTTGTATATTAATGTTGGCAATGTGAATTCTCTATTTTAGTTTGGAACTTTTCTGATGTAATCATTGGGTATCAACTTTTGTGTATCTCAACCTATATGAATGTTAGGTTTTGTGTTCTGATGAATATAAATTGGGGAAAAGTGGATTTGGCCCTATTTATAAGTGCTTTTTGTGGGGTTTTGTTTTTTGATGAATATAAATTGGGTTTTCTTTATGTATGCTTATTTTTTTTATGCAAGTGCAGGTGATTTTGTTGTGAAGGAGATGCATTTGTTGGAGGATTTACACAATTAGCTTACGAGGGAAAGAAGCAAAAGCAAAGAAAGCAAACAAAAACCACCGAAAAGCAATCCCCCTCTTTCTCCATGTCTCTGATCTTAATCATTTTAAAAGAGCCAAAAGCATACAAAACAGCAACAATATAATTGTGTTTTTTTTCCAGAGATTGGGGGTGAGTGGGTAATGTTAGTTTATTTGATTCTTTATGTAGATGATATGTTGTTATATAAATCTTCCGGGTATGTTTGGTTTATACTTAACGGTATCTTCTTATCTTTCTTCTTTTAATTATTTTTTTTATGAAAAGGAGGCAAGCAGTCAAGAAGATGGTATACCAAGTTATCCTGATTGAGAACAAGGACGTAGGAACAGGCCAGAATCACACTCAACATCCAGTAATCATTTCGGTTTCAATAGAGGTGACAAAATTATTCTTTGGTTCTATGAATGAACAATAAGTAAGCTATTATTATGAGTTGTTGTGGTCCTTGATTACTGAGTCATCCATTTATTTTGATGTACGACAATGAGTTTGAAGGTGTATCAGTTTTATCATACCATTTTACTTATGAGTGCATACTGTTTGATAAAAGGTATATGTGAGATTGATTAACACTTGAGATGCTTGACTAACTAACTGCCACTTTGCTCAATGAATGATGAGTCACAGACCCTTCCTATTAAATGAATGGTGAAGAAGTTAGTCAATAGTTCTCTTGATTCCTCATTGCATTTTAATTATAAATCTGTTGTGTCATATGAACCATGTGGTAATATACTTTGCAAAGTGTAGTTGGTAAAACTCCCAATGGATCCTATTCCTTGATGTTCTATTTTGGATGCTATTATAACCATTAGTGGTCCTTTATTCTTTGTTGATCTATATGTCTAGCATTGGTTCCATGCATAGTTCGTTGCTTGGTTTGGATTTGTAAAGTGCAAATACTTCCTTATAGTGAAGGATTGTGATTAATATAATTTCGTTATGTTTGATGGCTCACTTTGTGGAGTAGATATGGGGATTGTGTTAGTATTTTGAGCTAGCAAACATCTTGGGATGGCATCTTTAGGATATCCCAATGCTAACCATTGGTTTAGAACTTTCTTCATTAAGAAGGATCATATGAAAATTGGTAGGAAATTTAATTGGAGCCCCAACTTTTGCTTCGGAGATGCATATGTGACACATCCAGAGGGCAATGTAATGTGCCTCCAAGTTGGTGAACCTCTTTTTGGTGCACATGAACCTTATATGAATACTTTAATTTCTTTGATTTATTTTGATTAAAGGACAAATTATGTTTTCAATACTTGGATATGTGGAGACTTTAAGCTAATGCACTGGATTTTTTTTTCTTTCTAAATGCATGTTTTCTCGTCTCTAAATTCATTTTATGTTTGGGTGGGTTCTATAAGAAATGCAGCAAAGTTAAGTTTCTATTTTGATTTAGTTCTCATATGAGACCTGGGCACATAAAACATAACTGAAACTTTAGCTAATTGAGAGAGAACAACATTTTTTTCCCTTCTTATTCAATTTTATTTCACGGAAGCTAAACTCTTGATTGGAACTCTCTTTTCAACCAGTTGCTTGTGGCATCCTAACTAGAGTTTGGATTTGGGTTGCCTATTGGAATGATATGGACTACACATTGCTTATTGGAATGATATGGACTACACTACAAAGATAGCTTAACTTGGCTTGAGATCTTCTTCAATCCCACTCAAAGGTACAACCTTTCATTCTCTCCACTATAATCAATTTTTGGTATAATTGGTTTGTGTTCTCGGGGAGATTTTCGACAATGAGGTTTCAAATGTGACAATTTATGGAATGCATTGGGTGCCTCCTTACCATGCTGGTCTTTTTATAAAAGGATTGGCTGATAAAGGTAGGATATTTACCTTAGATTTCTTATTACAACTCTACATGCCTTGGTGTTAACTTTTTGTGCCAAAACTATCTTTGGTAGTACCATGATTTTCATGGATTCAGTTTAATTATTCTAAAGAGAATGCAGTACACTTGTAGCTTTGTTACTGGTTGCTATTAATGTCCCTTGAAATCTTAAAAATACACAATACTGTAAAATAATCATGCATAATATGCTCGTGCATCGCACGGGTACAAAATCTAGTGTATAAAAAAGGAAACAAATTATCTATTTAATATATGTTTATATTACCAATAACACCCATTATAATTGGTAGATGGATGAGCTCCTTAAACATAATGACACGGACTAAAATCCTTTTTGTCTTAAAACCAAAACCTTTAGTTAAAGCCAAATCATTTTGAAACCAAATTTCACCAAAAGTACGTAAGTACTAAATTCCTCAAAAATAGTTTCTTGAAAAACATCAAAACTCTTAAAATACAGTCTTACCATTTTTTACTGTATTTCAACTTAAATTCCATATTTTCGAAAATATAATCGTTTTTCTCAAATCCTTCACTTTCTTAACTTCAAATACTTGTATTGAAGTATTAACGTGGTAATTTTGAGTTTCACTTGACGATTGTACAAAATTCTAAAACTTGATCGAATGTCGTTAAATTTGAAAATTGTGTAAGTCATTTTTCAACGATTTTTAAACCAAATGTTCCAAAACTCATTTTGGAGTCTTAGGACACTTAGGTATGAAAAACAGTATCTAACTGTCCAAATACTGTTTTGACCAAATTTAATGTCTTAACTCATTTTACATGTCTAGTTCTTTGAAAATTTTGTTTTTAAGTCCGTTAAAACTTGACTTTTGTTTTCTTAATACTTAACTCAAATCAAAATAATTTTTGGGATCATTTAAACCACAAAAGACCGTTTTCAATCTCATGAAAATTGTTTTGGAAGAAATTATTTTCTTCTTGGTTTAATTATTTTTTTACAGTCCATAAACCATCATGAAATCGCATGGTTTTGGAAACAAATTTGTCTTGCCATGTTTTTCATGCTTGGCCGAAACCAAGTCCCAACAAACATGAAGATTTTCTCTTCATAACTCAATCTCAAAACATCATACGTATTCATGTATTCAAGCACTAAATCATGGCAGGATTATTTAGCATATTCAACATATTTTCTTTAAATGATCAAGTAAGCATACTAACAATTTTATTTTATCTAACATGCATCTAATAAGAATATACATCAATTAACTTAATCATACCACAATCACAACACAATCTACAAAGTCCTCTTAGTTGATCATATACACACAAAGTCATAACCCTAACATTTAGGGTTTCACGACCACACAAACATAACAGAAACCACATACATATCTACATTAAGGTAAGATGGTGGTAATTTCCCACATACCTCTTGTAGATCAGTCGAAAGTCAAGCAAATTGTAACACCCCGTTTTTTGTTAAAATGATTTTATGTATGTTGTTTGGTTGCTTAAGCCTTAGGACTTAGCTTAGAATTGTCGTTGGGGATTGAGTGGGATTTCTAGGCTTAAAATCTCTTCTTAGGCTTGTGTCTTGTGATTGTCTTGGTCACACACACAGCCATGCTCAATAGAGAGCACGACCGTGCATGTTGGGAAAGCGCGTCTCGCTGACCCTAAGTTGAGCACGACCGTGCTCAACAGGGAGCACGCCCGTGCTCAATGGAAAACCGCGCCTCGTAGGCGTTAATTTTAGAACGCCCGTGCTCAACGAGGAGCACGACTGTGCTCGGATCTGATGCCTTTAAATATGGAACAGTAACCCAGGGTTTCTCATAAACCCTATTTCGGCACAAATAGAAACCCTGTTGCGGCTAAGAGTGTTCTTTCCCCTTTTTCCTCTAAACTAAGTACGTTCTAGGAGTTTTGGAATCCTTTGGGAAGTCCTTGTTCGTCTGTGCCAATCGGTGTTGGTAATGGTTTCTCCCAATTTTGATTTCCTTTCTTTCATTGAGAATTGGGAACTAATGGTTGAACCTTACCCGTATTATTTGGATTATTAGCAATGAAGGGCTTAAGGAGTTTGTTGGAGGAGCAACATTAGAATTTTGCTTAAAATTAATTCCATCAGAAGCATGAATGTCAGAACTAGGGCCAATTTCTGATACATAATTTCTATCTAATTCAGGAGAAATAGAGAGACTAGGAGAAGAATTGTCTTCCAAGGAATCAGCAACAAAGCTCTGAGAAAAAGAGACAGATCCAGAAGAATTTGGGACAACTTCTTGATTATCCAATCCATGATTCTCCAATCCCGGGGTAGTTTGTCTAATTCAGTGCCAACATCTTGATCTTTCAAATCAACGAGGTTTTGATGGGATTCATCATATATAGTATCCACAGATTCAATTTCATCATCCAAATTAACTTCTTTGGGATGCTGCACTTCAGCATTAGTTCTAGGAACTATAGTGGTATCTTTCATAATTTTATCAAAAGCATAATCAACATTTACATAATTCTCATCCCTGGAAATTTCAAATACTTTGTTACCTTTTTCTAGGACAACGTCAGCATGATAATGTGCATGGGAGTTGTGCTCTACCACCTCAGGTTGAACAGGAACCTCCTGATGCAAGTTATTTTCAGGATTATCCATCTTTGGACCAGAACCCTCTCCCTCCTGGATTTTCTCTTTTGCTGGTTGATCCTGACCTTGTTTAGGCACATAAACAGCATTGCTTCGAGGTTGCCTCTCCTTTCTTGGCTTTTTTTGATTCCCAAGTTTGCGATTGCAATTTGCTTGGTCATGACCAATCATCTGACAATAACAACAATAAGTAGGGAGATTCTCATACTTTATCCAAACAAAGAGAGCAAAATCATTCCTCTTAACCATAATTTCATTAGGCAATCTTCCATTCAAATGGACTTCAATCAAGATTCTTACAAAGTGGCCTAAGCTTCTAGATCTAGTAGCTTCATCTAACGAGATAGGAGTACCAATACCATTGGCAATCTCAAACAAAATCCTCGGCCTCCAGTATTCTTGGGGCAATTCATACACTCTAACCCAACATTAACAATGGGTTTGTTTCTGAGTATTAGGATTAAATTCAGGGATCCACCTGGAAGAGAGAAGAACACCATTGGCCAAGTTCCATGACCCAGCAGACTAGATCCGCCTTAAGTCTTCTTGAGAAGAAAAGAACTCAAAATAGCCTTTGCCAAGAGGAGTCATACGCCATTGAGCAACCGGTTTCCATAGGATGGCTAGCTTGGAGCGCAAGTCACTGGCCTTCAAAGGCTGATTACCCTTAGAAATTAGGAGGCGGCCATGCAAACAATTCTTGGAATTTTCCAATCCAATCTTGTACTCTTCCTCTGAAATTTTAATCAAAATAGCATCCCCCTTAAGTTTAGGCTTTGGCAATTGAGACAAGGTGATATTCAGCGAGTTGTTTACAGCTCGAGTAAAGGTTTTCATTGAAGGAGAAGAAGCCGCATCAGGTGATGAGGTTTCTTGCGCAACAGGTTTCTGAATAGTATTCAGAGATGGAGATGATGGGGATTGGAAGGAGGCTTGGAGGGAGGAAGAAGATCTGTGAACATGAATTCTGTAACACCCCCCTTGGGCATTACCTCGTGAACACATGCGGAAATAAACTAAAAGAAATTTGCTGGTTGCTTTCGGAAATTTATTTACTTTAAGTCGGAAAACTTGGGTGTAAAAAAAAATTCCTTCTTGCTTTCGAAAAATGTGATGCACACATCAAATAATAAAACTACGTCATACTTGTCAACACACATACTCTGATTTTATTTATAAACAAAATCTTCCACAACGTACAAGCTTTCTAAAAATACTTCATTATTCCCAACTGAAATCCAAACCACATAAAGGTTCTCAAGACTACGTATACCGACTTTCTAAAAAACGCCCAACCCAAGAAAGTCCTAAGCTGGTCACTCTATAAGACATCTACTGGAATAACCTCCATGATTCTCACCACTATCACCAACCTCTTCAAGAATCGGGATTAATATCCCCAAATGAAGTTAGGAACTCCTCTGCACCATTTGTACTCGTGTACCAAGGTACAACAACAAAACCAGAAAAACAAATATATGCAAGGGTGAGATACCGATATATGAGTTTAACTTGATAACCACATGCGCGACACACAAACAACAACATATACATATATCCACAACACATAATTCTAAAATAATCATATTGATTGAAACAATGGGATTCATACCCGACAATCATCGTAACTTATAAAAATTTGCATAACACCTCAACGTCAACCATCTAATTTTTTATAGTTATCAGTTCATTCTTTCCTTGTCGAGGCACAAAGGCTCACTACTATTCTTAATTAGGCATTTAAACCCATTCATTATTAACATAGGACACACAGTCCAAGAATTCGATCACGAAAAACACTAGGTTGATTTCATCGGTCCTAGGTTACCGATATATGACACAAAGTCAAATGTGCTCACTGGGACTTTAACCCGCGACACACAGAACACCACCATCAAATATGCCAACTGTAACTCTAACCCGCGACATATCAAACACCACCAAATCACGTATGCCAACTGGGACTCTAACCCATGACATACTGAACACAACGTCATCCATATGCCAACTGGGACTCTTACCCGTGATACATTGGAATCACCACAATCAAGTATGCCAACTGGGACTCTAACCCGTAACATACCGAATACAATGTCATCAATATGCTAACTGGGACTCTAACCCGTGACATATTGGAATCACCACCAATCAAATATGCCAACTGGGACTAACCCGTGACATACCGATATCTCCAAAATCAAATATGCCAACTGGGATCCTAACCCGTGACATATTGAATGTGAAATCAACTGTATCAACCCATGACATATAGGACACAAAGTCCACAACGTCTTATACAGGACATCAAGTCCAAAACATCATTTCCAGGACATAAAGTCCACAACGTCTTTTATAGGACATAAAGTCCATAACAACTTTTATAGGACACAAAGTCCATAACAGCTTTTATAGTATGTAAAATCTAAAACAACTTACATGGATCAATGATCTACGTGTTTTTCTCACATAACACTAGAATCCCGACTTCTCGGCTCTAGGTTCACTTTTCCTCTTTAACATCGTTTTTGTTCTGTGAAACACAAATACAAAACCAAAACCTCCACAACTTATCCAAGTTTGTCGGAAATATTTTTGCTGAGTAAAAACTCTTTTGCAGAAAATCTTTTCCGTTTGAAATTCTTTTATAAATGTCAAAACGCAAAGAAATTCATTTTTCTCAAAATCTTTTCCTCTTAAAATCTTTTCCCGAAAACACCAATTCTTGAAAAAGAACTCATTCATAATCAATTGCTGTCCAAGGAAATGAAATTATTTTCAAAACCTTGCCGTAAAATCATTTTCCGATTTAATCGTCGTTTAGCATTAAAATGCTTTATAAATCAAAATTTGACTATTTTCCCTTACAAATTATTTTCAACATAATAATTACGTTATTTTTGAAAATTAACTTCTTATAATAACTTTTAATTTTATTTTGGAATTTATTTTGGGAAAATTAACGTGACTGAAAAGTTTTCATGGTTTCGTGCTTACCACTGCTCATAGACTATTCTTTTACCATAAAAATCATTAATTAATATTATTTTTCAACTTTTTCTCAACTTCCACAAATTAAATCCCTTAAACTTCTCATCAAGCTTTTATCTTTAATTTTAAATTTAGCACTGACCACTGTTAGGCTTCTCAGTCAAACAACCAACATCAACAACTTCATACATCACAGTTATAACAAGCATCACAGTTATAACATACAACATAGTTATGACATACAACACAGTCATAACACACAACACGGTTATAACATTCATCACAGATAAAATAAAATCATATAAACAACTCGTAAATTTAAATCAACCACCACCACAACAACTCGACAAGTAAATATACAGACAATACATAGATAACATGTAGCAATCAAGAACTCCTCAGGTAAACTATCCTTACCCCTTGAAGCTTCCGATTCCTTTCTTGAAGTACTTTTCAATCCGATTTTGGTTCCTCCACACAACTCAACAATCAACCAAGTCTTATCCTTCACAACAAATCAAAACCAAAATTAACAAAACCAAACAACACAATCACCTAGTTCATAAGACTAGGGTTCGGCCATCATAGGATCAATAGGCTAGAGATCTCAAAATTTCACAAACTCTTGGATCAATGATCATTAAGCATTAGGAAGACATGATCAATGGCTATAACTCAAATTGAAACAAAATCATCTAACTCACCTTACAGTTAGGTTTTGGCCTTCACACAAAAATTTAGGCTAGGAAAATTTATTTGATTTCAATCTTTTGGATTCAATAATTATAGGTATTAGAGAGACTAAATCAAGTGTTCTATTTCAAAAATTGAAACAAAACTCATTAACTCCCTTTGAGCTTAATTTCGGCCAACAATAGGAAAATAGGGAGGAAATTTTCTTTTGATTCATGCTCTTGGATAATCAATATAGACATCATATAGAGTTCATAGAAATTGATCTCACATCAAAAGGATTTTTCTATGATTTTCTAGAAATTTTTGAAGATCTAGATCTAAGAATTTCAAATGACGACGCTGGCATGAAATGGAAAAAAAAAATGATTGAAAGGAAAGATGATTCATGATCATGGTGATGAGGATTTTACCTCTTGAAGATGAAAAAGATGAAGAAATGAAGTAGTTGATTCAAAAACTTCAACTTGTAACAATGGAGTTTTCTCTTTGTTTTCAAGAGAAAGCTTGAAGAAGATAAAGAGAAATAGTTAAGTGTTGGGATGAAGTGAGGGCATCCACAAAATTGAGGGAGTGAAGGGGTTATTTGGTCCAAAATTCACTTAAGGACAAAAGATTAAAATCACTTAGGGACCAACTTGTAATTCCTTTAAAGTCTAAGGACATTTAGGACATTTCACACCCAAAGTAATCATGACAAATGAGTGGTGAGGGTGTGTAGGAGGTGTGACTGAATTGTGACCACAAGAAGGATGAAGAAGCAAATTTGAAGTTATCTTGCCTTAACCATGGTTGTCATTTAACTAGGATATGTTAGGTTAGGGGCATTTTAGTCTTTTCACCCTAAGCGGCAAGATGTCCCATCATCCGGTACCGGGTTTTGTCTCTGCACATCCGTTCTCGACTTCGTCGATTTCTCGTTTGTTGATAATGCATTCGAATAAGTATAATAACTTATTTTTTTTGAAAATTTTCAAAATAACCAATATCGTTGGAAATGGGATATAAAATCTAATCATTTCGTTCTCAAGTCAAAATTAGGTTTTCTGATCAGTAAATTTTACTGTCAGTTAAAACGCAGACCGGGTTTCATTTGAATTTTCAACCCAAAATTTAAACATAACTCTCTACGATAAAGTAGAGTATAAACATAACTTTGGTTTATCCAAAATCATTTTCTAGGTCTCTAATAAAAACATAAAGATATATATATATATATATATATATATATATATATATATATATATATATATATTTTTATTGAAGAACAGTAAAAATCGGGGTGTTACAAATTCTCATGGACAAGACGAGGCCATGGGAGAAGGAGCATGCAAAACCCTAGATCACCATGCAAACCTTTGGAGAGGTTTCTTGGATAGAGATGACTTATTTGAAATACGTATTAATCTATTATCTAGACTAGTGTCAGAGCCCGTGCAAATGCATAGGCATTTCATCATATCATAATGTAAGTAAATATTTAACAAATGGTTTGGGTCTATAAAACACACACATTTTACTTTCATCTTTACCAAAGAGTTGGAAAAACAATCGTCAACTATTTTCGAACGCCTACAACACTCTATTCCAACACTATCAGAGACAATACCATCCAGGTATATATAACTACGACCAAAGTGTGTTTCCCCTAGAAAATCATTATTTTGTTTTACTTTGGATCATTCACTACAATGGGTTGAATGCAAAAAATATCATACTGGGAAAAATTAAACGCTTAACAACTATATAATTTGTTTGATTTTCTGTTAAGCGAAAGAAAAATGGTGTTTTCACTGATATATTTGAATGATTTGACTATGTTCTTTCTTTTTATTATGAAAATAGTATTTCTAGGATTTTATTAATAATGCCTGAATATGTATACATGTTACAAAATCCAGAATGGAAGAACCACATTTTATTTGTTATGTATCATTTGATAGGCTAAAAAATATGACTGGGGATATAAGAACTCAACCTTCTCGTCAATCCAATGGTGGGAATCAATTTGAATTGTTAAATGACTCTCATCTTCATTTTAATGGCATTTTCTATTTATTTTTTAGTTAGGAATGTGTCTTAAAAACATATTGTAAAATTGATAAACCTTCACAAATATTCCTGCACCAATAGATCAATCCTCCTATCAAACACATAAAGACAACATCCCCACAAAATAGTAAGCTAAAAATTTCTTGTACCACAACTTTCAAGCAAAAAGGCAGCATCTTTGTGTTGTTACTGCGATAATTTTAGTTAAACTTGCTTGAAATATAAATGGCAACCAAAAAATCATGCGAGTAATCAAGCAAATACCAATACAACATGACTGTTGTCAGTGACTGAATCATGCTTAAACATTAAACATGGACATCCAATCCAACCTTGTTAAGATCTCACAGAACACAAGTCAAACAACAATAAGGCTGCTACACATAACTTGAATTAAAATACAACATCCTACTAATTTCCTATTGCTTAAGTCTAATTCTTAAATCCATTCATGTTATAGTAAGAACTCTATATTAAGGGTTCGGCATAGGTTGCACCAGTTGAATACTAAGATGTAATATCTAATGAATATTAGAAACAAATTTACAAATTCAAGAATGAGATGAAGTGAAGAAAAAAGGGAAAAAATACATAAAGGAGAAGTCATTTTATATAGATCCTAAAACAAAACATAAAGTACCTCTAAATTGCGATCATCTATACATACTTTCACTGATGCTTCAGTCTTGCCTTCAGAGAACCATTTCACAATCAACAGCAAGAACTGATTGTATATCTCATTGCCTTTTTTTTTCTTGGAGGTTTAGGACCACCCGCCCCTTCATTTCCACGTCAAAAGTCAAGATAGATAAATGGAAAGTAATTGCCTTCTTTAAAAAAGAATTCACAGTACCTAGATGTTTTTAAACTGAAGCAAATCATGGCCTAAAATAAATAAATAAACATGAGCAAATCAATTAAAACATATACAAGGATATAAACTTCAAATAACCTTCAAACATAAACTTCAAAAGGTAATGTATAAAAAAATGACTCAATTTTATCCCTTGGCAAGGACAGTTCCAGACCCATACACATGCAGGTTTATTAAGAGATCGTGCAAAATCTGAACTAATAATTCATAAACCTACCAAAGAAATAATGATGTGGTCATATAAATCATTTAAAGAGGGCCGAATAACTTATAATTGAATTCTTTTTTCCTCTCATAAGTGAGATGAAGTAGCACTTGCCCCAACTTTAATCTTATACCTATGAGGTCACCATTTGAAATAAAAATCCACACAATGTGTAACATAAAATATATTAAACATGCAATTTTATATACTCATAATCCTGCCATCAACAATTAAACCTAAGCACCCCCCATAGCCATCAATTTATTTTTTTTAATCCGCGTTAGATGTGAGCATGAGCCCCAAAAACTGGATTTTTGCCAACAACTTCTCTGAAAAATTAGTCTAATACCCCAAGAGTATCTTTTTCAAACCTGAACTCCACTAATACCCCTTTTCTTATTCACCACTTCCAGCCTAGCATTCTTTGGTGCTCATACGTATGACTTGAAAAATTATACGTTTTCTTTGAAAGGGGTGGTTCTAACTTCTACCTTCTAACCTCTAAAAGGCACACAAATAATTTTTAAGAACATCTTTTGGCGGTGAATATGACACAACTCCTATGAAGCTATTTTAAGTATTTGATCATAACTCAAAACGATCAGTTTTTACAAAAAAATAAAATAAAATAATAATTTGGTAAAGAAATTCGTCATGTGATGTTATTATTACTCCAGCACAGGGATATTAGGAAGTTGTTGCAACAGAAACTACCCATTAAAAAGGTGGGCAAGGCAGGTGTGACACTAAATTTGGATACATCCATCTACCTTGGGGAATCACTAAAGCTTGTTCCATCAACTTTGATAGCGACATACAGCCTGAAGCAAAGCAAAGTAGATACACTCAACAATAAAAATGAGAGGGGAAAGATGAAACAACTACCAAAATTGAATATAAGTATATAGTTAACTCAATAAAAAATTAAAAAAAGAAAATGAAAAGAACAGAGATACATAAGAATGCATGTCTTTGAAAGATTTCAAGGTTAATAAGATAAATCATTTGCCACTGTCATGATGGAGGCTTGTTTGAATGACAAACTTTTAAATTTCTCAAATTAACCAAAACAGTGGGTTAAGAATCTGTCTATAGGTATATGAAGTACCTTGTTTAAATATAACTTTCATTGATATCAAATAACATTATTGAGTTAGCAAATGCCCGGGTAATGCATAAATAGATTGTCCCATAAAACATACAAAGTAAGACACTTATAGTGGATGGGCATGTAAATTAACTTATACGGTTAAAACTGAATTGTTTTTTTAAATCTTACACCCTTCAAAAGATACCCTTGGCTAAACCCTGGTACGAAAATACCTTCTACTGTTAATGCTGAGTGATAAAATCAACTTCACGGCAGATGTAAGATGCAACCATTTAACGTCACGAAATATTCAAGATTTTCCTTAACTAAGATAAACTGACAGAATAATGAATCTAAAAATAATGCCTTTCACTTATTAACTGAAATGTTCAGCTCCAGTTAGCCCAAAAAAATGTTTCTTAAAAAAATCAAACAAAACTCCTTAGCTTCTTCTATCTAATCCACCACTGTACCGCAGTTGCTTTGATGAGAATCTTGACTACTTGACTATCTATATGGTGTAAAAGCAGATACATATGTCTGCTTGAAAAGTTTACTTGCAACCAAATTGAAAGGACTCTAGCATGAAGAAGAATGCTATATATATAGCAGAGGCATATGCAATCACACAAAATTTATATATAGAGAGAGAATCCATATTCCATGTAGATAGCTTGCAAATTCATAAAGCTTTCCTCTTGGAGAGAAGATGATAAGAGCTACCTCGCATCACAAAGAACTGATAGCTCAAAGGCCTTCTGTACTGACCGAAAATATAAAGCCGAGGACTTGTTAATACGCTGGACTGACCGAGCTTACTCCTGTAAATGGGCCTTGATCCAAACTCCTCCAAAGCCGAGGACTTGTTAATACACTTGTCAGCCGAGGATAAATACTCGGACCTATCCCATCATAGACCACGGATGAAGGCACCTCGATCCCGTGCAATCCAGTCACAACTGGCTTGGTCAAACATCTTACTTATTCAAATATCTCTCCGTATAACTCGGAGCCTTATCCTTATCCTTATCCTTATCTAGTTATGATAACAACATAATCATATCAGGATAGATACGATCTCAATAACAGTCCAACTCAAACTGTTATACCAAAGAATCTCTATAAATAGGGGATCAACCCCCTCACTTAGGACTACGTTGCTTTGATTCCCACTTGGGATACGTAGAGCAGAATATCAATTCTGTCAAGCTATTCCATAATACTCCCGCAGAGTTTCACCGGACGAGTATCTCTTGCTTGAGATATTTGGACGGAACATTGGCGTCATCTGTGGGAATCGAAGCAAAATTTTCTCATACCACATACAATGGTGAGGACAAGGAGCGGGAACGGCAGGAGAGAGGGGCCGGAGAACACCAACCATGAGGATAATGGAGAACGATCCACAAACCTAGCGACGATGACCGACAATCCCATTATTCAAGAACTTCTCGCGCAGGTGGCAATGCTCAGAAGGGAGAATGAAGAGATTCGTCGGTAGAACAGCCGTCGTGGACGAGAACGAAGCAGAGAAAGATCTGCCTCTTCTCCTCATGAGAGAGAGCGCCAGACAGCTGGGAATGAAGGATCCAGGAACACGCGCAGAGAAGAAGGAATCTCACAACCCCGTGTTTCTCATCATGTTGACCGAGGAGACGAGGAGGAATTTCCTAGACAGGCCGCTGAACTTTCACTTCAGGTAAATAGGCCCAATAAAAGGGCTGGCGAGCGGAAGCCGAGACATCCCTTCACTGACGCCATCATGGAAGTTCCTCTACCAGCCAATTACAAATCAATAAACATTGACAGGTATGATGGCACCACGGATCCAGAACGTCATTTAGATGCTTTTACCACCCAAATATATCTCTTTACCAATGATGATGCTGTTATGTGTAAAGTCTTCCCTGCTACTCTGAAAGACGCGACGTTAAGCTGGTATACCCAGCTACCGCCAGTGTCAATTGACTCATTTGACACGTTTATGATTAAATTCAATGCTCAGTTTGCCACGAGCCGAGCTCATAAAAAAACCTCGGCCTCGTTGGTAAATTTTAAGCAAGAAAAAAATGAGTCTCTGCGTGATTTTATGGCCAGGTTGAGCAAAGAGACTGTCCTGATCCGAAATCTCAGTGCCGATGTCGCACTGCATACTATCTTGACCGGATTACAACCCAGCCCTTTCGCCAGACATCTAGCTCGGAAGCCTCCATCCAGCATGGATGAGTTGAGGAGGAAAGCTACCGGATTCATTAATATGGAAGAAATAGAAGAGTCTAAGAAAAGAGAAAGAACCGATGATTCTAATAGACGAGAGGGGAAAGAGAAGAGGAGAGCTGGAGGTGACAAGCATAAATTCAAAAAGACATCCGAGCATTTATATAGGGGGTCAAAGTATGAGCACTATACCCCCCCTCAACACCAATCGAGCTCGGGTGTTTGAGGAAGCCTATAACGCAGAACTTTTGCCACTCCCCAACCGTGGTCACACGCCCGAGAATGCTGATCGACAGAAGCATTGTCGGTACCATCGTAACTACGGGCATACCACCGAGGAGTACTGGGTCTTGCGTGACAAGATTGAAGAGCTAGTGCAAGCTGGTCATCTGAATAATTTTGTTCAGAGAAGTCACAACAATGGTGAAGGGCGTGGCAGAGGTAGAAGAAGAGGAGGCGGCCAAAACCCGGGAAGGGGTGGTGGTCGGCAAAATGATGAAAGAAGAGAAAATAGGGAAGAGTAGAATGAAAGGAGGGCGGAGGATAATACCGTCCGAGGTGTAATAAATACTATCTCGGGTGGATTTGCGGGAGGGGGCACAACGAGTTCAACCCGAAGAAAACACCTGCGGGCTATTTGGGCTGTAAACTCGGTAGTTGGCAAACCCCCGAGAATTTCCCCGCCGATTATTTTCTCCGATGAAGACTTCTTGGGTGTGGATCCTAATCAGGATGACCCAATGGTAATCACTGTGCAATTGGCCAACTTATCCGTCAAGAGAACTCTCGTCGACCAGGGAAGCTCAGCTGATATTCTATATTATTCAACATTTCAGAAGCTCGGGATCCCAGAAAAATCTATTCAACCATACGACAGTAAACTCGTCGGTTTTGCTGGAGAGCAGGTGGATACTCGAGGATGCATAGACCTACTAACTACTTTTGGAGATAGCAAAACGTCCAAAACTATTCTGGTCAGGTACGTGTTGGTTAATGCAGTAACATCGTACAATATCTTGATTGGAAGACCATACTTGAACGAGTTGGGAGCCGTGGTCTCTACTCCCCATCTTACTATGAAGTTCCCTTCCAACCCGAGAGACATAGTTACTATCCGGGCTGATCAAAAAATGGCCAAACAGTGCTATGCAGATAGCTTGCGTGTGAGCAAACTCAAATCTACACCTGAAGAAACACTAGAAAGAGGAAAAGACAAGTCTGTAAACTCGGTTAATTCTGTTGAACTAGACCCGAGAATTGACATGCAAGAACTATGGTCACAACCCATCGAGGAATTGGAAAAATTCCAGCTTGGATTACAGCCCGATCAGTGCACTAAACTAGGAGGTCAACTCGAGTCGAATTTAAAAGAAAAAATAATGGAAGTACTCCGGAGAAACGTCGATTTGTTCGCCTGGGTAACATCAGATATGCCGGGGATTGACCCCAATTTCTTATGTCACAAACTGGCAATCTGCCCCGAGGCAAAACTGGTAGCTCAGCGGAAAAGGAGACTTGGTGAGGAAAGAAGGAAAGTGGTAGAAGAAGAAACAGCAAAATTGGTTAAAGCCAACTTTATTCGAGAAATAGAATACACTACTTGGCTGGCCAACGTGGTTCTGGTTAAAAAGCAAACGGCAAGTGGCGAATGTGCACTGATTATACAGACTTAAACAAAGCTTGTCCAAAGGATTCTTATCCTTTACCAAGTATTGACAGGTTGGTGGATGGTGCTTCCGGGTACAGAATTTTGAGCTTCTTGGATGCATACTCGGGGTACAATCAGATACGAATGTATCCCCCAGACGAGGAAAAAACAGCTTTTATAACCGAAGACTCAAACTATTGTTATCGGGTAATGCCATTCGGATTAAAAAATGCTGGAGCAACCTATCAAAGGCTCATGGACAAAGTGTTTGAAAAACAGATCGGGAAGAACATGGAGGTTTACGTTGATGATATGGTTGTAAAATCCGATGACTACAACAATCATCCGAGGGATTTGGAAGAAATTTTTCAGCAATTAAGAAAGTACAATATGAGACTGAACCCAGAAAAATGTGTTTTTGGTGTCCAAGGCGGAAAATTCCTTGGTTTTATGTTGACACACCGGGGAATCGAAGCCAATCCGGACAAATGCCAAGCCGTGATTGAGATGCGAAGTCCGCAAAATGTTAAAGAAGTGCAACGGCTTGCAGGGCGACTAGCATCATTATCTCGGTTTCTCCCCAGATCTGTAGAGAAAGCTCGGCCTTTCTTTAAATTGTTGAAGAAACCTTAAACTTTCGCGTGGACTGAGGAATGCGAGAAGGCCTTTGTTGACTTTAAGACCTTTTTGTCTTCACCGCCAATATTAACTCGACCTATCCCAGGGAAAGAGTTGTATTTATACTTATCAGCCACCGAATATGCCATCAGTGCGGTCATTGTGCAAGAAGTAGAGAAAACGCAAATGCCGGTGTATTTCATCAGCAGAGTTCTTCATGACGCTGAAACCCGGTATCAAGTTATAGAAAAGCTAGTTTTAGCTCTTATAACTGCAGCTCGACGATTGCGTCCATATTTTCAGAGTCACCAAGTGATTGTCAAAACTGATCACCCTATTAAGCAAATTCTCAAAAAGCCTGAGTTGGCAGGCCGCATGATTGCTTGGTCAGTGGAATTATCCGAGTTTGGCCTCAAGTACGAGTTGAGAGGTCCCCTGAAAGCTCAATGTATCTCTGACTTCGTAGCCGAGCTCAATCCGCTGCCGATTACTGAAGACTTATGGTGGAATTTATATGTGGATGGATCCTCAAATGTTAAGGGCAGTGGAGCTGGGGTAATACTGGAGGGTCCGGGAGAGCTAATCCTAGAGCAATCATTAAAGTTTGAGTTCAAAACCTCAAACAACCAAGCTGAATACGAAGCCTTGATAGCAGGATTAATGTTGGCTAGGGAAATGGGAGCAAAAGCTGTTAGATGCCGAAGTGATTCATAGCTGGTCACAGGTCAAATCTCTGGAGAATACCAAACAAAAGAGCCTCAACTTACCAGGTATTTATGTAAAGTAAATCAGTTAATTTCCAATTTTGAGAAATTTACTATTGAACACATACCCAGGGAAGAAAATACTCGGGCTGATCTACTGTCAAAATTGGCCAGCACGAAGAGGCCAGGCCAGCATAAGACAGTTATTCAGGAAACTATTAATGAACCGAGTATTTCACTTGGAGAGGTGATGGATAATGAACCAGCTGACCGAGAATGGATGACACCCATATGGGAATATTTATCCTCAGGTACCTTGCCCCCATATCATGCCAAGGCCAGAAAAATCAGGCTTAGAGCGAGTCATTTTGCTATTACTTCTGGAGAGTTGTATAAAAGGGGATTCTCGGTACCGATGTTGAAGTGTCTAACTAAAGCCCAGTCAAAATATGTAATGGAAGAGGTTCACAAGGGAATCTGTGGTTTTCACTGCGGAGGCAGATCGATGGCCTCCAAGGTAGTCCGAGCAGGATACTATTGGCCTACCATCCGAGCAGATTGTCTCGAGTGGACGAAACAATGTGATGAATGTCAAAGATTTGCCAATATAAGTCGTACCCCGCCCGAAGAAATTCACACATTGAACTCGCCTTGGCCCTTTACTATGTGAGGGATGGATATACTTGGACCATTCCCCATAGCCAAAGGTCAAGTCAAATTTCTTTTGGTAGGGGTAGACTACTTTACAAAATGGATTGAAGCAAAACCTTTGGCAAAAATTACTGCACAGAAGGTACAAAAGTTCGTTTGGAAAAATATCATTTGCAGGCATGGGATTCCCTTCGCAATTGTCACCGATAATGGAAGGCAGTTTATAGATAAATCATTGCGAGAATTCTATGTCAATCTCGATATTAAACATCATGTCACATCGATGGAACATCCCCAAACCAATGGACAAGCCGAGGCAGCCAACAAAGTCATTCTCAGAGAGCTGAAGAAGAGAGTGGGAAAAGCGAAAGGAGCTTGGGCAGAAGAATTGCCGAGTATTCTTTGGGCCTACCACTGCACGCCACAATCCACTACTCAAGAAACACCCTTCAGGCTGACATACGGAACGGATGCCATGATCCCAGTTGAGGTCGGTGAGCCGTCTTTTCGGCGAATGCAATATGAGCAGAATGAAAATGAAAGCAACCTAAGGGTCGAACTTGACTTGGTGGAGGAGATCAGAGAAGAGGCTAAAATCAGAGAGGAAGCCTGCAAACGAAGAGCTACTCTAAGGTATAATTCAAAGCTAAAACCGAGGAGTTTCGTGCACGGGGACTTGGTGCTAAGAATGCAAGGAGAAGCAAGAAGAGATCATACCGAAGGCAAGCTAGCAGCGAATTGGGGAGGACCATTCCGAGTAGTAGAAAACTTAGGAAACGGAGCATACAGATTAGAAGAATTGTCAGGGAAATCTATTCCGAGAACTTGGAATGCTTCCCATTTGAAATTTTATTACAATTGATGTCTGGTGATGTACTCTTTTTCCTACCTCAGTATTTTATCCCAAAAAAGGGTTTTTGACTGAGAAGGTTTTAACGAGGCACACCGCAGACTTTTCTTCTATCCAATAAAGAATTTATTATGAACATTGGTCCATTTTCTTATTTTGCCGATATATTTACTATTATTCCGCGAACATTTAAATTGTTAAGGCCAAGTTTGAGCCTAAAGGTCGAGTTTGAGCCATTTAAATTGTCAAGGCCGAGTTCAAGCCATTTAAATTGTTTAAGGCCAAGTTTGAGCCTAAAGGCAGGCCGAGTTTGAGCCATTTAAATTGTTTAAGGCCAAGTTTAAGCCTAAAGGTCGAGTACGAGCCATTAAATTGTTAAGGCCAAGTTTGAGCCATTTAAATTGTTAGAGGCCAAGTTTGAGCCTAAAGGCCGAGCCATTTAAATTGTTTGAGGCCAAGTTTGAGCCTAAAGACCGAGTACGAGCCATTAAATGGGTAAGGCCAAGTTTGAGCCTAAAGACCGAGTACGAGCCATTAAATTGTTTAAGGCCAAGTTTGAGCCTAAAGGCCAAGTTCGAGCCATTTAAATTGTTAAGGCCAAGTTTGAGCCTAAAGGCCGAGTTCGTGGCATTTAAATTGTTAAGGCCAAGTTTGAGCCTAAAGACCGAGTTCGCGCCATTTAAATTGTTAGAGGCCAAGTTTGAGCCTGCAGGCCGAGTACGAGCCATTAAATTGTTAGAGGCCAAGTTTGAGCCTACAAGCCGAGTTCGAGCTATTAAATTATTAAGGCCGAGTTCGAGCCTTGAATTTGTTAGGAGAAATCGAATTCGAGCATCAATTAAAGAAGAACAAAGTTTGAGTCTAAAGGCCAAATATGAGCCATGAAATTATTAAGGGAACCGAGTGCAATGCTGAAATTGAAAATAAGGCCGAGTTTGAGCCTTAAAAATACAAAAAAAAAAAGAGGAGTTACAAATCTGAAATAGAAAATAAGGTCGAGCCGATCTCAAAATCCTCGGAACTGGAGCAAGACCAAGTGGTCGGAACATTTTGGGTCTAGGAGTAGGAACCCGGGTATTGCCAGTAGTCCCCCCACTCGGATGCCCCGACCTCCCTTTGGTGAAGGAAATAATCACTTCCCTGAGAAAGCTGGATGATGAGGCGCTTGGCCAGCTTCGGGAGGAGATGGTTGCTACCCCATTCTCCACTCTCGAAAAATGCTATTCTCCCAGTTAACATCCTTTTTAAAAGGATTAAATCACGAAAGGGATTCTGGATCCCATCTCCCAATTACATCCTTTTTGGCAGCTATAAAGCTCAAAAAAGGATGTTAACTGGGAGAGAGGAACATAAACCCCTAGCAATATTATGAAGAGAATTACTCGGGCCAAAAGAGGACGAATTTTGCTGGTCAAAAAGATAAAGAATGAAGAAGCGAAGCAAACAAAAAACCCTATTTATAAGGGGGAAGAGGCGTTGGAAAGAGGAGATATGCGCTGGGAAAAGGCTTATTGAAAAAGTAAATCTCGAAACTTAGCAAAAAGCAGTAATTGCATGAACCCACTGGAATTCCCAAGGCACGTAACGTGTGAACGCATATATAAAACGTGAATCATGCGATTAGCGTTTGATAGCAACCAGTTGTTTTTGATATGAATGACAAAATATCTCGGCCTTAGTCGAAGTCTTGTTTAACAGCCGAGCACGCAATACAAACAACATCAGAATATAAAAATATTTCGGTATTACTCGAAGCATTCGGAGAATATCTCGGCCGAACAAATTCTATAAGAGGAAGAGGAAGTAATCAAAATGCTGGAAGTGTTTTCGTTAAATCAACGAGGATTACAAAGGGAAAAACCCATTACAGGGGTATGAAAAACAAAAAATACAGTTACTCTTCCCTATGGCTATCTTCAGCATCGACGTGGTCCTCGGGATAATCTTCCCCTCCTTCCTCCTCTTCTTCCTCTTCGGGAATAATGGGAACAAGTTCCCCATTTTGTACCTCTTTATTTACATTGGCACCCGAGATATCAATCCCCGGAGCGAGAATTTCAATTGGAGCGGTGGCCTTTGCGAAACCTGCCCGATGCTCCTCAAGGATGCAATCGCTGGCCTCTTTCAAATCTTCCTGAACCTCCATCTTGGCCTTAGTCTCGGCATTCAAGTCGGCCCTAAGTTGTTCAATTACGACTTGAGCCTCCTTGAGCTCCTCTTTAGCACGAGCTTTATCCTCCTCAGCTAATTTTGCTTGGGAGTCCAACTCGGAGTTCTGACCATTAAGCTCGACGATGGTAGTATTCAGAAGATTATTGGCTTGGGCCAGCTCATCGCGCTCTGAGGAAATCTGGGCGAGATCCCCCTTCAGCTTCTCGATCGAAGCAAACTCAGCCTCCAAGCGCTGGGACTTTCTCTCAGTCTCTGTCAATTCTCGGCTACACAAACGGGCCAGAGCATCAGCTCGGATACAGTAGACTGAGAGGGCCTCCATACTAGACCGAGCCCCATGCTGCTTAATTAAGCGGAGATCGACAGCCTTCAGGTAATGCGAGTCAAAAGAAGGGAAGGGGTTTAAGTCATCGCTCCAGAGAGACGAGGTTCCTGCCTTCAAAGAAGTGTTATACCACTTCAAGTCGGCAGGAAGAGGAAGTTGCTCCTCTCGCCCCTTAGCACCCGTCTCATGTGTGGTAGGACGTTTGGGACTCGGGCGAGGAGGGGAAGAATCTTCGGCATCAATTACCATCTCCTCCCTTTTTCTTTTTTGAGGGGCAGACGATGAAGTCCCCTTAGCAGCGGCCTTAGCAGTGGCCGAAGAAACTCTTTTCTTCTTCTGCTTCTCGGTCGCCGAAGGACCCTCCTTCGGGGAAGATTTCAAAAGCTTTGAAAAGTCGAATTTCCCCATAATAACTGCCGAAAAGGAATGCTGTTAGTATAGAAACACATACAAAAAAGATTTAGAAACTAAAAAGCCGAACACTTACTTTTAAAATCGGCTCTCGGAGTCGAAGAAAAGGGGAGTTTCAGAAGACGTCCACAATGGAGAGGCCGAGGAAGTTTTTCTAAGATATCTACATCCCGTTTATCCTCGGCAGGAAGGGATTCATATTCAAAACCAACAAATTTGGTAGGGGACGATTGCCAGTACAAAGGAAACCTGGCACATCCGTTTTCATCAAAAAAGAAGGAAAGGTGAGAATCCGAGGGGCGAACTCGGAAGAAGTCAACTTTGAAGTTTTTATATGATGATGAATACAAACTAATCAACCCTCTTCGGTTCAGTCCATTGAGGGAGATCCACCCAGTTTTCTCACCAAACCTTGTTTGGTAAAAGTACAGAAATTTGGGGGTGGTAGGCTCCATCCCAATGTATCGACAGAGAATTTGAAAGGCTTTTAAAGAAGCCCAACTGTTAGGATGAAGCTGAGTAGGTGCGATATTCATGGTTCTCAAAACATCACATTCAAACTCAGTGAAGGGGAAAGACACACGTAGATGGGAAAAAAGTGTTTTATACATATATGTAAAAGAAGGCTCGGAAGGATGAGCGCTGAGGAAAACATACTCATTACCCGAGCAAGGAGAACAGATGAACTCGGACTCGTCTCCAGATGCCGAGATAGTAATCTGGGATCGAAGACGAGTGATTGAATCCGAAGATTGATAGCTAGAAAAATAAACCCCAACTTCGTCCTTAACCCAGGTATACCCAGGAAAGGTAATATCGGGAATAGGGTCTTTAGGAACCCTTTGGGGTCGTTTGTGTGCTTTGGGTTTGGAAATTTGGGGGGAGGGAGAACCAGACCCAGAAGAACCAGATCCAGAAGAAGACGACCCGGAAGAGGGCGGCCTTACCTGACCGACGTTTAGTTCCTGTGAGGGAACAGAAGAGTTGGAAGGAGAACCCCCAATGGGAGAAATCTCACGTTCCACCAGAGGCGAAGTGTTTGACTCAATAGACTTAGATGAACTCATATCCGGAAGCAAGAAATAAAACTGAGAAACACGAAAGAAGGAAGAAGGCTGGGCATACCTGAAGAACGAAAGGCAGAAAAACGATTGCAGAAACTCGAAAGATGGAGTTGAAAAGTGAAAGAAGGTAATGAACGAGGAAGAACAAGGTGGAATCAGAAGAGATATTTATAAAAGGAAGATATCAACGGTTGATGAAGATACACGATCAACGGTTCACGTTCCTTTAAATAAAAGAAGAAAAAGGGCGCGACTTTTAATTTTCCTCCCTCATTAAATGAGCGCGGAGTTCAAGGGCTACTCACCTATAACGTACAACAGAAGGATGAAGGGGAATGATTGCCTTCTGACCGCGCTGTCGCCACGCGCCAAAAAGAACGAGCGATTATAAAATAATGCAGTATAGTGCGACAACTCGGATCGTCTCTCAAGGACTCTTTAGTTGTTGTTATTATTAACAGAAAATTAGTAAAAGTTAGAAATGGGGGTCTTGAGATTAAAACTGAATTAACAAAACAAATCAAAAACAGAGAAAAGAACAAAGCAGTTTAAGAAATTAGCAAATAAACAAAAGCGATTAACCTACTGTTCTCAGTTTCCCACTATCATTGGTTCATGCAAATCCTAAGCAGATACTAATCCCCTCCCGGTTGTAGCAACAATTAACAAACGAAAACCGCCACTACAGATGTATGTTCCTATTCCCGAAATAACAAACGGGGTTAAGCTCTCATGAACAAACGAACATGAATGAACACACGCGAAATAACAAACGCGATTATATATAGGAACATAGCATCACCGAAATGAAACAATACCATACTATATATTCCTGAAATAACAAACAGAAACATACAACATTGCATTGAAAAGAGAGAAGCAAATGATCATGGAATCACAAAACCTCAAGTGTTAACAGAAACCAATTACAGTAGATTAATCTAGGAGACTAATTCTCCATTACAAAAGTAAAACACAAAAGAAAAGAAATAAACTACTGAAAACTACTACTACTGTCTACCAAAGATTAGCCAAAACTGGCTAACTCTGATTAAATTCCTTCAGTTCTGCCTAAAACTGCTTTATATACACGTTTCTGGAATCCAAGCCCTCGCGAGGCGAAGCACTGCTCGCGAGGCGAATGACACGAAAGTTCTGCAACTCTTTGTCTTCTCGCGAGGCGAGCATATCTTCGCGAGGCGAACTCTTCAAATTCTCAACTGTAACGCCCGTGACCTTCAACGTACCCAAACCGTGATGGCTTCTGACTTTCAAGTATTTGCGAGGCGAAGGAATTCTCGCGAGGCGAACGCTTCAACTTCAAAACTGCCACGGCCGTGATCTTCAACACGGGTAAACCGTGATCGTCTCTGACTTTTCAGGCTTGCATGACTCGCGGGGCGAGAGATCCTTCGCGGGGCGAGTGGCTCCAGATTTATTTTATTTTATTTTATTAACCTGAAAAACAGAAAATAAAAGTAAATACTTTATTCACTCTAAATCAACTAAATTAACTTAAAAACAATTTACAGACTCAAAATATTACTTAAGGACAATCAAGCCTAATTTGGGTGAAAATGATATAAAATAAGCACAAAGCCAAGGTCTTGACTAGTTATAAAACCAGTCAAACAGAGGCTCATCAAAATACCCCAAACTTAAACTTTGCTTGTCCCCAAGCAAACTACACTCAAAAACTTAAAAAGACTCAAGACCTGGCAAAACATGGCAAGCTTAAGAATTCAATTAACTTTCCATAGATTTCAAGCAATTTTTCAAAATATTTTTCAATGTTCCCCCCTTTCAAACAAAACAATCCCCACATTCATTTATTCTAAACAGTTGAGAAATTAATCATTCAGACAATCAGAAATCTAAGCAGGGGGTCAAAGTTACACACAAAAGGGAGATCACCAAATCCAAACAACTGCCTTCCTCACAAGGGAAATTTGTGTTTCACTCAATCGCTCAGTTTGTGTCTAGGCTTTCACTCAATTTCACTTTTAAGAGCACTTCCCATAAATTTGATTTTCATCTCAAAATGATTCCCACATAAAACATGCAAGCAACATCAAAAGGTCTTTTATGGGTTGTAATGGGGCCTGGCTAAGGGTAGGATATACAAAGGAACTAAGCTGAAGACCCTAGGAACTAAGAGAGCATGAACATTATTTACACTTTGAATTTAAATCAAGTTCCTTTTTCATTTTTCTTTATGCCTTGGGTGGCTACAGCCTTTTATTTTCTTTTTGGCATTTTTGCACTTTTAAAATTTTTTTAATTTCTGCTTTTCTCTTTCTTTCTTTTTTTTTTTCTATATTTTTTCACTTTTTTTTTTCATTTTTACACTTTTCTTCTTCTTTTTTTTTTTCAATCCCAAACAACACACTACACCGAGTAGCCACCCCAAACTTAATTTCTTGCAACCAATTTCTCACTAAGCTTCCATGCTCTCCTAATCCTAAGATCGGGTTAACATGGTTTTCCAGATTTTTGGGCTTATAACATTAGGTTATCAAGAATTAACAGGCTAATAGGCTCAATGGGGCTAACTAAGGAACATGCATTAGGAATTGGTTATTTTAGGCCAAGTAGCTATTTACAAAGAAAATGCCTAAATCATTTGCTACACACATATAATCATGCAAACCAAAAAGAGATTCAAGCAAATTCAGGAAAGTGCAACTTAAAAAGTGATTTTCACACAATTTAAAACATGTTGGAGGCTCAAAACCTCACCTGGACATTCATGCAAATTGTTTGACAGAGATTCTATCCCTAGTGTGTGCTTCCTATCACCTCAAACTTATCATAAATCATGCCATCATAATAAAATCTCAAAGTTCAGTTTTCAATCATATGGGGATCATTTTTTTCAAAATTTTTTTCAAATCCTAGGGGGAAAAAGTCAACACTATCATGCAATCCATCTATGCAAAAATTAATAAAATCCATCAAACTTGCCATAACCAAGACACAAACACAACTCCTGAGCTTCTCAAATTATTCAGGAGCATTATTGAAAACAAAACAGAAATAAAGCAAGGAAAAGAAAATTAAAAAGGAGAGAGGCAAAGAAAACTCATTGAAGGGCGGTTCCACCGGGATCCCATTGCTTGTAGCATAAGGCCCACGTGATAGCCAAAGGACTGAAATTCATTCCAAGCCTCCCTAACTTGCAGCTTCGATGCGGAGGTGAGCACTTGACAATTATAATATCCTCGCCGAGTGCGGCGGACTTCTCAATCCCCTTCGGGTCACAGATGACCTCTTTCTCAATAAAATCTCCCCAATAGAATCGGGGCTCAACCTCTTGGACCGGCCATGGTGCAGAATCCAGAGGTGCAAAGTCCAGAACTTTTGGTTCCACAGGGGGAAGTGGTAAACAGTTAGAAACGGTTACTGGTGCTGCTTCAACTTCTGCAATGTCTTCATTCACTGCATTAACAAATTCATCACCTGCTATACATGCAGAAATTTCAGCACACACCAAACAAAGGTTAGAGTCAGTACATATATTACAAGAAAATGAATCAGAAAAAGTTAGAATGTCTGGGAATTCTTCAATCAGTGCATTCACCCCATTACTCTCAACACATTCAATTGTTTTACTTGAATCATTTACTCCCAAAGGTTTTTCTTTATCTTCAGGCACGGGGGAGCAGCTGCCCTCTTGATCCTCTTTTTCTAAGTTTCCTGAACAGAACAAACCTGCAAAACGATCCGCATTTTCTATTTTTCCTGAAAAGTATAAACCTGTAAAACATTCAACACATAAAGCAGTTCCATCACAATAACAAGCATTAGGATCAGGGGATTCAACACATAAATCATCATCAACAGAAACATTATCATCAGAATTATTTTCAAAAATATTTTCAGGAATAACCATCTGTAAATCCTTATGTTCCTCAAGGGGCTGTGGAGTTAGCATTGCAGCTGAGTTGGCGGTAACTTGATCAATTAGAGCCCACAACTTTTGAGATTCAGCTTGGTCCCTCTGTTGGGCTTCACGATTACTTGCCTCCATTGCCTCCATCCTCTGTTGAAATTCAAGATTGTATGCCATCCGTTGATTGTTCTCTTCCATTTGTTGTAGCATTGAAGCAATCTCATCCAAGGTGCTCTGTGAAGGTTCGGAAGGTGCAGAGGTGGTCACTTGGCTAGGATAGTATGGTGGTGGCTCACTAAAATTAGGATAATACATGCATGGTTGCTCATAATAAACATTAGGCACATAATTTCACATATAATTATCCATGGGGCAAAATTCACAACCAGACAATGCAGACAAAACTAATTAGCAAAGAATTTTTTTTAAAAAATTTTATTTTCTGCTAATAACAACAAACCAGAGTCCCCGGCAACGGCGCCAATTTTTGACCGCGCTGTCGCCACGCGCCAAAAACAACGAGCGATTATAAAATAATGCAGTATAGTGCGACAACTCGGATCGTCTCTCAAGGACTCTTTAGTTGTTGTTATTATTAACAGAAAATTAGTAAAAGTTAGAAATGGGGGTTTTGAGATTAAAACTGAATTAACAAAACAAATCAAAAACAGAGAAAAGAACAAAGCAGTTTAAGAAATTAGCAAATAAACAAAAGCGATTAACCTACTGTTCTCAGTTTCCCACTATCATTGGTTCATGCAAATCCTAAGCAGATACTAATCCCCTCCCGGTTGTAGCAACAATTAACAAACGAAAACCGCCACTACAGATGTATGTTCTTATTCCCGAAATAACAAACGGGGTTAAGCTCTCATGAACAAACGAACATGAATGAACACACGCGAAATAACAAACGCGATTATATATAGGAACATAGCATCACCGAAATGAAACAATACCATACTATATATTCCTGAAATAACAAACAGAAACATACAGCATTGCATTGAAAAGAGAGAAGCAAATGATCATGGAATCACAAAACCTCAAGTGTTAACAGAAACCAATTACAGTAGATTAATCTAGGAGACTAATTCTCCATTACAAAAGTAAAACACAAAAGAAAAGAAATAAACTACTGAAAACTACTACTACTGTCTACCAAAGATTAGCCAAAACTGGCTAACTCTGATTAAATTCCTTCAGTTCTGCCTAAAACTGCTTTATATACACGTTTCTGGAATCCAAGCCCTCGCGAGGCGAAGCACTGCTCGCGAGGTGAATGACACGAAAGGTCTGCAACTCTTTGTCTTCTCGCGAGGCGAGCATATCTTCGCGAGGCGAACTCTTCAAATTCTCAACTGTAACGTCCGTGACCTTCAACGTACCCAAACCGTGATGGCTTCTGACTTTCAAGTATTCGCGAGGCGAAGGAATTCTCGCGAGGCGAACGCTTCAACTTCAAAACTGCCACGGCCGTGATCTTCAACACGGGTAAACCGTGATCGTCTCTGACTTTTCAGGCTTGCATGACTCGTGGGGCGAGAGATCCTTCGCGGGGCGAGTGGCTCCAGATTTATTTTATTTTATTTTATTAACCTGAAAAACAGAAAATAAAAGTAAATACTTTATTCACTCTAAATCAACTAAATTAACTTAAAAACAATTTACAGACTCAAAATATTACTTAAGGACAATCAAGCCTAATTTGGGTGAAAATGATATAAAATAAGCACAAAGCCAAGGTCTTGACTAGTTATAAAACCAGTCAAACAGAGGCTCATCACCTTCTCTGACAAAAAAGGGGAGAAGGAAAATTCAGTTGAAATGACGTTTTGAAACACGGAAGGAAGAAAGTCTACGTGGCCGAAGTATAAGCTCGATTTAATACTTGTCAGCTCTTTCACTTATTTAAGCTCGAAGCTCGGGGGGCTTGTGTACTGACCGAAAATATAAAGCCGAGGACTTGTTAATACACTGGACTGACCAAGCTTACTCCTGTAAATGGGCCTTGATCCAAACTCCTCCAAAGCCGAGGACTTGTTAATACACTTGTCAGCCGAGGATAAATACTCGGACCTATCCCATCATAGACCGCGGATGAAGGCACCTCGGTCCCGTGCAATCCAGTCACAACTGGCTTGGTCAAACATCTTACTTATTCAAATATCTCTCCGTATAACTCGGAGCCTTATCCTTATCCTTATCTATTTATGATAACAACATAATCTTATCAGGATAGATACGATCTCAATAACAGTCCAACTCAAACTGTTATACCAAAGAATCTCTATAAATAGGGGATCAACCCCCTCACTTAGGACTACGTTGCTTTGATTCCCACTTGGGAAACGTAGGAGCAGAATATCAATTCTGTCAAGCTATTCCATAATACTCACACAGAGTTTCACCGGACGAGTATCTCTTGCTTGAGATATTTGGACGGAACATTTCTTAAGTGAGTGGTTATTTGATAATGATAACATTGTTGATAATGATTTGATGTAACATTGTTGATAATGATAGCCACTTGAAAAAACTAAGCAAACTTTAATTAAGTTATTGAGGAGCCCACTACAAAGAAAGTTGTGCAAAAAATTAAAATTAAAAATATCTTATCTGCTCACTTTGTCACTCTATTAAACTAATGTGTGCAGTCAGATCCTTATTCTTTCTGCAGAGCTTGATACTTATCACTTTGGACATTTGCTCTTAAAAGGACACCATAGGAGGACATATTTAACAAACAACGATCCAATCAAAGTTTCTTTGAACTCTTATGTCATCTCCACTATATTAGCAACTCCAAAATAATTTAATTGGAAGAAACTCCTTGACAATCTGCCAGCATCAAGAATGTCTAGAATATCCATGTTTTCATGTATTGCACTATGAGTAAGGCTTAGTTTTGAATATAAGTTATATCATGCATCCCATATGTTAAGATCCTCTCAAAAAATTGTTTTTTTGGGTTATATCTAAAGAAAGCAAGCATGACTCGTTCATTCCTTAAGTTTGAGATTAAGTGATAAGTGTCTCTCTTCGAGGCAGAGGGTCTCCTTAAGTAAAAAATGTAGAAAGGAAAAACGAAACTGATGATAGTTTCATTGATACCTTCAAAAGCAGTGCCTCCTCCATCACAAGCTCAGGCCTCATAACACCAATAGAAGCCAGAATGACTCCACTCTTTGCAGTTTAATAAGCAGCCCCATACCTGTCATCATCCCACAATTATATCAAATCATATTACTGTCAAAACCTATCAATTATTATGGTAGAAATAAAAGACAATGAGAGAGTTTGCAAGAGAAATGAACAATGAACCCCTACATATATTTTTTGAAAAAGAAAGCCACAAAATAAAACAAAAAAATATCATAAATAAAAATTTTGCAAGTGAAATGAACAATAAGAATCACTATAGAAACACAATTCAAATACCTGAAGCAAACAATGAATCACTAATTCTTGGACATGAACTCCCTAAATATAAAACACTGAAATGATTAGATGTTTAAATTTCTCAAGTCTATCACTATGTGCCTTGTCACGTAAAACAGAAGCAATATCTCATATATTGGCAAACGGTTATAAGTGAGAGAGGCAAATGCAAAATTGGAGCAAACCATAGTCCATTAATACGTGTGTTGCTTGTAGTGGCACCACATGTTCTACATTACTTTGAAGCAGAAAATACTTTTCAACAACATCATCTGGCAACACTTTGTTCCTGCCGAGTGGGCAAGTAGCAAAATATTGCTCCTGCAAGAACCACCTATCCAAGCAATCCTTCTTAGATGTTTTCAGTTCTAGTTCCTCAACTTGACGTCCCCTGCTTGAAATTCGACACAACCCTCAGCAATTCTATTAAGACATGTATTTGACATATTGCTAAGATGCATTAGCTCTGTTCAAAGGGTGTGTTCTTTGTTGTGTGCGTAGCATTTTTCTTGTAGGTATCTTCAAGTTACTGAATTAGAAAAATGAAGAATTAGAAAATTGAAGAAAGAGAAAACTACCCCTTAAAATGCCTTAAAAATTAGCTGTAACTGAACATATTGTCTGATTAAACAAAAAAAAAGTCACAAAAAGAAGACGAGTTTCTAGCAAAATGAAGCAGAGTATCCAATTGACATAACATGAAATTTGGAGCCACCTCACCTGAAAGATCCCCCATCATTTTGAAGATGATAGGAACACTTACATTATGATGTCATTTCTTTAGAATATAAAGGTATTGGTACTATATATCAAAAATGTGAAGTTATTGGTGCTATTAGCAGCCCAACACCAGCAAATTCACAACATTCACTGCATAACCGCTCACCTCCTTCATCCTCTAATAAGCCACTTGCTCCAAGTCAGAGTTCAAGCTCAAATCAATCCAAACCAAATGGCTTCAAAAGATTCAAAACAATAGCAACAATGGTTGGTTTGGCAGCCTTTGCAAGAGTGATACTTCCAATGTCTTCCACCTGCAGCCAACAGGTTCAACATTTTCATGCCTTCTCTAATATAAATTGAAAATTCATGCTTTGTAATTACTCTCAATGTGTCCTATATACTTTTTCAAATCCGATAACATGTTTCATGTTAAAATCTAAAAGGATATTATGAACATAACCCTGCTAGCCCTCCACTGTGATATCCTTTGCTTGAGTAGTCATATTCTATTATTTCTATGTTGCATTATGAAAACATATTAACCGTTGATGGTAGATGAAATGAAAACACTATTATACGTTAACTAAATATATTATTCAGAAATAACCAAGATCTCATCAAAGAAGCATTTGCAGTGTGCTAAATATACTTCCCTCCACTTATTCTCAGTAATGACCTGCATTTTAACATCCTTATGGTTATGGGAGCCACTAAAAAATTATGCCAGAAATTATTCTCATAATTTTTAATTAATTTGGAGTGTGCTAAGCAGATTATATGGAAAAGGCCTGCCTTCTTATAAAATAATGTAATGAAACAGGTAAGACAATAGTAATAACCAATAATAATATATCCTATAAAGAAGCAGGTGATAATGGTAAGAAGCTGCCTGGAAGAGGTAGCCAACAATAAAGGAATTTTGTTTTGAGGGAAAAGTGAAACATTACCAAATTCCCGTTTTGCATTCTACCTTGACTGGCTTGTTAGTATTTGCTATTACAGTTGCACTGTTGCACGTTTTAACACTGCTTGTGTTAGTAAGTATTCTTCCTGTGCAGCATTAGATATGATAACATGTTCAGAGGCATGGAAATGCAATAAATATAAAAATAATTATCACCAACTATATCATACAATCCAGGAAAATAAAACAATTTTATATTGAAGAAATGTAAATATAAACATGTTGCACACTTTTTACAGTTGATTCATATATGCTTAGTTCACCACCATTTTGTAATAAATCCAAGAATTTTATCTGCATTACCCCATTGAGAACATATCTCAAATATTGACATGCGAAAGGACTTTTTGAGATGCACGGGATGAAATTGACATTTTATTCAATCCAACATAAAGGGTAGGGTGAAAATGGCCTGGCAATGTAAGAAAGGAAAAAGGAAAGTCAGGAGCAGACTCACAACAAAATATCAAATAATTGAATGTTAACTTTAACAATTATTAAAAACTAAATTTAAATAGAAAAGAGACACAACAAAATTACCTTAATGGGGGCCAATTTTACTCCACATGGAAGGAACTATGCTAAGAATTGTTTTATCATTAGACACCCTCCTAACCCAACGATATCTGTCAAAACTATAATATGAATAGACCTTTATCCTCAACATTGATCAACAATGTTTTCTTAACCAACCCATCAAAGACAAGTGGGTAATTTCCAGCACAAACACACACACACTAATCCAGTAGCAAAAAAAGACCAGTCAGTAAAGATTGTTCACTTCACCTTAAGAGTGAGAAATTCAACTAAGAAAATAAAACAATCACATAATTTTATAACATAAATTAAACCTTTTTAACTTCACACACACATAGCTCTTGTTTAGAAGAAGGTGGGCATCACATCACAATCAAAGAGAATGAGAATGGCCAACATTCAGCTTGATCTTTGTATCTATCTATATATATAAGACCTAAAGAAAGAAAAATTGTATAAAAAACTGTAAATAATTAATAGAATAATAACTTGTATTCTCATTTGATTCGAATGGAACCAATTTTCTCGTGAAGTGATAGTAACAAAATGGCAAAAACTGGAGTTGTGATAGTAAAGGCATGAATTAGCAATAAATTCAAGGAGGCAAATGACTAAAGTCCAATGAATGCAATCACACAGTTACAGTAGTGTCAGAATAGAAGCCATATTCAACTTCACAAATTCTTAGTCCATTATACACAGAAATAACATACAAACTCATAGCCAAGCATATCTGCTTTTAGAAGGATTAACACCGCATATTGTACTCTATGCTTCCTTTTCTAGACTTTAGACAAAATAGAAACAAAAGAAAAGTACAAATCAAATATATCATTTGGTGCACAAAACATGCATGCCTTGAGTTTATAAGGATATATATCTTCATACATGTTGATAGAGAGATTTGATAACCTCTTTTGTATTTGTGTTAGCTAAGTTCTGGAATCCCACAAAAAAATATAAAAAAACACATAATCAAGACTACAAATAAAGAACTTGATAGGTTTATCTTTGGCCAATCACATTGTTTATGTTGTTTTCAGCTTTATGTGTAGCTTTTGAATCCTATGCTTCCTTGCCCTCATGTTTCGAATATTATACAGCCCCCTCCCTATTTTGGCTTTTTTTTATCAAACTTTTAGAAATTAAGAATGTGAAAAAAATTGAGAAAGAGAAGGAACATGTAAGAGAGAAAAAATTGATTTAGAAACTGGAAATGTCATTAACTGAGTGAAACACATAAGGTCTTGGAAACTTATACATGAGTCTAGGACAGTCTAGAAGCTAAACTACTATACCTAGTTTAACTTAACATAACATAAGCCTAGCTTATAAAAAAAATACATAACAGAAGCCTAACTGACTTGACATGTTAGCACCATCTACTCTAACATGTAAGAAGAGATGACTAATGAAGAAAGGCATTTACATAGAGAAGTGTGTCTCTCTCAAATGAATAGATACTTATCACTCCTATTGAAGAATATAGAGGAATCTGTTCAGCCATGATGATTCAAGAACATGCACAATGAGTAGTATAAGAAAACAGAAAGTTTGGTCATTTAACTAAGACATTAAAGAGAGAAAAAATTAAAAACAACAAATTAAGAGGCCAAACTTAACGACTTACAGTTGGATTTAATAATTCAAGTATTTGAATAACTTATCCCAGAGTTCAAGACATAACAAATGTGCATATGCCATTCCAGTCTCCAACAAAGCATTTAAATACACCTAGACATCAATGCTTCTCAATCAATCAATCTGAATAGTATAAAGCAAAATTACTTTGTATGATGATGACATTTATCAAGATATTCAAATAACTTATCCCAATAGGCAATAAGCATTGTAAACAGAAGTTGTCTTTATAACATGAAATGCTTGCAAATTAAAGAGGGCCAATAAGACAACTTCTTCAAGAATCCCAGAGCTGCAAAACCTCCCACTGCAACAGCCTCAGTCCTACTCGTGTGTTGATACCACCCTCCTCCTGAACCTGATCCCGATCCAATCAAAACAGAATATTGGCTTTTATTAAACTCTTAACACAACCACGACCAAAGGTGCAATCGTGCAAATAAATCTTTACAAAAAGAGACCCACCTACCCAGATCCCACGAAACCCATCCCCAACCCCATTTCTCAAATTCCATAATTGCATTTGGCACAACATTTAAAATCAATGAGACAAAAAAATCATACCAGTCCTACACAAACTCATATCATATACTATAGTATATTACATTTCACTTTTTCCCACCAGAAAATAAATAATTAAAATCGTTTCCAAAATTCATTTTACATAATTGTCATATAGGCAGAATCACTTAATAGAGAGGATTCGATCCTCTCCAACCTATCAAATGTCAGTCATTAGGCTATTATTTAAAAGGAACACAAAATTTAGACATTTAAAAGTGAAGACTTTTGTTTAGAAAATTCTTTAAACACAAAAAATACTCACAAAAGGTGAGAGACACTATCAGTGTTTATGTAGTTGTGGGCATGTTGTTTTCTTGCTTCTTCTCTCTCTCTTCTCTGCCACACATCACAGCCAAAAGTCCCAACATTGCAGCAGCTTCCCCACTGCTCCACCTTCAACATGCAGTGCAGACAAGCAAAGGGGCACACAAAAATAAAATTACAAAAAAAGAGAGAAAGAAGAAAAATACAAAAAATCCATTTTTATAATGCTTACCCAAAAACACATTCACTCATTAATTTACTCTCGTTCAATCTCTCCACAAGAGAAAGTAAAAGAAGAGAAATTAACACGGATTGAAATGGAAAACAAAAAAGATGAAGGAAAGGTCCTTTTACCCAGAAGCAGTTTTACACAGAACACCCTTTCACTCAATCTGTTGGTCGTTGCTATTGTTTTGGAGAGGGAAGCTCTCTGAACCCTCCTCAACCATTGACTGCGCGGCGGTGGTGGTCTCCTCCTGGTAGGGTTTGATGGAAATGAAGAGCAAGAAGTGATTATCGAAGCATTCTGGTGAGACGAGATTAAGAGAGAATGCGAAATGTGGGTAGAGAAAAAGTTGAGAAGATAATAGAGAAAAGAGCAAGAAAGAGGCAAAAAGGTTGGAGGTGAGCTTTATGTCTATATCTATACACTTATTAAGGCTCAACCCAAAATACGAAGGAATCGTTTGGTGATCATGATAAGAGAGATAAGATATGATAAGTTATCGTATCCTGTCTGAAACTGTTATTTGGTGAGTCCTGTCAGTTATCATATCCTGTTAAACTAGTTAAAATTCTATTTGAGGGGAGGGCTGGGTTAGAACTCAACAGGTTAGGATAAGGTAGTATATGGTAATTTAAAGTATGATATAATATAAAAATATATAATATCTAATATATAAAATAATTAAAGTATAATAAAATAATAATTTAAAGTATAATAAAATTTAACATGATTACCAAAAAAAAAGTATAAAAAATATAAATATTTAAAATAATAAAAATATTAATAATTAATTTTAAAATTTATTTTTATTTTATCACAATGCTAATTTTTTTTTTATATTATTTTTAAAAACTGTAAAATATAAAAAATTATTCTAATAATTTAAATATATGTAAAGTAAAAACAAAAAATGAATATTTTAAAATATAAAAAATTAATTTTAGTTAGACAATATTTAAAAAATTTAAAACATTATATGTAATTTTATCACAAGGATAATTTTGTCTTTTTATATAAATTTAAATAATGAAAATTATAAATAAAAAAAACTAAATCTAATAAAAGATGAAAACATTTAGAATAAAAACGAAATTTTTTAAAATTCATACTTAAATTATATTGTTGTCAAGTTGGTTATCTGGTGGACACCAAACATCGGATAGGATAACAGCTTATCCTTCTCATATCCCATCCTACTCCTATCATGTTCTCTTATCCTATGCGCCCTTATCCTATACTAACCATCAAACGAGCCCTTAAGTGTCGATCTCATGTTTTTTTTTGGAATATTTTATTTACATTTTTTTATGTCTTTCGCTGTTAGATAGGTTGGTTGTTTTATTAAAATTCATAAAAAATTAATAATTTTTATATTATTAATAAAAAAATATAATTAATAAAAATAATCATATTATTAATATAAATATATTATTAATAAAAATTAGTAAATATCCTTTAAAAAATTAATAAATAATTAGTACATTTGGGATAATTATATGATTAGGTATTAAAAAAAATAAAAAAAACTTAACAAAAAAAATAATAAAACCCACTTACGGGAACTGAATTTTCTGCAAGTGTGAAAAATTTAACACTTGCGGAAAACCCATAATTTAAATTAATAAAAAATTAATAAAAAAGATAAAGAGAAATAGTTAAGTGTAGGGATGAAGTGAGGGCATCCGCAAAATTGAGGGAGTGAGGTGGTTATTTGGTCCAAAATTCACTTAAGGACAAAAGAGTAAAATCACTTAGGGACCAACTTGTAATTCCTTTAAAGTCTAAGGACATTTAGGACATTTCACACCCAAAGTAATCATGACAAATGAGTGGTGAGGGTGTGTAGTAGGTGTGACTGAATTATGACCACAAGAAGGATGAAGAAGCAAATTTGAAGTTGTCTTGTCTTAACCATGGTTGTCATTTAACTATGATATGTTAGGTTAGGGGCATTTTAGTCTTTTCACCCTAAGCGGCAAGATGTCCCATCATCCGGTGCCGGGTTTTGTCTCTGCACGTCCGTTCTCGACTTCGTCGATTTCTCGTTTGTTGATAATGCATTCGAATAAGTATAATAACTTATTTATTTTGAAAATTTTCAAAATAACCAATATCATTGGAAATGGGATATAAAATCTAATCATTTCGTTCTTAAGTCAAAATTAGGTTTTCTCATCATTAAATTTTACTGTCAGCGAAAACGCAGACCGGGTTTCATCTGAATTTTCAACCCAAAATTTAAACGTAACTCTCTACGATAAAGTAGAGTATAAACATAACTTTGGTTTATCCAAAATCATTTTCTAGGTCTCTAATAAAAACATAAAGATATATATATATATATATATATATATATATATATATATATATTTTATATATATATATATATATTTACTGTTATTGAAGAATAGTAAAAATCGGGGTGTTACAAATTCTCATGGACAAGACGAGGTCATGGGAGAAGGAGCATGCAAAACCCTAGATCACCATGCAAACCTTTGGAGAGGTTTCTTGGATAGAGATGACTTATTTGAAATACGTATTAATCTATTATCTAGACTAGTGTTAGAGCCCGTGCAAATGCACAGACATTTCATCATATCATAATGTAAGTAAATATTTAAGAAATGGTTTGGGTCTATAAAACGCACACATTTTACTTTCATCTTTACCAAAGAGTTGGAAAAACAACCGTCAACTATTTTCGAACGCCTACAACACTCTATTCCAACACTATCAGAGACAATACCATCCAGGTATATATAACTACGACCAAAGTGTGTTTCCCCTAGAAAATCATTATTTTGTTTTAGTTGAATGCAAAAAATATCGTACTGGGAAAAATTAAACGCTTAACAACAACTATATAATTTGTTTGATTTTCTGTTAAGTGAAAGAAAAATGGTGTTTTTCACTGATATATTTGAATGATTTGACTATGTTCTTTCTTTTTATTATGAAAATAGTATTTCTAGGATTTTATTAATAATGCTTGAATATGTATACATATTACAAAATCCAGAATGGAAGAACCACATTTTATTTGTTATGTATCATTTGATAGGGTAAAAAATATCACTTGGGATATAAGAACTCAACCTTCTCGTCAATCCAATGGTAGGAATCAATTTGAATTGTTAAATGACTCTCATCTTCATTTTAATGGCATTTTCTGTTGATTTTTTAGTTAGGAATGTGTCATAAAAACATATTGTAAAATTGATAAACCTTCACAAACATTCCTGCACCTATAGATCAATCCTCCTATCAAACACATAAAGACAACATCCCCACAGAATAGTAAGTTAAAAATTTCTTGTACCACAACTTTCAAGCAAAAAGGCAGCATCTTTGTGTTGTTACTACAATAATTTTAGTTAAACTTGCTTGAAATATAAATGGCAACCAAAAAATCATGCGAGTAATCAAGCAAATACCAATACAACATGACTGTTGTCAGTGACTGAATCATGCTTAAACATTAAACATGGACATCCAATCCAACCCTGTTAAGATCTCACAGAACACAAATCAAACAACAATAAGGCTGCCTCACATAACTTGAATTAAAATACAACATCCTTCTAACTTCCTATTGCTTAGGTCTCATTCTTAAATCCATTCATGTTACAATAAGAACTCTATATTAAGGGTTCAGCATAGGTTGCACCAGTTGAGTACTAAGATGTAATATCTAATGAATATTAGAAACAAATTTACAAATTCAAGAATGAGATGAACTGAAGAAAAAAGGAAAAACTACATAAAGGAGAAGTCATTTTATATAGAGCCTAGAACAAAACATAAAGTACCTCTAAATTGCGGTCATCTATACATACTTCCACTGATGCTTCAGTCTTGCCTTTAGAGAACCATTTCACAATCAACAGCAAGCACTGATTGTCTCATTGCCTTTTTTTTTCTTGGAGGTTTAGAACCACCCGCCCCTTCATTTCCACATCAAAAATCAAGATAGATAAATGGAAAGTAATTGCCTTCTTTAAAAAAGAATTCACAGTACCTAGATGTTTTTAAACTGAAGCAAATCATGGCCTAAAATAAATAAATAAACATGAGCAAATCAATTAAAATAGATACAAGGATATAAACTTCAAATAACCTTCAAACATAAACTTCAAAAGGTAATACATAAAAAAATGACTCGATTTTCTCCCTTGGCGAGGACAGTTCCAGACCCATACACATGCAGGTTTATTAAGAGATCGTGCAAAATCTGAACTAATAAAGCATAAACCTACCAAAGAAATAATGATGTGGTCATATAAATCATTTAAAGAGGGTCGGATAACTTATAATTCAATTCTTTTTTCCTCTCATAAGTGAGATGAAGTAGCACTTGCCCCAACTTTAATCTTATACATATGAGGTCACCATTTGAAATAAAAATCCACACAATGTGTAACATAAAATATATTAAATATGCAATTTTATATACTCATAATCCTGCCATCAACAATTAAACCTAAGCACCCCCCATAGCCATCAATTTATTTTTTTTAATCCGCGTTAGATGTGAGCATGAGCACCCCCAAAAACTGGATTTTTGCCAACAACCTCTCTGAACAATTAGTCTAATACCCCAAGAGTATCTTTTTCAAACCTGAACTCCACTAATACCCCTTTTCTTATTCACCACTTCCAGCCTACCATTCTTTGGTGCCCATACGTATGACTTGAAAAATTATACGTTTTCTTTGAAAGGGGTGGTTCTAACTTCTACCTTCTAACCTCTAAAAGGCACCCAAATAATTTTTAAGAACATCTTTTGGCGGTGAATATGACACAACTCCTATGAAGCTATTTTAAGTATTTGATCATAACTCAAAATGATCAGTTTTTACAAAAAATAAAATAAAATAATAATTTGGCAAAGAAATTCGTCATGTGATGTGATTATTACTCCAGCACAGGGATATTAGGAAGTTGTTGCAACAGAAACTACCCATTAAAAAGGTGGGCAAGGCAGGTGTGACACTAAATTTGGATACATCCATCTACCTTGGGGAATCACTAGAGCTTGTTCCATCAACTTTGATAGCAACATACAGCCTGAAGCAAAGCAAAGTAGATACACTCAACAATAAAAATGAGAGGGGAAAGATGAAACAACTACCAAATTGAATATAAGTATACACTACAAAAAAAAAATGTATTTTAGCGACCGAATTTAGCGACCACACTTAATCAGTCACTAAATATAGAAATTCGGTCGCTAAATATGGAAATTCGGTCACTAAATTGGTTGCTAAATGGTTTAGCGACCGATTTAGCGACCACCAAACGATTTAGCGACCAGGTATTTAGCGACCACCAAATTCGGTCGCTAAATATGAAAAATCGGTCGCTAAACGGTTTAGCGACCGAATTTCGATATTTTAGCGACCGAATTTGGTGGTCGCTAAATAACTCTTTTTTTGTAGTGATATAGTTAACTCAATAAAAAATTAAAAAAAGAAGAGGAAAAGAACAGAGATATATAAGAATGCATGTCTTTGAAAGATTTCAAGGTTAATAAGATAAATCATTTGCCACTGTCATGATGGAGGCTTGTTTGAATGACAAACTTTTAAATTTCTCAAATTAACCAAAACAGTGGGTTAAGAATCTGTCTGTAGGTATATGAGGTACCTTGTTTAAATATAACTGTCATTGATATCAAATAACAATATTGAGTTAGCAAATGCTCGGGCAATGCATAAATAGACTGTCCCATAAAACATACAAATTAAGACACTTATAGTGGATGGGCATGTAAATTAACTTATACGGTTAAAACTGAATTGTTTTTCTAAATCTTACACTCTTCAAAAGATACCCTTGGCTGAACCCCTGGTATGAAAATACCTTCTACTGTTAATGCTGAGTGATAAAATCAACTTCACGGCAGATGTAAGATGCAACCATTAAACGTCACGAAATATTCAAGATTTTCCTTAACTAAGATAAACTGACAGAATAATGAATCTAAAAATAATGCCTTTCACTTGTTAACTGAAATGTTCAGCTCCAGTTAGCCCAAAAAAATGTTTCTTAAAAAAATAAAACAAAACTCCTTAGCTTCTACTATCTAATCCACCACTGTACCGCAGTTGCTTTGATGAGAATCTTGACTACTTGACTATCTATATGGTGTAAAAGCAGATACATATGTCTGCTTGAAAAGTTTACTTGCAACCAAATTGAAAGGACTCTAGCATGAAGAAGAATGCTATATATATAGCAGAGGCATATGCAATCACACAAAATTTATATATAGAGAGAGAATCCATATTCCATGTAGATAGCTTTCAAATTCATAAAGCTTTCCTCTTTGAGAGAAGATGATAAGAGTTACCTCGCATCACAAAGAACCGATAGCTCAAAGGCCTTCTTAAGTGAGTGGTTATTTGATAATGATAGCATTGTTGATAATGATTTGATGTAACATTGTTGATAATGATAGCCACTTGAAAAAACTAAGCAAACTTTAATTAAGTTATTGAGGAGCCCACTACAAAGAAAGTTGTGCAAAAAATTAAAATTAAAAATATCTTATCTGCTCACTTTGTCACTCTATTAAACTAATGTGTGCAGTTAGATCCTTATTCTTTCTGCAGAGCTTGATACTTATCACTTTGGACATTTGCTCTTAAAAGGACACCACGTGAGGACATATTTAACAAACAACGATCCAATCAAAGTTTCTTTGAACTCTTATGTCGTCTCCACTATTAGCAACTCCAAAATAATTTAATTGGAAGAAACTCCTTGACAATCTGCCAGCATCAAGAATGTCTAGAATATCCATGTTTTCATGTATTGCACTGTGAGTAAGGCTTAGTTTTGAATATAAGTTATATCATGTATCCCATGTGTTAAGATCCTCTCAAAAAATTGTTTTTTTGGGTTATATCTAAAGAAAGCAAGCATGACTCGTTCATTCCTTAAGTTTGAGATTAAGTGATAAGTGTCTCTCTTCGGGGCAGAGGGTCTCCTTAAGTAAAAAATGTAGAAAGGAAAAACGAAACTGATGATAGTTTCATTGATACCTTCAAAAGCAGTGCCTCCTCCATCACAAGCTCAGGCCTCATAACACCAATAGAAGCCAGAATGACTCCACTCTTTGCAGTTTAATAAGCAGCCCCATACCTGTCATCATCCCACAATTATATCAAATCATATTGCTGTCAAAACCTATCGATTATTATGGTAGAAATAAAAGACAATGAGATAGTTTGCAAGAGAAATGAACAATGAACCCCTACATATATTTTTTTTAAAAGAAAGCCACAAAACAAAACAAAAAAATATCATAAATAAAAATTTTGCAAGTGAAATGAACAATAAGAATCACTATAGAAACACAGAATTCAAATACCTAAAGCAAACAATGAATCACTAATTCTTGGACATGAACTCCCTAAATATAAAACACTGAAATGATTAGAGGTTTAATTTTCTCAAGTCTATCAGTATGTGCCTTATCACGTAAAACAGAAGCAATATCTCATATATTGGCAAACGGTTATAAGTGAGAGAGGCAAATGCAAAATTGGAGCAAACCATTGTCCATTAATACGTGTGTTCTTTGTAGTGGCACCACATGTTCTACATTACTTTGAAGCAGAAAACACTTTTCAACAACATCATCTGGCAACACTTTGTTCCTGCCGAGTGGGAAAGTAGCAAAATATTGCTCCTGCAAGAACCACCTATCCAAGCAATCCTTGTTAAATGTTTTCAGTTCTAGTTCCTCAACTTGACGTCCCCTGCTTGAAATTCGACACAACCTGTGAAAATGGTAACCAAGTAAGAAATCGATGAAGAAAGAATGAATTCTCTGTGATATGTCGTGATCACAAAAGAACAAAATAATGGAAGAACCTGAAACTTGCACAGCAAGGTATCGCGGAAAAGAGAGAAACCTAATGTGAATTTGAGCGAATGATTGAAAAGATTCATTCAACTAACTGAATACAAACACTAGCAAGCTATTTATACAAAGGCTAACCAAAGCAAAAGAGGCTAACAGAAGAGAAACAGAAAAACAGAATTCTAACTAACAATAACTAACATTAACTACTTCAAACTAAAATAACAGCAGGCAATAAATACATATGGTTAACCCCCCCCCCCCCCCTCTCAAGCTGGGGCACACAAATTGAGAAGTCCCAGCTTGGAATGAATGTGAGTGAAGTGTTGAGGACAAAGGGGCTTGGTAAGTGTGTCAGTCAATTGTAGTGATGATGAAATAGGAAGGAGTTTGATGAGGCCTGAAGCACATTTCTCCCTCACAATGTGGCAATCAAGCTCTATGTGCTTGGTTCTTTCGTGGAAAACTGGGTTGGCAGCTATGTGCATGACCGATTGATTGTCACAATAGATGACTTCTGGGGAGATAAAAGGGATGTGAAGATCTTGCAGCAAATAGGTGATCCATTGGACCTCACAAGTGGTAGATGCCATAGCCCTATATTCTGCCTCACAGGAGCTTCTAGAAATAGTGCTTTGTTTCTTGGATCTCCAAGAAATGAGGGAGGATCCAAGATAAATGCAGAAGCCTGTGATGCTCCTTCTTGTATCTGGACATGTGGCCCAGTCACTGCCACTATAGGCCTTTAATTGGAGTGTAGAATTGCTAGGCATGAATAAGCCAAGTCCAGGTGAGTCTTTGAGATACTTAAGCACTCGAGTTGCTGCAGCATGATGAAAATTAGTTGGTTTTGCCATGAATTGAGATAGTTGTTGGACTGCAAAGGCAATATCAGGGCGAGTTGTGGTGAGATATAGGAGCCTTCCAACAAGTCTTCTGTAACCTATGGCATCATCAAGAGGATTTCCATCATTTTGGCTTAAGTGAACCTTACTGTCCATAGGTGTGGTGACTGGCTTGCAGCCAAGAAGACCAGCATCAGAGATTAGTTCCAGGGCATACTTTCTTTGGTTGATGGAAATACCAGCTTTGCTTCTAGCAACTTCTAGGCCTAGGAAAAATTTAAGATCTCCTAGATCCTTAATTCTGAACTTGTTATCAAGGGCTGTTTTGATAGAATTAATTTCTGAAGCATCATTTCCTATCAGTATCACATCATCAACATACACCAAAAGAGCTGTGAAAAATTGGCCAGAATATTTGACAAAGAGGGAATATTCACTTTTTGATTGGTGATAACCAGCCTCAATTAAGAAGGAAGACAACTTGGCAAACCATTGCCTACTGGCCTGTTTAAGACCATAAAGAGATTTCTGTAACTTGCATACTTGGCCAGGATGTGCAGCATGTAAGCCTGGTGGCAGAACCATATAAACATCCTCAACTAAGTCTCCATGCAAGAAGGCATTGTTGACATCCAGCTGTTTCAATAACCAGTCATTGATGGATGCCAATGATAGGACAAGTCTTACTGTTGTCATTTTGGAAACAAGAGAGAAAGTGTCCAGATAATCAACTCCTTCAGTTTGAGTGTAGCCTTTAGCTACTAATCGAGCTTTATACCTTTCTGTAGAGCCATCTGCTCTATGTTTAATTTTGAAGACCCATTTGCAGCCTATTGGTGTCTTTCCTTTTGGAATATCAATTAAGGACCAGGTTTCGTTTGCTGCAAGAGCCATTAACTCAGCTTGAATGGCTTGCTTCCAGCAATCATGTTTAATGGCCTAAGTGTAGCTTTGAGGTTCAATCTCAGAAGAAACAAAAAGAACAACAGATTTGTGAGAAGGAGTCAATAAATCATAAGAAAGATAAGACTGGGTTGGATAGGATACATTTGATGATGATTCAGTATCAGTTTTAGTGCATCCAGCTGCAAGGTTGCAGTGATAATGTTGTAAATAAGAAGGTGCCTGTCTGTGTCTAGTAGACCTTCTAGTTGGCTGAGATAATGGTGAACTGGGAATGGTGGTTTCAATGGAAGGTGAATTCTATGGAGAAGCATTATGAAAATGGTGAGGTGAAGGAGACTCTAGCCTAGAATGTGAGACAGGTGTGGACTGAGACTCTGTGGGAGAAGGAATGTCACAAACCATTGGATCAATGCCTTGTGATGTAGGGAAAGGACATGGTGAATTAGACTGGATGGACTCAGTGTTGTGGTTGCGAAGGAAAGGAAAAACAAGTTCATGGAGAAGCACATTCCTTGAAACAAAAAGTTCTCTGGTTTTTAAGTTTAATAGGATGAAGCCTTTGGTTCCTGCCTTAAAGCCTAGAAAAACACATTTGTATGCTTTGGCATCTAGTTTGGTTTGAGATCCTGCAGGTACATTGGCAAAAGAGAGACAGCCAAATACCTTTAGGTGAGTGAAATCAGGTGGTTTTCCATGCAATTTCTCAAAAGGTGAAAGTTTATTAAGGAGAGGAGTGGGAAGTAAGTTGATTATGTGAACAGCATGTGCAATGGCATATGTCCAGTAAATTTTAGGGAGTTGGCTTTGCAACATCAGAGCTCTAGCTACATTTAGGATGTGTTGGTGCTTCCTTTCAACAATTCCATTCTGTTGGGGAGTATATGTGCAAGTGGTTTGATGAACAATGCCATTGACAGAATAATATTCTTTCATGTAAAATTCAGGACCATTATCACTGCGGATGGTTTTAATTTTGTAAGAAAAATGTCTTTCTATCAGAGTGACAAAATTTTGTAGAAGTTTGGATGCTTCTCCTTTAGTTTTCATTAAGAATATCCAAGTGCATCTTGTAAAGTCATCTCTATACTCAAGAAATATCTATGACCATGAACAGATACAGTAGGGAAAGGTCCCCAAATATCAACATGTATCAGATCAAAGGAATGAAAAGAGGTGGAAGTGCTAGTGGGAAAAGGAAGTTTCTTTTATTTTGACAAATGACAAATGTCACAGATGTAAGTCTTATTCATATCAATAGAGGGAACAATACATTGAATAGTTTTTACACAATCAATTGAGGCATGTGCTAACCTAAAATGCCAGAGACTGGACTGAGGAATATTGACAGAAACAGAATATATTGAAACATAACTAGAAAAAGGTCTACTGGTGCACATAGGCATCTTCAATATGTAAAGTCCATTTTGCACTTTAGCTGTACCAATCATCTTCAATGTAGCCTTCTCCTGAATGTGACAACACTGTGAATCAAAGGATATGACATATGGCATACAAGAAGTCGGTTTAGTGACAGAAAGAAGATTATAGGAGAAATGAGGTATGTACAGAACATCATGAAGACCAAAATCATTGGAAAAGACAATGCTTCCTGAATGGCATGCAAGAACATCATTTCCGTTTGGAGGTTTCACCCTAATTGGTCTAATTTTATGATAGGATGAATAAAAAAGGAGATTATAACAAATGTGGTCAGTGGCACCACTATCCATTATCCAAAGGCTAGAACCAAATGAATTGTTACCTAGATCATGTGTGGAAGAGGCTTGTGTATGTGATGTTTAAGACATCACAGTACTGATCTGATTAGCTAAGGGTAAAGATTTTTGTGATTGCTGTAGCAAACTCAATAAGCCTTGATACTGTTCAGCAATGAAACTGAAACTGGACCTGTCCTGATCTTCCTTTTGGAAAGTACCAATATGTTCATTGTTTTCAACATCATCACCTTCTGCAGCATTAACTGAACTGATTCTCCCTTGATTTCGAAACTGAAAATTAGGAGGGAATCCATGCTTTTTATAACAATTATCAACAGTATGCCCTAGTTTTCCACAATAAGTGCATTGTTTTCCATTGCCTCTTCCACCTGAATTTCTATTGAAATTTCCATTGCCTTTTCCATTACCACGGCCATAACCATAGTTATTGTTTTCTCTACCAACTGCTGCAATCAATTTTGGCTCATCATGATCACCAACAATTTGCCTTTCTTGCTGAATTATCATTGAAAAAACCTCATGCTCTGAAGGAAGTGGCTTCATGAGCATGATCTGTGACCTAACTGCTGCATAAGGTTAATCCAACCCCTTCAAGAATCGAATTACTCGATCTTGATTCCTATAGTTTTGAACTTTCACAAGAGCATCGCATGAACATTTTACTTGACAGATACAAGTAGGTAATGGTCTATAATTGTCTAATTCATCCCAAAGGATCTTCAACTCAGTGTAATAATCAGTTACACTATACTCACCTTGCTTTAATGCAACAATCAAATCCTACAAATCCGAGATTCGGAAAAGATCCCCTTGAGAAAACCTTGTTTTGAGTTCTTTCCAGATATTACAGGCTGCATCATTTCTGAAAATGCTTCTCCCAATTGAAGTTGAAACTGCACCAATTATCCAGCGAACAACAAGATTATTCGCTCTTCTCCAATCGGAATACAATGGATCTGTCTTCTCTGGTACTGGAATTGTTCCATCAATGAAACCTATCTTGTACTTTGTGATCAAACTCATCTCCATGGAACTCGCCCACTGATGATAATTTTGCCTAGTCAAAACTTCAGAAACCAGAACAATTGAAGGATTTTCTGAAGGATGAACATAGCATGGCGAAGATTCATCCACACCAGACCTTGAACCTCCGCCTGATCTATTGTTAACGATGGAATTGTTTTCAGCCATGAATGTGCACCAACGTAGCAGAGCTCTGATGAATCAGAGCTCTGATACCATGTGAAAATGGTAACCAAGTAAGAAATCGATGAAGAAAGAATGAATTCTCTGTGATCTGTCATGATCACAGCAGAACAAAACAATGGAAGAACCTGAAACTTGCACAGTAAGGTATCGCGGAAAAGAGAGAAACCTAATGTGAATTTGAGTGAATGATTGAAAAGATTCATTCAACTAACTGAATACAAACACTAGCAAGCTATTTATACAAAGGCTAACCAAAGCAAAAGAGGCTAATAGAAGAGAAACAGAAAAACAGAATTCTAACTAACAATAACTAACATTAACTACTTCTAACTAAAATAACAGCTGGCAATAAATACATATGGTTAACACAACCCTCAACAATTCTATTAAGACATGTATTTGACATATTTCTAAGATGCATTAGCTCTGTTCAAAGGGTGTGTTCTTTGTTGTGTACATAGCATTTTTCTTGTACGTATCTTCAAGTTACTGAATTAGAAAAATGAAGAATTAGAAAATTGAAGAAAGAGAAAACTACCCCTTAAATGCCTTAAAAATTAGCTGTAACTGAACATATTGTCTGATTAAACAAAAAAAAAGTCACAAAAAGAAGACAAGTTTCTAGCAAAATGAAGCAGAGTATCCAATTGACATAACATGAAATTTGGAGCCACCTCACCTGAAAGATCCCCCATCATTTTGAAGATCATAGGAACACTTACATTATGATGCCATTTCTTTAGAATGTAAAGGTATTGGTACTATATATCAAAAATGTGAAGTTATTGGTGCTATCAGCAGCCCAACACCAGTAAATTCACAACATTCACTGCATAACCGCTCACCTCCTTCATCCTCTAATAAGCCACTTGATCCAAGTCAGAGTTCAAGATCAAATCAATCCAAACCAAATGGCTTCAAAAGATTCAAAACAATAGCAACAATGGTTGGTTTGGCAGCCTTTGCAAGAGTGATACTTCCAATGTCTTCCACCTGCAGCCAGCAGGTTCAACATTTTCATGCCTTCTCTAATATAAATTGAAAATTCATGCTTTGTACTTACTCTCAATGTGTCCTATATACTTTTTCAAATCTGATAACATGTTTCATGTTAAACTCTAAAAGGATATTATGAACATAACCCTGCTAGCCCTCCACTGTGATATCCTTTGCTTGAGTAGTCATATTCTATTATTTCTATGTTGCATTATGAAAACATATTAACCGTTGATGGTAGATGAAATGAAAACACTATTATACGTGAACTAAATATATTATTCAGAAATAACCAAGATCCCATCAAAGAAGCATTTGCAGTGTGCTAAATATACTTCCCTCCACTTATTCTCAGTAATGACCTGCATTTTAACATCCTTATGGTTATGGGAGCCACTAAAAAATTATGCCAGAAATACTCTCATAATTTTTAATTAATTTGGAGTGTGCTAAGCAGATTATATGGAAAAGGCCTGCCTTCTTATAAAATAGTGTAATGAAACAGGTAAGACAGTAGTAATAACCAATAATAATATATCCTATAAAGAAGCTGGTGATAATGGTAAGAAGCTGCCTGGAAGAGGTAGCTAACAATAAAGGAATTTTGTTTTGAGGGAAAAGTGAAACATTACCCAATTCCCGTTTTGCATTCTACCTTGACTGGCTTGTTAGTATTTGCTATTACAGTTGCACTGTTGCACGTTTTAACACTGCTTGTGTTAGTAAGTATTCTTCCTGTGCAACATTAGATATGATAACCTGTTCAGAGGCATGGAAATGCAATAAATATAAAAATAATTATCACCAACTATATCATACACATCCAGGAAAATAAAACAATTTTATATTGAAGAAATGTAAATATAAACATGTTGCACACTTTTTACAGTTGATTCATATATGCTTAGTTCACCACCATTTTGTAATAAATCCAAGAATTTTATCTGCATTACCCCATTCAGAACATATCTCAAATATTGACATGCGAAAGGACTTTTTGAGATGCACGGGATGAAATTGACATTTTATTCAATCCAACATAAAGGGTAGGGTGAAAATGGCCTGGCAATGTAAGAAAGGAAAAAGGAAAGTCAGGAGCAGACTCACAACAAAATATCAAATAATTGAATGTTAACTTTAACAATTATTAAAAACTAAATTCAAATAGAAAAGAGACACAACAAAATCACCTTAATGGGGGCCAATTTTACTCCACATGAAAGGAACTATGCTAAGAATTGTTTTATCATTAGACACCCTCCTAACCCAACGATATCTGTCAAAACTATAATATGAATAGACCTTTATTCTCAACATTGATCAACAATGTCTTCTTAACCAACCCATCAAAGACAAGTGGGTAATTGCCAGCACAAACACACACACACTAATCCAGTAGCAAAAAAAGACCAGTCAGTAAAGATTGTTCACTTCACCTTAAGAGTGAGAAATTCAACTAAGAAAATAAAACAATCACATAATTTTATAACATAAATTAAACCTTTTGAACTTCACACACACATAGATCTTGTTTAGAAGAAGGTGGGCATCACATCACAATCAAAGAGAATGAGAATGGCCAACATTCAGCTTGATCTTTGTATCTATCTATATATAAGACCTAAAGAAAGAAAATTTGTATAAAAAAATGTAAATAATTAATAGAATAATAACTTCTATTCTCATTTGATTCGAATGGAACCAATTTTCTCATGAAGTGATAGTAACAAAATGGCAAAAACTGGAGTTGTGGTAGTAAAGGCATGAATTAGCAATAAATTCAAGGAGGCAAATGACTAAAGTCCAACGAATGTAATCACACAGTTACAGTAGTGTCGGAATAGAAGCCATATTCAACTTCACAAATTCTTAGTCCATTATACAAATAAATAACATAAAACTCATAGCCAAGCATATCTGCTTTTAGATTTTCTAGACTTTAGAACAATGACAATCATAAAACAAAGAACTTACTTAAGGACTAACACCGCATATTGTACTCTATGCTTCCTTTTCTAGACTCTAGACAAAATAGAAACAAAAGAAAAGTACAAATCAAATAAATCATTTGGTGCATAAAACATGCATGCCTTAAGTTTATAGGGATATATATCTTCATACATGTTGATAGAGAGATTCGATGCCCTCTTTTGTATTTGTGTTGGCTAAGATCTGAAATCCCACAAAAAAATCTAAAAAACACATAATCAAGACTACAAATAAAGAACTTGATAGGTTTATCTTTAGCCAATCACATTGTTTATGTTGTTTTCAGCTTTATGCGTAGCTTTTGAATCCTATGCTTCCTTGCCCTCATGTTTGGAATATTATACAGTCCCCTCCCTATTTTGGCTTTTTTTTATCAAACTTTTAGAAATTAAGAATGTGAAAAAAATTGAGAAAGAGAAGGAACATGTAAGAGAGAGAAAATTGATTTAGACACGGGAAATGTCATTAACTGAGTGAAACACACAAGGTCTTGGAAACTTATACATGAGTCTAGGACAGTCTAGAAGCTAAACTACTATACCTAGTTTAACTTAACATAACAGAAGCCTAGCTTATAAAAAAAAAACATAACAGAAGCCTAACTGACTTGACATGTTAGCACCATCTACTCTAACATGTAAGAAGAGATGACTAATGAAAAAAGGCATTTACATAGAGAAGTGTCTCTCTCTCAAATGAATAGATACTTATCACTCCTATTGAAGAATATAGAGGAATTTGTTCAGCCATGATGATTCAAGAACCTGCACAATGAGTAGTATAAGAAAACAGAAAGTTTGGTCATTTAACTAAGACATTAAAGAGAGAAAAAAAATTAAAAACAACAAATTAAGAGGCCAAACTTAATGACTTACAGTTGGATTTAATAATTCAAGTATTTGAATAACTTATCCTAGAGTTCAAGACATAACAAATGTGCATGTCATTCCAGTCTCCAACAAAGCATTTAAATACATCTAGACATCAATGCTTCTCAATCAATCAATCTGAATAGTATAAAGCAAAATTACAATGTATGATGATGACATTTATCAAGATATTCAAATAACTTATCCCAATAGGCAATAAGCATTGCTAACAGAAGTTGTCTTTATAACATGAAATGCTTGCAAATTCAAGAGGTCCCATAAGACAACTACTTCAAGAATCCCAGAGCTGCAAAACCTCCCACTGCAACAACCTCGGTCCTACTCGCGTGTTGATACCACCCTCCTCCTGAACCTGATCCTGATCCTGATCCAATCAAAACAGAATATTGGCTTTTATTAAACTCTTAACACAACCACAACCAAAGGTTCAATCGTGCAAATAAATCTTTACAAAAAGAGACCCACCTACCCAGATCCCACGAAACCCATCCCCAACCCCATTTCTCAAATTCCATAATTGCATTTGGCACAACATTTAAAATCGATGAGACAAAGAAATTATACCAGTCTTACACAAACTCATATCATATACTATAGTATATTACATTGCACTTTTTCCCACCAGAAAATAAATAATTAAAATCGTTTCCAAAATTTATTTTACATAATTGTCATATAGGCAGAATCACTTAATAGAGAGGATTCGATCCTCTCCAGCCTATCAAATGTCAGTCATTAGGCTATTATTTAAGAGGAACACAAAATTTAGACATTTAAAAGTGAAGACTTTTGTTTAGAAAATTCTTTAAACACAAAAAATACTCACAAAAGGTGAGAGACACTATCAGTGTTTATGTAGTTGTGGGCATGTTGTTTTCTTGCTTCTTCTCTCTCTCTTCTCTGCCACACATCACAGTCAAAAGTCCCAACATTGCAGCAGCTTCCCCACAGCTCCACCTTCAACATGCAGTGCAGACAAGCAGAGGGGCACACAAAAATAAAATTACAAAAAAGAAGAAAGAAGAAAAATACAAAAAATCCATTTTTATAATGCTTACCCAAAAACACATTCACTCATTCATTTACTCTCGTTCAATCTCTCCACAAGAGAAAGTGAAAGAAGAGAAATTAACAGGGATTGAAATGGAAAACAAAAAAGATGAAGGAAAGGTCCTTTTACCCAGAAGCAGTTTTACACAGAACACCCTTTCACTCAATCTGTTGGTCGTTGCTATTGTTTTGGAGAGGGAAGCTCTCTGAACCCTCCTCAACCATTGGCTGCGTGGCGACGGTGGTCTCCTCATGGTAGGGTTTGATGGAAATGAAGAGCAAGAAGTGATTATCGAAGCATTCTGGTGAGACGAGATTGAGAGAGAATGCGAAATGTGGGTAGAGAAAAAGTTGAGAAGATAATAGAGAAAAGAGAAAGAAAGAGGCAAAAAGGTTGGAGGTGAATTTTATGTCTATATCTATACACTTATTAAGGCTTAACCCAAAATCTGAAGGACTCGTTTGGTGATCAGGATAAGAGAGATAAGATAGGATAAGTTACCATATCCTGTCTGAAACTATTATTTGGTGAGTCAGTACGATATGATAAGTCAATCATGTCATTTATCATATATTGTCAATCTAGTTAAAATTCTATCTGAGGGGAGGGCTGGGTTAGAACTCAACAGGTTATGATAAGGTAGTATATGGTAATTTAAAGTATAATATAATATAAAAATATATAATATATAATATATAAAATAATTAAGTATAATAAAATAATAATTTAAAGTATAATAAAATATAACATGATTACAAAAAAAAAAAGTATAATAAAATATAAAATATTTAAAATAATAAAAATATTAATAATTAATTTTATTTTTTTTTATTTTATCACAATGCTAAATTTGTTTTTTTTTTTATTTTTAAAAACTGTAAAATATAAAAAATTATTCTAATAATTTAAATATATATAAAGTAAAAACAAAAAATGAATATTTTAAAATATAAAAAATTAATTTTAGTTAGACAATATTTAAAAAATTTAAAACATTATATGTAATTTTATCACAAGGATAATTTCGTCTTTTTATATAAATTTAAATAATGAAATTTATTAATAAAAAAAAACTAAATCTAATACAAGATGAAAACATTTAGAATAAAAACGAAAAATTTTAAAATTCATACTTAAATTTTAATGATGTCCATTTGGTTATCTGGTGAACACCAAACGTTGGATAGGATAACAGCTTATCATGCTCATATCTCATACTACTCCTATCATGTTCTCTTATCCTATCCGCCCTTATCCTATCCTGACCACCAAATGAACCCTAAGTGCCGATCTCACGTTTTTTTGGAATATTTTATTTTCATTTTTTATGTCTTTCGTTGTTAGATAGGTTGGTCCTTTTATTAAAATTCATAAAAAATTAATAATATTTATATTGTTAATAAAAAATAGAATTAATAAAAATAATCATATTATTAATATAAATATATTATTAATAAAAAATAGTAAATATCCTTTTAAAAAAATCAATAAATAATTAGTACATTTGGGATAATTATATGATTAGGTATTAATAAAAAATAAAAAAAACTTTAAAAATAAAATAAAACCCACTTACAGGAACTGAATTTTCTACAAGTGTGAAAAATTTAACACTTGCGGAAAACCCATAATTTAAATTAATAAAAAATTAATTATATTTATATTATTAATAAATAATATGATTAATAAAAAATAATTATATTATTAATAAGAAATTAACAATGCTCCCGCGAGAGATTAATCCCCGTCTCAGGTTGGTAGTGTGATATTCCTTGAAGTAGATCGAAAAAAAAATATTATTAATAAATAATTATTTATTTTTTGTTGGTTCTATTTTTTTTATAAAAATTAATATAAAATTAATAATATTGATATTATTAATAATTATATGTACTGATAAAAAAAACTTAATAAAAAAAATAAGTACTACGGAAATTGTATTTTTCGCAAGTGAGCAAAATTTTACACTTGCGAAAAGCAGTTTCCGTAAAAGTTTATATTATTAATATCATAACTTCAAAAGTAGTCTGGTCAACTTATGACTCTTACAAGCAGTAGATGTGACATGATGTGGGCCACAACGTTTTTTATTAGAAGAAAAGTACATGGTGATCTCACATAGGTGTCGTGTTATGTTTCGTCCAATTTTTCCTACAAGCAACAATTTTACTTTCATCTTTCTCTCTCTCCTCTCTCCTCTTGTCTTCAATATTCTGCTCCTCTTCCCTCCTTCATTTGGCTTATTCGTTCTTTTGATAGGTTGAAAAATATCTGTCGTTTCCTCTCTTCGCAGACCAGCTCCTTCCATTGTTTCGTCATTTCCTCTCTCTATCAATCATCATTTCTTCGCGTACCCGGTCTCTAGTGGTCATGTCAACGGCGTCCACGGTGGTGGGTCTGGAACCGGTTGCTCATGAAAGCGCAGCGGTGGCTTCGGAAAAATATGCCGATGGTCCATCGTGGTGATTCCAAGAACAAATGGTTCTCCGCAATATTTCTTTGCAAGATGAATCAAAGAACAAGGGTTTAAGCACTTTGCATCACTCCCTCTCTATTCTCCAGATATTTTCGAAAATTGATCAGTCTCAACTTTCAGGGTCATTATTTCACATCATAGGTTCCTGATGTATATGGAGTTTTCTGAGACGCCCCGACGTCCCATTAAAGAAAACCCAAAATATCAAAACCTAATTAGCGTTAAGCGAATATATTAAAACGGCGAAAAAAATTTTAAAACGTAACATACATACATAATATATACAGCTCAAATCCTGATACAGTACAGTAGAGAGAATCCCATCAGTCGAATCCCAAAATGTACAAAACTGATAATCAAACAGAAAATAAAAACAACATCCTAAAGAGATGAGACGCACTGGCCATAGACTCCGTACTCAACTATGAGGATCCACTGCTAGTCCACCAACGTCTGGCGCATACGAGGTCCCATCAAGTTCCTCTATAGCTAGCTCCCCCGTAGGATCTTCTCATCACGATCACCAAAAAGAAACATATGTAACATAGAGAATATAGGGATAAGAAACCATATAACATCAAACGTGGAAAGGGTTTAGCAACATTTAATTAAATAACAGCACGCTAAACATCCGTCTCCCCATATAAATATATGTAACATAATCATCCTCAATCCACATCTGTAATCTTTCCTCTACACTCCATTATGATGCAATGCAAATGCTGTATGAATAATCTCATCAGGTATCGGCCATATCCGGATATCACAACAATATAATCAACACGTCCCAGAGTCCCCGGCGTACACCCTCGTCCGCGGATGGAGAGTGCCCACGCAAAGCAATGGCACTATAGACGCACAACCCGGTGCACACCTCTGGACCACAATCCAGGATGCTCATGCAATGCATGAACTATAGCTGCGACTAAAATGAAATCATCTCTGGACGGTCCGCTGTTAGCCTATCCCCGGGAATTTTCCTTCCGAGGCATAGACCCCAATCGACCATGTTTCAGGTCCACTCGACCATGTTTCAGGTCCACTCGACCATGTTTTAGGTCCCTCATATCACAGACCATGTTTCAAGTCACCCCCTAGTGCCCTAACCGGTCATCATAATCTCATAGATAATCTCAAAATAATCTCATCTCATCAATCTCGTCCTCATATCACGATAATTATCTCGGTTAGGCACTGCTATCTCATATAGTATGCAATCCCCAAATACATCCTCGTGTCTCATATAACTTATGATTTACTCAATCCTCTAAGCACAATCATTACACTCATTCCATCATAATAATAATAATAATAATCACAACAACAACAACAACAACAACAACAACAACAATAATAATAATAATAATAATTCTCATCCCGTCAGTAGTAATATTAAGATAATAATTATGATAATAATAATAATAATAATAATAATAATAAGAAATATGATAAGTATAAACAAGTATCACTTTCACGTCAACTAGTCAAACATGTAATCATCACGTAATAAAATCATCTATGTATGTAGCGTAATGACGATAAACGCACAATTTCTATATCATCATCGGTACCACTAAGTAGTCCCTAATGTGATATAGACATTATCCATTACTCGCTCTCATGTAGGGTTTGGGTCGCCGTACACAATTATCTAATTAAATGTAACCGCGCCATTTCCGACGTTAAATAGTTTCTTTCCCCCACCTGGAATGTCTTAAGCTAGCTCTGGGGTAACGAAACGGACACTCCCTATACTCCCTCAAATCTGCCACGCACAGTTCTACACCCTCCGGGGCTCCAAAAATTCACCTGAACACATCATTGTGAAGCACACGGTACGTGTAACCCAAATCTGAAGACGGAATTGGAAACCGATAAATGAATTGAAAGATAACCTCAACACCGTCGCTGACGGCATTTAGGCATAAAAGGACATAGGCTTACCTTAGCCTAATCAAGAAAAGAAGGATAGAATAATGAAGTAGTCATCGTGAGGATCACAACGGTATAATCAGAATTTTGATAGGACGAACGGATTGACCGAAATCGACTCCGGAAATTCTTCCTCTCTCACGGTCCCCTCTCTCTTTTCTTTCTACGTCTCTCTCTCTCTAGCTGATTATTTTTCTTTCCATCTAATTTTCTTATTCTTTCTTTCTTAGGCATTAAGTAGTTATATATATATATATATAAGGAAAACTTTATGTCTCTAATTTTCTTATTCTTTCTTTCTTAAACGTTAGGTAATATATATATATATATATATATATATATATATATATATATATATATATATATATATAGATAAGGAACACTTTAGCAAGGCAAGCAAGAGGTGTTACTCTCCAATTATGCGGCAAAATGAGAAGATGGAGGTGTCATTTATATAGCAATTGCCGTGGCCACTAAGCATACCACAAAAAAATTTCTTTAGTTCATTCAATTAGGTTGAAACTTGTAACTAGGGTATAATTAATTAAGACTAGTGCTAATTAATCATAATGAATAAAACTTGAGTAAATTAATTATAATCATCTAGCTATGATTAAGATTTATTTCTATGACTAATTATCTTTTAATACTGTTGATGATAAACCACCTTAATTAAGAATTTAAATTGAGGTGTTTACCTACTAAAAGAATTTGGGTTGCTTGAATTTTATTTAGAATTTGCTTATGTGTTTGGATTCTTAAATTTTTTATTTATCTAACCCTCACTCCCATCTAATTAAAATATTTAATTTCCCGAAAGCTAGGATGTTACATTACTACCCCCCTTAAAAGAAATTCCGTCCTCGGAATTTACGTACCTCAGAAAAGATGTGGATATTGCTGCTGTATATCCGCCTCACGCTCCCATGTAGCATCTCCTGTAATCTCATCCCAAATGACCTTAACCAAAGGAATCTGTCTACCACGGAGTTCTTTAATCCTTCTATCTGCAATCTTAACCGGTAAAGCCTCATATTCTAGATTCTCTCGGAGTTGTATAGATTCAGGCTCAAGTACATGAGAAGGATTAGGGTAATATTTTCTCAACTAGGAAACATGGAAGACATCGTGAAGGTTGGAAAGGTAAGGCGGTAAGGCTATCTGATAAGCTACTAGACCAATTCGTCGAAGAATCTGAAATGGTCCAATGAATCGGGGAGTGAGTTTTCTAGACTTTATAGCTCTGCCAATTCCGGTCTTCGGAGTGACTCTCAAGAACGCGTGATCACCTTCTTGGAACTCTAAGGGTCTCCTCCTCTTGTTACTGTAGCTTCTCTGCCAATACTGGGCTTCCTTCATTTTCTCTCTTATTTTCCTAACTTGTTCTGTTGTTTGTTGTACCACATCAGGACCCAACACTTGGCTCTCGCCAGTCTCATACCAACATAATGGAGTCCTACACTTTATCCCATACAGAGCCTCATACGGTGCCATCCCGATGCTACTATGGAAACTGTTATTGTATGTGAACTCAATCAATGGTAGGAATTCATCCCAACTGCCAACATGTTCCAACACACAAGCTCTTAAAAGATCCTCCAATGATTGAATTGTCCTCTCAGACTGTCCATCCATCTGAGGATGATAAGCAGAACTCATCCTCAACTTTGATCCCAAAGCATCGTGTAACTGTCTCCAAAATCTAGATGTAAATCTAGGATCTCGGTCGGAAACAATACTCGACGGCACATCGTGCAACCTCACTACTTCCTTGATATAGATCTGGGTCAACCTTTCAAGACCATAACTTTCCCCAATAGGTAAAAAGTGAGCACACTTCGTCAACCTATCAATGATAACCCAAATCGCATCAGACCTCTTCGGAGTTCGTGGTAATCCGACCACAAAGTCCATCGCTATACTATCCCATTTCCACTCTGGGATATCCAAGGACTGCAACAACCCAGCGGGCTTTTGATGCTCTATCTTAGCTTTCTGACATACCAAACATGATAGAACATATTCCGCCACTTCTTTCTTCATCCTTGGCCACCAAAACATCTTCTTCAAGTCTTGGTACATCTTGGTGGCTCCTGGGTGGAAACTCAGCTTACTTTTATGTGCCTCTTCTAAGATCATATTCCTAATCTCTAAGTTCTCTGGCACACATATACGATCCTTAAACCTTAATACTCCATCTGATCCTCTCCTAAACTCTGAAACTTTACCCTCATCTACACCTCGATCCACATCTACCAAGTATTCATCCCAACCCTGCTTAATCTTAAGGTCCTTCAAAAACTCACTACTGATGGTGATCATACTTAAACATATTCTATCCTCCATCAGATTCATACCTAGGTTCAAATCTCTAAACTGTTTAAGCAACTCCATCTCTTTCACCATCATTGCGGATACGTGCAAAGATTTCCGACTTAGTGCATCTGCCACAACATTAGCCTTTCCTGGATGGTATTGAAGATCAAACTCATAGTCCTTAATGAATTCCATCCATCTACGTTGTCTCATGTTAAGCTCCTTCTGATCAAACAAATACTTTAAACTCTTGTGATCACTAAACACATTAAACGTAACTCCATAGAGATAGTGTCGCCATATCTTTAATGCGAACACTATGGCTGCTAACTCCAGATCATGGGTTGGGTAATTCCTTTCATGAACTCTTAATTGTCGGGAAGCATAAGCCACAACTCTTCCCTCTTGCATCAAAACACAACCCAATCCTTGATACGACACGTCACAATATACGTCAAACTGTCCTAATGGATCTGGTAATGTCAGCACAGGAGATGTAGTCAACTTCTCCTTTAGTTTCTGAAAGCTCTCTTCACACTTCTCTGTCCAAACAAACGTCGTACCTTTTCTCGTTAACTGTGTCATAGGCAACGCAATCTTCGAGAAACCCTCAATGAACCTCCTGTAATACCCGGCTAATCCTAGGAAACTCCTCACCTCACTCACTGACTTAGGCATCTCCCATTTAATCACGGTCTCTACCTTAACTGGATCAACTGCTATCCCTTTCTTGTTGATTACATGCCCTAGAAATTGTACTTCCTCTAACCAAAATTCACACTTGCATAGCTTAGCATACAACTGCCTATCTCTCAACACCTGTAACACCACTCTCAGGTGTTCCTCGTGTTCTTCCCGACTACGGGAATAGATAAGAATATCATCTATAAACACCACAACAAACTTGTCAAGGAACGGTCTAAAAATCCTGTTCATGTAATCCATGAACACCGCTGGAGCATTAGTTACACCAAAAGGCATAACTAGGTATTCATAGTGTCCATACCTTGTCCTAAAAGCGGCCTTAAGTACATCCTCCTTCTTCACCCTAATCTGATGGTATCCTGATCTTAAGTCTATCTTGGAAAACACCGAAGCTCCTTTCAACTGATCCATCAAATCATCTATCCTAGGCAACGGATATTTGTTCTTGATTGTAACTTTATTCAACTGCCTATAATCCGTGCATAACCTAGAACTTCCGTCCTTTTTCTTGACAAACAATACCGGTGCTCCCCAAGGCGAAACACTCGGTCTGATGAATTCCTTCTTCATCATGTCATCCAACTGTTTCTTCAACTCTGCCAACTCTACTGGTGACATCCGATAAGGAGCTACTGAAATAGGTCCAGCCCCTGGTATGAGATCTATAGCGAACTCCACCTCCCTCTCTCGGTGGCAAACCAGGAACATCGGGAGGGAAAACCTCAGGAAACTCTCTAGCAATAGGCAGAGAATCTATACTCGAAGTCTCCTTAGCTTCCAAAGAGAAAAGCATCACATACTGCTGAGAACCGCAACCCCTCATAGTTGCTCCTTCATTGGCAGATACTATGCTAGAAGGCTCAATAAAAGATAAAGTCTTTCGGGCACAGTCTAGCACTACATGGTTAGCCGAAAGCCAATCCATGCCCAGAATAACGTCTATCTGCTGCATAGGCAAACAGATGAGATCTACTAGGAATGCCCTATTTTCAACAACTATAGGACACTGTAAGCAAACAGACATAGTGATCAAAGGATCACTGGTAGGGGTGGACACTGTCAAGGTATATGGTAGCTGAGAAACGGGCAAATGTAAATGATCTACACACTCATGGGACACAAAAGAATGTGTAGCGCCTGAATCAAACAACACAGACGAGAGTCTGCCAGATATTAAACACATACCTTGAATAAGATCTGCAGATTGAGAGGACTCAGATCCTCTCACTGTAAACACTCTCCCTGTGGCCTGAGGTCTGACCGTCTGTCGTCCCGCTGCCGGAACCCCTCTCCCAGCTCCTTCTCTGAAACCACTGGCTCCTCTGAAACTACCAGCTCCTCTGCCGGCTGCTGGCTGCTGCTGTATCGCTCTCTGTCTACAATCCCTAGCAAAATGACCTGGTTTGCCACAGATGTAGCAACCAGATCTATCTGTACAATCCCTGATATAATGTGGGCCTCCGCATCTGAAACACACTGGGGCCCTCTGCTGCTGGCCCTCTCTGGTAACTGGTACTGATGGTACAGATGTCCGAGTGCTCTGCCCCGGTCCAATGTATGGTCCTCTCCTCCACTGAGAACCTCCATCACCTCTCCTCTACTGACCTGCTCTGATAGGACCCCCACTACGCTGCTGTCTCTGCTCTGCAGCCTGCCTCCTGTCCATGCTCTCAATAGCACTGGCCCTCTCCACCATCTCTGGAAAGCTCAGAATATCCAAGGGTACTATAGCCCTCCTCAACTCATGCCGTAAACCCTCCTCGAATCTCCGACACATCCAGTCCTCATCTGGAAACCTCTGGTAGTACTCAAAAAACTGTATCAGGGCCTCGAACCTAGCTGCGTAATCACCAACAGATCGGTCTCCCCGATGGAGACTCATGAATTCTCTCTCCTTCTCGCTTCGACTAATCGCGGGAAGTACTTCTCAAAGAAACACTCTCGAACAGCTCCCAATCGATGAGTCCGCCTCGGCCTCTAGTAATCTTCTCTTGCCTCTCCACCATGACTCAGCCCCTCCGGTCATCATAAAGGCGGCATAAGTCACCTTCCGATCATCTCTGCATCTCATAGTATCAAAAGATCTCTCGAGCTCCCTGAATCCACACTCTGCTCGCTCTGGATCATACTCTCCACCAAACTGTGGTGGCTTACCTTTGAGAAAGGTAGCCAATCCTGCGTCCTCAGCATCGGCGGCTATCCTCCTATCATGCCGCTCCTGTAGCTCTGCCTCTCTCTGTACCCTCTGAGCATTCTGCTGCGCCTGCTGCAACAGAACGGATGCTAACTCGCGGATAGTCCGAAGAGTCTCGGCGGACTCTCCTCCACCTCCAATCCCTGCCTCTGGCCGATGGGGCTCATCCTCTACACCCTCTATCGCTCTACCACCACCCCGTCTGCCACGTCCTCGACCTCGGCCTCGAGCCATGATCCTGTTAAAAGAAATCATTAGCCCCCATCAATATGACATATAATACTACATAAAACTGGAATATAAATACTATATGCCATAGAGATGTCGCGTCGGACTCATTACCCAACTTCTAAGCATAGTTGTTATCCGATGTGGATTCAACTAAATGGCCAGTTCACCCTAGTCATAGTGCTCACAGTCCGATTCAGAACCGAACTGCTCTGATACCACTAAATGAGACGCCCCGACGTCCCATTAAAGAAAACCCAAAATATTAAAACCTAATTAGCGTTAAGCGAATATATTAAAACAGCGAAAAAAATTTTTAAAACGTAACATACATACATAATATATACAGCTCAAATCCTGATACAGTACAGTAGAGGGAATCCCATCAGTCGGATCCCAAAATGTACAAAATTGATAATCAAACAGAAAATAAAAACAACATCCTAAAGAGATGAGACGCACTGGCCATAGACTCCGTACTCAACTATGAGGATCCACTGCTAGTCCACCAACGTCTGGCGCATACGAGGTCCCATCAAGTTCCTCTATAGCTAGCTCCCCCGTAGGATCTTCTCATCACGATCACCAAAAAGAAACATATGTAACATAGAGAATATAGGGATAAGAAACCATATAACATCAAACGTGGAAAGGGTTTAGCAACATTTAATTAAATAACAGCACGCTAAACATCCGTCTCCCCATATAAATATATGTAACATAATCATCCTCAATCCACATCTATAATCTTTCCTCTACCCTCCATTATGATGCAATGCAAATGTTGTATGAATAATCTCATCAGGTATCGGCCATATCCGGATATCACAACAATATAATCGACACGTCCCAGAGTCCCCGGGGCACACCCTCGTCCGCGGATGGAGAGTGCCCACGCAAAGCAATGGCACTATAGACGCACAACCCGGTGCACACCTCTGGACCACAATCCAGGATGCTCATGCAATGCATGAACTATAGCTGCGACTAAAATGAAATCATCTCTGGACGGTTCGCCGTTAGCCTATCCCCGGGAATTTTCCTTCCGAGGCATAGACCCCAATCGACCATGTTTCAGGTCCACTCGACCATGTTTCAGGTCCACTCGACCATGTTTCAGGTCCCTCATATCACAGACCATGTTTCAGGTCACCCCCTAGTGCCCTAACCGGTCATCATAATCTCATAGATAACCTCAAAATAATCTCATCTCATCAATCTCGTCCTCATATCACGATAATTATCTCGGTTAGGCATTGCTATCTCATATAGTATGCAATCCCCAAATACATCCTCGTGTCTCATATAACTTATGATTTACTCAATCCTCTAAGCACAATTGACACGGACTCGGCAAGTGTACCGGTTCGTTGCAAGTAATAAAACGGTAAGACCGGATATCGTTCTCAGGGATCGTGGACAATTACCACTTCGCAAATTTGACTACTATCTAGGCGATCGAATTTTGGAGTGAAGGTTGTTCTAACATCTAACAAGCAAACCAGAAGAAAATGTTTTTGTTCTTTTTGGATTTTTTCAAACAGTTAATGTGAAAACAGAAGATGAATAACAATGAGATAGAATTGCTAGGGTTAGACTAAGCTAATCCTCCCTTGATTGTTATGAAATGATAACTAACACAATTCCTACTTCACTTATGACAATCAAATCTTTTCTAATATACTCAAGCCTAATGTCTTAGGTGCATTGAGCCTAAAATCCCAAATTAAACCCTAATGTCTTAGGTGGATTAATAAGAGAAATTGCATTAAGAATAAAGATTCATAAGATTGCAAGCAGCCAACACCTATGTCTAGATTCTTGGACTACTTGGCATATAATTCATGAGCATGCTTTAACATCAACCTTTCAATTGTCTATTAAAGCAACTAATCATTCCTAAGATGATCAAGCCTAGGAAAGCATTAAGCATAGAATTATACACTCATAAAGAAGAAGGAAACTGTATTAAAATCAAGTCATTTTACAACCAAGTTCATATAGCAATAGTCTAACCCCAACAAAGGGGAGTTTAGCTACACATAATTGAAGACAAAACAAAAGAGAGAATTGCAGAGATGAACAAAGGAGAGAGCTCCATGGAATGATGCACAGTAGCCACAGCAGCAGGGGGTCTGATTCTATGGTTTTCTGAATCCCCTTTCTTCTGTTCTGCTCAGTTCTTTTATTACTCGTGGCCAGTCACGGCCGTGACAGCCATCACGGCCAGGCCGTGATGGTTTCTGACTTGGGCGCCTCTTCATTTACTGATTCATCACGGCCGTGATAGCCATCACGGCTAGGCCGTGATCGTTTCTGACTTTTCCAACTGATTCATCACGGCCGTGATAGACATCACGCCAGGCCGTGATCGTTTCGACTTTTGGAGATCGGCACGGTGACACGTCACGGCCGTGATAGCCATCACGGCTAGGCCGTGACAGCTTCCCGACTTTTGGCTCAATTCTTTCTTGACTCTTTGCTCCTCACGGCAGTGAGGCCATCACAGCTAGGCCGTGATACTCTCTGCTTGGCTCAATTTCTTCTCTTTTAAAGCTCTAAGTCATCCAAGCTTCATACTTGCTAATTCTTGGGCATTTAATCATGAATATCTGCAAAACAACACACAATACCACCTTATCCATTTCAAAGGAAAAACTAAACAAAATAAACACTAAAATGGCCTAACTATATGCAAATGCATGCAGAAATGTACATGGAGAATGAGGTGAAATCACACTCATCAAATCACCCCAAGCTTAAGACTTTGCTTGTCCTCAAGCAAACACCAAGGCCATAAGATCAAAATAAACAAAGCATGGATAGTGAATCAAGAACCCGAGTAAAATGATCCAAGTAACAGGCATTCAATTATTTCAGCAAGAGACAATCAATTCAAGTCCAATTAGGGGCTTAGGTTTCCTAGACTCACATTCTCACTGATTCGGGCACTCTATCTCACTTGAAGCTCACCCCAAGCTTGTTCATTTTCTTGGCTCTCATTCTTGCCTCACTCACTCAAGTGTTCAAGTATATAACAATTCGCTCCATTTTCCTCAAGGAATGATTCCTACCATATGCTTGACTATCAACCAAATCTTTACTTTATTAATGAAAACATCTAAGAATCAAGAGGTCTTATTCTTTGGTTGTACTGGGGCCATGGGATCAATCTTCAGGTGGGAATTTCAGGAACAGGAAATTTCAAAAGGCTATACAAACAATCAAGCATTGCAAAGCACGACCTTCTAAAATACCTTTCTTTGGGTTTTGATTTCATTTTTTTTTCCACCATTCTTTTCTTTCTTCTCTGTTATTTCTCACTTCTCTTGTCATCCCCTTCTCCATTTTTATTTCTTTTTCTCTTTTTTTTTTTTTTTAAAAATTTTTCTTTTGTTTGGAGAAGGGGAGATTTTTCAATTTACGAGAAATAAATTTTTTCATATTCATTTTTTTTTTCTTTTCATCATCCCATACTTTCAACTACATTTTCCAACCCTTTTTGCACAGCACTTTAGAAGGTCCCTCATAAGCATATTTAACACAACATTTCAGGGTACCAAGAAAAACATGCTATTCATTCAGGCTCAAAATGGGGCAACTAAGGGTAGCATTATTCATTCAAAGCTCAGAAGGCCAGAAAAAACACCTATTGCCTCAATCCTTTTCAAAAATATTCTCAAAAATTTTCAAGTTTCGAAATGGTTTCAAGTCAAGTTCTAGAGAAAAACAATCCAAGAGGAACACACTCTACACAAAGAATGGGGGCAGATTTAGTGAGTACCCCCTAATGGCTCAAAAGCTCACATTTATCAGTTCAAAAACCAGTGAGAAACATAAATCCATAGAAACACATGCTAATCATCAACTATCCAAGACCATCTCAAGCATATTTAATGAAGCCATATCACAAGAATATAAAATCAGGGTCCAAAAATTCACTATCACAGAAAAATTGGCACTTAGCTCTCACAATGAGATGCTCAATCTAAGCAGGGGGCAATTAATTCATGTGATCATGCAAGACTAAAGCCTATATGAATGCAATATTTACAATGCAAGCAAAAAGATTACCCCTACCCCAAGCTTAAAGACTTACATTGTCCTCAATGTAAATAATTAAGTTTAGAGATGGGAGAAAACTAGAACAACTCACAAGGTGGTAGTGGTGCTGAATCACACGCTTCCTGGTTTTGTTTCCTCCTGCCCTTTTTCTCCTCCTTCCTTCAAAATCTGAAACCACTCAACAAACTATTAGCAAACCTCTTGAGCTTCTCAAATTATTCAAGAGGAGAAATCAAAAACAAAAGAGAAGAGGAAAATAAAAATTGGGTTGCCTCCCAATAAGCGCTTCTTTAACGTCACTAGCTTGACGGATGATTTTTTTTTTTTTTTAAGAAGATGGTGCCTGAAGAGTGACGGAGACCGCCTGACGATCAAAGTTGCCTCCAAGGTAGTGCTTTAGTCTTTGTCCATTAACAGTGAAGGTATCACCGGATGATGGATCTTCCAATTTAATCGAACCAAATGGAGAGACAGACTTGACATAGAATGGGCACGACCATCTTGATCTCAATTTGCCTGGAAAGAGCTTGAGTCTTGAGTTAAACAACAGAATCGACTGGCCTTCTTCAAATTTCTTGGGAAGAATGTACTTGTCATGCCAGAACTTTGTCCTTTCCTTGTATATCCTAGCACTCTCATAAGCCAAGAGTCGGAACTCATCCAACTCATTCAATTGAAGCATCCTCTTGTCCATGGCCAGCCTTGTATCAAAGTTCGGGCCTTCACCGCCCAAAAAGCACGGTGTTGTAGCTTTACCTGGAAGGTGACATGATTTCCCGAACACTAATTGGTACGGTGACATACCAATAGGTGTCTTATAAGCAGTCCGATAGGCCCAAAGTGCATCATCCAACTTCTTCGCCCAATCCTTCCTTGCATTGTTCACAGCTTTTTTCCAAAATTCTCTTCAACTCCCGGTTGGACAATTCCACTTGCCCACTGGTTTGGGGATGGTATGGTGTGGTAACTTTGTGGTTCACCCCAAACTTGGCAAGCACTGCATTGAACTCATTATTGCAAAAGTGGGTACCCCCATCACTTATGATAGCCCTAGGGGTCCCAAACCGGGTAAAAATATTCTTCCTCACAAAACTGATCACAGTTCTTGCATCATCTTTCAAAGTTGGCACGGCTTCCACCCACTTGCTCACATAATCAACTGCCACCAGGATGTACTTGTTGTTGTAAGATGACGGGAAAGGACCCATGAAGTCAATCCCCCATACGTCAAAGAGCTCCACCTCAAGTATACCCTTTAAGGGCATCTCATTTCTCTTGGAAATACTACCGGTCCTCTGACATTTATCACAATTCATCACCCAAGCTCGGGAGTCCTTGAAAATAGTGGGCCAAAATAGCCCGCTCTGCAAAATCTTCATGGCGGTCCTCTCACCACCAAAGTGTCCTCCATAGGGTGAGTTGTGGCAGTGGGTCAACACCCCATTGATTTCTTCTTCAGGTATGCACCTCCTCAGAATTCCATTTGAACATCTTTTGAAAAGATACGGCTCATCCCAAATATAGAACTTGGCATCATGAATGAGCTTCTTCCTCTGTTGCGCATTGAAGTCCTTAGGAATCTTATTGGCCGCCTTGTAATTTGCAATATCCGCGAACCAAGGTGCCACTTGCACCACAAACAACTGTTCATCTGGGAATTCCTCTTGAATTGGCAACTTTGTTTCTGCTTGGACATCTGCTTGTGGAAGCCTGGACAAATGGTCGGCTACCACATTCTCCACTCCTTTCTTGTCCTTTATTTCCAAATCAAACTCTTGGAGTAGTAGTATCCACCTAATAAGCCTTGGCTTAGCATCCTGTTTAGTCATAAGATATCTCAAAGCAGAATGATCAGTGTAGACTGTAGTTTTACAACCAATCAAGTTGGATCTAAATTTATCAAAAGCAAATACCACAAAGAAGCAATTCTTTTTCAGTCGTAGTGTAATTCAATTGGGCATCATTAAGCACACGACTGGCATAGTAAATGACATGCAACACTTTGTTTTTTCTTTGGCCCAAAATGGCTCCCACCGCATAATCACTTGCATCACACATTAGCTCAAAAGGTAAACTCCAATCTGGAGGTGCAATGACCGGTGCGGTGGTGAGTTTTTCTTTCAAAATTTTGAAGGCATGCATGCAATCATCATCAAATATAAAAGGAGTATCAGCTACCAAAAGCTTGCATAAGGGTTTCACAATTTTTGAAAAATCTTTTATGAACCTTCTATAAAAACCCGCATGCCCTAGGAAGCTTCTAACACCTTTCACATTTAAGGGAGGAGGAAGTTTTTCAATCACTTCAATTTTGGCTCTATCAACCTCCATCCCCCGTGATGAAATTTTGTGCCCAAGAACTATACCCTCCCTAACCATGAAATGGCATTTTTCCCAATTTAAAACGAGGTTAGTTTCTTGGCATCTTTTTAGAACACAGGCAAGATTATTTAAACAGTTATCAAAAGAATCACCAAATACAGAAAAATCGTCCATAAATACCTCAATAAATTTCTCATTCGTATCAGAAAATATGGATAGCATGCACCTTTGAAAAGTGGCGGGTGCATTGCACAACCCGAAAGGCATTCTCCTGTATGCATAGACTCCATAAGGGCAGGTGAAAGCGGTCTTCTCTTGGTCCTCTGGGTCAACCACAATCTGGTTACACCCGGAGTATCCATCAAGGAAACAATAGAAAGCATGGCCCGCCAACCTCTCTAGCATCTGATCAATGAAGGGTAATGGAAAGTGGTCTTTTCTAGTGGCCTCATTCAGTCTTCTGTAATCAATGCATACCCTCCATCCAGACACGGTCCTAGAGGGAATAAGTTCATTCTTTTCATTCGCTACCACTGTCATCCCCCCTTTCTTCGGCACAACTTGGACCGGACTCACCCATGGACTATCGGAGATGGGATAGATAATGCCTGCATCCAACAACTTCACAATCTCCTTCCTCACAACTTCTTTCATATTCGGGTTGAGTCTTCTTTGTGGTTGCCTAACCGGCTTGAATTTTTCCTCCACCCGGATTTTGTGCATGCAAAAGGAGGGGCTTATCCCTTTTAAATCGGACATAGACCATCCGATTGCAGATTTGTGCTCCCTAAGCACCCTCAACAGCTTCTCTTCTTCCAAGGAATTCAACCCACTCATCGATGATAATCGGGAATGAAGAGTTCATCCCAAGGAAAGCATAACGGAGATGGGATGGCAATTCTTTCAACTCTAGCACCGGTGGGTCACCCTTGTCTTCAATTCTCACATCTTCCACCACTTTGTCTTCATCAGTATTCACAACCAGACAAGCCTCCAGGGATTTAATCATGAGATCAACTTCTTCTGCGCATACTTCTTCTTCTACATCCTCTACCATTAGAGCGGCTTCTAACGAATCTTCAAACTTATGGTGCAAACTCTTGTCAGATAATGAATCAATGAGGTCTACTATCATGCATGTGTCCTTGTCGCTTGGGTGTTTCATCGCTTCAAACACATTAAAGGTGACCTTTTCGTCTTCTTGTACCAAGCACCAATTCCCTTGATTGACATCGATCAAGGCTCTACCTGTTGCTAGGAATGGTCTCCCAAGAATCAGAGGAGTATCACCATCTTCAGCCATATCTAACACCACAAAATCTGCTGGAAAAATGAACTTATCTACCTTCACCAACAAATCCTCCACAACACCATAGGGATATGTAATTTAGCGGTCTGCCAGTTGAAGAGAAATCCCTGTTGGTTTTACTTCACCAATCCCCAGCTTCTTGAAAATGGAGAGCGGCATCAGATTAATACTTGCCCCTAAATCGCACAATGCTCTCCCTATGTTCAGATGACCGATAGTGCATGGGATAGTGAAACTGCCCGGGTCCTTCATTTTTACTAGCAGCCTTCCTTTGAAGTATAAGACTGCACTCTTCGAATAATCATCACTGTCTCCTCCTTCCACCTTCTTTTGTTTGTAAGGATCTCCTTCATGAATTTTGCGTAGGAAGGCATCTCGTTGTAGAGCTTCAAAGAAACGGGATGTTTATTTGTAGCTTTTTGAATACATCCAGGAACTTAGAAAACTGCTGATCTTTTGCCTCTTTCTTCAACCGTTGGGGGTACGGGATTCTGAAATATGGGGGCAGCTCCTTGGGATTATCAACCTCTTCCAGAATCTGTCTTCTAGTCTTCTTCTTCGCAAATTCTTCATCAACCAATTTCTCCCTCTGCGGTTCTTCAGCTTCTACATCAATAGGGATAGAGGTAGTACCTTGGGAAGTTCCGGGTTCTTCATTGTTTACCTCTTCAAACTGCACCTTATCAATTCCAGCATCACTTGTCTTTTCTTCCTTCTCTTTTTCTTGTGGATTTAACACTCTCCCACTTCTTGTAACAATGGCCTTACAATCTTCCCTTGGGTTCTTCTCAGTATCCCCGGGTAATTGTCCTTGAGGTCTCTCTGCCATCTGCCTTGCTAGTTGGCCCATTTGATGCTCCAAGTTCTTGATTGAGGCATTCTGATTCTTTATGGTCTCTTGAGTAGCTTGCATGAACTGGCCTAGAAGGTTCTCCAATTTGCTTGAACTCTCTTGAGGAGGCTTTGCTTGAGTATTTGAACTTTGCCCTTGTCTCCAACTAAAGTTGGGATGATTGCGCCACCCCGGATTGTAGGTGTTGGAGTAGGGATCATTTCTAGGCCCTTGGTTGCCCATATAATTTACCTCTTCTTGTCCCGAGCTTCCAACCACATTGATCTCACAGCTTCCATTTGCATGGTTGCCTCCACGAAATCACACACCGAGGCACCTTGAACTTGAACAGCTTGCGGTTGAGAATTTCAGCTTGAACCGACCCCAATTGCTTGGTAAGAATAGCCATTTGTGCCTTGAGAGCTCCAATCTCATCCAGCTCTAGAACACCTCTATTGACCATTGACCGAGAACTAGGCATTTGATAGTCATTGTTAGCCATGTTCTCAATCAAGTCTTTGCTTCTTCCGGTGTCTTCTGACTCAATATCCCTCCTGCAGCCGCTTCAATCATACTTCTTGAATTCCTGTTGAGCCCATTAACAAATGTTGCAATCTGCTGCCATGTCTCTAGTTCATGATTTGGACAAGCTGTGAGTAAGGACTTGAACCTCTCCCGGGCTTCATATAGTGACTCACCATCCCCTCGTGCAAAGGCATTGATCTCTCGATCTCACCTTAATCATTCTTGACGGAGGAAAGAATCGAGATAAAAATTTCTTTGACCAAGTCGTTCCAGGTGATGATGCTTCCATGAGGATGGGATTGAAGCCATGCCTTAGCTCTATCCCTCAAAGAGAAAGGGAAAAGCCTTAACCGAATGGCCTCATCGGAAGCTCCGTTTAACTTGACGGTGTCACAGCTCAATGAAAGTACCAATGTGAGCATGAGGATCTTCACTCTCCAACCCTCCAAATTGGTTTTTCTTTGCACAAGGTGGAGAAGTGATGCCTTGATTTCGAAATTATTGCAGGCCACTGCGGGTCTCACAATCGGAGTTCCACATCTATCAACTCTAGGGGAAGTGTAGTCCCCCATTGTTCTCCTTGGTGCATTATTTTCCCGCCATGGTGACATTTGTTACTTCAATTTGTGGTTCTTGCACACTTTGGGTAACTCAACTTGTTGCTCTTGTCCACTAGAAGATGCTCTTTCTCTGTTTCTGTCTTGCCTTGGTTTTCTTCCTATTCCTTCTGCAGAGTCTCTCGATCTCAGGTTCGAATTGGAGTTCACCTGGTCGATTGTACCTCGCATACACGAACAAACGGAGTAGCACAGAACAAACCGAAAAACAAAGACTTGCAGAAATTCACACAGAGAGATACGAGAAAATAAGAACGAAAAACACAAGAGGGAAAACAGTAAAAAAAAATGCCTAAATTAGGAGTCCCCTTTGGTACTCGTGATATTGGCACACCGATCCCCGGCAACGGCGCCAAAAACTTGACACGGACTCGGCAAGTGTACCGGTTCGTTGCAAGTAATAAAACGGTAAGACCGGATATCGTTCTCAGGGATCGTGGACAATTACCACTTCGCAAATTTGACTACTATCTAGGCGATCGAATTTTGGAGTGAAGGTTGTTCTAACATCTAACAAGCAAACCAGAAGAAAATGTTTTTGTTCTTTTTGGATTTTTTCAAACAGTTAATGTGAAAACATAAGATGAATAACAATGAGATAGAATTGCTAGGGTTAGACTAAGCTAATCCTCCCTTGATTGTTATGAAATGATAACTAACACAATTCCTACTTCACTTATGACAATCGAATCTTTTCTAATATACTCAAGCCTAATGTCTTAGGTGCATTGAGCCTAAAATCCCAAATTAAACCCTAATGTCTTAGGTGGATTAATAAGAGAAATTGCATTAAGAATAAAGATTCATAAGATTGCAAGCAGCCAACACCTATGTCTAGATTCTTGGACTACTTGGCATATAATTCATGAGCATGCTTTAACATCAACCTTTCAATTGTCTATTAAAGCAACTAATCATTCCTAAGATGATCAAGCCTAGGAAAGCATTAAGCATAGAATTATACACTCATAAAGAAGAAGGAAACTGTATTAAAATCAAGTCATTTTACAACCAAGTTCAGATAGCAATAGTCTAACCCCAACAAAGGGGAGTTTAGCTACACATAATTGAAGACAAAACAAAAGAGAGAATTACAGAGATGAACAAAGGAGAGAGCTCCATGGAATGATGCACAGCAGCCACAGCAGCATGGGGTCTGATTCTATGGTTTTCTGAATCCCCTTTCTTCTGTTCTGCTCAGTTCTTTTATTACTCGTGGCCGGTCACGGCCGTGACAGCCATCACGGCCAGGCCGTGATGGTTTCTGACTTGGGCGCCTCTTCATTTACCGATTCATCACGGCCGTGATAGCCATCACGGCTAGGCCGTGATCATTTCTGACTTTTCCAACTGATTCATCACGGCCGTGATAGACATCACGGCTAGGCCGTGATCGTTTCTGACTTTTGGAGATCTGGGCGTACTGACACGTCACGGCCGTGATAGCCATCACGGCTAGGCCGTGACGACTTCCGACTTTTGACTCAATTCTTTCTTCACTCATCGCTCCTCACGGCCGTGAGGGCCATCACGGCTAGGCCGTGATACTCTCTGCTTGGCTCAATTTCTTCTCTTTTAAAGCTCTAAGTCATCCAAGCTTCATACTTGCTAATTCTTGGGCATTTAATCATGAATATCTGCAAAACAACACACAATACCACCTTATCCGTTTCAAAGGAAAAACTAAACAAAATAAACACTAAAATGGCCTAACTATATGCAAATGCATGCAGAAATGTACATGGAGAATGAGGTGAAATCACACTCATCAACAATCATTACACTCATTCTATCATCATAATAACAACAACAACAACAACAGCAACAATAATAATAATAATTCTCATCCCGTCAGTAGTAATATTAAGATAATAATTATGATAATAATAATAATAATAAGAAATATAATAAGTATAAACAAGTATCACTTTCACGTCAACCGGTCAAACATGTAATCATCACGTAATAAAATCATCTATGTATGTAGCGTAATGACGATAAACGCACAATTTCTATATCATCATCGGTACCACTAAGTAGTCCCTAATGTGATATAGACATTGTCCATTACTCGCTCTCATGTAGGGTTTGGGTCGCCCTACACCATTATCTAATTAAATGTAACCGCGCCGTTTCCGACGTTAAATAGTTTCTTTCCCCCACCTGGAATGTCTTAAGCTAGCTCTGGAGTAACGAAACGGACACTCCCTATACTCCCTCAAATCTGCCACGCACAGTTCTACACCCTCCGGGGCTCCAAAAATTCACCTGAACACATCATTGTGAAGCACATGTTACGTGTAACCCAAATCTGAAGACGGAATTGGAAACTGATAAATGAATTGAAAGATAACCTCAACACCGTCGCCGATGACATTTAGGCATAAAAAGGATATAGGCTTACCTTAGCCTAATCAAGAAAAGAAAGATAGAATAATGAAGTAGACATCGTGAGGATCACAACGGTATAATCAGAATTTTGATAGGACGAACGGATTGACCGGAATCGACTTCGGAAATTCTTCCTCTCTCACGGCCCCCTCTCTCTTTTCTTTCTACGTCTCTCTCTCTCTAGCTGATTATTTTTCTTTCCATCTAATTTTCTTATTCTTTCTTTCTTAGGCATTAAGTAGTTATATATATATATATAAGGAAAACTTTCTGTCTCTAATTTTCTTATTCTTTCTTTCTTAAACGTTAGGTAATATATATATATATATATATATATAGATAAGGAACACTTTAGCAAGGCAAGCAAGAGGTGTTACTCTCCAATTATGCGGCAAAATGAGAAGATGGAGGTGTCATTTATATATAGCAATTGCCGTGGCCACTAAGCATACCACAAAAAAATTTGTTTAGTTCATTCAATTAGGTTGAAACTTGTAACTAGGGTATAATTAATTAAGACTAGTGCTAATTAATCATAATGAATAAAACTTGAGTAAATTAATTATAATCATCTAGCTATGATTAAGATTTATTTCTATGACTAATTATCTTTTAATATTGTTGATGATAAACCACCTTAATTAAGAATTTAAATTGAGGTGTTTGCCTACTAAAAGAATTTGGGTTGCTTGAATTTTATTTAGAATTTTCTTATGTGTTTGGATTCTTAAATTTTTGATTTATCTAACCCTCACTCCCATCTAATTAAAATATTTAATTTCCCGAAAGCTAGGATGTTACATTTTCCAATTCAATATTAGTACCAAAAACTTGGATATACAAGCTTATCTTTATCAAAGCAGGTAAGTGGTGTTCCTCTAATATTTTATTTCAATATTTTTAAGAGTCATATTCTACCCTAATCCCTTTTCCTTGCAGAAATTCAAACCCACTCTCTACATCATTAGATTTACCTTTCTATACGAGCATGGTCAAATCAAAATTTCTCATATATTCTAAAAAGTACTCTCCCATTTAGATAATGTTTGGCCTGTTGCGTGAAAGCCTGGTGGGAAGTCCATGAAACCAGACCCCTAAACTTAGCAAAGAGTACTTTGCAGCGGTGTAGAGGGATCTTAGTTAAGAAGAGCTATTGCTAATCTGATCAATGGGTGGGGTGTCATGAGATATATTCATATTTATTTTTTTGTAATATGAATCCTTTTAAATTTTCAGCCGGTTGACCTAAGCATGGTTAAAAATGCATGTTGGTGTATCTAGATTTTGGACTGAATTATGTATTAATTTTATATCTCTTGATTATTTTATCTGGATGACATGCTTGTGTATGAATATTGTCTTAAATCCATAATGGAGCTCTAAGCGGTTGGAGTTGAATGACATTATCGAGCAAGGAGCTCTTGACTGATTATAGTTTTACTTTCACTTTTCAGAATGTTTACAGGTAATCGTGGCTATGGTGAGCTAGACTTTATGAAGCAATAATGGAAAAAAAAAACCCTTCATAGTGGAATATGACTGATCTTGTCTATACATGATTCAGACTTAGTAATTAACTATTCATGTCATAGGTAAATTCAGTGTAGCCACTAGTTTTTTAGGGGTAATATTTTCGAACAACATAATATTAAATCAATATTGAATGAAATATGAAACAAATGTTTAAAAAAATAGTTAAATATATATAATGATTTTAAAATGAAATTTGTATATCAACATATATATATATATATATATATATATATATATATATATATATATATATATATATATATGGATTTAATTGGTATACACTGACAGTGAAGTTTTTTACACTGTCAACCAATCAGAAATTAACACATCATTACAAATTTTTTATTCTTATCCTAATCACCTTAAAAGTCACCCGTTTATGATTTCTGGCTGATTGTCTGTGTAAAAAATCTTTACACTGACAATGTATAGAAATTAATGAGAATATTCTTTTTATCTATTATTTTAGAACGTGAGTTTTATGACTTCCTCTTTTTAAAAAAAAGGTACATTTATTTTTTTTATTACTTTTTTCCCAATTTTATGGGTATTTATATTAAATAAATGATAAAAAAATAGTAATAGACTAATAGAGTAATATTATTTAGATTATTTTAATAGAAGGTAAGTTTTTTTTTTGAAGGGAAATAGAAGGTAAGTTAATTAATTACAAATATAAATGTATATAATCAAGACTTTAATGATTTTTTTAAATTTATAAATAGTTTACCTTTAATAACAAATATATTGAAATGAATGGCATATTTTTTATTCACTGTTTTATATGGGTGATCTGCACCTGTACTTAGACTACATATTAAAACCAAAAATACATAACAAAATAAAAAAAATATTAATTATTAATAAATGGGAAAGGAAAATAGAAAAGAGTTAGGTAGAGAAGTGTTTGGTGGGTCGGGCCGGGTGGAAGAGGCTCTTGAGAGTTGAGAGGGGCAAATACCCTAAAGCTACACCCACCCCAATCGCTTTCTCTCTGATCTCTCTCTTATAAATATATATGTTATAAGCCTTCTCTCTCTTCTACTTCGTATTCTCCGCACCCATCACACCTTCAACTTCATCACTCTCTGTAAGCCCTTCTTCAATTCTCCCTCTTTACCTATGTTTATATGGATGTTTACATCTTCAATTTATTTATTTATTTCAGCTACTTATTTACATGACTCTTCATCTAATATTTGTCTTTTCTTTTACCAACTTCATATAAAAAAAATTTGGGTATTATTCGTTGTAAACAAATAATATATAAAAAAAATTGGGTATTATTCAAATAGCCACTAGCTTGCTTCTTCTCATACTGCTCCATAAATCAATAGCCTTTTTTTTACAACTGGAATGGAATTGGTTTGGTTCCCATTCTTCGTAAATTTTTAGATAGGCCATAAATTCATGCAACATCATTCTATGAAGTTAGTTTGCAATTTGCTTCCGGATTCGACTCTTTTATTTGCCTACCTACTTGCCTTTAATTTAGTTGTGATTTTTTGTATGATCCCATTCTTTGATTTGCAGATTAGCGAAGGTTTTCGCATCAATTCGAGTTTGAGGACACAAGAACGCAATGGGAGATAATAGGAAGGGTTCCATCTCGCACCGCAGGCCCAACTGGTATGATTAGTTGAAGGATGATATGGAAGTGGGGATAAGAGGGCTTTTATAGCACCGAAAAGATGTCCTATTTGTAAAGAAGTAAGAACTAACAACTTAGTAGTGCTACACATCTATAACCTTTATTTTCAATGATATTTTACGATACACCAGTGGTGCACTCGCAGATTGAGAGCTAATTATTTTGCTATACGACAAAATAATTGAAAAGTCAAATGATTGACATGACAAAATAATTGGTCCATAATCTGTCATGTATAGCATCACTTATATAGATAGTACAACTTAGACAATACCGATGTTTTAACATTCAAAATTGATATGTAAATGACATCATCACTCATATATACATGTTATAGGAAGATCTCCCCCCTATATTGAAAGAGATGTTCGCCAAGAGTGAAGAAGATGTTTCTAAAATGCAAATAGGAAATAGCACACACAAAGAGCACAAGCAAGCAGAGGTAAGTTTTAAGTTTTTGTGGAAATTCTGACAAGTTATTTTAGCAATGCCATATTCCTATTAGTTTTTTATTCAGGTTTCGTAATTTTATCTTCTTTGTGCATATTTGAATTCTTTACTTTGTTTTTTTTGTTTTTCACATCCATTGTGGTTCCTCCACCCATCAAACATGTTCTATCTTGATGGGTGGAATCAAGTACTTAGTTGGTTAGTGTTTTGTCTTGAAACTTGTGATATCTCTAGTGTTTGTAGTAGTTTTACTCAGACTTTTGCACAAAAAAAAAAAAACTTCAGCTTAGCTGCCAATGTAGTTTGGTAAAATGACAATTTATTGACGATGATGAGTATGAATGCTGGATGAGGATTCTAAACTGGTTGTTATTGTTTTAGCCTTCGAATCATCCCTCCTTTGAGAGCATTTTAGTGGACATGATTTCTTGAGTCTTGCATAGGATCTTTTCGTATAGTGTACTGATTGTGCTAACCAAGTCTCTAAATCAGCAGTCGATTGACTTGGGCAAGATGGAGGCATTGATCATTGATGACGGCCCAGCTGAAGTTGGAAAGCTTGAAGAGAAGAAGGAAGGGTCGTAGGCTGAGATCAAGGACATCAAGGACATCTCCTTTATCGATGCACTTTAGCACAATTAGCCCCCACAATAGATCTTTCCTTATTTCATACTCTCTTTTATATGTCCCAAGTGTGGGACTTTTTATGATGATGCCTTGGGTCCAGCATAGTGTCTGATTATAATTTATAAACATTTTCATTTGGTATTCATTTTCTCTGTTATTATCGTAAAAGCTTTATGCATATATTTGTCTTGCACTATGAATTCACTTTTGGTGATTCAAATTGGCTATGGTGATTTCTTGATTTTTTTTTATGGAGTTGTTTCTATGCTATTTTTGTGATGCTCATACCTGCTCAAAGAAGCAAAGTCCTTCTTTAGAAAACACAAGATAAGATAAAGCTTAATTCTATTGTCATGGTAATCAAATATCCTTCACTGTTTGCTTTAAAGTTTTAACACATAAAAGGTGGTGTCTCAAATTTTAAGTTTGAGTAGATAGTACTATAATTCAAAGTACATTCATTGAGCTAATTTTATTATTTTCTGCACTATGAATGTTTGGTTTGTGTATATCAATGCTGAGAGAGTAGGTAGGACTGTGCGACTAACACCATGATCATGAGAAGCAATGTTTATGGAAGTCAAGTGATTGTCTTCTACCCGTGTTTACTTCCATAGGTACTGCACTATTCTTCTACCTACTTCCATTTGGTTATTGTGAATATAAGGTTACTTCCTGGTATTCCTGTTAGGTGAAAACTGACTTAGGTGGAATCCATTGAATTCCTCGTATTACTGTTACATACATTATGAATATTTTTGCTAAGATAGTGATGTGCTTATATATATAACAGTATACAAACTTTGGCTGAATGTAATAAAACCTAATCCAGAAACAAGGAATTATAGCCAAAACGAGCGTGGCCATGTTAAAAAACTGCAAGGATATCTGGTTAGAGTCCATATCCCGTGCTTCCATTCAATCGATATGACATTGTCTCAAAATATATACACTACTACATATATTATATTATATATTTAGTAACATTTACAGGGCCACATTTTAATAAATGTTACTTAATGAAATAAAATACTATATTTTACAACATTTTTAAAATAAAATGTGTCTAAACCTATTTTACTTTTTCCCTGCTTCAGAAACATGAAGAGCTTCTCCCCTTTCTTCTCTGTTCGGCGCATCACTTCCCTGCTTCAAAAACGTGAGAGCTTCATCGCACCGATTCATCTCTATGTTCAGCACCGATTCATCTCTCTGTTCAGCACCGATTCATCACAACTTGCTCTAACTGCATTCTTCAGTTTGTTCGTAATCTTTGATTCTCGCTAAATTCAAATCTCAGATTTCGTCACCTCCGTATTCATCTCTTTGTTCGGTAAGTTGCTCTCACTGCGATTGTTAATTGCTTCGTAATCTCAGATTTTATGATTTCTGAATTTGAGCCTCTTCTTCTTCCTTAGGATTTGCACTTTGATTCAATTTCTGAATCGCTCACCAAAGGTTAGTTCTGAATTTTGAACATGAATGTTGTTCTGAATTTGTTTGGAATGTTGTTATGAACTTTTAGTTTCCTCTTTTTTCTGCGTTTTTTTGTATGTAAGAATGCAAAACTCTGATGTTTTTCATTATTGCACTCAAGCTTTTTGAAAGAATGTGTTAGCTTTGTTTTTTTAGGAACAGGTCTTCTACTCTTCTTTAGTGGGTGGAGTGATTGATGTGGGCATCTTATAATCTATTTTTGTTAGATAAACTCTGTTTCTTTTTATTTAATATCCATGTGCCATTAATTGGGTATATCATATTAACATCCTATATCTCTATTTTCCATTTCATCTTTCTTATCTTTTCCTTCTCCAGTCAAACTTAGGTGAATTAAAAGACAACCTTCTTGTTGCTAAGTTTTTCAAGTCCAGGCTTAAAAGCTCCATGTATATATTGATTTCTGAAGAGGACTTCTATTTTATACCCTATTTGTGCAAAAATTCTTCGAGTTAGTAAATGCTAGATAATCATGTTAATTCCTAAAATTCAGCAAAGATAAAAGAGTGTTCTAGTTTATAGTTTCTAAGATAATTGTATGATGACATCAATTACCATTCCATCAAGGTTGTATTGTATCACTCTCTGCTGATAGGACTTCTTTACATTTGGTAATTAATTGATGTTTAGAGTGTTACAGAACATTAAAGATTTTTAATGAAATAGCTTCACATTTGTGTCTCAAGTACCACTTTCCTTGTCCATGAAAATTGTTTTAAACAACTTTTGAATAATTAAATCCTCTTTTGACTTTTTATATTGGAAAAGTATGACAGTGGGAGAAGCAAACAGGTATGCAGAAGATGGAGTGAAGAGGTTCCTGGAAGCTGGAAAAGCTACCCATGGAAGTTATTCGCTTTGAAAAAGTTTTGAAAAGTGGCTACACTTTCAATTCCTGATGGCTATTGTAATTGTGATATTTATATAATTTGGTACCTGAATTAATTGCATATTTAACAATGGGATAGCTTTGGTATATCAAAACTTAATGCTACTTTTGGTAATTGAAAACTCCAACTGATTGGATAGGCTAATATTTATCAAAAGAAGAGGTAAAATTCCAGTTAATTCATTGTGTGCTTACTAATCTTTTAATCCTTTAGAGTTTTAATTGCATTAATGCTTCTTTTGACTCTTCCCTTACCATGTCTTGCATTCCACCATCTTACTAGGTTTATTTCATCCTGTGGCAGATTTACAATTGTGGAGGAGTATTCAGCGAAGACTACGACATTGCATGATGATTTGGATGATGTGGACCAAGGAGAGGATCAAAATACACACCATCTTGTTTGGGCCTAGTTTGACAAGGTTACAACCTCCCTCCACTTTCTGTTAATTAGATGTCGAGTGCTATATATAATTAATGATTCGGAATTGGAGAATCATTTTGTTCTAATGAAGTTGTCTTACTACAACGCATTTAGGTCACACGTAGCAAAAGCAGGTGGAAATGGACATTAAAGGATGGCATTATGCGCATAAATAATATGGACATTCTCTTCAAAAAGGTTTGTTAGGCTTGCAGGAGAATAAATAATGATATTTTCTCATCCTTTCTGTTCAGTTTATCAAATTGTCTTAATGGATGATACTATACATTTCTGCAGGCGACAGGAGAATTTGACTTCTACTTTTGTCAGGGGCAGGTGGTGGTTGGGGTATTTTTGTGATTTTCTATTGTTTTTGTTTTTCTATTTTTTGGATGGTTGAGGAACTGATAAATAGAAATTGATGGAAAATGGTGAGATTTAGGATGGAGATCCAGGAACAGAGTAAATCGCATTGTATTGTATGGAGTAGCTTCTGTCTTCGACTCTTTCACTCCTTCGCTTGGGCACTCAACTTCTTTCCTCTTTAATTTTGTAATCGGTATGTTTGGTCTACTCTGTTTTTGTTTGGGTTCCATATTGGTTTACTCTTTTCTCGCCTCGTGTCTCATAAGATGTTTGCTCTATTTTTGTTTAGGGTTCCATATTGGGTACTCTACTCTTCGCATCCTGCTAGCCTTTACCAGGTAATCTCCCTAATTACTTTGGTTAATGATTGATTTCTTCGTTGTCTTCCAAGTGTTTTTCTTTTCGTTTGTGTATTAATGTTGGCAATGTGAATTCTCTATTTTTGCATAACGTTTGGAACTTTTCTGATGTAATCATTGGGTATCAACTTTTGTGTATCTCGACCTATATGAATGTTTGGTTTTGTGTTCCGATGAATATAAATTGGGGAAAAGTGGATTTGGCCCTATTTATGAGTGCTTTTTGTGGGGTTTTGTTTTTTGATGAATATAAATTGGGTTTTCTTTATGTATGCTTATTTTTTTTATGCAAGTGCAGGTGATTTTGTTGTGAAGGTGATGCATTTGTTGGAGGATTTACACAATTAGCTTACGAGGGAAAGAAGCAAAAGCAAAGAAAGCAAACAAAAACCACCGAAAAGCAATCCCCCTCTTTCTCCATATCTCTGATCTTAATCATTTTAAAAGAGCCAAAAGCATACAAAACAGCAACAATATAATTGTGTTTTTTTTCCAGAGACTGTGGGTGAGTGGGTAATGTTAGTTTATTTGATTCTTTATGTAGATGATATGTTGTTATATAAATCTTCTGGGTATGTTTGGTTTATACTTAAGGGTATCTTCTTATCTTTCTTCTTTTAATTATTTTTTTTATGAAAAGGAGGCAAACAGTCAAGAGGATGGTATACCAAGTGATCCTGACTGAGAACAAGGACGTAGGAACAGGTCAGAATCAGTGTTGTCAAAAAACCGCCATGGCGGAAATCGGTTGCGGATTTTGGGGGAACCGCCATCCCGAGGCGGTGGCGTGGCGGATTCCTCGTGGCGGCTCGTGGCGGCCGCATGGCGCATGGCGGAAATGGCGGCCACGGCGGAAATGGCGGGCTGTTTGGGTGTTTTGTTGCAAACCCGACCCGTTTACCCGACCCGACCCGGCCCAAATGACAAATAAACCCTAAAAACGTTTCGCACCGGTGACCACTTTCCTTCCAAACACGATCGCGATTTCGTTCCGCCGACACCCTTTCCTTCCAAACACGATCGCGATTTCGTTCTCCCACACGGCCACCCACTCTCCGGCGACACCCACCTTCGACCGACCACCGTCCGCTGACCACTGACCTCCGGCGACCTCCCTTGGACCGGCGTCCAGCAAGCATCTCTTCCTTTCTCCTTTTTTCAGCCATTTTCGAAAATGGCGGCCAACCTCCTTCTTCTTCGATGCTTCAAGGGCCTCCTCCAGAGCTGATGTTGGATGGAAATACTGCTTTCCATTGCAAGAAGGAGACACAAACTCGGTTGTGTGTACTTTCTGTTCAAAAGTCATGAAGGGAGGGATCACTAGAGCCAAACAAAGACTTAATGGGCAAGAAGGGGAATGTAGTGCTTGTACCAAGTGTCCAAAAGAAGTTAGAGAAGAGCTTTGGACACTTTTCAAAGAGAGGAAGAATCTAGGCAAAGCAACTATGTTTATGTTCCAAGTCTTTGGAGCTGAAATTGAGAGTTTACTCTATGTGGAGAGTAGTGAAGATGAGATGGAAATGACACCTACTAGTGCTACTGCTAGTTCTGCTTCTACAGGGAAGAAAAAAGTTGCTAAAAAGGGGCCTATTGATCTCTTTGTCAGGAAACCAATTGCACCAAGTGCAATTGGTAAAAGGAAGAAGGAGGAAATGAGGCAAGCTAACATTAGAGAGGCATGTGAAAAGAAAGCGGTTCTTCCGGTCCATCAAAAAATTGCTCGTTTTTGGTATCAGTGGTTTATCATTTAACCGCATTAAGTTGGAAAGCTTTCAAGAAATGCTTGAAGCGATTGGTGCCTTTGGTAAACATCTACCAGCTCCTACTTATCATGCTATTAGAGTTCCACTCTTACACATGGAGATGGAACACACTTAAGATTTGTTGAAAAATCACAAGGAGCAAGTGGAGAAAACATGGTTGCTCTATTATGTCGGATGCATGGAGTGATAGAAAGCAAAGATGCATTATTAATTTCTTGGTGAACTCTCCAATTTGGGACGATGTTTGTGAAGTCAATTGATGGCTCAAAGCATTTGTGAAGACCAGGTGAGAAACCTGTTTGAGTTGCTTGATTCTATTGTAGAGGAGATTGGAGAGGTGAAAGTTGTTCGAGATCATTACGGATAATGGAAGCAACTATGTTCTAGCTGGAAAGATGTTAGAAGAAAAGAGACCAAATCTTTCTTGGACTCCTTGTGCAGCCCATTGCCTGGACTTAATGCTTGAAGACATTGGAAAGATTCCTTTGATAAAGAAGACAATTCAAAGGGGAATTGGTCTTGTTGGTTTTATCTACTGATCATTCAAGTACCTTGAGTTTGTTGAGACAATTCACAAACAAGAGGGAATTGGTAAGGCATGGGGTTACTCGATTTGCTACCTCATTTTTATCATTGGAGAGACTTCATGGAGAAAAAGCCAATCTTAGAAAAATGTTTACTTAGATGAGTGGAGCAAAAACAAGCTATCCAAGGAAGCTAAGGGGAGGCAAGCATCGAAGGTTGTTCTTATGCCTTCATTTTGGAAAAATGTGGTTTATATTCTTAAAGTCATGGCTCCTCTTGTACGAGTGCTTCGACTTGTTGATGGTGAAAGAAAACCAGCCATGGGATATATTTATGAAGCAATGGACAAGGCCAAAGAAGCAATTATGAAGTCTTTCAACAACAATGAAAGCAAATACAAAGATGTTTTTGAAATCATTGACAATAGATGGAATTGTCGCCTTCATCGTCCATTGCACGCAGCTGGTCACTATTTAAACCCGGAGTTCTTCTATTCCAATCCTGGCTTGGAGTTTGATTTGGAGGTTCACAATGGGTTGTATGCTTGCATCTCTAGGTTGGTGCCAAGTAAGGATGTGCAAGCTAAGATACTAGCCGAGTTGCCTATTTATAAGACTCACAAGGTGTCTTTGGTTCTCAATTTGCAATAACACAGAGAAAAGTCGTTTCTCCCGGTGAGAAACTAAGACCCCATCTTCTAATAATTTCACTATTTCAATTCTTTTAAGTTTAATGTTTAAATTCTAAGTCATACACTCGATTTTGTAGCTCAATGGTGGCGAATGTATGGCTTCTCGGCTCCAAATTTGCAAGCAATTGGCTATCAAGATTTTGAGCTTGACATGTAGCGCATCCGGATGTGAGCGCAATTGGAGTGTATTCGAGCAAGTAAGTATCTTAAGTTTATTTTATAAGTGTGGTCAAGCCTAATTAAGTATTAACACTTCAATTATATTTATGTTTCGATTCACTCAAAAAAGAGAAATAGGCTTGACCATAAGAAGTTGCATGATTTGGTTTATGTCAAATATAACCAACAACTCCATCATAGACATAGTATTAAAGATGAAATCGACCCAATTACACTCAATGACATTGATGAGTGTAAGGAGTGGTTAGTTGGAGAGATGGATGATACTAATGATGATCTTTGGGAATGAGTTGGTTTTTGATGATGATGACACACTAAATTGGGAAGCTGTTTATGAGGCTTCGGGGGTTGGAGAGCCTACAACACTTACTAGGCGAGAAAACAAGGAAAAGAAAAGGAGCATCAAGTGTTGCATTTCATGCCGCCAAAGCTTCTAACAAAGGTCCATGTGCTACTTCAACCTCTAAGGGGAGTAAGGGCAAGGGGAAAGAGATAGCAATTGATCCAAGTGAAGAATCAGAATTTGAGGATGATTCTGAGGCATCTGAAGATGAACAAGAGTTACTTGTTTTTGAGAAATCTGATGGAGAAGAGGAAGAGGGATATGCCCCATTAGATAACCAAGAAATTGATTATGTTGGGGTTGAGGAAGAGGAATAGCCATTTACTTTGTGTTTGTCATGTTGTTTTTATCATTTTGTTGTTATTTTGAATTATGAAGTCTTGAACTTGATGGTTTATGACATTTTCTATTTGAATTATGAGACTTATATGACATTTTCTATCAATTTAGTTTATGGTTCTTTATTTATGTTGATAGTGTTTTGGATTTTATAGTTATTTATGTAATTTTTGTTATGTATATGTATATATATATATATATAATTTTTTTTTGTCCGCCATGACATCCGCCATATGGCCGCATCGCCATCCGCTATGATGTATGGCGGATTTTTGGCCGGCCGCCATAGGCCGCCATCCGCCATCGATAACACTGGTCAGAATCACACTCAACATCCATAAATCATTTCGGTTTCAATAGGGGTGACAATTATTCTCTGGTTCTATGAATGAACAATAAGTAAGCCATTATTATGAGTTGTTGTGGTCCTTGATTACTGAGTCATCCATTTATTTTGATGTACGACAATGAGTTTGAAGGTGTATCAGTTTTATCATACCATTTTACTTATGAGTGCATATTGTTTGATAAAAGGTATATGTGAGATTGATTAACACATGAGATGCTTGACTAACTGCCACTTTGCTCAATGAATGATGAGTCACAGACCCTTCCTATTAAATGAATGGTGAAGAAGTTAGTCGATAGTTCTCTTGATTCCTCATTGCATTTTAATTATAAATCTGTTGTGTCATATGAACCATGTGGTAATATACTTTGCAAAGTGTAGTTGGTAAAACTCCCAATGGATCCTATTCCTTGATGTTCTATTTTGGATGCTAATATAACCATTATTGGTCCTTTATTCTTTGTTGATCTATATGTCTAGCATTGGTTCCATGCATAGTTCATTGGTTGGTTTGGATTTGTAAAGTGCAAATAATTCCTTATAGTGAACGATTGTGATTAATATAATTTCGTTATTTCGTTATGTTTGATGGCTCACTTTGTGGAGTAGATATGGGGATTGTGTTAGTATTTTGAGCTAGCAAACATCTTGGGATGGCATCTTTAGGATATCCCAATGCTAACCTTTGGTTCTGAACTTTCTTCGTTAAGAAGGATCATATGAAAATTGGTAGGAAATTTAATTGGAGCCACAACTTTAGCTTCGGAGATGCATATGTGACAGATCCAGAGGGCAATGTAATGTGCCTCCAAGTTGGTGAACCTCTTTTTGGTGCACATGAACCTTATATGAATACTTTAATTTCTTTGATTTATTTTGATTAAAGGACAAATTATGTTTTCAATACTTGGATATGTGGAGACTTTAAGCTAATGCACTGGATTTTTTTTTCTTTCTAAATGCATGTTTTCTCGTCTCTAAATTCATTTTATGTTTGGGTGGGTTCTATAAGAAATGCAGCAAAGTTAAGTTTCTATTTTGATTTAGTTCTCATGAGACCTGGGCACATAAAACATAACTGAAACTTTAGCTAATTGAAAGAGAACAACATTTTTTTCCCTTCTTATTCAATTTTATTTCCCGGAAGCTAAACTCTTGATTGGAACTCTCTTTTCAACCAGTTGCTTGTGGCATCCTAACTAGAGTTTGGATTTGGGTTGCCTATTGGAATGATATGGACTACACGTTGCTTATTGGAATGATATGGACTACACTACAGTGATGGCTTAACTTGGCTTGAGATCTTCTTCAATCCCACTCAAAGGTACAACCTTTCATTCTCTCCACTATCATCAATTTTTGGTATAATTGGTTTGTGTTCTTGGGGAGATTTTCGACAATGAGGTTTCAAATGTGACAAGCTATGGAATGCATTGGGTGCCTCCTTACCATGCTGGTCTTTTTATAAAAGGATTGGCTGATAAAGGTTCTCCCCAATGGCGAGATGATTACAAAGGTGGACATTATGTGTCTGCCCTCGGTGACAATTAAACTTCTTGGTGTAAATTAATTTAACCACCATTGCATAGCTATTCTTCATTTTCTCTTTTATTGTTTGATGTGTGCTTATATTGCTTCCTGTATGTTCTAAACTTATAACCGATTCTTTATATGATTGGTGTCTTCCATTTATTGTCACTTTTCCAGCTTTCACTTTTCGATTTTTTAGACTCTTTTAATGATAATTTTTGAAGTGGTGATTGTTATCTTGTATATTTATCAAAAAATATAATTTCATGTTTTGTTACTCCTTGCTATGGGTGTTGTTTTCATCCATGATTATTTTAGTTAAACTTATGATTTGAAAGTTTGTTGATTTTTTCTACAAGACAACTTCAGATATGAGCTATGACTGCTGTCTTTTGCAAAGATATTGTTCTATGCCATCAACAAAGTGATGATCGATTTGTAACTACAGGTGGAAGAATAGTGCATGTGTTGTAGGAATCAACTCCAGAGAAATCAACGACTGCTATGTTTGTTAGGCAAATGAGCCGGAGCTGAGTTATTAGGATATTTACCTTAGATTTCTTATTACAGCTCTACATGCCTTGGTGTTAACTTTTTGTGCCAAAACTATCTTTGGTAGTACCATGATTTTCATGGATTCAGTTTAATTATTCTAAAGAGAATGCAGTACACTTGTAGCTTTGTTACTGGTTACTGTTAATGTCCCTTGAAATCTTAAAAATACACAATACTGTAAAATAATCATGCATAATATGTCCGTGCATCGCACGGGTACAAAATCTAGTGTATAAAAAAGGAAACAAATAATCTATTTAATATATGTTTATATTACCAATAACACCCATTATAATTGGTAGATGGATGAGCTCCTTAAACATAATGACACTGACTAAAATCTTTTTTGTCTTGAAACAAAAACCTTTAGTTAAACCATCATGGAATCGCATGGTTTTGGAAACAAAGTTGTCTTGCCATTTTTTTCCTGCTTGGCCGAAACCAAGTCCCAACAAACATGAAGATTTTCTCTTCATAACTCAATCTCAAAACATCATACGTATTCATGTATTCAAGCACTAAATCATGGCAGAATTATTTAGCATATTCAACATATTTTCTTTAAATGATCAAGTAAGCATACTAACAATTTTATTTTAATTAACATGCATCAAATAAGCATATACATCAATTAACTTAATCACACCAAAATCACAACACAATCTACAAAGTCCTCTTAGTTGATCATATACACACAAAGTCATAACCCTAACATCTAGGGTTTCAAGATCACACGAACATAACACAAGCCACATACACTCTATATTAAGGTAAGATGGTGGTAATCTCCCACATACCTCTTGTAGATCACTCGAAAGTCAAGCAAATTGTAACACCCCGTTTTTCGTTAAAATGATTTTATGTATGTTGTTTGGTTGTTTAAGCCTTAGGACTTAGCTTAGAATTGTCGTTGGGGGCTGAGTGGGATTTCTAGGCTTAAAATCTCTTCTTAGGCTTGTGTCTTGTGATTGTCTGGGTCACACGCACGGCCATGCTCAACAGAGAGCACGACTGTGCTCGTTGGGAAAGCGCGTCTCACTGACCCTAAGTTGAGCACAACCGTGCTCAACAGGGAGCACGCCCGTGCTCAAAGGCAGACCGCGCCTTGTAGGCGTTATGTTTAGAACACCCGTGCTCAACGAGGAGCACGACTGTGCTTGGATCTGATGCCTTTAAATATGGAACAGTAACCGAGGGTTTCTCGTAAACCCTATTTTGGCACAAATAGAAACCCTGTTGCGACTAAGAGTGTTCTTTCCCCTTTTCCCTCTAAACTGAGTACGTTCTAGGAGTTTTGGAATCCTTTGGGAAGTCTTTGTTCTTCTGTGCTAATCGGTGTTGGTAATGGTTTCTCCCAATTTTGATTTCCTTTCTTCCATTGAGAATTGGGAACTAATGGTTGAACCATACCCGTATTATCAGGATTATTAGCAATGAAGGGCTTAAGGAGTTTGTTGGAGGAGCAACATTAGAATTTTGCTTAAAATTAATTCCATCAGAAGCATGAATGTCAGAACTAGGGCCAATTTCTGATACATAATTTCTATCTAATTCAGGAGAAATAGAGAGACTAGGAGAAGCATTGTCTTCCAAGGAATCAGCAACAAAGCTCTGAGAAAAAGAGACAGATCAAGAAGAATTTGGGACAACTTCTTGATTATCCAATCCATGATTCTCCAATCCCGGGGTAGTTTGTCTAATTTAGTGCCAACATCTTGATCTTCCAAATCAACGAGGTTTTGATGGGATTCATCATAGATAGTATCCACAGATTCAATTTCATCATCCAAATTAACTTCTTTGGGATGCTGCACTTCAACATAAGTTCTAGGAACTATAGTGGTATCTTTCATAATTTTATCAAAAGCAGAATCAACATTTACATAATTCTCATCCCTGAGAATTTCAAATACTTTGTTACCTTTTTCTAGGACAACGTCAGCATGATAATGTGCATGGGAGTTGTTCTCCACCACCTCAGGTTGAACAGGAACCTCCTGATGTAAGTTATTTTCAGGATTATCCATCTTTTGACTAGAACCCTCTCCCTCCTGGATTTGCTCTTTTGTTGGTTGATCCTAACCTTGTTTAGGCACATAAATAACATTGCTTCAAGGCTGCCTCTCCTTTCTTGGCTTTTTTTGATTCCCAAGTTTGCGATTGCAATTTGCTTGATCATGACCAATCATCTAACAATAACTACAATAAGTAGGGAGATTCTCATACTTTATCCAAACAAAGAGAGCAAAATCATTCCTCTTAACCATAATTTCATTAGGCAATCTTCCATTCAAATGGACTTCAATCAAGATTCTTGCAAAGTGGCCTAAGCTTCTTGATCTAGTAGCTTCATCTAACGAGATAGGAGTGCCAATACCATTGGCAATCTCAAACAAAATCCTCGGCCTCCAGTATTCTTGGGGCAATTCATACACTCTAACCCAACATTTACAATGGGTTTGTTTCTGAGTATTAGGATTAAATTCAGGGATCCACTTGGAAGAGAGAAGAACACCGTTGGCCAAGTTCCATGACCCAACAGACCAGATTCGCCTTAAGTCTTCTTGAGAAGAAAAGAAGAACTCAAAATAGCCTTTACCAAGAGGAGTCATACGCCATTGTGCAACCGGTTTCCATAGGATGGCTAGCTTGGAGCGTAAGTCACTGGCCTTCAAAGGCTGATTACCCTTAGAAATTAGGAGGCGGCCATGCAAACAATTCTTGGAATTTTCCAATCCAATCTTGTACTCTTCCTATGAAATTTTAATCGAAATAGAATCCCCCTTAAGTTTAGGTTTTGGCAATTGAGACAAGGAGATATCCAGCGAGTTGTTTACAGCCCGAGTAAAGGTTTTCATTGAAGGAGAAGAAGCTGCATCAGGTGATGAGGTTTCTTGCGCAACAGGTTTCTGAATAGGATTCAAAGATGGAGATGATGGGGGATTAGAAGGAGGCTTGGAGGGAGGAAGAAGATCCGTGAACATGAATTCTGTAACACCCCCATTGGGCATTACCTCGTGAACACATGCGGAAATAAATTAAAAGAAATTTGCTGGTTGCTTTTGGAAATTTATTTACTTTAAGTCGGAAAACTTTGGGTATAAATTTTTTTTTCTTATTACTTCGAAAAATGTGATACACACATCAAATAATAACACTACGTCATACTTGTCAACATACATACTCTGATTTTATTTATAAACAAAATCTTCCACAACGTACAAGCTTTTCTAAAATACTTCATTATTCCCAACTGAAATCCAAACCACATAAAGGTTCTCAAGATTACGTATACCGACTTTCTAAAAAACGCCCAACCCAAGAAAGTCCTAAGCTGATCACGCTATAAGACATCTACTGGAATAACCTCCATAATTCTCACCACTATCACCAACCTCTTCAAGAATCGGGATTAATATCCCCAAATGAAGTTAGGAACTCCTCTGCACCATTTGTACTCGTGTACCAAGGTACAACAACAAAACCAGAAAAACAAATATATGCAAGGGTGAGATACCAATATATGAGTTTAACTTGATAACCACATGCGCGACACACAAACAACAACATATACATATATCCACAACACATAATTCTAAAATAATCATATTGATTTAAACAATGGGATTCATACCCGACAATCATCGTAACTTATAAAAATTTGCATAACACCTCAACGTCAACCATCTAATTTTTTATAGTTATTAGTTCATTCTTTCCTTGTCGAGGCTCAAAGGCTCACTACTATTCTTAACTAGGCATTTAAACCCATTCATTATTAACATAGGACACACAATCCAAGAATTCGATCACGAAAAACACTAGGTTGATTTCATCGGTCCTAGGTTACCGATATATGACACAAAGTCAAATGTGCTCACTGGGACTTTAACCCACGACACACAGAACACCACCATCAAATATGCCAACTGGAACTCTAACCCGCGACATATCAAACACCACCAAATCAAGTATGCCAATTGGGACTCTAACCTGTGTCATACTGAACACAACATCATCCATATGCCAACTGGGACTCTTACCCGTGACACATTAGAATCACCACAATCAAGTATGCCAACTGGGACTCTAACCCGCAACATACCGAATACAACGTCATCAATATGCTAACTCGGACTCTAATCCGTGACATATTGGAATCACCACCAATCAAATATGCCAACTGGGACTAACCCGTGACATACCGATATCTTCAAAATCAAATATGCCAACTGGGATCCTAACCCGTGACATATTGAATATGAAATCAACTGTATCAACCAGGACTTTAACCCATGATACATAGGACACAAAGTCCACAACGTCTTATACAGGACATCAACTCCAAAACATTTTCCTCTTAAAATCTTTTCCCGAAAACACCAATTCTTGAAAAATAACTCATTCATAATCTATTGCTGTCCAAGGAAATGAAATTATTTTCAAAACCTTGCCGTAAAATAATTTTCCGATTTAATCGTCGTTTAGCATTAAAATGCTTTATAAGTCAAAATTTGACTATTTTCCCTTACGAATTATTTTCAACATAATAATTACGTTATTTTTGAAACTTAACTTCTTATAATAACTTTTAATTGTATTTTGGAATTTATTTTGGGAAAATTAATGTGACTGAAAAAATTTCACCGTTTCGTGCTTACCACTGCTCATAGACTACTCTTTTACCATAAAAATCATTAAATAATATTATTTTTCTAATTTTTCTCAACTTCCACAAATTAAATCCCTTAAACTTCTCATCAAGCTTTTATCTTTAATTTTAAATTTAGCACTGACCACTGTCGGGCTTCTCAGTCAAACAACCAACATCAACAACTTCATACATCACAGTTATAACATACAACATAGTTATGACATACAACACAGTTATAACACACAACACAGTTATAACATTCATCACAGATAAAATAAAATCATATAAACAACTACGTAAATTTAAATCAACCACCACAACAACTCGACAAGTAAATATACAGACAATACACAGATAGCATGTAGCAATCAAGAACTCCTCAGGTAAACTATCATTACCCCTTGAAGCTTCCGATTCCTTTCTTGAAGTACTTTTCAATCCGATTTTGGTTCCTCCACACAACTCAGAACAATCAACCAAGTCTTATCCTTCACAACAAATCACAATCAAAATTAACAAAACCAAACAACACAATCACCTAGTTCGTAAGACTAGGGTTCAGCCATCATAGGATCAATAGGCTAGAGATCTCAAAATTTCACAAACTCTTGGATCAATGATCCTTAAGCATTAGGAAGACATAATCAATGGCTATAACTCACAAATTGAAACAAAATCATCTAACTCACCTTACAGTTAGATTTTGGCCTTCACACAAAATTTAGGCTAGGAAAATTTATTTGATTTCAATCTTTTGGATTCAATAATTATAGGTATTAGAGAGACTAAATCAAGTGTTCTATTTCAAAAATTGAAACAAAACTCATTAACTCCCTTTGAGCTTAGTTTCGACCAACAATAGGAAAATAGGGAGGAAATTTTCTTTTGATTCATGCTCTTGGATAATCAATATAGACATCATATAGAGTTCATAGAAATTGATCTCACATCAAATGGATTTTTCTATGATTTTCTATAAATTTTTGAAGATCTAGATCTAAGAATTTCAAATGACGACGCTGGCATGAAATGGAAAAAAAAAATGATTGAAAGGAAAGATGATATATGATCATGGTGATGAGGATTTTACCTCTTTAAGATGAAAAAGATGAAGAAATGAAGTAGTTGATTCAAAAACTTCAACTTGTAACAATGGAGTTTTCTCTTTGTTTTTTAGAGAAAGCTTGAAGAAGATAAAGAGAAATAGTTAAGTGTTGGGATGAAGTGAGGGCATCCGTAAAATTGAGGGAGTGAGGGGGTTATTTGGTCCAAAATTCACTTAAGGACAAAAGAGTAAAATCTCTTAGGGACCATCTTGTAATTCCTTTAAAGTCTAAGGACATTTAGGACATTTCTCACCCAAAGTAATCATGGCAAATGAGTGGTGAGGGTGTGTAGGAGGTGTGACTGAATTGTGACCACAAAAAGGATGAAGAAGCAAATTTGAAGTTGTCTTGCCTTAACCATGGTTGTCATTTAACTAGGATATGTTAGGTCAGGGGCATTTTAGTCTTTTCACCCTAGGTGGCAAGATGTCCCATCATCCGGTGCCGGATTTGGTCTCTACACATCCGTTCTCGACTTCGTCGATTTCTCGTTTGTTGATAATGCGTTCGAATAAGTATAATAACTTATTTATTTTGAAAATTTTCAAAATAACCAATATCGTTGGAAATGGGATATAAAATCTAATCATTTCGTTCTCAAGTCAAAATTAGGTTTTCTGATCAGTAAATTTTACTGTCAGCGAAAACGCAGACCGGATTTCATCTGAATTTTCGACCCAAAATTTAAACATAACTCTCAACGATAAAGTAGAGTATAAACATAACTTTGGTTTATCCAAAATCATTTTCTAGGTCTCGAATAAAAACATAAAGATATATATATATATATATATTTACTGTTATTGAAGAACAGTAAAAATCGGGGTGTTACAAATTCTCATGGACAAGACGAGGCCATGGGAGAAGGAGCATGCAAAACCCTAGATCACCATGCAAACCTTTGGAGAGGTTTCTTGGATAGAGATGACTTATTTGAAATATGTATTAATCTATTATCTAGACTAGTGTCAGAGCCCGTGCAAATGCACATACATTTCATCATATCATAATGTAAGTAAATATTTAAGAAATGGTTTGGGTCTATAAAACGCACACATTTTACTTTCATCTTTACCAAAGAGTTGGAAAAACAACCGTCAACTATTTTCGAACGCCTACAACACTCTATTCCAACAGTATCAGAGACAATACCATCCAGGTATATATAACTACGACCAAAGTGTGTTTCCCCTAGAAAATCATTATTTTGTTTTACTTTGGATCATTCACTACTATGGGTTGAATGCAAAAAATATCGTACTGGGAAAAATTAAACGCTTAACAACAACTATATAATTTGTTTGATTTTCTGTTAAGCCAAAGAAAAATGGCGTTTTTCACTGATATAATTGAATGATTTAACTATGTTCTTTCTTTTTATTATGAAAATAGATTTTCTAGGATTTTATTAATAATGCCTGAATATGTATACCTATTACAAAATCCAGAATGGAAGAACCACATTTTATTTGTTATGTATCATTTGATAGGCTAAAAAATATCACTTGGGATATAAGAACTCAACCTTCTCGTCAATCCAATGGTGGGAATCAATTTGAATTGTTAAATGACTCTCATCTTCATTTTAATGGCATTTTCTGTTGATTTTTTAGTTAGGAATGTGTCATAAAAACATATTGTAAAATTGATAAACCTTCACAAATTCCTGCACCTATAGATCAATCCTCCTATCAAACACATAAAGACAACATCCCCACAGAATAGTAAGCTAAAAATTTCTTGTACCACAACTTTCAAGCAAAAAGGCAGCATCTTTGTGTTGTTACTACGATAATTTTAGTTAAACTTGCTTGAAATATAAATGGCAACCAAAAAATCATGCGAGTAATCAAGCAAATACCAATACAACATGACTGTTGTCAATGACTGAATCATGCTTAAACATTAAACATGGTCATCCAATCCAACCCTGTCAAGATCTCACAGAACACAAGTCAAACAACAATAAGGCTGCTTCACATAACTTGAATTAAAATATAACATCCTGCTAATTTCCTATTGCTTAGGTCTGATTCTTAAATCTATTCATGTTACAGTAAGAACTCTATATTAAGGGTTCAGCATAGGTTGCACTAGTTGAATACTAAGATGTAATATCTAATGAATATTAGAAACAAATGTACAAATTCAAGAATGAGATGAACTGAAGAAAAAAGGAAAAACTACATAAAGGAGAAGTCATTTTATATAGAGCCTAGAACAAAACATAAAGTACCTCTAAATTGCGGTCATCTATACGTACTTTCACTGATGCTTCAGTCTTGCCTTCGGAGAACCATTTCACAATCAACAGCAAGCACTGATTGTATATCTCATTGCCTTTTTTTTTTCTTGGAGGTTTAGAACCACCCACCCCTTCATTTCCACATCAAAAATCAAGATAGATAAATGGAAAGTAATTGCCTTCTTTAAAAAAGAATTCACGGTACCCAGATGTTTTTAAACTGAAGCAAATCATGGCCTAAAATTAATAAATAAACATGAGCAAATCAAAAGATTGTTTTTTTTGGGTTACATCTAAAGAAAGCAAGCATGACTCGTTCATTCCTTAAGTTTGAGATTAAGGGATAAGTGTCTCTCTTCGAGGCAGACGGTCTCCTTAAGTAAAAAATGTAGAAAGGAAAAACGAAACTGGGATGATAGTTTCATTGATACCTTCAAAAGCAGTGCCTCCTCCATCACAAGCTTAGGCCTCATAATACTAATAGAAGCCAGAATGACTCCACTCTTTGCATTTTAATAAGCAGCCCCATACCTGTCATCATCCCACAATTATATCAAATCATATTGCTGTCAAAACCTATCAATTATTATGGTAGAAATAAAAGACAATGAGAGAGTTTGCAAGAGAAATGAACAATGAACCCCTACATATATTTTTTTTAAAATAAAGCCACAAAACAAAACAAAAAAAAATCATAAATAAAAAATTTTCAAGTGAAATGAACAATAAGAATCACTATAGAAACACAGAATTCAAATACCTGAAGCAAACAATGAATCACTAATTCTTGGACATGAACTCCCTAAATATAAAACACTGAAATGATTAGAGGTTTAAATTTCTCAAGTCTATCACTATGTGCCTTGTCACGTAAAACAGAAGAGAGGCAAACGGTTATAAGTGAGAGAGGCAAATGCAAAATTGGAGCAAACCATTGTCCATTAATACGTGTGTTGCTTGTAGTGGCACCACATGTTCTACATTACTTTGAAGCAGAAAACATTTTTCAACAACATCATCTGGCAACACTTTGTTCCTGTCGAGTGGGCAAGTAGCAAAATATTGCTCCTGCAAGAACCACCTATCCAAGCAATCCTTGTTAAATGTTTTCAGTTCTAGTTCCTCAACTTGACGTCCCCTGCTTGAAATTCGACACAACCCTCAGCAATTCAAATAAGGCATGTATTTGACATATTGCTAAGATGCATTGGCTCTGTTCAAAGGGTGTGTTCTTTGTTGTGTACGTAGCATTTTTCTTGTAGGTATCTTCAAGTTACTGAATTAGAAAAATGAAGAATTGGAAAATTGAAGAAAGAGAAAACTACCCCTTAAAATGCCTTAAAAATTAACTGTAACTGAACATACTGTCTGATTAAACAAAAAAAAAAGTCACAAAAAGAAGACAAGTTTCTAGCAAAATGAAGCAGAGTATCCAATTGACATAACATGAACTTTGGAGCCACCTCACATGAAAGATCCCCCGTCATTTTGAAGATCATAGGAACACTTACATTATGATGCCATTTCTTTAGAATGTAAAGGTATTGGTACTATATATCAAAAATGTGAAGTTATTGGTGCTATCAGTAGCCCAACACCAGCAAATTCACAACATTCACTGCATAACCGCTCACCTCCTTCATCCTCTAATAAGCCACTTGCTCCAAGTCAGAGTTCAAGCTCAAATCAATCCAAACCAAATGGCTTCAAAAGATTCAAAACAATAGCAACAATGGTTGGTTTGGCAACCTTTGCAAGAGTGATACTTCCAATGTCTTCCACCTGTAGCCAGCAGGTTCAACATTTTCATGCCTTCTCTAATATAAATTGAAAATTCATGCTTTGTACTTACTCTCAATATGTCCTATATACTTTTTCAAATCTGATAACATGTTTCATGTTAAGCTCTAAAAGGATATTATGAACATAACCCTGCTAGCCCTCCACTGTGATATCCTTTGCTTGAGTAGTCATATTCTATTATTTCTATGTTGCATTATGAAAACATATTAACCGTTGATGGTAGATGAAATGAAAACACTATTATAGGTGAACTAAATATTCAGAAATAACCAAGATCTCATCAAAGAAGCATTTGCAGTGTGCTAAATATACTTCCCTCCACTTCTTCTCAGTAATGACCTGCATTTTAACATCCTTATGGTTATGGGAGCCACTAAAAAATTATGCCAGAAATTATTCTCATAATTTTTAATTAATTTGGAGCGTGCTAAGCAGATTATATGGAAAAGGCCTACCTTCTTATAAAATAGTGTAATGAAACAGGTAAGGCAATAGTAATAACCAATAATAATATATCATCCTATAAAGAAGCTGGTGATAATGATAAGAAGCTGCCTGGAAGAGGTAGCCAACAATAAAGGAATTTTGTTTTGAGGGAAAAGCGAAACATTACCAAATTCCCGTTTTGCATGATACCTTGACTGGCTTGTTAGTATTTGTTATTACAGTTGCACTGTTGCACGTTTTAACACTGCTTGTGCTAGTAAGGATTCTTCCTGCGCAGCATTAGAGATGATAACATGTTCAGAGGCATGGAAATGCAATAAATATAAAAATAATTATCACCAACTATATCATACACATTGATGAGTGTGATTTCACCTCATCTTTGTCTATCATTTTGCATGCATTTTCATGTAGTTTAGGGACATTTAATTGGATTTTTGGTTATTTTTACCTTGGAACGGGTAAGGTGGTTTTCGTGGTGTTGTTTTGCAGAAATCAAGGGTAAAATTCTCAGGATCAACCATGATGAAGCTCGGATGAAGAAGGTGCTTGAAAAGTGAAGAAAATGAACCAAACAGAGCCCATCACGGCCTAGCCGTGATGCCCATCACGGCCATGATCGAGCAAAACTGAAAAGGAAGAAAAGCTGAAGTCAGAACCGGTCACGGCCTAGCCATGATGACCATCACGGCCGTGACCTTTCACCCCCACAAGTCAGAATCTGTCACGGCCTAGCCGTGATTCCTATCAGAATATCTGTCACTTGAAGTTTCGTGACGCGAAAGTCCGCTCGCCTCGCGAGAATCTGAAATTTATAGAAGTGCCAGAGGCAGAAGCCGTCACGGCCTAGTCGTGATGGCCATCACGGCCGTGACACGCATTACTTGGACCTGAAGCAACTGAATTGGATCAGAATTTGAGTTAGATTGGGATTCAAACTTCCCAAATCTATAAATAAGGACCCAGGCAGAGGCAGAAGGGGACACTTGGCTGCTACCACTTAGGCTTTAATCTAGGATCTCTCTTCTCCTTCGTCTTCTTCTCTAATTTCTGTTTTCATGTTGTTTGTAATCAAGCTTGTCGTCACCATGACAAGGCTTGAGTAGTAGCTTAGTTTCTAGGGATTGGGCCCATGCCCGAGATCTGATTTATGTTGTTAATTTGATGTAATATCTTTGTTAATTTCGATTTTGTTTTAGATCTGATTTCTAGTGTTTGAATCACTCGTAAATTCGGTGGCAACTTGTTTGCGTGTCATAGGCATTCTAAGGAGGAACCTAGCGGTGAACTTAGGTGTCGGATCTATAGAGTCAAACTTAGGACTGAAATCACGAGAGTTAGAAGCCGTCCTTCGAGGATCAACGAGTTGTCACGAAACGCAAAGGGTCCAATCTGAATTCGACTACCACGAGAGTAGGGGTTGGTTCAATTGGGCACGGTTTTTGTAACCCGAGAGGGAGCTTAAACTATTAGAGGATAAACTCGCCTTCAAGGCAATTTCGATAAAAACCACAAATAGATTTGTTTTCTGTTTTATTTATCTCTTAATTCAAATTCAAAACCTTTTCAAAATACAAATCCTTTTTATACAGTCCAGATTTACCAAATTGAAAATTAGTTGTGATTCGAGATCACGGTCTCTGTGGGATCGATATCTTTTATTACTTGGCGACAATCCGGTACACTCGCCGGAATCGCACGTGCGTTCGCACGCCTACCACATATCTAGGAAAATAAAACAATTTTATATTGAAGAAATGTAAATATAAACATGTTGCACACTTTTTACAGTTGATTCATATATGCTTAGTTCACCACCATTTTGTAATAAATCCAAGAATTTTATCTGCATTACCCCATTCAGAACATATCTCAAATATTGACATGCGAAAGGATTTTTTGTGATGCACAGGATGAAATTGACATTTTATTCAATCCAACATAAAGGGTAGGGTGAAAATGGCTTGGCAATGTAAGAAAGGAAAAAGGAAAGTCAGGAGCAGACTCACAACAAAATATCAAATAATTGAATGTTAACTTTAACAATTATTAAAAACTAAATTCAAATAGAAAAGAGACACAACAAAATTACCTTAATGGGGGCCAATTTTACTCCACATGGAAGGAACTATGCTAAGAATTGTTTTATCATTAGACACCCTCCTAACCCAACGATATCTGTCAAAACTATAATATGAATAGACCTTTATTCTCAACATTGATTAACAATGTCTTCTTAACCAACCCATCAAAGACAAGTGGGTAATTGCCAGCACAAACACGCACACACTAATCCAGTAGCAAAAAAAAACCAGTCAGTAAAAATTGTTCACTTCACCTTAAGAGTGAGAAATTCAACTAAGAAAATAAAACAATCACATAATTTTATAACATAAATTAAACCTTTTGAACTTCACACACACATAGCTCTTGTTTAGAAGAAGGTGGGCATCACATCACAATCAAAGAGAATGAGAATGGCCAACATTCAGCTTGATCTTTGTATCTATCTATATATAAGACCTAAAGAAAGAAAATTTGTATAAAAAAATGCAAATAATTAATAGAATAATAACTTGTATTCTCATTTGATTCGAATGGAACCAATTTTCTCGTGAAGTGATAGTAACAAAATGGTAAAAACTGGAGTTGTGGTAGTAAAGGCATGAACTAGCAATAAATTCAAGGAGGCAAATGACTAAAGTCCAATGAATGTAATCACACGGTTAGAGTAGTGTCGGAATAGAAGCCATATTCAACTTCACAAATTCTCAGTCCATTATACAAATAAATAACATACAAACTCATAGCCAAGCATATCTGCTTTTAGATTTTCTAGACTTTAGAACAATGACAATCATAAAACAAAGAACTTACTTAAGGATTAACACTGCATATTGTACTCTATGCTTCCTTTTCTAGACTCTTGACAAAATAGAAACAAAAGAAAAGTACAAATCAAAAATATCATTTGGTGCACAAAACATGCATGCCTTAAGTTTATAAGGATATATATCTTCATACATGTTGATAGAGAGATTCGATGCCCTCTTTTGTATTTGTGTTGGCTAAGTTCTGAAATCCCACAAAAAAATCTAAAAAACACATAATCAAGACTACAAATAAAGAACTTGATAGGTTTATCTTTAGCCAATCACATTGTTTATGTTGTTTTCAGCTTTATGCGTAGCTTTTGAATCATATGCTTCCTTGCCCTCATGTTTCGAATATTATACAGCCCCCTCCCTATTTTGGCTTTTTTTTATCAAACTTTTAGAAATTAAGAATGTGAAAAAAATTGAGAAAGAGAAGGAACATGTAAGAGAGAGAAAATTGATTTAGAAACTGGAAATGTCATTAACTGAGTGAAACACATAAGGTCTTGGAAAATTATACACGAGTCTCGGACAGTCTAGAAGCTAAACTACTATACCTAGTTTAACTTAACATAACAGAAGCCTAGCTTATAAAAAAACACATAACAGAAGCCTAACTGACTTGACATGTTAGCACCATCTACTCTAACATGTAAGAAGAAATGACTAATGAAAAAAGGCATTTACATAGAGAAGTGTCTCTCTCTCAAATGAATAGATATTTATCACTCCTATTGAAGAATATAGAGGAATCTGTTCAGCCATGATGATTCAAGAAGCTGCACAATGAGTAGTATAAGAAAACAGAAAGTTTGGTCATTTAACTAAGACATTAAAGAGAGAAAAAAATTAAAAACAACAAATTAAGAGGCCAAACTTAATGACTTACAGTTGGATTTAATAATTCAAGTATTTGAATAACTTATCCCAGAGTTCAAGACATAACAAATGTGCATATGCCATTCGAGTCTCCAACAAAGCATTTAAATACACCTAGACATCAATGCTTCTCAATCAATCAATCTGAATAGTATAAAGCAAAATTACTATGTATGATGATGACATTTATCAAGATATTCAAATAACTTATCCCAATAGGCAATAAGCATTGCAAACAGAAGTTGTCTTCATAACATGAAATGCTTGCAAATTCAAGAGGGCCCATAAGACAACTACTTCAAGAATCCCAGAGCTGCAAAACCTCCCACTGCAACAGCCTCGGTCCTACTCGTGTGTTGATACCACCCTTCTCCTGAACCTGATCCTGATCCAATCAAAACAGATTATTGGCTTTTATTAAACTCTTAACACAACCACAACCAAAGGTGCAATCGTGCACATAAATCTTTACAAAAAGAGACCCACCTACCCAGATCTCACGAAACCCATCCCCAACCCCATTTCTCAAATTCCATAATTGCATTTGGCACAACATTTAAAATCAATGAGACAAAGAAATTATACCAGTCCTACACAAACTCATATCATATACTATAGTATATTACATTGCACTTTTTCCCACCAGAAAATAAATAATTAAAATCGTTTCCAAAATTCATTTTACATAATTGTCATATAGGCAGAATCACTTAATAGAGAGGATTCGATCCTCTCCAACCTATCAAATTGGTCAATTAGGCTATTATTTAAAAGGAACACAAAATTTAGACATTTAAAAGTGAAGACTTTTGTTTAGAAAATTCTTTAAACACAAAAAATACTCACAAAAGGTGAGAGACACTATCAGTGTTTATGCAGTTGTGGGCATGTTGTTTTCTTGCTTTTTCTCTCTCTTCTCTGCCACACATCACAGCCAAAAGTCCCAACATTGCAGCAGCTTCCCCACTGCTCCACCTTCAACATGCAGTGCAGACAAGCAAAGGGGCACACAAAAATAAAATTACAAAAAAGAGAGAAAGAAGAAAAACACAAAAAATCCATTTTTATAATGCTTACCCAAAAACACATTCACTCATTCATTTACTCTCGTTCAATCTCTCCACAAGAGAAAGTAAAAGAAGAGAAATTAACAGGGATTGAAATGGAAAACAAAAAAGATGAAGGAAAGGTCCTTTTACCCAGAAGCAGTTTTACACAGAACACCCTTTCACTCAATCTGTTGGTCGTTGCTATTGTTTTGGAGAGGGAAGCTCTCTGAACCCTCCTCAACCATTGGCTGCGCGGCGGGTGTGGTCTCCTCCTGGTAGGGTTTGATGGAAATGAAGAGCAAGAAGTGATTATCGAAGCATTCTGGTGAGACGAGATTGAGAGAGAATGCAAAATGTGGGTAGAGAAAAAGTTGAGAAGACAATAGAGAAAAGAGCAAGAAAGTGGCAAAAAGGTTGGAGGTGAGTTTTATGTCTATATCTATACACTTATTAAGGCTCAACCCAAAAGATGAACGACTCGTTTGGTGATGAGGATAAGAGAGATAAGATAGGATAAGTTATCATATTCTGTTTGAAACGATTATTTGGTGAGTCAATACGATAGGATAAGGCAATCCTGTCATTTATCATATCCTGTCAATCTAGTTAAAATTCTATCTTAGGGGAGGGCTGGGTTAGAACTCAACAGGTTAGAATAAGGTGATTTTTTTTTCCGGTAACAAGTAGTATATGATAATTTAAAGTATAATATAATATAAAAATATATATTATATAATATAAAAAATAATTAAAGTATAATATAATATAAATATATATAATATATAATATATAATATAAAAAATAATTAAAATATAATAAAATAATAATTTAAAGTATAACAAAATTTAACATGATTACCAAAAAAGGTATAATAAAATATAAAATATTTAAAATAATAAAAATAATAATAATTAATTTTAAAATTTATTTTTATTTTATCACAATGCTAATTTTGTTATTTTATATTATTTCTAAAAACTGTAAAATATAAAAAATTATTCTAACAATTTAAATATATGTAAAATAAAAACAAAAAATGAATATTTTAAAATATAAAAAATTAATTTTAGTTAGACAATATTTAAAAAATTTAAAACATTATATGTAATTTTATCACAAGGATAATTTTGTCTTTTTATATAAATTGAAATAATGAAAATTATAAATAAAAAAACTAAATCTAATAAAAGATGAAAACATTTAGAATAAAAACGAAAAATTTTAAAATTCATACTTAAATTATAATGCTGTCCAGTTGGTTATCTGGTGGACACCAAACGTCGGATAGGATAACAGCTTATCCTGCTCATATCCCAACCTACTCCTATCATGTTCTCTTATCATATCCGCCCTTATCCTATCATGACCACCAAACGAGCCCTAAGTGTCGATCTCACGTTTTTTTTTGGAATATTTTATTTACATTTTTTTATGTCTTTCGTTGTCAAATAGGTTGGTCGTTTTATTAAAATTCATAAAAAATTAATAATATTTATATTATTAATAAAAAATATAATTAATAAAAATAATCATATTATTAATATAAATATATTATTAATAAAAATTAGTAAACATTCTTTAAAAAAATTAATAAATAATTAGTACATTTGGGATAATTATATGATTAGGTATTAATAAAAAATAAAAAAACTTACCAAAAAAAATAAATAAAACCCACTAACGGGAACTAAATTTTCTGGAAGTGTGAAAAATTTAACACTTGCGGAAAACCCATAATTTAAATTAATAAAAAATTAATTATATTTATATTATTAATAAATAATATGATTAATAAAAATTAATTATATTATTAATAAGAAATTAACAATGCTCCCGCCAGAGATTAGTCCCCGTCTCAGGTTGGTGGTGTGATACTCCTCAAAGTAGATCGAAAATAAATATTATCAATAAATAATTATTTATTTTGTGTTGGTTCTATTTTTTTTATAAAAATTAATATAAAATTAATAATATTGATATTATTAATAATTATAGGTATTAATAAAAATAAAACTTAATAAAAAAATAAGTACTACGAAAATTGTATTTTTCGCAAGTGAGCAAAATTTTACACTTGCGGAAAAGCAGTTTCCGTAAAAGTGTATATTATTAATATCATAACTTCAAAAGTAGTCTGGTCAACTTATGGCTCTTACAAGCAGTAGATGTGACATGATGTGGGCCACGACATTTTTTATTAGAAAAAAAGTACATGGTGATCTCACATAGGTGCTGTGTTATGTTTCGTCCAATTTTTCCTAGAAGCAACAATTTTACTTTCATCTTTCTCTCTCTCCTCTCTCCTCTCGTCCCTATTTCAAATTTTCTTCTCCGTCTTGCCATGGATTTTCCTCTCCCTTTCTCTTCAATATTCTGCTTCTCTTCCCTCATTCGTTTAGCTTATTCGTTCTTTTGATAGGTTGAAAAATACCTGTCGTTTCCTTTCTTCGCAGACCAGCTCCTTTCATTGTTTCGTCATTTCCTCTCTCTATCAATCATCATTTCTTCGCGTACCCAGTCTCTGGTGGTCATGTCAACAGCGTCCACGGTGGTGGGTCTGGAACCGGTTGCTCATGAAAGCGCAGCGGTGGCTTCGAGAAAATATGCCGATGCTCCATCGTGGTGATTCCAAGAACAAACGGTTCTCTGCAATATTTCTTTGCAAGATGAATCAGAGAACAAGGGTTTAAGCACTTTGCATCACTCCCTCTCTGGTATGATTCTTCAATCCTAGGCTCCTCATTAGATTAGGGTTTTCTATTAGTCTTTTCCTTACTTTTGTATTTCTCAATTGAATATACACATTTGTAGGCAGAAGTTGACATATTTAATGAATAGAATATAGTTCTCTATTCTCTAGATATTTTCGAAAATCGATCAGTCTCAACTTTCAGGGTCATTATTTCACATCATAGGTTCCTGATGTATACGGAGTTTTCCAATTCAAAGTTAGTACCAAAAACTTGGATATACAAGCTTATCTTTATCAAAGCAGGTAAGTGGTGATCCTCTAATATTTTATTTCAATATTTTTAAGAGTCATATTCTACCCTAATCCCCTTTCCTTGCAGAAATTCAAACCCACTCTCTGCATCATTAGATTTACCTTTCTATATGAGCATGATCACATCAAAATTTCTCATATATTCTAAAAAGTACTCTCTCATTTAGATAACGTTTGGCCTGTTGCGTGGAAGCTTGGTGGGAAGTCCATGAAACCAGACCCCTAAACTTAGCAAAGAGTACTTTGCAGCGGTGTAGAGGGATCTTAGTTAAGAAGAGCTATTGCTAATCTGATCAATCGGTGGGTTGTCATGAGATATATTTATGTTTATTTTTTTGTAATATGAATCCTTCTAAGCATGGTTAAAAATGCATGTTGGTGTATCTAGATTTTGGAGTGAATTATGTATTAATTTTATATCTCTTGATTATTGTATCTGGATGACATGCTTGTGTATGAATATTGTCTTAAATCCATAATGGAGCTCTAAGCGGTTGGAGTTGAATGACATTATCGAGCAAGTAGCTCTTGACTGATTATAGTTTTACTTTCACTTTTGAGAATGTTTACAGGTAATTGTGGCTATGGTGAGCTAGACTTTATGAAGCAATAATGGAAAAAAAAACCTTCATAGTGGAATATGATTGGTCTTGTCTATACATGATTCAGACTCAGTAATTAACTATTCATGTCATATGTAAATTCAGTGTAGCCACTGGTTTTTTTAGGGGTAATATTTTCGAACAACATAATATTAAATCAATATTGAATGAAATATGAAACAAATGTTAAAAAAAATAGTTAAATATATATAATGATTTTAAAATGAAATTTGTATATTAACACACACAAGCGCGCGCGCGCATATATATATATATATATATATATATATATATATATATATATATATGTATATGGATTTAATTGGTATACACTGACAGTAAAGTTTTTTACACTGTCAACCAATCAGAAATTAACACATCATTACAAATTTTTGATTCTTATCTTAATCACCTTAAAAGTCACTAGTTTCATGATTTCTGACTGGTTGTCTGTGTAAAAAAATCTTTACACTCACAGTGTATAGAAATTAATGAGAGTATTTTTTTTATCTATTATTTTAGAACGTGAGTTTTATGACTTCTTTTTTTAAAAAAAAGGTACATTTATTTTTTTTATTACTTTTTCCCCAATTTTATGGGTATTTATATTAAATAAATGATAAAAAAATAGTAATAGACTAATAGAGTATTATTATTTAGATTATTTGAATAGAAGGTAAGTTTTTTTTTGAAGGGAAATAGAAGGTAAGTTAATTAATTACAAATATAAATGTATATAATCAAGACTTTAATGATTTTTTTAAATTTATAAATAGTTTACCTTTAATAACAAATATATTGAAATGAATGGCATATTTTTTATTCACTGTTTTATATGGGTGATCTGCACCTGTACTTAGACTACATATTAAAACCAAAAATACATAACAAAATAAAAAAAATATTAATTATTAATAAATGGGAAAGGAAAATAGAAAAGAGTTAGGTAGAGAAGTGTTTGGTGGGTCGGGCCGGGTGGAAGAGGCTCTTGAGAGTTGAGAGGGGGCAAATACCCTAAAGCTACACCCACCCCGATCGCTCTCTCTCTGATCTCTCTCTTATAAATATATATGTTATAAGCCTTCTCTCTCTTCTACTTCGTATTCTCCGCACCCATCACACCTTCAACTTCATCACTCTCTGTAAGCCCTTCTTCAATTCTCCCTCTTTACCTATGTTTATATGGATGTTTACATCTTCAATTTATTTATTTATTTCAGCTACTTATTTACATGACTCTTCATCTAATATTTGTCTTTTCTTTTACCAACTTCATATAAAAAAAATTTGGGTATTATTCGTTGTAAACAAATAATATATAAAATTTTTTGGGTATTATTCAAATAGCCACTAGCTTGCTTCTTCTCATACTGCTCCATAAATCAATAGCCTTTTTTTTACAACTGGAATGGAATTGGTTTGGTTCCCATTCTTCGTAAATTTTTAGATAGGGCATAAATTCATGCAACATCATTCTATGACGTTAGTTTGCAATTTGCTTCCGGATTCGACTCTTTTATTTGCCTACCTACTTGCCTTTAATTTAGTTGTGATTTTTTGTATGATCCCATTCTTTGATTTGCAGATTAGCGAAGGTTTTCGCATCAATTCGAGTTTGAGGACACAAGAACGCAATGGGAGATAATAGGAAGGGTTCCATCTCGCACCGCAGGCCCAACTGGGTAACCTCTTTTGATCAACCAATTCTAATTTTGATGATTCCCTTATATCCATTCCATTGTAACTAACATCATTGATTCGCTCTTCTTTGACTTGGGTTCTGTTAGATCGTTAGGACAATTTTGTATCTTCTATTTAGTTTGTTTTTTTTTGATGTATGCTTTTGGCTGCTGCTCCTTTTTTTTTTCTTCCCACTTCCAGCCATCTCTCACCCCTTGCTTTCTTCTTTGTAAAGAAAAAAACAAAACAACAAGATAAGCAAACTGGAGAGAGCACTCACGATATGAGGAGGAGTATTCCCCTCTCAATATATATTGATATTATCAAGCTGGAATCTGGGATAGATGATATAAACCAGAACAATGTATTGCATCATGCTGAGAAGAATCTTTTTGATTGTATCTCTGCGGTGGAAGATCTCCCCCCTATATTGAAAGAGATGTTCGCCAAGAGCGAAGAAGATGTTTCTAAAATGCAAATAGGAAATAGCACACACAAAGAGCACAAGCAAGCAGAGGTAAGTTTTAAGTTTTTGTGGAAATTCTGACAAGTTATTTTAGCAATGCCATATTCCTATTAGTTTTTTATTCAGGTTTCGTAATTTTATCTTCTTTGTGCATATTTGAATTCTTTACTTTGTTTTTTTTGTTTTTCACATCCATTGTGGTTCCTCCACCCATCAAACATGTTCTATCTTGATGGGTGGAATCAAGTACTTAGTTGGTTAGTGTTTTGTCTTGAAACTTGTGATATCTCTAGTGTTTGTAGTAGTTTTACTCAGACTTTTGCACCAAAAAAAAAAAACTTCAGCTTAGCTGCCAATGTAGTTTGGTAAAATGACAATTTATTGACGATGATGAGTATGAATGCTGGATGAGGATTCTAAACTGGTTGTTATTGTTTTAGCCTTCGAATCATCCCTCCTTTGAGAGCATTTTAGTGGACATGATTTCTTGAGTCTTGCATAGGATCTTTTCGTATAGTGTACTGATTGTGCTAACCAAGTCTCTAAATCAGCAGTCGATTGACTTGGGCAAGATGGAGGCATTGATCATTGATGACGGCCCAGCTGAAGTTGGAACGCTTGAAGAGAAGAAGGAAGGGTCCTAGGCTGAGATCAAGGACATCAAGGACATCTCCTTTATCGATGCACTTTAGCACAATTAGCCCCCACAATAGATCTTTCCTTATTTCATTCTCTCTTTTATATGTCCCAAGTGTGGGACTTTTTAAGATGATGCCTTGGGTCCAGCATAGGGTCTGATTATAATTTATAAACATTTTCATTTGGTATTAATTGTTATGGGGTCCGTTTTCTTGAATCGGTTGATGAAGCTTTTAAACCTTGGTTTTAGTCTATTTTCTTTGGGTTATGGTTATGTTATAATCGATACTTATTCTCTGAATATGATCTCGGTTAATAGATAAAACCTTTTGGAATCACACCACCGTGTCGTTCATGCTTATTTCTTTTGCCATTGTTTAAATCAACTTTTTTAAAATATATATTTTTGCTCCTTGGCCTAAGCCAATCTTATTGGTTTCGGTTAGCCCTTATCATTATTGTCAAGGAAAATATGTTCTTCATAGAGAATTGGAGCATCAAACAATGGTATGGACACTTTAGTAGAATCTAAAACTTACGTATTATTCCAAGTTATGGTGTTTGATGGTACCTCTTTAAATGAAATAGTTGATTATTATAATTTCCTATATGTTTGTTTTGATGCTTATAGTTCTTTTATTCTCCCATATCTACCATTTGTCTGTCGTTCTTTTTGTGCTGTTTCAACTTTCAATTTTTTATTAACATGATTCGTGATAGAACATTATGGCACCGTATGATCCATGTAGCCGACCCCACCTTGAGGGATAAGGCTTGGTTGTTGTTGTTGTAGTCATGAATTTAGGATTTGTCTTATAGATATTCCATGTTTAAAATATATTTGTTCAAGTTAGATCTCTGTTATTGTCATAAAAGCTTTATGCACATATTTGTCTTGCACTATGAATTCACTTTTGGTGATTCAAATTGGCTATGGTGATTTCTTTATTTTTTTTTTATGGAGTTGTTTCTATGCTATTTTTGTGATGCTCATACCTACTCAAAGAAGCAAAGTCCTTCTTTAGAAAACACAAGATAAGATAAAGCTTAATTCTATTGTCATGGTAATCAAATATCCTTCACTGTTTGCTTTAAAGTTTTAACACATAAAAGGTGGTGTCTCAAATTTTAAGTTTGAGTATATAGTACTATAATTCAAAGTACATTCATTGAGCTAATTTTATTATTTTCTGCACTATGAATGTTTGGTTTGTGTATATCAATGCTGAGAGAGTAGGTAGGACCGTATGACTAACACCATGATCATGAGAAGCAATGTTTATGGAAGTCAAGTGATTGTCTTCTACCCGTGTTTACTTCCATAGGTACTGCACTATTCTTCTACCTACTTTCATTTGGTTATTGTAAATATAAGGTTACTTCCTGGTATTCCTGTTAGGTGAAATCTGACTTAGGTGGAATCCATTGAATTCCTCGTATTACTGTTACTTACATTATGAATATTTTTGCTAAGATAGTGATGTGCTTATATATATAACAATATACAAACTTTGGCTGAATGTAATAAAAACTAATCCAGAAACAAGGAATTATAGCCAAAACGATTGTGGCCATGTTAAAAAATTGCAAGGATATCTGGTCAGAGTCAATATCCCGTGCTTCCATTCAATCGATATGACATTGTCTCAAAATATATACACTACTACACATATTATATTATATTATATATTTAGTAACATTTACAGGGCCACATTTTAATAAATGTTACTTAATGAAATAAAATACTATATTTTACAACATTTTTAAAATAAAATGTTTCTAAACCTATTTTACTTTTTCCCTGCTTCAGAAACATGAAGAGCTTCTCCCCTTTCTTCTCTGTTCGGCGCATCACTTCCCTGTTTCAAAAACGTGAGAGCTTCATCGCACCGATTCATCTCTATGTTCAGCACCGATTCATCTCTCTGTTCAGCACCGATTCATCACAACTTGCTCTAACTGCATTCTTCAGTTTGTTCGTAATCTTTGATTCTCGCTAAATTCAAATCTCAGATTTCGTCACCTCCGTATTCATCTCTTTGTTCGGTAAGTTGCTCTCACTGCGATTGTTAATTGCTTCGTAATCTCAGATTTTATGATTTCTGAATTTGAGCCTCTTCTTCTTCCTTAGGATTTGCACTTTGATTCAATTTCTGAATCGCTCACCAAAGGTTAGTTCTGAATTTTGAACATGAATGTTGTTCTGAATTTGTTTGGAACGTTGTTATGAATTTTTAGTTTCCTCTTTTTTCTGCGTTTTTTTGTATGTAAGAATGCAAAACTCTGATGTTTTTCATTATTGCACTCAAGCTTTTTGAAAGAATGTGTTAGCTTTGTTTTTTTAGGAACAGGTCTTCTACTCTTCTTTAGTGGGTGGAGTGATTGATGTTGGCATCTTATAATCTATTTTTGTTAGATAAACTCTGTTTCTTTTTATTTAATATTCATGTGCCATTATTTGGATATATCATATTAGCATCCTCAGTCTCTATTTTCCATTTCATCTTTCTTATCTTTTCCTTCTCCGTCAAACTTAGGTGAATTAAAAGACAACCTTCTTGTTGCTAAGTTTTTCAAGTCCAGGCTTAAAAGCTCCATGTATATATTGATTTCTGAAGAGGACTTCTATTTTATACCCTATTTGTGCAAAAATTCTTCGAGTTAGTAAATGCTAGATAATCATGTTAATTCCTAAAATTCAGCAAAGATAAAAGAGTGTTCTAGTTTATAGTTTCTAAGATAATTGTATGATGACATCAATTACCATTCCATCAAGGTTGTATTGTATCACTCTCTGCTGATAGGACTTCTTTACATTTGGTAATTAATTGATGTTTAGAGTGTTACAGAACATTAAAGATTTTTAATGAAATAGCTTCACATTTGTGTCTCAAGTACCACTTTCCTTGTCCATGAAAATTGTTTTAAACAACTTTAGAATAATTAATCCTCTTTTGACTTTTTATATTGGAAAAGTATGACAGTGGGGGAAGCAAACAGGTATGCAGAAGATGGAGTGAAGAGGTTCCTGGAAGCTGGAAAAGCTGCCCATGGAAGTTATTCGCTTTGAAAAAGTTTTGAAAAGTGGCTACACTTTCAATTTCTGATGGCTATTGTAATTGTGATATTTATATAATTTGGTACCTGAATTAATTGCATATTTAACAATGGGATAGCTTTGGTATATCAAAACTTAATGCTACTTTTGGTAATTGAAAACTCCAACTGATTGGATAGGCTAATATTTATCAAAAGAAGAGGTAAAATTCCAGTTAATTCATTGTGTGCTTACTAATCTTTTAATCCTTTAGAGTTTTAATTGCATTAATGCTTCTTTTGACTCTTCCCTTACCATGTCTTGCATTCCACCATCTTACTAGGTTTATTTCATCCTGTGGCAGATTTACAATTGTGGAGGAGTATGTTAGATTAATGTGTCTTTATTAGGCCTTGTTAGTAATATGGCAGTTGGTAGCAGTTAAATAATAGAGCAGTTAGTAGCAGTTAAATAATAGAAGCGATTAGTAGCGATTAGAGTTAGTTACTTAGTTTACCTATAAATAAGAGGAGCGATTGATAGAGAGGGTATCGAGTGAATTGAATAGGAATTGGGGCCTTAGGGCATTTGGGGAGGTGCAGACCCTCGAAGTTCTGCTATATTGTACTGTAATCAAGGGATCATCCCTATTTCCTTAGTAATATCTTGTAATCAAATACGGTTTCTATCAATCGGTATCAAAGCACTCGGTTCCGGGAGTGTTTCGAGTTCATAGGCGAAGAATGGAAGCAAGAATCGAGTCTCTTGAGGCTGGTTCAAGAATCGAGAGAACTCTTCGAAAGGAATATCAAAGTAAAATCGAAGACAGTTCACAGAGATACGGGAAATTCTGAATCGGAATCCACAAAATAGTGGTCATCACAATCATCATAATGGTGGAAGCAATACCAGTGACGACGGCGACACGGTGGTTGGAAAGGAGACGAGTCACAGAGGAGACAAATGGAGGAAACTTGAAATTCCATTGTTTTCGGGTGAGGAGGCATGCGGGTGGGTTAGTCGAGTCGAGAAGTGCTTCGATTTGAAGGGAATAACCGACCAAGAAAAGATTCAAACCGCCAAGACAGCCATGGAAGGAGAGGCGTTATGGTGGTTTAAATGGTGGGAGATGTGTGCTCTGAATCCAACATGGGAGGATTTCCGATCCGCCATGATACGGAGGTTTCTGCCTTCACAACAGAGCCAAGAAGAAACGACACAAGCATTGGGGTCAAATAATGAAGAGAAGGAAGATGGTGATGCATCCAACATCCATAAATTCCAGAACTCAGATAGGGTTGCAATAACTAGGAAGGAGGAGGATCTCCAGGAAGAGTTCAATATAGGGAGAAGGCAAGGGAAACCACCGCAGTTCCAACAAATTCTTGATAACGAAAAGAAGATGGGGATCGAGAACAAGTGGGCAACGGCACTGCAACCTCAATCTTGGTCAGTTATGGGTGGCGGAATGAGAGAGGAGATAGAGAACGATCAGGGCCCAAAGGCGGAACAAGGGCAGAAACACCTCACAAGGACCGGACATAAGTGTGTTTTGGAGGAAGAGGTCAAACCCAGGCCACATCCGGAACCGCCAGATCGGAATCCTCCTACGGTGGTCGACGGTGCTAGATCGACAGCGCAGGGAAAATCGGTCACGGTCGCAAGGCAGAGCCCATTTAATAGCGGCGTCCATCAGAAGAGAGAAGCGGCCGATGAGGATAAACAACCAGTCAGGCCGCCGCCATCGCCGGATAAGTCGGGCTGTGATCGTCGTGCGGTGGGGGTCGAAGAGAGGGGTGGCAGCGCAAATGGAACACCAAAGGGGATTAGGGCAAAATCAGTTTCTCTAAACTTGGGTCACGGGTTTGTCTTAATGGATGAAGCTCAGAGTAGTGAGGGACAAAAATGGGGCTTAATGGACCCTTTTGTATTGTTCCCAGCAAGTCAGGTTGCTATTATCCACATGAAGAATCAACAGTTCGAAGGAACCCTTGAGGTTGAGGATGGTCTTAACGCACAGAGGGAGGCAAGGGGGGTTGGAGCAACACTGAAGTTTCTGAAATTGGGTCTGGGTTTTGAAGTATTGGGCCAGGCCCAATGTAGCGAGGACAAAGAATGGGGAGGGAACGTTGGCAACGATGGGTTCTGGATCCAAAGAGAATATGAGACTCCTAAAATGAGGATTAACCTCACTGATGTAACCAGGAAGGAAACCTGGTCATGGCTCAGGTTGGTTGCCAACACCCAAATCATTATTGAGAGTTGCATGGACGAGTACCCAACAGAAGCAACCATGGGGGACTGGAACTGTGCACTGTGGGTGTTTGACAAAATGATCGTGGGGGAGATCAGACCCAGGATAATGGGATTCACATGTTCTTTTACCTTATGGATTTGCGCAGATTTATGGGACCCGGATGGACAGCTTCATACGACAAATGTACCAGGATCATCGTGCTTCAAGTAGTGGGACCCCGGAAAATTATTCCTTAGAGACTTGCCCTTCACCTTGGGGACAAGGTGAATGTTTAGGGGGGAGTATTGTTAGATTAATGTGTCTTTATTAGGCCTTGTTAGTAATATGGCAGTTGGTAGCAGTTAAATAATAGAGCAGTTAGTAGCAGTTAGTAGCAGTTAGAGTTAGTTACTTAGTTTACCTATAAATAAGAGGAGAGATTGATAGAGAGGGTATCGAGTGAATTGAATAGGAATTGGGGCCTTAGGGCATTTGGGGAGGTGCAGACCCTCGAAGTTCTGCTATATTGCACTGTAATCAAGGGATCATCCCTATTTCCTTAGTAATATCTTGTAATCAAATACCGGTTTCTATCAGAGTATTCAGCGAAGACTACAACATTGCATGATGATTTGGATGATGTGGACCAAGGAGAGGATCAAAATACACACCATCTTGTTTGGGCCCAGTTTGACAAGGTTACAACCTCCCTCCACTTTCTTAATTAGATGTCGAGTGCTATATATAATTAATGATTCGGAATTGGAGAATCATTTTGTTCTAATGAAGTTGTCTTACTACAATGCATTTAGGTCACACGTAGCAAAAGCAGGTGGAAATGGACATTAAAGGATGGCATTATGCGCATAAATAATAAGGACATTCTCTTCAGAAAGGTTTGTTAGGCTTGCAGGAGAATAAATAATGATATTTTCTCATCCTTTCTGTTCAGTTTATCAAATTGTCTTAATGGATGATACTATACATTTCTGCAGGCGACAGGAGAATTTGACTTCTACTTTTGTCAGGGGCAGGTGGTGGCTGGGGTATTTTTGTGATTTTCTATTGTTTTTGTTTTTCTGTTTTTTGGATGGTTGAGTAACTGATAAAGAGAAATTGATGGAAAATGGTGAGATTTAGGATGGAGATCCAGGAACAGAGTAAATCACATTGTATTGTATGGAGGAGCTTATGTCTTCGACTCTTTCACTCCTTCGCTTGGGCACTCAACTTCTTTCCTCTTTAATTTTGTAATCGGTATGATTTGGTCTACTCTGTTTTTGTTTGGGTTCCATATTGGTTTACTCTTTCTCGATCTGTGTCTCATAAGATGTTTACTCTGTTTTTGTTTAGGGTTCCATATTGGCTACTCTACTCTTCGCATCCTGCTAGCCTTTACCAGGTAATCTCCCTAATTACTTTGGTTAATGATTGATTTCTTCGTTGTCTGCAAAGTGTTTTTCTTTTCGTTTGTATATTAATGTTGGCAATGTGAATTCTCTATTTTAGTTTGGAACTTTTCTGATGTAATCATTGGGTATCAACTTTTGTGTATCTCGACCTATATGAATGTTAGGTTTTGTGTTCTGATGAATATAAATTGGGGAAAAGTGGATTTGGCCCTATTTATGAGTGCTTTTTGTGGGGTTTTGTTTTTTGATGAATATAAATTGGGTTTTCTTTATGTATGCTTATTTTTTTTATGCAAGTGCAGGTGATTTTGTTGTGAAGGAGATGCATTTGTTGGAGGATTTACACAATTAGCTTACGAGGGAAAGAAGCAAAAGCAAAGAAAGCAAACAAAAACCACCTAAAAGCAATCCCCCTCTTTCTCCGTGTCTCTGATCTTAATCATTTTAAAAGAGCCAAAAGCATACAAAACAGCAACAATATAATTGTGTTTTTTTTCCTGTGATTGTGGGTGAGTGGGTAATGTTAGTTTATTTGATTCTTTATGTAGATGATATGTTGTTATATAAATCTTTTGGGTATGTTTGGTTTATACTTAAGGGTATCTTCTTATCTTTCTTCTTTTAATTATTTTTTTTATGAAAAGGAGGCAAACAGTCAAGAGGATGGTACACAAGTGATCCTGACTGAGAACAAGGACGTAGGAACAGGCCAGAATCACACTCAACATCCAGTAATCATTTCGGTTTCAATAGGGGTGACAAAATTATTCTCTGGTTCTATGAATGAACAATAAGTAAGCTATTATTATGAGTTGTTGTGGTCCTTGATTACTGAGTCATCCATTTATTTTGATGTACGACAATGAGTTTGAAGGTGTATCAGTTTTATCATACCATTTTACTTATGAGTGCATTCTGTTTGATAAAAGGTATATGTGAGATTGATTAACACATGAGATGCTTGACTAACTAACTGTCACTTTGCTCAATGAATGATGAGTCACTGACCCTTCCTATTAAATGAATGGTGAAGAAGTTAGTCAATAGTTCTCTTGATTCCTCATTGCATTTTAATTATAAATCTGTTGTGTCATATGAACCATGTGGTAATATACTTTGCAAAGTGTAGTTGGTAAAACTCCCAATGGATCCTATTCCTTGATGTTCTATTTTGGATGCTATTATAACCATTATTGGTTCTTTATTCTTTGTTGATCTATATGTCTAGCATTGGTTCCATGCATAGTTCGTTGCTTGGTTTGGATTTGTAAAGTGCAAATAATTCCTTGTAGTGAAGGATTGTGATTAATATAATTTCGTTATTTCGTTATGTTTGATGGCTCACTTTGTGGAGTAGATATGGGGATTGTGTTAGTATTTTGAGCTAGCAAACATCTTGGGATGGCATCTTTTGGATATCCCAATGCTAACCATTGGTTCTGAACTTTCTTCATTAAGAAGGATCATATGAAAATTGGTAGGAAATTTAATTGGAGCCACAACTTTAGCTTCGGAGATGTATATGCGACAGATCCAGAGGGCAATGTAATGTGCCTCCAAGTTGGTGAACCTCTTTTTGGTGCACATGAACCTTGTATGAATACTTTAATTTCTTTGATTTATTTTGATTAAAGGACAAATTATGTTTTCAATACTTGGATATGTGGAGACTTTAAGCTAATGCACTGGATTTTTTTTTCTTTCTAAATGCATGTTTTCTCGTCTCTAAATTCATTTTATGTTTGGATGGGTTCTATAAGAAATGCAGCAAAGTTAAGTTTCTATTTTGATTTAGTTCTCATATGAGACCTGGGCACATAAAACATAACTGAAACTTTAGCTAATTGAAAGAGAACAACATTTTTTTCCCTTGTTCAATTTTATTTCCCGGAAGCTAAACTCTTGATTGGAACTCTCTTTTCAACCAGTTGCTTGTGGCATCCTAACTAGAGTTTGGATTTGGGTTGCCTATTGGAATGATATGGACTACACGTTGCTTATTGGAATGATATGGACTACACTACAGAGATGGCTTAACTTGGCTTGAGATCTTCTTCAATCCCACTCAAAGGTACAACCTTTCATTCTCTCCACTATCATCAATTTTTGGTATAATTGGTTTGTGGTCTCGGGGAGATTTTCGACAATGAGGTTTCAAATGTGACAAGCTATGGAATGCATTGGGTGCCTCCTTACCATGCTGGTCTTTTTATAAAATGATTGGCTGATAAAGGTTCTCCCCAATGGCGAGATGATTACCGAGGTGGACATTATGTGTCTGCCCTCGGAGACAATTAAACTTCTTGGTGTAAATTAATTTAACCACCATTGCATAGCTATTCTTCATTTTCTCTTTTATTGTTTGATGTGTGCTTATATTGCTTCCTGTATGTTCTAAACTTAAAACCGATTCTTTATATGATTGGTGTCTTCCATTTATTGTCACTTTTCCAGCTTTCACTTTTCGATTTTTTAGACTCTTCTAATGATAATTTTCGAAGTGGTGATTGTTATCTTATACATTTATCAAAAAATATAATTTCATGTTTTGTTACTCCTTGCTATGGGTGTTGTTTTCATCCATGATTATTTTAGTTAAACTTATGATTTGAAAGTTTGTTGATTTTTTCTACGAGACAACTTCAGATATGAGTTATGACTGTTGTCTTTTGCAAAGATATTGTTCTATGCCATCAACAAAGTGATGATCGATTTGTAACTACAGGTGGAAGAATAGTGCATGTGTTGTAGGAATCAACTCCAGAGAAATCAACGACTTCTATGTTTGTTAGGCAAATGAGCTGGAGCTGAGTTATTAGGATATTTACCTTAGATTTCTTATTACAGCTCTACATGCCTTGGTGTTAACTATTTGTGCCAAAACTATCTTTGGTAGTACCATGATTTTCATGGATTCAGTTTAATTATTCTAAAGAGAATGCAGTACACTTGTAGCTTTGTGACTGGTTGCTGTTAATGTCCCTTGAAATCTTAAAAATACACAATATTGTAAAATAATCATGCATAATATGCCTGTGCATCGCACGGGTACAAAATCTAGTGTATAAAAAAGGAAACAAATAATCTATTTAATATATGTTTATATTACCAATAAAACCCATTATAATTGGTAGATGGATGAGCTCCTTAAACATAATGACACGGACTAAAATCTTTTTTGTCTTGAAACAAAAACCTTTAGTTAAAGCCAAATCATTTTGAAACCAAATTTCACCAAAAGTTCGCAAGTACTAAATTCCTAAAAAATAGTTTCTTGAAAAATATCGAAACTCTAAATACAGTCTTACCGTTTTTTACTGTATTTCAACTTAAATTCCATATTTTCGAGAAAATGATTGTTTTTCTCAAATCCTTCACTTTCTTAACTTCAAATACTTGTATTGAAGTATTAAAGTGGTAATTTCGAGTTTCACTTCAACAAAATACTAAAATTTGATCGAACGTCGTTAAATTTGAAAATTGCGTGTCATTTTTCAACGATTTTTAAACCAAATGTTCCAAAACTCATTTTGGAGTCTTAGGACACTTATGTATGAAAAATAGTATCTAACTGTCCAAATACTGTTTTCTCCGAATTTAATGTCTTAACTCATTTTACATGTCTAGTTCTTTGAAAATTCTGTTTTTAAGTCCGTTAAAACTTGACTTTTGTTTTCTTAATACTTAAACTCAAATCAAAATAATTTTTGGGATCATTTAAACCACAGAAGACTGTTTTCAATCTCATGAAAATTGTTTTGGAAGAAATTATTTTCTTCTTGGTTTAATTATTTTTTTACAGTCCATAAACCATCATGGAATCGCATGGTTTTGGAAACAAAGTTGTCTTGCCATGTTTTTCATGCTTGCCGCAACCAAGTCCCAACAAACATGAAGATTTTCTCTTCATAACTCAATCTCAAAACATCATACGTATTCATGTATTCAAGCTCTAAATCATGGCAGGATTATTTAGCATATTCAACATATTTTCTTTAAATGATTAAGTAATCATACTAACAATTTTATTTTAACTAACATGCATCAAATAAGCATATACATCAATTAACTTAATCACACCACAATCACAACACAATCTACAAAGTCCTCTTAGTTGATCATATACACACAAAGTCATAACCCTAACATTTAAGGTTTCAAGATCACACAAACATAACAGAAACCACATACATATCTACATTAAGGTAAGATGGTGGTAATCTCCCACATACCTCTTGTAGATCACTCGATAGTAAAGCAAATTGTAACACCCTGTTTTTCGTTTAAATGATTTTATGTATGTTGTTTGGTTGCTTAAGCCTTAGGACTTAGCTTAGAATTGTCGTTGGGGGCTTAGTGGGATTTCTAGGCTTAAAATCTCTTCTTAGGCTTGTGTCTTGTGATTGTCTGGGTCACACGCACGGCCATGCTCAATAGAGAGCACGACCGTGCTCGTTGGGAAAGCGCGTATCGGTGACCCTAAGTTGAGCACGACCTTGCTCAACAGGGAGCACGCCCGTGCTCAAAGGCAGACCGCGCCTCGTAGGCGTTAAGTTTAGAACGCCCATGCTCAACGAGGAGCACGACTGTGCTCGGATCTGATGCCTTTAAATATGGAACAGTAACCGAGGGTTTCTCATAAACCCTATTTTGGCACAAATAGAAACCCTGTTGCGACTAAGAGTGTTCTTTCCCCTTTTCCCTCTAAACTGAGTACGTTCTAGGAGTTTTGGAATCCTTTGGGAAGTCCTTGTTCTTCTATGCCAATCGGTGTTGGTAATGGTTTCTCCCAATTTTGATTTCCTTTCTTCCATTGAGAATTGGGAACTAATGGTTGAACCTTACTCGTATTATCAGGATTATTAGCAATGAAGGGCTTAAGGAGTTTGTTGGAGGAGCAACATTAGAATTTTGCTTAAAATTAATTCCATCAGAAGCATGAATGTCCGAACTAGGGCCAATTTCTGATACAAAATTTCTATCTAATTCAGGAGAAATAGAGACTAGGAGAAGCATTGTAAATTAACTTATACGGTTAAAACTGAATTGTTTTTCTAAATCTTACACCCTTCAAAAGATACCCTTGGCTGAACCCCTGGTATGAAAATACCTTCTACTGTTAATGTTGAGTGATAAAATCAACTTCACGGTAGATGTAAGATGCAACCATTTAACGTCACGAAATATTCAAGATTTTCCTTAACTAAGATAAACTGACAGAATAATGAATCTAAAAATAATGCCTTTCACTTGTTAACTGAAATGTTCAGCTCCAGTTAGCCCAAAAAAATGTTTCTTAAAAAAATCAAACAAACCTCCTTAGCTTCTTCTATCTAATCCACCACTGTACTGTTGTTGCTTTGATGAGAATCTTGACTACTTGACTATCTATATGGTGTAAAAGCAGATACATGTCTGCTTGAAAAGTTTACTTGCAACCAAATTGAAAAGACTCTAGCATGAAGAAGAATGCTATATATATAGCAGAGGCATATGCAATCACACAAAATTTATATATATAGAGAGAATCCATATTCCATGTAGATAGCTTGCAAATTCATAAAGCTTTCCTCTTGGAGAGAAGATGATAAGAGCTACCTCGCATCACAAAGAACTGATAGCTCAAAGGCCTTCTTAAGTGAGTGGTTATTTGATAATGATAGCATTGTTGATAATGATTTGATGTAACATTGTTGATAATGATAGCCACTTGAAAAAACTAAGCAAACTTTAATTAAGTTATTGAGGAGCCCACTACAAAGAAAGTTGTGCAAAAAATTAAAATTAAAAATATCTTATCTGCTCACTTTGTCACTCTATTAAACTAATGTGTGCAGTCAGATCCTTATTCTTTCTGCAGAGCTTGACACTTATCACTTTGGACATTTGCTCTTAAAAGGACACCACAGGAGGACATATTTAACAAACAACGATCCAATCAAAGTTTCTTTGAACTCTTATGTCGTCTCCACTACATTAGCAACTCCAAAATAATTTAATTGGAAGAAACTCCTTGACAATCTGCTAGCATCAAGAATGTCTAGAATATCCATGTTTTCATGTATTGCACTGTGAGTAAGGCTTAGTTTTGAATATAAGTTATATCATGCATCCCATATGTTAAGATCCTCTCAAAATATTGTTTTTTTGGGTTATATCTAAAGAAAGCAAGTGTCACTCGTTCATTCCTTAAGTTTGAGATTAAGTGATAAGTGTCTCTCTTCGAGGCAGAGGGTCTCCTTAAGTAAAAAATGTAGAAAGGAAAAACGAAACTGATGATAGTTTCATTGATACCTTCAAAAGCAGTGCCTCCTCCATCACAAGCTCAGGCCTCATAACACCAATAGAAGCCAGAATGACTCCACTCTTTGCAGTTTAATAAGCAGCCCCATACCTGTCATCATCCCACAATTATATCAAATCATATTGCTGTCAAAACCTATCAATTATTATGGTAGAAATAAAAGACAATGAGAGAGTTTGTAAGAGAAATGAACAATGAACCCCTACATATATTTTTTTTAAAAGAAAGCCACAAAACAAAACAAAAAAATATCATAAATAAAAATTTTGCAAGTGAAATGAACAATAAGAATCACTATAGAAACACAGAATTCAAATACCTGAAGCAAAAAATGGATCACTAATTCTTGGACATGAACTCCCTAAATATAAAACACTGAAATGATTAGAGGTTTAAATTTCTCAAGTCTATCACTATGTGCCTTGTCACGTAAAACAGAAGCAATATCTCATATATTGGCAAACGGTTATAAGTGAGAGGCAAATGCAAAATTGGAGCAAACCATTGTCCATTAATACGTGTGTTGCTTGTAGTGGCACCACATGTTCTACATTACTTTGAAGCAGAAAATACTTTTCAACAACATCATCTGGCAACACTTTGTTCCTGCCGAGTAGGCAAGTAGCAAGATATTGCTCCTGCAAGAACCACCTATCCAAGCAATCCTTGTTAAATGTTTTCATTTCTAGTTCCTCAACTTGACGTCCCTTGCTTGAAATTCGACACAACCCTCAACAATTCTATTGAGACATGTATTTGACATATTGCTAAGATGCATTAGCTCTGTTCAAAGGGTGTGTTCTTTATTGTGTACGTAGCATTTTTCTTGTAGGTATCTTCAAGTTACTGAATTAGAAAAATGAAGAATTAGAAAATTGAAAAAAGAGAAAACTACCCCTTAAAATGCCTTAAAAATTAGTTGTAACTGAACATACTGTCTGATTAAACAAAAAAAAAGTCACAAAAAGAAGACAAGTTTCTAGTAAAATGAAGCAGAGTATCCAATTGACATAACATGAAATTTGGAGCCACCTCACCTGAAAGATCCCCATCATTTTGAAGATCATAGGAACACTTACATTATGATGCCATTTCTTTAGAATGTAAAGGTATTGGTACTATATATCAAAAATGTGAAGTTATTGGTGCTATCAGTAGCCCAACACCAGCAAATTCACAACATTCACTGCATAACCGCTCACCTCCTTCATCCTCTAATAAGCCACTTGCTCCAAGTCAGAGTTCAAGCTCAAATCAATCCAAACCAAATGGCTTCAAAAGATTCAAAACAATAGCAACAATGGTTGGTTTGGCAGCCTTTGCAAGAGTGATACTTCCAATGTCTTCCACCTGCAGCCAGCAGGTTCAACATTTTCATGCCTTCTCTAATATAAATTGAACATTCATGCTTTGTACTTACTCTCAATATGGCCTATATACTTTTTCAAATCTGATAACATGTTTCATGTTAAACTCTAAAAGGATATTATGAACATAACCCTGCTAGCCCTCCACTGTGATATCCTTTGCTTGAGTAGTCATATTCTATTATTTCTATGTTGCATTATGAAAACATATTAATCGTTGATGGTAGATGAAATGAAAACACTATTATACGTGAACTAAATATATTATTCAGAAATAACCAAGATCTCATCAAAGAAGCATTTGCAGTGTGCTAAATATACTTCCCTCCACTTATTCTCAGTAATGACCTGCATTTTAACATCCTTATGGTTATGGGAGCCACTAAAAAATTATGCCGGAAATTATTCTCACAATTTTTAATTAATTTGGAGTGTGCTAAGCAGATTATATGGAAAATGCCTGCCTTCTTATAAAATAGTGTAATGACACAGGTAAGACAATAGTAATAACCAATAATAATATATCCTATAAAGAAGCTGGTGATAATGGTACGAAGCTGCTGGAAGAGGTAGCCAACAATAAAGGAATTTTGTTTTGAGGGAAAAGTGAAACATTACCAAATTCCCGTTTTGCATTCTATGAATTTTTCTATGATTTTATAGAAATTTTTAAAGATCTAGATCTAAGAATTTCAAATGCCGACGATGGCATGAAATGGAAAAAAAAATGATTGAAAGGAAAGATGATTCATGATCATCGTGATGAGGATTTTACCTCTTGAAGATGAAAAAGATGAAGAAATGAAGTAGTTGATTCAAAAACTTCAACTTGTAACAATGGAGTTTTCTCTTTGTTTTTGAGAGAAAGCTTGAAGAAGATAAAGAGAAATAGTTAAGTGTTGGGATGAAGTGAGGGCATCCGCAAAATTGAGGGAGTGAGGAGGTTATTTGGTCCAAAATTCACTTAAGGACAAAAGAGTAAAATCACTTAGGGACCAACTTGTAATTACTTTAAAGTGTAAGGACATTTAGGACATTTCACACCCAAAGCAATCATGACAAATGAGTGGTGAGAGTGTGTAGGAGGTGTGACTGAATTGTGACCACGAGAAGGATGAAGTAGAAAATTTGAAGCTGTCTTGCCTTAACCATGGTTGTCATTTAACTAGGATATGTTAGGTTAGGGGCATTTTAGTCTTTTCACCCTAGGTGGCAAGATGTCCCATCATCCGGTGCCGGGTTTTGTCTCTGCACATCCGTTCTCAACTTCGTCGATTTCTCGTTTGTTGATAATGCATTCGAATAAGTATAATAACCTATTTATTTTGAAAATTTTCAAAATAACCAATATCGTTGGAAATGGGATATAAAATCTAATCATTTCGTTCTCAAGTCAAAATTAGGTTTTCTGATTAGTAAATTTTACTGTCAGCGAAAACGCAGACCGGGTTTCATCTGAATTTTCAACCCAAAATTTAGACATAACTCTCTACGATAAAGTAGAGTATAAACATAACTTTGGTTTATCCAAAATCATTTTCTAGGTCTCGAATAAAAACATAAAGATATATATATATATATATATATATATATATATATATATATATATTTACTGTTATTGAAGACCAGTAATAGTCGGGGTGTTACAAATTCTCATGGACAAGACGAGGCCATGGGAGAAGGAGCATGCAAAACCCTAGATCACCATGAAAACCTTTGGAGAGGTTTCTTGGATAGAGATGACTTATTTGAAATACGTATTAATCTATTATCTAGACTAGTGTCAGAGCCCGTGCAAATGCACAGGCATTTCATCATATCATAATGTAAGTAAATATTTAAGAAATGGTTTGGGTCTATAAAACGCACACATTTTACTTTCATCTTTACCAAAGAGTTGGAAAAACAAGCCTCAACTATTTTCGAACGCCTACAACACTCTATTCCAACACTATAAGAGACAATACCATCCAGGTATATATAACTACGACGAAAGTGTGTTTCCCCTAGAAAATCATTATTTTGTTTTACTTTGGATCATTCACTACAATGGGTTGAATGCAAAAAATATTTGTACAGGGAAAAAATAAACGCTTAACAACTATATAATTTGTTTGATTTTCTGTTAAGCGAAAGAAAAATGGTGTTTTTCACTGATATATTTGAATGATTTGACTATGTTATTTCTTTGTATTATGAAAATAGTATTTCTAGGATTTTATTAATAATGCCTGAATATGTATACATATTACAAAATCCAGAATAGAAGAACCACATTTTATTTGTTATGTATCATTTGATAGGCTAAAAAATATCACTTGGGACATAAGAACTCAACCTTCCCGTCAATCCAATGGTGGGAATCAATTTGAATTGTTAAATGACTCTCATCTTCATTTTAATGGCATTTTCTATTGATTTTTTAGTTAGGAATGTGTCATAAAAACATATTGTAAAATTGATAAACCTTCACAAACATTCCTGCACCTATAGATCAATCCTCCAATCAAACACATAAAGACAACATCCCCACGGAATAGTAAGCTAAAAATTTCTTGTACCACAACTTTCAAGCAAAAAGGCAGCATCTTTGTGTTGTTACTACGATAATTTAAGTTAAACTTGCTTGAAATATAAATGGCAACCAAAAAATCATGCGAGCAATCAAGCAAATACCAATACAACATGACTGTTGTCAGTGATGCTTCAGTCTTGCCTTCAGAGAACCATTTCACACAATCAACAGCAAGCACTCATTGTATATCTCATTGCCTTTTTTTTTTCTTGGAGGTTTAGAACCACCCACCCCTTCATTTCCACATCAAAAATCAAGATAGATAAATGGAAAGTAATTGCCTTCTATAAAAAAGAATTCACAGTACCTGGATGTTTTTAAACTGAAGCAAATCATGGGCTAAAATAAATAAATAAACATGAGCAAATCAATTAAAATAGATACAAGGATATAAACTTCAAATAACCTTCAAACATAAACTTCAAAAGGTAAGGCATAAAAAAATGACTCAATTTTCTCCCTTGGCAACGACAGTTCCAGACCCATACACATGCAGGTTTATTAAGAGATCGAGCAAAATCTGAACTAATAATTCATAAACCTACCAAATAAATAATGATGTGGTCATATAAATCATTTAAAGAGGACTGAATAACTTATAATTGAATTCTTTTTTCCTCTCATAAGTGAGATGAAGTAGCACTTGCCCCAACTTTAATCTTATACCTATGAGGTCACCATTGGAAATAAAAATCCACACAATGTGTAACATAAAATATATTAAACATGCAATTTTATATACTCATAATCCTGCCATCAACAATTAAACCTAATCACCCCCCATAGCCATCAATTTATTTTTTTAATCCGTGTTAGATGTGAGCATGAGCACCCCCAAAAACTGGATTTTTGCTAACAACCTCTCTGAAAAATTAGTCTAATACCCCAAGAGTATCTTTTTCAAACCTGAACTCCACTAATACCCCTTTTCTTATTCACCACTTCCAGCCTAGCATTCTTTGGTGCTCATACGTATGACTTGAAAATTATACGTTTTCTTTGAAAGGGGTGGTTCTAACTTCTACCTTCTAACCTCTAAAAGGCACACAAATAATTTTTAAGAACATCTTTTGGCGGTGAATATGACACAACTCCTATGAAGCTATTTTAAGTATTTGATCATAACTCAAAATGGTCAGTTTTTACAAAAAAATAAAATAAAATAATAATTTGGCAAAGGAATTCGTCATGTCATGTGATTATTACTCCAGCACAGGGATATTAGGAAGTTGTTGCAACAAAACTACCCATTAAAAAGGTGGGCAAGGCAGGTGTGACACTAAATTTGGATACATCCATCTACCTTGGGGAATCACTAAAGCTTGTTCCATCAACTTTGATAGCGACATACAGCCTGAAGCAAAGCAAAGTAGATACACTCAACAATAAAAATGAGAGGGGAAAGATGAAACAACTACCAAAATTGAATATAAGTATATAGTTAACTCAATAAAAAATTAAAAAAAGAAAAGGAAAAGAACAGAGATATATAAGAATGCATGTCTTTGAAAGATTTCAAGGTTAATAAGATAAATCATTTGCCACTGTCATGATGGAGGCTTGTTTGAATGACATACTTTTAAATTTCTCAAATTAACCAAAACAGTGGGTTAAGAATCTGTCTATAGGTATATGAAGTACCTTGTTTAAATATAACTTTCATTGATATCAAATAACAATATTGAGTTAGCAAATGCCCGGGCAATGCATAAATAGATTGTCCCATAAAACATACAAAGTAAGACACTTATAGTGGATGGGCATGTAAATTAACTTATACGGTTAAAACTGAATTGTTTTTCTAAATCTTACACCCTTCAAAAGATACCCTTGGCTGAACCCCTGGTATGAAAATACCTTCTACTGTTAATGATGTGTGATAAAATCAACTTCACGGCAGATGTAAGATGCAACCATTTTGTTGGAAGTAATTCAAATAGAGTTAGTTGTTGTAGTTAGGAGTTTGTTAGTTGTGATTAGTTTGTTATAACTAGAGTGATTAGTTATAGAGTTATTAGGAGAGTTAGTTAGTGTATGTGTAAGTCTATAAATAGACTTAGTGTCATAGTGTGAATATGTACAATTAGTAGAGAAGTGTGTAAAGTGATATTAGAAAATAGAAATTTTCAGTTTGTGATATTCTCTTCTAATCCTCTTTCTCTCCATAATTCTTCTTTGTTCTAGTGTGCATTGTGAGTGTGTGATAAGCCATAGCTTATCTCCAACAAATTGGTATCCAGAGCTATAACGATCTTGGGAGAGTGTGTCCATGGAGATGGAGTTGAGTGAGGATTTTTTAATTCCTCTACCTGTTCTTGATAGCAAGAACTTTGAGCATTGGGTTGTGAAAATGGAAGCAATTTTTGGTTTCCATGAAGTGTTGGAAACAGTGAAAGATGGAATCCAAGAAGAGGAGGATAGTGCCTCCTACAAGGAATCCAAGAACAGAGATTACAAGGCTCTCATCATCCTTCATCAATGTGTGGATGATGTGAATCTTGGGAAGATTGCTTCAGCCAAAAATACAAGAGAAGCATGGAAAATCTTGCAACAAGTCTATGGAGATGCTGAAAATGTGAACAAGTGTAGAAAAGTGCAAGTGTGTAGAAGTGCATAAGTGCAAGTGTACAATAGTGTAGAGAAGCAGAAGTGTAGTGTATGTGCAAGTGTTATATGCAAATTTTTCTGATTTCTCTCTTTCTCTATTCCTTCTCAATTTCTCTATTGTGTTAGTGTGAGTGTGTGAAGCATTGTGAGCTTCTTGCCCCAACAAATGGTAAAAGGTGTGTGTGTTAGTGATAAAAAAGGTGTGCATTATTGAATGCATGTTTAGTGTAATAATAAAAGGTGTAAGTGGAATATTTGAATTACGGGGGAGTGTTGGAAGTAATTCAAATAGAGTTAGTTGTTGTAGTTAGGAGTTTGTTAGTTGTGATTAGTTTGTTATAACTAGAGTGATTAGTTAGAGAGTTATTAGGAGAGTTAGTTAGTGTATGTGTAAGTCTATAAATAGACTTAGTGTCATAGTGTGAATATGTACAATTAGTAGAGAAGTGTGTAAAGTGATATTAGAGAATAGAAATTTTCAGTTTGTGATATTCTCTTCTAATCCTCTTTCTCTCCATAATTCTTCTTTGTTCTAGTGTGCATTGTGAGTGTGTGATAAGCCATAACTTATCTCCAACACATTTAACGTCACGAAATATTCAAGATTTTCCTTAACTAAGATAAACTGACAGAATAATGAATCTAAAAATAATGCCTTTCACTTGTTAACTAAAATATTCAGCCCCAGTTAGCCCAAAAAAATGTTTCTTAAAAAAAAATCAAACAAAACTCCTTAGCTTCTTCTATCTGATCCACCACTGTACTGCTATTGCTTTGATGAGAATCTTGACTACTTGACTATCTATATGGTGTAAAAGCAGATACATATGTCTGCTTGAAAAGTTTACTTGTGTTCCTGCCGAGATCCGGTTTGCCGGAACCTCGCCGTAAACGTCAGACCAAGAGTGAATAATCGGGGTTGTTTTAGACTATGGCTTGACAGAATGTAATATTCCGGTCCTACGTATCCCGATGGGAATCAAAGCCAGACGTAGTTCTCGTTTCAACCCTTGGCCGTGGTGATCTCGATCTCTTAATTTTGTATCTGATGAATACTAGGGAGTAAGGACTGTCTGATAGTCTCTTGGTCGAACTAGTTTCTCTAATACGCTTAAGAGAGAGTCACCAGAGTTCAGTGAAAAAGTGAGTTTCTATCATGGGTACTCCTCCTTTTATAATAGGATTCCCATATCTTTTAGAGACCTGATTTATCTCTTAAATATCTTTTAGAGATCTGATTTATCTCTCCAATATCTTTTAGAGATCTGATTTACCTCTTAAATCTCTTTTGAGATGTGATTTCTTAATTTAAGGGATATTATCTCTTTTAACCAGATAAGGTTATTTCAAATAATTTAATATCAATATCCTATCCCTTAATTAAGTGATCTTTAACTTGTTATCTTTAACTTCCGGACTGGGTCGGGTATTCGAGCTCGGTGGCCGGGTTTTACTCTTCGGCCAGTACAACTTGCAACCAAATTGAAAGGACTCTAGCATGAAGAAGAATGCTATATATATAGCAGAGGCATATGCAATCACACAAAATTTATATATAGAGAGAGAATCCATATTCCATGTAGATAGCTTGCAAATTCATAAAGCTTTCCTCTTGGAGAGAAGATGATAAGAGCTACCTCGCATCACAAAGAACTGATAGCTCAAAGGCCTTCTTAAGTGAGTGGTTATTTGATATTGATAGCATTGTTGATAATGATTTGATGTAACATTGTTGATAATGATAGCCACTTGAAAAAACTAAGCAAACTTTAATTAAGTTATTGAGGAGCCCACTACAAAGAAAGTTGTGCAAAAAATTAAAATTAAAAATATCTTATCTGCTCACTTTGTCACTCTATTAAACTAATGTGTGCAGTGAGATCCTTATTCTTTCTGCAGAGCTTGATACTTATCACTTTGGACATTTGCTCTTAAAAGGACACCACAGGAGGACATATTTAACAAACAACGATCCAATCAAAGTTTCTTTGAACTCTTATGTCGTCTCCACTACATTAGAAACTCCAGAATAATTTAATTGGAAGAAACTCCTTGACAATCTGCCAACATCAAGAATGTCTAGCATATCCATGTTTTCATGTATTGCACTGTGTACGTAGCATTTTTATTGTAGGTATCTTCAAGTTATTGAATTATAAAAATGAAGAATTAGAAAATTGAAGAAAGAGAAAACTACCCCTTAAAATGCCTTAAAAATTAGCTGCAACTGAACATACTGTCTGATTAAACAAAAAAAAAGTCACAAAAAGAAGACAAGTTTCTAGCAAAATGAAGCAGAGTATCCAATTGACATAACATGAAATTGGGAGCCACCTCACCTGAAAGATCCCCCATCATTTTGAAGATCATAGGAACACTTACATTGTGATGCTATTTCTTTAGAATGAAAAGGTATTGGTACTATATTTCAAAAATGTGAAGTTATCGGTTCTATCAGCAGCCCAACACCAGCAAATTCACAACATTCACTGCATAACCGCTCACCTCCTTCATCCTCTAATAAGCCACTTGCTCCAAGTCAGAGTTCAAGCTCAAATCAATCCATACCAAATGGCTTCAAAAGATTCAAAACAATAGCAACAACGGTTGGTTTGGCAGCCTTTGCAAGAGTGATACTTCCAATGTCTTCCACCTGCAGCCAACAGGTTCAACATTTTCATGCCTTTTCTAATATAAATTGAAAATTCATGCTTTGTACTTACTCTCAATATGTCCTATATACTTTTTCAAATCTGATAACATGTTTCATGTTAAACTATAAAAGGATATTATGAACATAACCCTGCTAGCCCTCCACTGTGATATCATTTGCTTGAGTAGTCATATTCTATTATTTCTATGTTGCATTATGAAAACATAATAACCGTTGATGGTAGATGAAATGAAAACACTATTATACGTGAACTAAATATATTATTCAGAAATAACCGAGATCTCATCAAAGAAGTATTTGCAGTGTGCTAAATATACATCCCTCCACTTCTGCTTAGTAATGACCTGCATTTTAACATCCTTACGGTTATGGGAGCCACTAAAAAATTAGGCCAGAAATTGTTCTCATAATTTTTAATTAATTTGGAGTGTGCTAAGCAGATTATATGAAAAAGGCCTACCTTCTTATAAAATAGTGTAATGAAACAGGTAAAGCAGTAGTAATAACCAATAATAATATATCCTATAAAGAAGCTGGTGATAATGATAAGAAGCTGCCTGGAAGAGGTAGCCAACAATAAAGGAATTTTGTTTTGAGGGAAAAGCGAAACATTACCAAATTCCCCTTTTGCATTCTACCTTGACTGGCTTGTTAGTATTTGTTATTACAGTTGCACTGTTGCACGTTTTAGCACTGCTTGTGCTAGTAAGGATTCTTCCTGCGCAGCATTAGAGATGATAACCTGTTCAGAGGCATGGAAATGCAATAAATATAAAAATAATTATCACCAACTATATCATACACATCCAGGAAAATAAAACAATTTTATATTGAAGAAATGTAAATATAAACATGTTGCACACATTTTACAGTTGATTCATATATGCTTAGTTCACCACCATTCTGTAATAAATCCAAGAATTTTATCTGCATTACCCCATTCCCATTCAGAACATATCTCAAATATTGATATGCGAAAGGACTTTTTGAGATGCACAGGATGAAATTGACATTTTATTCAATCCAACATAAAGGGTAGGGTGAAAATGGCCTGACAATGTAAGAAAGGAAAAAGGAAAGTCGCGAGCAGACTCACAACAAAATATCAAATAGTTGAATGTTAACTTTAACAATTATTAAAAACTAAATTCAAATAGAAAAGAGACACAACAAAATTACCTTAATGGGGGCCAATTTTACTCCACATGGAAGGAACTATGCTAAGAATTGTTTTATCATTAGACACCCTCCTAACCCAATGATATTTGTCAAAACTATAATATGAAAAGGCCTTTATTCTCAACATTGATCAACAATCTCTTCTTAACCAACCCATCAAAGACAAGTGGGTAATTTCCAGCACAAACACACACACTAATCCAGTAGCAAAAAAAGACCAGTCAGTAAAGATTGTTCATTTCACCTTAAGAGTGAGAAATTCAACTAAGAAAATAAAGCAATCACATAATTTTATAACATAAATTAAACCTTTTGAACTTCACACACACATAGCTCTTGTTTAGAAGAAGGTGGGCATCACATCACAGTCAAAGAGAATGAGAATGGCCAACATTCAGCTTGATCTTTGTATCTATCTATATATAAGACCTAAAGAAAGAAAATTTGTATAAAAAATGCAAATAATTAATAGAATAATAACTTGTATTCTCATTTGATTCGAATGGAACCAATTTTCTCGTGAAGTGATAGTAACAAAATGGCAAAAACTGGAGTTGTGGTAGTAAAGGCATGAATTAGCAATAAATTTACGGAGGCAAATGACTAAAGTCCAATGAATGTAATCACACAGTTATAGTAGTGTCGGAATAGAAGCCATATTCAACTTCACAAATTCTTAGTCCACTATACAAATAAATAACATACAAACTCATAGCCAAGCATATAAGAAGAGATGACTAATGATAAAAGGCATTTACATAGAGAAGTGTCTCTCAAATGAATAGATACTTATCACTCCTATTGAAGAATATAGAGGAATCTGTTCAGCAATGATGATTCAAGAACCTGCACAATGAGTAGTATAAGAAAACAGAAAGTTTGGTCATTTAACTAAGACATTAAAGAGAGAAAAAAATAAAAAACAACAAATTAAGAGGCCAAACTTAATGACCTACAGTTGGATTTAATAATTCAAGTATTTGAATAACTTATCCTAGAGTTCAAGACATAACAAATGTGCATATGCCATTCCAGTCTCCAACAAAGCATTTAAATACACCTAGACATCAATGCTTCTCAATAGTATAAAGCAAAATTACTATGTATGATGATGACATTTATCAAGATATTCAAATAACTTATATAAGCATTGCAAACAGAAGTTGTCTTTATAACATGAAATGCTTGTAAATTCAAGAGGGCCCATAAGACAACTACTTCAAGAATCCCAGAGCTGCAAAACCCCCTACTGCAACAGCCTCGGTCCTACTTGTGTGTTGATACCACCCTCCTCCTGAACCTGATCCTGATCCAATCAAAACAGAATATTGGCTTTTATTGAACTCTTAACACAACAACCAAAGGTGCAATCGTGCAAATAAATCTTTACAAAAAGAGACCCACCTACCCAGATCCCACGAAACCCATCCCCAACCCCATTTCTCAAATTACATAATTGCATTTGGCACATCATTTAAAATCAATGAGACAAAGAAATTATACCAGTCCTACACAAACTCATATCATATACTATAGTATATTACATTGCACTTTTTCCCACCAGAAAATAAATAATTAAAATCGTTCCCAAAATTCATTTTACATAATTGTCATATAGGCAGAATCACTTAATAGAGAGGATTCGATCCTCTCCAACCTATCAAATGTCAGTTATTAGGCTATTATTTAAAAGGAACACAAAATTTAGACATTTAAAAGTGAAGACTTTTGTTTAGAAAATTCTTTAAACACAAAAAATACTCACAAAAGGTGAGAGACACTATCAGTGTTTATGTAGTTGTGGGCATGTTGTTTTCTTGCTTCTTCTCTCTCTCTTCTCTGCCACACATCACAGCCAAAAGTCCCAACATTGCAGCAGCTTCCCCACTGCTCCCCCTTCAACATGCAGTGCAGACAAGCAAAGGGAACCGTTGGCTGCGCGGCGGTGGTGGTCTCCTCCTGTGAGCAAGAAGTGATTATAGAAGCATTCCGGTGAGACGAGATTGAGAGAGAATGCGAAATGTGGGTAGAGAAAAAGTTGAGAAGATAATATAGAGAAAAGAGCAAGAAAGAGGCAAAAAGGTTGGAGGTGAGTTTTATGTCTATATCTATACACTTATTAAGGCTCAACCCAAAATCTGAAGGACTCGGTGATCAAAATAAGAGAGATAAGATAGAATAAGTTATCATATCCTGTCTGAAACTATTATTTTGTGAGTCAGTACAATAGGATAAGTCAATCCTGTCACTTATCATATCCTGTCAATCTAGTTAAAATTCTATCTGAGGGGAGGGCTGCGTTAGAACTCAACATGTTAGGATAAGGTGATTTTTTTTTCCGGTAACAAGTAGTATATGGTGATTTAAAGTATAATATAATATAAAAATATATAATATATAAAATAATTAAAGTATAATAAAATAATAATTTAAAGTATAATAACATTTAAAATGATTACCAAAAAAAGGTATAATAAAATATAAAAAATTTAAAATAATAAAAATATTAATAATTAATTTTAAAATTTATTTTTATTTTATCACAATGCTAATTTTGTTATTTTATATTATTTTTAAAAACTGTAAAATATAAAAATTATTCTAACAATTTAAATATATGTAAAGTAAAAACAAAAATTTAATATTTTAAAATATAAAAAATTAATTCTAGTTAGACAATATTTAAAAAATTTAAAATATTATATGTAATTTTATCACAAGGATAATTTTGTCTTTTTATATAAATTTAAATAATTAAAATTATAAATAAATAAAAACTAAATCTAATAAAAGATGAAAATATTTAAGAATAAAAACGAAAAATTTTAAAATTTATACTTAAATTATAATGCTGTCCAGTTGGTTATCTGATGGACACCGGACGTCGGATATGATAACAGCTTATCCTACTCATATCCCATCCTACTCCTATCATGTTCTCTTATCCTATCCACCCTTTTCCTATCCTAACCACCAAACGAGCCATAAGTGTCGATCTCACTTTTTTTGGAATATTTTATTTATAATTTTTTATGTCTTTCGTTGTCAAATAGGTTGGTCGTTTTATTAAAATTCATAAAAAATTAATAATATTTATATTATTATAAAAAATATAATTAATAAAAATAATCATATTATTAAGATAAATATATTATTAATAAAAATTAGTAAATATCCTTTAAAAAATTAATAAATAATTAGTATGTTTAGGATAATTATATGATTAGGTGTTAATAAAAAATAAAAAAACTTAACAAAAAAAATAATAAAACCCACTTACGGAAACTGAATTTTCTGCAAGTGTGAAAAATTTAACACTTGCGGAAAACCCATAATTTAAATTAATAAAAAATTAATTATATTTATATTATTAATAAATAATACGATTAATAAAAAATAAATATATTATTAATAAGAAATTAACAATGCTCCCGCAAGATATTAGTTCCCGTCTCAGGTTAGCGGTGTGATACTCCTCGAAGTAGATCGAAAAAAAATATTATTAATAAATAATTATTTATTTTTTGTTGGTTCTATTTTTATTATAAAAATTAATATAAAATTAATAATATTGATATTATTAATAATTATAGGTATTAATAAAAATAAAAAAAACTTAATAAAAAAAAATAAGTACTACGGAAATTGTATTTTTCGCAAGTGAGCAAAATTTTACACTTGCGGAAAAGCAGTTTCCGTAAAAGTGTATATTATTAATATCATAACTTCAAAAGTAGTCTGGTCAACTTATGACTCTTACAAGCAGTAGATGTGACATGATGTAGGCCACGACATTTTTTATTAGAAAAAAAGTACATGGTGATCTCACATAGGTGCCGTGTTATGTTTCGTCCAATTTTTCCTAGAAGCAACATTTTTACTTTCATCTTTATCTCTTGCTTCTCTCCTCTCTCCTCTCGTCCCCATTTCAATTTTTCTTCTCCATCTTGCCATGGATTTTCCTCTCCCTTTCTCTTCAATATGTTGCTCCTCTTCCCTCCTTCATTTAGCTTATTCGTTCTTTTGATAGGTTGAAAAATACCCGTCGTTTCCTCAATTTGCAGACCAGCTCCTTTCATTGTTTCGTCATTTCCTCTCTCTATCAATCATCATTTCTTCGCGTACCCAGTCTCTGGTGGTCATGTCAACGGCGTCCACGGTGGTGGGTCTGGAACCGGTTGCTCATGAAAGCGCAGAGGTGGCTTCGAAAAAATATGCCGATGCTCCATCGTGGTGATTCCATGAACAAACGGTTCTCTGTAATATTTATTTGCAAGATGAATCAGAGAACAAGGGTTTAAGCACTTTGCATCACTCCCTCTCTGGTATGATTCTTCAATCCTAGGGTCCTCATTAGATTAGGGTTTTCTATTAGTTTTTTCCTTACTTTTGTATTTCCCAATTGAATATACACATTTGTAGGCAGAAGTTGATATATTTAATGAATATAATATAGTTCTCTATTCTCCAGATATTTTCGAAAATTGATCAGTCTCACGAGAGTAGGATTCGCTTTGGAACTTGGAATATAGGCACACTTACAGGTAAATCAATGGAAATAGTTGACACTATGATTAGGAGGAGGATCAATTTCATGTGCCTACAAGAAACTAAGTGGGTGGGTGAAAAGGCAAAGGAATTAGACTCCTCGGGTTTTAAGCTTTGGTACACTGGCAAAGTAAAATCGAGAAATGGGGTGGGCATAACTGTGGATAAATATTGGAAGAATGATATTGTGGATGTAAAAAGGGTTGGTGATAGGATCATTGCCCTAAAATTTGTAGTGGAACAAGACACCTTTAATGTGATTAGTGCTTACGCACCTCAGGTAGGGTTAGAAGAACACTTCAAGGTAAAATTTTGGGAGGATTTAGAAGGCCTAATTCAGGAAATACCGCTAGGTGAAAAGATTTTCTTAGGAGGTGATCTAAATGGGCATGTAGGGATGGCACCTAGAGGTTACGACGGTTTTAATGGGGGATATGGCCTAGGGGAGGTAAATGGTGAGGGCAAGTCTATTTTGGACTTTTCATCTGCCTTCGATCTTACTATAGCCAATACGTGTTTTAGAAAACGTGAGGAGCATCTTATCACGTACAAAAGTGGGGTGACAAGCTCTCAAATAGATTTCTTTCTTATTAGGAGATCGGATAGAAAGATTTGCTTGGACTGTAAAGTCATACCTGGAGAGAGCTTGACTATCCAACATAGAGTCTTGGTCATGGATGTAAGAGTTAAAAGGAGTGTGAAGAGAAGAGGCCACGAAAAGGTTTCAAGGATCAAGTGGTGGCAACTGAAGGGTGAAAAACAAAGGATCTTCCAACACAAGGTTTTGGAGGAAGGGTTTTGGGAGGCAAACGGAAGTGCAAATGATATGTGGGATAAGATGGCCAAGGGGATTAGGAAGGTAGCTATAGAGACGCTTGGTGAATCAAGAGGATTCAGACCTAAGGGTAAAGAATCCTGGTGATGGGATGAAAGTGTGCAAGCTAAGGTTCGGGTTAAAAGGGAATGTTTTAAAGCTTGGTATTTATGTAGAAGTGCTGAAAATTGGGAAAATTATAAGGTGGCCAAAAAAGAGATCAAGAAGGCAGTGAGCGAAGCTAGAACTAAAGCTTTTGACGGGTTGTACCAATCCTTAGGCACCAAAGATGGTGAGAAATCTATTTATAGGCTTGCTAAAAATAGGGAAAGAAAGACAAGAGACTTGGACCAAGTGAAGTGTATTAAGGATGAAGAAGGTAAAGTTTTGGTTAAGGAACAAGATATTAAAGATAGATGGAAGAATTATTTCCACAAGTTATTTAATGAAGGATTTGAAGTTTTATCATGCTCACAGGTGCTTGACATCAGAGAGGAGGACCAAAATTACAATTTTTATCGTAGAATCCAAGAGCATGAGGTAACAGAAGCTCTGAGAATGATGGATAATGGCAAGGCAGTTGGAACGGACAATATACTTGTGGAGGTATGGAAGAGTCTAGGAAATAGAGGCATTAGTTGGCTCACGAAGTTTTTTAACGAGATTATGAGGTCAAAGAAAATGCCGGACGAATGGAGGAGAAGCACTTTAGTTCCGATTTACAAGAACAAGGGAGATATACAAAATTGCGCAAATTATAGGGGGATTAAGCTTATGAGTCATACTATGAAGCTATGGGAAAGGGTGCTTGAACGGAGACTAAGAAAAGAAACCAAAATCACCGACAACCAATTTGGTTTTATGCCCGGGAGGTCGACCATGGAAGCAATTTACTTGCTACGACGAGTGATGGAACAATATCGAAGGGATCAAAAATATTTACACTTGGCCTTCATTGATTTGGAGAAAGCGTATGATAGGGTGCCAAGAGAGGTTTTGTGGAAAGCCCTAGAAAAGAAAGGTGTTCGGATTGCCTATATTCGAGCTATCAATGATATGTATGAGGGGGCCACGACTAGTGTGAGAACGCAGGGTGGAGCCACAGAAGATTTCCCAATAACCATAGGTCTGCACCAGGGGTCAGCTTTAAGCCCCTATCTTTTTACCTTGGTCTTGGATGTACTTACGGAGCACATTCAAGAGTCAGCACCGCGATGCATGCTTTTCGCAGACGATATAGTCCTAGTTGGAGAGTCGAGAGATGATATAAATGGAAGGTTGGAGACTTGGAGACAAGCTTTAGAAGCACATGGCTTCCGCTTGAGTAGAAGCAAGATGGAGTATATGGAATGTAAGTTTAGCAAAAGGCGAAACACCTCTAGCTTAGAGGTGAAAGTTGGAGACCACAACATACCACAAGTCACACGGTTTAAATATCTTGGGTCTATTATACAAAATGACGGAGAAATTGAGGGAGATGTAAACCATCGGATTCAATCAGGGTGGTCGAAATGGAGGAAGGCTTCGGGTTTTTTGTGTGATAAAAAGGTACCTCTTAAGCTAAAGGGAAAATTTTACCGTACAACTATTAGACCAGCGATGTTGTATGGGACGGAGTGTTGGGCGGTAAAAAATCAACACGAGAGTAAAATCAATGTAGCAGATATGAGAATGTTGCGCTGGATGAGCGGAAAAACTAGACGTGATAGGATTAGGAATGATAGCATTAGAAAGAGAGAGTTGGGGTAGCACCTATTGTAGAAAAGATGGTTGAATCTCGACTTAGGTGGTTTGGGCATGTATGGAGGAGACCTTTAGATTCTGTAGTAAGGAGAGTGGATCAAGTGGAGGGCAATCCAATAGCTAGAGGTAGAGGTAGGCCAAGAAAAACTATAGGAGAAACTATTAAGAAAGATTTGGAGGCCAATGATTTAACTGTTAACATGATTCATGATAGAACATTATGACGCTGTATGATCCATGTAGCCGACCCCACCTAGTGGGATAAGGCTTGGTTGTTATTGTTGTTGTTGTTGATCAGTCTCAACTTTCAGGGTCATTATTTCACATCATAGGTTCCTGGTGTATATGGAGTTTTCCAATTCAAAGTTAGTACCAAAAACTTGGATATACAAGCTTATCTTTATCAAGGCAGGTAAGTGGTGATCCTCTAATATTTTATTTCAATAATTTTAAGAGTCATATTCTACCCTAATCCCTTTTCCTTGCAGAAATTCAAACCCACTCTCTTCATCATTAGATTTACCTTTCTATACGAGCATGGTCACATCAAAATTTCTCATATATTCTAAAAAGTACTCTCTCATTTAGATAACGTTTGGCATGTTGGGTGAAAGCCTGGTGGGAAATCCATGAAACCAAACCCCTAAACTTAGCAAAGAGTACTTTGCAGCAGTGTAGAGGGATATTAGTTAAGAGGAGCTATTGCTAATCTGATCAATCAGTGGGGTGTCATGAGATATATTTATATTTATATTTTTGCAATATGAATCCTTTTAAATTTTCATCCGGTTGACCTAAGCATGGTTAAAAATGCATGTTGGTGTATCTAGATTTTGGAGTGAATTATGCATTAATTTTATATCTCTTGATTATTGTATCTGGATGGCATGCTTGTGTATGAATATTGTCTTAAATCTATAATGGAGCTCTAAGCAGTTGGAGTTGAATGACATTATCGAGCAAGGAGCTCTTGACTGATTATAGTTTTACATTCACTTTTCAGAATGTTTACAGGTAATCGTGGCTATGGTGAGCTAGACTTTATGAAGCAATAATGGAAAAAAACCCTTCATAGTGGAATATGACTGGTCTTGTCTATACATGATTCAGACTTAGTAATTAACTATTCATGTCATAGGTAAATTCAGTGTAGCCATTGGTTTTTTTAAGGGTAATATTTTCGAACAACATAATATTAAATCAATATTGAATGAAATATGAAACAAATGTTAAAAAAATAGTTAAATATATATATTGATTTTAAAAGAAATTTGTATATCAACATATATATATATATATATATATATATATATATGTGTGTGTGTGTGTGTGTGTGTGTGTGTGTGTGTGTGTATTTAATTGGTATACACTGACAGTGAAGTTTTTTATACTCTCAACCAATCAGAAATTAACACATCATTACAAATTTTTTATTCTTATCCTAATCACCTTAAAAGTCACTAGTTTCATGATTTCTGACTGATTGTCTATGTAAAAAATCTTTACATTGACAGTGTATAGAAATTAAACTCTCTATATATATTTATTTATTAAATACACTATCGTTTGTGAAATTAATTTATATACACTACACATCATATAAAATTTTATTCAATTATTGATTTATCATCTAAACAATAATGTTATTACTTAAATTCAATCCTTGAAAAAAATAAAATAAAAATATATATATATATATATATATTTAAATTTTTAAGTTTAAAAAAATTTGTTTATCCTATCATTATGATGTCACTCACTTTAAATTTGTATAGATACTATTTCATAGTTATTATTTAAAATATTTTACGAGGTCTATATAATTATTGTTTTATTGAAAACAAGTAAAGATGAAAATAATATTAAAAAAAAATTCAATCAATAAATAATAACAATAAACAATAAGTAATAGTATTCATTCCTAAGGTAGTTGTTTTATGCCTTTTTTTTGTTTCCCAGGGTATCCTCCACGCACAACTGCAAAGTCAGAGTTGTTTTATGCTTTGATAATAATTTAAATTATTATATATGTAACAATATTCATATTTTAAAATATTTATTAATACTTTTTTATATTAAGATTATTAAAAAAACATAAGAAAAAAATATATATAATAAGTACCCGTGTGTACTACAGGGTAACTACACTAGTTCTTCTCACGGGTCCACTCAACATACAATTTTCGTGTTCGACTAAAATATACCTTCTGAAAACACGGCGGCTTTGGTCAATGCTCTGGAAATACAGTAACTTTGGTCAGTGAAACAGAAGAAAATAAAAAAGAATAAACAAATAAAACAAAGTGAAAAGAAAAACTCCTACAAAAAATATAAAGAGGGGCCGCAACTAAATGGGGCCCACATTACAGTAGAAATAGCAGCTCAACCTTTATGTTTGTATCCATCAATTAATTTTAGAAAAAAAATGTAAGTAATTATTGTCTCCATAAATATAATATTTCCGTAAGTGCTTTTGTATTTATTTCCATAAGTGCTTTTGTATTTGTCCGATTTAATTTTTAATTACGGAAACTGATTTACTGTTAAATTTTGCTCACTTACAGGAAATATAGTTTCCGTAAGTGTGCTTATTTTTTTTATTAAGCTTTATTTTATTAATACCTAATGATATAATTTTCCCTAAATATATTACCGTACTAATTATTAATTATATTAATAATATAATTATTTATTAGTTTTATTAATAATATAATTATGTTAATAATATAATTATTTTTTTGTTAATTACATTATTTATTACGAATATAAATATTATTAATTTTAATAAAACGATATATTTTTATTTTTATTTTTTTATTAATTTTAATTACGGAAACTACTATTCCGCAAGTGTTAAATTTTTCTCGCTTGCGGAAAATACAGTTTCCGTAAGTGTGCTTATTTTTTTTATTAAGTTTTTTTTTATTAATACTTAATGATATAATTATCCCTAAATATATTACCGTACTAATTATTAATTATATTAATAATATAATTGTTTTTATTAATTAAATTATTTATTAATAATATAAATATTATTAATTTTTATTTATTTTTAATAAAACGATATAACCAAGAAAAAAATGTACGGTCCAAAGTGTTTCATGGATACAATCCAACGGCAATTAGTTTCAAAAATTGGCAACATAAAATCAAACAACCTATCAGACAAAAAATTCGTTGTCAAATTGTGGATTGAGCCTTAATAAGTATATATATAGATATATAAATATATCAAAAAAATTTAGGTGTCATTATCTAAGTAATGACATATCAGTAAGGCATTGCGTGTCGCTACGGAAGAGATTCAAAGAATGAATCATCATCAACAATTTGAAAATTTTAAACATTTATTTATTAATTTATTCAAATTTGATTTTTCTTTTTTTTTGTTTCCCAGAATATCCTTTCCGCGCAACTGCACAACTGGACTGTATTGAAGGGTTGACCTCTCCCAACCAGATTTTCTTCATACGCAAGAGCCAGGCATCGAACCCCTGACCGCTTGCTTAAGAGGCCCAAGCTAATCACCACTTGGACCAACCGTATGTTGGTTAATTTGATTTTGATTTACTGCACATATTAGACAACAATTTAAATTAATATTCAAATGCATGAGTAGTAAAAATCATTAGCATTCAATTATTTGAATCAATCAATTTTAATTATATTTATTAGCATTCAATATAAGAAAAAATAACCAGTTATATATATATATATATATATATATATAATATCATATTATTATATATATATTTATAGATTATAGGTTATAACACTTATTTATTAAATATTTTATATTTAGTTATAGGATATTTATCATTTATTAAATAATTTATATTTAAATTCTTCAAAGTGTATTTATTTTTTTGTGACTTGACGAAGTGTATTTATTTAATTCTTAAAGCCTTATTATATATTTTTTTATTATTAAAAATATGTAAAATGTACTAATATTTACGAATTAAACTTTATAATGTTTCCTGAATCTAAAATTTTGTAATTGTTTTTTTTTTCTCATAGAAAAAAATTGTAATTATTTTTTGAATTTTTTAAAAATTATAATTTTCTGCTGAATTTAATAAATAATGAAACTAAGAATAATTTTATCTACAAATAAAATCAAATAAAGTGTTTTACACTTTTTACTAAAAATACAATAGTGAATTCATATCTTTATAATTAAAATTTCTGATGTACGTATTCAAGATTTTTTTTATAACTTTAATATATAAAAAATGTCTACAGATTAACAATTTAAATTTTTTGTAAAAAAAAAAAACAATTTAAATTTTGTAATTATTTTTTGAATTTTTTGTATTACCATGACATAGGTGCGAAGTATCAACTAGTTTCGTCGGTGGCTAATCTCTGCCGGTGAATCTGGCTGGCCACCGTTAGTGGGGTCTCCCCTCCCAATTACGCCTTTTCTATCCACAAGGCTCGAACTCGAGACCTTGCTTAAGGGATTCGAGCCCAGTTCTACCAGGACCAAAGTAATGTTGGTATTATTTTATGAATTTAAAATATTTTAATGCATTTCTGAAATTATTAAATTACAAAACTAACAATAGTTTTATCTACAAATAAAATTAAATAAAGTGTTTTACTAAAACTACAATAGTGAATTCTTTTTTCTATAATTAAAATTTATGCTAATTTTTTTTTATAAATTTAATATACTAAAAATGTCAATATATTAATATCTACGAACAAAAACTTGGTTAATTTATTATAAATTTATAGATTTATAATTACTTTTTTTTATAATTTATTGCTTAAATTAGTAAAGAGTAAATTCTGTTTTTTTATATATATAATATTGGCTAAAGCTTGTTGTGTTAGTGTGTGAAAACCCACAGGTGGAGTGAGGACTGGATGTAGGTCACAGTGGTGGTGACTGAACTAGGATAAATCTGGTTGTGTGGTATCTCTAAACTCAAACTTTGTTGCTCTCTGTTTATATTCAAGAACCTGTGATTTTGATGTTTAAAATTCAATATAATTTCTGTCTTGATCTATATAAACTGTATTAAAACCTGAGTCTGATTGTAATCAAGTCTGTGTTATCTGTGTTCAAAACTGAGTTGATCAAAACCATTCTTGATTGCTGAAACTGAACTAAAACTGAAACTGAAATCTACAAGTTTGTTCTTGATTATTAATGCTTGTATCTGAAACTTGCAAAACTTGTTCTTAATCTTTAAAGGCTTAATCAGTTTCTGTATTTCGTTACTACTGAGTTTTTAAACCCTTCATTGATTTTGTAAAAGATCCTGATGCCACAAATCTGACAGCTAAAGTTTTGTGAAAAGTTTTTATGAGGGAAATATCTCAAAGAAAACTCAATTCACCCCTCCTCTTGAGTCGTGAAGCCAAAACAACAAAATAGAGGCAGAACTATTCAAATTTGTATTTTTTTTCTATATCATTGCCTTTGTTTTTTCTTTTTTAAATATTAAATCTATATCTATACTAATTAATAGGGGAAATGCTGATTTTAGTATAGCACAATAGTACAAGCCATATGTCAAGTAATGAAATTTTTTTTCTCTAAAATTTATATATATTTTTGTTTTAAAATATTTACAAACCGGTAAAGGTACAATGTTTTGGGAGTCAAACACGATAATCTCTGAATTGACATAAATAGAGGTAGAGCTATTCATATTTTCTAATCTATTTTTTTTTCTACATCCTTGCCTATGCTTTTTCTTTAAATAATAAATCTATATCTATACTAATTAATAAGGGGCATTGATGATTTTCTAATAAAGTGATACGTGTCGGCACCACATGATTTAAGAGGATTAGTTGATCATTAGTAATAATAAAAGATGAACACTTAACACAGTGTTACATTACGTATTGTAATATCATTTTAAAATAAAAATAACATTCAATTCTTTGCACTCAAATTATAGATAAAATTGTTTCAAGGTTTTTGCTGATCACTTCTGTCTATAAATAAAAAGCCTTGGAGATGAATGAGTACCACCATTATGGGTGAGAAAGAAATATTGAAAGCAATATGTGAAACAAGTTAAGAAAATGTTTGACATAGTGGACTTAATTTGGGATAAAGGAAAAAAAGTTTCGTACATATAGAGACACAATTCAAGTTATTAATGATAACAATGCTATCAATAATAATAATAATTGATGACCTAAGCATCACACGGGTTAAAACCAGTAGTTATAAATAAAATTGGATTCAAAATTCACATACAAACACGGGTACAGCCAACCAGTTAAATCCAAATATTTATAGACAGATAGACCTAGGCTTATATTATAAATAAATAAAAAATTAGGCCAGTTTTTCTCTCCTCATTCATCCTCACTCACTCATTTCTTTCATTTCTTTCCCGAACCTTCCATTACCCGAGACAACCGCACCGTTCTCCTCCGCGTCGATCACCCACCACCACATGCGTGTCTTCTCTCTCGACGGTTTTGCTCTTTCTCCTCCTTCTCGTGTCAATTTATCAAATAACTTGATTTAGTTGCTATCCTTTTCTATATATGTTTCTTTTATTTCTTTCTTTAAGATGAGTGTGTTTCACATATTTAGTTTCACATATTTAGTTGCACATTTTAATGCTGATTCTTTGATTTGATTTGCAGATTAGTGAAGGTTTTCGCATCAATTCGAGTTTGAGGACGCAAGAACGCAATGGGAGATAATAGGAAGGGTTCCATCTCGCACCGCAGGCCCAACTGGGTAACCTCTTTTGATCAACCAATTCTAATTCTAATTTTGATGATTCCCTTATATCCATTCCATTGTAACTAACATCATTGATTCGCTCTTCTTTGACTTGGGTTCTGTTAGATCGTTAGGACAATTTTGTATCTTCTATTTAGTTTTTTTTATCAAGTTCTATCTAGTTTGTTTGTGGCTGTTTGATGTATGCTTTTGGCTGCAACGAATCCGGTACACTTGCCGGAATCCGCACACATCAAGTTTTTGGCGCCATTGCCGGGGACTGTGCTTTCTCGAATCTCAATTTAATTTTTAAAGATTTTTTTGGACTTTTTCCTTTTAATTATTTCTTTTTAAAAAAAAAACTTTTTTTCGTTTATCTCTTTTTCTTTCTAGAGTATCTATCTCTCTGTGTTTTTCTCTTGTATGCAAAGATCCCTAAGTCTTGGAAACCTTATTTAAGTCGACCCCGAAATCGAAAGGACCTTTCATAGACGTAGGAGACTACAAAGAGAGAGAGAGAGGGAGAGGTTGATTCCCATTCCACTCATGGCGAATCTACCGGATACAAAACCGCTGAAGGACTACGCAGCCCCAAATGCGAGGGGTTTGCGAACTGGGATTGCTAGGCCAGAAATCGAGGCGGAGAACTATACCATACTGCCTATGCTAATTAGCATGATTAGGCAACATCAATTCGGAGGATTGCCCTCGGAGGACCCGACCGATCATGTGGAGACATTCCTGGAGTTCACCGATGCGATTAGGATTCATGGTACCCCGATTGATGCTATACGCTTGAGGTTATTTCCCTCCTCTCTGACTGGAAAAGCAAAAGCATGGCTGAAGCAATTGCCCACTAATACCTTGTCGACTTGGGACCAACTGGAGCAGGCATTCTTGGAGAAATTCTTCCCTCCATCCAAGACTGCCTACCTACGAACTCAGATCACCGGCTTCTTCCAAAAGGACGGAGAATGCTTATCCGAAGCTTGGTATCGCTACAAGGGATTGCTGGAGTCTTGCCCACATCATGGACTCGAAAGGTGGTTGTTAGTGCACACCTTCTACAACGGATTGGATTACTCTTCGAAGGTGTCACTTGACTCCACAGCTGGTGAAGCCTTTATGAATAGACCTCTGACTGAAGCGTTCAACATCATTGAAAACGTAGTCACCAACTACCACCAATGGGGCTCGGAAAGAGGTAATAACACGAAAAACCTTTCGGGGGGTAAGTTTGAAATGAATAGCACTGATCTTATTATGTCTAAATTTGACTCATTGAATAAACGCTTTGATCAGCTTGAAAAGGCTAATGTGAGTTCAATAGGTGCTACTAATATTGTTTGTGAGATTTGTGGAATGCAGGGACATGACATAATGGAGTGCCCACGTGGTATTGCTCCTGGATCCGGTGATTCGGGGGAACAAGTGAATTCTTGTCACAATTTCTATGACACGAACCCGAAGTTGCCAAACTATGTTCCCCCAAATTCTTACAACCAAGGAAGGAAGAATAGCCCTTACCTCTCCTACGGGAACTACAACAACACCTTGAACCATGAATTCCAGGAAGGCCAAGGTAATAGGAAACCCGCATCGGGGTATCCTCAGGTACAAAAGTCTAGACTTGAGTCTCTTCTGGAAAAATTTTGTTGAAACTCAAACAAAACAAAATGAAGAGTTTAGGCAACAAGGTAGGGCAGTCAATGAGGCAATAAAAGAGTTAGCATCTAAGGTAGATAACTTAGCCATCCATAATAAGATGTTAGAAACTCAGATTGCCCAACAAGCTAGTACGTATTCTAGACCTAAGGGTACGTTCCCAGGGCAACCCGAAGTTAATCCCAATGAGCACTGTAATGCTATATACTTAAGGGATGATAAGCTTGGGGTAGTTGAAAAGGATGAGGAATGTGAGGAGGACATGAGCGAAAGTGAAGAGATAGAGCCAAAGTATGTCCCTCCACCACCGTACCAACCCCCAATACCTTTCCCACAAAGGTTGGTCAACAAAAAGCAAGTAGAAATAGAAACAAAGAGCTTAATTGAGGAGCATGATGCCATGATAAAAACTAATATGCCTCATAAACTAAAAGATCCAGGAAGTTTCTCTATTGCTTGCTCAATTGGAGATGTGAAAATAGGCCAAGCCTTATGTGACTTAGGGGCTAGCGCGAGTTTAATGCTGCTCACTATCTTTGAGAGGTTGGGAACCAAGGAATTGAGTCCATCCAAATTCTCTTTACAATTTACGGATGGCTCAACTAAAACTCCTCCAGGCATACTAGAGAATGTTCCCATAAAGGTAGGGAAATTCTTCATCCCTACCGATTTCATGGTGTTGGATATGAACGAGAATTCTAAATTCCCTATCATTATTGGAAGGCCATTCTTGGCCACAGCTGGAGCAATAATAAATGTAAAGAATGGCAAGCTCTCTCTGAATGTAGAGGAAGGTAAGGTAGATTTTGATTTGACTAACTCATATAACAACCCCCCTTTTGAAAGTCATGTGTGCAGGATCGAGATAATACCTCCAGAGGTGAAGGAAGAGCCTAATATAGAAGTAACTCCAAAGCTTTCCATGACGAATGATGCACCAAATGGTGATGAAGTGGGAGTTGCCCATCATGTGGAGTTAAAACTTCCGTCGGAAGGAAGTAAGGCCATGAAGCTCGGAGTGAAAAGAGCAAAGCGAAAGCGCAATTGGCCATACGAACAAAATAGGCTCTTTGAAGGACTTCCATGGAAGAGAAGTGTTCTTGCACTTCCAAGCCCAGCCGATCCCGGTTGATTGAAAGGACTATGGTCAAGCTTAGGACCGTAAATAAGCGCTTCTTGGGAGGCAACCCAAGTTTTATTTCCCTTCTTAGTTTGTTTTTGAAATTTGTTTTTGAATAATTGAGAAGATTTAGAGAAGAAAGATCATAAATTAACGGATTTGCCAAGTGTTTTCAGGTCAGGAAGGCATGAAGAGTGACAAGGGCATGGAAAATGAAGTCAGAATCAATCACGCCAAGGCCGTGACATGGTTCACTGTCGTTATGAGTGAACAACTGAAGTCAGACAGTATCACGGCCCAGCTGTGATATCCATCACGGACGTGATGAGAAGGACCCTGAAGATTAGAATGTATCACGGCCTAGCCGTGATAGAACTCACGGCCGTGACAGGCCAGCTCCTATAGACCATAATTGATCACGGCCTAGCCGTGATGAGCATCATGGCCGTGACATATTTTCCAGCATCTCGTTGACTGGCATGTGAGCCAACACCCTCTACCACCTCGGTGAGTTGTACCATTTTTCTCCTCTCTCCGGCTTGATCATTTACATTGGGGACAATGTAAGTTTTAAGCTTGGGGTAGGGGTATTTTTGCAATTTTTTTACATTTTTGCATTTTTTCATGTTGCATTCATATAGGCATAGTTTGGCATGATCACATGATTAGATTGCCCCCTTGCTTAGATTATGCATCCAATTGTGAGAACTTGGTGCCAAATGAATTGAGACAATGAACTTTTGAACCCAATTTTTGTATTCTTGTGATAAGGCTAAAAATAAAAAATGCTTGAGATGATCTTTTGATAGTTGATAACTAGCATGTGGTTCCTTAGACTTGTGTTTCTCATTGGTTTTAAACTACTAAATGTGAGATTTTTGAGCCTAAAAGGGGTACTCACTAAATCTACCCCATTCTTTGTGATTGAGTGTTTTATTCCTCTTGGATTGCATTATCTAGAACTTGACTTGAAACCGTTTCGAAACTTAAAAATTTTTGAAAACATATTTGAAAATGATTGAGGCACTAGGTATTTTTCTGGCCTTCCGAGCTTTAATTGATTAAATGCTACCCCTTAGTTGCCCAATTTTGATCCTAAAAGAATAAAATACTTTTCTTGGTACCTTGAAATATTTTGATGAATAATGCTTGGTATGACACCTTTTAAAGTATTGCAAAAAGGGTAAAAAGGTAGTTTGAAAAAAAAAATTGTGGGATGAGAAAGTTAGAAAAATATTTCTCTTGAATTGAAAATCTCCCCTTCTCCAAAAAAAATAAATAATAATAAACAAAAAAAATGGAGAAAGGGATGAGAAAAAGAAAATGAGAAATAAAAAGTAAAAAAGGAAGAAAGAAAGAAAGGTGGAAAAGTGAACTAAAACCCAAAAAGGTATTTTAGAAGGTTGTTATGCTTTGCATTGTTTGATATTTTGTGTAGCCTTCTTGAATTTTCCCTTTCTTGATTTCCCCACCTAACAATTAATCCCATGGCCCCATTACAACCAAAATAAAAGACCTCTTGATTCCATTGTGTTTTCATTAATAAAGTAGAGATTTGGTTAATAGTCAAGCTTATGGTAGAGCACATTCCTTGAGGAAATTGAGCGAATTGTCATATACCCTTAAACACTTGAGTGATGTGAGAAGAGTGCCTGAATCAGTGAGAGATATGAATTTAGGGAACCTAAGTTTCTAATTGGACTTGAAATTGATTGTCTCTTGGGTACTTATTTGAATATGCCTGTTACTTGGATTAGTTACTCGGGTTCTTGGTTCACTGTCCATGCTCTGATTGTTTATCTTGACTGGCCTTAGTGATTGCTTGAGGACAAGCAAAGTCTTAAGCTTGGGGTAGTTTGATGAGTGTGATTTCACCTCATATTTCATTGACATTTTGCATGCATTTTCATATAGTTTAGGCATTTCTAATTTGATTTTAGTTAGTTTTTACCTTGAAACGGGTAAGGTGGTTTTGTGGTGTTGTTTTGCAGGATTAAGGATCAAATGCTCAAGATTAACCATGATGGAGCTTGCATGATGATGGAGCTTGAAAAGCAAGAAAATAAGGCAAACAGAGCTGATCACGGCCTAGCCGTGATGGCCATCACGGCCATGATCAAGTGGAGCTGAAAAGGAAGAATGGAAAAGTCAGAGCTGATCATGGCCAGGCCGTGATGCCCATCACGGCCGTGACATGTCAACTGAGCCAGACCCTCACAGGCTGAATTGATCACGGCCAGGCTGTGATGGTGGTCACGGCCGTGACAGACCAACCAGCAAAGCAATCTCCAAGGCAGAATCCGTCACGGCCTGGTCGTGACAGGCATCACGGCCGTGACGTGCAATATATAGATCTTTAGAGGCTGATTTGATCTGAATTTGTGTTTGCTTGGGATTCAAGTTACCCTAATCTATAAATAGGGTAATTAGGCTCGACTTTAGGGGGACTTTTTGGGACTTTTGGGCTGCCACAAATTAGGATTCTCTTCTTCTTCTTCTTCTTCTTCTTCTTCTTCTCTTCTCTTAGGTTTTCATCTATGTTTATGTTAATCAAGCTTTCCATCACCATGGAAATGCTTGAGTAGTAGCTTTATTTCTAGGGATTGGGGCTATGCCCAAGATCTATTTTATGGTGACGAATTGATGTTTTACCTTTGTTAATTTCAGTTTTCCTTTAGATCTGATTTCTATTGTTTTAATTACTCGTAAATTCGGTGGCCACTTATTTGCGTGCCGTAGATACTCTAAGGAGGAACCAAGCGGCGATCTTACGTATCGGATCTACATAATCAAACTTAGGACTTAAATCACGAGAGTTAGAAGCGGTCCTTAGAGGATTCGCGAATTGTCACAAAGCGTAAAGGGTTCAATCTAAATTCAACTACCACGAGAGTAGGGGTTGGTTTAATTGGGCACGGTTTTTGTAACCCGAGAGGGAGCATTAACTAATTTCTCCTTCAAAGCAATTTCGATAATTAACAAGGGGTAGTCAATTTGGTAACATGAACAATCTTGTCGGTAACCCAATTCCTAGGAATCTCTTTAGATCTGAAAAACCCCTAAACTGATTTACTTTCCTATTTTGTTTAATTGCAATTTTAAATTTGATTGTTACTTGATTCTTATTTCAAAAATCAAATCTTTTCAAAATCCTTTTGTATATAGTCTAGTTTTTATCGATTTAGTAATTAGTTGTGATTTGAGATCACGGTCCCTGTGGGATCGATCTTTTTATTACTTGGCAACGAATCCGGTACACTTGCCGGAATCCGCACACATCATCTACTAGCTCGTCCGATGTAACATCTTAATTCAAAATGGCTAGACGGACTCGCTTATTTTCAAGATGGACGCGAGTGCTATAAGAACCGATGTAGAATCTTATTTCAAGAACCAGAATCAAGAAAATAGATTCTGTTATCAAAACCAAATCTGTTTTAATTGATCCCAACGATTATAACTTGTTTCCTATATATAGAGGGATCAAAGGACCACTTTTTAACAAGAACGAATAACATATCAAACACAATACACATATCATTCATCATCTTTCTTGAGCTTATTGTGAAAAGAGTGTTTCATTCTCATAAGTGCTTCAATTTGTATATATGACTATTGAGAGTTAGGAATCAATTTTTCGTTCTATTTGATTGTAAAGAGAGAGGGAGTCTCTCTGAGTGATTAGGGTGAGGTATCCCTAAGGAAGAACATTGAGGCTCTTCACAAGAGTGTGGTATCTCGAGGTGAAGGAGTGCTCCATGGTGTAAAGGTTTTTCAAGCTACCTGGCTAAAGCTTGTTGTGTTAGTGTGTGAAAACCCATAGGTGGAGTGGGGACTGGATGTAGGTCACAGTGGTGGTGACTGAACCAGGATAAATCTGGTTGTGTGGTATCTCTAAACTCAAACTCTTTAATTTATGTCTTGCGCATATAACTGTGATCTTGATGTTTAAAGTTCAAGATAATTTCTGTTCTTGATCTATATAAACTGTATTAAAACCTAAGTCTGATTGTAATCAAGTCTGTGTTATCTGTGTTCAAAACTGAGTTGATCAATACCATTCTTGATTGCTGAAACTGAACTAAAACTGAAACTGAAATCTGCAAGTTTGTTCTTGATTATTAATGCTTGTATCTGAAACTTGCAAAACTTGTTCTTAATCTTTAAAGACTTAATCAGTTTCTGTATTTCGTTATTACTGAGTTTTTAAACCCTTCATTGATTTTGTAAAAGATCCTGAGGCCACAAATCTAAAAAGTAAAGTTTTTTGAAAAGTTTTTAAGAGGGAAATATCTTAAAGAAAACTCAATTCACCTGCCCCTCTTGAGTCGTGATGCCAAAACAACAAAATAGAGGCAGAACTATTCATAATTTGTATTTTTTTTCTATATCATTGCCTTTGTTTTTTCTTTTTTAAATATTAAATCTATATCTACACTAATTAATAGGGGAAAATGCTGATTTTAGTGTAGCACAATGGTGCAAGTCAAATGTCAAGTAATGATTTTTTTTTTCTTCTAAAATTTATATATATTTTTGTTTTAAAATATTTACAAACCGGTAAAGGTACAATGTTTTGGGAGTCAAACACGACAAACTCTGAATTGACATAAATAGAGGTAGAGCTATTCATATATTCTAATCTATTTTTTTCTACATCCTTGCCTATGTTTTTTCTATTTTAAATAATAAATCTATATCTATACTAATTAATAAGGGGAATTGATGATTTTCTAATAAAGTGACACGTGTCGGCACCACATGATTTAAGAGGATTAGTTGATCATTAGTAATAATCAAAGATGAATACTTAACACATAGTGTTACATTACGTATTGTAATATCATTTTAAAATAAAAATAATATTCAATTCTTTGCACTCAAATTATAGATAAAATTGTTTCAAGGTTTTTGCTGATCACTTCTGTCTATAAATAAAAAGCCTTGGAGATGAATGAGTACCACCATTATGAGTGAGAAAGAAATATTGAAAGCAATATGTGAAATAAGTCAAGAAAATGTTTGACATAGTGGACTTAATTTGAGATAAAGGAAAAAAAAAGTTTCGTACATATAGAGACACAATTAAATTATTAATGATAACAATGCTATCAATAATAATAATAATTGATGACCCAAGCATCACACGGGTTCAAAAACAGTAGTTATAAATAAAATTGGATACAAAATTCACATACAAACACAGGTACAACCAACCAGTTAAAACCAAATATTTATAGACAGATAGACCTAGGCTTATATTATAAATAAATAAAAAATTAGGTCAGTTTTTCTCTCCTCATTCATCCTCACTCACTCATCGCTTTCGTTTCTTTCCCGAACCTTCCACTACCAGAGACAACCGCTCCGTTCTCCTCCGCGTCGATCGCCCACCACCACGTGCGTGTCTTCTCTCTCGACGATTTTTCTCTTTCTCCTCCTTCTCGTGTCAATTTATCAAATAACTTGATTTAGTTGCTATCTTTTTCTATATATGTTTATTTTATTTCTTTCTTTAAGATGAGTGTGTTTCACATATTTAGTTGCACATTTTAATGCTGATTCTTTGATTTGATTTGCAGATTAGTGAAGGTTTTCGCATCAATTCGAGTTTGAGGACGCAAGAACGCAATGGGAGATAATAGGAAGGGTTCCATCTCGCACCGCAGGCCCAACTGGGTAACCTCTTTTGATCAACCAATTCTAATTCTAATTTTGATGATTCCCTTATATCCATTCCATTGTAACTAACATCATTGATTCGCTCTTCTTTGACTTGGGTTCTGTTAGATCGTTAGGACAATTTTGTATCTTCTATTTAGTTTTTTTTTATCAAGTTCTATCTAGTTTGTTTGTGGCTGTTTGATGTATGCTTTTGGCTGCTGCGCCTTTTTTTTTCTTCCCATTTCCAGCCATCTCTCACCCCTTGCTTTCTTCTTTGTAAAGAAAAAAAAATAAAACAACAAGATAAGCAAACTGGAGAGAGCACTCACGATATCAGGAGGAGTATTCCCATCTCAGAATATATTGATATGATCAAGCTGGAATCTGGGATAGATGATATAAACGAGAACAATTTATGGCATCATGCTGAGAAGAATCTTTTTGATTGTATCTCTGTGGTGGAAGATCTCCCCCCTATATTGAAAGAAATGTTCGCCAAGAGTGAAGAAGATGTTTCTAAAATGCAAATAGGAAATACACACACAAAGAGCACAAGCAAGCAGAGGTAAGTTTTAAGTTTTTGTGGAAATTCTGACAAGTTATTTTAGCAATGCCATATTCCTATTAGTTTTTTATTCAGGTTTATAATTTTATCTTCTTTGTACATATTTGAATTCATTACTTTGTTTTTTTTCTTTTTTTCACATTCATTGTGGTTCCTCCACTACCCATCAAACATGTTCTATCTTGATGGGTGGAATCAAGTACTTAGTTGGTTAGTGTTTTGTCTTGAATCTTGTGATATCTCTGGTGTTTGTAGTAGTTTTACTCAGATTTTTGCCCCCCCCAAAAAAAAAACTTACTTCAGCTTAGTTGCTGATGTAGTTTGGTAAAATGACAATTTATTGATAATGATGAGTATGAATGCTGGATGAGGATTTTGAACTGTTTGGTATTTTGTTTTAGCCTTTGAATCATCCCTTTGATAGCATTTTAGTGGACATGATTTCTTGAGCCTTGCATAGGGTCTTTTTGTATAGTGTACTGATTGTGCTAACCAAGTCTAAATCAGCAGGTGATTGACTTGGGCAAGATGGAGGCATTGATCATTGATGACGGCCCAGCTGAAGTTGGAAAGCTTGAAGAGAAGAAGGAAGGGTTGTAGGCTGAGATCAAGGACATCAAGGACATCTCCTTTATCGATGCACTTTAGCACAATTAGCCCCCACAATAGATCTTTCCTTGATACACGAATGCAGATATTGCACTAAAATCTACGTGTCTAAGACCGGTGTATCGGTCTAGATTTCGTGATTTGCACACTTTTTGACATAAGGTCAGTTATGGTTTAATTGAGATATTAAACTTAGTAGTTAAGATAATGGGTTGTCGTGAAACTTTTTAGTTCCGACATATAAAGAATGAACACAAAGAAAAACAGCGAGAATAAAATGTTTTACATGGATTTTGCATTTTATTGTGGCAAATGTGCCTAAAGGTTTTATGCATGGTACCTTGGTAGGTATCCATGTTATGTGATGCATTTCACCTTTGGGTGAAATGAAAGGGGGCCCAGGAAAGGTCGGGCTAATTACGACTATTTCGGGAGCTCGGATATTACTCATATTTTATAGGCTGAGTTAATTACAACTATCGTTGGATGTTCTTGTGAACTACTTACGATGATGGTTGGAGCTCGTATCCTACCGAGTTATGTACTTCAATAGTTGGAACTCAGAACCTTGACAGGCCAAATTATTTGAAACTTGCCATAACCGGCAATGTTTATATTCTGCCTTATTTGGCAATGAGAGCCTAATCAGCTCATCTATTGGTTGGTTGAAGCTCCGGAGATTAGGTCTCAAAGTTAGTTGATGAATATTGAAGTGTCATGGTTTTTAAAGAAGTTACGACTGACGGGTATGAAACCCTTTGATATATATTTAAATATATTGTTGTCTTTAATATTTATGATTAAGTAGTAATTGAGAGTCGTACATGTGGTTGTCGTTTTAAAATCTATATATTGGAACTCACCCTTGCATATACAGGTTCTTCTGTCTTTGCTATCGTACCTTGATACACGAATGCAGATATTGTAGAAGAGTTCCTTAAGTCAGTTGGAGACTTAAGTCCTGATTGCGGGAAAAGATGTGTGATCAGGGATGATCACGAGGTCTTATAAGTGAGTGTCTTTTAGAGCGACCAGCTTAGGATTTCTTTTGGGTGGTATGTTTTGAGAAAATTTGTGTAGGTATTTTGAAAACCTTTACATGGTTTAAAATTTTGTTGTGAATAATATGTTTTATTTTATTTTTTTACTATTGTGATGAGTACGTTACGTACTACACTATTCAAAGGAAATTGTTTTACACCCAGATTTTATGACTTCAAACAAAATAATTTTTCCGAAAGCAACCAGCAAAATTCTTTTAATTTATTTCCGCACGTGATAGTATATAAATGCTCAAGGGGGGGGGGGGGGGGGGGGGGTTACAAATAACAATATCCGAACCAAATAAAATTTATTTGGTTTGATTCGGTTTGAACCGAAAAATATTAATATATATATATCAAATATAAAAAATATTAAATTATATATACCTTAAAATATAAGTATGTAAAAATTAAAACATCAAAAACATGACAACTCCACTTTTACTATTTGCCAATTTATGATTGGTTGACAGTGTAAAAAAACCTTACACTGTCAGTGTATAAAAATATATTAAAAAAAAAGTATCAGCAAAAAAAAAATTATTAGGAAAAAAATTAAGGAAAACGTAAAAAAAATATAAAAAGTAAAAAAAAAGAAAAAAAAATGAATTTTTTTTTTAAAATTTTAAAATAAAAAAAATAAACATAAAAAAATTAAATATTTTCAAAAAAAATTAATTTTTTTAAAAAAAAAACAAAAAATCATAGTGTTGACATGTGTATGTACAGTAAAATTGTCTATCCAACTTTTATATTATTATAGATTTTGTGCACGAAAAAACCAAAATGCCCCTAGTTTTCTACCAATTCTCAAGTGTGCAATAAACTACTTGTCGTCTCAATTCAACCACACCTCCTGCAACCATGACCACTCATTTGTCATGATTACTTTAGGTGTGAAATGTCCAAAATGCCCTTAGTCTTTAAAGGAATTACAAGTTGGTCCCTAAGTAATTTTACCATTTTGTCCCTAAGGCAATTTATTTGGACAAAAATACCCTTCCTTTTCCCTTATGTGCGCTACCCTCCCTTTCATTTAGCATGACTTAGGCAAATTGTGCTTCATTTTGTGTCATCTTCCTTAAGACATAAACACTTTTTCTCTAAGAACATCCAAGAACACTTTGTTGATTTTGTGAAGAACTTGATCAAATCTCATCATTTCTTCAAGCATCAAGAGGTGATTTCTTCTCTCCATGATCAATCATGTCTTCTTCATTGATTTTCTTGTTTCAAGCCATGATTATCATGTTTTCAATTCTTAGATCTAGAACTTTAAAAATCTCTAGAAAATTGTAGAAAAATCCAATGAACTTGAAACCAATTTCTATGATCTTATAATCATGTATACTCTTATTATCTAGGAGCATGTGATCAACAAAAATTTCTTACCCTTTTGTTCATACATGGCCGAACCTATGTTCATGGGTGAGGAAAGAGTTTTTGTTTCAAACTTTGTTAAACAAGTGTTGATCTATGATCTCTAGTCCATTCTTTTGTTGATTCAAGTGATTAGAGAATCAAAACATACTCTAAACCAAATTTGTTGTTGATGGCCGAAATCTTAAACTTTGTAGTTAAGATGATTTTGGTTCAATTTTTGATAAGTAAGCCTTGATTATGTTTTAATCATACTTAAGGATCATTGATCTAAGAGGTGAGAAAATTTGAAAGTTCCTAGCCTTTTGTTCTTGACAAGGCCGAAACCCAAACTTTTTAGATTTAGTTTGTTTTGTTTGTTGTTTGTTAATTTTGATTGTAATTCGCTGTGAAGGATCAAATCGGTAAGTTGTGTCACCGGAACCGGAATCAAAGACTTTATGGACTCAAATTGGTAATGACCGCGCTGTCGCCACGCGCCAAAAAGAACGAGCGATTATTAAAATAATGTAGTATAGAGCGACAACTCGGATATCGTCTCTCAAGGACTCTTTAGTTGTTGTTGTTATTAACAGAAAATTAGTCAAAGTTAGAAATGGGGGGGTTTTGGATTGAGTACAATTAAAATAAAGAAAACAAAGCAATAAAAAAACAAAGTAGTTAAAAGATTAACAAATAAGCTAAAGAACGATTAACCTACTGTTCTTGGTTTCCCACTATCATTGGTTCAAATAAATCCAAGCCCTAAGCGGATTCTAATCCCCTCCCGGTTGTAGCAACAATTAACAAACGAAACTGCTACTACGGATATATGTTCCTATTCCCGAATTAAACAAACGGGGTTAAGCTCTCATGAACTAAACGAACATGAATGAACACACGCGAATTAAACAAACGCGATTAAGTTTAGGAACATAACATCACCGGAACGAATCAATACAATACTATACATTCCTGAATTAAACAAACAGAAATGCATAACATAGTATTGAAAAGAGAAAAGGAAATGAAAACAGGAAATACAAGAACCTCAAGTATGGATAGAAACCAATTACAGTAGATTAATCTAGGAGACTAGTTCTCCATAACAAACATAAGCAGAAAAGGAAACAAAACAAACTACAACTACTGACTAGCTAAGACTAGCCAAAACTGACTAAGCCAAGACTAGCCAAAACTGACTAGCCAAGACTAGCCAAAACTGACTAGCCACCCTTTCATTCTGCCATAGAGCAGTTTATATACAATTTCTGGAATCCAAGTCCTTGCGAGGCGAAGAACTGCTCGCGAGGCGAATAACATGAAAGGTCTGCAACTCTTGGTCTTCTCGCGAGGCGAGCATATCTTCGCGAGGCGAACTCTTCAAATTCCCAAACTGCAACGCCCGTGACCTTCAACATGCCCAAACCGTGATGGCTTCTGGAATTCCAAGACTCGCGAGGCGAAGGGTTTCTCGCGAGGCGAACGCTTCAGCTTCAAAACTGCCACGGCCGTGATCTTCAACACGGGTAAACCGTGATCGTCTCTGACTTTTCAGGCTTGCGTGACTCGCGAGGCGAAAGATCCTTCGCGGGGCGAGTGGCTCCAGATTTATTTTATTTTATTTTATTAACCTGAAAAACAGAAAATAACATAAGTACTTTATTTAACTCTAAATCAACTAAATTAACCTAAAAACACTTTACAGACTCAAAATACTACTTAAGGACAATCAAGTCTAATTTGGGTAAAAATGATATAAAATAAGCACAAAGCCAAGGTCTTGACTAGTTATAAAACCAGTCAAACAGAGGCTCATCAATATACCCCAAACTTAAACTTTGCTTGTCCCCAAGCAAACTAAAACTTAAAAACTTAAAAAGACTCAAGACCTGGCAAGCTTAAGAATTCAATCAACTTTCACACAGATTTCAAGCAATTTATCAAAATATTTTTTTTAATGTTCCCCCTTTCAAACAAAGGAATCCCCAAAATCTTTCATTCTAAACAATTGAGAATTTCATTATTTAAACAATCATCAATCTAAGCAGGGGATCCAAGTTACACACAAATGGGAGATCACCAAATTCAAACAACTGCCTTCCTCACAAGGGAAATTTATGTTCACTCAATCGCTCAGTTTGTGTCAGGCTATCAACATTTCACTCAATTTCACTTTTAAGAAGCACTTCCCATAAATTTGATTTTCATCTCAAAAATGATTCCCACAGAAAACATGCAAGCAGCATCAGAAGGTCTTTTATGGGTTGTAATGGGGCCTGGCTAAGGGTAGGATATACAAAGGAACTAGGCTGAAGACCCTAGGAACTAAGAGAGCATGAAACATTTTTACACTTTGAATTTAACTCAAGTTCCTTTTTCATTTTTTTTTTCTTTATGCTTCTGGGTGGCTACAGCCTCTTTTATTTTTCTAATACTTTTATTTTATTGTTTTTTTTTCTTTTCTTTCTTTTTTTTTTCATTTTTTTTTTCATTTTTACACTTTTTTTTTTACAAGAATTTTTTCTCAATCCCAAACAACATATTACACCTTGTAGCCACCCCAAACTTAGGTTTCTTGCACCCATTCTAAGATTACATGCTCTCCTAATCCTAAGATCGGGTTAACATGGTTTTCCAGATTTTTGGGCTTATAACATTAGGTTATCAAGAATTAACAGGCTAATAGGCTCAATGGGGCTAACTGCATTAGGATTTGGTTATTTTAGGCCAAGTAGCTATTTACAAAGAAAATGCCTAAATCATCTGAAGCAAAGACATAAACATGCAAACCAAAAAGAGATTCAAGCAAATTCAGGAAAGTGCAACTTAAAAAGTGATTTCACACAGTCAAAAACATGTTGGAGGCTCAAAACCTCACCTGGACATTCATGCAAATTGCTTGACAGAGATTCTATCCCTAGTGTGTGCTTCCTATCACCCCAAACTTATCATAAATCATGCCATCATAATAAAATCTCAAAGTTCAGTTTTCAATCATATGGGGATCATTTTTTTCAAATTTTTTTTCAAATCCTAGGGGGAAAAAGTCAACACTATCATGCAATCCATCTATGCAAATTCAAACAAATCCATCAAACTTGCCGACAAAAGACTCAAACACAACTCCTGAGCTTCTCAAATTATTCAGGAGCTTTATTGAAAACAAAGTAGAAATAAAGCAAGGAAAAGAAAATTAAAAAGAAGAAAGGGTTAAGAAAACTCATTAAGGGCGGTTCCACCAGGATCCCATTGCTTGTAGCATAAGGCCCACGTGATGGACAAAGAGTAGAAGTTCATTTCATGCTTCCCTAACTCGCAGCCTTGATGTGGGGGTGAGCACTTGACAATTATGATGACTTCGCCGAGTGCAGCGGACTTCTCACTCCCCTTCGGGTCACAGCTGACCTCTTTATCTACAAAGTCTCCCCAATAGAAGTGGGGCTCAACCTCTTGGACCGGCCATGGTGCAAAATCCAAGGGTTTAAACTCCATCACTGGTTTCTCAGGGGGAGGTGGCAAACAGTTAGCTGGGGTTACTGGTGCTGCTTTAACTCCTGCAAGGTCTTCATTCACTGCACTAACAAAGTTATCACCTGCTATACATGCAGAAATTTCAGCACACACCACACAAAGGTTAGAGTTAGTAGAGTCAGTACATATATCACAATAAAATGAATCAGAAAAATTCTGAATGTCTGGAAATTCAGCAATTAGTTCATCCAACCCATTACTCTCAACACATGCAATTGTTTTACTTGAATCATCTACTCCCAAAGGTTCTTCTTTATCCTCAGGCACGGTGGAGCAAATATTCTCCTGATCCTCCTGATGCTCATTTTCTGTGTTTCTGAAAGATAAAGCTGCATAACGGAATATACACAAAGCAACACTCGCCATCACAATAACAATCATTAGAATCGGGGATTCAACACACAATTCATCATCAACGAAATATTATCGAATTATCATCGAAATATTTTCAAGAATAACTTGTGCCTCTCGTAGGTTCTTCAAGGGGCTGTGGAATTAGCATTGCAGCCGAGTTGGCGGTAACTTGATCAATTAGAGCCCACAACTTCCGAGATTCAGCTTGGTCCCTCTGGTATTCAGCCTCCATCTTCTGTTGGAATTCAAGAAAGTTTGCTTCCATTTGTGCATTTATCTGTGCAGTCATCTGTTTGCATAGGTCCTCTAGGGAAGGTTCGGAAGGTGCAGCTCTGAAGGCAAGATAGTATCTACACAGGAAGGCTTCTTTCAAATCAAACCAGCTTGAGATGGAATTCTCATCAAGACAATACAACCAATCTCTTGCAGCACCTTCAAGTGAGAATTGGAAAGCTTCCATCTGGATGTGGTCTTCTGTTATTCCTGCAGGTCTCAGCATTATAGAGCAGGCAATCTGGAATTCCCTCAGATGCTCCTGTGGATTTTCACCTGCAAAACCACTAAACCTTGGCAACCAGTGTGATAAACCAATAAAATCAGGAAAATATATGCATGGTGGTGGTTCATAGTAAACATTAGGCATGTAATTTCACATATAACTATCCATGGGGGTGCTAAAATTCACAACCAGACAAAACAGACAAAATTAATTTAGCAAAGACATTTTTTTTTTTTTACAAAATATTTTCTGCTAATAACAACAAACTAGAGTCCCCGGCAACGGCGCCAATTTTTGACCGCGCTGTCGCCACGCGCCAAAAAGAACGAGCGATTATTAAAATAATGTAGTATAGAGCGACAACTCGGATATCGTCTCTCAAGGACTCTTTAGTTGTTGTTGTTATTAACAGAAAATTAGTCAAAGTTAGAAATGGGGGGGTTTTGGATTGAGTACAATTAAAATAAAGAAAACAAAGCAATAAAAAAACAAAGTAGTTAAAAGATTAACAAATAAGCTAAAGAACGATTAACCTACTGTTCTTGGTTTCCCACTATCATTGGTTCAAATAAATCCAAGCCCTAAGCGGATTCTAATCCCCTCCCGGTTGTAGCAACAATTAACAAACGAAACTGCTACTACGGATATATGTTCCTATTCCCGAATTAAACAAACGGGGTTAAGCTCTCATGAACTAAACGAACATGAATGAACACACACGAATTAAACAAACGCGATTAAGTATAGGAACCTAACATCACCGGAACGAATCAATACAATACTATACATTCCTGAATTAAACAAACAGAAATGCATAACATAGTATTGAAAAGAGAAAAGGAAATGAAAACAGGAAATACAAGAACCTCAAGTATGGATAGAAACCAATTACAGTAGATTAATCTAGGAGACTAGTTCTCCATAACAAACATAAGTAGAAAAGGAAACAAAACAAACTACAACTACTGACTAGCTAAGACTAGCCAAAACTGACTAGCCAAGACTAGCCAAAACTGACAAGCCACCCTTTCATTCTGCCATAGAGCAGTTTATATACAATTTCTGGAATCGAAGTCCTCGCGAGGCGAAGCACTGCTCGCGAGGCGAATAACATGAAAGGTCTGCAACTCTTGGTCTTCTCGCGAGGCGAGCATATCTTCGCGAGGCGAACTCTTCAAATTCCCAACTGTAACGCCCGTGACCTTCAACATGCCCAAACCGTGATGGCTTCTGGTCTTCCAAGACTCGCGAGGCGAAGGGATGCTCGTGAGGCGAACGCTTCAACTTCAAAACTGCCACGATCCGTGATCTTCAACACGGTAAAACCGTGATCGTCTCCGACTTTTCAGGCTTGCGTGACTCGCGGGCGAGAGATTCCTTCACGGGGCGAGTGGCTCCAGATTTATTTTATTTTATTTTATTAACCTGAAAAACAGAAAATAACATAAGTACTTTATTTAACTCTAAATCAACTAAATTAACCTAAAAACACTTTACAGACTCAAAATACTACTTAAGGACAATCAAGTCTAATTTGGGTGAAAATGATATAAAATAAGCACAAAGCCAAGGTCTTGACTAGTTATAAAACCAGTCAAACAGAGGCTCATCAGTAACTTCAAGAGGTAAGGAGAGCTTACCTGAGGGATTTGAGATAGCCACATGCTATCTACGTGTTGTCTGTGTATTATCTGGGTGTTTATCTGCTTTAAGTTGATTACTATTTTGTTTAACTATATGATTATGTGATGTGATGTGAAGTGGTTAGTTGATTATATGGCTAAAACTGTGATATGGTTATATTTGTGATGCATGCTATATTCGTGAAGTATGCTTTATCTATGATCTGTACTGAATATCTGTTATTGATTGCTGGAGTGTGAAACCTGACAGTACTCAGAGTTTAATTAATTCGAAAGATTAAAAACTTGTTAAGTTTACACAAATAATCCAAGTGATTTAATAGTGTAAAATAGTGTAAAAGTGGAAAAATAATATTTTATTGATTTTTCGGCGATTGATGAGTCAATGAGTGCCAGAGAGGGCGTAACCGTGAAAATATTTCACAGGTGCTCGTTTTAGCAAAATATATTTCACGATAATGGAAAAGGATATTTGGAATAATAAAGTGACAAAAATAATTTAATTAGAATTTTAAATAAATATTTTCAGTTAAAAAGTCATTTTGACATTTTTGTGAAGAAAATGAGAAAAATACTTTAATTATTTTTAAGTTCAATTATGAAAAGGTTATTAGAAAATTGATATAATTTTCTTCAAAATAAATATTTTCAAGTGTGAAAATACTTTAGAAAAGGGAAAGATTTATTCTTGACTTAAACATATTTTAAATAATTTATAAAATGATTTTGACGGAAATGAATTTCGGAACTTGGTTTTGATGAGTTGTTTTTCACAGAAAGAAAACTGTGTTTGAAAGTGGAAGTTGTGAGGACCTAGATAACCAAAACCGTCGGGCTAGTGTTCCTAGAAGTAAGTAAGTAGACTACATGTCCTGTATGTGTCGTGGGTTAAAGTCCCAGTTGACATAATTGAAATCCGTGTCCTGTGTGTCATGGGTTAGAGTCCTAGTTGGCACAGTTGAATCCATATTCAATGTGTTGTGGGTTAGAGTCCCAGTTAACATATTTTAATCTCCGTTTGGTGTGTTGTGGGTTAGAGTCCCAGTTAATACATTTGAATCTTTGATGTGTGTGTCGAGGGTTAGAGTCCCTAGTCACACAATTGAATATCTGTTATGTCGAGGGTTAGAGTCCTTAGTCACACAGTTGAATATCTGTTTTGTGTGCGTCAAGGGTTAGAGTCCCTAGTCACACATTTGAATATTTGTTTTGTGTGTGTCGAGGGTTATAGTCCCTAGTCACACATTTAAATATCTGTTGTGCCGAGGGTTAGAGTCCCTAGTCACACATTTGAATATCTGTTGTGTCGAGGGTTAGAGTCCCTAGTCACACATTTGAATATCCGTGGTGTCGAGGGTTAGAGTCCCAAGTCACACAGTTGAATCTTTGTTTTGTGTGTCTGGGGTTAGGAGAGTCTTAAGTCACACAGTTGAATCTCTATTTTGTGTATCGGGGGTTAGAGTCCCAAGTCACACAGTTGAACCTCTGTTTTGTGTGTCATGGGTTAAAGTCCCGGATTGGCACGTTTTGATTTCGTGTCCGGTGGTGAGAATGAATGAAAGTGATAAGTAAGAAAAATGAATATTAAGGTTGGGTGATGGATGGGGAATTTTCTTGTAACTTTATAAATTGCGATGAATGTCGGGTATAAGACCTTGTGGACTGAGTTATTACTCTGTGATCATTGTTTATATATTGTGGATATCATGAATATGTTGTTTTGTGTTTTTACGCATGTGGATATCTGATTAAAGTCCATATATTGGCGTCTCACCCTTACAAATATATCAGGTTTCTTCTTGTATTGTTGTTGTACATTGGTACACTAGTGCAGATGGAGCTGAGAAGTTTCCCTAAGTTTTTCGGGACTTAGTTTTAGATACTTGAAAAGGTATTTTGATTGTGGGAATGACAATGGAGTCCTTCTGATAAATGTCTTGTAGAACGACCAGCTTAGGAATCTTAGTTGGGTGGTGTGTAAAATAGGTCAGTAACTTTGGTGTTTGATAAGCCTCTGGCTTATCTAGTTTTATGACTAGATGAACTAGGGTTTATGTGCCAATTTATTCGAGTTCACTCTCGTTTTCGCCCAAATTTACCTTGTTTTGTTCCTAAGTTGGAATTTGACTCGTTTTGCGTCTTTTGTGTAGTTTTTAGATTATTTTGAGTAGAATTACGCTTGTGGGTGCTTTTGTTGTTTCAGGTTAAATAAGTGAAGCTCCGGGAGTCAAGGAAAGTCAAAAAGCAGTGGAAATTGCAAGTCTGGAGACACTCGCCTCGCGAGTGTATGCTCGCCCCGCGAGCCTGAAGGTCAGCAAAGCAGCAAAAGTCATCACTTCAGTCTCGCCACGCGAGATGTGTCTCGCCCCGCGAATCATGAAGACCTGCAAGACAGAGAGCATCACGGTTTGGTCGTGATGAATACCACGCCCGTGGCAGTTTAAGGTTGAAGACTCGCCCCGCGAGAAGCCTCTCGCCCCGCGAGAGTTTGAAGACCCTGGAAGTCAGAGACCATCACGGCCCAGCCGTGATGAAGGTCACAGCCCAGAATTGAAGACTCGCCCCGCGAGGAGCTGCTCGCCTCGCGAGAGTTTAAATTGAAAGCGCGCCAATTTTAATTCTCGCCTCGCGAGAGACTGCTCGCCTCGCGAGAGAGCGCAGATCAGGATTACTATTTAAAGGCTGTTGCATATCAGAAGGAGGAATCGTTAGCATCCAGTTTTCCACTGTTTAGAGTAGCGTTTAGGGTAGTTTCTTTTCTCTTTGGAGCTGCGTCTCCCTTTTTCTTATGGAGATTATGTCCGATCGCTTGTCTATGAGCATGAGGAACTAATCCCCTCGTCCGAGGGAACGATGAAGCCACCCATGGCGATGTAAATCCGATATGATGTATGTCTTTCTCCTTAATTCAATTCTTGTTTTCTAATTCTGATTTGATTGTGTCAATTATATGCTAGCGTGATTGACTTGTTAACGTGATGAGGCTTAGTCAGCGATTCGTGTTTAGAACTTGAATTAGAATCATCGATCGAATATTGCACGAGAGTGAATAGGAGATCGGTGCAACCATATAGGGAACACGAATTAACAGAATTCGAGATTAGGGTTAAGAGACCTAGCAAGTAATTAACTCAAATCATCGAATACGTCCTAATGAGCACGGAAGGGGATTTAGGAGAATTTAGGGGTCCCGGTTGACATTGTAATTGAATTTAGGGAGGGATTCATCATCACTTGGGTGTACATATTGGGTAGGTGGATTTGTGACCTTGGATATTTTAGTTTTCTGATTTTTAGTTAATTATTTAATTAGACTAGTTAATTGAATTTAGATATTAATCTCTCTTCCTCAACCACTTTTCTGTAACTTGACCGAACGTATCCGACTTCCCGCGAATTAGTCGAATTGGTATCCCAATCCTTGAGTTCGACATCGGTATTTACTTACCGTGTTTATTTTTATTACTTGCGACGACCCGGTACACTTGCCGGAGTCACAACAAGTTTTTGGCGCCGTTGCCGGGGATTGGCACAACCAATTTTTCTGATTTTAGGGGAGTTTGATTATTTGGTTAAGTTATTTTTGTTCTTATTTTTATTTTTATTTTTATTATTATTTTCTTTTTATTTTCTACTATCTTTCTCTATTTCTTGATCCCACTTGGTCTTGGCCCTGTTTTGTATGCGAGGTACCCTTTCAAGGCGGATTGCGAATCATGGAGACTGTTTATTTTCCAGCCTTGGACGGTGTTACAAAATATGACTTTGGGCCTAATATATCCCTGGGAGATCACTGGCGCTGGGGACGTAATTGCCCTCATGCACAAGCTTATAGTATAATCATGAAGCATGAGAAGGAATGGGAATGGAATGAGCAAACACCGTTGAGAGCTGCTCTAGAACAATATTCCCAGGAGCTATCCACCTCTGAGGCCAAGGCAAGAGCCAATCGTGTGATGATCGAAACTGTGATGCAGAATTTCAAAGCGCAAGCTGAGGAGATTTGCAAGCAGTTAGTACAAGAGTCACATGAAGCCCAATTTGAAGAAAATCTGGTTTTGGGGATAGATCAAAATGAAGACGAAGTGGTAGTGGATTCCACACTGTTTGCCAAGCAACCGAAAATTTCTGCATTGGATAACTATGTTGGCTTACATGCATGTGTGGACATGGGTAAGTTAGACCCTCCCACTCGTCTGGTACACTTCCTCGTGAAGACACCATTTGGCCCGAGAGGAAGTGAGTTCATCAGTACGAAGGTCAATGGAGTTTTCACACTCAGGCTTGGTGGAAGTATGGATGGAGTCGTATTGCTCCTGCGAGGGCCATTTCATAAACCATGGGATCCGGGTGGAGGATCTCACATGATGAGCGTCTCTTGGCCCTTGTTTCACAGGCTATGGGATCTAGGTGGATGCTTCGTAATAAGTCAGGCTCGGGACGTTAAACAAGCGCTTCTTGGGAGGCAACCCAAGCTAGGTATCCTTCTCTTCTCTTAACTTTTGTTTTGTTTTGTTTTTGTTTTGTTTTTGTTTGTCGCTCTTGAATAATTTGAGAAGATCAAGAGTATTTGTATGAATGTCGTGTCGGCAAGCTTGTTGGATTTTGATTGAATTGAGCATAGATTGATTGCATGAATTATTTGACCATTGATGATTTCCCCCTAGGTTCTAATAATAGAAAAGTTTATCCCCACTTAAAAATTGAAAACTGAACTTTGAGGATTTTATTGTGATTATTTGATTTATGATAAGTTTGGGGTGAGGGGGTGCACACACTAGGAATCGTATCTCGGTCAAACAATTTGCAAAATGTCCAGGTGAGGAATTTGAGCCTCCAACTCTGTTTTGAATGTGTGAATCACTGTTAAGTTGCACTTTCCCGAGTTTGCTTGAATCTCTTTATGGTTTGCATGATTATGTGTTGCATCAAATGATTTAGGCAATTTTCTTTGAAAAAACTACTTGGCCTAAAAAGAACCATCCCTAATGCATGTTCCCTAGTTAGCCAAATTGAGCCCAATTGACTTATTGTTTCTTGATGACCCTACATTACGAGCCAAAATCTGAAAAACCATGTTAACCCAATCTTAGGATTAGGAGAGCATGGAAATGAGCAAGAGAAAGGTTGTGAGAAACTAAGTTTGGGGTGGCTACAAGGAGGTATGTCATTTTGGGGTGAGAAAAAGAAAAATAAAGGTTGAAACCGAAGGCAATAAAAAAAAAAAAGAGAAAAAAATTGCCAAAAGAAAAGGGGCAAATCAAAAGATTAGCAAGGAAAAAGGCTGTAGTCACCCAAGACAAAAAGAAAAATGGAAAAAGGAATTAGAGTGGAATGTATGTCAAATGCTCATGCTCTCTTAGTTCCTAGGGACTTAAGCCTAAATATCCTTCATTATCCTACCCTGAGCCAGGCCCCATTACAACCTTTAAAAGACCTTCTGATGTTGCATACATGTTTACGTGGGAACTACGTTTGAGATGAAAATCAAATTCATGGGAAGTGCTCTTGATAAGTGAAATTGAGTGAAAAAGTTGAAAGCCTTGACGAATTTGAGCGAACGAGTGAAATTTTACACACCCTTGTGAGGAAGGCAATTGTTTGAGATAGGTGATCTTCCTTTTGTGTGTATCTCTGATCCTCAACTTAGAGTAATGATGGAATGAATGATGAATTCTCAATTGTTTAAAGTAAATGAATGTGGGGATTACATTAATGTAGGGGGGAGATCATTGGAGAAAAAAACTGTTTTGTAAAGTTGCATTAAATTTGTGCGAAATCGATTGATTCCTTTAGGCTTGCCAAGTCTTGAGTCGTTTTTGAGTTTTAAGCTTGCTTGGGGACAAGCAAGGTTTAAGTTTGGGGTATTTTGATAAGCCTCTGGCTTATCTAGTTTTATGACTAGATGAACTAGGGTTTATGTGCCAATTTATTCGAGTTCACTCTCGTTTTCGCCCAAATTTACCTTGTTTTGTTCCTAAGTTGGAATTTGACTCGTTTTGCGTCTTTTGTGTAGTTTTTAGATTATTTTGAGTAGAATTACGCTTGTGGGTGCTTTTGTTGTTTCAGGTTAAATAAGTGAAGCTCCGGGAGTCAAGGAAAGTCGAAAAGCAAGTGGAAATTGCAGTGCGGAGACACTCGCCAAGGAGTGTATGCTCGCCCCGCGAGCCTGAAGGTCAGCAAAGCAGCAAAAGTCATCACTTCAGTCTCGCCACGCGAGATGTGTCTCGCCCCGCGAATCATGAAGACCTGCAAGACAGAGAGCATCACGGTTTGGTCGTGATGAATACCACGCCCGTGGCAGTTTAAGGTTGAAGACTCGCCCCGCGAGAAGCCTCTCGCCCCGCGAGAGTTTGAAGACCCTGGAAGTCAGAGACCATCACGGCCCAGCCGTGATGAAGGTCACAGCCCAGAATTGAAGACTCGCCCCGCGAGGAGCTGCTCGCCTCGCGAGAGTTTAAATTGAAAGCGCGCCAATTTTAATTCTCGCCTCGCGAGAGACTGCTCACCTCGCGAGAGAGCGCAGATCAGGATTACTATTTAAAGGCTGTTGCATATCAGAAGGAGGAATCGTTAGCATCCAGTTTTCCACTGTTTAGAGTAGCGTTTAGGGTAGTTTCTTTTCTCTTTGGAGCTGCGTCTCCCTTTTTCTTATGGAGATTATGTCCGATCGCTTGTCTATGAGCATGAGGAACTAATCCCCTCGTCCGAGGGAACGATGAAGCCACCCATGGCGATGTAAATCCGATATGATGTATGTCTTTCTCCTTAATTCAATTCTTGTTTTCTAATTCTGATTTGATTGTGTCAATTATATGCTAGCGTGATTGACTTGTTAACGTGATGAGGCTTAGTCAGCGATTCGCGTTTAGAACTTGAATTAGAATCATCGATCGAATATTGCACGAGAGTGAATAGGAGATCGGTGCAACCATATAGGGAACACGATTAATGAATTCGAGATTAGGGTTAAGAGACCTAGCAAGTAATTAACTCAAATCATCGAATACGTCCTAATGAGCACGGAAGTGGATTTAGGAGAATTTAGGGGTCCCGGTTGACATTGTAATTGAATTTAGGGAGGGATTCATCATCACTTGGGTGTACATATTGGGTAGGTGGATTTGTGACCTTGGATATTTTAGTTTTCTGATTTTTAGTTAATTATTTAATTAGACTAGTTAATTGAATTTAGATATTAATCTCTCTTCCTCAACCACTTTTCTGTAACTTGACCGAACGTATCCGACTTCCCGCGAATTAGTCGAATTGGTATCCCAATCCTTGAGTTCGACCTCGGTATTTACTTACCGTGTTTATTTTTATTACTTGCGACGACCCGGTACACTTGCCGGAGTCACAACAGTGTTGTACTTTAATATTAAGTTTAATTTTCTGTTTTGGAAATTGAAACTTAATTATTAAAAGTTGTATGCCTTGGCGGCTTTATTATGAATGTGATTATCTCTTTGTGTGATGATGTACAATGTGTTTTTAATGTTTTAGCTTGTGTATCATGTTTCTAGAGCTTTCCGTTAAAGAAAAATTTTACACCCAAGTTTTCTGACTTAAATAAAATAATTTTTCAAAAGCAACCAGCAAATATAATTTTTAATTTATTTTCGAACGTATTATGAAGTAATGTCCAAGTGGGGTGTTACACTAACTACATTCTTCAATTGTTCGTAATATTTGATTCTCGCTAAATTCAAATCTCAGATTTCTTCACCTCCGTATTCATCTCTTTGTTTTGTAAGTTGCTCTCACTGCGATTGTTAATTGCTTCGTAATCTCAGATTTTATGATTTCTGAATTTGAGCCTCTTCTCCTTCTTCCTTAGGATTTGCACTTTGATTCAATTTTTGAATCGCTCACCAAAGGTTAGTTATGAATTTTGACCATGAATGTTGTTCTGAATTTGTTTGGAATGTTGTTATGAATTTTTAGTTTCCTCTTTTTTCTGCATTTTTTTTGTATGTAAGAATGCAAAACTCTGATGTTTTTCATTATTGCACTGAAGCATTTTGAAAGAATGTGTTAGCTTTGTTTTTTTAGGAACAGGTCTTCTACTCTTCTTTAGTGGGTGGAGTGGTTGATGTTGGCATCTTATAATCTATTTTTGTTAGATAAACTCTGTTTCTTTTTATTTAATATTCATGTGCCATTAATTGGGTATATCATATTAACATCCTATGTCTCTATTTTCCATTTCAACTTTCTTATATTTTCCTTCTCCGTCAAACTTAGGTGAATTAAAAGACAACCTTCTTGTTGCCAACTTTTTCAAGTCCGGGCTTAAAAGCTCCATGTATATATTGATTTCTAAAGAGGACTTCTATTTTATACTATTTGTGCAAAATTCTTTGAGTTATTAAATGCTAGATAATCATGTTAAATCCTAAAATTCAGCAGAGATAAAAGAGTGTTCTAGTTTACAGTTTCTAAGATAATTGTATGATGACATCAATTACCATTCCATCAAGGTTGTATTGTATCACTCTCTGCAGATAGGACTTCTTTACATTTGGTAATTAATTGATGTTTAGAGTGTTACAGAACAATAAAGATTTTTAATGAAATAGCTTCACATTGTGTAACACCCCGTTTTTACTGTTTTTCATTATCGGTAGAATTTTTAATTCTTTATATTTTTTTATCTGAGATCTAGAAAATGATTTTGGATAAAACAAAATCATAATTATACTCTACCTTATGGTACAAGGTTACTGTAAAAATTTAGGTTTAAAATTCAGACGAACCCCGATCTGCGTTTTAACTGCAGTAAGATTTTACTGATAAGAAAACCTAAATTTGACTCGCGAACGAAATGGTTAGACTTTATATTTCATTTCCAACGATATGGGGTATTTTAAAAAATTTCAAAATAAATAAGTTATTATGCTTATTCGGGCGTAAACCCTAATCGGGAAATCGACAGAATCAAGAATGGATATACAGAGATAGAACCGGACACGGGAGGAGCTGAGCCATGGATTGAGTCACCACCATGACTCACCAAGTCAAATTGAACCATGGTTAAGGCAAGACAATTTCAAATTGACTTCTCCTCCTCATTTGTGCTGCTAAACTCAGCCACACCTCTTTCAACCATGACCACTCAATTGTAATGATTACTTTGGGTGTGAAATGTCCAAATCACCCTTGGCTTTTAAAGGAATTACAAGTTGGTCCCTAAGTGAGTTTACCATCATGTCCTTAAGTAAAAAATATTGGACCAAACTAACCTTCATCTCACCCATATGTGCGCTTCCATTTACCCATACTTAGGCAAATTTTCTCTCATTTCTTGACATCTTCATCAAGAACACCATACTTTCTCTTATGAACTCATAAAAACACTTTGTTGATTTTGTGAAGGACTTGATCAATTTCATCACTATTTCTCATCATCAAGAGGTGATTTCTTCTCTTCATGATCACTCAATTCTTTCTCTTCACATATTTCATGATTTCAAGCTATGAATCATGAACTTTCATTTTCATGAAGCAATCTTCAAAAATCTCTAGAAAATCATAGAAAAATCCTTTTAATGTGATTCCAATTTCTATGATCTTCTTATGACTTATATTTTCATCATCCAAGAGCTTGAAAAATTTAGAGATTTCTATCCTACTTTTCTTGTCTTGGCCGAACCTAACTCCTAAATGGATTAGATGGTTTTTCCATTTTTAACTTGTTGTTTTGTTGACTGTTCATGGATAGGTTTTAAGTACAAAACCTTGGAGCCCTAGGGGAACATCATTCTCTTCTTGCTTGAGTTTCAAGTGACCAACAAAGGTATGGGGTAGATCACCATCATCCTACCTTAGGGTAGACATGTTGATGGTTTTTTGGTGTTATTTAGTGTAAATGGTCTTGTAAATCATAAGTGTGTGATTTATTGTTTTATATGTGTGTGATCCTCTTGGAGGATTTGGTTGATGTTTGATTGTGATATATGTTTATATTGGTGTGATTGATCTTTAATTAGAACCTTGGTTAATGATTGATTGTTTTGTAAAACAAAAATGCCTAACATGATGAACTAAGACCATTCGGCCATGAAGAGTTTAATTGGTTCTATGATGTTATAAATTGTTTGAATAGTTTTTATGAGGATTGCATGGTCACATAAGAATATAGAAATTGGTTTGGATTGATTTGGATGTGTATATTGAAAGTTATGATTTTATGAGTCCTTAGGGACTAAAATACAAATTCTGGGAATTTCAGGGACTGTCCTGAAATTCATGTTTTGTGTACTGTGATGGTAGTACTTGATGAGAGGAACCATAGAAATTGGTTTGGGGTCATTTGGATTATTATACTAAAAGTTATGGACTTTTTAACAATCAAGGACCTTTTTGCAAATATTGAAGAATATGAGACCCAAAAGTATAATTTTTTTGAAAATTGTTGGCAACTGAAAATAAATTCAAATGAAGTTGGTTTGGTGTGATTTGGAGTTTTAAATAAAAAGTTACAAGGTTTTAAGTGAAAAAGGACCTTTTTGTAATTAATGAAAATTTAGGGACTAAATTGAAATTTTCTAAAATAAATGTAATTGGACAGTTAGAAACTATTTTTCATGTTTCTAAAACTTCAAAATGAGTTTTGGACTATTAGAGTGTAAAATAGTTGAAAAAGGATTTACGCGTTTTACAAACTTAACGACGTTCGGTCAAATTTTTAGGAATTTTGTATACATAAAAAGCAAAACTGTAAAAACAGTGTTTCAACATATTAGTATGAGGAAAACTGTAAGGACCATGGTTTCAAAAATATGGTTTTTGGGCCTAAGTTCAGTAAAAAGCGGCGAAGCCGTTGTTTAAACGTTTTAAGGATTTTTGAGGAAATGTTTTGGAGAAATTGATACCTAAGTATCTTTGAGGGAAATTATTCTTGAAAATGGATTAGATTTTATATAAAGGTTTAGGTTTTAAGCCAAAAGGATTTTTGTCTTCAACGACGAGATTTACTGTAAAATGTAAAAATCTGAGTCAAGAACGACTTAGTGAAAATACGAATGTGACACCCTAACTCAGGTCATCACATGGTTACCCGTTTACGGAAATAAAACTTAATTTGCTGGTTACTTTCGGAAAATAATGTTTTCTCAACGTTCATCTTTTCAAAATATGATGATAAATTTTTTTCTTCTTAATCCTCAAGACAACAACAACAAAATCAAACCACACATAATTACATATTGTATATAAGTTATACAACTATACTGCCTCATATATTTTCACATCTAGATCATTATCAGTTTAGTGACTCTCAAAACATAACATAACTCAATATATCCTAAGCTGGTCGTATCTAACTGACACTACCGTCAACCTGAGCAGCACAGCATGTCTCGAACTAGACAACCTTCTCCTTTTGTAGAGATCTCATCCCTTGTGCAGCTCTGATATGTTTGTAAGGGTGAGACGCCAATATATGGATTTAACAAAATAACTAAATGCTCACACAAAAGAAGACACATATACATATACATAAACATTTCAACATAAGCAATCCACATTATAACATAAAGTTTATCAGTGGGTTTCACACCCCAAACATCAACATTGGAAAACTATGCATGAACACTTCAAAACATCATCTAAACATTCATACCTAATCTCCGGAGATCCCCAACGTCATTTAAAATGAGCTGATCAGGCTCGATTGCCAAAAGAGGCACGTCGATTTTTTTCATTGTACGTCGATTGCCAAGGGCACAATGAACACGTCGATTTCATGAATATCATAAGATACCATGATTCCATTGTACGTCGATTGCCCAAAGGCACAATGAACACGTCGATTTCAGGAATATCATAAAGATACCATGATTAACAAATACGTCGAGACATGAATATCACCAAGATATCATGATTAACCTCGTAGGCACGTCTGCCAAAATGCATGCAAGAAAAACACTTTGTTCTCGTCGTTTTCTTTGTGTTAAATCTTTATTTGTCAAAGCTCTCAAAAGCTTATGACCCATCATCGTTTTAAACATCTTTACAACTTTTATTAACAACACAGGACCTCATAGCCCGAGTGCTCAATCACGAAGCCCTTAGACCTTGCAATCAGTCTTAGGTTCGTGGTGATAGAAAACATCATAAATCTTTTACCGTCGATTATTACGTCGTAAAGTAGACACACCGTCTACCTACTAGACACCAAGTCTTTAACATCATAAGAACACTAGTATCCCGACGTCTCGGTTACTAAGTTCTACATCGTCGTTTACGTCATTTTTGTTTGTGAAACACAAATCCAAAATAGGATAACGTCATAAGAACACTACCGACATCTCGGTTACTAAGTTCTATATCGTCGTTTACGTCATTTTTCGTCTATGAAAACAAATCCAAAATAATAACTCCGCAACTTATCCAAGTTACCGGAAATATGTCATTGGGTAAACTCATTTACAGAAAATCTTTTTCCAAGGTAGAAATTCATTATAAAATCCTTAAATCATAAAACTTAGTTTTTCACAAACCAAAGAGTCACTTGAGGTTTATTCTCCTCAAAATATGCACTGCCGTTTCAAAAATACTTGTCGTCTGCACTTTTCCAAATTTGCCGTCAAATATTATTTTGAAGGCTTTTTAAGCCAAAACTTAACTTTTTACACTTAATTAATTTTCTAAAATCATGATTAACTTATTTTCACCAATTAATTTCATAAAAGAATATTTTGTAATATTCCGGGTTTTCTTATATAAAATATAGCAGTGCTAAAATATTTTCCAAAACTCCTCACTTTCCTCAAAATAAAATTCCTTTAATATTATATATCAATATTTTGCCATTAAAACATTGAATATAATTTGCGTAGCTTCTTAAAGCTTTTATCCGATTAACTTTAATTGAGCACTCGACCACATCAAAGCTTCTCACACATCAACCAACAGTTATATCACAGATATTTCCCAGGCAGATCATGCATCATAGCAGTATAATATACAATTGCAAATAATTAAATAAATTAAACACAACTCCACACCAATACACAGATAAACCACACCACGTAAATAACAAAACCAATAACCACAACCTCATATAAATCATATAAACCACACCACAAGCAAATAGTTATTAAGAAAAATCCCTCAGGTAATCTCCCCTTACCTCTTGAAGACTCGAACTAACGGTTTCAAATAATCTCCCGATTTGATCCGGCTTCCTCCGTCGGCTTTAAGTCAAACCAAACCGATTGATTCCTTCATAACGAATCGCAACCAAAATAAATCAAATCAAACAAAACATACTTGACTCATGGAGGTTAGGGTTCGGCTTCACCCAATTTTCTAGGTTAGGAACTTAAAATTTGATTAACTTAGGGATTAATGATCCATAAGTAACTTAAACATGATTAAGCACTTAAACCAAGATTATGAACCAAGAACATGAACTAAAACTCATCTAGTTCCAAGAACTAGGGTTTTGGCCAAGGGCTGAGTTTGGGGTTAGAAATCTCTAAAATTTCTAAACTCTTGGATTTAATCAACATACAAAACCTAGAGTTAGATTCAAGTGTTACAAACAACTTTTGAATCATAAAACCAACGAGTGCTCATACCTAGGGTTTCAGTTTTGATGAGATCAATAGGTTAAAGTTTGATTTTTGATCTTCTATATACTTGAATACAAGAACTATCAAGATATAATCATGAATCAATACATGAAAATGAAACAAAACCTAAGAACATAAGTTTGACCTAGGTTCGGCCATGACCAGAAATTAGGGAAAGAAATTTCACATGATCTTGTTCTTCTAGATGATGAAAATAGAGATGATTCTAAGATCATAGCAATTGGTTTCATGTCAAAAGGATTTTTCTAGAATTAGTTATGAATTTTTCAATCTAGCTTCAAGAACTTTAAACAAATGAAGAACATGTTGATCAAAGGCATCAACTCAAGAATCTTATGAAGAGAAAAGCTTAGAATAGCAATATTAAGAGAGACTACCTCTTGATGATCAAAGAAAATGATGATTTGGATGATGTTCTTCAAGAATGTCTCATGGTGTTCTTGAGAACTTAAGGGAGAAGATGAACCAAGTTAGGGTTTCAGAACAGTTTCGGTATTTTGGGTATATCTCTCAACATACTTATCCGTTTTGGATGATCTTTATGTCGTTGGAAATAAGAGAGAAATATGAACAACTTTCATGTTGAAAGTTTTTCGAGATTCAAAATAGAAACTGATCAGAATGGCTATGTAAAATCGGACGAGTTATGAACTCTTTGGAGCAATAATCATGAATTTGGAAAAAAAATGACTTAAGGAAGAAAACATCCTATTTAAATGAGGAAGCAACCAGCTTATTGAAGAAGAAACAAATGCTTAATGAGGAAGAAGTCAAAACTTGGAGAAGAAGGAATCAAAACTTGTTTAAGAAGGATTCAAAACTTCCTAAAGAAGAAGTCAAAACTTAATGAAGAAGATGTCAAAACTTGATGGAGAAGAATTCAAATACTTGGAGAAAAAGACAATGTTGGAGCCGTGTGGATTTGGCAAGAGTTTTGGGTCAATTTGTCAAATGGCATTTTGTAGGAATTGTCATAAAAAGACAAGGGTATTTTGGTCATTTCATAACAAAACTCAATGTTACCATAAATGTGCTATTATTTCCATTTATGATAGGATAGACTTGTCAAGAATGCTAATCAAGTTGGTCAATCCAATGTCTCTGCTACTTTGCCGACTTCCCGATCCATCTGACTCAGGCTCTGCCTAGAGACATCTCGACGTATAGGCCCGCAACAAACATAATACTTTAATTTTTTCCAAAATTTTCAAAACTTTCAGTATCATAGTAAATATGATAAAAATATTTTTCATCTCGTTAACGATTCAAAATTAAGTCTTCTGAGCAGAAACTTTCTTGTCGGTGAAAACACTGAAAAACAAACAGACCAAGCCTCCGTCTCGAAGTTTTCAACCAAAAACTTCCCTGTAACCTTATAAAAATAAGTATAACAAGGAAATGACCTTGGTTTATCCAAAATCATTTTCTAAGTCTCGGATAAATATATATATTTATATATTTATTACCGATATTACGAAACAGCGAAAATCAGGGTGTTACATTACTACCCCACTTAAAAAAATTTCGTCCTCGAAATTTCGTCACTCGAAACTTAAACAGAATTTTGTAATCCCATCTTAACCATAAAATTCTACATTGCCCTTCACATCTTCTTTCCTCTTATTCTATATTCTATAACACAATTCATTCTTATGTCATTTATATATATCCGTACTATCCTCAAAATTTCATCAGAGTCTATCACACTTGAAAAAACAAAATCGAAACTTAATCACTTCTTTTATCAACATGGTTCTACCAGAAACATTATTCAAATCATCTAACTCTGAATATTATCACTAATACCAACAATATCTACACAGCACCACGTATCAATTCCCTACTCAAAATATTTAATCACAGTCTTAGTTCCTCTTGATTATAATTCACTACTCCAATTTAATATCACCTCACACATTTCATCCTCAAAATAACTTCATTGCATATCTTAATGCAATTAAACCAAAAGGGATTATAGAATAGAATTATCTAATCCTTAACTTTCGAACTTTCCTATCAACTTAATTTTACTCAAGAACTTCTCTTTTCCGTTCACATTCAACTTATGTAAAACCACCATAGACACCTTTCTGTAATTCCTTCCAATCATACGATTAAATCTTAACGATGATCATTTTATCATTATCCTAGTTCCTTTAACAAACTCTACCTCGATCATAACAAAATTTGTCGAAATCATCTTACTTACTGATCTTACTTCTGAAAATTCTCAGATTACTAATCACATCTACACCTCAATAAAAATTCATTCACCTCTTATCATGCTTAGGTATTACACTTACTCTCAGCTAACCTTCTAAGGATCAATTCCTTTCTTCTTTATCCATCTAACTTAGGATGATAAGCTGAACATTAACTTCAACTTGGATCTTAACACTAGATGTAACTTTAGCCCAACATTCGAAGTAAGCCTTGCTCAGAATGATGTTGGAAAATTCTTTATCACGTTGGATCAGTCTTCTGATACACGCCTCTGTTGGTTTTTCCATTACATCGTGGACCTAAGCATGTAAAAAGATGTCGACTCCGTCAACCTACTCACAATAATCTGAAAAGAGATTTTCAAGACAAGAATTTTCTTGATTTTGCTTTCACAAGAAAGCACAAAGAATAATTTGACCAATCTGAAAGATACAAGTGTCCAATATGTAAAAAGATTCTTCAATAGGTTCGTGAGTGTAAAAATGCATGGCCAATACATGTTTACAAACATGACTCTAATAAAGTTTCTTTCTTTACAAGAACTTTACTACACAATGATTTAAAAGAACATCAGTCCGACAAAAATTTAGACTGGGTCACTTCCACCAAAAGTAAAAGTGAATCGATTAAGTCTCATCAAGAAACTTCTATCATCAAGAATTCCCATCTGTCGCATAACTCAAGAAATACTCATAATACATTCCCAAAGAAGTATGAAAATATCCAGACTGTCAAAACCAAAGTCATGATAGATTTTAAATCAAGGTCATAAAAATGAATTTGGTCTGTACAAAATGTACCGCTATGATTGTCTAATACAACCATAGGAATTTGAAAAGAAATTTGTCCATAAGGAACAATTTTTCTGAATCTCGAGACCCTCATCTAAGGTTGAAGATTTAAATCTATTCGCCTTGGTTTCTCACAAGCACAATGGTCTCTTATGACGCACTTAGTATGGTCATCCTGAATCGGCACGATTCCTGATGACTTGGTCAATCACTCAGACACACGAACAGTTGATCTTTCCTCATACACTGAGTTGACGATACGAAACCTTAGATAAGTCATCACTCCAATCTGGTAATACCTCGTCTTTGAGAAGATGACAACTCCTCGCAATTGATTTACCAAATCAACTACGCAAGTCAGAGAATACTTGTCCATCATTCGTCCTTTTACCTAGCTGTCAGAAATCTACACAGTGACACAACCTCCACACTACAATTGGTGCTCCACAAGGAAAACACTCGGTCTCACAAACAATTCAGACCACCAATCTTCCAGTCGAATCGAGTCGTCCAACTCGTTCAACTTTGTAGGCAACATCCTACACAAAGCGACAAAGATCTGATCGAATCCAAAATCTAAATCAATCTGAAATCAATGTCCTTTGCTAACTATAAACCTAGAATATTTCCAGGAAACACTCCCGGAAAAATCCTTTACATAAACACCTTGTTTCGAATGTCTGACATGATTCGCAAGGATAATCGAATGTCATATTCGAACCCAAGTAACATTCAAGATCTACAATTTTGGTATCAGAACTGGCTGAGTCTGTTAGGGTTTGTGGTTAAGGTCTGTCTTTGTTTATGCCGTGTGTTCTCTGTGTGCTTGGATATTATTCCCGAAGAGAATGATACTGTTTTGTAGTGAGTTTATTGTAATCTGCATGACTAATTGATTTTGGTCTTGTAGGATTATAATGGCTCGTCGTGGAGGAAACACTGCTATAAATGCAGCTGTGCGAGCGATGACACAAACCACTGCCGCGTTTGTACGACGCAAAGAAAGGGGATCTGAAAGTAGAGGACTGGATGAATTCCTAAGCAGAAATCCGTCGGAATTCAAGGGCGAGTTTCATCCGGAGAAAGCTGAGCTTTGGATTCAATCTCTGGAAAAGATTTTTCCTGCTATGAGATGTGCTGATAATGATAAGGTGATTTATGCTGCCTATATGCTGGTGGTTGCTGCTGAGAGTTTGTGGAAAGGAGCTAGTCAAGTGCTTGAACATGATCAACTTGAGATTAACTGGGAAATTTTTAGAAGGAAGTTTCTGGAGAAGTATTTCCAAAAGAGTGCAAGAGACGATAAGGAAATGGAATTTCTGCAGCTGAAGCAGGGCAATATGACCGTAGCTAAATACGGCGCCAGATTTGAGAATTTATCAAAGTTTTCGGCTTATCTGAATGACAATCCACATGAAGAGTGGAAATGTCGTAGATTTCAAAAGGGTTTAAGGTATGAGCTGAAGGAAGCAGTAGTTCCACTGGAAATATATGTATTTCCAAAGCTGATGGACAAGTGTAGACTGATTGAGGATTTGAAGGCGAGTCGTGACACCAGACAATCGGATTTTGGACCGTCGAGGTCCAAGAGGGGAAACTACAATAATAACAACCGATCTCAAAGGAAGCCATACAACAGGCCGCAAGGTCAGCATCAGCAGTGGCAACAACAATCTTTTGTTGGAAGCAGTGGAGGTGGTGGTTCATCTAGGAATATGCCACAAAAGTGCATGAAGTGTGGCAAGGGTCACCCTACAAAAGATTGCAAGATTACTGGTATCATCTGCTTTAAGTGTGCAAAGCCGGGGCACTTCGCTAGGTTTTACGAACAGATCAAGAAGGAACCTTCCGCGAGCTACAAGACCTAGAGCTGGAGGAAGAGTTTATACGATGAGCGGTGCTGAGGCCTCTCGTACTGAAGATCTGATTCAGGGACAGTGTGTCATAGGAGCTAAACCTTTAACTGTACTGTTTGATTCAGGTGCGACGCATTCGTTTATTGCATATGACTGTGCTAAATTGCTAGGATTACCTGTGTCTTCTTTACCTTTTGACTTGACTATATCTATTCCTACTGCTGAACCTGTGTTGACTACTATAGCTTGTTTGAATTGTGCTATCTTTGTAGAAGATATGAATTTTTTTGTTAATTTAATTTGTTTGACTCTTTTCCAAATAGATGTAATACTAGGGATGGATTGGTTATGTTCTAACCATATCCTGTTAGACTGTGCCAATAAATCCTTAATTTTTCCTAAGGATGGGATTTCTGGATTTTTGTCTGCTAACCGAGTAAAAGCTTCTTTGAGAGAGGGAGCTCAATGATACATGTTACTGCTTTCCTTAGATCTCAAGAGTGAGATTGACTTACAGTCCATACCTGTTGTCAATGAGTTTCTCGAAGTTTTTCCTGAAGATGTACCCGGACTACCGCCTGTTCGAGACATTGAGTTTGCTATTGATATGGTATTGGGCACTGGGCCGATATCCATGGCACCATACCGTATGTCGCCATTAGATCTAGAAGACTTGAAGAATCAAATAGTGGGACTGATGAGGAAAGAATTCATAAGACCTAGTTTATCACCCCAGGGAGCTCCGTTTTGCTTGTGAAGAAGAAGGATGGAACTTCTTGCTTATGTGTAGATTTTCGTCAGTTAAACAAAGTGACGATCAAGAATAAATATCCACTTCCGAGGATTGATGATTTGATGGATCGGTTACGTGAAGCGGCAGTTTTCTCAAAGATAGATTTACGATCTGGTTATCATCAGATTCGTGTGAAAGAGGAGGATATTCCGAAGACAGCGTTTCGAACACGCTATGGGCATTATGAGTATCTTGTGATGCCATTCGGAGTGACGAATGCACCTGCTATATTCATGGATTACATGAACAGGATTTTTTGTCCTTATCTAGATCAGGTTGTCGTTGTCTTTATAGACGACATTCTAATCTATTCTCCTAATCCAGAGAAGCATGCTGAATATCTCAGTACGGTTCTCCAAATCTTAAAAGAGAAACAGTTATACGCGAAACTTGAAAAGTGTGAATGTTCAATTTTTAGGACATGTTATCTCTAATGAAGGTATCGCAGTGGATCCGTCAAAATTTGAAGCTGTGCTAAAATGGGAGAGACTAAGGACGGTAACAGAAATTCGTAGTTTTGTGGGTTTAGCTGGATACTATAGGAGATTCATTGAAGGATTCTCCAAAATAGTAGGACCTCTTACCCAACTAACGCGGAAAGATCAAGCGTTTGCATGGACTGAAACGTGCGAGGAAAGTTTCCAAGAGTTAAAGAAAAGGTTGACTACTTCACCTGTGTTAGTATTACCTGATCCTAAGGAACCTTTTGAGGTATACTGTGATGCTTCGCATCAAGGGTTAGGTTGTGTGCTAATGCAGAACCTGAAAGTGTTAGCTTATGCTTCAAGACAATTGAAGATTCATGAGAGGAACTACCCAACGCATGACTTGGAGCTATCGGCTGTAGTTTTTGCACTGAAAATCTGGAGGCATTATTTGTATGGAGCAACGTTCAATGTTTTCAGTGATCACAAAAGTTTGAAGTACTTATTTGATCAAAAGGAGCTCAACATGAGGCAGAGACGCTGGTTGGAATTTCTACAGGATTACGATTTCCAACTACAATATCACCCTGGAAAAGCAAATGTGGTAGCAGATGCCTTGAGTAGAAAATCAATGCATGCATCTGCAATGATGGTCAAAGAACAAGAGTTGTTAGAATAATTCAGAGATATACGGTTGACTGTTGAAATGTCACCGGGAAAGCTTTGCTTAGGTATGATTACTGTTTCCAATGAATTGATGGAACGGATAAAAGAGAAACAAGAAAATGACTAGTACCTACAAGAAGAAAGAGATTTGTTGCGACAAGGAGCAATAACAGAATTCAAAGAGGGAATAGATGGAATCTTAAGGTTCGGCGAAAGGATTTGTGTACCGGACGATTCCGAGCTCAGAAAGTTAATTCTTGAGGAAGCTCACAAGAGTAAATTGAGTTTACATCCAGGAGCAACAACGATGTATCAAGACCTCAAACGATTGTATTGGTGGTACAGGATGAAAAGAGATGTAATGGAATATGTCGCTTCATGTTTAGTCTGTCAAAAGGCTAAGACTGATCATCAAAGACCAGCAGGAATATTACAACCTTTGAGCATCCCATAATGGAAATGGGATGGTATCGCAATGGATTTTGTGTCAAGTTTACCTAAGACCCGAAAGGGATATGACGCGATATGGGTAATAGTTGATCGACTAACCAATTCGGCTCACTTTTTGCCCATCAACATAAAGTATTCAATGGAGAGATTGACTCAATCATACATCGGGGAGATTGTCAGATTATATGGTGTGCCCTCGAGTATTATTTCGGATCAAGATCCGAGATTTACTTCAAGGTTCTGGCAAAGTCTGCAAGATTCACTAGGAACAAAACTCCGATTGAGTTCTGCATATCATCCACAGACGGATGGACAATCAGAGAGGACAATCCAATCACTTGAAGACTTGATGAGAGCTTGTGTGTTGGAGCATACCGGAAGTTGGGATGAATTTCTACCGTTGATAGAATTCACCTACAACAACAATTTCCACTCGAGCACAGGAATGGCACCCTATGAAGCTTTATATGGTCGACGATGTAGAACACCTTTGTGTTGGTACCGAGATGGTGAAAGTCTAGTGTTGGGACCAAACATCGTGCAACAGACAACAAAAAAGGTGAAAATGATTCAGGAGAAAATGCGGACAACTCAGAGTCGACAGAAGAGTTATACAGATAAGAGACGATCTTGAGTTTGAGGAAGGCGATCATGTATTTTTGAGAGTCATGCCTATGACTGGGGTTGGCAGGGTAATTAAATACAGGAAACTCACTCCAAAATTCATTGGACTACCAAATTCTTCGTCGAGTAGGTCCAGTAGCTTACCAAATTGCCTTACCGCCTTTTCTTTCAAATCTTCATAGTGTTTTTCAAGTGTCTCAATTGCGAAAGTATATTCCTGATCCTAGTCATGTCATAGTACCAGATACAGTACAATTCAAAGATAACTTAACCTATGAGGCATTACCTGTGAGGATCGAAGATCAAAGACTGAAACAACTAAGAGGGAAGACACTTTCATTGGTTAAAGTGATCTGGAATGCAACGACAGGAGATGCTACATGGGAATTGGAGGACAAGATGAAGGAACAATATCTGCATTTGTTTTAAGGTAACTTTAATTTCGCGGACGAAATTCTTTTTAGAGGGGTAGTATTGTAACACCCCGTTTTTACTGTTTTTCAATATCGGTAGAATTTTTAATTCTTTATATTTTTTTATACGAGATATAGAAAATGATTTTGGATATAAAAAAATCATAATTATACTCTACCTTATGGTAGAAGGTTACGGTAAAAATTTAGGTTTAAAATTCAGACGAAACCCGGTCTGCGTTTTAACCGACAGTAAGATTTTACTGATCAGAAAACCTAAATTTGACTCGTGAACAAAATGGTTAGACTTTATATTTCGTTTCCAATGATATGGGGTATTTTTAAAATTTTCAAAATAAATATGTTATTATGCTTATTCGGGCGTAAACCTTAATCGGGAAATCGACGGAATCAAGAATGGATATACAGAGATAGAACCGGACGCGGGAGGAGCTGAGCCATGGATTGAGTCACCACCACGACTCACCAAACATTTATGAGACATTAAATGCAAGTAATCATGTCTTTTATGTGAAAAGACTAAAATGCCCTTAACCTAACCTACCTTAGTTAAAAGTTAACCATGGTTAAGGCAAGACAATTTCAAATTGACTTATCCTCCTCATTTGTGGTGCTAAACTCAGCCACACCTCTTTCAACCATGACCACTCAATTGTAATGATTATTTTGGGTGTGAAATGTCCAAATTACCGTTGGTTTTTAAAGGAATTACAAGTTGGTCCCTAAGTGAGTTTACCATTATGTCCTTAAGTAACAAATTTTGGACCAAACTAACCCTCATCTCGCCCATATGTGCGCTGCCATTTAGCCATACTTAGGCAAAGTTTCTCTCATTTCATGACATCTTCATCAAGAACACCATACTTTCTCTTATGAACTCATAAAAACACTTTGTTGATTTTGTGAAGGACTCGATCAATTTCATCACACTTTCTCATCATCAAGAGGTGATTTCTTCACTTCATGATCACTCAATTCTTTCTCTTCACATATTTCATGATTTCAAGCTATGAATCATGAACTTTCATTTTCATGAAGCAATCTTCAAAAATCTCTAGAAAATCATAGATAAATCCTTTTAATGTGATTCCAATTTCCATGATCTTCATATGACTTATATTTTCATCATCCAAGAGCTTGAAAAATTTATAGATCTCTAGCCTACTTTTCTTGTCTCGGCCGAACCTAACTCCTAAATGGGTTAGATGGTTTTTCCATTTTTAACTTGTTGTTTTGTTGATTGTTCATGGCTAGGTTTTAAATACAAAACCTTGGAGCCCTAGGGGAACATCATTCTCTTTTTGCTTGAGTTTCAAGTGACCAACAAAGGTATGGGGGAGATTACCATCATCATACCTTAGGGTAGACATGTTGATGGTTTATTTAGTGTTATTTAGTGTAAATGGTCTTGTAAATCATAAGTGTGTGATTTATTGTTTTATATGTGTGTGATCCTCTTGGAGGATTTAGTTGATGTTTGATTGATCTTTAATTGGAACCTTGGTTAATGATTGATTGTTTTGTGAAACAAAAATGCCTCACATAATGAACTAAGGCCATTCGGCCATGAAGAGTTTAATTGGTTCTATGATGTTATAAATTGTTTGAATAATTTTTATGAGCATTGCATGATCACATAAGAATATAGAAATTGGTTTGGATTGATTTGAATGTGTATATTGAAAGTTAGGATTTTATGAGTCCTTAGGGACTAAAATGCAAATTCTGGGAATTTTCGGGACTGTCCTGAAATTCTTGTTTTGAGCACTGTGATGGTAGTACTTGATGAGAGGAAACCATAGAAATTGGTTTGAGGTCATTTGGATTATTTTGCTAAAAGTTATGGACTTTTTAACAATCAAGGACCTTTTTGCAAATATTGAAGAGTACGAGACCCCAAAAATATAATTTTTTGGAAAATTGTTGGCAACTGAAAATAAATTCAAATGAAATTGGTTTGGTGTGATTTGGAGTTTTAAATAAAAAGTTATAAGGTTTTAAGTGAAAAAAAGGACCTTTTTGGGTTTGGGTCACATGTGTCTCTAAGGTTACAGCAGCATGGAGGTTCCACCATGGCAGTGCTTGTTCCCGGAGTCCATTGTTTCTCTAGTTCTTCCTCCCCCTCCTCCCCTCCCAAGCTTCCTTCTTCTCCTCTTGTGAACCTGCCTCCTCAGAAGAAGTCCTTTGTTCAGGCACTAATTAATGCCTGTCATCCCCATAAGCCAGCTTCCGACTCCTTGTCTCATAGGAGATGAAATGGAAATCACAATCCCTGAGGACGAGTATGTTGCTGGTCTAGAATCATCCAAAAATAACCTTCATGGTAGAATTCTTTTATCCAAAGGAGACTCCCCAATAAAGGTTCATGACTTGAGAGTCAAGTTATCGAGTCTGTGGAGGCCTCTAGGTCAATGGAATTTGACCCCGATAGGCAGAGGTTTCTTTGAATTTTCATTCTCCTCTATCGAGGATATGCACAGAGTTTTAGCGGCTAGATCATGGAACCTAGCTCCTGGTTTGTTGTGACTTTCACCCTGGTCTCCGGATTTAAACCTTTTCCATGTGAAGCAAACGCACGTCCAATGTTGGCGTCCAAAAATCTTGTTCTCAATTGCAAGAGGTATTGGCACTCCATTATCATTAGATGATGCTACCAAAAATAGAACTCTGGGTCACTTTGCACGTGTCCTTGTTGATATTGATTTGTCCATGAAACTGCATGAAAAACTCAGGGTTGAACGGAAGGACTTTACTTTTTATGTTTTGGTTGAGTACGAGTCCTTACCATCCTTTTGCACTAATTGCAAAGTGATTGGCCATTCTTTGTCAAAATGCAACAAAAAACATAATGATCAATCGGTTGATCCACAGATCCGGGTTCCAAATCAGAATCAAATGGCAACCAGGAAACCTATTTCCAAATATGTGGAGAAAAGAAGGGTTGACAGGATTCGGGTGGATAAAACAGTAACAGCAGGCACTGATGATGCTAATAAAGGGAATGTTGTGGGTGAAGAAGCTATAGGTTCTGGCTTAGAACTGATGGCAAAGTCTGCTAAGACTGTTGATAAAGGGAAAGCTATTCAGGATGGTGGTCTACACCTTTCAGGAAAGTTGAACTATGTCTTAGAGAAATTGAGTCCTCTAGAGCATGAGAGGCTAGCTGAAAGGGTTTCTCAGAATCATCCAGATGAAGACTCGGATTCAGTTGAAGTTATTTTTGATGAGGCAGCTTTCTTGGAGGTTGCTAGAGAGGCTGCTGTTTCCACTGATCCTGTTCAGCCAGCATTAGTTGATTCACTAATCTCTCCTGGGAGGTCTCCTTTTGTTGCTAATTCCGTTTCTTTTGGAAATAAATCTGGTGATCTAGTTTCCAACCAAGTTTCTGTTTCAAAACCCCCATTCATGAAGAACCTGATGGGGACAGTTGCTACCAGCTCTAGGGTGCTGACCCCTTCTTCTGATGAGCAGCTTGTTGATGGTTTGAATTTTGTTCCAAATTCGGTTTCCCCTAAGAGTTGTCACCAGCAAGCTGTGGTCAATGATGTTATTGCTCGGGATCTAAAAATTGTGGGGAGGCTCTGGGGTGATGCTGCTGAAGATCAGGAAGTGTCTTCTGAGATGCATACAGAAAATCCTGCTGAACCCTTCCCAAAAGTTCAGTCTAAGTCTCAGAAGAAGAAGCAAAGAAGGGCTCTAAGGCAGGCTCAAAGGATGTCTCAGTATCAATCCCATTATGGGACATATTCTGTCTCATTGGAATTCTGATGAAAATTCTTTATTGGAATGCTAGGGGTATTGGCAACCCTGGCACTCGTATGGTTCTTGCCAAGTTCTGTATTGATCATAAACCTGATCTGGTTTTTGTGTCTGAGCCTAAGGTAGCCTTGGATAATGTTCCTACCAGTTTTTGGAGCCGTCTTAATCTTAAGGTTTTCTCTACTAATTGTAGGGATCCTCTTCTTCCAAATCTTTGGGGAATGTGTACCTCAGCTCTTTCTCCATCCATTCTGGCCTGCTCCCAACAACACATCTCCTTCTCCATTGATCACAACTCTCAAAGGTTATTCATCTTTGCTGTCTATGCCTCAACCTCTCATATTGGGAGAAGAAATCTCTGGATAGAATTAGCCTCTTTGCAGCAGGCTAACCAGGGCCCTTGGTGCTTCATTGGTGATTTTAATGTTGTCTTAGGGGCTCATGAAAAGAGGGGAGGGAGGCTTCCTTCTGCAATTTCCTGTGATGAATTTCAAGCCTGGTCCGATTCTTGCATATTAACTCATATCCCTACTCATGGTGCAGCCTTTACTTGGTCTAATATGTGTGGGATTAATGATCACACAGAACTGAGGTTAGATAGAGCAGTATGTAATGACTCTTGGCTCTCTGCTTGGGAGAGTGTGGCATGTTGTACTTTGCCTAGGAATCAGTCTGACCATTTTCCCATCCTCCTGATTTTGAAAAAAGGTCTAGTCTCCCACCCTTCTCCTTTCAAATTTCATGGCATGTGGACTGATCATGAGGACTGTAGAAGACTAGTCTCTGAGGTTTGGAAAAGGAGTTTCTGGGGCTATCCTATGTACATTCTGGCTCAGAAGCTCAAGTGTTTGAAAGCTGAGTTAAAAAGGTGGAATAAACAAGTCTTTGGCAATGTCCACCTTAAAGTTGAAGAAGCAATGGCTAAGCTGGATGCTATACAGGATAGAATTGATCTTGATGGTTTCTCTGAGCTGCTTCACAGTGAAGAGCTTGCAGCCCAAATGGAGCTCAATCAGGCCCTTTCTTTCCAAGAATCCTTTTGGAGGGAGAAGGCTGGGCTGAAGTGGTATTCTGATGGAGATAGGAACATAGGGTTCTTTCACAAGGTAACCAAGATTAGAAATGCTAATAGTCCAATGTCTGTACTTAGAAAAGACAATTTGATTCTCCATGACAATCAGGATATTGAGAACCATGTGTTAGCTTTCTTTAAGGCTTATATGCTTCAGAAAACTCTTGTGTAGATAAAGGTTTAATTGAGTCAGTGATTCCCCCTATGGTTTCCTCATTAGACAACATCATGCTGACCAATATTCCTACCCTGGAGGAAGTTAAGAATGCTGTGTTTGCCTTGGACAGAAACAGTGCTCCAGGTCCGGATGGCTTTGGGGGAAGCTTTTATCATGCCTACTGGGACATTGTTGGCACTTGTAACACCCGGGTACCGACGAGGGCGGGGAGTGGTCGCCGGTGCAAGAAGGTACGGACAAGGAGCGGCTCCTGGCAGTCTTCTAGGCGGAGGGACACATGAATGAACCGATTACACACCCGAATGAGAGGGATCCTGAGACTATGTAGGTATGGGACTATACAGTTGAGGAAGGCTTATATGAATTGATTGGTACTACCTATACTAACAAGATGCATCTTCTTTTCGGTAGCCCATCACTTAAGAACTCCACAGTTAAGCGAGCTTGACTTGGAGCGATTCTGGGATGGGTGACCTCCTGGGAAGTTTTCTCGGGAAGCGTGTGAGTGAGGACAAAGCACGCTGAAAAGACCCGTGTTGGTTTGTGGGGACATTCGTCAATCCATAGAGCAGCCAGGGATGTTACAGCACTGATGTACATAATTCTGTTTTGCAATTCTTCACAAAAGGATGGATCCCGCCAAAGCTCAATTCTAACAGGCTTGTGCTGGTGCCTAAGTTTGTTGGTGCAGACAGAATTGAGGATTTCAGACCTATAGCTCTTGCAAACTTTCAATTTAAAGTGATAACCAAAGTCCTTGCAGACAGACTTGCAACCATAGTGCCTAACATCATTTCTACTGAGTAGAGAGGTATTATCAGAGGTAGGAGCATTGCAGACTGTGTGTTCATTGCCTCGGAAGCAGTTAACATGTTGGACAACAAGCAGTTTGGTGGCAACTTGGCACTAAAGTTTGACATGAAGAAGGCCTTTGACACTTTGGATTGGGGATTCCTCTTGAAAGTCCTCTCTGCTTTTGGTTTTACAAATCAGTTTTGTTGCTGGATTAGTTCCATTCTGCATTCTGCTTTCCTATCTATCTCAGTCAATGGGAACTCAGTTGGCTTCTTTTCTTGCAAAAGAGGAGTAAGGCAAGGAGATCCTCTATCTCCTATTCTCTTTTGCCTTGCTGCTGATGTCCTTAGTAGAGGAATAGCCCGGCTTCCGGAATCTGGCAGGCTGCAGCATATGTCCAGTCCTAGAGGTTTTGCTACTCCAAGCCATATCTTCTATGCAGATGACATCATGGTTTTCTTCAAAGGGTCAAAATCAAATTTAAGAAATCTTATGCAGCTTTTTGAAGATTATGGGCATGCTTCTGGGCAGATTCTCAACCTTGACAAGTGCAAGTTCTATTCGGGTTCAATGTCTCATAGAAGAGTAGCTGATTTAAGCTCTCTCCTTGGTTTTTCAGCTGGCACTCTTCCCTCCAGCTACCTTGGAGTCCCCTTGTTCAAGGGAAAACCAAGACCTGCTTTTCTACAGCCTATTGTGGACAGAATTAAGTGTAAACTTTCCTCTTGGAAAGGCTCCCTCCTCACTGTGATGGGTAGAGTGCAGCTAGTAAACTCTGTGGTCCAAGGCATGCTTGCCTATAGTTTTCATGTTTACATGTGGCCAATTTCCTTGTTAAACCAATTGGACTCCTGGATTCAGAATTTCATTTGGTCTGGAGATATCCATAAAAGGAAGTTCATCACAGTGGCTTGGAACTCTGTCTGCTCCCCCACAGTGGATGGTGGTCTTGGAATTAGATCCATTAGGGACATCAATGAAGCTGCCATCCTTAAACTTTGTTGGAACATGCTCTCCTCTTCAGAGCAGTGGGCTCGATTTCTCAAAGCAAGGTTCCTAAGGAACTCTAAGCCTATTTCTCATCATGTTAACTCCTCCCTGTGGCCTGCTATAAGAAAATGGTATAGTGTTGCCCTTGACAATTCCACCTGGATAATTGGAGATGGCAAATCTGTGAACTTTTGGACAGATAAGTGGTTGGAGGAACCTTTGGTACGTCTCATGAATATTCCTGAGGATTGGCAGCTTTCTCTGTCGGCAAAAGTTAAAGATTTTCTGGTTAACAGACACTGGAGCATTCCAGCCTGCCTGCAGTCTCATTTCCCATGCGTAATTGCCAGAATTCAGCAAATGCACATTCCTATGAGGCCTGGCGAAGACAGACTTGTGTGGGATAACTCAACTTCTGGAGTGCTCTCATTCAAAGAGGCTAATCAGTTTCTAAAGCCTTCTAATAACTCAGCACCTGAATTTAAACAGATTTGGTCTCAGGCCATTCCTCTATCAAGGTCCTTCTTGGTTTGGAGAATCTGTCATCATAAGATGCCAACTGATGACAATCTCAAGAAGAGAGGCGGAATTTTTGATTCAATGTGCAGCCTATGTTGCCAAGTTGAGGAGTCTGCCTCCCACCTTTTTCTGTCATGTAAGTATGCTTTAGCATTGTGGACTTGGTTAAGTTCTAAAATATCTTTTTAGATTGATCGTTCTTCTATGCAATCCCTCTTTGCCATCAAGAAAGGGTGGAGTTCTCAATTGAAGGAGGTGATCGTTGCTGCTATCATCAATGTGATCTGGGTGATTTGGTCTGCTAGAAACAGCTGCAGGTTCAACAATAAAGCTCTAACTCTTCAGTCTGCCAAGATCATGGTTGCTGCTGCTGTATCTTATTCAGGCAAGCTCTCCAGAGGTACAATGTTCAATACAATTGAGGAGTTCATAATCCTGAAGGAATTCAGCATTGATGGGCACCCAACCAAAGCCCCAAAAATCAAGGAGGTGATCTGGCTCTCTCCCCCAATCAATTGGACGAAGTATAACATAGATGGGGCAGCTCATGGTTGCCCAGGGCCCTCAGCTTGGGGAGGCATTTTTAGAGGATTCAATGCTGCAGCCCTTGGCTGCTTCTCTTATCATTTAGGTGTCTCCACAACGCTTTCTGCTGAACTTTCTGCTGCTATGCACGCCATTGAAATTGCATCCAGTAGAGGGTGGGTAAATTTATGGATTGAAACAGACTCAGCCCTTGTGGTGAGGGCCTTCAATCACGGGGATACTGTCCCTTGGAGGCTACAAACACGATGGAAGAATTGCTTGGAGACAGCTGCAAGTTTCAACCTTCAGGTCACTCATATCTACAAGGAGGGAAACTCCTGTGCGGATAAATTAGCTAATCATGGTATTCATCACCTGGGGTTCCATTGGTGGGACACAATTCCTTCCTTTGTTAGTGAGGATTTTATTGGTAATAGGCAGGGTTTGCCTTTTTACAGATTTTCCTGATTGTAATTTTCCATGGGTTTTGGTTCTTTGTCCCCCCATGATCTTGTTCTTTTCGAATATTTGATTTCAATAATAGCGTAGGGTGCTGCATATGATTGTTGGATTCGGTGGTGCCAACCTAGTTGGGATGACCCTTTCCATTGTGATGCTATTGCACGCTACTTATAAAAAAAATGAAAGTTTAGGGACTAAATTGCAATTTTAAAAAATAAATGTAATTGGACAGTTAGAAACTGTTTTTCATGTTTATAAAACTGTTCTGAAACTCCAAAATGAGTTTTGGACTATTAGAGTATAAAATAGTTGAAAAAGGATTTACGCGTTTTACCAATTTAACGACGTTCGATCAAATTTTTAGGAATTTTGTATACATAAAAAGGAAAACTGTAAAAACAGTGTTTCAACATATTAGTATGAGGAAAACTGTAAGAACCATGGTTTCAAAAATACGGTTTTTGGGCCTAAGTTCAGTAAAAAGCGGCGAAATCGTTGTTTAAACGTTTTAAGGATTTTTGAGGAAATGTTTTGGAGAAATTGATTCCTAAGTATCTTTGAGGGAAATTATTCTTGAAAATGGATTTGATTTTATATAAAGCTTTTGGTTTTAAGCCAAAAGGATTTTTGTCTTCAACGACAAGATTTACTGTAAAATGTAAAAACCTAAGTCAAGAATGACTTAGTGAAAATACGAACGTAATAATTTATGATGTGGGGTGGAACACGACCTTATGTCATAAAGTATGGATAATTCATTATCCATATTCCATAAAATTAATGGGCTCAGAATGATTTGTTTTATTGACAGCCAAAGAAAAAGGTTCAACTAGAAAAGTGCAGAGAAATAAATAATTGGACCTATGTTCCAATCCCATAATGTGCTAGGTTTTGTAATCAAGTATTTTAAGATACCTTTGAACAACGATGAAAGGTTACTTGAGAACGTTAGCTCGATGTTAAGTACCGGTGATTCGGACTTAAGAACATCTAGCATATGATAAAGCACGTTGAATAGATTGCGTTGGAATCAAGATGTCATCTAGTGGATAGATGAGAATAACGAATTTTTCCGGTAAAGTTTGCCTAAACACAAAGTGAAACTATGTTTTGTAAGGTCGTTGTGCCTAGGAGATCGAGCTAACACTTTAATGCGGGTACGAATTCCGTAGTGATGATCTATTGATGCTAGGGGATGTCGGGGTATGAAATACTCACAAGGGCTCAGTTGGTAGCTCCTTCTGTGGCGTGGTGATCTTACAATGCGCCGACATACTCAACTAGACGCTACGTGTTTTCTGGTAGTGTAGGATGTTCCCGAAAAAGTCAATGTGCACGACGATGACTATGGACGCATTCTATTGCCCAAGGCTGGCATAGCCCGGAACAATCCTCCGAACCACTCTCTCCGACTGTTTGTTAAAACCATGGTATATGGGATCAGAGGTCATTCCTTGAGTCTTAGATGTCTCTTATCTAGGAAAAGCGGTGCCTTGTGATTATGTTGTTGTGAAACATTATTATTTCTGTGGTGATGGATGATATAACTGTTTATTGATATTTGTACGGACCTGTGTGTCGTACCACTGCATGTCTGCGTTAAGTGAGATGAACGAAAATCTCACCTCATTTCTGTTTTTTCTGGTTTGTTGTCTTCTATCCTGCGTTGGACGAAGATGACGACAACATTGTTTCTCCTTCACATCCGCTGGAGTTTGAGAGTACTTGGAAACATGGACACAGTCTCGAGGGCTTTAGTGTAATGGACTTTTGTCAGTATTTTGTGTCTGGCCAGTCTCGTGTCTATGTTATATTTTGTGGAGCTATGTCTCTAAAGATATTATTATTATAAACATGTTTCCAGTCTGTTGTTATTTACCGTTGTTTGTATTCCGCCTTCTTTCTGAATATGTATGACTGATGGTACTTGGAACTTGGTTTGTATAATATTGATGCACAAGTTGATGTTATATGTTAAAGAGTATGTACGGTATTATTTGCGAAAGAGAAAAAAAAATAATAAACCCGTATTTTTGGCAAAATAATTATATTCCGCTTTACTCAGTCTTATAAAAATAGAAATGTCACAGATAATGCAGCGCCCGAGAAGGGTGTTACACTAAGCAACTGCTGGAAGCAGAAAATCAGGAGATTACTTGGGAGATATTTCGAAACTTCTTTTTGACCAAGTATTTTCCTCAGAATGCTCGAGCTGACAAAGAGCAAGAATTTCTACGACTGCAGCAGGAGGACATGTCTGTTGGGGAATACGCGGCAAAATTTGAGTCACTTGCCAAGTATTTTCGCTTCTTCCAAAATATCCCGAATGAAGACTGGAAGTGTGAAAGGTTTGAAGGAGGACTACGATTTGAAATCAAGGAGTCAGTATTGCCACTGGAAATCAAGAATTTCCAAGCTTTAGTTGAGAAGTGTATAAAAGTGGAACTGATGAGGAAAGGGAGAGAGAATAGAGGGAATGTTGGAGGACCCTCTCGATTCAAGAACCATTTTCAAAATCAGAATCAGAAGGAGAAGCAAATCCAGAGAAAACCATATTTTCGATCACCAGGAAATGACCAGAACCAACAACTATATCGTCTAGTTGTTTCTACATCAGGTAGTGGAGTCCAAAGGAACTAAAGCCAAGGCCAAGGCAGGAGGTGTTTCAAATGTGGAGATTCAAATCACATGGCAGATAACTGCCCTTTTAAAGAAAGGAAATGTTTTAATTGTGATCAAGTTGGACAATTATCAAAGGATTGTAATGCACCAAGGCGTGGACCAGTTGCCAATAAAACAAGAACCAATAAACCAACGGCTAAGGGGAGAGTTTATACCATGAGTGGTGTCGAAGCTTCAAATTCTGACGATTTTATATAAGGTAGTTTTGACATCGCTGGTAATCCTTTAACTGAACTTTTAAATTCAGGTACGATGTAACCTTTTTCGACGGATTGTGTGAAACATTTGAGTTTGTTTGTTTATTCCTTATCATATGATGTGATCGTTTCAAAACCCCTTGCTTAGTCTATTCACTTTTACTTTTGGTGTAAGTGACCTAGTATGAATTTTTGTCGAACTGTTGTTGTTTTAAATCGTTGTGTAGTAAAATTCTTGTGAAAGAAGGAACTTTCTTAGATTCATGTTTGTAAACATGTACCGATCATGCATTTTTACAGGCACGAACCTATTAAAGAATCTTTTTACATAATGGATATTCCTGGTATTCCTTTCAGAGTGACAAAGTTTTTCTATATATTTTCTTGTGAGAGTAAGACCTTGGGATTAAGAAATCCGGTCTAGTTTTGTGTCACGAAATTTCGAGGATGAAATTTGTTTTTGTGGGGTAGTAATGTAACACCTCGATTTTCGCTGCTTTCTAATATAGGTAATAAATATATAAACATATATATTTTATCCGAGACTTAGAGAATGATTTTGGATAAACCAATGTCATTTCCATGTTATACTTATTTTCATAGGGTTACGGGAAAGTTTTTTGGTTGAAAATTCAGACGGAAACCGGTCTGCCGTTTTCTGCGTTTTCACTGATAATAAAAGTTTACTGCTCAGAAAACCTAATTTTAATTCGTGAACGAGATGAATAATGTTTTTATCGTATTTGCTACAATATTAGAAGTTTTGAAAATTTTAGCGTAAAAATATAATATTATATTTGCTGCGGGCGAAACCTTCGAAAATATCTAGAGGAAAAACCTGAGTCAGATGAACAACGGGCTTAGCAACGGATCTGGGATGATTGATGTGACTGATGTGATGAGTATTTATGACGATCCTATCCGAGTCATAATGGCCATAATGGACATTAATGACATTAGATATTTTTGGCATGGAAAGGACCGTTTTGCCCCTGGTTTCACATGGAAACTACAAGTATGCCATCATGCATTTTTACCCTTTAGCCCCCAAACCCCACGGCTCCACCATCAATAATACCACACCTAGGCAATTTTTCAACTCACTTATATCATCTTCATGAACCAAAACTCATTTCCCTCAAAAACTCTAATCGGGTAAAAACCGAATCGGGTACGTTTGTGCAGAGACATATCGGGAAATAGACAGACAATTCATCTATGATGACTCAAGAGGAATAAATCATAATGGTGAACCATGGTGATAATTTATTCTAGTCATCATGACGACAAAGAAAATACCTAGATATTTTAAACGTTAACCTAACCTACGTTTGGTTAAAACTAACCGAGGTTAACTAACCATGATTTGCAACACAAAATATCTCCTTTCTTATTTTTGGTGTGTAACACGACCACACCTCTCTAAACACCCTCATCCACACATTTTTTTAAGGCTTCATGGCTGCCACCCTTCACCATTGATAACCATATGTTTATCTTCCATTTCCACCACAAATTCAAACAAGACTACATGGCCCCTTTCCCTACCACTCATCATATTTTAACACAAAACTTATTTTTTTTCATTCTCATCTCCTCCCTTTCTTGTGCGCCAGTCATCATTCTCTCCACTAAACCATTTCTCTTCATTATTCATCAAAGAACACTAAGAGAACTAAGAAACTCTCCTTACTCACCCGAAACTGTCACGAAATTCTGACCCTTTTCTGTTATGAATCTCGAAAAACCTTCTACATGAAAGTTGTTCCTATTTCTCTCTTATTTCCAACAAGCTAAAGATCATCAAAACCAGATAAGTAGTTTAGGAGATATACCCAAATTACTGAAACTGCTCAAAATCTTCATCTTCCTCACTTTTCTCTCATTTTCTCTCAAGAACACTTAGTGATTTTTGTGAAGAACTTGATCATCATAATCACTTGTTCATCAACAAGATGTAGAATCTTTCTCTCCATAATCAATCATGAACTCTTCTTCATTCATTTTGTAAGATCTAGCCATGAATCATCATGTTCTTCATCATATTCAAAGTTCATGATACAATCTTCAAAAATCTCTAGAAAAGTGTAGAAAAATCCATTTGACATGAAACCAATTTCTATGAACTCACTATGATCTCTATATTCATGATACGAGAGCATGAATCAAGAGAAAATTTCTTTCCTATTCTTCCATAGTGGGCCAAATCTAGGTCATAAAGAGTAGATGAATTTGTTTCAATTCCTATGATTTAATACTTGTTTTCATCTCTCTAATACCTATGATTATTGAATCCAAGAGATTAGAAACCAAATCAAATTCATAGCTGATGCGTGATTTTAAGAATATAAAGGCAAGTGCACCTCGTCGCAATCAAGTAATACGGTGGTGAGACCGGTTATCGTATCCACAGGGATCGGATGTCAATTACCAATTCACAAACTCAACAACTATCTAGACTAAACTAAAGTATGAGAGATTAAAACAGAAAACAAAGAAATAAAATATTTTTGGTCTTTTGGGAATTTTATCGTACACTTGGTATGCAAACAGAGATGTGGCTAAGATTGTTAGGGTTAGACTACACTAATCCTCCCTTGATTGCAATGAAATGGCTAACAACACAAGTCCTAATTCAATTATGCCAATCAAGCCTTTTCTAAAGTACTCAAGCCTAATGTCTTAGGTGCATTGAGCCTAAAACCCCAAATTAAACCCTAATGTTTTAGGTGGATTAATCTGAGATTTTGCATTAAGTCAAGACTTATAAGATTGCAAGCAGCCAACACCTATGTCTAGATTCTTGGACTACTTGGCATATGATTCATGAGCATGCCTTAACACCAACCTTTCAGTTATCTATCAAAGCAACATATCATTCCTATGGGTAGCTAATCCAAGGAAAGCATTAAGCACAGAATCACATACTCATAAAGAAATAGAAACTTGTATTGAAATCAAATCAATTAACAATCAAGTTCAGAAAAGCTACATCTAAACCCAACAATGGGGGAATTAGCTATACATGATAAATTCTACAAAAGAGAAAGAGAGAAGAGAGGAAGAAAACTTCATGACGAATCCTTCAATCTCCTTCCAATCCAAGAGCAGAGAGATGTCATCTTTAAGGTCCCAGCCTTCCCCCAGCCATCAGCCCTCTTTAGGGTTTCCAAGCCCCTGCAAAAAGTCCCCTTTTTCTGTCACATTTGTCTTGTTATTTATAGATCCGTCGCGCGTCACGGCCGTGATGTCTATCACGGCCAGGCCGTGACGCTTTCGGTCCAAGGCGTGTCTTCAAGTTTTTGACTCTCGCGAGGCGAGAGAAGTGTTCGCGACGCGAGCCATCATTTTCTGGTTGGTCACGGCCGTGATGTCTGTCACGGCCAGGCTGTGACAGTCTCTGACTTTTGCCTTCTTCTCTGCTTGATCACGGCCGTGATGGCCGTGATAGGCTCTGTTTGGCTTATTTTCTTCTCTTTCCAGGCTCTAAGTCATTCAAGCTTCATACTGGCTAATTCTTAGGCATTTAATCATGAAAACCTGCAAAAAAACACACAATACCACCTTATCCGTTCCAAAGGAAAAACTAAACAAAATCAACACTAAATTGGCCTAACTATATGCAAATGCGTGCAGAAATCAACACTAAATGCATCCAATTTAATGCGATGACTATTGAGGTTCTGAGTGATACAATAGGTTATGGACAATAACCTCCATTGATCGTAGTAACTATTGTGTTCTGTGTGGACCAATGAGTTACCATGTGTATGACTACAACAATAGTTGGATAGTTGTCACAAGCGGCCGTATGATTAAGCTACAATAGTTGTTTGAGTGGCTATCATACGAGGTTGGACAATACTTGTGCATAGATGCAATAGTTGTTTGAGTAGTTATTGCACAAGTGACTCTGTACATAACTGCAATAGTTGTTTGAGTGGTTATGTATCTGTGTACAACTGCAATAGCTATTTGAGTGGTTGTCACAGAGGGGTTGTGTGAACAGTTGCAATAGCTATTTGAGCAATGGTCACATGAGGTTGAGGTGGAATATCCGACAATGTAACTCTATACATAACTGCAATAACTGTTTGAGTGGTTATGTATCTGTGTACAATTGCAATAGCTGTTTGAGTGGCTGTCACAGAAAATCATGTGAACAGTTGCAATAGTTGTTTGAACAATGGTCACATGAGATTGAGATGAATGTGTTTCTGAGCCTGATCCGCCCATTTGAAAGAAGTTGGGATCTCCGGAGATTAGGTATTCAAAATAGAGCCTGAATATTGAAGTGTCATGTATTTTTATAAAATGACGATGCCTGTCGGGTATGAAACCCTTTGGATAAAATTATTCTACTGCTTGGATAATTTTTGTATGCTGTGAATATATGGTATATGCTGTTTGTGTGTCATGCATGGGGTTGTCTTATCAAAACTCATATATTGGTAACTCACCCTTAAAATATCTGTTTTTCTGGTGTTGCTGTTGTGCCTTGGTACATGAGAGCAGATGATGCAGAGGATTTTCCATCCACTTGAGGAGCTTAGCTCCGATCCTTGAAGAGGTCGGTGATATGGGTAAGGACCATGAAGGTCTTTCCAATGAAAGCAATCAGTGAATAACTTCCAGTTAATGTTCCCGTCCTTAGTTTCCAACAGTCTTTTCTTTCCCTTCCACCAGAATTCTGCTCCTTCGGTTAACGTGAAGGCAGCATAGGTCACTTTCTTCTCCTCGCTGCAGCACATAGTAGCAAATATCTTTTCGATCTCTTGTATCCACCATTCTGCCTTCTCTGGGTCATACTCTCCTCGGAATTGTCGTGGCTTTCCGTTCATAAAATTAGTCAATCCGGCATCTTCAGCTGCTACCGCCCTTCTCTGATTCTTAGATTCTAGCTGCTTTATGTTCATCTGCAGCATCTCAGCATTTTGCTGGGTTTGCAATAGCATAGCAGCAGCTAGGGTTTCCATTGCATTTGGAGTCGAAGATGATCCTCCTCCATTCTCAGTATTGTCGGCATTACCATTGACAGCTCCAATAATCCTTTCTAGAGTTCCGTCACCACTGTTAGTTGGACGTTCTCTTCCGCGAGTCATGATTCTGTTAAAAGAAATCATCCGCTCTTATTAGTATGACATATGATACTACATAGACAAGTATATAAATACCATATGCCATACTAATATTAACCTCTCACATCAGATTCAGACACACTACCCAAATTCTAAGCATAGTCAAAATCCAATATGGATTCAACTAGACACGGCCAGTAACTACATCCTAAACCTCGCAGTCCTTGATTCTGATCGGACATAACCCCACAGTCTGTTTTAGAACCAAACTGCTTTGATACGAAATGAGACACCCCGTTGTGCCCCAGTGTTTTATTAGATTAATATCATTCTTAATTCATTTCTTAATCGTGCGCTTAGTGTGAAAAATATGTAAAAAATTAAAAACTTATATAATAATCATATAACTTCTGCAAAATTAAAACACACCAACGGTAACATATATAAATACACACCTATTTGTTCATTACAATACCAAAACACCGTTGAGGGTATCCTCTCTGTAGGATCCCTCACAGGCATAAACTTAACAACAGACATACTTAGCAGAAATATAAAATACTCCTTAGACTTACTGGCCGTAATGTCTATACTCTAATCATCATGGATCACAGCACGACCTCCAGCCTCTGGTTCGTAAGGAGTTCCATCTAACTGCTCAGCAACCTCCGTTTCATACAGAGTTCCGTCCAGCTCCTCAGCAGTGTAATCCTCCATCGGGTCTTTTAATGTAAGTAAAGTAACCCACAAAAATACAGAAATATAAGGGATAAGAAGAAGTTATATCATCAAAAAGCAGAAAAGAGTAATAGTAAATTATACAGTAATTGTCACAGACAATCAGCACACCTAACTAACAAATCATCCTCAAGTTAATATATAATCCTCTACCCTCAATCTCATGCTACTCAAAGACATCATAGTTGCACACCTATTTCTAAGGTGGAAGTGATCTCGCGAGAACTCTTGATTTTACATTTATTATATTACCAATACACGGTGTATTATATTACCAATACATAGATGTATTTTACGTCTATTATATTACCAATACATGGTGTACTATATTACCAATACACAGATGTGTTTTACGTGTCTTATATTACCAATACACGGTGTATTATATTACCAATACACAGATGTCCTTCTGTATTATATTACCAATACACTTTTGTCCTTGTGTATTATATTACCAATACACGATTGTGGACAACAACACCTATACTTGAATCTCACCAACCTGTTTTAACAACATCCTAGTGCCTTAACCTTCCATTAGAACTTGACACATATATTCTATGCCATAACACTTCTTTAACATACATCATCTAGGTTAGGCACTTCTAAATCATCATTATCCTCACACTCAAAACAATCATCTCTTAGACAACATATATATCTTTGCTTAAAAATCCACTAAGCATAATAATAACAACCAGACAGATCATGCATAATATAACATTAGAAAATATTCAAATCTAGTAAACCATAAAGCCAGACTCTGTCACGGCCTGGCCGTGATAGCCATCACGGCCGTGACAGGCATCAAAAGCAAGCATTTCTACAACACAACCTGTCACGGCCTGGCCATGACAGCCATCACGGCCATGACAGACAAAAACCTCCTCAATATCATCAAATATTCAAACACCAAAAACAATACGTCACATGTAGATGGAATACCTCAACCAGCATATCACAGTAAATTCAATAACATAAATTCAAACATCATCAAATACCTATAATCAACCTAATATCGATAAATCTACAATCCCCGAATCAACATTGGTTTTAAAGAAACAGTTTCCAATGTGATTTTGGTCTTGTCGATTACTCGACTTCTAGTAGGGTTTAGGTCGCCCTACACAATTATCATATAATCTACTACTTATCGATTCCGACGATAGGTTAATTCTTTCCCACACCTGAGCTAACACCGGATTCACGATCTTCCCGATCTTCGTAACTACGTCTCGAATATCTGATATCCTTCAACCAACATCACATAACAACGATTAATCAAACAATTCCCATTAGGTTCACTTTAATACTAGGTTCGGCCTCTAATTCAAAATGAAGCTAGGATTATTTTCTCACTCTAATCTTTTGGATTTTAGGTGCTTAGGTCTTAGATAACTAGAATAAATTGTTAGAAGTTGAAAATATGAAACAAAATCCTCTAACCTCTAAGGTTAGGGTTTCGGCCTTGAACATAAAAAAATAGGTTAAAAATTTATTTGGATTCAAACCCTTGGATCATAAAAGTTTAAGTATCTAAAAGCATAAAAACCATAATCTTAACTCATCAAACACTTTTAAACATTTTTACATAATCTTTGAAGAAATAGATCTAAGACTTGAAATAGATAAAATTTGATGAAACTTAAGATTAGTTGAGGATTAGGAACATAGAAATCCTAAATAGTTTAGATCTAACCTCATTTAAGTTAAAAATTGAACAAAACCTCCTTTGTCCATTTAGACATAGGTTCGGCCCTGTTTATATCTATAGGAAGGAAAACGATTTTGCTCACATGCTCTTAGATGATGAAAATACAGATCGTAACTAGATCATAGAAATTGGTTTCACATTTTTAGGATTTTTCTACAATTTTCTAGAGATTTTAGAAGTTATGGATCTAAGAATGATAAATGGAAGAAAATGACATTAACTCAACAAATAAGTGAATGAAATAACATAGATGAGTAGGATAAATAAATGTTACACTTGAAGCTTGAAGAAAAAGGAGGAAGAGGATGATCTCTTGAAGAAATCCAATAAAGTTTGAAGTAAGAAAATGAGGTTTTTGAGAGTGTAAACCATGAATGAAGAAAATGAATGAATATATAGAGATGGGAGAGAGAGAGAGGCGTGTGGGAGAAGGAGAGGAGAGAACTTGGAGGCCAAGTTTGGGTTAGGACATGTTTGGTTGGTTAGGAGAAAGATTAATAGGTTTTAGGATTAAAATACTATTACTTTCCAAAACATCATGATTACTTTCTTGGATGTGACATGTGACTTTAGTCCATCAAGTCACTGCAGTCACCTCGGCTCTCCATTCAGCTCCATTGTTTACCCGATTAAAGTTTCCGATCGTAATCCTCGAAGTTTTTACCCGGATAAAATATTATATTTTAATTCCAAACGTAAAATTTCCAAAATTAGTAAAATCATTGGAAACACGACAGAAACACTAACCATTTCGTTCACGGGTCAAAATTAGGTTTCCTGCTCAGTAAACTTTTACTGTCAGTGAAAACGCAGACTGGGTTTCGTCTGAATTTTCAACCCAAAATTTTACGATAACCTTCTACCATAAAGTAGACTATGAATATGATTTTATTTTATTCAAAAACACTTTCTAACTTCCAGATCAAAATATAATTAATTATATTTTAACCGGTTGAACAACATAATTAAAATCAGGCTGTTACATTGTCTAGAGTGACCAGCTTAGGTTTTTCTTGTGGTGTGTGTGTTGTCAGAAAGTCGGTAAACATAGTCTTGAGACCTTTTATGTGGTTTAGTGTTCAGTTGGGAGTCATGAAATACTTTCAAGAAAAACGTGTATGCTGGAAAGATTTAATTTTGAATATAATAGATTTCTATGTGTTGATGAGTATTATATAATGCTATCGTTGTAATATGAGTGGTAAACTTTCAAAGTGTTCCGCCGAAGAAAGATATTTTACCCTCATTTTCGGACTTATACAAAATTATAAGCCTTATTTTCCGAAAGAAACCAACAAATTCCTTTTTAATTTTATTTCTTCACGTGTTCACAAAGTAATGCCCAAGGGGGTGTTACACTTAAGTTCAATTTTCTGTTTTGGAAATTGAAACTTAATTATTATAAGTTATATGCCTTGGCGGCTTTATTATGAATGTGATTATCTCTTTGTGTGATGATGTACGATGTGCTTTTAATGTTTTAGCCTGTGTATCATGTTTCTAGAGCTTTCCGTTAAAGAAAAATTTTACACCCAAGTTTTATGACTTAAATAAAATAATTTTTCGAAAGCAACCAACATATATAATTTTTAATTTATTTCTGCACGTATTCTGAAGTAGTGCCCAATGGGGTGTTACAGCTAGGATGACAAGATGAACAAAGCATGTTATGAAGCTGAGTTTTTTTGCTTTGATATGGATAAAATTTGATGAAGGTGGAATAATTGATGGCATCAAGGTATACTGTTTCCTCAAGTACTTTTTCTATTTTAGTTTGCATTATTGAGTTTTTATTTTTTTCCCTTATATATTTATTTTGGTGCGGGGGGTTATTAAACTTCGTTGGACTTTAATTTGGTTTTTTTAATATATATTTTTGCCTTTGTGCTTTACTTCAGGTGGCCAAAGAGAAAATAAGTGCTTTGAAGATGCATATCTTGAAATGAAGGAGCGGGTTACGGCCAAAATATAACATTTGGAGAAATTTTGTGTTTCAATTTGACATTGAATGTTGAAGACTTGAAGTTATGATGAAAACTGAGATACATGTGATCACAAGCAAAGAATCATTTACTTTAGGATAATGTTTACTTACATTGTAAATCGGCTGATTTGATCCTCCATCCATCTCATAAAAAGTTTGGAAATGGTTCTATGCAGTGGAAGGTTCCTCTAAAACTAAGTTTTCTTCTAAAATGAGAAAACAAGTTTGCATGTACCTTTTATTTAAGTTCCAATGACATAGGTGTGAAGCTACCTTAGTATTAGATAGTGTATTGCAACTTGTTGGTGTCTTTGTGTGGTCTGCTACTCCTGTTTTCCAGAAGCTACCTAAAGATGTTAATGATAGATGATAACTAGACTATCATATGCCTCTTTTAAGCATTTTAATTTAATGTAGGTATTGGTATATTAATTATGGCAACACATGAATTTATTTGCATAAGTGAAGGTACTTGCAAAATCAATGTGTTGGGAATTTGTCTCTATCACCAAGGACAATCTTAATGCAGTCGGTATAGCTATATACAAGAAGCTAACATCTAATGAGTGTTGTGATTTTTATTTTATTTTTTCAGTTTGTAAAGGCAGACACAAAACTCACTAGCAAGGAAATTACTACTTATGGATTTTGTATAGCTTCTATTTGGTGTGTAACAGAGGTAACCTACTGCACGAAGATATCACCATTGTGAAACTCAATCTTCGATTTTTTCTATTTGACTGGAACTGGAAGTTGAAACTTATTTCCTTACAACTATTACATTGTTAATAAATATTGTGTCTATGTTACTCCATTTTATGAATTAGTAATATCACGATAAAAAAAAGAAATGAATATAGTGTAGAAATATTTTTTTATCTAAAATCGAATATATTGTGACAGGATCTTTCTTAACTGCAAATATTTTTGGGCTATAAATGTTTAATTTTATATTATAGTGTAAAAGCAATAAGCGATTTTTGTCACAAAAAAGAGAGAAAAAAACAATATGCCATTAGTGTATTACTGTTAATTCTTTGAAAAGTTGTCATCTTTGATTATATACTTTTACAATGTCCATGTGTTTTTTCTAATAAAAATTTGAATAAAAAATAAATTTAATTCTCACTCATTTAATGAGTTTTCCATTTAATGAAAATTACCCGTGCATTTGCACGAGTCCATAACACTAGTATGAATAGTATGCATGTTAAGGTAGATTTTATAGGAATGTTCATTGAGAATGTTCCAGGTTTATCGTTTACGAAAGTATATTGAGTGTTCGATCGATCTAGTTTCTAGATTCGGTCCGACCTCTATCGCTTTGTGTAGTATGTAACAGCCCGATTTTCGTATACGATGTATTAACGATAAAGATATATTTATTTATATTTTTATCTACGACCTATGTAACACCCTGAATTCCACCTTACATTAATAAATATTAATATGTGTTAGACTTAGCCTATGTATGCTTGTTATGCTTGTTCTTGATGTCTAAGTTCATGTTGGGAAGGTTTAGCCTTAGGAAGGTTCAACTGTCTTAGAAGTTCTAGTAACCTATTTCACCGTTTTGACCATAACTTGAGTTCTAGATGTCCGATCAAGATGATCTTGATGGCATTGGAAAGGTAAGAGAATTATCTACAAATATTATTTCATGAGTTTTAACCAAATTCGACTGTTTCGGCCTCTTCTCGCGAGCATTGTTCACCTCATGAAAACCCAAAATTCAGCTTTGCGCTTTCGGGTTCACCTCGCGAATCCAACAGACAGAAATTGGTTCTCTGGCTCGCCCCGCGAATACGTACAGAACCATAAAACACGATTTAGGTTCTTTTTAAGCCCAAAAAGCTTTCCAACCCGTTTTTAACCCCTAAAACACGATCTAAACCCTAGTCTATCACGTCCCAACACTCAGCCGCCTCCCCCCTCTTTTTCTCTTAATTTCCACCATTCGTCTCTAGAAAACTCTCCCTAGGGTACCCGTTCTTGTACCGTTCTTCACCATTCGTTGATAGGAGAACATCGCTGCGAAGACGTGATCATCATATTCGTTGTTTCAACCTTCAAACAAGGTAAGATTCGTACACCTCGTCCCTCTCGTTCTTTCCCTTTTGATTTATTGGCCTAAGAGTCTAATTAAGATGTTTCCTTGTTGTTCTTGAGGTCGTAGATGACTGCTTGTGAGACGAGATCCTAGAGGACCCTCTTTCTTCTTTTGAAACACGAACCTCATACCAGGTATGGGGAGAAGGGACAATATGAATATGTAGGCGCAAGGGGTAGCGTAAGACGAAGGGTTAACCCATGACCCTGTGTTTGATGATGTGTCTTGTTTTATAACATGTCTATATGTTTATATTGATGTGATAATATGAGTTATTTATATGTGTTTATGGTATGATTTCTCAACATGTTTATGATATTATTAATGTTTATATGATTGTTGTTATGAGTTGAATGATGATGCCATGACTGTCGTATGTTACAATGTTTGGTTATTGGTTGATTGGGTTATTCGTTGTGAACCATGATAAAAAGGGAGGTTTTTCCCCTTTCGGTTAATAAGACATGAATATTAATAATAATTGTGAGGTTTTGTTCAAAGGATTAGAAGGACCATAGGGAATGATTTTGTGAGAAATTGATAGAAGACAATTAAAGGATTAATTCCCCAAATAAGTCTATAAGACATAAAGATTAAACCAAGTGATAAGACTGTGATGAAAGGACTTAGTAATGCCAATAGGTTGAATCAAGTTTTACTCCAAAGGAATTGGCAAGGGTTTACAACCCTTGCTGCCCAGAACAGTGCGGTCTGCTCTTGAGCACGACCGGGCTTGGTAAGGAGCACGCCCGTGCTCCCTTGCCCAGAACAGAAAACAAAAACTGTTTGAGATAGGGGTTCTTATCCCAAATGCTTAAAAGACTAAATAAGATACCAACGAAACATGAAGACCAAAAGACAAGTGAAAATATGTTGTACCTTGGTAGCCTAGTGGCTAAGGGGCCTTGATGCAAGATGGTCAAGGTGGTAATCTCTAGTGCCTAAAGGGCTAGAGTGGTAATGATGATGTACCTTGGTAGCCTAGTGGCCAAGGGGACCTCGATAGCCGAATGGTCGAGGTGGTAACCTCTGGTGCAAAACTGCCAGAGTGATTAAAAGACTTAACGATGAATGTTAAACGATAATCCTCAATAGCCTAGAGGTCGAGGTGATGATGGTTATAAGACTTGGGTGGCATATTGGCCCAAGCGGAGGTGGAGGTCATGTTGGTGTGATGTTTGTCATGCATTCGCGCATTGGAGATGTTGATGGGAGGTTGTACGACATAGGGAGGTCGCCCGAGAGTAAGGCGTTCTGGCCGTCCACGGGACCTGGTACCCTCGTGGTGGCTCATCCGAAAGTAAGGTGCGTCGGCTATCCAAGGGGTCCAACCAAGGTAAGTTGGATTGCCCCGGCGTTGGTGCCTAGTGGCCAATGTTGATATTTAACTCCGAAGTTGCTCATCCTGAGATAGATTGGATCCAAATGCATAGTAGAGGTAGGAGTAGGATTACATTGCATAGCATACATATTATGATGATGATCTTATGATACCGTTGTTGATATAACATGTTTGTTTGTTGTATGCTCGTCTTGCTAACTGCTTCCTTGCCGTTATATTCATATATCTGTTTCTTACTCCCTGTTGTTATGTTTGTGTTGCATGTACCTTATTATATATGCAAAGGATGACGATCAACCCGTTGAGGAGTGACTCGGAGGAGCCGCTACCTTCGTTTAGGATTTCCAGTTTTGCTTAGTTATTAGTTAGTTATTTTGGTTGTATCCGAGGATTTTTTTTTTTCCCGGATTTTTGGTTATACCAGCTCTGTATGTGACATCGGGGTTGGGTTTTATGTCTTTGTTAATGTTTACGTTACGTTATGCCTTTTGAACTTATATTATGATTATGCTTTCTTTCCGCGTTGTTTATGTTGAGATGTGAAACCTTTTTATCCAAGTATTTATTTTATTTAAATAAATGCATGTTTTTATAATCCCTTTTTTAAGTAAATGTTTTATATTAACGTGCAGGGTAGAAGGGTGTCACATTTAGTGGTATCAGAGCAATTCGGCCCTGTCCAGACGTGATATGAGTCTGTTGCGAGTCTTATGTGTATCTTGTTTAGATTGTTTGTATGTGTTATAGACAATGATGTTTTAAGTTAGCATGCCGTAACTTTTCCATGCTTAAGTGCCCTGTGTTTAACAAGTTGTCTTGGCGTTACAGGGACTTATGGCAGGGAGAGGTGGCAGAAATGATCAGGTAATCGTTGACGCGTTGGCACTTCTTGCCAATGCAATCGGCCAAGTTCAGAACAACAACCACGGAGGACCAGTAGAGTTTCAGGGTCTTGATAAGTTCCAGCGGAACAATTCACCGTCTTTCAGAGGAGCTTATGACCCCGAGGGAGCTTTGTTGTGGATGAGGGAGATCAAGAAGATCTTCAGAACTATGGACTGCAATGATCAACAGCGGGACTGAGCAGAAGGATAAGGATAAGGGCAAGCAGCATTCTGCCCCAACCGGCCGGAACTTCAAGAGAGATGGCAAGAAGCCCCAATCTTCTTCAGATAGGCCCAGAGAGTGGGAGTCGTCTACACCTAGACCCATTCGGTGCGACAAATGTGGACAAGGTCATTACACCAATCAGTGCAAGGAGAAGGACATCATCTGCTTCAAGTGCGGTAAGTATGGCCACATCATCCAGGATTGTGAAGGAGCCAAGTCAGAGCCACAGAGTGCTAACAAGGGTCAGAAGCCTCAAGACAACCGACTGAAGACCATGGGGAGAGTCTTTGCTCTCAGTGGAGCTGAGCCTCCGAATCGGAAGATTTGATCCAAGGTATGTGCCTTATATATGGGGACTCATTTAATTGTATTGTTTGATTCGGGTACGACTCATTCCTTCGTATCTCATGAATGTGTTAAAAGTCTTAAATTGCCTATGACCTACCTTGATCATGACTTGATTGTTGCCACACCTACAAACAAACATGTCCTTACTTCTCATGCATGCTAGAATTGTCATATTACCATAGATGGTAGAGATTTCATTGTTGATCCTGAATGCTTACCCCTAAAGACTTTGATGTTATTCTTGGCATGGACTGGTTATCTTCCAACCATGTCCTTTTGAATTGTTTTGATAAAACCACAGTTTTTGGAACTCCAGTGGAGTCTAAGAATCCAAACTTTCTGTCTACCAACCAAGTGAAGGCTTCGATGAAAGACGAGGCTCAAGTGTATATGATGCTAGCTTACCTGGAATTAGAGAGCCCTCCTGATGTTGGGAGCATGCCTGTCGTGTGCCAGTTTCCTGAAGTTTTTCCAGGGGATGGTTATAACTTGCCCCCAGAGAGAGATGTTGAGTTTACCATAGACTTAGAGCCTGGCACCAGGCCTATATCCATAGCACCCTATAGAATGTCTCCTCTAGAGCTAGCTGAGTTGAAGAAGCAGTTGGAAGACCTGATGCAAAAACAGTTCATTAGGCTGAGTGTGTCTCCGTGGGGAGCACCCGTGTTGTTAGTGAAGAAGAAGGATGGTAGCATGAGGTTGTGTGTCGACTACCGACAACTCAACAAGATGACCATAAAGAATCGGTATCCCCTCCCTAGGATTGATGACCTCATGGACCAGTTGATAGGTGCTTGCGCCTTCTCTAAGATAGATTTGAGGTCAGGATACTATCAGATTCGGGTTAAGTCTGAGGACATCCCGAAAACAGTGTTTCGAACGCGCTATGGTCACTATGAGTACAAGGTTATGCCCTTTGGTGTGACCAATGCTCCTTCGGTGTTCATGGACTACATGAACAAGACCTTTCACCCTTACTTGGATAAGTTTGTGGTAGTGTTTATAGATGACATCTTAGTGTACTCCAAGAACAAGGAGGAACACATGAGGGTTGTCTTGCAGATCCTTAAGGAAAAGCAGTTGTATGCTATGTTGTCTAAGTGTGAGTTCTAGTTAGAGGAAGTGACCTTCTTAGGGCATGTCATCTCTAAGGGCGGCATAGCTGTGGACCCAACCAAAGTTGAGACGGTGCTCCAGTGGGAAGTGCCAAGCTCTGTGACCGAGATTAGGAGTTTCTTGGGTTTAGCCGGGTATTATAGGCGGTTTATAGAAGGCTTTTCTAAGTTAGCTTCACCCTTGACCCGTCTCACCAAAAAGGGATAGTTGTTTGTGTGGGACTCTAAGTGTGAGGAAAGTTTTCTAAACCCTTAAGAGTAGGTTGACCTCAGCACCAGTTTTAGTGTTGCCCCGCGATCCTAGTAAACCTTTCGTAGTTTATTGCGATGCATAAAAGCAAGGTTTAGGTGGAGTGTTGATGCAAGATGGTAAGGTAGTGGCTTATGCCTCTATGTAGTTGAAGACCCATGAAAAGAACTACCCTACCCATGACCTAGAATTAGGAGCCGTGGTATTTGCCTTAAAGATCTGGAGGCATTACCTTTATAGAGCAAGGTTTGAGGTCTTTAGTGATCATAAAAGTTTGAAATATCTGTTTGACCAAAAAGAACTCAATATGAGGCAACGTAGGTGGATGGAGTTTTTAAAGGATTACGACTTCGAGCTGACCTATCACCCAGGAAAGGCCAATGTGGTGGTCGATGCCCTAAGTAGGAAAACCTTACACGTCTCCGCTTTAATGGTTAGGGAGATGGATCTGATAGAGGAGTTTAGAGATCTTAGCCTAGCTTGTGAGTTTACCCCTGAGAGTATTAGGCTTGGAGTCTTGAAGGTTACCAACAATTTGATGGACCAGATTAGAGAGGGGTAGAAGTTAGATAAGTTTCTCTTAGACCAGCGAGAGCTGCTTGCTCAGGGTAGAAACCTTAGCTTTAAGGATGGAAGTGATGGGATCTTGAGGTTCAAAGATAGAGTCTGTGTACCAGACATCCCGGAGCTTAGAAAGTTGATCATTGAAGAAAGACATAGGAGTGGACTGAGTGTGCACCCAGGTGCCACGGAGATGTATCAGGATCTTAAGAGGATGTTTTGGTGGCCTAGGATGAAGAAAGATGTGGCAAAGTTTGTGTATGCTTGTTTAGTGTGCCAAAAAGCCAAGATAGAACACCAAAAGCCATTGGGAAAGTTACAACCGTTGAATATCTCAGAATGGAAGTAGGACAGTATTTCCATGGATTTTGTGTCTGGACTCCCTAGGACTCCAGCTGGTTATGAAGCTATATGGGTTGTTGTGGATAGACTGACTAAGTCCGCCCATTTCATTCCGATGAACATGGAATACTCTTTGGAATAGTTAGCTAAGTTGTACATCAAGGAGATAATTAGGCTACATGGTGTACCTTCTAGCATAGTTTCAGATAAAGACTCGAGGTTTACCTCTAGATTTTTGAACAGTTTGCAAGAGGCCTTAGGAACCAAGCTTAGGCTAAGTTCAGCTTACCACCCACAGACTGACGGTCAGTCTGAGAGAACCATCCAGTCCTTAGAGGACTTGTTGAGAGCCCTTGTGTTAGAACAGTCAGGTAGTTGGGACAAGTTCTTGCCCCTAATAGAGTTCACCTACAACAACAGTTTCCATTCCAGCATTGGGATGGCACCTTATGAAGCTCTGTATGGGAGGATATGTAGGATACCCTTGTGTTGGAGTGAACTTGGTGATAGTGTGGTGCTAGGACCTGAGATAGTGCAAGAAACAACAGATAAAGTGAGGATGATTCGGGAAAAGATGCGAGCGGCGCAAAGTAGGCAAAAGAGTTACCATGACAAAAGAAGGAAGGCGCTCGAATTCCAGGAAGGTGACCATGTATTCTTGAGAGTTACTCTATCAACTGGGGTTGGTAGAGTGATGAAAGCCAAGAAACTTACTCCCAAATTCATCGGCCCTTACCAAATCCTTAAAAGAGTTGGTGAAGTTGCTTACCAAATAGCCTTGCCACATTTCTTGTCCAAACTTCACGATGTCTTTCATGTGTCACAACTTAGACAATACATTCATGATCCGAGTCATGTGATTGTATCTGACACCATACCGTTGAAAGAGAACTTGACATTTGAGGTGCTACCCCTTCGAGTTGAGGATCGGAGGGTGAACCAGCCGAGAGGCAAGGAGATTCCTTTGGTTAAAGTCGTTTGTAGTGGAGCAACTGAGGAGAGTGCTACTTGGGAGCTTGAAAGCAAGATGATGGAGGCGTACTCGCACCTTTTCGACCGAGGTGAGTAGAAATTTCGAGAACGAAATTTTTGTAAGGGGGTGGAATTGTAACACCCTGAATTCCACCCTAAATTAATAAATGCTAATGTGTGTTAGACTTAGCCTATATATGCTTGTTATGCTTGTTCTTGATGTCTAAGTTCATGTTGGGAAGGTTTAGCCTTAGGAAGGTTCAACTGTCTTAGAAGTTCGAGTAACCTGTTTCGCCGTTTTGGCCATATCCTGAGTTCTAGATGTCCGATCGAGATGATCTTAGTGGCGTTGGAAAGATAATATAATTATCTACAAATCGTATTTCATGTGTTTTTTCTAAATTCGACTTCTTCGGCCTCGACTAGCGAGCCTTTGTTCGCCTCGTGAAAACCCAAAATTCAGCTTTACACTTTCGGGTTCGCCTCGTGAATCCAACTGTCAGAAATTGGTTCTCTGGCTCGCCCCGCAAATACGTGCAGGACTATAAAATGCGATTTAGGTTCTTTTTAAGCCCAAAATGCTTTCCAACCCGTTTTTAACCCCTAAAACACGATCTAAACCCTAGTCTATCACGTCCCAACACTCAGAGCTGCCTCCCCTCTCTTTTTCTCTCAATTTCCACCAACCGTCTCTAGAAAACTCTCCCTACGGAACCCGTTCTTGCACCATTCTTCACCATTCGTTGATAGGAGAACATCGTTGTGAAGACGTGATCGTCATATTGGTTGTTTCAACCTTCAAACAAGGTAAGATTCGTACACCTCGTCCCTCTCGTTCTTTCCCTTTTGATTTCTTGGCCTAAGAGTCTAATTAAGATGTTTCCTTGTTGTTTTTTAGGTCATAGATAAGTGCTTGTGAGACGAGATCCCAGAGGACCCTCTTTCTTCTTTTGAAACGCGAACTCATACCAGGTATGGGGAGAAGGGACAATATGAATATGTAGGCCTAGGGGGTAGCGTAAAACGAAGGGTTAACCCATGACCCTGTGTTTGATGATGTGTCTTGTTTTATAACATGTCTATATGTTTATATTGATATGATAATATGAGTTATTTATATGCATTTATGGTATGATTTCTCAACATGTTTATGATATGATTAATGTTGATATGATTATTGTTATGAGTTGAATGATGATGCCATGACTGTCGTATGTTACAATGTTTGGTTATTGGTTGATTGGGTTATTCGTTGTGAACCATGATAAAAAAGGAGGTTTTTCCCCTTTCGGTTAATAAGACATGAATATTAATAATAATTGTGAGGTTTTGTTCAAAGGATTAGAAGGACCCTAGGGAAAGATTTTGTGAGAAATTGAGAGAAGCCAATTAAAGGATTAATTCCCCAAATAAGTCTATAAGACATAAAGATTAAACCAAGTGATAAGAATGTGATGAAAGGACTTAGTAATGCCAATAGGTTGAATCAAGTTTTACTCCAAAGGAAAACCCTTGCTGCCCAGAACAGTACGGTCTGCTCTTGAGCACGACCGTGCTTGGTAAGGAGCACGCCCGTGCTCCCTTGCCCAGAACAGAAAACAAAAACTGTTTGAGATAGGGGTTCTTACCCCAAATGCTTAAAAGACTAAATAAGATACCAACGAAACATGAAGACCAAAAGACAAGTGAAAATATGTTGTACCTTGGTATCCTAGTGACCAAGGGGCCTTGATGCGGGATGGTCAAGGTGGTAATCTCTAGTGCCTAAAGGGCTAGAGTGATAATGATGATGTACCTTGGTAGCCTAGTGGCCAAGGGGACCTCGATATCCGAATGGTTGAGGCGGTAACCTCTGGTGCAAAACTACCAGAGTGATTAAAAGACTTAACGATGAATGTTAAACGATAATCCCATTAGCCTAGCGGTCGATGTGATGATGGTGATAAGACTTGGGTAGCCTATGGGCCCAAGCGGAGGTGGAGGCCATGTTGGTGTGATGTTTGCAATGTATTCACGCATTGGAGATGTTGATTTGGTGTTGTGCGACATAGGGGAGTTCGCCCGCGAGTAAGGCATTCTGGCTGTCTGCGGGACCTGGTACCCCCGTGGTGGCGCATCCGAGAGTAAGGTGTGTCAGCTATCCAAGGGTCCAACCAAGGTAAGTTGGATTGCCCCGGCGCTGGTTTCTAGTGGCCAATGTGGATATTTAACTCCGAAGTTGCTCATCCTGAGATAGATTGGATCCAAATGCATAGTAGAGGTGTGGAGTAGGATTGCATTGCATAGCATACATATTATGGTGATGATCTTATGATACCGTTGTTGATATAATATGTTTGTTTGTTGTATGCTCGTCTTGCTAACTGCTTCCTTGCCGTTATATTCATATATATGTTTCTTACTCCCTGTTGTTATGCTTGTGTTGCATGTACCTTATTATATATGCAGAGTGAGACACCCCGTTGTGCCCCGGTGTTCTATTAGCTTAAGACCTTATTAATTAATTCCTTAATCGCGCGCTTAGCGTGAAAAGTATGTAAAAATTAAAACTTTATTTAAACAATCATATAACTTCTGCAAATTAAACACACCAAGGTTGTAATATATAAATACACACCTGTTTATTTATTAAATTACCAAAACACTGTTGAGGGTATCCTCTCAGTAGGATCCCTCACAGGCATAAACTTAAAATAAAAGCCATACTTAGCGGAAACATATAAAGATACTCCTTCTTAGACACACTGGCCATACTATCTACACTCTAATAGCCCAGGATCACAGCTCGACCTCCAGTGTCTAGTTCGTAAGGAGTTCCATCCAACTTCTCAGCAACCTCCATTTCGTACAGAGCTTCGTCCAGCTCCTCAGCAACATAATCCTCCATCGGGTCTTCTAATGTAAGTAAAGTCACCCACAAGAATACAGAAACATAGGGGATAAGAAGCAGTTCTATCATCAAAAAGCGCAAAAGAGCAATAGCCTATTATACAGTAATTGTCACAGACAAATCATCATTCAACACCTAACTAACAAAACATCCTCAAATTCAAGTATTCATCTTCTACCCTAATCTCGTACAACTAAACTTTAATACTGACGTGGCCACCAGTGATTTCTTTCATGCATTCCTCTCGGGGAATGTCAGTCAATTGTTCAAGCGACAGGTTCCAAATTCCCGGTGCACATTCTCTTCCATGGTGAGAACGCTCATGCTAAGCATGACACTATAGTTGTACGATGCTCCCGGTGCACACCCCGTCCACTCCCGGGGGTGCTCAATGAAATTCAATGACACTATAGCTGCACAACCTATTTCTAAGGTGGAACAGTCTTGCGAGAACTCTTGACCTCGTGTATTATACTACCAATATACGGTTGTGAATAACAACACCGACCTTGTGTATTATATTACCAATACACGTGAATCTCGCCAACCCATTTTAACAACATCCTAGTGCCTTAACCTTCCACTAGAACTCAACACAAATTCTAGGCCACCATACGGCATTAAAATACATCATTTAGGTTAGGCACCTCTAAGTCACCATTATTTTCTCACACCTACAACAAAAAACTATCTCTCGAACAACATATATATCTTTGCTTAAAATCCACTAAGCACAATATTAACAACCAGGCAGATCATGCATAACATAACATCAGAAAATATTCAAACACCACAATATATCACATAAGCAATTAAATAATAATCATAATTTCAATCAACCTCAAATAAGATAAAATCATTCTAACGTCGATAAACCTACAATCCCCGAATCACCATTGGTTTAACGGAAAAGGTTTCAATAGGATTTTGGTCTTGTCGATTACTCGACTACTAGTAGGGTTTAGGTCGCCCTACACAATTATCATATAATCTACTACTTATCGATTCAGACGATAGGTTGATTCTTTCCCCCACCCGAGTTAGCACCGAAATCCCAAACTCGACGTTCCTCGCTATCACACCGCCGCTTAACAGTTTCACCTTGAGCCAAACAACATAACTATAATTAATCAAACAAACCCAACTATACCCTTTTTATGCTAGATTCGGCCATGACAACCCAAAATAAGGCTAGGGATTTCAAAATTTCACAAACTCTTAGATCAATGATCCTTAAGCATTTATAATTATAAAACCAATGATCATAACTAACAGAATTGAAACGAAATCCGCTAACACCAAAGGTTAGGGTTTCGGCCCATATTATAAAAATAGTCTAGGAAATTTAGTTGGATTCAAGCTCTTCGATTTAGATCATATAGGTAGTAGAGAGCTCCAATCAAGCATTAGATTTCAAAAATGAAAATAAAATCATCAAACCCTCCTTTGAGTGAGATTCGACCACTTAAAGAAAATAGGGAAGGAAAATGTTTTTGATTACATGCTCTTGGATAATGAAAGTAGAAGACATCACAAGATCATTGAAATTGGTTTCACATTAAAAGGATTTTTCTACAATTTTCTAGAATTATTTGAAGTTCAAGATCTAGGAATGGAAATTTATGAAAACTTGATGATCATGGGTTGATATTACAAAATAAATGAAGGAGAAGACTTAGATGATTAAGGAGAAGAGGTTTTACCTCTTGAAGCTTGAAGAAATGGCAAGAATTGATGAAGTTCTTCACAAATCCAATATGGTGTTCTTGGTGTTCTTGGAGAAATAAAAGTGAAGAGAAGAAGAAGATGAAGAAATGAAGAAATGAAGGAGAATTGTGGGGGGGATGCGGTGGGGGGAGAGGGGTATTTATAGATAGGGAATTGTCTTAACCTAGATTAAGTTTAACAAACCATGGTTAAGATATAAATATCTAGATATTTTAACTAAATATCTAGATATTTTAAAATAAATATCTAGATATTTTCACTAAATATCTAGATATTTCCATCCGTTCCCGACCCCGTCGATTATCCGATTTAACTACGAAATGTCCGAACGCCGTCGAATATTTTATTTTTTACTAAATTTTTGAAAATAGCCTATCTTGTTGGAAACATGATAAAAAGCATACTTTGTTTCGTTCACGAGTCAAATTTAGGTTTTCTGCTCAGTAAAATTATACTGTCAGTGAAAACGCAGACCGGGTTCCGTCTGAATTTTCAACCCAAATTTTTATCGTAAGCTTCTACCCTAAGATAGAGTATGAATATGATTTTTATTTCATAAAAATAAATCTCCATGAACTCAGATAAAATTACAAATAAATACATTTATACCAGTTAATACGGCGTAAAATATTTTTACTAAAAAAATAAAAATCGGAAAATAAAAAGTAAGGTGTTACACAGAGGATGACGATCAGCCCGTTGAGGAGTGACTCCGAGGAGCCGCTACCTTCGTTTAGTATTTCCAGTTTTGCTTAGTTATTAGTTAGTTGTTTTGATTGTATCCGAGGATTTTTTTTTTTTCGGATTTTTGGTTATACCAGCTCTGTATGTGACATCGGGGTTGGGGTTTATGTCTTTGTTTATGTTTACGTTACATTATGCCTTTTGAACTTATATTATGATTATGCTTTCTTTCCACCTTGTATATGTTGAGATGTGAAACCTTTTTATCCAAGTATTTATTTTATTTAAATAAATGCATGTTTTTATAATCCATCTTTTAAGTAAATATTTTATATTAACGTGCGGGGTAGAAGGGTGTCACAACCTAGGAAATGATTTTGGAGAGAAAAAAAATCATATCTAGAACCTACTCTATGGTAGGAAGCTTTGGTTAAAATTTGGGTTTAAAACTCAGACGGAAATTGATCTGCGTTTTTACTGACAGTAAGATTTTAATGATCAAAAAACCTAATTTTAACTCGTGAACGAAATGGTTTAGGTTTAAATCACATTCCCAACGAGTTTAGTTATTTTGAAATTTTTTTATCAAAAACAAAATATTATGTTTTTATTCGGGCGTAAAACCCTAATCGGGAAAACGATGGAATTGGAAACGAAACTGCAGAGATAGAACCGGACACCGGAGGAGCTGAGTTATGGGATGGATCACAAAGCATTTATGAGCATTAAATGCTAGTAATCATGCTTTTTAGGGTGAAATGACCAAAATGCTCTTAACCTTAAACCTAACATATTCTAGTTAATTTTTAACCATGGTTAAGGCAAGTCAAGGCCAATTTGGCTTCTTCCTCCTCATGTGTGGTGTAAAATCAGCCAACACCTCTCCTTCATTCTTCACCACACAATTTTCCTATGTCATGATTGTATTAGGAGTTAAATTACCTATATGTCCCTAAACTTTTCTTAAATGCCAACTTGGTCCAAAGTGCAATTACATGATGTCCCTAAGTGAATTTGACAAAAATACCCCCTCACTTCAGCCCAAATGTGCACAGCCCTCCCCACTCCCACACTTCACCATTTTCTTCATCATCTTCATCTTTCTCTCTAACTTTTCAAGAACACCATAACCCAATTTTGTGAAGAACTTGCTTCATTCTTTTCAATTTCTCAAAATCTAATAGGTATACCTTACTCTCCTTGATCAATAAACATCATGTTCTTCATTGATGTTCTTGTTTCCAAGCCATTGTAACACCCCGATTTTTCACTGCATTATAATATCGTAAATTTATATAAATAGGTTTATATATTTATCTGAGAATTAGAAAATTATTTTAACTAAACTGAAACCTTATTTACACTCTACTTTACCGTAGAGAGTTACGGTAAAAATTTAGGTTGAAAAGTCAGGCGAAACGTGAATTGTGCTACACCAATATGTGAAGGATCAATACAAATATAAGCATGTGGAATGGTGGCAAGTCTTTTACCTTTGCTGAATTTTTGTTCAGATTTTGCACTTTTGTCCCAAAACTTTGTATATTTACGGTTTTGGCACACCTTTTCTTTTTACACCAGTTTTTTTATAAAAAAAATTGCAGCCACTTGACTTTTCCTAATTACAACTCCACTACAATTACAAAGAAAATTTTGAATTACAAAAAGAATCCTTCGAGCATGAATAAACTTGAACAATATTGGTGTAAGACTTGGAAATAAGAACAACTCAAGTAGTGTAAAGTAATTTCCAAGTGAATGAGCATAAATCAAGTAATTAGAAACCTAGATCTTTCATTCAAGTGGATGATAAACACATCATTTCCACAACTTGAATTTCATGAAGATCTATTAGGTTCTAAAAATTTGAAATCATTGAAGCACTTTTGACTAAAATTTGAATTTAATCTTACTATTATGAATTGAAATTTGAATTTGAATTTTCAATTTGTTCAAATTCACAAAGTAAGGCAAATAGATCTATGCTTGAATTTTCAAGAAGAAACCAAAATCACATGTGATGGAAGAACACAAGTAATATATGGCGCCTAAAGTGTGAAGTGAAAATATGGAGGGAAGATTTTTTTCACCAAATATTCAAGCAAGATCAATTCAAATACATTTCAAATTCTAGATTCATGACCACAATTGGATTCAAATTAATTTTCATCATCCAATTCATGTGGTAAATGGTGCCACTACTAATGAATTTTTCATTATGAATTTGGCTCCAACTCAAAGATCATCATAGAATTTGAAAAAAAAAATTGATCAAAAATTCAAAACAATTGAAGATCAAAGATCTAGCTCTAGATCCCACTTGATGTGATCAAGGATTGATCACTAAATATTTGAGGATCTTTCTTTGATTTCAAGTGCTAAGAATTCAAGATCAAACACAAACTAGAACAATAGAATGAAGCTTGATTCTCAAGTGAGAATCAAGAGAAACAAAAAAGAGTAGAAGAGCACAATTATATATGAATTGAAATGATAAGAACAAGAATTAAAGTTCAGAATTTAAATTCCAAGAATTAAAGAACAAACAAGGTAGAAAATGGAATAGGAAGAAGAGGAAGAGGAAGGCGCCACAAATGCATTCTTCTTGGAGAAGAAGATTGAATTTGATAAGCCAAGGGAAGATTCACCACTTGAATAAGGATATTCAAGAAAAGAATCAAAGGCTCAATTCATGAACCAAGAAGAGGAGAACTCTCAACTCTTTATAGCAATCTCAAGTGTGATAAAACTCAAATGTATTCAAACTTGTAAAATGAATTATATGAAGCCTATTTATAGGCTCATCCTACTTGAGGTGCAAGCTAGACTAACTTGAAGTGCAAGTTATTCTAACTTGAGGAGCCACTAGTGTAAAATATGTTTTTTACATCGGAGTTTCCACATCGATTTCTGTAAAATCGATGTGTAAAAGGAGGCGGTGGCATTTTTGAAATTAAAATCAAAGTATTCCACATCGGTTTAGAATTTAACCGATGTGTAAATACTTTCCACATCGGTTATTTTTAACCGATGTTTAAAAGTAAAACAAAAAAATTTTAAAGTTAAAATTTTTACCTTTTAACATCGGTTTTTCTAGAACCTATGTGTAAAGTAGTGATTAACCACATCGGTTTACAAATAACCGATGTATTAAATTATAAAAAAAAATTAGAATTTAAAATTTATCTTTCCACATCGGTTCCAGTATAACCGATATGAAATATAACCATACCACATCGGTTTTATAATAACCGATGTGTAATATAACCCTTCTTTATGTTTCTATTTTCATTCCCTCCAATGTCACGCGCCCTTTTGCAAGATTAGTCATTTCTTCCTACATCTCAGACCTTCACACTCACTCACTCTCTGACTGACTCACTCACTCTCTCACTCACTCACTCACTCTCAGTTCTCTCGATTCTCATTTCAACCTTCACACTCACTCACTCTCTCACAACTCCACAACAAACCTTCAAGATCTTCATTCTTCCACACAAAAAAGGTGCGTTTTCCCTATTATAAACAGTCTCATTTGCAATATTAGTCATTTATTCGTTTCTTGTTTAGAAAAGTTATGAACTTTGACTCCAAATGGTTGGATAAGTAAATAGGGGATGCCTGAGAATGGCACATGAAACCACTCCTCATTTTCCCTGTTACTGGTTTTCAGGCTCATCACAGTTGCACAAAGAAATCTTCAAGATCTTCATTCTTCCACAAAAAAAGGTGCGTTTTCCCTGTTATAAGCAGTCCCATTTGCAAGATTAGTCATTTCTTCATTTCTTGTTTAGAAAAGTTATGAACTTTGACTCCAAATGGTTAGATAATATACTTGCATGTGTTGTTCTGAGTGTGAAGTGTTATAAAGTGTGAATCTGTGTCTAATCCACCATAGTGGAAATGGCTCCAAAACTGGATTTTTCCAGTGGTGGTATCACGCGTCACTGCCAGTCGTCTTTTTGTCACGGCTAGGCCGTGACGGATTCTGCCTTGGAGGTTGCTTCACTGGTTGTTCTGTCACGGCCGTGACCACCATCACGGCTAGGCCGTGATCAGTTCTGCCTGTGAGGGTCTGGTTCAGTTGGCATGTCACGGTCGTGATGGCCATCACGGCCAGGCCGTGACTAGTTCTGCCTTGGAGGTTGCTTCACTGGTTGGTCTGTCATGGCCGTGACCACCATCACGGCTAGGCCGTGATCAGTTCTGCCTGTGAGGGTCTGGTTCAACTGACATGTCACGGCCGTGATGGGCATCACGGGCTGGCCGTGACCAGTTCTGACTTTTCCATTCTTTCTTTTAAGCTCTACTCGATCACGGCCGTGATGGCTGTCACGGCTAGGTCGTGATGGCTGTCACGGCTAGGCCGTGATGGGCTCTGTTTGACTCATTTTCTTCACTTTTCAAGCACCATCTTCATGCAAGCTACATAATTAGTAAAGCCTTAGTTTCCCGTTTGAGATGCAATACTAATGAGCACACGTGTACGTGCTTAATGTACCGCTCATTGTGTTGGATCTTGAATTGTCCAAAGTTGGACATTTTGGGAAAAAACTTTTTCTTAATTTAGTTAAAAAAGTTATTCATTGATTCTAATGTTATATACTTGATGAAAGTTCGGATTGATACAATTCCTTTCATTCTCCGGGAGCATACTTTATCGTGGTGGATGTCATCGCGTTCAAGTCGTGTACGTCGGAGACCAAAGGGAAATACTGCCGAAATTTTGTCGAGTATGAGCATGAGAGTTAAGGACTAACTGTTAACCGAATGTTGAAAAAGTTTCTTCTCGAATGGGATAGGGCCATACCGTGTCATAAGAAGTGGTTGATGAATATGTTGGACTAAGTACGAAGTTATTGGTTTAGTCATGGATCGCGGTTAGATGAATGCTAGACGGACAAGTGATGAGTATGAGAATGGAGTGAAAGATTTTCTACAGTTTGCAAAAACAAATGCTCTTGATAGTGGTAACGGAAGGTTTTATTGTCCTTGTGTTAACTGTTTGAATGAGAGACGACTAGAAGCTGAGGAGATACGTGATCATCTTATTTGTGAGGGGATTTGCAAGAGTTATACAACATGGATATGTCATGGTGAATCGTTAGACAGGTCGAGGGTGTCGGATAGAGAGGAAGTTGATGAAGTGGAAATGGACGATGGACTAGAGGACATGATCCGTGATGTTGGGCAAGAGTCTTTTTGGCGCGCACATGTGTATGATACTTTGTGCAGTGATGCGGAAGTGGCTTTGTAGCCGGGGTGCACTAATTTCACACGGTTGTCAGTGGTGTTAAGATTGTTCAATGTGAAGGCAAGAAATGGGTGGAGCGATAAAAGCTTTATCGAATTGCTTGAGTTGTTGAAAGACATGCTTCCAGAAGGCAACACATTGCCATCTCGAAACTATGAGGCGAAGAAGATATTGTGTCCGATGGGTATGGAGTATAAGAAAATACACGCTTGCCCCAATGATTGCATATTATACAGGAAAGAGTTTGAAGAGATGCACGAGTGCCCCAGGTGTGGGGTATCACGCTACAAAGTGAAGGATGGTGATTCTAGTTGTGATGTGGTCACCAAAGGTCCTCCTGCGAAGGTGTTATGGTATCTTACCGTGATTCCGCGGTTCAAGCGATTGTTTGCTAATGTAAATGACACAAAGAACATTATATGGCATGCATATGAGAGGAAGTGTGATGGACAGCTTCGGCATCCGACCGATTCTTTGCAATGGAAGAGAATTGATAGTTTGTTTCCGGATTTCGGCAATGAGCCCAGAAACCTCAGGCTTGGACTTGCTACCGATGGAATGAATCCATATGGAAACTTAAGTAGTATTCATAGTTCATGGCCTGTTCTCTTGGTAATTGACAACCTGTCTCCTTGGTTGTGCATGAAGCGCAAATACATTATGTTAAGTATGATGATTTCGGGTCCTAAACAGCCAGAAAATGATATTGATGTTTATCTGAGTCCCTTGATTGAAGACTTGAGAATGTTGTGGGATGAAGGCGTTGATGTGATCGACGGGTATTGCCGTGAGACATTCAGATTGCGTGCCATGTTATTTTGCATCATCAATGACTTTCCAGCATACGGGAACCTGTGTGGGTATAGTGTTAAGGGGCATAAAGCATGTCCAATATATGAAGAAGGCACATGTTACCATCAACTGCAACATGGAAGGAAGACGGTTTACCTTGGGCATCGGAGATTTCTCCGACGTAATCACCCTTATCGTAGATTGAGAAAAGCTTTCAATGGACTTCCGGAGAATGAAATTGCTCCGGTGGCCTTGACTGGAGAGCAAGTTTATGAAAGGGTGAACAACACTAATGTTATCTATGGGAAGACCTAGAAGAAGGCTACCGAGAAGAAAATATGGAAGAAGAGGTCGATCTTCTTTGATCTTCCATACTGGTGCAAGCTTGATGTAAGACATTGTATTGATGTGATGCATGTGGAGAAAAATGTGTGTGACAGTTTAATCGGAACGCTTCTCAACATTCAAGGCAAGACAAAGGATGGTGTGAATGCTCGTCTGGATCTAGTTACGATGGGTATACGAGAGCAGTTAGCTCCACTTAAAGTGGGGGATAAGAAGACTTATTTGCCCCCAGCATGTCATACTTTATCAAAAAAAGAGAAAAGAAGTTTCTGTGAATGTCTACGGGGAGTCAAAGTGCCACAGGGTTACTCTTCAAATATCAGAAGACTTCTCTCAATGAAAGATCTCAAATTAGTTGGCTTAAAGTCTCATGATTGTCATGTCTTGATGCAACAACTACTACCGGTGGCCATTCGTGACATATTGCCTAAAAAAGTCAGAAATGCCATTACTAGGTTATGCTTATTCTTCAATGCTATATGTAGCAAGGTCATTGACACTAAAAAGTTGGATGACTTGGAAAATGAGGCAGCCATTATCTTGTGCCAATTGGAGATGTATTTTCCACCTTCATTTTTTGACATCATGGTTCATTTGATTGTTCATCTAGTGAGGGAGATTAGATTGTGCGGCCCCATTTATTTAAGGTGGATGTACCCAGTTGAGCGGTACATGAAGATCTTGAAAGGATATATGAATAATCCACACCGTACCAAAGCATCTATTGTTGAAAGGTATGTTGCAAAAGAAGCTATTGAGTTTTGTACAGACTACATGTCAGAAGCGGAACCTGTAGGGCTTCCGAAGTCTCGTCACGAAGGAAGATATGATGGTAAGGGTACACGAGGTATCACTGTTGAGAGCATGGATCAGGAGGAAGTGCTTCAAGCACATTTGTATATATTGAATAACACTGATGAGGTTGAACCATACTTATGTGAGCATAAAAGTATCATCAATGAAACTTACCCTAGAATGAATGAAAAATGGTGTTTGAACAAGCATAACAAGACTTTCTTGAACTGGTTTAAAGAAAAAATTGCAAAGGATGGTATTGCTTCTGATACATTAAAATGGCTAGCACAGGGACCTAACTTTGATGTCATATGCTGGAGTGGGTACGATATCAATAAGTTTTCCTTCTATACAAAGTCCCAGGATGACAAAAGTACTATGCAAAACAGTGGGGTTATGGTCGTCGCTGAGTCCATGCATTTCAACAATCCAACTCCATTATCTGATTCCGACATCAACAGCATAAGGAGGCGTTGGGCAACTTTCTTTCTTGAAGTGTACCAATCATAGTTTGTATATAAAACTTATCATGTACTGGCTATAGTGTACTTTTGACTGATCATATGTATTTTGATATGAAATCTATAATATATCATGTAGCTTTTTGGTTTCTAATTATCTTTGTTGTCTGAATGTAATTGAATGTACATATGTATTGTTCGTAATAAATTCAGTATATATTAATTGTGTTTTTGTTGTACAAAAATGATTGTTGAGAATATTTAGAGCATGTTATTCTGGTATTGATCTGCATTATTACTGAAACAGGGGAAACGAATGATAGAAATGTAAATAACAGTTTCAAAAAAAAATTAGACTTTACACATCGGTTTTAAAAAAACCGACGTGGAAATTTCAAATTTCACATCGGTTTTACAGAAAACCGATGTGGAAAGTGATATTTCCAATAGTTTACAAATTGACAACTGAACTTTCCACATCGGTTTGTTATAAAAATCGCAATTAAAAATGTACTTTACACATCGGTTTCAAAACTGATGTGTAAAGTGGCAATAAACCACATCGATCTTTTCAACATCAGTTTGAAAACCGATGTGAAAAACCAAAAATAACCGATGTGGAATCCCTTTTCTACACTAGTGAGCAAGTAGCGCCCTTTTACCTCATCTACCCAAGTGTGGGGTTTGGTTTGGGCCTAATGCTTCCTATTTAGATGCTAATGACCCAATAGGCCCAATTCCTAAACTAGTCTTAAGTGCTTTTGTGAATAAGCACTTCTATTACATGAAGCCTAATCTATACAAAGGTCCTAGTTCCTATATTTATTACATGAAGTCTAATCTATACAAAGGTCCTAGGTCATATCCATAACTAGGTGGTCAATGGCTCAATGCATAAGAGGTTCAAAGTGATGCCCTCTTCATGAAGTTGCCTATGAGACAGGTGATTGACCACCATCTTCTTGAGTGTGTCTTGGACTCTTCTAAGCCTTGCCCTTGTCATAGGTCCATGCAAGTCTTCAATGCTAGATCCTTGGTTTTGTGTGTCCATGCCCACATCATGTAGTTATGTAGTTATTCTTCAGGTGGAGGCTCAGCAGAGAATCACCAATGCTACGATTGTTCGCTGGTTTCCCCCCACCCCCTCGTGACTTCGTGAAGCTCAATGTTGATGGTAGCTATTTGTAAAATTCTATGACCATAGGTTCAGGGGAATCGTAAGGATGGAAACAGGTGCATGATTTATTGGGTTTCAAGTTTTGATGGCCTTGGGGATGCTTTTCTGGCTGAACTCTTGGCTTTGAAGCACTGTCTGAATCTTGCATGGGACAATGGATTTTGTAAGCTAATTTGTGAGATTGATACCATGGAGGTTGTTGAACTCATTCAGAGAAAGAAGGATCTTATTTACCATGAATATGCGTCTCTTGCTTATGATATTTTGGATATTCTTTCTCGACATTGGTCCGTGGATATCATATGTATACCAGGAGGCTAACAACTGCACAGATTTCTTGGCTAGGTTTGGTGCTCGTAGCTGCTTTGGCTGGACTTTGGAGGGATGCTCCTCCTTTGTTGGGTTCTTTGCCTTTGAAGGATAAGATTGGGTGTGCTTAAGTGCGTTAGTTTGTTCTAGTCTGTTGCTTTATTTTTCTTTTTGTTTACATCCTTACCAAAGATAAATAAGTGTTTATCAAAGTATGCATCCAAATACAAATCACTTATTAATTTAAGCGCTCATGATATAAGCTTTTCAACAATAAGTACTTACATTAAAGGCATTTAAATAAGCTATTTACTCAAACACAATCAAAATCAATTTATTATTAACTGCTCCAATCTGTTTCCTCACCTATTCCCAAACATTGTAATTCCACATTACAAAATTGACTGGACTCCACATTGTAATTCTAGATTAATTTTGTTTGCTTATATAAATACAAGGAGCAACAAATCCTAAAAATCACAGGTAAATCAAAGAAAGGTCAATTTAGGTTCTATTTAGGTAAATTTAGGAAACCCTCTGTTACTTATGTGAGATGCGACGGAGAGAAATGAAAGTTGACTCGATGTTGCATGCATTGTTTAGTGTTTTTCTATCTAATCTGAATTTGACCCCTCCATTTGAGATTTTCAAAGAGATGGTTGTTAAGGATTTTTATTTTTCAGAATCCCAACATAAAAATTACTCAATTACAATAGATGCAATACTTAAATTTTCTAAGGATCATAGAACATCCTCAGGTATCCATGCATGTACTAATGGGAGAGGGGAAAATTCCTACACATCATCTCTAAATTGTTAGGCTATGTAAAAAGGGGGGGATGTTTTTGAGGAATTTAATAAACCCTGCAAACCCCTCACTTGTCCTATTTTCTCGGTTCCCCGAATCTTTGTGGGGGGAGGAAAATAAGCTTTTAGTTATTTAAGCTTCCAAATTTAGGCCTCTAATTTATTTATTTTTTGTTATTTAAGATTAAAAAGAAAAATAATTAAAAATCTTAAATCATAAATTATAGAAAATCTTGTGTGTGGTTGCATGTACACATGACAAAAATTTACATCAACCATTATAATTACACTTTAAAAATATAAATATAAATATAAATAAAAAATTAATATTTTTAATAAAATATTATTATTAGTTTTTAAAATATATCATCTCAAATTTCGGTTTAGGTCTAAAAATATATTAGGTTAATTTATTCTCCCAATTTCCGGATTGATAATTCATACGATTGGCTTAAAGATCAGGTTGCTGATACAAATGGTCCTTTATTTCTTATCACTTGTTGGTTCATTTGAAAATATCGCAATGGAGAAATTTTTGTTGACAACAAATGGCATGTTCTTAATCATATCAGGTCCTTACTTGATACAACTTTAAAGGTATTTGGTTCTATTAATACAAAAAAGAGTTCCTAGAATCGTTTCTTAGAATCCTCCAACCGGTGAAACTGTAAAATTGAATGTAGATGTAGCTCTTTAGGCAATCCTGGAAGATCTGGTTATGGTGAGTGGCTTGTTGGCTATATATTCTGGTAGATGTGGTTTTACATCCAATCTCAATACAGAACTTCAGGCAATTTCTCATGGTTTGGACATAGCCTGGAACCAAGGTTTCAGAGAGGTCATTTGTGAATCATACTCTCAAATTGCGTTGTTATTAATTAAGGGGAGAGTTCAACAAACTCGCCCTTATGCCCATATTGTGGAATATACCAGAAGCTTCAAGAATTATGCTTGGCAGCCGTCTTTTCTTCATACTCTACGAGAAGGGAACAACCGTGCGGATTGACTTGCCGAGTTTGATGCTGGCTTGGATTGTGGTCTTAGAATGTGGAATCTTTGCCCCCTGCTCTTTTTAGTTTTAGTTTTGTTCTAGCAGATGCCATGGAGATAAGGAACGAGGAAAAAATATATATCAACAATTGATTTGATAAAGCGTATAAATATTTCAATTTTTATCTATACTAATAGATAATGGCAATCCTCACTTTTGGTGTCCATTTTTGGACTTTCCTAAAATGCCCCTGTTATATAAAGGCCATATTCCTTTTTGGTCTCATCCGTGTGTATCATAATGTAATTTGCATAGGCAGTTAAACACACACACAAATTGTACTTCTCCTTATATTACTTTCTCAAACAGTGATTCGCATATATTATAATATGAATAAGTAGTTACACCCTTGCAGTTACTGAAGTGCAGAAACATGTTGCATCAATCCTACTTGGCGGTTACTATTAGTTTTTGTTTTAAACATTGAAAAGCAAATATTCCAATCCAATTTATCCTCATTGAGTTCAACTTTTGATTTTCTCATTTGTGTTTTGACCTATCATTGTTTTTCTAGGCAGTGGAGAAATGCGTTAGAAGGAAGGAGATTGAATTAATTTTTTAATCAATGTTTTGTCTTACTAGGGTTTTGGATAGCAGATATTTGATGTCATCTTTTTATCCTTTTTTTTTTTTTGCAGGCTAGAGGTGTTAAAGTTTCTGTTTAATCTCTAGGTTGCTCTTTGAATACCTGTTTTCTGAGGGAGTAGAACCTGCAGAAAAACAAGGGTATTTGACTCCTGCCATTTGCTATCGTGCTTTGAGATGAAGTGTTCATTTACTTTCTATAGAAAGAGAGAAAAATGATATTTTTGAGAACAAAACCTATCTAAACCCATAGAAAAAAAAATTGTGAGAGGTGGTATGAAAATGATAGGGCTTGGTTAAATTAGTTGTCATATAAAACCCATTTCCAAGATTTAATTTTCATACCTTCATCTCACTCAGAGAAATTTTTGTGTTTATGCACTGATTTATGTGTTATTTTCAAATCATACCTGTCTTTCTGCACACAATTGTGGAACTGAATAGGATATGATGAAATTGTTGGATTGAGCGCTAGGGAAACATCCATTTGTGACCATTACCTACACTGATGTCCTTGATTGTTGCATTTGCTATGAACCTTGGAGTGCCCTCCATGTTAATCACCTTCCCTTTATCGCAAACCCTTTTATAAAAAAAGAAAAAGAAATTCAGTACGTTTGTTTTGATTTTTTGACTTTTTTTTTTACTTGAAAATGGAATGGTTTCATGTTAATATTTGGTTTTTAGTTTGGTGCAGTGATTCTGGAGTAAGTGTCCAGAGAATTCAAGTGTGCAGATATGAGTGAAAAGTTATCATATTGAAAAAGAATTGATATAATAAGGACATCTAACATTAACAGGATCCAAACTTTATTTGTTTTAAACCCATTAGTATGGTTCCTCATCAAGTCCATGTGGATTGCAGAGGTCAAGCAGTTTTCCAAAAATTGCATCAATGAATTGAGCGGCTTGCGAGGGAGAGAAATAGGGTGACATAACATTTAGAAATTGGTTATCTTTGGTATTTGTTTATGGGCCCTGACTCCTGAAACTAAAATGGGTATACTTAATTTTCTTGGAAAAATTGTTGTTTTATATGACACAGGGATGCTCATCTTATAGTCCAATTACTTTATTTTGTTGGAAAAATTGTTGTGTTATATTCATATCATCCATTTTGTTTGCTTACCTGCGACTGCCAGCATTCATATCAATTTGAAGAATCGCCTTAATATAATTGTTTGATTTATGTATTTGTATATGTATTTACTTTTCTCTCTCATTTATCTATACTTACTAATATATAATGGAAGAATTTATCAAAATATATATAAAGACACCACCCCGTCGTCTTTATATGCATATCATCCATGTTATATTGTTGTCTTCCCCTTTGCTTTTTTATTGTATTTTTGAAATACGTGTATACAAATATGATAAAAAAATAAATGAGAGATAGAAATAAATAATACGGTGTCACACACGATGTCTAAATTTTGTGTTCAAATAACACAACTCTTTGAGAATATGTAAACTAATATTTGTACCCGTGATAAGATTATCCAATAGTTAGATAAAAATAATTTGAAGTTAATGTAATTTATGATATGATATGTTTCTCAATATTTGAAATTCAAGTCTATCGAAAAAAATAATTGAAAATCAAAATATGGGATTTATATTGAAATTAAATATCACTAATTAGGGGGAGGGATATATCATGTAGATATTATTGTTAATTACATTTGATATTTTCGATATTTAGCTCATCATAAAAAATCAAATGAATATGTAAATGATTAATGATTATGATTGTTATACCCATAATAAATAATGAATTTTTTTTTGAGATAATATAATGAAATAATGTCAACTGTCAAACCATGGTTGTACACTTGGAACAAATGGCAGTGCTGCTATCAATAATCAAGTGCATTCTTTCCACCTTGTCAACATGATTTGGATGAATTATTAAAATATTTTTATTCTTTATAAAGCCAAAGGAGAATAGAAAGTACATAATCAAGATATTCTGTGAAAGAAATTGACTTAATAATGGAGAGGTAGTTAATTTCACCGTAGTTATTTTTAGCTTAAGAAATTTTAAATTTTAGTGTATCAAAGATAAGTTCTTATTTCAATTTTTCCTAGATGCCTATGGATAAATATAAATTTTTGAATGTCATTACTTGACTTATTGTACAACCTTATGTATGTATTATTATAAGAAGAAAATTCAATTAGTCAGTATCCACTACAAAAAAACTATCAATTTGTGGCGGTTTTAAAAATCAATTTGTGGCGGTTTTTAACCTCCATAAATTATTTTGATGCGTTTTTGAAAACCGCCACAGTTACATTCGCCACAAACAACGACCGATGGTATCTTATTTAATTTGCGACGGTTTATTTTGTGGAGGTGCGATCCCCCATTAGGTAGGTATTTTGTGTGGGGGTGGGGTTAACCTCCACTATACTGTAGGGGTTTTTAATCACTTTTATTGTCATTTATAATTGTAGAAGTTTTTAACCTCCTTGATTATGATGATACTATTGTTAGCACCGCCTGCTTGATATTATATTCCACCATTTTTGGCAATTTTTGTTTCAAATGTATTTATTTGCTATCATTTTGCATTCTGCTAAATTGTGGCAATGGAACTATATTTAATAAATTTTTCGAAGTATTCACAAAATTTTCATTAAAAATATAATCATAATGACATAAGTATGATTCAAATGTAGTTCAAATGTCAAGTGTAATTTATAGAGTACAATTTAAATTCATAATAGCCTAAAAGAAGTTCTATACTAAATAAACGTAAAAAGAATATTAAACATTGCTAGCTCCAGATGATCCTCTTGCATTTATCATTTATCATCTGAAATCTGTACTAGGAACGCCTGATGTTCAACATCTCTAGCCAGCACCAATGGGTAGAAGTTGTTTTCCATATGTACTGGAGCAATTGATCGACCCTGATTTTACTATGACAAGTTTGGCATTTTACCGAATAGCATATGGGCAAAACCAAGTAGCACCAATTCAACCTCAAACAAAACTAGAGAGGATGTGATCTGTGACCACTGAACATGCATAGAAAGAAAATATCATTGTGCATAAAATTTAAATTTAAAAGAAATCGTTAAAAGTATGAAACTTTCAAAGGATTACCATAAATGAAAGTATTAGGGGTGAGAAAATACCATTATACAACAGCCTCCCATTGAATCGCCATTCATTGTGTTTACAACAACTCTCTTGGATACAAATCATTGCCCTATGTACCAGACTCTCAAATAGGTAGTTAGTGGTGATTTTGTTAAATACATAGTAAGAACAAGTATTAGATCAGACAGATGCTAAAATAAATCAAGGTATTTAAAGTTTTATGGAATTTGAATTCAACACATTACACGTTAATCTAAACAATCATCTTTGAGATGAAAGTAAATCCAGAGCACTCTAACAAAAATTAAAGGCACAACCAAAACGCAAGAACATATGAAGAAGCCACAACGCCCAATAAAGCCACAAAAATAAAAAATCCTTTCCCAAACCCTTGCATAAAATCCCTAAACTACTATAATCCATAAAATCCCTAACAGCACTAGAAGAAAGAAAAAATGAAAGAAAAATTAACTTACCTGCAAGAAGATGGAGATGAAGGAGTGAGGCATCAGCGCATCAGCGATGGGGAAGTGGGAACCATGATGCAGCGGTGCATCGACGACGGCGAACTGTGAGGCGGTGTGAAGGAGTTAGAGTGTTTCGAATATGGAGTTTTATTTCTGACTTCTAAAAATAAGATAGTGTAGGTGCGTTTTGGAGAAGAATAACGAGGGAATGTGAAAAATTAGGAGGGAAGGTGAAAAATTATTAGGAGGGAAGGTGGAATAAGGCAAATTTTTATTTGTTGCTTTGAGGAGGTTATAAACCTCGGCAGATTGAAATAAAAACCGCCTCTTTTTATATGATTTTGGACGGTTTGCAGAAATGTTAATATTTGCTTACTTTAATGATAATTTGAGGAGGTTTTTAAAAACCGCCTAAAAATAACCGCCGCAATATAGTCATTTTTTGTAGTGATCATAGTTTTAGGAATAAACTTCATTTGTGAATTTTTGGGTACAGTAATTGTATAGCTACACTAATATTTATCTAAGATATAGATAATACTCCAAATAATTTATTAGCCCCTAAAATATATCTATAAAATTGATTTAGAGTATTTACAATTACCAATTTACCTAACAACAGTCACCTATGATTTAATATCTATCAGAATGGGCTTTTTTTACTTAAGTAGTGCAATTTGGTTGCACAATTATGGGACTAGTGTTGTTTTTAAAGTATTTACGTAAGTAGAGTAAGTCATACCTGACATTAATGAAATGCAAATAAAAGTCATATTCCTCGTTTACGAAACACTTTCATATTCTTAATTTTTTTTAAAAATCAATATATAAGGGAGTCGTATATAACACATACGACTAACATTTTTTATAATATTTATGAAACATGCCGTATGGACTTCTCTTTTTTCTTCTTTTCACTATTATTTATTCTATAGAATATTTCTATTCTATCCTAATATAATACGTTCACGGGAGGATATTACTATTATATCCTTAGATTTAATGCTTGATTCATTTACTTCAAATATATGGTGAGGATATTAAATTGGATACTGGGTTAAATTATTTTATGGATTTTATGGTTGCATTTTGAAAGAAAATCTTAACTTTTAAAGCTTAAAAAAAAATAAGTCAGTTGTACCACATGAATAATATCCTAGTCTTAAATATGAGGGTGTAACTATATATTATTCATAGAATTCTGAATTGATCTTAAATGTATAAAGAAAGGGTGATATTTTTTTATATAAATTAATCATCATCCCTGTGGTACAAATATTATAATTGTGAACTAAATGTTTTTTTTTTGGATGCTACGCCATAGTGCAGGCTAGAATTGATAGTGGCGATCTAAAGTATTAGATCTTAGGGACGGCTATGTAGTACAAAATTCCACAGGGGCCAGGTGGTAGCTCCCTTGTGTCGTGGTGCCCTGAAACCCAACATGGCTAACTCGATTATTCATGATCGGTGATAAGCCTCTGGCTCATCTAGTTTTATGGCTAGTATGACCAGGGTTTTGTGCAAATTATATCGTATTTTCACCCAAATTAGATTAGATTGTCCTCAAGCAAGGTTTTGAGTCTCTAGAGTAGTTTTAAGTTAATTTAGCTAGTTTTGAGTCAAAATAATACACTTATGGTTATTTCCTTGTTTTCAGGTTAAGTAAGAAGTTGAGAAAATAAAGAACAGGGGATTCGCCCCGCGAACTATATGCTCACCACGCGACCCCGAAGCCTGACTGTTCCAAGAAAATGCTAAGTCTCTGGTTCGCCCCGCGAATAAGGTCTCGCCCCGCGAGTATTGCAACCCTGAAAAAGTCAGAGACGATCACGGCTTGCCCGTGTTGAAGGTCATGGCCGTGACAGTTTTGAAGTTGAAGAGTCTCGCCTCGCGAGAATCCATTCGCCACGCGAGTCTGGAAGTCAGAGAGCATCACGGTTGGCCCCTGATGGCCATAACGGGCGTAAGGAGAAGACCCTTCAGATCCTCGCCTCGCGAGCAAGCACTTCGCCTCGCGAGAATGCCAAAGGTTGCTGACTCTTCATGAAATTCGCCTCACGAATGTGTGCTCGCCTCGCGAGCTAGCTGAATTCAGAATTTGTATAAAAGGCTGTTCTGAACAGTTTGTAAAGACTTTTGCTTCTCCATTGTTTAGTTTTACATTTTCTCTGTGTGATTTCGTGTTGTCATGGAAAACTAAGTTCTAGGATTAGTCTACTGTATGGGAATTCTCTATACTTGAGGTTTTGTAAATCCCTATTTTAATTGCTTTTCCCTTTTCAACACCATATTATACATTTCTGTTTGTTATTTCAGGAGTGTGTAGTATTGTATTGATTTATTTCAGTGATGTTATTTTCCTACACTCAATCGCGTTTGTTATTTCGCGTGTTCATTCATGTTCGTTTGTTCATGAGAGCTTAACCCCGTTTGTTATTTCGGGAATAGGAACTTGCATCCATAGTAGCAATTACGTTGTTAGTTGTTCTTTGAATCGAAAGGGGATTAGAATCTGCTTAGGGCTTGGGATTACATTAACCAAGGATAGTTGGGAATTCTTGACAGTAGATTAATCGTTGTTTGATAATTGATAATCTCTTTTCAACTGCCTTGTTTTTAATTGCTCTGTTTCACTTGTTTCTTATTTGCACTCCAATCCAAACCCCCCAAAAAATTGAATTTTTTTTTTTTTGTGGAAGATAACATTTTCAGAGTCCTTGAGAGACGACATCCGAGTTGTCGCACTAAACTACATTTTTAAACCCGCTCGTCCTTTTTTGCGCGTGTTGATAATGTGACCAAAAATTGGCGCCGTTTAAGGGACTCGAGTTGTTATTTTTCGCAATTTGTTTTTATTTTCTTTTCTTTTCTTTCTTTTATTTTCTGTTTTGTTTTGAATTGGTCCGGCTACTTGGTCTCATTGCCCTCGAACTGTGTGATTTCGACTCGGAAATTGAAAGAACATTGCACACACTTCGTAGGGAATTTCGGGCTAGCACTAGTAGTGATTCCAATTTTAAAACTGTTTTTGAAAACATGGGAGACCAAAGGACTTTGAGGCAGCTTGCTGCCCCTGATGTGAATTACAATGGTTTGTGCATTGCTTATCCAGTCTTGACACTCCTTTTGAGTTAAAATCTGGGCTAATCCATTTGTTGCCAAGATTTAATGGTCTTGCAGGTGAGGATCCACACAAGCACCTCAAGGAATTCCAAGTCGTCTGCTCCACAACTTTGAGGCCAGAAGGAGTAACTGAGGATCATATCAAGTTGAAGGCTTTTCCGTTCTCACTCCAGGGAGCTGCAAAAGATTGGCTATTATACCTTGCGCCGAATTCCATTACCACATGGAACGACTTGAAAAAGCTCTTCCTAGAGAAATATTTTCCTGCCTCCAGAGCCGCTGCAATAAGGAAAGAAATCTGTGGAATAAGGCAAGGAAATGAGTCGCTAGCTGAGTATTGGGAGAGGTTCAAGCAGTTGACATCCAGTTGCCCCCAGCATCAAATTTCTGAACAGCTTCTCATCCAATATTTTTATGAAGGATTGCAGCCGATGGATAGGAATATTTTGGATGCTGCTAGTGGGGGAGCATTGGTTGACAAGACTCCATCTGCTGCCAAGCAACTCATTGAGAACATGTCACTGAATTCCCAGCAATTCACTACCAGAAAAAATTCTGTTGAGACTAGAGGTGTACATGAGGTCCGCACTTCCTCTTCCAGCCATGACCGTGATGATAGAATTGATAGGCTCACTTCTTTGGTAGAGAAATTGGTAATGGATAGGGTTCAGCCTGCGGTGTTGTGTGGCATGTGCAGTTCTCCTGAGCACCCATATGAAGCATGCCCCATTTTGCAAGGAGGGTCAGTTACTGAATCACCTCAAGCCTTTGCAGTCCATCCGTATAATCAGGGCAATAACCAGAACAGATACAGCATTCCAGATCTTTCAACAAATAGGTACCATCCCAGCTGGAGTAATCATCCTAATCTGCGGTATGGGAACTCATCCCAACAGCCGATGGCACCTCAGAATCCTCCTCCAGTGACTACTTCAGCACCCTCCGGACCTTCAGTAGATGACATGCTCAATAAAATGGCTGCACAAATGGCTGCACAAAATCTACAGTTTCAGCAGCAAATGGGACAGATTCAGGCCTCACAGGCACAGTTTCAGCAGCAAACAAATGCCAGCATTAAAAATTTAGAGACACAGATTGGACAGATGGCCACATCCATGAATAGCACACCGCAAGGTCAAAGAACAACCCAGCTGCCAGCACAACCAGTGATAAATCCTAATGCCTCCAACCCCAATGTGAGTGCCATATCTCTGAGGTCTGGAAAAGTTGTTGAGGCCACCTCTGAAAAAGATGAAGCAATTGTTGGGGTAACTCCTGAGCCTATTGTTGAGGTTGAAGTTGAGAAGGTATACAGACCACCAATCCCGTTCCCACACGGATTACAGAAAAATTTGAAGAGTGGAGGTGAAGACAAGGAGAAGGAAATTCTTGATGTTTTAAGAAAAGTAGGTGTTAATATCCCTCTGTTGGATGTGATCAAGCAAGTGCCCAAGTATGCCAAATTTCTCAAGGACCTATGCACCAACAAGAGGAAGATGAAGAATAATGAAAGGGTTGATTTGGGAAGAAATGTCTCAGCGCTTATCCAGTCTAAGCCAGAAAGAGTTGTTGCTTTCACCCCTACTCAGGCACTGCCACAGAAGTGCAAGGATCCAGGCACCTTCACTATCCCATGCACTATCGGGGACAAGAAGTTTGAAAACTACATGCTGGACTTGGGAGAATCTATCAATGTCATGCCTACCTCCATCTTTAACAAACTTGATCTTGGTCCCTTGAAGTATACAGGTATCACCATTCAGTTGGCCAACAGGACCAGTGCCCGCCCCATGGGAATGGTGGAAGATGTGCTAGTGCAAGTGGATGATCTGATCTTCCCAGCTGACTTCTACATCCTGGACATGGCAGGCGAGACACATTCCAGTAAATCACCAATCATCATGGGCCGACCATTCATGAAGACAGCCAAGACTAACATTGATGTTGATGATGGGACCATGTCGCAAAGTTTAACATATTTGATGCTATGAAACATCCAGTGGAAGAGCATTCTGTATTCCACATAGAGCTGATCTCTGAGACTATTGAGGACACCCATGAGAACTTGTTTTCTAATTTTCCACTTAATTATGGCTGTGATGATATTTTTTCTTGTCCTGATTGTACTAACGCTAACAATTGTGTGGTTTGTGCTGAGATTGCTGCATGTTTAGCAGGTGATAAATTTGTTAGTGCAGTGGATGAGAAACATGAAGAAGATGAAGCAGCACCGGAGGCCCTCTCTACCTATCTGCCACCTCCCCCTGCGAAGCCACCAGAGGAAATAGATTTTGCACCATGGATAGTTCAAGGGATTGAAGCCAAATTCTATTGGGAGGACTTTGTTGATGAAGCGGTCGTCTTTGACCCAAGCGAAGGTGATGAGTCCGTCGCATTGAGCACGGTCACCAAAAGTGTCAAGTGTTTACTCATATATCAAGGATGCAAGTTATGGGACCATGAAATGAACTCTACCTCTTTGGCCTTAGACTGCAAGGAATGGGATCCAGGTGACAGCTCCCGCATACACTGCACTTGATCAGGGAGTACTTTTTTCCTTTCCCTCACTATGATTTTATATAGTTCTGTTGTTCATTGGGGACAATGCATGATTTAAGTGTGGGGGAGGGAACTAGTTGTAGTTTTTCCTTTTCTTTGAATAAAACTCCTGAATAATTTGAGAAGCTCAGGAGTATTTGTGTGTTGAGTCTTTTGTTGGCAAGTTTATTGGATTTTATTAATTTTTGCATAGATTGATTGCATGATATTGTTGACTGTTCCCCCTAGGATTTGAAATTTTTTTTGAAAAATGATCCCCATATGATTGAAAACTGAATTTTGAGATTTTGTTATGATGGCATGATTTATGATAAGTTTGGGGTGATAGGAAGCACACACTAGGGATAGAATCTCTTTCAAACAATTTGCATGAATGTCCAGGTGAGGTTTTGAGCCTCCAGCATGTTTTAAAATGTGTGAAAATCACTTTCAAGTTGCACTTCCCTGGATTTGATTGAATCTCTTTTTGGTTTGCATGATTATATGTGTGTAGCAAATGATTTAGGCATTTTCTTTGTAAATAGCTACTTGGCCTGAATAAACCAATTCCTAATGCATGTTCCCTAGTTAGCCCTTTTGAGCCTATTAGCCTGTTAGTTCTTGATAACCTAATGTTATAAGCCCAAAAATCTGGAAAACCATGTTAACCCGATCTTAGGATTAGGAGAGCATGTAATCTTATAATGGGTGCAAGAAACTAAGTTTGGGGTGGCTGCAAGGTGTAAGATGTTGTTGGGATTGGAGCCAAAGGCTTGTGAAAGAAAAAGTGTACAAAGTTAAAAAAAAATACAAAAATACAAAAAAATACAAAAATGCCAAAAAGGCTATTGAAATAGAAAAAAAGCTGTAGCCACCGAATGTAATGTAAAAAAAATAAAGAAAGGAACTTGAGTGAATTTCAAAGTGTAAATATAGTTCATGCTCTCTTAGTTCCTAGGGTCTTCAGCTTAGTTCCTTTTGTATATCCTACCCTTAGCCTGGCCCCCTTACAACCCATAAAAGACCTTTTGATGTTGCTTGCATGTTTTCTGTGGGGACCATTTTGAGATGAAAATCAAATTTTTGGGAAGTGTGCTTGAAAAGTGAAACTGAGTGCAAGTTGTTAGCCTGACACAAACTGAGTGATTGAGTGAACAAATAATGCCCTTGTGAGGAAGGCAGTTGTTTGGATTTGGTGATCTCCCTCTTGTGTGTAACTTAGATTCCCTTCTTAGATTTCTGATTGTTTTCATGATGAAATTCTCAACTGTTTAGAATAAATGAATGTGGGGATTGCTTTGTTTAAAAAGGGGGGACATTAAAGAAAACTGTTTTGATGTATTGCTTGAATTTGTGCAATGTTGATTGAATCTTTTAAGCTTGCCAGGTCTTGAGTCTTTTTGATTTTTGAGTCTTAGTTTGCTTGGGGACAAGCAAAGTTTAAGTTTGGGGTATTATGATAAGCCTCTGGCTCATCTAGTTTTATGGCTAGTATGACCAGGGTTTTGTGCAAATTATATCATATTTTCACCCAAATTAGATTAGATTGTCCTCAAGCAAGGTTTTGAGTCTCTAGAGTAGTTTTAAGTTAATTTAGCTAGTTTTGAGTCAAAATAATACACTTATGGTTATTTCCTTGTTTTCAGGTTAAGTAAGAAGTTGAGAAAATAAAGAACAGGGGATTCGCCCCGCGAACTATATGCTCGCCACGCGACCCCGAAGCCTGACTGTTCCAAGAAAATGCTAAGTCTCTGGTTCGCCCCGCGAATAAGGTCTCGCCCCGCGAGTATTGCAACCCTGAAAAAGTCAGAGACGATCACGGCTTGCCCGTGTTGAAGGTCATGGCCGTGACAGTTTTGAAGTTGAAGAGTCTCGCCTCGCGAGAATCCATTCGCCTCGCGAGTCTGGAAGTCAGAGAGCATCACGGTTGGCCCCTGATGGCCATAACGGGCGTAAGGAGAAGACCCTTCAGATCCTCGCCTCGCGAGCAAGCACTTCGCCTCGCGAGAATGCCAAAGGTTGCTGACTCTTCATGAAATTCGCCTCGCGAATGTGTGCTCGCCTCGCGAGCTAGCTGAATTCAGAATTTGTATAAAAGGCTGTTCTGAACAGTTTGTAAAGACTTTTGCTTCTCCATTGTTTAGTTTTACATTTTCTCTGTGTGATTTCGTGTTGTCATGGAAAACTAAGTTCTAGGATTAGTCTACTGTATGGGAATTCTCTATACTTGAGGTTTTGTAAATCCCTATTTTAATTGCTTTTCCCTTTTCAACACCATATTATACATTTCTGTTTGTTATTTCAGGAGTGTGTAGTATTGTATTGATTTGTTTCAGTGATGTTATTTTCCTACACTCAATCGCGTTTGTTATTTCGCGTGTGTTCATTCATGTTCGTTTGTTCATGAGAGCTTAACCCCGTTTGTTATTTCGGGAATAGGAACTTGCATCCATAGTAGCAATTACGTTGTTAGTTGTTGCTGTAACTGAAAGGGGATTAGAATCTGCTTAGGGCTTGGGATTACATTAACCAAGGATAGTTGGGAATTCTTGACAGTATATTAATCATTGTTTGATAATTGATAATCTCTTTTCAACTGCCTTGTTTTTAATTGCTCTGTTTCACTTGTTTCTTATTTGCACTCCAATCCAACCCCCCCCCAAAACTGAATTTTTTTTGTGGAAGATAACATTTTCAGAGTCCTTGAGAGACGACATCCGAGTTGTCGCACTAAACTACAGTTTTAAATCCGCTCGTCCTTTTTGGCGGGTGCGCGACAACGCGACCAATCGGTGTAGAGTGTTCCATTAGGTTGTGTTGAAATGAGATTTGTGTACTTTTATAGACCATCAGATACGGAACATGTACTCTGTAACACCCCGATTTTCACCGCTTTCTAGTATCGGTAATTAATATATAAAAATATATTTTTATCCGAGACTTAGAAAATTATTTTGGGTGAAATACTGTTATTTTAATGTCATGTTTTATATCTTAGGGTTACGATGAAATTTTGGGTTGAAAATTCAGACGGAACCCGGTCTGCGTTTTCACTGACAGTAAAAGTTTACTGCTCAGAAGACGTAATTTTGATTCGTGAACGAGATGAAAACTGTTTTTATCGTATTTACTACTATACTGGAAGTTTTGAAAATTTTGGTAAAAAAAATTAAAATATTATATTTGTTGCGGGCGTATACGTCGAGATATCTCTAGGAAAAGCTTGCGCCAGATGAACCAAGGAGTCGGCAACGGAGCTGAGATGATGGATTTGACCGACTTGACGAGCATTTATGACGAGCTTATCCGAGACATAATGGTCATAATGGCGCATTTTTGGCAAAGGGAATTTTTGCTATGAAATGACCATTTTACCCTTGTCTTTTTATGACAATTACAAGTCATGCCATTGGAAACTTTGACCAAATCCTGTCCAAAACCCACGGCTCACTCGTGTCTTCTTCACTTATGTATATTGTCATCTTCCATTTCCATGTTCTTCTTGAAAACCTATGCTTTTGCCATAAGAACTTCTTAAGAAATTTGTGAAGACCATCATCCAAATCTTGCTTTCCTTGAATCATTAAGAGGTAACAACTTCTTCTCTTGTCATTTAAATCATTTCTCTTCACAACTGTTGTAGATTCATGGCTTAGATCAATATGTTCTTCATTTACTTAAAGTCCGTGGAACTAGATTAAAAAATTCATAACTAATTCTAGAAAAATCATTTTGACATAAAACCAATTACTATGATCTTATAATCATCTCTATTTTCATCATCTAGAAGCATAAGATCATGAGAAATTTCTTTCCCTAATTTCTGGACTTGGCCGAACCTAGGTCAATGTTGTATTCATAGGTTTTGTTTCATTTTCATGTCTTGATTCATGATTTAATCATCTAGTATCTTGATAGTTATTGTATTCAAGTATATAGAAGATCAAAAATCAAACTCTAACCTATTTTTTTGTCTTACACAACATTTAAATATTAAAGTGATTAGTCAGTCATGCCAGATCCTTCTAGGCTTAATAATTAATTGAACAAATTCCATTATTCAAAAATAAATAAATAAATAAATATGATTGACAAATTCTAACAGTGACGGCGGCCTACAAGTAGAACGTGGGAACTGGTCACACATGCAGCTCTTGCTTATTTGCCTGCAATTTCCTTATCTGAATTTAGGGATGACAAATGACAATAGTTACCGGTCCTTGTCTCACATTCGAAGAAACAGTTTTGCTAATTTGACACATTTTGCCAGACAACATACAAGATAATCAGTATGAACAAGTGCGCAAATAAAGATCAGTAGCCGCACCAGTAGTACGTTTATTTTTTTTTAAAATTTAAATTTTTTTTGTAAATAAATTTTTTGATTAAGTATGGGCATTCACCACATATTTGAAGGCATTCACCAGATAATTGAACTACGTTCACCAGATAATCTAAGGCATCCACAAGCTAATTTAGTATAGGCATTCACCAAATATTCGAAGGCATTCACCAGATAAGTGAACTACGTTCACCAGATAATCTAAGGCATCCAAAACTTGGTTTTAGTATGGGCATTCACCAGATATTCGAAGGCATTCACCAGATAATTGAACTACGTTCACCAGATACTCTAAGGCATCCAAAACTTGGTTTTAGTATGAGCATTCACCACATATTTGAAGGCATTCACCAGATAATTGAACTACGTTCACCAGATAATCTAAGGCATCCAAAACTTGGTTTTAGTATGGGCATTCACCACATATTTGAAGGCATTCACCAGATATTTGTACCCCGTTCACCAGATATTGACACATACTTAATCAAAAAATTTATTTACAAAAAAAATTTAAATTTTAAAAAAAAAAGTGCTACAGTGCCGCACAGTGCAGCTACAGTGCCGCACTGTGCGGCACTGTTCATACGGTGTACCGTATGTTGTCCCAAATTCTGTGTCAATTTAGCATTTTTCTTGAAGAAATTACCGGTATTCGTTTGGTTAGCAATTTTTGTATTCTTATTTGTACATTCTACAAAGGTAAGTATTAATATCCGCACATGTTACACATATTTTAATATTGAAAAAAAAACAATAAATAACAAAAGAAGCATTTTAATAACTAAAAAATATCCAAAGGTCTTTTAAATTTATTCAAAAAATATTACAACTTAAAATATTTAATTAAATAAAAATATCCAAAAGAAAGTATAGATGTTGTTAGGTTTAGAAAGTTAAGAATCCTTAGATTAATTTTGGTTTTAAAATTTGCATTGTAGTTAAGAATATATGTGTGGGTTTGGAAAAGAGTGGGTATCATAGTACTTGTACCCGCACCCATACTCATTCAAATTTATCGGTAATTATCCGGACCCTTACCCATTGTGCTGATACCCTATCCATTGTGGATAATTTTTACGGGTACCTAATAGGTAGGGTACAAATTGTCATTCTTATCTAAATTGATTGGTATATAGTTAGTTAAAATGTATAGGTACTTTTTTAAAAAAACTTGGTTAATTAGTTTTATACTTTTTTTTTTCAATTTGATTTTATACATGTTTTATGTTTTACATTTTGATCTTATAAGTTATGTTCCGTCACTATGCCAGTCCTAAAATTGATGTCGTCAAGAAGGAATTGACGAAAATGACTAATATAAAAGACGAAACATAACATATAGGACTAAAATAAAAAACAATGTATGTCCCATTTTATTTTTGGTAGGATAATGTATGTCCCATTTCATTCCTCTTCATTTTGATCATATACGCTATGTTTTGCCTTTCAAGTTAGTTCTAAAATTGACGTTGTCATGAACGGATTAACGGAAAAGACTAACGTGTCAATAGAGCATAACTTATAGGATCTTTTTGGAAGAAAAACTTACAGGACTAATATAAAAAAGAAGAAAAAAAAAGTATAACAAATCAACTTATTTTTCCTAAAAAAAAGAGAATCTGTCTAATAATATTTTTTTCATATCATAAATTTCAAAATCACATAACTAATAAAATTTACCAAAGTATCATTTTATTTTTTATTTTTTTTGTGAAGAAGGGTATCCCCGGAAGTGGTAGGCTTGAGCAAGTTCTGGGTGAACAACCACACATGGTCCCATTTTGAGGGAAGCACCAAATAGTATGCAAAAAATTAATTAATGTATAAATATAAAAATAAAAGTTTTATATAATTAAAATTTTAGTAATAGAAATTTTCCCACAAATTTAACAATAAACTTATATAATATGGCAAGTGTATATTAGAATATTTCTTTAAATCAACATACTTTCTAGAATTAGTTACAATCCTATTTGCTGAGAGAAGTTTTTATAAATTGAAATTTTTAAAATGTTATTGGTGATCTACTATGTCACAAGAAAGATTAAATTATATTATTTTAATTTTTATCGAAAATGATTTTTTAAAGAATCTTGCTTGTGAATGATTTATTGATGATTTTGCAACAAAAAATATATGGAGGACAATGTACAAATGATCATAAGGGCATCAATTTATCAGTTCGCACAGAGCATCTAAAATCTCAGGGTCGGGCCTGATTCTCAACTCGAAAATCGAAGAATGGTCCCTTTCAATACCTAGAGATTACCAAAGTAAATTTTGTCTCTCCCAACAAAATATTTTTCATACACATGATAGGAATCACTCCCCAGAGTTAATCATTTTAGCTATCTACTCATTATAGGCCTTGTTGGCACCTAATTTCATATTTTGAGATCAACACACATTGTATTTTTTGGAATGTTATTTAATATAAAATTCTTTTAGTACTTTTTATACTAATAATATTATTGTAAGAGTTTAATTTTGATATATTATTGGCATAAATTTTTTTACATTGTCAACTAATTATAATTAATCTCTTATATAACTTTTAAGATAGTTATAATAAGAGCTAAACATTTTTAATAATATGACAAATTATGAATGAAGAACATGTAAAAAAAATTATATTGATGGTGGATAACAATTAAATCCTTATCTTAATACTCTATCTCCCAAATCATTTTTTTAGTATAATTTTGATACGCAAGTCATCTTATGTGTGACTTTTAAGGTTGTGATATGAGCCAAACATTTTTAACAATATGACAATTTATGATTGCTTGATAGTGTAAAAAATCTTTACATTAATAATACATGTCGATTAAATCCATATTGTTTTAACTACGGTTATTTCCATGAAAATTTTTATTTTTTGAGTTTAATTTTGTTATATGTTATTATAAAGTTTTTTTTTTTAACCATCAATCATTATAAATCATCATGCCTTTTAAGGTAGTTATGACACGAGTCGGATATTTTTAATAATGTAGCAAGTAATTTATTATCTGTTGATTGTGTTTAAAATCTTTATAATAACAATGCATATTACTTAAATCATTATTTTATTAATCATAGCAATTTCATATTCAATTCATTAATAGTCATTGGTATTGAACATCAGGGCTCTATTTTTTCTTTCTTTTACATTATCAATTGATCATGAATTGTGATATCATGAAATATGAATTTAATTGGTATGTGTTATTAATGTAAAAAACCTTTTACAATGTTAATCGAGCATAAATTGATGCATTGTTAAAAATGTATAACTCTTATTACAAGAACCTTAAAAATTACTTATAAGATGATTTGTTATTTATTGATAGTGTAAAAAAATCTTTACACTAACAATATAACAAAATTAAATTCTAAAAATATTTAACTCTTATAATAATTATTTAAAAGTTACACATAAGATAGCTTGTGGTTGATTAATAGTATAAAACTTTACATTAAAACTATATTATATATTATAATAATAATAGTAATGATAATAATAACAATAATATCACAGATGATCTAAGAGTAAACAGTTTAGTTACGCTTTTATTCGATAATTTTTTTTCAGACAAACTAAAAATGATTTATTTTTATAATCTTTTCTGACAAGCTTATTGCAATAAGCTAAAATGAACCTATATAAAAATCATAATCCATTTTAACAAACTACTTAAATAAAAGAAATTTAATAAGTTATTCTCATATAGTCCATAAGGACACCGGTTAAGGAATAAAAAAAAACATTGCATTGAAAAATGATGCATTTAACTTATTAAAAATTGTAACACTTCGAGCTCTGATTGGTCTGTCATTAATTACCATTATTAATTAACATTTATATGCACCTATACCTCTTTGTCTATATAACATACACCTGTGAAGGTATAGGTGCATATAAATATCACATATTTATGGTAATTGACATTTCTGACTTAGATAAAATTGACAATTTTATATTGGCACATAAGGCAAAAGAAAAAACAATACCTGAAATGGTGATGAGAACTAATAGTCTCCTAAAAAAAAAAAAAAAACTCCTCCAAAAGAGAACAGTTGCGTCCACCTAATAGTCTCCTCGAAAAAAAAAAAACTCAATTGTTTTATGCATGCTTCTGTGGTGCCTTTGATAAATTAACTGTATTGATGTAGTTTTTGCAAAACTAATACAAGTGAAAAGGATCGAACCCACTACCTATAGCTTCAATTAGGATCGCTCTACCACCGAGCCAAAGAACTAGTTGTCAAAGCACTTGCAAATATTATATATATAGACACATACTTGAATTAACTATAAAGTTTACATATTTAACATATTCCGATTCAACCTGCCACCCACTCAAATAACCATATTATATATATATACACACACTTGAATTAACTATAAAATTTAACATATACCGATTCTCCGGTTCAACCAGTCACCCACTCAAATAATCATATTGTCTTTTAAAAAGAATTGATTTTTTAAAAAATTAGAATGAGCTTCCAAATAATGTGTGATAAATAATAATATTTAATACTAGTATGACACTTTTAATGATTTATGCATTGAAAAATGATCCTGACATTGTCATCTTTTTTTTACCCAATCACTTGACCATAGCTAGGGGTGTAACAAGTCAATTTGGCTCGGTTTTAGGTGGGGGGAAATACGAAAAAAAAAATGGCTCGGTTTGATTTGATTTGATTCAGTTTTGAGAATTTTTTCTACAAAACCCTGATCAAACCAAACCATTTAAGAACGGGTTGTTTTAGTTTGGTTCGGTTCAGAGCTGAAAATTAATAAATTTCAAAATATATATAAATATTAAATATAATATGTTAATATATATATATAATATAATAAATAATAAACTATTAAAAAAATATACATATAAACATATAATAAATATTAAAATATATAGGTAAGTATTAAATATTGAAATATATAGGTAAATATTGAAATGTAGTAATTGATTCGATTCGGTTTGGTTCGGTTCCAGAGTCATTGAACTCGAGAATTGAACCAATCGTCGTCGGGTATGGATTGGTTCGGTTTGGTTCGAAATCGAAGACCAAAAAAGTCTGAACCAATTTAATTGGTTTGGTTTGGGTTGGGTTTTCGGGTCCATCGAGTCATTTGTTTGAGTCTTACACCCCTAACCATAGCTTAGACAATTTTAGTCTCTCGTAGACTCAATTGTTCATCTTTCGTCACGTAATCACTCGATCACATCCTAGATAATGAAATCTCAATGCAAGATAATATTTCCCTAAAATTAAATTAACATTATCTATTTTAATTAGATTTATGTATATCGAGAGTAAACTATCCTAAAAATTTAATGAATGTCATATAACAAATAACTCAATCAATCCATATGATATAATTTGAAGTTATTGAGTGGTTTAAAAAAATTTAAATTTATTTTAATTGACAGTGATTCACAAAATATTTAAAATATAAATTTTAAATCATAAATGTATAACATTAAAACAAGTATCTTTAAAGCATGTTTGAAATATCCTAACTCAACCCTAACAATCTTTAAACCTAGCTTTGGAGTGAAAAATAAAAAATAAAAAATAATCTTATGTCATATTGGCCCAAGGAGGACGTTATTGAGTTATCCATTATAATACCACTTTCCTGACATAACCATATTGTCCTGTTCTACGAAGGGATTACTGCTTATTCAAGATAGTAATTTTCACCAAGATATCGCCTATTTAAAACCATTTAAAAAGTATTTAAATATAGTAATCACTACAAAATAAAATGATATATATATATATATATATATATATATATATATATATATATATATATATATATTAATTGTCTCGTAATTAATAACCACACTTATGATTATATATTAAATTATTGAAATATATATATATATATATATTAAAAATAATAAATAAATGGGTTTGAATAATGTGTGTCTCATAGCAAATAACTTCAATTCAACCACATGATATAATTTTAAATTATCTGATAAATAAAAATATTTTTATAATTTAAAATTTATTTTAATTGAGTGTGACTCGCAAAATAATTTAATATATTAATTTCAAATCATAAATGTATAATTGAAGGATTAGTTAAATATGTTAAAACATACTTAGCAAAGGAAAATTCTAAGGTTAAATGGTACTTTTCATCTAGGGTGCCTTTTGTAACATCCCTGACTGCTTTATGGATTGGCGACTGTCCCCACAAACCAACACGGGTCTTTTCAGCGTGCTTTGTCCTCACTCACACGCTTCCCGGGAAAACTTCCCAGGAGGTTACCCATCCTAGAATTGCTCCAAGTCAAGCTCGCTTAACTGTGGAGTTCTTAAGTGATGGGCTACCGAAAAGAAGATGCATCTTGTTAGTGTAGGTAGTACCAATCAATTCATATAAGCCTTCCTCAACTGTATAGTCTCATACCTACACAGTCTTAGGATCCCTCTCATTCGGGTGTGTAATCGATTCATTCATGTGTCCCTCTGCCTAGAAGCCTGCCAGGAGCCGCTCCTTGTCCTTGCCTTCTTGCACCGGCGACCACTTCCCGCCCTCATCGGCACCCGGGTGTTACATGCCCACCAGCTTCCGCATGATTCGTCCCCGAACCACACCGTACTGGGAGAGGTGCCGCTCTGATACCATTTGAAACATCCCTGGCTGCTTTATGGATTGGCGACTGTCCCCACAAACCAACACGGGTCTTTTCAGCGTGCTTTGTCCTCACTCACACGTTTCCCAGGAAAACTTCCCAGGAGGTCACCCATCCCAGAATTGCTCCAAGTCAAGCTCGATTAACTGTTGAGTTCTTAAGTGATGGGCTACCGAAAAGAAGATGCATCTTGTTAGTGTAGGTAGTAGCAATCAATTCATATAAGCCTTCCTCAACTGTATAGTCTCATACCTACACAGTCTCAGGATCCCTCTCATTCGGGTGTGTAATCGGTTCATTCATGTGTCCCTCCGCCTAGAAGTCTGCCAGGAGCCGCTCCTTGTCCGTGCCTTCTTGCACCGGCGACCACTCCCCGCCCTCATCGGCACCCGGGTGTTACATTGCAAATATGTTAAAACATACTTTGCACCCTAGACGTTAAAAGCATATTTTATACTAGTGTATAAGACATTCACTAAATGTTTTAGGATAGTTTACTCTCAATATGCATCAATCTAATTAAAATAGATAATATTAAATTAATTTTAGGGAAATATTATCTTGCATTGAGATTTCATTATCTATGATGTGATCGAGTGATTATGTGCACGAAAGATGAACAATGGAGTATACGAGAGACTAGCATTGTCTAAAGCTATGGTTAGGGGTGTAAGACTCAAACAATGAGTCGACGGACCCGAAAACCCGAACCAAACCAATTAAATTGGTTAAGTCTTTTTTGGTCTTCGGGTCCGAACCAATCCAAACCCGATAGTGATTGGTTCGCTTCTCGAGTTTAATGACTTTGGAACTGAACCAAACCGAATCAATTACTATATTTTAACATTTACCCATATATTTCAGTATTTAATACTTACATATATTTTTTAATATTTATTATATTTTTATATTTATATATATTTTAATAGTTTATTATTTATTATATTCTTTATATATATTTTAACATATTATATTTAATATTTATATATATATTGGAAATTATTAATTTTCGGTTCTAAACCGAACCAAATCGAACAAACCCGTTCTTAAATGGTTTGGTTTGATTCCAATTTTATAGGAAAATTCTCAAAACTGAATAAAACCAAATCGAACCATTTTTTTTATTGTTCGGATTTTGTCCACCTAAAACTGAGCCAAATCGACTCATTACACCTCTAGCTATGGTCGAGCGATTGGGTAAACAAAAGATGACAATGCCAGGGTCATTTTTCAATGCATAAACCATTAAAAGTGTTATGCTAGTATTAAATATTATTATTTATTACACATTATTTGGAAGCTCATTCTAATTTTTAAAAAAATTAATCCTTTTTAAAATACAATATGGTTATGTGAGTGGATCGTTGGTTGAACCAGAGAACCGATATACGTTAAATATGTAAATTTTATAGTTAGTTTATATATATATATATATATATATATATATATATATATATATATATATATATATATATATATGTAATATTTGCAAATGCTTTAACAACAAGTGTTATGGCTCAGCAGTAGAGACATACAAATAAGTGTTCTGGCTCAACGGTAGAGTTGTCTCTATTGAAGCCGCAGGTACTGGGTTCGAAGCTCCGCAATTGTAAGTTTTGCAAATTCGCTCCAATTGGAAACTAGACACTATAAGTGCAGTGGATGATCTTGGAGCGTGCGCGAAATATTAATATTCGATTATGATAAATTATAATTAATGTAAAAAAATTTATTGGAGGATATAACTGTAAATGAAGAATATTAATATATTGAATAAAAAATGATAAAGTATTAAATCATTCCTTTCCATCTATTGGTTGATATTAAAACTGTACCAATAAGTGTTCTGGCTCAACGGTAGAGTTGTCTCTATTGAAGCTGCAGGTACTGGGTTCGAAGCTCCGCAATTGTAAGTTTTGCAAATTCGCTCCAATTGGAAACTAGACACTGTAAGTGCAGTGGATGATCTTGGAGCGTGCGAAATATTAATATTCGATTATGATAAATTATAATTAATGTAAAAAAATTTATTGGAGGATATAATTGTAAATGAAGAATATTAATATATTGAATAAAAAATGATAAAGTATTAAATCATTCCTTTCCATCTATTGGTTGATATTAAAATTGTACCAATAAAGCTAATTTATCAAAGACATCGTAGAAATATCATTGTTTTATGTTTTGTATGAGAAACTAAAAATCTTTTTGAAAGCTTTATTCCCAACTCTGGACTCTTAGCAGTGGCTTTTATTTATCTTATTATTGGTGGTGCTGATTGTAGAAGAAGCAACATGTTTCACTTTAAAAGAGAGAAAAAGCTCTTAGAATTTAAGAACAAACACATGAGAATTGAGAAAAACATAGAAAACAACGCAATCAAGATGCTAAAGACATACCTAACTACGTTACTTTCAAGGTAAGGCAACTAACTTCCACCTCTCTTGAACATGCCTATTCCAAGTTTTCTAATCTCAAAATACAGTGAAAAGTAAAACTGCAGTATGGCCTGATATTATTTTGGGAGTGGTCGTGTAAGTTTATTAGTTTAACCAATTGGCTGACTACATTATTTATATTAAATAGATTTTAATGTACCATTTCAATTTATGACTATTTTAACATATGTTTATGAATAAATTTATAGCATTTCATATATTTTTTTGCCAGAAGTAGTCCTTTACGGTTATCAGGCCTTATTAAAAAAAACTAACAAATAATGATTTCAGTGGGTGCTTATATCAAAGGGAGGAAAAAAGTAAAAGTATAAATCAAAACATACCCTAATCAACTTCATCTATCTCCCAAAACCTACTGGAAACCTCTAAAGAGATCAAGTTGAGGAGGTCTTTAATGATTTCAGCAAGATCCTTAATGTCCATTCCTTACAAAATATCATAGCTATTCTCCCAAGAAATGCAAACTACCTGCATTACATGAAAGTAATATTTGGTTGAGAATAACATGTCAAAGCTACCACAATATAAATGTGAATGTAGCATGCTTCAATATGATATTTATATTCTTTTTTCTTAGAAAACTGATACTACCTTTCTAGAATAAAATTGTTTTAGATTCAAATATAAATTTTGACCTATATTAAAAAAACCTTGGTAATATTTTTTTTAGGAATATACTTATAGATCTTTTAATGTTCACCCTTTTCAATCACTCATGTTTACACTTAAAGCATAAATGTGTTTAAATAAATTTAACTATAGGATAATTACCAACCCAAACAATTACCTGCAAGTGCTATGTGCTTCAATCCCAGTGAAAGAAAAGGCACTTTTATCTACATTAAAGAACAGATCTTAGCTATAATAAATAACAGATCTTACCTATTAAAAATAATCCATAACTATTTTCTATGAGAGATTTAAAGAGAGACATACCTGACCAATGAAGAAGGAAAAACGAAAATGACAAGTAACAATTCAGAAATCCAAAAATCAAATCATGGTTATGAGATGATAAATTTAGGGAGTTTTAAGGATTTATGCTCAAGAAAAAAAATGGTTTGTGCCTTGTATTTGTTTTAGTTTCAGAAATAAATAAAAAAATTGACACCTTGTACTTCAGAAAATCTAATCGTACAACGCAGAAAAGAAGAATTTAGAAAATAAATAAATAGCAATATTTAGAAGAAGAAAAAAACTTACAGTGGAAGCCATTTGAGAGGGTTTCGGACAAAAATGGGGAGGTAAGAATAAGAGAGGAGTTGTTGTGAGAGAAGGACACGATCATTCGAAGAGAGGTTTTTTGTTTTGAGGGAACTGGATAGTATAGGTTTAGTGGGGGTGGAATAGAGAGAAATTTTTTAGAGATTTTGAAAAGCGAAAACTATAGTAGGTGTAATGATGGAGGGAAATTAATGTGAGGGAGAAAAGTTAGAGAGAAAAAATATGATGAAAGAGACATTTAGGGTGCGTTTGGGTAAACAACTTAATTAAGAGCATGACATATAAGATCTTATTGCATGAGAGCTTATGCCATAAGCACTTAAAGAAAGAAAAAGAAAGTAAGGGGCATGAGAGGATTCGAATAGTGAAAAAAACACGGAGAGGGTGTTCGGTGTATAAGCTCTTATGATAATTCCATGTCTTCTATAAGGTGACTTATGAAAATAAGTCAAAAACTCCTTATGGGATGACATAAGTTATTTTTATAAAGTTCTCTGCCAAACACACTGCATAAGAGCTTATGTCATCAGATAAGTCAAAAGGAGCTTAAATAAGCTCTTCCAAACGCTACCTTATTGTGATTTGTGATTAAAATTAAGTGAGAAGGAAGTGGTTTTGAGGAGGAAAAATTGCTCCAAAGAATGACACCTGGCAAAGAGGACTTCACTTTATTATATAGGTAATTGAAATGTTCCTTCTTTAATGGAAATTCAAACAGATCCGATACTTGGGTAACCCTCTGAAATTTTGGAGCTGCCGTTGGGAAAGGAAGAAGAGTCACATCCAAACACTTCCTCGGATCTTTCTAACAAACACAGCAGTTTTCTCTGTTTCAAATATTAGTGAATTTTCAAACAAAAAAAAAATATTAGTGAATCTTCAAGAATCGATTCATTCAAGCTGCAAAAAAAGCTCTTCAATCTTTGGCTCGTTTTGAATCACAAGAAGCTAGGTAACACATTTGATTTGATTCGAAAGGGCATGATCAAAAGCCTTTCTGTTTTTTCGCAGTTGGAGCTCATTAGAACGCTGTAATATTGGATTTAGTTTTGTAGAAAACAGAGGTTGAATACAGAGCAATGAGCAAAAAGCAACAAGTGAATTTGGACGAGGAGCAAATCGCGGAGTTGCGCGAGATTTTTCGTTCTTTCGATCGGAACAACGATGGAAGCCTGACCCAATTGGAGCTTAGCTCGCTTCTCCGATCACTGGGTCTGAAGCCAAGCCCTGAGCAGCTAGAGAGCTTCATACAGAAGGCTGACACGAACAACAATGGGCTCGTAGAGTTTTCAGAGTTTGTGGGGCTGGTGGCGCCGGAGCTTCTGCCGGTGAAGTCTCCGTACACGGAGGAGCAGCTGAGGCAGCTGTTTAGAATGTTTGATAGGGATGGAAATGGGTTCATCACTGCTGCAGAGTTGGCACACTCTATGGCAAACCTTGGGCATGCTCTCACGGCAGAGGAGTTGACAGGGATGATCAAGGAGGCTGATACTGATGGTGATGGCAGGATCAGTTTTCAGGAGTTTGCTCAGGCTATCACTTCTGCCGCCTTTGATAATTCATGGGCTTAATAAGGCTCAACTTAACAAACAAACAAACAGGTAAATCAAATGATCAAATCCTTCATTTCACCCTTTCTTTGTTTTTCAATAGCATTTTTTCACATTTAAATTTTGAGACCAAACTCATGATTCTATAATTAAGATATCCAAATTCCAAATCTCTTTTCATTTTTCCTTTTCATTTGAATTTGTCACAATTCTTAAATGAGCATTATTTTCAACTCCACAACATTAGGACCAATTATAACTTTACTTTTCTTATTCCATACATCTGCTTCAAACTTCATAATCTCTCTTGCGCACAGTTGCATCATTGCAAAATGAGTAAACACAAGCTAAGTTTTCACATATTTAATATTAATCGCTTTACATTTTTTAGTAAAAATATTATACATAATTAATTATAAATTTTAAATGCATCGTTTTGATTAATAACTATTGACTTACCATATTTTTACTCAAAGATGTGTGATTGTAATCATTGTATATGAAAAAGATACAACATTATCAATATAAAGAGAGAAAAAATTTGTACACCAAGGAAAAAAGAGAAAATAAATTTAATTATGGGTGAGAAAATTTGACAAAATATAATTAATTATTGAGTAAATTAATTGACATTTGTGTTTGAATCAAAATTACCTCTTCGTCCTGGGATTTGTTGTGGTATTACACAATTGTTCGAAGGCTTTTTCTAGTTATCTTTTAACTGCAACTAGATGTTGCACTCGTGTACATCTTTACACTATTATACATTTTCAATAGTTTTTCTCAGGCTTTCTTCTTTTTAGTTTAATTTTCTTTCTTTTGGAAAAGCTAAACGGCCGGTTTGTAGCCGTTATATTTTGGACAAGCTTCAACTACCTTCTCAAATCAAAGGGTAATATTTCTTTAAATACTTGTTGTTTTGCTTCTACTTAATTCTTCATCATGCATGTTAACTAGTCCATAAGCCCCATTAAGTATTACTTGGCTAACAATAAAAGGGCCTTCCCAAGTTGGTGACCATTTTCCTAACTCGGGATCTTTGGTTGCTAAAGGAAAAATAGCTTCCCAAACTAAGTCTCCTTCGACGAACCTTTTGAGCTTAACATGTTTATTATAGGCTTTAGCCACTTTTTCTTTATTCATCTAAATGTTTTCCAAGGCCATCAATTTATCCTCATTAGTCGATTCTAATTCCATGAACATAGCCCGCTGATAATCATCTAAGGTTAAACAATGTTGTTTAGCTACCCTTAGCGATTTTACATTAATTTCTAATGGTAGCACAACATCTTGGCCATAAGTTAACCGATAGGGAGTAAACCCCGTTGCAGTAGACATGGAATTCTTATATGCCAATAATACTCCAGCTAACGCTTCATGCCATCTCTTAGACTTGTCTTCTATAGTCTTTTTAATCAACCCAATTAATATTTTATTGGTGGCCTTGGTTTGGCCATTGATGTAACATCCTAAAATTTCAATATTACTATTTTTAATAAAAAGATTAAGATTGTATGAGTTGTAGTGTAGTAATATGATAGTATTATAATGTATCGAGTTTGTCTAGAGATAATAAAAAAAAGATTCAGAGTTGAAATTTAAATAAAAATAAAAATAAAAAGGTAAATAAAGAAATAAATAAAGGGTCCCATATGAAATTTGACTTTTAGCCAAATATTGCAACTCAACGTGCATTGCTGTTGAAGGAAGAATTCAATTAAATTCTTTGAAATAGAGAAGTGGTGCCCCAAAATAATACAAAGCGATTAAAAAAAAAATAATAATAAATAGCCATGTTTCACGTACATACCAGTAGGCCTAAGTAAACTTAATAGAAACAATGGCACGTCAGGCCCATGTGGTTACCTATTAGAAATTGGCTAGGAGGAAGCAACGTTAGTATGCCAGTCAGAGGAATAACGTTCTTGTATGATCGAAGGAGGATCTATTTTTTTCATAGATATTGTTTTATAACTTTTGGAGGTCTACGAGAAGTAAGTAAACACCTCTTTTCTTAAACTTTCATGGTATAAAATTTTAAAGGGTTTGATTATGAAATTAAGAGTAATTATTTGAGGTTTTGTCTTCAAAATAAAATTAATTAAATTGACTATTTGATATGAAACACATTCTTCGTATTTGTAATGGTTGATTGATATGCTTGTTGATGTATATTATTCCTTGTGTTTATGATTGTTATATTGTACTCGTAAATTTACGTGATAACATGTTATTTGTTCAATTGATATTTATGAGTTGATTATATGATGACATGGAATTGTAGTGGTTATATGCTTTGAAAAGTTTGTCAATTGTGATTGATGGTTTTATGCTTCGGAATATGGATGAATGAATATATGCATGATGTGTGGAATTTGTTGATATGCCGCCTAAGAATGGGGCATTGGCTTGTAACATCTCCATTTAATGGGATGTCGAAAAATAAGATATGGGGCAAGGAATCCATTTTATGAACGAGGATCTCGGGTCACCGTTAATGGGAGGCAAGGAACCAATTTAATTACGAGGTTCTCGGGTCACCATAGGGGCAAGGAGTCAATTCTAAAATGGGATTCCCGAGTCACCATGGGGGCAAGGAATCAATTCTAACGAGGTTCTCAGGTCACCATAAAGAGGGTGACAAGGAATTAATTCTAGAACGAGGCTCCCGAGTCACCGCAGACAAGGGGCAAGGAACCAATTTAATGAGGTTCTCGAGTCACCGAATTGGGCAAGAAACCAACAGAGTGGGGTTTCCAAGCCACTTGAGGATTGTGTTATTGTGTGATGTGTGATTACTTTGTTTAATTAATATATGGTATTTGATTATGTTGTCGTTATATGATTGTTGTAATTAAATGTATTTTTTTACAGTGAACATTATTTTGGAAAATTAGCGGGTACCATGGTTGTTTTTCCAGTTACCACGCAGCTGAAAGCAACATCTTTTCGAAAACCTTTTAGAACTGTGTTTATTTACTGTGATTATAAATCTCATTAGTGGTGTTGTCTTTCAGAGTTTACAGGTGTTGAGATAGATGATGCAGCGTCTTGAGAAAGTCTTGAAGATATTAGCTTAAGTTTATTTTTATTTATTTATTTCTTTTGGGTTTATTAGGCACCCGTGTTTTGAGACAAAAACAATTGTAAAAGAATTATGTGGACTTTATTAATTAATTTTTATGAGGCTTTATTTTGAATATATGAGATACTTTCGGACTTAAATATATTGTGAAAAAATTTATGACTCACCTATTTAAATTTAATGTTTTAAAAGGTTTTTATTGAAAACTTAATTTGGGTTACTAATGAAACGAATGGCATTACAATTGGCTTGCGCATAATAAGGTGAAGACTGAATTAACTCGATCCCATATTCCTGAGCAAAAACAACTATTTTGTCCTCTGTAAACAAACATAGTGCCTTAATCTTTGGTGATTGTCTTGGGAATACCAAACCGATAAATAATTTGATTTTTAATAAAGTTAATCATATCAACTCGTGTGACATTAATCATCGGCAGAGCTTCCACCCACTTAGTAAAATAATCGGTGAAATAGACAAGTATAAACACGAGAAGGGGGGTTGAATTGTGTTTATCAAAATTTAAGCAAAGTTGAAATCTTTTCGTAAACAGAAGCTAAATTTGGACGAGTGGAAGAATACAGGATGGACGGGTGACTTTTGCAAACACACCACTTGATAGACATAAGAAAACTAAAGCAATTAAAGAGTTTAAGAAAAGAGAGATTGACACAGTTATTTATCCTGGTTCACTCTTCAAAGCAAAGAGCTACGCCCAGTCCTTGGCAGCACCAAGATTTATCCACTATAACTGATCAGGTTACAGACTCAAGTATTATTTGCACACCTAGCCTCTTCAGGCTCAAAGACAAATATTCTTTGCACACCTAGCCTCTTCAAGCTCAAGACAAGTATTGTTTGCACACCTAGCCTCTTCAGGCTCAAAGACAAGTATTCTTTGAACACTTAGCCTCTTCAGGCTCACTCAGGTTTGTTTGAGAGATTTGGTTTGTAATGAATACAACTTAGACATGCAGAACTTTCACTAACACTCAGAGAGTGGTTTAAATGTAAAGCTTAGGAAAGTCTACGTAATAACTTCAAATGATTGAAGAATAAAGAATGAAAGAATAAAGAAATTAATGCGCAGAGTAATGGATTTTTAATGCAGTGTGTATTCTCTGTTTCTTCATCTTCAATGACTTCTGTATTTATGGTCTTCAAGCATTTAGGATCCGTTAGAGACATTCCCTCAGATGTTGGCTTTAAGCAGAACTTCATTAAATGCAATAGAGTCGTTCTGGGCAGCCATTAATGCAATAGAGTCGTTGGTTGTATTCTAACATGAAGAATCATGCCTTTATGCATCGTGATACAACCATATTAGAGTTGTGTAGAGAGCTTTTTGTATTTTGCTGAGCACACTTCCCTTTTCGTGTAAGGACCAGAGGTACTAGAGAATAAAGCATGTTGGAAGCATTCTTTAATTGGTCTTTGGTTCTGATTGTCCAAGGTTGCTTCTGACTTTTCTTGATAATCGTGAAACTGAGTAGGAGAGAGGGTTTCAAGTCTCTTTCTGGTTCTTGAAATACGATTATGATAATCCTTATAGAATTTGCGTCTATAAGATAAGTGCTTCCATCTTGAAAATAACCACGTCTATTTAGCCATTTGAGTTTTCATTCGGGCTAGTAGACGAGCTCCATATTAAGGACTCATCAAGTCCAAAGACGAGTGTGGACGAGCGCTTCTGTCACCTTTAGTGGACGAGCACTTCTGTTACTTTAGTGGATGAGAGCCTCTTGCACTTCAGTGGATGAGAGCCTCTGTTACTTTAGTAGACGAGAGCCTCTGTTACTTTAGCAGACGAGCTCCATATGCCACGTCATTGGATGGATACTCCTTTAACTGGTTGAACGTAACCTTGTAGACGAGCTCCATATGCCACGTCATTGGACGGACCATTCTGATTCCTTAATGGATGAGCTCCTTTTGCCACGTCATTGGACGGACCATTCTGATACCTTAATGGACGAGCTCCATCTTCCACGCCATTGGACGAGCCATTCTGATACTTTAATGGACGAGCTCCTTCTGCCACGTCATTGGACGAGCCATTCTGATACTTTAAGTAGACGCTGGCTTTCATCACTTTAGTGGACGACCACTTGTGTCACTTTAGTGGACGCAAGTTTCTATCTCTTGCGTTTTGGACGTGCGCTTCAATCACTACAGTGCTGGACGTTTGTTTCAATCACTTGTGTGGTGGACGTGAGCTTCTATCACTACATTGTTGGACGTGAGCTTCTATTACTTGTGTTGGACGTGAGCTTCTACCACTACACTGTTGGACGTGAGCTTCTATTACTTGTGTTGGACGTGAGCTTCTATTAATTGTGTTGGACGTGAGATTCTCTTATTTAATCTGCACACTTGATAGACAGGTTAGTAACCAGTATGAAGGTTAATTAAATCATTAACCAATGTTTAGTTCTCATCAAAACCTAGGGAAATGCACATCAGATAATTTAGAGACTTAACAATCTCCCTCTTTTTGATGATGACAAACATTGAGATGATTTAATGAACCTCAGAAAATATCAACAAAGAAAATAGCATATATCAGACAGGTTGAAATTTTCTTAAGCGAACAGGTCATATCATATTCATTCTCCATTCTTATATAACACATTTCTATCACAAATCTCAATTTCTCCTATTCTCCCCCTTTTGTCAACATCAAAAAGGGTTAACAAGTTTTATTTATGAGATATGTTAAGGGCAAGATAACATGTTAAGAAATCATAGTAATGCAGTAAGCATATTAAACATACTCCACTTAAACTATTGTATCATTACTCCCCCTGAACTAATGCTTAGTTAAAAGAACATGTATATAGGAGTAATGACAGATTTAGCATAGACAGGTTAACATTAATACATGTCATTCAACAATGCAATGCATGTTTAGATTATCTCTAATAAATAAAAACCTTTCTTTTGCGAGGGGTTTAGTGAAAATATCAGCCCATTGATTTTCAGTTTTAACAAACTTAATATCAAAGTTGCCTTTCTGAACATAATCCCTAATGAAATGATGTTTGATTTCAATATGCTTAGCCTTAGAATGCTGAATTGGATTTTTAGTTAAGCATATATCACTGGAATTATCACACCATACAGATATGTTATGTTCATAAATAGAGTAATCCTCAAGTTGATGTTTTACCCATAAGAGTTGAGAGCAGCAACTAGCAGCAGAGATGTATTCTGCTTCAGCAGTAGACAGGGCAATGGTTGTCTGCCTCTTGCTTGACCATGAGACTAAACTTGCTCCAATGAAGTGTCATCCTCCACTGGTTCTTTTTCTTTCTATTTTGTCTCCAGCAAAGTCAGCATCACAATATCCCACTAATCTGTATTCTTTTGATCTTAAATACAGCAAACCAAGATTAGTAGTTCCAAGCAAATATCTAAATATTCTTTTAACAGTCTTAAGATGAGATTCTCTAGGATCAGATTGGAATCTAGCACACATACAGACACTAAATTGAATGTCAAGTCTGCTTGAAGTTAAGTACAGTAGAGAGCCAATCATACCTCTGTAGACAATTTGATCTACCTTTTTACCTTCATCATCGTTGCTTAGTTTTGCATTGGGTTGCATAGGGGTTTTCATGAGATTTGCATTTTCCATTTTGTTTTTCTTGAGTATCTCCTTGGTATATTTTTGTTGATGAATGTAAATTCCATCACTTGTCTGCTTGATTTGTAATCCAAGGAAGAACTTCAATTCTCCCATCATGCTCATCTCAAATTCAGCTTGCATTAGACTTGAAAATTCCTTGGACAACTTTTTATTAGTTGATCCAAAAATAACATCATCAACATATATTTGAACTATAATAAAGTTCTCTTTAGAGCATTTTTTGAACAGAGTAGTGTCTACTTGTCCTCTAGTAAAACCATTATGCATAAGAAAAGAACTGAGTCTATCATACCATGCTCTAGGTGCTTGTTTCAAACCATATAATGCCTTTTTAAGTTTGAAAACGTGATCTGGTTTATCAGTATACTCAAAACCAGGGGGTTGCTTAACATACACTTCTTCTTCAATTATACCATTTAGAAAGTCACTTTTTACATCCATTTGAAACAGGGTAATTTGGTGTTATGCAGCATATGACATTAAAATGCGTATGGCTTCTATTCTAGCTACAGGTGCAAAGGTTTCAGTATAATCAATACCTTCTTGTTGGTTATAGCCTTGAGCTACTAACCTTGCCTTATTTCTGACAACTTTACCATCTTCATCTAATTTTTTTTCTGAAGACCCATCTTGTTCCAATAACTGACTTGTTTTTAGGCTTAGAGACAAGAGTCCAGACATCATTTCTGGTGAACTGGTTAAGTTCTTCTTGCATAGCAAGAATCCATCTTTCATCCTCAAGAGCTTTTTCAATGCGTTTAGGCTCCAAATCTGAAATAAAGGCCACATTGCTTGATTCTGTTAATGTGGATCTGGTTCTTACTCCTTCAGAAGGATTTCCAATAATAAGATCCTTAGGATGATGATTGTTGAACTTCCAATCCCTTTTGAGATCATCATAAAGATCTTGACTTGTCTGCTGACTCGTCTGTTCCACTTGTCTTTCAGCCTCAGGCACAAGTTCTGTTTTGGTTAGATCGGGTTGTTGACTTTCTGGCTTGTTTATATCAAGACCTGCAAGATCATCTACTAGATCTGATAGTTCTTTATCAGTCTTTAAACCATCATTGAATTTAACATGAACATATTTTTCAATAATACAAGTTCTTGAATTGTATACTCTAAAATCCTTAAACTTTTCAGAATATCCTACGAAAATACCTTTATCTACCTTAGAATCAAACTTTCCAAGATTATCTCTGGTATTCAGAATAAAACATTCACATCCAAAAGCATGAAAATAAGATATGTTGGGGCTTTTTCCTTTCCATAATTCATAAGGAGTCCTTTTTAGAAATGGCCTAATAAGTATTCTGTTTTGTACATAACAAGCAATGTTTACAGCTTCTGCCCATAAGTACTTAGGGAGATTATTTTCATTGAGCATAGATCTAGCCATCTCTTGCAGAGATCTGTTCTTTCTCTCAACCACTCCATTTTGCTGTGGAGTTCTAGGTGCATAGAAATTGTGAGAGATTCCATTCTCCTCACAGAACTGTCTAAACAGCTCATTTTCAAATTCTCCCCCATGATCACTTCTAAGGGTAAAAATACAGAAACCCTGCTCATTTTGTACTCTTTTGAAGAATACTGAGAAAGCCTTAAAAGACTCATCCTTGTGTGTTAGGAAGAGTACCCATGTGTATCTAGAATAGTCATCAACTATGACAAATCCATATTTTCTTCCAGTCAGGCTGGCAATACTAACTGGTCCAAACAGATCCATGTGTAACAACTGAAGAGGTCTAGAGGTTGATACTTGGTTTTTAGATTTGAAACTTGATTTTATCTTTTTACCTCTATGACATGCATCACACAAGATATCTTTCTTAAAGCTAATATCAGGCAATCCTCTCACGAGATTATTCCTTTTTAATTCAGAAATTAGTTTCATACTAGCATGTCCTAGTTTCTTATGCCATAACCATCTCTCATCCTCTTTAGACATCAGACAGGTTACACTTTGATCTGAGAGATCAGACAGTTCAATCTTATAAAGATTTTGTTACCTTTTAGCTGAAAAGAGGGTTTTGCCACAACAGTCTTTAACTATGCATACATCTTTGGTAAAGGAAACATCAAAACCACTATCACATAATTGACTTATGCTGAGCAGATTGTGTCTTAATCCTTTAACCATAAGAACATTAGATATAGAGGGAAGAGGGGGTTTACCATCAATAGTAACAATTCCTATAACTTTCCCTTTATGATTCCCTCCGAAGGCAACGTGTCCTCCTTTCTTAAGTTGGAGGTATAGGAACATAGACCTTTCTCCTGTCATATGACGCGAGCAGCCACTATCCAAGTACCAGCAGTGGTGTTTTCTTTGTCCTGTTGAGGACATCTGCAACAAAAATTATTTGATCTTTAGGTACCCATATTTTTCTGGGTCCTTTTCTGTTAGTTCTAGGAGTCTGTAAAGACTTCCTTCTCTTATTATGGATATACTTAGACATAACATGCCCAGTTTTTCCACAGAAGTTACAAATAGGTGTCGATTTGGTTACAATTGACTTAACAGATACTGTAGGAGCTTTAGTTGATACTTTATGATGTGTCTGATGGACATATCCAATACCTTCTTTCTTAAGAGAGTGCTTCTGACTGCCAAGTAGCTTAGTCAGATTGTCTCTAAGATTAACAAATTTGGCAAGATCAGAAGTGAGCTCTTCCACTTTCTGTTGAATTTTTTCAACTTCTTCAGATGGTGATGTTTCACTTGAGATCTTAGCTTCATTATACTTTTCAGTCTTCAGCTCACTGTTCTCTTTAGCCAACTTCTCGCACTCTTGAGATTTATGTTTATGCTCACTGGTGAGCTTTACATACTCTCTCTAGCCGTCACATCACTATCAGCCTCTATCTTAGCAGAGAATAAGAGTACATATCCTTGAGCTCCCTCAACTAAGCACTTATGACAAGCAACAACAGAAACAATAGAACTGGGTACGGGAAAATCATTAGACATTGGTTGTATAGGAATGGAGATAGTTTTATCAGAGCAATTTATGACAGTATGATTTGCAGACAACCAATCCATACCAAGAATGACATCTAACCCAATCATGGGTAAGCATATAAGATCAACAAAATAAGGTACACCTTGGTACACTAAGGGGCAGCTCAAGCAAGCAATAAAGGTAACAAGTTTATCATTTGCAGGAGTAGCTACACTCAAATCATATGGCAACTTAGAAACAGACAAAGATAGATTTTTCACACACTCTAAAGATATAAATGAATGAGTTGCTCCTGAATCAAACAATAGAGTAACTTTTCCCCTGTACGAGTTGAAGAAATTCAGCCTCCTTCGGATCTAAGCTGCCTCAGAATGATGGTGGGTTGTTATTCTTGAATTCGGAAAGTCCCCACGTGCTAAGGGTCCTAGGTTGCCACCACTCCATTAGTGATTGGCCTCCATTCCCATTCAGTTGACGGAGAGTCTCCGCCCGTGCTTGCATGACTCTGGCTATACAATCCAAAGCTGGCGCAAGTGCAACATTCGTCCCTCGCCTATTAATCGCCATAAATCTGCTCACTACCAATGAAACACTGGGTTGATCAGGTCCAATATCCCAAAGAATAGCATGCAACATTTATAACTCTAACAAGCATCCTATGCGCCCAATTTTTGTTTCATAAAAGTCTCAATGCCACAGTCCGATTTAGAATCGAACTGCTCTGATACCATAAATGTAACGCCCTTCGTTACATTAGTAACCCAAAACAAAATCAATGAAAAATCCTTTAAATAGTTTTAAATTAAACAAACTTGTCATAAAAATTTTGCGACTTAATCGGGTCTGAAAATACCTCATATTAATTAAAATAGATATAAAGTGTCCAAAGTAGTAAATAAATCCTTATATAAATAAAATGAATTGCCCCAAAACCCGGGCGTCTACTAAAATAACCCAACGTTGAAAATAAAATAAACATGCCTAACCACAAATGGCTCCTTATTCAAAATAAAATACTAACAAGCTAGATACTAAATAAGAAAATTCGCTAGGTCTTCAATCCTCTTCAGTTCCAGTGATGTCGTCCTCGTGCTCTGAAAACAACACTTTTAATGAGATATAATCCCAGTGAGTAAAAATAATCGTTTGATAAAAGGTTCGCAAATAGTGTTGTTTTCAGCCGGCGCGGTAACCGGAAAAGCATTCATGGTACTCGCTAATTTTTAAAATAGTAGATATAGTAAACCTCCAAAATAATAAATATATATAAATAAAAATTAATGTCAAGCATTTAAAGTACAAACTCATAAGCTCAGCAACGGTCACATCTCATTGCATTTAATCACATTCACCATGCAAACTCTACACAATGCAATACAACTCCATGAACATGACTCGGTGATTCCCAGAATCACTTGACTTGACTCTTTGGTTCCCAGAACCGGTGTGAATCCCAGATCCACTAAGGTCTATGAGCTCATATCCATGCAATGACGTCCCACTGCCTTCCCCATCCCAGATGGAGGTATCTAATATTCCATCCCAGATGTGAATATTTTAATAGATTGATATCCCATCCCAGATGGTGATATCTCTCATCCTATTCCCGGAATAGAATGTATACCGTCATCATTTCCCGAAAGGTGATGACCAAATCATATACACTATGCAATATGCCATCCCAGATGACTACCAAATATTTTCTCAACCTCCATGCATCAATTACATAGTCACTATAACAGGATTTAAAACACAAACACAACCATAACATATAAGTCCTTAATATAATTTATGCTTATTATAGTACATGTATTAACTAACAGGGGCGTGGCATATATGTATCAATAGAAATCTATTATCAAAATTGGAACAATCATAAATACATAAATAATGAATCCATGAAAGAAACACATGATGCAGAAAAATATTATGCCACTGCAAGGTTACGCACAGTGCGAATTCAGGTATTTATATATCTATTTATTTTCTTTATTTCTATTATTTTATTGCCATCAAACATAAAAAGAATAACAAGAAAATTACACCCACTAAATCAATTCATCAAGTGACATGAAAATATTTCACAATTCCAAATAAAAATCATGCACTCTAAAATCTTAATTTTTGTGATTAACAAATCTATATGACAAAGCTTCAAATTAATCGTACCATGAAAGTGTGAGAAAAAGAATATTTTTACTCACCTTTTGTAGACTTCCATTGTGCTCTAAAAATTACGTATGATAAGGATTTGCGCTTCCCTAAAAATTCCTCTCCCGTTTGGTGGCGTTCTTGGATCTGTGTACTGCTATGGTTGTACTGGCAAGGAACGGAATTGACGCGGCGCCCTTGATCCCTTCTTCTTTTCTCGTTGACCTCCTTTAAATAGTATACATAGTGTCTTCGCAATGTGCATTAGGTTTGTTCCTTCTTTTTTTCTTTTTTTTTTCTTTTTATTTAGCCAAGGCTTGGGTGCTTGGGCTTAACGCCCAAGTATCTTTTTATTTCATATATATATATATATATATGAAAAAAAAATCATGTAACACCCGAGTGCCGACGAGGGCGGGCAGTGGTCGTCGGTGCAAGAAGGCACGGACAAGGAGCGGCTCCTGGCAGGCTTCTAGGTGGAGGGACACATGAATGAACCGATAACACACCCGAATGAGAGGGATCCTGAGACTGTATAGGTATGGGACTATACAGTTGAGGAAGGCTTATATGAATTGATTGGTATTACCTATACTAACAAGATGCATCTTCTTTTCGGTAGCCCATCACTTAAGAACTCCACAGTTAAGCGTGCTTGACTTGGAGCAATTTTGGGATGGGTGGTGACCTCCTGGGAAAGAAGTTTTCCCAGGAAGCGTGTGAGTGAGGACAAAGCACGTTGAAAAGACCTGTGTTGGTTTGTGGGGACAGTCGTCAATCCATAAAGCAGCCAGGGATGTTTAAATGGTATCAGAGAGGCACCTCTCCCATTACGGTGTGGTTCGGGGACGATCAAGCGGAAGCTGGTGGGCATGTAACACCCGGGTGCCGATGAGGACGGGGAGTTGTCGCCGGTCCAAGAAGGCACGGACAAGGAGCGTTTCCTGGCAGGCTTCTAGGCGGAGGGACACATGAATGAACCGATAACACACCCGAATAAGAGGGATCCTGAGACTGTATAGGTATGGGACTATACAGTTGAGGAAGGCTTATATGAATTGATTGGTATTACCTATACTAACAAGATGCATCTTCTTTTCGGTAGCCCATCACTTAAGAACTCCACAGTTAAGCGTGCTTGACTTGGAGCAATTATGGGATGGGTGACCTCCTGGGAAAAGAGTGAGGACAAAGCACGCTGAAAAGACCCGTGTTGGTTTGTGGGGACAGTCGTCAATCCATAAAGCAGTCAGGGATGTTATAGGTATCATGAGATATATTTATATTTATTTTTTTGTAATATGAATCCTTTTAAATTTTCAGCCGGTTGACCTAAGCATGGTTAAAAATGCATGTTGGTGTATCTAGATTTTGGAGTGAATTATGTATTAATTTTATATCTCTTGATTATTCACTACAGCATTTTGTACTTTAGGCAACACTATTCTTACCAACGCTTGAAAAACTGTTCCTAAAACATAGAATGAGCAACAGTTTTGTTGTTGTACTCAATAATTTATATATTTTGTATATTTTTTAAAAGAACATTACAAAACTGTAGCTTATCTATGTTAGGCAACGATTTTAAAAACGTGGATGGATCAGAGACAATGGTATTACACTGTGGACACTATTAACAACTGTTTTTCTAATAATTAAAATTAAAATTAAAATTAAAATTAAAAATAAAAATAAAAATGACGCCAAATATATATTTCTCGCGCGCTGCAATTCCCTCGTTCTTTTTCGTAAGAGGCAGAGACCAACTCAACCTCTGCCCTCAAACGAAAACCCCTCAAATTGAATCAGAGAGCTAGGGTTTTGATTTGATTGACCAAGGTAACCACCCTTCTCTTGCAATTCCATCTATGTTTTCTCTTTCATTCTCTTTCTCGCTTGATTTGCTTCTCATACTTACTCTCCATTCTTCTTCTTTTGGAGATTTTTGTTTTCTGCAACATTCCTCAGCGTTGAAAGAGAGATTGGAAGAGAAGGTTCAGAGTGCCCCGTAAGAAGGTTCTTCCCATTCCCTGTTTCGTTTCATGCTCTCTCGCACTCTCTCGTAACTCTGTCAGGTATGAGCTTGAGCGTTTGGCTCTAGTTTTTCTTCGTTGATCAGTTTTTTATTTTCGTTCCTTTGTCATCTATCTACTGATTGACCAATCCAACAAGAGGAAGGTCTGAAATTCTGGTTTTTGGGTACTCTGTTGAGTCCGAAAAATTCTAGTTTGGGAGTGTTCTGCTCGACGTCCGAAAAACTCTGGGTAGGGGTATGCCTCTTTCTCCTCTAGTTTAAGAAACAAAGGAGAAAGAGGGAGCGATCTGAATTTCTCTCTCAAAGTGTAACATCAATTAGAGATTAGAAATCATCCTCAATCCATTGTAGTCTCTTTTTGGTAATTCTATTTGATTATGTTTTGTACTGAGAAATATGAAATGAAATGTAAAATCACAGCCTTCATTATGTTTTACCTGAATATATTCATATATTTGAATGGCTATAATGTTGTCTAATAATATTTTAATATGTTTATTTTGATGGAGTACTAACTGTTTGATGAAATGTGTGAATTGAACTTTTATATCATGGCTGTGGAAGCTTAGTTTTATTCTTTGGTTGGTCTGTGGATGTTAAGAACTGAATTTACTTTTATCTTTTCCAATCTTATGCTTTCTAAGAAGATGACTTAGAAATCTCATTTTAGTTGTTGTGACCCCTTATATCTATTTCTCTCACCCCATTCCTTACATCCATCTCTATGCATCTTTTAACTATAGTGACATGGAATATTGCAATGGCTTCATCATTCTGTAAAAATGTACGAAGTTTCTAATTTTGGATGACATTTGCTGCTGCTCTAACTTCCTGGTGTCTGCATTAAGTTCCTAAATCCTTGATATGTATATGTTCTACTAACAAATCCATGGATGGAAAAGAAAGCATCATACCCTGGTCAATACTTTAAATTATCTCTAAATGATTAGCATTGTCTGGAGCTATTCAGTGTCAAAATTTTAAGAAATAAAATGGGAATTAAGAATAATGCAGAAACATGTTAGTAGTCACATAATGGAACATTTGAGCTATATGAAACTGAAAGTTGTTATGGTAGAGATGTCTCTAAATCCATCACCCGATCTGACTGGATAGGATTAAATTAACAATATTTTCTTAATCCTACAGCTTTTGAAACTTAGAACTAGCAGTTAAAGATGGTTTGCTTGGAAAACATTGTAGCTAGTTTATTCAGGTGCTTTCTTGTGAGCTTGGGATTTGCTTCCAATGTAGCAGCTTCATTATGTGGTTTGTATGGGCTGAAGACAGCAAAGATATTGTTTTTATCTACTTTCAGGGAAAAACTGATCCAATAATTGTCATCACTTCTTAGTAAAATAAATATTTGTCTGCTCAAGCCACAATCATAAGCTACTTGAGAATGACTGAATTGGATTGGGTAAGCTGTCGGAGAGTCTTGATAGGAATGCTTGGCAAATTGATTAGCATACTTCAGGTTTATGTGCAATGAGATAGAGGAAACCAATCAGCCACCATTGTTTACATTATTAATTTCAGGCCAAAACTCCTTCTCTATCACTTCCAGTGTTTTTTTTTTACAAAATGCAAGGCCTGTTTATTTGTGTTTCAATGTCTGGACAACATACATATATTCATGTTTAGACAGTTTTTTTCTTCCATCTTGGGTGTCATTGAAGTGTTTTAATTGTTTAACATGATTTGCTTGTTGATTCTAGTTGCTTTAGTTAGCCTGGGTTATTTTTGCTGCCATTCTATATAGGATATAGATATTAGATACACATCAGGCCTATGTTTTTGAAATAATCTGTTTTTCTTGATTGTATTGCTTTTCTGGCTATGGCACATCTTGTGCTGCTAGTCAGTTATTTCTAATAAATTTCATTTGGCTTTCCAAAAACAAAAGTTCTACCAGTTTAGGGAACATATATAGAATTGAGTAAAAGCATTTGATTGCATAACAAAGCCACAATTATTGCATATATAGAACATATATGACTTCATTCCACTTAATTTTAGATATGCGTTAGATACCGATACAGCTCATTTTACTTCAAGTGTCTGTGCTTTACTGTTGCTTTGTATTACATACTTGGTTCAAGGTGGCTTTTTTAACCAAGACCCCATCATTTAGACCTGGGAAAATCCCCCCAAAAACCAGAATTACTTAGGGTATGCACGTTTCTAGCATGACTAACAATATCTGCTTTATCAATGTACAAAACAATCTCCTTCATTAATAATGTTACACTCATATACACAACAATGAAAATATAAGAAAAGCACCACAAAGAAAAAAAGGACAATGGCATTTCTAGTCACAGCAAATAAACAAAGGAAAAGGAATAAAATTGCTTGAATAACTACTGGTTTCTATTTCATCATCATTTGCTATATCATCCCTAAGCATCCAATTTAGCAGATTCTGGAGTAACAAATCTGACCATCTTCCCTGCTTCTCTGCTTATCCTACGCTCCTCCTCTAACGCCTTCTTCAGCTTGTTCTCTTGTTCCATAACCTTAAACGTGCTACAAGCTTTCAGTATTGCATCCTTCTTTTCCTGTTCTCCGTGATTTGAATTTGAGGTTGAAACCAAAATTTCATTGCTCTTTGCAAGGCCCTTCTTGGAGTTGAAGCAAAAACATGATCTAATCATCTTTGCAATTTGATTCAAATCAGTCAATATGGATATATATAAAGAAACCAACCAATTATTTTTTACTTTGTCTAAAGACTATAAAGATTGATTTCTGGTATGATTTTTATTTGCAACTTTGTAAGTTACAGAATCACTTCTTTTTATACCCTTTAATAATATGGCAGCTAATGGCATGGTCAAATCAGTATCGATTATCCTAACTTAGCCATATGTGTTCAAAGTGTACACTTGTCCCTGAACGTGTTTTCAGCTTGGCATAATTTTGATTGTAGCTAAATTCCCTAAATATAGATCATGCAAGCTGCATAATTTTGACTGTTACATTAGTTGTACATTTAGTACATGGACCTATCACCTATAGTAGTCTGATAGATATAATAAACAAAATAGAAAAATAAAAATAAAAATATAGGACATGGCACCATCACCATCTAGGCATAGATGTTTCTATTCATAGACAGTGGGGAATTTCCCTGGAACAGATTAATGAAGCTGATAGACAAGTCCAACACAACTCTTCTCATGGACACAGTCAACGGAAGAATATTCTTCCGTTTACATCACAAAGCAACAGTAAAGCACAGACACTTGTATGACTAAAACGTTTAGCAAACAATTTCTTCAGTGAAACACCTTTGTTCTCCTTCTTCTCCATGCTCAAAGATATAATAAAGTCTAAAATTATTGACTTTGAAAGAATCTATTGATATGCTTCTTAAAAGTATAGAAAAAAGAGTGAAGGTACCATAAGTTAAAAAAAATAAATAACTTTTGATTGGTTATTATTTATCATCAATCATCAAATGTAAACTGTTTTGGTTGCAGGTAGCTAGCGGTTATGGTGTGACAGCTCTCTCTTACAAGAAGATTGGGCCATTACTTGCTTCTGGAAGTAAGTTACCACTTACTTTAGCTTGAACATGAAAACCTTATATTTTGAATGTAAAATGTCTTTTGTGAAATGTGAAATTTAACCTTCAACCTTTTTTTATTTTCTTTTTTAATATTGTTGACAACCTATACTTTGTTCCTTTTATTATCACAATTTTTCCTAATATGCTAATTATAAGGATATGTTGTTTGTTATAGAATATAAAGTTTTGAATAACTTAACGCATTAAATAAAACTTATAATGACATAGTGCATCATTTTATTTTGTATTAGATTAAAAGTCATGGACAAAGAGTGGACTAAATTGCCAAGGTTTAGTGAAGAGTATTTCAATGGTGTTGAGTCATTCTTAGATTTTGCCTACACTATAGGAAGACCTCAAGGAGATGAGATTTTGTGTCCTTGTGCCAAATGTAGAAATCGTTGTTGGGCAAAAAGAAATGTGGTTTATGATCATTTAATAGGCACAGGATTTTTAAAAGGATGATGTTTGGGTAAACCATGGGGAGCGAATGCTGCCAATGGAAATCGACAATAACATGGAAGATCAAGAGGACTCACATGATGACATTGATGGCTTATTGTATGACACATTCAGCAGAAGTAGAGGGAGTTAATGAAGGTCCTAATGAGGGTGCAAGAAAATTCTACAATTTGGTTAATGAGGCAAAACAAGAATTGTATCCGGGATGCAAAAATTTCTCTACTTTATCATTCATAATTCGAATGTACTTATTGAAGTGTCTTCCGATGGAGCAATGCATCATTCACCGCGCTTTTAGAACTATTGAAAGAAGCGATGCCTCATCTAAACATTCCTGAATCTTTCAACAAAACAAAGGCCATGATTAAGGACTTAGGTCTTGATTATAAAAAGATTCATGCATGTCCGAATGATTGCATGGTATATTGGAGAGAGCATGAGAATGACGATTCCTGCAGGTTTTGTAAAGTTTCACGATGGAAGGAATTCCCTAAAGTAAATTGTGAGTTTGAGCAACCAAAAAATGAGCATAAAGTCCCTGCAAAGATTTTGAGACACTTTCCCTTGATTCCTAGACTTCAAAGGCTATTTATGTGTTCAAAGACAGCCGAGTCAATGAGGTGGCATGAAGAAGAGCGCTCAAAGGATGGGAAATTGAGGCATCCCGCTGATGGCCAAGCATGGAAAGACTTTGATAGGCTTCATCCTGATTTTGCATTTGATCCTCGTAATGTAAGACTTGGCTTGACTAGTGATGGATTCAATCCATTTAGGACTATGAGTATATCTCACAGTACATGGCCTGTCATGATGATGGTATACAATTATCCACCATGGTTTTGCATGAAGTCTGAATATACTATATTGTCATTACTAATTCCTGGACCACAATCACCCGGAAATAATATCGATGTGTACCTTCAACCATTGATTGAGGAGTTGAAGGATTTGTGGGAATTAGGAGTGGAGACATATGATGCCTCAAGAAATCAAACATTTTCAATGCGTGCAGCTCTTTTATGGACTATTAGTGACTACCCTGGGTATGCTATGTTGTCTGGTTGGAGCACTAAAGGAAAGTTAGCATGTGCATCTTGTAATTATAACACTTCTTCAATCTACTTGAAACATAGTCATAAGATGTGTTATATGGATCATCGTGTTTTTTTGCCAATAGGCCATTCTTGGAGAGCTAATAGAAAGTCTTTTAATGGAAGAACAAAACTTAGATCTGCACCGCCTTTGTTAGAAGGGTCAGAGATCTTAAAAAACTTAAAATCTTTCAACAATGTATTTGGGAAGAAGAAAAAACAGAAAATTGATGGTCCGTGGAAAAAGAGGTCAATTTTTTTTGAGTTAGCATATTGGGCACATAATACATTACGTCATAATCTTGATGTGATGCACATAGAAAAAAAACATATGTGATAATATTATTGGGACTCTTTTGGATATCTCAGGGAAAACAAAAGATCATGTCAATGCTCGTTATGATTTGCAAGAAATGGGAATTAGAAAGAAACTTCATCCAAGGGAGATTGGTGGAGGTCGTGCAGAGTTTGCAAAAGCATGTTTCTCAATGACTCCGGAAGAGAAGGGTAATTTTTGCAGTGTTTTGAAAGATGCCAAATTACCAGATGGTAGTGCATCAAATATATCAAGATGTGTCCAGGTTGCTGAAAAGAAAATATCTGGTTATAAGAGTCATGATGCACATTTTATGTTACATTACTTGTTACAAATAGCAATAAGAAGCACAATGCCCAATGTAGTGGCTCACCCTCTCATTCGTCTTGGTTCTTTTTTTCGCTCTCTATGCCAGAAAGCTATCCAAGTGCAAGATTTGGATTACTTAGAAACAGAGATTGCGGAAATACTTTGTCAATTGGAGATGATTTTTCCCTTGCCTTTTTTGACATAATGGTTCATTTACCTATTCATCTACCAAATGAGGTCAGGTTAGGTGGTCCAGTTCAATTCAGATGGATGTATCCCCCAGAAAGACATTTATGTAAACTTAAGACTTATGTTCGTAACAGAAGTCATCCTGAAGGTTCTATTGCTAAGGGGTATTTGGCCGAAGAAGCTTTAACTTTTTGCTCAAGATATTTGCATAAAAGTGTAGAGACAATGCTAAATAGAAGGAGTTGAAACTATGATCATAACGATTCGTTTGAGTTAGATTCAGCTGATTACTTTTCAAGTATTGGTCGTCCTTTAGGGGGAAAGAAAAATGGTAAACCATTTTCTCTAGATTTTAAATCAAAAGGCCAAGCCCATCGATACCTCTTGTTCAATTACGATGAAGTTCAAATATACATCAGGTATCATAATAGCTCATCATCCGACTACTCGTCTATAAAATATATTTTAGAGTAATCTAATAAATAACATTGTTGTCATTGTAGAGAGCATGAAGACACTGTTAATGATCACACTAAAGGAGGAAAGTGGACCAAAGCAAAAGCTCAGAGTCAAGATTTTGGTGAATGGTTTAAGGATCGTGCCATGAAAGATGATATATCAATTCGACTTAAACAATTCTCTGGAGGACCAAATATTGTTGCAAAGAGGTTTTCAGGATACCTCATTAATGGATATAGATTCCACACTAAGAAACGAGACGCAAGACGTAAAACCCAAAATTCTGGTGTGACTTTGGTTTCATTAACTCCAAGTTTTGCAAGCTCTAAGGATGAAGATCCCAAAACAGAACCTATTACTTATTTTGGAGCAATTAACGATATAATTGAGTTAGACTATTATGGTCACTTCAAATTTGTGTTGTTTAAGTGTGATTGGTTTGAGGTTGAAGAAGACAAATATGGACTTACTTGTGTACACTTCAACAAAAAATGTTACCAAGATGATCCTTTTGTACTAGCTAGGCAAGTTCACCAATGTTTTTATGTCAATGATCCTTTTGAAGCAAATAGGCATTATGTTATAAAGACAGTTCCAAATTTGGCCATCTCATTATTTATGCACATATATATATATATATATATATATATATATATATATATATATATATATGTTATAAAATTCACTGTTATCTACTAATTATATGTTGCATTTCCTAAATTTGTATTATGTTTTTCTTGTTAGAAAATGAGCGAAGCAAGCTTAAAGCAAGACAAGGGTGAAAGTGTTACTTTTGATATCCAGGAAAATGTAAGATCAAGCACTGAATTGCTTAAGAGGTTTAAAATCAAGCGTGAGAAGCTGGTTCACAATGCTGGAAGTACTAATGCAACTAGGATGAAAGTTCAAGGATCCATACACAAGCCTATATTTAGGAGTCAATTTGTGAGTACAAGTCAAAACAAGTTGCTAGTGGAGCCAGCCATTACTCAACCTAAAGGATCTAGACAAAATCATGATCCAACAAAGTTGCCAATGGAAGCAATCCTGACACAAAGCAAAGGATCTAGTCAAAATAAAGATCCAAAGAGCCAATCTGTGAGTACAAGTCAAAAGAAGTTGCCAATGGAACCAACTATCACTCAACCTAAAGGATCTAGACAAAATAATGTTCCAAAGAAGTTGCCAATGGAAGGAATCATGACTCAAAGCAAAGGATTTAGTCAAAGTCAAGATCCAAAGAATCAATCTGTTGGTACAAGTCAAAAGAAGTTGCCAATGGAACCAGCAATCACTCAACTTGAAGGATCTAGACAAAATAATGTTCCAAAGAAGTTGTCAACCATGACACAGAGAAAAGGATCTAATCAAAATCAAGATCCGAAGAGCCAATCTGTGAGTGCAAGCCAAAAGAAGTTACCTATGAAAGCATCCATGGCTGAAATCAAAGGATCTAGCCAAAAGCAAGGTTTAAAGAGGCAAGCTGTGAAAAAGGCAATGACTCAAGATGATGAATCAATGGCAATGCAGCAAAGCCCTATGAAGAATACAAAAAGAATCCCAATTTGCCCACCAATGTTAATTGATGAGTTTCTTGAAGAAAATGGAGAGGTCGGTGAGCAAGAAGAGTTAGGAAATGAGAGTGAAGATGAAGAACAAAATGACATCGAACAAGAAGAATATGCACTCCAAGAGGAAGGTGGTGAAATAAATTGTAAGGAATGTATGTATGCCATATTTGTTTAGTTATATGGAATTGGTTAGTTATAATTTGTTCTACACCTTATATATGTATGCCATCTTTTGTATTTTATCTTCTGTTGCATAACTTCTATGTCAATATAGGGGCGTCTAAGAAACGAACGCGAGGACCGACACAATGCTTGAGCATTCATGCAAGACCTACGCAAGATCGTCAAGAATTTATCTTAGATGATTATGGAGAGCCAATTGGGCCCACTGACAAAATAGTTTTTGACTTAAGTTATTTCTTGGGCACTATAGCAAGGAATTCAGACTTTTGTCCCTTGATTTACACAAACTTTAAAGCTATTCCTGTTGATTACAAGGATCGCATGTGGGAATATGTTAATGTATGGGGAAGGCATTTTTCATATTTCATTGGATTTCATTGAATACTTTAATATTTAATAATTAAGTTGATGTCAATGATATTCTTTTGTTTCTTTCTTTTTTGTAGGATAAATACCTTGTTCCCAATAAAGGAAGGAAAGCGGTATTTTCTCGCATAAATGATGCTTGGAGACGATACAAGAACTCTATCAAGAAGAAGCATTTTTTGAAATACTCTAATTTGAGGGAAAGGTTAAAACATCGTCCAAAGACCATACCTGAAGCCCATTTTAGACAATTGATGGCTTATTGGAACCACGATACTATCCAAGTAAGATAATTATACACTTTTTAATTTTAAATTATTTTATTTTCTCACTTTCATTTGTTCCTCTATAATGCAGAAAATTAGCAAAAAAAATGTTGCGGATAGAGCTAAGCAGAAATATATTCACCGGATGGGGCCAAAGAATTTTGCTAGAATTCGTGCTCGATTGGTAGTGAATTTATAAGTGTGTATGTGTGTGTTATTTTCCATATCTAAAACAAATAAATCTTCTAATCAATATGTGTTCCCTATTGCTCAACTAATTGATGTAGCGTGCAAACAAGAAGGGAGGGGATGTCCTTCAAGCTGAAATGTTCGTCGAGACTCGCCAAAGCCGAAATGGAAAGGAAGTAGATCCAGAAACGCAAGTTGTTATTGTAAGTCTAGTGTTATCCATCAAGTGCATTTAAAGTCTTGATTTTATCCTTAACATTAATGTTCTTTTATTAGACTACGCTTAAAGATTCAATTCAAAACTCAACTGAATCTGTTGGACAAACTTTTCGATCACTCTTTGGCAAAGAAAAGTCGGGGAAAGTGCGTTGCTTTGAATGAACCGTCACACCATCTATGTTAAAAAGAAATGAAGAAATTGCTGCGATTAAGAAACAACATTCGCATGAGATGAATAAGATGTTTAAGAAGGTTGATGGATTGGAAGCACTTGTAAGAAGTTTATTGAAGCAAAACAAGCCAAATTTGGATGAAAAGGATTTGGATGATATGATGGCAAATGCTTTAGGCAACGAAAACAATGCAGCATCACATTCTTCTACATCAACTCATGTTCCAAATAACGAACAGGTATAACAATATTTATCAAAACTTTATTTGTGTATTTAATTTGTCCGCTAATAATATTATTTGTTCCAAGTTGAGGAAGCAATGGATACTACTATAAACAAGTTATTAGTTGTAGCTACTAGTTAAATAGGTTTCAAGTCATTAATAATAGCTTTTGACTATTATTGTGCTCAAAAGTTGTGCAATTTGTAACATAATATGAATTCTGGTGATGGAGGATTGGATTACTTCTTTATGTTTTAGTTTGGATTCTACATGAATTAGCATTTAAAATATCCTTAAGATGCATAATTTCAATAATGCAGTTCACTTAGAAAAATTGAAGATCCTTTTCATTGTATATAAATTGTTTCCTTGGCATCCCTCATTCCTCTACCTTCATGATTTTTTCTAGTTTGAAGGCTTTACATGGTTTATGCTTCTACTGATATTAGTTTGTACCTTATATGGATAGCTTTTGTTTCTTGTTTTTTCGTTCCATGGTTTTTCAAGTCGGTAATGTGGCGTTGTGTAATTCTGGTGAGCTTTGGTCTTTTCAAAAAATTCTTAAATATATCTGGTGGGCCTTTGAATATTCAGCTAGCTTTTACACTTGAGTTTGGTTTTTGGTTTTGGTTTTGGCCTTGTATGGTCATTAGATCTGTTGGGTCCTGTTGGTCTGTACTATGTCCATGGGGATGTGTTTTTGTTGGATCACAAGTGAGAATTTCAACCTAGTTGTAAATTGTTACTCTTGGTTGAAATTTTACCTTAGTGTTCTCTTTTATTATATACGGGTTCAGGTACCCCTTGTACTCAAATATAAATACAGTTTAGCACACATAAAAAAAAATGTTGCTTGTCATGCTTTTAATACTTGATATAAAATGGTGGAAAATGACCTATTATATTATTGGTTCATTACTTGGCAATAATGCTTGAGACTTGTTTTCTTGGTATCATTAGGGAGCGAAGAGACTAGGTAGCTTATAAAGGCTCATGTTATATAAAGTACAGTAGCATGATTCCATTTTCTCCTCATTTCATAATCTAATTGAACTATATAACTCAGCTTCTAACTTATATATCTTTTGTCATATATGCAGGAAGATTTTCTTGGTGAGGAAGAACAATATCAAGACATAGAAGACGAATGATGATATTAACATACATTGAAGCATACAATCTTTATGGATGTTTTTCTTTTTTCTTTTGGATTTTAGAAGAAAACTATTATGTTAGCTTTTTTAAGTGGTATTAGTTCAGATGGGTGGTTGCTCTGTTTGTGATGGCTCTCATAGTCTAAGATTGTCATTTGAAGACTCTGTTTGTTGTGCAACTAGGAGTATGCTCTATAGGTCTGGCTGTCTTTGGCTTTGGTGTATTATTGAATCTGTGATATCTTGTTGCAGAATTACATGTGACGAGTATGTTTTTCGGTGCTTGGGAGTTGAAAGAATAAAAAATAGTTGATATCTTGTTGCAGAATTACATGTGACGTATGTTTTTAGGTGTTGTAATTGAAATGTTAAAATATATATTTAGTTATGTATAAACATATAAAAGACTTTCCTCGCAATATAATAAAAGCTAACATCGTTGTCGATTTATTTTATAATAGTTACAAAAATGTCCCCTAAAGTTGAGTTAACCGATTTCTATATTATTTACCAACAGTAAAATAAGTGTTGTCTATATTAAAACGTCTAGCAACAGTTACGAAATTGTTGCCTATACCATCCACCAATAGTTAAATAAATGTTCCTTATTCTATTTGCCAACATTTAAATAACCGTGGCTGAAACATCTAGCAACAATTAAGAAACCGTTGCCTAAATAATATGAATGAAAACCGTTGCCTAAATGATATGAATGAAAACCATTGCCATTGGACGGGTTTAAAAACCGTGGCCTATTCCCCTAATTTAGGCAACGGTTATTGATATACCGTGGCCTAAAGAGAAAAACCGTTGCCTAAGGGAATAGGCAACGACCACCTAGAGAACACTTTTTTAACCGTTGCCAAACCGTTGCCTAAAGTTTAGGCAACGGTTTTCATACTTCTGGGAACGGTTTTTTGTTGTTGCCTAAACTAAAAAATGTTGTAGTGATTGTATCTGGATGACATGCTTGTCTTAAATCCATAATGGAGCTCTAAGCAGTTGGAGTTGAATGACATTATCGAGCAAGGAGCTCTTGACAGATTATAGTTTTACTTTCACTTTTCAGAATGTTTACTGGTAATCGTGGCTATGGTGAGCTAGACTTTATGAAGCAATAATGGAAAAAAAAACCCTTCATAGTGGAATATGAATGGTCTTGTCTATACATGATTCAGACTTAGTAATTAACTATTCATGTCATAGGTAAATTCAGTGTAGCCACTGGTTTTTTTAAGGGTAATATTTTCGAACAACATAATATTAAATCGATATTGAATGAAATATGAAACAAATGTTAAAAAAAATAGTTAAATATATATAATGATTTTAAAATAAAATTTGTATATCAACATATATATATATATATATATATATATATATATATATATATGGATTTAATTGGTATACACCGACAGTGAAGTTTTTTACACTGTCAACCAATCAGAAATTAACACATCATTACAAATTTTTTATTCTTATCCTAATCACCTTAAAAGTCACCAGTTTCATGATTTCTGACTGGTTGTCTGTGTAAAAAATCTTTACACTGACAGTGTATAGAAATTAAACTCTCTCTATATATTTATTTATTAAATACACTATAGTTTGTGAAATTAATTTATATACACTACACATCATATAAAATTTTACTCAATTATTGATTTATCATCTAAACAATAATGTTATTACTTAAATTCAATCCTTGAAAATATATATATTTAAATTTTTAAGTTTATAAAAATTTCTTTATCCTATCATTATGATGACACTCACTTTAAATTTGTATAGATACTATTTCACAGTTATTATTTAAAATATTTTACAAGGTTTGTATAATTATTGTTTTATTTAAAAACAAGTAAAGATGGAAATAATATTAAAAAAAATTCAATCAATAAATAATAACAATAAACAATAAGTAATAGTATTCGTTCCTAAGGCAGTTGTTTTATGCTTTTTTTTGTTTCCCAGGGTACCCTCCTCGCGCAACTGCGAAGTCTGAGTTGTTTTATGCTTTGATAATAATTTAAATTATTATATATGTACCAATATTCATATTTTAAAATATTTATTAATACTTTTTTAAATTAAGATTATTAAAAAAACATAAAAAAATTGTATAATAAGTACCCGTGCGTACCACACGGGTAACTACACTAGTTCTCCTCACGGGTCCACTCAACATACAATTTTCGTGTTTGACTAAAATATACCTTCTGAAAACACGACGGCTTTGGTCAATATTCTGGAAATACAGTAACTTTGGTCAGTGAAACAGAAGAAAATAAAAAAGAATAAACAAATAAAACTAAGTGAAAAGAAAAACTCCAACAAAAAATATAAATAGGGGCCGCAACTAAATGGGGCCCACATTGCAGTAGAAATAGCAGCTCAACCTTTATGTTTGTATCCATCAATTAATTTTAGGAAAAAAAATGTAGGTAATTATTGTCTCCATAAATATAGTATTTCCGTAAGTGTTTTTGTATTTATTTCCATAAGTGCTTTTGTATTTGTTCGATTTAATTTTTAATTACAGAAACTGATTTTCTGTTAAATTTTGCTCACTTACAGGAAATATAGTGTCTGTAAGTGTGCTTATTTTTTTTATTAAGTTTTTTTTATTAATACCTAATGATATAATTATCCCTAAATATATTACTGTAATAATTATTAATTATATTAATAATATAATTATTTATTAATTTTATTAATAATTAAATTATGTTAATAATATAATTGTTATTTTATAATTATATTATTTATTACTAATATAAATATTAATAATTCTTTATTAATTTTAATAAAATGATATATTTTTATTTTTTTATTAATTTTAATTACGGAAACTACTATTCCGCAAGTGTTAAACTTTTCTCACTTGCGGAAAATACAGTTTCCGTAAGTGTGCTTATTTTTTTTATTAAGTTTTTTTATTAATACCTAATGATATAATTATCCCTAAATATATTACCGTACTAATTATTAATTATATTAATAATATAATTGTTTTTATTAATTAAATTATTTATTAATAATATAGATATTATTAATTTTTATTTAATTTTAATAAAACGATATAACCAAGAAAAAAATGTACGGTCCAAAGTGTTTCATGGATACAATCCAACGGCAATTAGTTTCAAAAATTGGCAACAAAAAATCAAACAACCTATCAGACAAAAAATTCGTTGTCTCAAAAATTGGCCAGTTGCGGCAGACAAACACTGAGTGGCCAAGGTCAACTCACAATAAATGCAATTCTTGCTGATAAAAAAAGAAAGCCAACGTAAAAAATAAAAACAAAAGAAAACAAAAATAATTAAACCAATAAAATATTCAACAAAAATATAAAAAATGTCAATAAACTGATCCCAAAAATTTTTGAGACCGATTTTGTACTCTTTTGCAGAATACTGAGAAATCCTTAAAAGACTCATCCTTGTGTGTTAGGAAGAGTACCCATGTGTATCTAGAATAGTCATCAACTATGACAAATCCATATTTTCTTCCAGCCAGGCTGGCAATACTAACTGGTCCAAACAGATCCATGTGTAACAACTGAAGAGGTCTAGAGGTTGATACTTGGTTTTTAGATTTGAAACTTGATTTTATCTGTTTACCTCTATGACATGCATCACACAAGATATCTTTCTTAAAGCTAATATCAGGCAATCCTCTCACGAGATTATTCCTTTTTAATTCAGAAATTAGTTTCATACTACCATGTCCTAGTTTCTTATGCCATAACCATCTCTCATCCTCTTTAGACATCAGACAGGTTACACTTTGATCTGAGATATCAGACAGTTCAATCTTATAAAGATTTTGTTGCCTTTTAGCTGAAAAGAGGGTTTTGCCACAACAGTCTTTAACTATGCATACATCTTTGGTAAAGGAAACATCAAAACCACTGTCACATAATTGACTTATGCTGAGCAGATTGTGTCTCAATCCTTTAACCATAAGAACATTAGATATAGAGGGAAGAGGGGGTTTACCACCAATAGTACCAATTCCTATAACTTTCCCTTTATGATTCCCTCCGAAGGCAACGTGTCCTCCTTTCTTAAGTTGGAGGGCTAGGAACATAGACCTTTCTCCTGTCATATGACGCGAGCAGCCACTGTCCAGGTACCAGCAATGGTGTTTTCTTTGTCCTGTTGAGGACATCTGCAACAAAAATTATTTGATCTTTAGGTATCCATATTTTTCTGGGTCCTTTTCTGTTAGTTCTAGGTGTCTGTAAAGACTTTCTTCTCTTCTTATGGATATACTTAGACATAACATGTCTAGTTTTTCCACAGAAGTTACAAATAGGTGTCGATTTGGTTACAGTTGACTTAACAGATACTGTAGGAGCTTTAGTTGATACTTTATGATGTGTCTGATGGACATATCCAATACCTTCTTTGTTAAGAGAGTGCTTCTGACTACCAAGTAGCTTAGTCAGATTGTCTCTACGATTAACAAATTTTGGCAAGATCAGAAGTGAGCTATTCCACTTTCTGTTGAATTTTTTCAACTTCTTCAGATGGTGATGTTTCACTTGAGATCTTAGCTTCATTAGACTTTTCAGTCTTCATCTCACTGTTCTCTTTAGCCAACTTCTCGCACTCTTGAGATTTCTGTTTATGCTTACTGGTGAGCTTTACATTCTCTAGAGGGATTTGAAGGCTTTAGATAAGCAGTTGGATTCCTCCATCAACTCCTCATATGTACCTCATCATTAGAGTCTGAGTCAGTGTTGGCCATCAAACAGAGATTGGCTTCTTCCTCTATTTTTTCATCAGAAGATGTTGACTCTAGATCCTCCCAAGTAGCCATCATTCCTTTCTTCTTCTTCTTGAAGGATTTCTTAAAAGAGGCCTTCTTGAGTTGAGGACATTCAGCCTTGAAGTGACCGGGCTTCTTGCACTCATAGCAAACAATTGGACTTTTGTCTGTTGAGGTGGATTCTTTGAAGTTCATGTCCTTGTTGAACCTTCTGAATGGCCTATCCCTCTTGAACTTCTTTTTCTGTAGGAGAAGCTTGATCTTCCTGGTCAGGAGAGACAATTCTTCATCACTCTCAGAATCCTCGAGTTCTGATAGGTCAGCATCACTGGATGACTCATCTGCCTTCAGAGCCTTGGAAACTTTTGCTGACTTTTGATCAGCTTTCAGAGCGATTGACTTGCCCTTCTTTGGTGCAACTTCATCTCCAAGTTCTTGCTCATGAACAGTGAGTGTTCCAAGAAGTTCATCCATAGTCAAGGTAGTGAGATCCTTGGCTTGAGAGATAGCAGTGACTAAAGGTCTCCACTGTTTGGGTAAACTTCTCAGAATCTTTCCAACCTTCTCAGCATTGGTATAGACTTTGCCAAGAAATTTTAAACTGTTGATTATAGTTTGAAATCTTCCAATCATTTGAGCAACAGATTCTCCTTCCTCCATGACGAACAATTCATACTTTCTGACAAGTATGGCAATCTTTGACTCTTTGACTGTGGTTGTTCCTTCATGTGTGACAGCTAAAGTGTCCCATATTTCTATGGCAGAGTCACAGGCACATACCTTCTCAAACTCCTCCGGACTGAGAGCACAAATGATGCTATATCTAGCTTTGTGGTTCAGCTCTCATTTTGTCTTTTCTGCGGTGGTCCATTGAGCTTTTGGTTTGTCAGTGTTATCATCATTCTTGGGAATGAATGGACCATCTGTAATGACATCCCAAATATCAGAGTTTGTAGATAGAATGAACCATTGAAATCTATCTTTCCAACAGTTGTAGTTTTCTCCATTGAAGTAAGGAGGTCTGGTTAGGGAAGCTCCTTCAGTCTGATGACTTCCACTTGAACTAGCTCCAACAGTCATGTCTATTCTTCAGGACCTTTGACCTCTACACTGTTAGATGCTCAACCCAGAGGCTGAGCTATGATACCAACTGAAATAGACAAGTATAAACACGAGGAATGGGGGGAGGGGGGGTTGAATTGTGTTTATCAGAATTTAAGCAAAGTTGAAATCTTTTCGTAAACAGAAGCTAAATTTGGACGAGTGGAAGAATACAGGATGGACGGGTGACTTTTGCAAACACACCACTCGATAGACGTAAGAAAACTAAGCAATTAAAGAGTTTAAGGAAATAGAGATTGACACAGTTATTTATCCTGGTTCACTCTTCAAAGCAAAGAACGACGTCCAGTCCTTGGCAGCACCGAGATTTATCCACTATAACTGATCAGGTTACAGACTCAAGTATTATTTGCACACCTAGCCTCTTCAGGCTCAAAGACAAGTATTCTTTGCACACCTAGCCTCTTCAGGCTCAAGACAAGTATTGTTTGCACACCTAGCCTCTTTAGGCTCAAAGACAAGTATTCTTTACACACTTAGCCTCTTCAGGCTCACTCAGGTTTGTTTGAGAGATTTGGTTTGTAATGAATACAACTTAGACAAGCAGAACTTTCACTAACACTCAGAGAGTGGTTTAAATGTAAAGCTTAGGAAAGTCTGCGTAATAACTTCAAATGATTTAAGAATAAAGAATGAAAGAATGAAGAAATTAATGCGCAGAGTAATGGCTTTTAATGCAGTGTGTATTCTGTTTCTTCATCTTCAATGACTTCTGTATTTATGGTCTTCAAGCATTTAAGATTCGTTAGAGACATTCCCTCAGATGTTGGCTTTAAACAGAACTTCATTAAATGCAATAGAGTCGTTCTGGGCAGCCATTAATGCAAAAGAGTTGTTGGTTGTACTCTAACATGAAGGATCATGGCTTTATGCATCGTGATACAGCCATATCGGAGTTGTGCATAGAGCTTTTTGTATTTTGCTGAGCACACTTCCTTTTGCGTGTAAGGACCAGAGGTACTGGGGAATAAAGCAGGTTGGAAGCATTCTTTAACTGGTCTTTGGTTCTGATTATCCAAGGTTGCTTCTGACTTTTCTTGATAATCATGAAACTGAGTAGGACTAGGAGAGAGGGTTTCAAGTCTCTTTCTGGTTCTTGAAATACGATTCTGATAATCCTTATAGAATTCACGTCTATAAGATAAGTGCTTCCATCTTAAAAATAGCCACGTCTATCTAGCCATTTGAGTTTTCATTCGGGATAGTAGACGAGATCCATATTAAGGACTCAGCAAGTCTAAAGACTAGTGTGGACGAGCGCTTCCGTCACCTTTAGTGGACGAGCACTTCTGTTACTTTAGTGGACGAGAGCCTCTTGCACTTCAGTGGACGAGAGCCTCTGTTATTTTAGTAAACGAGAGCCTTTGTTACTTTAGTAGACGAGAGCCTCTGTTAGTTTAGAAAACGAGCTCCATATGCCATGTCATTGGACGGATACTCCTTTAACTGGTTGAATGTAACCTAGTAGACGAGCTCCATATGCCACGTCATTGGGAGGACCATTCTGATTCCTTAATGGACGAGCTCAATCTGCCACGTCATTGGACGGACCATTCTGATACCTTAATGGGCGAGCTCCTTCTGCCACGTCATTGGAAGGACCATTCTGATACCTTAATGGACGAGCTCCATTTGCGACGTCATTGGACGGACCATTCTGATACCTTAATGGATTAGCTCCATCTGCCACGTCATTGGACGAGCCATTCTGATACTTTAATGGATGAGCTCCTTCTGCCACGTCATTGGACGAGCCATTCTGATACTTTAAGTAGACGCTGGCTTTCATCACTTTAGTGGACGACCACTTGTGTCACTTTAGTGGACACAATTTTATATCTCTTGCGTTTTGGACGTGCGCTTCAATCACTACAGTGTTGGACATTTGTTTCAATCACTTGTGTGGTGGACGTGAGCTTCTATCACTACACTGTTGGACGTGAGCTTCTATTACTTGTGTTGGACGTGAGCTTCTATCACTACACTGTTGGACGTGAGCTTCTATTACTTGTGTTGGACGTGAGATTCTCTTATTTAATCTACACACTTGATAGACAGGTTAGCAACCAGTATGAAGGTTAATTAAATCATTAGCCGATGTTTAGTTCTCATCAAAACCTAGGGAAATGCACATCAGACATTTTAGAGACTTAACTGATGTGACATGATGTAGGCCATGACATTTTTTATTAGAAAAAAAGTACATGGTGATCTCACATAGGTGCCATGTTATATTTCGTCCAATTTTTCCCAGAAGCAACAATTTTACTTTCATCTTTCTCTCTTGCCTCTCTCCTCTCTCCTCTCTCCTCTCGTCCCCATTTCAATTTTTCTTCTCCGTCTTGCCACAGATTTTCCTCTCATTTTCTCTTCAATATTCTGCTCCTCTTCCCTCCTTCATTTAGCTTATTCGTTCTTTTGATAGGTTGAAAAATACCTGTCGTTTCCTCAATTCGTAGACCAGCTCCTTTCATTGTTTCGTCATTTCCTCTCTCTATCAATCATCATTTCTTCGCCTACCCAGTCTCTGGTGGTCATGTCAACGACGTCCACGGTGGTGGGTCTGGAACCGGTTCCTCATGAAAGCGCAGCGGTGGCTTCGAAAAAATAATGCCGATGCTCCATCGTGGTGATTCCAAGAACAAACGGTTCTCTACAATATTTCTTTGCAAGATGAATCAGAGAACAAGGGTTTAAGCACTTTGCATCACTCCCTCTCTGGTATGATTCTTCAATCCTAGGGTCCTCATTAGATTAGAGTTTTCTATTAGTCTTTTCCTTACTTTTGTATTTCTCAATTGAATATACACATTTGTAGGCAGAAGTTGATATATTTAATGAATAGAATATAGTTCTCTATTCTCCAGATATTTTCGAAAATTGATCAGTCTCAACTTTTAGGGTCATTATTTCACATCATAGGTTCCTGATGTATATGGAGTTTTCCAATTCAAAGTTAGTACCAAAAATTTGGATATACAAGCTTATCTTTATCAAAGCAGGTAAGTGGTGATCCTCTAATATTTTATTTCAATATTTTTAAGAGTCATATTCTACCCTAATCCCTTTTCCTTGCAGAAATTCAAACCCACTCTCTGCATCATTAGATTTACCTTTCTATACGAGCATGGTCACATCAAAATTTCTCATATATTCTAAAATGTACTCTCTCATTTAGATAACGTTTGGCCTGTTGCGTGAAAGCCTGGTGGGAAGTCAATGAAACCAGACCCCTAAACTTAGCAAAGAGTACTTTGCAGCGGTGTAGAGGGATCTTAGTTAAGAGGAGCTATTGCTAATATGATCAATCGGTGGGGTGTTGTAACATCCTAAAATTCTAACATAATTAAGTTAAATAATAATAATAATAACAATAATAAATACATAATAATAATAATAATATTAAATTATTAAAAAAGTGTAGCGCAAATAAAATGTAAAGGGGAGATTTAGTGTAAAGAAGTGATGGTAAAGGGTTATTGAAATTTATTAACTATTATAAATAATTCAAAATTATATATATATATATATATATATATGTATATATATAATATTGCATTATTTATAATAGTTAATAAATTTCAATAATCCTTATACCATCACTTCTTTACACTAAATCTCCCCTTTACATTTTATTTGCGCTACACTTTTTAATAATTTAATATTATTAGTATTATTATGTATTTTTTATTATTATTATTATTATTATTATTATTATTATTATTATTATTTAACTTAATTATGTTAGAATTTTAGGATGTTACATTTTCTCCCCTCCTTATTGAATTTCGTCCCCGAAATTCTCACGTCTCACCCAAACTACACAACATTAAAGGTAATGCAATACGAAGTTATGTACCTGTGCCGAAAAGATCTGGATGATGTTGTCTAACATCTTCCTCAAGTTCCCAGGTAGCTTCCTCTGGAGTCAACCCTTCCCAAATCACTTTCACCAATGGGATCATCTTGTTCCTCAGAGTTTTTGTACTCTTGTCAATGATCTGAATAGGTCTGGGCTTAAAGATTAAATTATCCTTCAATTGTATTGACTCAGGAGCTATCACGTGTGAAATATCTGGTACGTACTTCCGGAGTTGAGACACATGGAAGACGTCATGGAGATTCGACAACTGTGGTGGAAGAGCCAATTGGTAAGCAACAGGCCCAACTCTTTTTAGGATTTGAAACGGACCCATGAAACGAGGGTTGAGCTTTTTGACTTTCATTGACCTCCCAACCCCAGTCTTAGGAGTGACTCTCAAGAATACATGTTCCTCTTCCTGAAATTCTAAAGGCTTCCTTCTCTTGTCGGCATAACTCTGTTGTCTACTTTGTGCAGCGCGCATCCTTTCCCTAATGACTTTAATCCTCTCGGTGGTCTCCTGGACTAACTCTGGTCCTAGCAGGGTCTTCTCACCCACCTCACACCAACATAAAGGGGACCTACACTTCCTCCCATAAGGAGCTTCATAGGGTGTCATGCCGATGCTAGCGTGATAACTGTTGTTATAAGCAAACTCTATAAGAGGTAAAAAATTTATCCCAACCCCCACCTTCATCTAAAACACATGCTCTAAGCATGTTCTCAAGGGTGTGAATGGTCCTTTCCGACTGACCGTCCATTTGGGGATGATAGGTTGTGCTAAAACTCAACTTAGAACCAAAAGCCTGTTGGAAAGCCCTCCAGAATCTAGAGGTAAACCGTGGGTCCCCTATCTGACACTATAGAGGTAGGTATGCCATGAAGCCTCACTATCTCCTTAATGTATAAGTCTGCTAACTTATTCAAACTATAGGTTGCCTTAATTGGCAAGAAGTGAGCAGACTTGGTCAACCTATCCTCAATTACCCATATGGCATCTAAACCCAAACGAGTCCTAGGTAACCCCATCACAAAATCCATAGAAATCCTCTCCCATTTACATTGAGCAATTTCTAAAGGCTGCAACAAACCCGAAGTTCTCTGATGTTCTATCTTAACCTTTTGACATACTAAACACTTGGCTACAAAGCTAGCCACATCCCGTTTCATTCCTGGCCACCATACATCCAGGTGAACTTCCCCTTATGAGCTTCCTCTAAAACTTTCTCTCTAAGGCTCCCCTCCTTAGGAACAACAATTCTATTCTTAAACAACACTAGACCATCAGTAGACAACACATAATTCTCTTGATCTAAAAGAGATTGTAACTCCTGGTCTAAAAGCTGCTCTCGCCTAATCATTTCTCTAAGGTCACTGTAAATTTCTAGTCTATTCAACTTCAAGCATAGAGCACTAAGAGACACATTTAGGTTCATGTCCCTGAACTCCTCTAACATATTCATCTCTCGGACCATCAAACTAGACACATGCAAGGTTTTCCTACTGAGTGCATCAGCCACCACATTGGCTTTCCCTGGATGGTACTTCAACTCGAAATCATAGTCCTTAAGGAATTCCATCCACCTCCTTTGCCTCATATTCAATTCCTTCTGGTCAAACAAATACTTAAGGCTCTTATGTTCACTAAAAACCTCAAACTTTGCACCATACAAATAGTGCCTCCAAATCTTAAGAGCAAAGACTACTGCTGCTAACTCAAGGTCATGAGTAGGGCAATTCACCTCATGTGTCCTAAGCTACCTAGATGCATAAGCCACTACCTTGCCTTCCTGCATCAACACACAACCTAAACCATTCTTAGAAGCGTCACAATGTACCACAAAACTCACTGAAGGATCTGGAATGATTAAGACCGGTGATGACACCAATCTCCTCTTAAGCTCCTCAAAATTCTATTCGCATTCCTTATCCCACTCCAAAGATTTTCCTTTCCTAGTCAACTTGGTAAGAGGTAAAGATAGTCTAGAGAACCCTTCTATGAACTTCCTATAGTAACCTGCCAGTCCTAGGAAACTCCTCACTTTCGTCACTGACTTAGGTCGCTCCCATCCAAGCACCGCATCAACCTTACTAGAGTCAACCGCTACACCACTCCTAGATATGGTATGTCCTAAAAACTTCACCTCATCAAGCCAAAATTCACACTTTTCTGGCTTTGCATACAATTGCTCTTCCCTCAGAATCTGCAACACTGACCTCAAATGCTCCTCATGATCCTTTGGTGTCCTAGAGTATATCAAAATATCATCTATGAACACCACCACAAAGCTATCCAAGAACGGCCTAAAGATCCGATTCATGTAGTCCATGAAAACGGCTGGAGCATTGGTCACTCCAAAGGGCATCACTACATAGTCGTAGTGCCCATACCTTGTCCTAAAGGCTGTTTTAGGAATGTCCTCATTCTTGACTCTAATTTGATGGTATCCCGATCTTAGATCTATTTTGGAAAACACTGACGCTCCCATCAGCTAGTCTAAGAGGTCATCTATCCTAGGCAAAGGGTATTTATTCTTGATGGTCACTTTGTTCAACTGCCTATAGTCAACACATAGCCTCATGGTCCCATCCTTCTTTTTCACCTGTAGGACAGATGCTCCCCAGGGTGACACACTAGGCCTAATAAACCCCTTCCCTAGCATCTCCTCTAACTGTTTCTTAAGCTCACTCAACTCTAAAGGTGCCATTCTATAAGGCGCTACCGATACTGGTCCACTCCCTGGCACTAGATCTATGTCAAACTCAACTTCCCTATTCGGAGGCAAGCCAGAGACATCCTTAGGGAAACATCCTGGAATTCACACACCACGGGTATAGCCGTCACATCACTGTCAGCCTCTATCTTAGCAGAGAATAAGAGTACATATCCTTGAGCTCCCTCAACTAAGCACTTATGACAAGCAACAACAGAAACAATAGAACTGGGTACGGGAAAATCATTAGACATTGGTTGTATAGGAATGGAGATAGTTTTATCAAAGCAATTTATGACAGCATGATTTGCAGACAACCAATCCATACCAAGAATGACATCTAACCCAGTCATGGGTAAGCATATAAGATCAACAAAATAAGGTACACCTTGGTACACTAAGGGGCAGCTCAAGCAAGCAATAAAGGTAACAAGTTTATCATTTGCAGGAGTAGCTACACTCAAATCATATGGCAACTTAGAAATAGACAAAGATGGATTTTTCACACACTCTAAAGATATAAATGAATGAGTTGCTCCTGAATCAAACAATAGAGTAACTTTTCCCCTGTACGAGTTGAAGAAATTCAGCCTCCTTCGGATCTAAGCTGCCTCAGAATGATGGTGGGTTGTTCTTCTTGAATTCGGAAAGTCCCCACGTGCTAAGGGTCCTAGGTTGCCACCACTCCATTAGTGATTGGCCTCCATTCCCATTCAGTTGACGGAGAGTCTTCGCCCGCGCTTGCATGACTCTGGCTATACAATCCAAAGCTGGCGCAAGTGCAACGTTCGTCCCTCGCCTATTAATCGCCATAAATCTGCTCACTACCAATGAAATACTGGGTTGATCAGGTCCAATATCCCAAAGAATAGCATGCAACATTTATAACTCTAACAAGCATCCTATGCGCCCAAGTTTTGTTTCATAAAAGTCCCAATGCCACAGTCCGATTTAGAATCGAATTGCTTTGATACCATAAATATAACGCCCTTCGTTACATTAGTAACCCAAAACAAAATCAATGAAAAATCCTTTAAATAGTTTTAAATTAAACAAACTTGTCATAAAAAATTTGCGACTTAATCGGGTCTGAAAATACCTCATATTAATTAAAATAGATATAAAGTGAGACACCCCGTTGTGCCCCATTGTATTATTACATTAACACCTTAATATTTATTTACTTAATCGCGCGCTTATCGTTGAAAATACGTAAAAATTAAAACTTATTTAATTATCATATAACTTCTTCAAATTTAAAACACACCAACGTTAATATATATAAATACACACCTGTTTATTTATGACAATACCAAAGCACTGTTAAGGGTACTGATGAGCCTCTGTTTGACTGGTTTTATAACCAGTAAAGACCTTGGCTTTGTGCTTATTTTATATCATTTTCACCCAAATTAGACTTGATTGTCCTTAAGTAATATTTTGAGTCTGTAAATTGTTTTAAAGTTAATTTAGTTGATTTAGAATGAATAAAGTATTTACTTTTATTTTCTGTTTTTCAGGTTAATAAAATAAAATAAAATAAATCTGGAGCCACTCGCCCCGCGAAGGATTTCTCGCCCCGCGAGTCATGCAAGCCTGAAAAGTCAGAGACGATCACGGTTTACCCGTGTTGAAGATCACGGCCGTGGCAGTTTTGAAGTTGAAGCGTTCGCCTCGCGAGAATTCATTCGCCTCGCGAATACTTGAAAGTCAGAAGCCATCACGGTTTGGGCACGTTGAAGGTCACGGGCGTTACAGTTGAGAATTTGAAGAGTTCACCTCGCGAAGATATGCTCGCCTCGTGAGAAGACCAAGAGTTGCAGACCTTTCGCATAATTCACCTCGCGAGAAGTGCTTCGCCTCGCGAGGACCTGGATTCCAGAAACATGTATATAAGTAGTTTTAGGCAGAACTGAAAGAGTTAATCAGAGTTAGCCAGTTTTGGCTAATCTTTGGTAGACAGTAGTAATACTTTTCAGTAGTTTATTTCTTTTCTTTTATTGTTTTCTTTTGTAATGGAGAATTAGTCTCCTAGATTAATCTACTGCAATTGGTTTCTGTTAACACTTGAGGTTCTGTGATTCTGTTTCATTTGCTCTTCTCTTTTCAATGCCATATTATATGTTTCTGTTTGTTATTTCAGCAATGTATAGTGTGGTATTGTTTCATTTCGGTGATGCTATGTTCCTATATATAATCGCGTTTGTTATTTCGCGTGTGTTCATTCATGTTCGTTTGTTCATGAGAGCTTAACCCCGTTTGTTATTTCGGGAATAGGAACATACATCTGTAGTAGTGATTGCGTTGTTAATTGTTGCTACAACCGGGAGGGGATTAGTATCTGTTTAGGCTTTGCATGAACCAATGATAGTGGGAAACCAAGAACAGTAGGTTAATCGTCTTTTGTTTATTTGTTACTCTATTTAACTCCTTTGTTTTCATTATTTTGTTTTCTTAATTTAGTTTCAAATCTCAAAACCCCCAGTTCTAACTTTTTCTAACTTTTTCTATTAATAATAACAACACCTAAAGAGTCCTTGAGAGACGATCCGAGTTGTCGCACTATACTGCATTATTTTAATAATCGCTCGTTCTTTTTGGCGCGTGGCGACAGCGCGGTCAAAAATTGGCGCCGTTGCCGGGGACTCTGGTTTGTTGTTATTAGCAGAAAATAAAATTTAAAAAAAAAAAAAAACCTTTTGCATTCCTGAATTAGTTCTGTCTGCTTTGTCTGGATGTTTGATTGCCATGGATAATTACATGTATGGATATTTGCCTAATATTTATTATGAAACACCACCTTGCATGTATTATCCTAACTCTGCTGGAAATTATGGGTTTAATAGTGATTATGGCGTGCTTAGAATGAATGATTATCCTAGCCAACAGGGTAGAGATCAAGGCACCTTGGATGAGATTGCATCTATGATACAACAAATGGCCGAGAACAATCAACGGATGGCAGTAAGCCTGCAATATCAGCCTGATCCTACACTAGCCCAACGCAGTCTGGAAGAAATGATACAACAATTGGAAGAGAACAATCAAAGGATGACACAACAAAATCTTGAATTCCAACACAGGATGGAGGCAAGTCAGCGGGACTCTGACATTCAAAATGCTTTCATAAATGCTGCCTTGGCTAAACTGCAAACTCCACAGCCCCTTGAAGAACACACAGAGTCACAAGTTATTCTTGAAAATACTTCTGATGATGATTGTGATAATATTTCTGTTGATGATGAATTGTGTGTTGAATCTCCTGATTCTAATGATTGTTATTGTGATGGCAGTGCTGCTTTGTGTATATTCTGTTATGCAGCTTTATACTGTTCAGGAAACACAGAAAATGAGCATCAGGAGGATCAGGAGAACATTTGCTCCACCGTGCTTGAGGATAAAGAAGAATCTTTGGTCTTAGATGCATGTGTTGAGAGTAATGGGGTGGATGAATTAATTGCTGAATTTCCAGACATTGTAGATTTTACTGATTCATTTTATTGTGATATATGTACTGACTCTACTAACTCTAACCTTTGTGTGGTGTGTGCTGAAATTTCTGCATGTATAGCAGGTGATGAATTTGTTCGTGCAGTGAATGAAGAAAGTGCAGAAAATGAAGCAGCACCAGTAACCCCAGCTAACTGTTTGCCACTTCCCCCTGAGGAACCAGTGATGGAGTTTAAACCCTTGGATTTTGCACCATGGCCGGTCCAAGAGGTTGAGCCCCACTTGTATTGGGGAGACTTTGTAGATAAAAAGGTCAGTTGTGACCCGAAGGGGAGTGAGAAGTCCGCCGCACTCGGCGAAGTCATCATAATTGTCAAGTTCTCATCCCCACATCAAGGCTGCGAGTTAGGGAAGCATGGAATGAACTCCCACTCTTTGTCCATCACGTGGGCCTTATGCTACAAGCAATGGGATCCTGGTGGAACCGCCCTTAATGAGTTTTCTTAACCCTTTCTTCTTTTTAATTTTCTTTTCCTTGCTTTATTTCTGTTTTGTTTTTAATAAAGCTCCTGAATAATTTGAGAAGCTCAGGAGTTGTGTTGAGTCTGGTATTGGCAAGTTTGATGGATTTTATTAATTTTTGCATAGATTGATTGCATGATATGTTTTGACTGTTTCCCCCTAGATTTTGAAAAAAATTGAATTTTGATCCCCATGTGAAATTGAAAACTGAACTTTGAGATTTTGTTATGATGGCATGATTTATGATAAGTTTGGGGTGATAAGAAGCACACACTAGGGATAGAATCTCTTTCAAATAATTTGCAAAAAAATGTCCAGGTGAGGTTTTGAGCCTCCAACATGTTTTAAACTGTGTGAAAATCACTTTTTAAGTTGCACTTTCCTGAATTTGCTTGAATCTCTTTTTGATTTGCATGATTATGTGTTTGCTTCATATGATTTAGGCATTTTCTTTGTAAATAGCTACTTAGCCTAAAATAACCAATTCCTAATGCATGTTCCCTAGTTAGCCCCTTTGAGCCTGATTAGACTGTTAATTCTTGATAACCTAATGTTATAAGCCCAAAAATCTGGAAAACCATGTTAGCCCGATCTTAGGATTAGGAGAGCATGTAATCTTAGAATGGGTGCAAGAAACCAAGTTTGGGGTGGCTGCTGCAAGGTGTAATGTGTTGTTGGGATTGAAAAAAAAAATTTGGAAAAAAAAAGAGAAGAAAAAAAAAATAGAAAAGAAATAGAAAAGAAAAAGAAAAAAAAAGAGAAAAACAATAAAAATAAAAAGTGTTGAAATAAAAAGGTTGTAGTCACCCAAAGCATAAAAGAAAAAAATAAAGAAAGGAACTTGAGTGAAATTCAAAGTGTAAATATAGTTCATGCTCTCTTAGTTCCTAGGGTCTTCAGCCTAGTTTCCTTTGTATATCCTACCCTTAGCCAGGCCCCATTACAACCCAATAAAGACCTTCTGATGTTGCTTGCATATTTTCTGTGGGGACCATTTTGAGATGAAAATCAAATTTATGGGAAGTGCTCTTAAAAGTGAAATTGAGTGAATGTTGTTAGCCTGACAAACTGAGCGAATGAGTGAACACAAATTTCCCTTGTGAGGAAGGCAGTTGTTTGGATCTGGTGATCTCCCTTTTATGTGTAACTTTGACCCCCTGCTTAGATTTCTGATTGTCTGAATGATTAATTTCTCAATGTTTAGAATAAATGAATGTGGGGATTGTTTTGCTTGTAAGGGGGGAACATTGAAAGAAAAATTCTTTTGAAAAATTGCTTGAAATCTGTGGAAAGTTGATTAAATCTTTTGAGCTTGCCAGGTCTTGAGTCTTTTTAAGTTTTTGAGTGTAGTTTGCTTGGGGACAAGCAAAGTTTAAGTTTGGGGTATTTTGATGAGCCTCTGTTTGACTGGTTTTATAACCAGTAAAGACCTTGGCTTTGTGCTTATTTTATATCATTTTCACCCAAATTAGACTTGATTGTCCTTAAGTAATATTTTGAGTCTGTAAATTGTTTTTAAGTTAATTTAGTTGATTTAGAATGAATAAAGTATTTACTTTTATTTTCTGTTTTTCAGGTTAATAAAATAAAATAAAATAAATCTGGAGCCACTCGCCCCGCGAAGGATTTCTCGCCCCGCGAGTCATGCAAGCCTGAAAAGTCAGAGACGATCACGGTTTACCCGTGTTGAAGATCACGGCCGTGGCAGTTTTGAAGTTGAAGCGTTCGCCTTGCGAGAATTCATTCGCCTCGCGAATACTTGAAAGTCAGAAGCCATCACGGTTTGGGCACGTTGAAGGTCACGGGCGTTACAGTTGAGAATTTGAAGAGTTCGCCTCGCGAAGATATGCTCGCCTCGCGAGAAGACCAAGAGTTGCAGACCTTTCGCATAATTCGCCTCGCGAGAAGTGCTTCGCCTCGCGAGGACCTGGATTCCAGAAACATGTATATAAGTAGTTTTAGGAAGAACTGAAAGAGTTAATCAGAGTTAGCCAGTTTTGGCTAATCTTTGGTAGACAGTAGTAATACTTTTCAGTAGTTTATTTCTTTTCTTTTATTGTTTTCTTTTGTAATGAAGAATTAGTCTCCTAGATTAATCTACTGCAATTGGTTTCTGTTAACACTTGAGGTTCTGTGATTCTGTTACATTTGCTCTTCTCTTTTCAATGCCATATTATATGTTTCTGTTTGTTATTTCAGCAATGTATAGTGTGGTATTGTTTCATTTCGGTGATGCTATGTTCCTATATATAATCGCGTTTGTTATTTCGCGTGTGTTCATTCATGTTCGTTTGTTCATGAGAGCTTAACCCCGTTTGTTATTTCGGGAATAGGAACATACATCTGTAGTAGTGATTGCGTTGTTAATTGTTGCTACAACCGGGAGGGGATTAGTATCTGTTTAGGCTTTGCATGAACCAATGATAGTGGGAAACCAAGAACAGTAGGTTAATCGTCTTTTGTTTATTTGTTACTCTCTTTAACTCCTTTGTTTTCATTATTTTGTTTTCTTAATTTAGTTTCAAATCTCAAAACCCCCAGTTCTAACTTTTTCTATTAATAATAACAACACCTAAAGAGTCCTTGAGAGACGATCCGAGTTGTCGCACTATACTGCATTATTTTAATAATCGCTCGTTCTTTTTGGCGCGTGGCGACAGCGCGGTCAAAAATTGGCGCCGTTGCCGGGGACTCTGGTTTGTTGTTATTAGCAAAAATTCGTTTGAAAAGTAGACTTCCTCACGGACAAAATATAAAAATCTACAAATTTCAGTTTTCGGGTCAAATTAGGGTTTTCTGTCAGTACAAAATTATACTGTCAGTTAAAAAAATGCAGACCGGGCTCAGTCTGAATTTTCAACCCAAAATTTCACCGTAGCCTTATACCATAAGAGAGACTATGAATATGATTTTATTTTATTTAAAATCACTTTCTAACTCTCAGATTAAAATATAATTAATTATATTTTAACCGGTTAAACAACGTATTTAAAAATCAGGCTGTTACATAAAGTGTCCAAAGTAGTAAATAAATCCTTATATAAATAAAATGAATTGCCCCAAAACCCGGGCGTCTACTAAAATAACCCAACGTTGAAAATAAAATAAACATGCCTAACCACAAACGGCTCCTTATTCAAAATAAAATACTAACAAGCTAGATACTAAATAAGAAAATTCGCTAGGTCTTCAATCATCTTCAGTTCCAGTGATGTCGTCCTCGTGCTCTGAAAACAACACTTTTAATGAGATATAATCCCAGTGAGTAAAAATAATCGTTTGATAAAAGGTTCGCAAATAGTGTTGTTTTCAGCCGGCGCGGTAACCGGAAAAGCATTCATGGTACCCGCTAATTTTTAAAATAATAGATATAGTAAACCTCCAAAATAATAAATATATATAAATAAAAATTAATGTCAAGCATTTAAAGTACAAACTCATAAGCTCAGCAACGGTCACATCTCATTGCATTTAATCACATTCACCATGCAAACTCTACACAATGCAATACAACTCCATGAACATGACTCGGTGATTCCCAGAATCACTTGACTTGACTCTTTGGTTCCCAGAACCGTGTGAATCCCAGATCCACTAAGGTCTATGAGCTCATATCCATGCAATGACGTCCCACTGCCTTCCCCATCCCAGATGGAGGTATCTAATATTTCATCCCAGATGTGAATATTTTAATAGATTGATATCTCATCCCAGATGGTGATATCTCTCATCCTATTCCCGGAATAGAATGTATACCGTCATCACTTCCCGGAAGGTGATGACCAAATCATATACACTATGCAATATGCCATCCCAGATGACTACCAAATATTTTCTCAACCTCCATGCATCAATTACATAGGCACTATAACAGGATTTAAAACACAAACACAACCATAACATATAAGTCCTTAATATAATTTATGCTTATTATAGTTCATGTATTAACTAACAGGGGCGTGGCATATATGTATTAATAGAAATCTATTACCAAAATTGGAACAATCATAAATATATAAATAATGAATCCGTGAAAGAAACACATGATGCAGAAAAATATTATGCCACTGCAAGGTTACGCACAGTGCGAATTTGGGTATTTATATATCTATTTATTTTCTTTATTTCTATTATTTTATTGCCATCAAACATAAAAAGAATAACAAGAAAATTACACCCACTAAATCAATTCATCAAGTGACATGAAAATATCTCACAATTCCAAATAAAAATCATGCACTCTAAAATCTTAATTTTTGTGATTAACAAATCTATATGACAAAGCTTCAAATTAATCGTACCAAGAAAGTGTGAGAAAAAGAATATTTTTACTCACCTTTTGCAGACTTCCATTGTGCTCTAAAAATTACGTACGATAAGGATTTGCGCTTCCCTAAAAATTCCTCTCCCGTTTGGTGGCGTTCTTGGATCTGTGTACTGCTATGGCTGTACTGGCAAGGAACGGAATTGATGCGGCGCCCCTGATCCCTTCTTCTTTTCTCGTTGCCCTCCTTTAAATAGTATACATAGTGTCTTCGCAATGTGCATTAGGTTTGTTCCTTCTTTTTCTTTTTTTTTTCTTTTTATTTAGCCAAGGCTTGGCTGCTTGGGCTTAACGCCCAAGTATCTCTTCTTTTTTTTTTCATATATATATATATATATGGAAAAAAATCATGTAACACCCGAGTGCCGACAAGGGCGGGCGGTGGTCGCCGGTGCAAGAAGGCACGGACAAGGAGCGGCTCCTGGCAGGCTTCTAGGCAGAGGGACACATGAATGAACCGATAACACACCCGAATGAGAGGGATCCTGAGACTGTATAGGTATGAGACTATACAGTTGAGGAAGACTTATATAAATTGATTGGTATTACTTATACTAACAAGATGCATCTTCTTTTCGGTAGCCCATCACTTAAGAACTCCACAGTTAAGCGTGCTTGACTTGGAGCAATTCTGGGATGGGTGACCTCCTGGGAAAGAAGTTTTCCCAGGAAGCGTGTGAGTGAGGACAAAGCATGCTGAAAAGACTCGTGTTGGTTTGTGGGGACAGTCGTCAATCCATAAAGCAGCCAGGGATGTTTAAATGGTATCAGAGCGGCACCTCTCCTAGTACGGTGTGGTTCGGGGATGATCAAGCGGAAGCTGGTGGGCATGTAACACCCGGGTGTCGACGAGGATGGGGAGTGGTCGCCGGTGCAAGAAGGTACGGACAAGGAGCGGCTCCTGGCAGGATTCTAGGCGGAGGGACACATGAATGAACGGATAACACACCCAAATGAGAGGGATCCTGAGACTGTATAGGTATGGGACTATACAGTTGAGGAAGGCTTATATGAATTGATTGGTATTACCTATACTAACAAGATGCATCTTCTTTTCGGTAGCCCATCACTTAAGAACTCCACGGTTAAGCGTGCTTGACTTGGAGCAATTCTGGGATGGGTGACCTCCTGGGAAAGAAGTTTTCCCAGGAAGCGTGTGAGTGAGGACAAAGCATGCTGAAAAGATCCGTGTTGGTTTGTGGGGACAGTCGTCAATTCATAAAGCAGCCAGGGATGTTATAGGTGTCATGAGATATATTTATATTTATTTTTTTGTAATATGAATCCTTTTAAAATTTTAGCCGGTTGACCTAAGCATGGTTAAAAATGCATGTTGGTGTATCTAGATTTTGGAGTGAATTATGTATTAATTTTATATCTCTTGATTATTGTATCTGGATGACATGCTTGTGTATGAACATTGTCTTAAATCCATAATGGAGCTCTAAGCAGTTGGAGTTGAATGACATTATCGAGCAAGGAGCTCTTGACGGATTATAGTTTTACTTTCACTTTTCAGCATGTTTACAGGTAATCGTGGCTATGGTGAGCTAGACTTTATGAAGCAATAATGGAAAAAAAAAAAAAACCCTTCATAGTGGAATATGAATGGTCTTGTCTATACATGATTCAGACTTAGTAATTAACTATTCATGTCATAGGTAAATTCAGTGTAGCCACTGGTTTTTTTAAGGGTAATATTTTCGAACAACATAATATTAAATCGATATTGAATGAAATATGAAACAAATGTTAAAAAAAATAGTTAAATATATATAATGATTTTAAAATGAAATTTGTATATCAACATATATATATATATATATATATATATATATATATATATATATGGATTTAATTGGTATACACTGACAATGAAGTTTTTTACACTGTCAACCAATCAGAAATTAACACATCATTACAAATTTTTGATTCTTATCCTAATCACCTTAAAAGTCACCAGTTTCATGATTTCTGACTGGTTGTCTGTGTAAAAAATATTTACACTGACAATGTATAGAAATTAAACTCTCTCTATATATATATATTTATTAAATACACTATAGTTTGTGAAATTAATTTATATACACTACACATCATATAAAATTCTACTCAATTATTGATTTATCATCTAAACAATAATGTTATTACTTAAATTCAATCCTTGAAAATATATATATTTAAATTTTTAAGTTTATAAAAATTTCTTTATCCTATCATTATGATGACACTCATTTTAAATTTGTATAGATACTATTTCACAGTTATTATTTAAAATATTTTACGAGGTTTGTATAATTATTATTTTATTTAAAAACAAGTAAAGATGGAAATAAAATTAAAAAAAAAATTCAATCAATAAATAATAACAATAAACAATAAGTAATAGTATTCGTTCCTAAGGTAGTTGTTTTATGCTTTTTTTTGTTTCCCAGGGTACCCTCCACGCGCAACTGCGACGTCAGAGTTGTTTTATGCTTTGATAATAATTTAAATTATTATATATGTACCAATATTCATATTTTAAAATATTTATTAATACTTTTTTATATTAAGATTATTAAAAAAACATAAAAAAAAATTATATAATAAGTACTCGTGTGTACCACACGAGTAACTACACTAGTTCTCCTCACGGGTCCACTCAACATACAATTATCGTGTTTGACTAAAATATACCTTCTGAAAACACGGCGGCTTTGGTCAATATTCTGGAAATACAATAACTTTGGTCAGTGAAACAGAAGAAAATAAAAAAGAATAAACAAATAAAACTAAGTGAAAAGAAAAACTCCAACAAAAAATATAAAGAGGGGCCGCAACTAAATGGGGCCCGCATTGCAGTAGAAATAGCAGCTCAACCTTTATGTTTGTATCCATCAATTAATTTTAGAAAAAAAAATGTAGGTAATTATTGTCTCCATAAATATAGTATTTCCATAAGTGTTTTTGTATTTATTTCCATAAGTGCTTTTGTATTTGTTCGATTTAATTTTTAATTACAGAAACTGATTTTCTGTTAAATTTTGCTCACTTACAGGAAATATAGTTTCCGTAATTGTGCTTGTTTTTTTTATTAAGTTTTTTTTATTAATACCTAATGATATAATTATCCCTAAATACATTACTGTACTCATTATTAATTATATTAATAATATAATTATTTATTAATAATTAAATTATGTTAATAATATAATTGTTATTTTATAATTATATTATTTATTACTAATATAAATATTAATAATTATTTATTAATTTTAATAAAATGATATATTTTTATTTTTTTATTAATTTTAATTACGGAAACTACTATTCCGCAAGTGTTAAATTTTTCTCACTTGCGGAAAATACAGTTTCCGTAAGTGTGCTTATTTTTTTTATTAAGTTTTTTTATTAATACCTAATGATATAATTATCCCTAAATATATTACCGTACTAATTATTAATTATATTAATAATATAATTGTTTTTATTAATTAAATTATTTATTAATAATATAAATATTATTAATTTTTATTTAATTTTAATAAAACGATATAACCAAGAAAAAAATGTACGGTCCAAAGTGTTTCATAGATACAATCCAATGGCAATTAGTTTCAAAAATTGGCAACAAAAAATCAAACAACCTATCAGACAAAAAATTCGTTGTCTCAAAAATTGGCCAGTTGCAGCAAACAAACACTGAGTGGCCAAGGTCAACTCACAATAAATGCAATTCTTGATGATAAAAAAAAGAAAGCCAACGTAAAAAATAAAAACAAAAGAAAACAAAAATAATTAAACCAATAAAATATTCAACAAAAATATAAAAAATGTCAATAAACTGATCCCAAAAATTTTTGAGACCACACGTTAGTATTAAAGTCAAATTATGGATTGAGCCTTAATTAGTGTATATATAGATATATAAATATATAAAAAAAAATTAGGTGTCATTATCTAAGTAATGACATATTAGCAAGGCATTGCGTGTCGCTACGGAAGATATTCAAGGAATGAATCATCATCAACAATTTGAAATTTGTAAACATTTATTTATTAATTTATTCAAATTTGATTTTTCTTTTTCTTTTTTTGTTTCCCAGGGTATCCTTCCCGCGCAGCTGGACTGTATTGAAGGGTTGACCTCTCCCAACCAGATTTTCTTCATACGTAAGAGCCAGATATCGAACCCCTAACCACTTGCTTAAGGGGCCCAAGCCAGTCACCCCTTGGACCAACCATATGTTGGTTAATTTGATTTTGATTTACTGCACATATTAGACAACAATTTAAATCAATATTCAAATGCATGAATAGCAAAAATCATTAGCATTCAATTATTTGAATCAATCAATTTTAATTATATTTATTAGCATTCAATATAAGAAAAAATAACCAGTTATATATATATATATATATATATATATTTATAGATTATAGGTTATAACACTTATTTATTAAATAATTTATATTTAAATTCTTCGAAGTGTATTTATTTTTTTGTGACTTGACGAAGTGTATTTATTTAATTCTTAAAGCCTTATTATATTTTTATTTTTTTTATTATTAAAAATATGTAAAATGTACTAATATTTACGAATTAAACTTTATAATGTTTCCCGAATCTAAAATTGTAATAAATCTATATCTATACTAATTAATAAGGGGAATTGATGATTTTCTAATAAAGTGACACATGTCGGCACCACATGATTTAAGAGGATTAGTTGATCATTAGTAATAATCAAAGATGAACACTTAACACATAGTGTTGCATTACGTATTGTAATATCATTTTAAAATAAAAATAATATTCAATTCTTTGCACTCAAATTATAGATAAAATTGTTTCAAGGTTTTTGCTGATCACTTCTGTCTATAAATAAAAAGCCTTGGAGATGAATGAGTACCACCATTATGGGTGAGAAAGAAATATTGAAAGCAATATGTGAAATAAGTCAAGAAAATTTTTGACATAGTGGACTTAATTTGGGATAAAGGAAAAAAAAAAGTTTTGTACATTTAGAGACACAATTCAAGTTATTAATGATAACAAAGCTATCAATAATAATAATAATTGATGATCCAACATCACACGGGTTAAAAATAGTAGTTATAAATAAAATTGGATTCAAAATTCACATACAAACACGGGTACAACCAACCAATTAAATCCAAATATTTATAGACAGATAGACTTAGGCTTATATTATAAATAAATAAAAAATTAGGTCAGTTTTTCTCTCCTCATTCATCGCTTTCCTTTCTTTCCCGGACCTTCCACTACCGGAGACAACCACTCCGTTCTCCTCTACGTCGATCGCCCACCACCACGTGCGTGTCTTCTCTCTCGACGGTTTTGCTCTTTCTCCTCCTTCTCGTGTCAATTTATCAAATAACTTGATTTAGTTACTATCTTTTTCTATATATGTTTCTTTTATTTCTTTCTTTAAGATGAGTGTGTTACACATATTTAGTTGCACATTTTAATGCTGATTCTTTGATTTGATTTGCAAATTAGTGAAGGTTTTCGCATCAATTCGAGTTTGAGGACGCAAGAACGCAATGGGAGATAATAGGAAGGGTTCCATCTCGCACCGCAGGCCCAATTGGGTAACCTCTTTTGATCAACCAATTCTAATTCTAATTTTGATGATTCCCTTATATCCATTCCATTGTAACTAACATCATTGATTCGCTCTTCTTTGACTTGGGTTCTGTTAGATTGTTAGGACAATTTTGTATCTTCTATTTAGTTTTTTTTTTATCAAGTTCTATCTAGTTTGTTTGTGGCTGTTTGATGTATGCTTTTGGCTGCTGCGCCTTGTTTTTTTCTTCCCACTTCCAGCCATCTCTCACCCTTTGCTTTCTTCTTTGTAAAGAAAAAAACAAAACAACAAGATAAGCAAACTGGAGAGAGCACTCATGATATCAGGAGGAGTATTCCCATCTCAGAATATATTGATATGATCAAGCTGGAATCCGGGATAGATGATTTAAACGAGAACAATTTATGGCATCATGCTGAGAAGAATCTTTTTTATTGTATCTCTGCAGTGTTAGATCTCCCCCCTATATTGAAAGAAATGTTCGCCAAAAGTGAAGAAGATATTTCTAAAATGCAAATAGGAAATAGCACACACAAAGAGCACAAGCAAGCAGAGGTAAGTTTTAAGTTTTTGTGGAAATTCTGACAAGTTATTTTAGCAATGCCATATTCCTATTAGTTTTTTATTTAGGTTTCATAATTTTATCTTCTATGTGCATATTTGAATTCTTTACTTTGTTTTTTTTTTTTTGTTTTTCACATCCATTGTGGTTCCTCCACCCATCAAACATGTTCTATCTTGATGGGTGGAATCAAGTACTAAGTTGGTTAGTGTTTTGTCTTGCAACTTGTGATATATCTAGTGTTTGTAGTAGTTTTACTCAGATTTTTACACAAAAAAAAAACAAAAAACTTCAGCTTAGCTGCTAATGTAGTTTGGTAAAATGACAATTTATCGATAATGATGAGTATGAATGCTGGATGAGGATTCTAAACTGGTTGTTATTGTTTTAGCCTTTGAATCATCCCTCCTTTGAGAGCATTTTAGTGGACATGATTTCTTGAGTATTGCATAGGATCTTTTCGTATAATGTACTGATTGTGCTAACCAAGTCTCTAAATCAGCAGTCGATTGACTTGGGCAAGATGGAGGCATTGATCATTGATGACGGCCCATCTGAAGTTGGAAAGCTTGAAGATAAGAAGGAAGGGTTGTAGGCTGAGATCAAGGACATCAAGAAAATCTCCTTTATCGATGCACTTTAGCACAATTAGCCCCCACAATAGATCTTTCCTTATTTCATTCTCTCTTTTATATGTCCCAAGTGTGGGACTTTTTAAGATGATGCCTTGGGTCCAGCATAGGGTCTGATTATAATTTATAAATAATTTCATTTGGTATTAATTGTTATGGGGTATGTTTTCTTGAATCGGATGATGAAGCTTTTAAACCTTGGTTTTAGTCTATTTTCTTCGGGTTATGGTTATGTTATAATCGATACTTATTCTCTGAATATGATCTCGGTTAATAGATAAAACCTTTTGGAATCACACCACCGAGTCGTTCATGCTTATTTCTTCTTCCATTGTTTAAATCAACTTTTTTAAAATATATATTTTTGCTCCTTGGCCTAAGCCAATCTTATTGGTTTCGGTTAGCCCTTATCATTATTGTCAAGGAAAATATGTTCTTCATAGAGAATTGGAGCATCAAACAATGGTATGGACACCTTTAGTAGAATCTAAAACTTACGTATTATTCCAAGTTATGGTGTTTGATGGTACCTCTTTAAATGAAATAGTTGATTATTATAATTTCCTATATGTTTGTCTTGATGCCTATAGTTCTTTCATTCTCCCATATCTACCATTTGTCTGTCGTTCTTTTTGTGCTGTTTCAACTTTCAATTTTTTATTAACATGATTCATGATAGAACATTATGGCACCGTATGATCCATGTAGCCGACCCCACCTTGTGGGATAAAGCTTGGTTGTTGTTGTTGTAGTCATGAATTTAGGATTTGTCTTATAGATATTTCATGTTTAAAATATATTTGTTCAAGTTAGATCTCTGTTATTGTCATAAAAACTTTATGCACATATTTGTCTTGCACTATGAATTCACTTTTGGTGATTCAAATTGGCTATGGTGATTTCTTGATTTTTTTTTTTATGGAGTTGTTTGTATGCTATTTTTGTGATGCTCATACCTACTCAAAGAAGCAAAGTCCTTCTTTAGAAAACATAAGATAAGATAAAGCTTAATTCTATTGTCATGGTAATCAAATATCCTTCACTGTTTGCTTTAAAGTTTTAACACATAAAAGGTGGTGTCTCAAATTTTAAGTTTGAGTAGATAGTACTATAATTCAAAGTACATTCATTGAGCTAATTTTATTATTTTCTGCACTATGAATGTTTGGTTTGTGTATATCAATGCTGAGAGAGTAGGTAGGACCGTACGACTAACACCATGATCATGAGAAGCAATGTTTATGGAAGTCAAGTGATTGTCTTCTACCCGTGTTTACTTCCATAGGTACTGCACTATTCTTCTACCTACTTCCATTTGGTTATTGTAAATATAAGGTTACTTCCTGGTATTCCTGTTAGGTGAAAACTGACTTAGGTGGAATCCATTGAATTCCTCAGACATCGTTACATACATTATGAATATTTTTGCTAAGATAGTGATGTGCTTATATATATAACAATATACAAACTTTGGCTGAATGTAATAAAAACTAATCCAGAAACAAGGAATTATAGCCAAAACGATCGTGGCCATGTTAAAAAACTGCAAGGATATATGGTCAGAGTCAATATCCCATGCTTCCATTCAATCGATATGACATTGTCTCAAAATATATACACTACTACATAGATTATATTATATATTTAGTAACATTTACAGGGCCACATTTTAATAAATGTTACTGTTGAGACGAATCTAGGCAAGTATACCTAGTCGTACAAGTAATATGGTGGTGAGACCGATTATCGTTCCCACGAGGACTGTGACAAGTAATAGCACGTACCGAATCAATTACTATCTAAGCGGATATTTGGATCAAAGGGAGCTCAATAATAAATACCAAGCCCAATCAGATTTAAAACCTAAAATAAACAAAATAAAGAGAAAAGTTCTTTTTGGATTTTTGTTGAACACTTGGAAGACAGTTAAAAGGATTCTTCAAATATATGAAAGATGTTGGGATTAGGTTCACTAAACTTCATCCCCATGCAATGAAATGACTAATAAACAGTTTCTACTTCGAATATGACAATCAATCCACTAGATTACTCAAACCCTAATCCCTTAGATGATAAGAGCCTAAATCCCCAAATTAAACCCTAATTCCTTAGGAGGGTTAATTAGTGAATTTGCATGACGATTAAGGATTACACGATTGCTAATAAACCTAAATCCATTCCTAGATACAAGGTTTACTAGGTGGTTGATTTCAGTTCTAGTTCTAATACTAATTTTCCGATTGCATACCAAAACAATAATCAAGTCATGGGGGATCACGCCACAACAAGCATTAAGCATGGAAATCAATCACTCATAAGGAAGCAAAAACTGTATTACAAGGTCAAGTCAAATACATGGAGAATTCAGAAATAGCTACATCTAATCCCAACAATGGGAGTTTAGCTACTCATGATCATAGCCAAAATCAAAGAAATAGAGATGAAGAAGGGAAGAAACTCCATGGAATCCTTGTTCAGCAGCCCCTGGTTCAAAGAGAGTGTCTTGTGGTTTCAAAACTCCTTTCTTCTGTTCTGCCCGTGCCTATTTATAGATTAGGATTCGCGTCACGGTCGTGATGGCCATCACGGCCAGGCCGTGACGTGTTCTGCCTTGGCGCGCTTTCAAATTTTGGAGCATCACGGCTAGGCCGTGATCAGTTCTGTCTGGTGAGGGTATATGTCACGGCCGTGATGTGCATCACGGCTAGGCCGTGACATCTTCTGATTTTTGCCTTCTTTCTTCTCAATTATTGCTCGATCACGGCCGTGATGGGTCATTTTCTTCACTTTTCAAGCTGTCTTCACCTAAGCTCCATCATGGCTAATCCTGAGCATTTTATCCTTAATTCCTGCAAAACAACACCACAAAACCGCCTTACCCATTCCAAGGTAAAAACTAACAAAAACCAAATTAAATATGCCTAAACTATATGAAAATGCATGCAAAAATGTACAAGAAATATGAGGTGGAATCACACTCATCAAACTACCCAAAGCTTAAGATTTTTGCTTGTCCTCAAGCAAACACTAAGGCCATAAGATAAACAATCAAAGTGTGGATAGTGAACTAAGAACCCGAGTAACTAATCCAAGTAACAGGCATTTCAAATAATTGACCAAGAGACAATCAATTTCAAGTCCAATTAGAAGCTTAGGTTTCTTAGACTCATATTCTCACTGATTCGGGCACTCTTTCTCACCTCACTCAATTGTTTAAGGACATATGACAATTCGCTCAATTTCCTCAAGGAATGAATTCTACCATAAGCTTGACTACCAACCAAATCTCTACTTTATTAATGAAAACAATTAAGAATCAAGAGGTCTTTTGCTTTGGTTGTAACGGGGCTATGGGATTAATCGTTAGGTGGGGAAATGAAGAAAAGGAAATTTCAAGAAGGCTAAACAAAATATCAGCATTACAAAGCATGACACCTTCTAAAATACCTTTTTGGATTTTGATTCACTTTTCCACCTTTCTTTCTTTCTTTTCATTTTATTTCTCACTTCCTTTTGTCATCCCCTTCTCTATATTCTCTCTTTTATTTTATTTTCTTCTTCTTCTTTTTTTTGATTTGGAGAAGGGGAGATTTTCAATTCAAGAGAAATATTTTTCTGATTTTCTCATCCCATACTTTTTCAACTACCTTTTACCCTTTTTTGTAATACCTTAAAAGGTGCCATACCAAGCATATTCATCAAAGTAATTCAAGGTACCAAGAAAAGTATTTTATTCTTTCAGGCTCAAAATTGGGCAACTGAGGGGTAGCATTTAGTCAATCAAAGCTCAAAAGGCTGGAAAAATACCTAGTGCCTCAATCATTTTCAAAAATGTTTTTTAAAAAATTTTTAAGCCTCAAAACGGTTTCAAGTCAAGTTCTAGAGAATACAATCCAAGAGGAATAATACTCTATCACAAAGAATGGGGTAGATTTAGTGAGTACCCCTTTTTGGCTCAAAATCTCACATTTTAGTAGTTCAAAAATCAATGAGAAACACAAGTCTACAGAACCACATGCTAATTATCAACTATCAACGATCATCTCAAGAATTTTTATTTGTAGCCTTATCACAAGAATAAAAAAATTGGGTTCAACAATTCACTATCTCAATTTATTTGGCACTCAGTTCTCACAATTGGATGCATAATCTAAGCAAGGGGCAATCGAAACATGTGATCATGCAAAGCTATGCCTATATGAATGCAACATGCAAAATGCAAAAATACCCCTACCCCAAGCTTAAGAACTTACATTGTCCCCAATGTAAATAATCAAGTCGCAGAGAGGAGAAAAATGGAAAAACTTACCGAGGTGGTAGCGGGTGCTGGCTCACATGCCTAGGCAAAGGGATTGCATGAAAAATGTGTCACGGCCGTGATGCTCCTCATGGGCAGGCCTTGATGCATTATGGTCCATAGGGGTAGCCTGTCACGGCTGTGACCTCCATCACGGCTAGGCCGTGATGCTCTCTGATCTTCAGGGTTCTCTCATCACGCCCGTGATGCTGATCACGGGCAGGCCGTGATCCTTTCTGGTCTTCCTGGTTGGCTCATCACGGCCATGACCAGTGTCACGGCCTGGGCGTGATGGCTGCTGATTTTTCTTGTTCTTGCCCTTTTTGCTTCTCCTTCCTCCTTACCCTGAAAACACTTAACAAATATATTAATTTATGATCCTATTACTCTTGATCTTCTCAAACTATTCAAGAGTTAAATTCAAAAACAAAGGGAAAAGGGAAAGAAAACTTGGGTTGCCTCCCAATAAGCACTTCTTTAATGTCACTAGCTTGACGTACCGGTGATCTCAAGGATCACGAAGTCGCACAGTTGTGGTCAATCTCTTGATGTCACCACCCAAGTAGGCCTTGAGCCTTTGGCCATTGACTTTGAAGGTCCTTCTTGAAGTAGGATCCTCCACTTCTATGGCTCCATGAGGTGAGACTTCTTTGACAATGAACGGTCCTAACCACTTAGACTTCAAATTGCCCGGAAACAATCTCAGCCGGGAATTGAAAAATAAAACTTGTTGTCCCGGCTGAAATGATTTCATCAAGATCTTCTTGTCATGATAAGTCTTGACTCGCTGCTTGTAAATAGCTGCATTCTCATATGCATTAAGGCGCATCTCCTCCAATTCATGCAACTGATGGGCTCGTTTCTCACCCGCCAGAGTGGCATCAAAATTCAAGAACTGCAACGCCCAAAAGGCTCGATGCTCCAACTCTACGGGTAGATGACATGCCTTCCCATAGACCATCTGAAACGGAGATAACCCCAAAGAAGTTTTCAGTGCAGTCCGGTAAGCCCATAAAGCATCGTCAAGCTTCTTTGCCCAATCTTTTCTTGAAGTGGCCACAGTTTTTTCCATAATTCGCTTAATCTCCCGGTTAGAGACCTCCGCTTGCCCATTTGTTTGCGGATGATATGGAGATGCCACCTTATGCCTCACATCATACTTGGTCAACACATTTTTCAGTTGTGAATTGCAGAAGTTAGATCCCCCATCACTTATAAGGACCCTTGGGACACCGAACCGGGCAAAAATGTTCTTCTTGATGAACTTGATCACTGTTTGTGCATCATTCTTTGGTGTTGCAATGGCCTCCACCCATTTAGAAGCGTAGTCCACTGCCACCAAGATATATTGATTGGAGAATGAAGGTGGAAGTGGACCCATAAAATCTATGCCCCAACAATCAAATACTTCAACTTCCAATATGTTTTGCAGAGGCATCTCATCCCTCTTGGATATGTTCTCGGTCCTTTGGCACTTGTCACAACTCTTCACATGATTGTAAGAATCCTTGAAGATTGAGGGCCAAAAGATCCCAGATTGGAGGACCTTTGCAGTTGTCCTATCCCCATTGTAGTGTCCACCATATGGAGAGTTATGGCAATGCCACAGAATATTCCTCGCTTCCTCTTGACTAACACACCTCCTCCATAAGCCATCCGGTCCAACCTTGAATAGAAAAGGATCATCCCACATGAAATGGTTGGCATCCCGGAAGAATTTCTTCTTTTGTTGCAGAGTCAGGTGCTCTGGAACAATGTTGGTTGCCTTGAAATTTGCCATGTCGGCAAACCATGGTCTTTCATGCACCAGAAATAAGGCCTCATCCGGGAACTCATCCCGAATGTCCTTTTCTTTTGCAGCAACCTCTTCATTCACCAACCGAGATAAATGGTCAGCCACCACATTTTCGCTGCCCTTTTTGTCCTTAATGACTAAGTCAAATTCCTGCCACAATAGAATCCACCTTATGAGTCTTGGTTTTGAATCTAACTTAGTCAACAAATATTTAATTGCAGCATGATCAGTAAAAACAGTGACTTGTGACCCAATTAAGTATGAACGAAATTTTTCCAATGCAAACACTATGGCTAGCAACTCTTTTTCAGTTGTTGCATAATTTATTTGGTTCTCATTGAGAACCTTGCTAGCATAGTGAATGGCATGGAAAAACTTCTCCCTTCGCTGTCCCAAAACTACCCCAACTGCGTAGTCACTGGCATCACACATTAATTCAAATGGTGACTCCCAGTTGGGTGCAACAAGAATGGGAGCAGTGATCAATTTTTCTTTTAAAATCTGAAAAGAATCAAGACAAGCAGTGTCAAACACAAATGGTGTGTCCTTGTTCAAAAGGCCACACAATGGCTTGGCTATCTTTGAGAAGTCCTTGATGAACCGCCGATAAAAGCCTGCATGCCCAAGAAAACTCCTCACACCCTTGACATTCACTGGTGGAGGTAGTTTCTCAATTACATCAACCTTGGATTTATCCACTTCGATCCCCTTAGCTGAAATCTTGTGCCCAAGCACAATGCCCTCATGCACCATAAAATGACCCTTCTCCCAATTTAAGACTAAATTGGTGTCCATGCACCTCTTTAACACAGAAGCAAGGTTAGACAAGCAATTATCATAAGAGGAATCGAAAACAGAAAAATCATCCATAAAAATTTCAATGTATTTTTCTACCTGGTCGCGCTGTCACGCACACGCCAAAAAGAACGAGCGGTTTGTAAAAATGTAGTTTAGGGCGACAACTCAGATGTCGTCTCACAAGGACTCTTGACTTGTTATTCACCACAAAAATCAGTTTTTTTTGGGGGGGGGGGGGGGGGGGGGTTGGTTATGAAATAAAATAAAGAAAACAGAACAGAAAAACAATTCAATAAAAACAAAGCAGTTGAAAAGGTTATCAAATAGCTAAAGACGATTAATCTACTGTTCTCAAATTCCCAACTATCATCTGTTCATGTAATTCCAAGCCCTAAGCAGATTCTAATCCCCTTTCAGTTGTAGCAACAATTAACAAACGAAATCGCTACTACGGATATATGTTCCTATTCCCGAATTAAACAAACGGGGTTAAGCCCTCATGAACTAAACGAACATGAATGAACACACGCGAATTAAACAAGCGCGATTAAGTATAGGAACATAACATCACTGAAATGAATCAATACAACACTATACACTCCTGAATTAAACAAACAGAAATGTATAATATGGTATTGAAAAGGGAAAAACAATTAAAATAGGAATTACAAAACCTCAAGTGTAATGAAATTCGATTACAGTAGACTAATCCTAGGAGACTAGCTCTCCATAACAAAAGAAAAACAAGCAGCTATCTAAACTAAGAGAAAACAAAAGACTCAAAAGCTCCTCAGTTCTGCCTTCAAACAGGCTTATATACAACTTCTGGTTTCCGCGGACTCGCGAGGTGAACACTGTCTCGCGACGCGAATATTATGAACAGTCTGCAACGTTTGATCTTCTCGCGAGGCGAAGTACGGCTCGCGTGGCGAGGAATGGAAAAGTCATGGCTTCTAGTCTTCAGTCTCGCGAGGCGAGTAATGTATTCGCGGGGCGAGGCAGAAAGGATTGCAAATTCTGGAACAGTCACGCTTCAGGTTCGCGGGGCGAGGAACTCCAGAATTATTTCACTTTATTAACCTGAAAACAAGAAATAGCATGAGTGCTTTATTTGACTCTAAATCAGCTAAATTAACTTAAAAATACTTTACAGACTCAAAATGATGCTTAAAGACAATCAAGTCTAATTTGGGCGAAAATGATATATAATTAGCACATCCAAGGTTTTTCTAGTTATAAAACTAAACTAGCCAGAGGCTGATCAAAATACCCCAAACTTAAACTTTGCTTGTCCCCAAGCAAACTAAAACTCAAAAACTTAAAAAGACTCAAGACATGGCAAGCTTAAAAGATTCAATCAACTTTGCACAAATTTCAAGCAATACATCAAAACAGTTTTCTTCAATGTTCCCCCCTTTTCAAACAAAGCAATCCCCATAATCATTTATTCTAAACTTTTGAGAATTTCATCATTCAAACAATCATTAATCTAAGCAAGGGATCCAAGTTACACACAAGTGGGAGATCACCAAATTCAAACAATCGCCTTCCTCACAAGGGAGTTTAGTGTTTCACTCACTCGCTCAATTTTTGTCAGGCTAACAACATTTCACTCAATTTCACTTTTAAGAACACTTCCCATGAATTTGATTTTTATCTCAAAATGGTTCCCACGGAAAACATGCATGCAACATCAAAAGGTCTTTTATGGTTGTAATGGGGCCTGGTTAAGGGTAGGATATACAAGGGTACTAGGCTTAAGTCCCTAGGAACTAAGAGAGCATGAAACACTTCCAAACATTGAAATTCCACTCAAGTTCCTTTTTTCATTTTTCATTTGCCTTGGGTGACTACAGCCTCTTTTCTTTCAATATCCTTTTTGACATTTTTGCACTTTTTATTTTTTTATTTTATTTTTTTTCTTTCTTTCTTTCTTTCTTTTTTTTTTTTTTTTGCTTTTATTTTCTTTTTGCCTTTGGCTCCAACCTTTTTATTATATTTTTTCCTTTTTTTTTCAATCCCAAACAACACATTATACCTTGTAGCCACCCCAAACTTAGTTTCTTGCAACCATTCTCTTGCTAAGATTCCATGCTCTCCTAATCCTAAGATCGGGTTAACGTGGTTTTTCCAGATTTTGGCTCATAACATAGGGTCAACAAGAAACAGTAGGCTAATTAGGCTCAATGGGGCTAACTAAGGAATATGCATTAGGGATGGTTATTTTAGGCTAAGTGGTTATTTACAAAGAAAATGCCTAAATCATTTGATGCAAACACATAAACATGCAAACCATAAAGAGATTCAATCAAATTCGGGAAAGTGCAATCAAAAGTGATTCACACGGTTAAAAACATGTTGGAGGCTCAAATCCTCACCTGAACATTTCTGCAAATTGTTTGACAGAGATTCTATCCCTAGTGTGTGCTTCCTATCACCCCAAACTTATCATAAATCATGCCATCACAACAAAATCTCAAAGTTCAGTTTTCAATCACATGGGAATCAATTTTCAAATTTTCAAAACCTAGGGGGAAAACAGTCAACACATAACATGCAATCCATCTATGCAAATTCAATTAAAATCCAGTAAACTTGCCAACACAAGACTCAACACACATACTCCTGATCTTCTCAAATTATTCAGGAGCTAAAAGAAAACAAAACAAAAACAAAGCAAGGCAGAAACTAACAAGAAAATGAAAGTAAACTAAAGAGAAGGGTTTAAGAAAACTCATTGGGGCGGTTCCACCAGGATCCCACTGTCTGTGATACAGTGGCCACGTAATGCTCAAAGTACGAAATGATCCTCCCGGATCCCATGGCCTACAGCATAAGTATGAGAGCGGGCGCCTGATAATCATGGTACCTCCGCCAAGTGCGGCGGACTTCTCACTCCCTATTAGGTCACAATTGACCTCTTTCTCAACTTTGTCCATAAAGTCCTCCCAATAAAATCGGGGTTCAACCTCTTGGACTGGCCATGGTGCAAAATCCAGAGGCTTGAACTCCATCACCGGTTGTTCCACAGTGGGAGGTGGCAGATAGGTAGCTGGGGTCTCTGGTGCTGCTTCATCTTCTGCACGTTCTTCATTCACTGTGCTAATAGATCCATCACCTGCTAAACCTGCAGAATTCTCAGCACACATCACAGAAAGGTTAGAGTTAGTACAGTTAGTAGATATGTTACAATAAACTGAATCAGTAAGGGTCTGAATGTCTGGAAATGACTTGAGCTCTGAGGAGGGTGGCTGCTCAATGGATGGTGTATTTGGAGTAGCCATGATGTCAAGAACTTCGGCTGAACAAACAGCTTCACTCTCACTATCACCCTGCAAAATAGAATCAAGAAACTCAGCACAAACAGCACACGGGTTAGTGTCAGTACATGTAGTACAAGAAACTGAATTAGTAAAGGTCTGAATGTCTGGAAATACAGCACAAAGTTCATCAACAGAAGTATCATTATCAAACAGGAATTTATCCATAGCGGTACTAAGATTCATAACCAGACAAATTCAGCAAAATGTTTTTTTTTATTTTCTGTCAATAACAACAAGAGTCCCCGGCAACGGCGCCAATTTTTGGTCGCGCTGTCGCGCACGCGCCAAAAAGAACGAGCGGTTTGTAAAAATGTAGTTTAGGGCGACAACTCGGATGTCGTCTCACAAGGACTCTTGACTTGTTATTCACCACAAAAATCAGTTTTGGGGGGGCGGGGGGGTTGGTTATGAAATAAAATAAAGAAAACAGAACAGAAAAACAATTCAATAAAAACAAAGCAGTTGAAAAGGTTATCAAATAGCTAAAGACGATTAATCTACTGTTCTTGAATTCCCAACTATCATCGGTTCATGCAATTCCAAGCCCTAAGCAAATTCTAATCCCCTTTCAGTTGTAGCAACAATTAACAAACGAAATCGCTACTATGGATATATGTTCCTATTCCTGAATTAAACAAACGGGGTTAAGCCCTCATGAACTAAACGAACATGAATGAACACACGCGATTAAGTATAGGAACCTAACATCACTGAAATGAATCAACACAACACTATACACTCCTGAATTAAACAAACAGAAATGTATAATATGGTATTGAAAAGGGAAAAGCAATTAAAATAGGAATTACAAAACCTCAAGTGTAATGAAATTCGATTACAGTAGACTAATCCTAGGAGACTAGCTCTCCATAACAAAATAAAAACAAGCAGCTATCTAAACTAAGAAAAAACAAAAGACTCAAAAGCTCCTCAGTTCTGCCTTCAAACAGGCTTATATACAACTTCTGGTTTCTGCGGACTCGCGAGGTGAACACTGTCTCACGACGCGAATATTATGAACAGTCTGCAACGTTTGATCTTCTCGCGAGGCGAAGTACGGCTCGCGTGGCGAGGAATGGAAAAGTCATGGCTTCTAGTCTTCAGTCTCGCGAGGCGAGTAATGTATTCGCGGGGCGAGGCAGAAAGGATTGCAAATTCTGGAACAGTCACGCTTCAGGTTCGCGAGGCGAATGCCTTCTCGCGGGGCGAGGAACTCCAGAATTATTTCACTTTATTAACCTGAAAACAAGAAATAGCATGAGTGCTTTATTTGACTCTAAATCAGCTAAATTAACTTAAAAATACTTTACAGACTCAAAATGATGCTTAAAGACAATCAAGTCTAATTTGGGCGAAAATGATATATAATTAGCACAAAGCCAAGGTTTTTCTAGTTATAAAACTAGACTAGCCAGAGGCTGATCACTACCATATCAAAGAAAATGGAAAGCATGCACCTTTGAAATGTCGCAGGCGCATTACAAAGACCGAAGGGCATCTTCCGATAGGCAAAAACTCTAAAAGGACATGTGAAGGCAGTTTTCTCTTGGTCTTCCGGGTTAACCGCAATTTGGTTATAACCCGAATAACCATCCAAGAAACAATAATAAGCTTGTCCGGCCAACCTTTCTAACATTTGGTCCATGAATGGAAGTGGAAAGTGATCTTTCCTAGTAGCTTGATTAAGCTTCCGGTAATCTATACACATTCACCACCCGATGACCGTTCTAGTTGGGATCAACTCATTTTTCTCGTTGGTCACGACGGTCATGCCACCTTTCTTGGGAACCACTTGCACCGGACTCACCCAAGCACTATCAAAAATTGGATAAATCATTCCAGCTTCAAGGAGTTTCAGCACCTCCTTCCTTACCACTTCTTTCATTGTAGGATTGAGCCTCCTTTGCGGTTGGACCACCAGTTTAAATTCAGCCTCCATCATGATCTTGTGCATACAGAATGTGGGGCTAATACCTTTCAAATCTGAGATGGACCATCCAATAGCTGTTTTATGCTCTCGAAGAACCCTTACAAGTTTCTCCTCCTCCAATTGGGACAATACATTGCTCACTATGACAGGATTTTCATCATTCTCACCAAGAAACACATACTTCAAGTGGGAAGGTAGAGGTTTAAGCTCCAACTTGAGATTCTCTTGGGCTTCATCCTTCTTGAGCTCTTCTTTCTTAGTGTTGACAGAAGGTTGATTGGGTTGAGTTTCCAAATCACTCAAACACTCCTCAATTTCCTTCTCCTCTATCTCATCAAGATTTTCAATAGAATTCACAATTACCTTCTCAAGAGTAGAGGAATGGTGCTGATTTGCAAAGACTTCTTTAGCCACTACATCCACAATGTCCATACGGAAACAATTCTCTTCATCACTCGGCCGATGCATAGCTTCAAATACATTGAAAGTAACCTCTTCATCTTGCACTCTGAGTCGAAGTTGGCCTTTTTGAACATCTATCAATGCACAACCAGTTGCTAGAAAAGGTCTCCCCAATATAAGTGGAACTTTTGCATCCTCCTCCATGTCTAATATCACAAAATCCGATGGGACGATAAACTTGTCCACTTTAACCAAATTATCTTCCAGAATACCATAAGGACGCTTGAGTGATTTATCGGCTAGTTGCAATGCCATCCTTGTTGGTTTCACTTCACCACCTCCAAGATTGTTCAAGATTGAAAGCGGCATCAAATTGATACTCGCCCCCAAGTCACACAATGCCTTCCCAATAGCAACACTCCCAATTGTGCAGGGGATTGTAAAACTACCAGGATCCTTAAGCTTTGGAGTTAGCTTCCTTTGAAGTATCGCACTACACTCTTCAGTCAAGGCAACAGTCTCACCTTCTTTAAACTTTCTTTTCTTCGTGAGCAACTCCTTCAAGAACTTTGCATAGGTTGGCATTTGCTCCAGTGCTTCAGCAAAGGGTATGTTGATCTGTAACATCTTGAAGATGTCAAGAAATTTGGCAAACTGCTCTTCCTTCTCCTTCTTCTTGCTCAAATGAGGATATGGCAACTTCACATAAGAGGGGATCTCTTGAGGCTTATCTCCATCTTTCAAAATCTAACTTTTACTCCTCCTCAGAATTGAATTTTCATCCACTAGCTTTTCTCTCTTGTTTTTATCACTATCTTTTTCTTCTTCCTCTATTACAACCTCTTTGCCTTTTTCCTCTTTTTTCTCAGCACTCAACTTTGTTTTTTCATCAACTCTCTGATTTTTCAACAAAGGCTCACCACTCCCTTCCTCAAGACTTTTACCACTCCTCAAAACAATAGCCTTACAATGCTCTTTAGGATTAGTTTGAGTATTACCTGAAAAACTGTTGCTAGATTGCTGCGCTAGGTGCTTTGCAATTTGTCCAACTTGAACCTCCAAGTTCTTTATGGAAGCATCAATGTTTTTCTGGTTTGACATGGACATTTGCATGAATTGATTGAGGGTGTTCTCCAAGATGGAAGTCCGGTCTTGAGGCGGTGGTGTGGGTTGAGGCTTGATAAGCCTCTGGCTTATCTAGTTTTATAACTAGATGGACTGTGGTTTTTGTGCAAACTATTCGAGTTCACTCTCGTTTTCGCCCAAATTTGCCTTGTTTTGCTCCTAAGTTAGACTTTGACTCGTTTTGTGGATTTTGTGTAGTTTTTAGGCTACTTTGAATGGAATTATGCTTTTGTTTGCTTTTGTTGTTTCAGGTCAATAAGTGAAGCTCTAAGAGTCAAGGAAAGTCAAGAAGCAGTGGAAAAAGCACTTTTGGAGATACTCGCCTCGTGAGTGGATGCTCGCCTCGCGAGCCTGAACATCAGATAAAGCAGGAACAGTCATCACTCTGGCTCGCCCCGCGAACATTATGCTCGCCTCGCGAATCATGAGGACCTGGAAGTCAGAGACCATCACGGCCTAGCCGTGATGAAGGTCACAGCCTAGGCTTGAAGTCTCGCCCCGCAAGAGGAAGTTCGCCCCGCGAGAGTTTGAAGACCCTGGAAGACAGAGACCATCACGACCTAGCCGTGATGAAGGTCACGGCTGTGACAGATTGAAGTTGGAAGACTCGCCCCGCGAATACACTCTCGCCTCGCGAGAATCTAAAATTGAATGCGCGCCAAAACTAATGTTCGCCTCGCAAAAGATGGTTCACCCCACGAGCGGTCGAGAACCAGAATCCCTATTTATAGGCTGTTTCAGATCAGAATGGGGATCCAAGTTTTAGCCACTGTTTTAGATCAGATTTTGTGCGAATCCTTGTTATTCTGGAGCTGCGTCTCCCTTTTCTTTTCTTTTCTTATTTTATTATGGAGATTATTGCCGATTGTTCGTTTGTCGTCACGGGCATGAGGAACTAATCCCCTCATCCGAGGGATCAATGAAGCCGCCCATGGCGGTATAGTGTTCATGTGATGTATGTTTTTCTCCCCTTCTCTCAATGAATGTTTTCCAATTCTGATTTGAATGCGTTGATCATATGTGTTGCGTGATTGACTAGTTAAATGTGTTTGAGGCCGATCGGCGATTCGCGTTTTAGAACTTGGATTGGAATCACTAATTGAATAATGAGCACGACAGTGGATTTAGGAGATTAGTGCAACCTTATAGGGAACAAGAATTAATAGAATTCGAGATTAGGATTATGAGACCTAGTAAATAATTAATCCAATCGTCGAATACGTCCTATTGAGCACGACAGTGGATATAGGATAAATTGGGGGTCCCAGTTGACATCGTAATTGAACTTAGGGAGGAATTCATCATCACTTGGGTACTATACATGATTGGGTAGGTGGATTTGAGACCTTGGATATTTTAATTTCTGATTTTAAAACCTTAGCTTTAATTGATTTGTTATTGAATTGCGATAATAATCTCTCTCTCTCAACCATTTTCCTCACTTGACCAAACGTATCGGATTTCCCGCGGATTAGTTGAATTGGTAGCCCAATCCCTGAGTTCGACCTCGATAATTACTTACCGTGTTTATTTTATTACTTGCGACGACCCGGTACACTTGCCGGTGAAATCAACAAGTTTTTGGCGCCGTTGCCGGGGATTGGCACAACCAATTTTCCTAATTTTTAGGAAATTTGATTGATTGGTTAAGTTCATTTTTATTTTTATTTTTCTGTTATTTCGTTATTATTTCTCTCTACTTTTTCGATTCCACTTGGTCTTGCCGTGTTTTTGTATGCGAGGTACCATCTCACAAGAGGACTTGCTATTTGATTCGGAGATCACCAAGACCGAGAAGCGCTTAAGGAAAGAAGCCAGAGAGTGAAAGAGGCTTGAAGCAATTGCTATCGAGAGGATGGCCGAAGAAAACCCTCCTCCTCCTCCTCCTCGTTACAAGCCTCTCTTCGAGTACGATCTACCCAGCTTGGGTGATTGTGATTCGTCGATTGTGAGGGGCAACCTGAATACAGACTCCTTCAGAGTGGAGGGATGTGTCACATTCCAGATCCGTGAGAATCAGTTTGATGGGAGTGGCAAACAGGACCCTCATAGACACATCACTCGCTTCCTTGAAGCTTGTGACTTACAGAAGACAAGAGGAGTCTCATAAGATGAGTTTCGCTTGCGGCTTTTCCCGCTCTCTCTTAGGGATGTCGCTCGTGATTGGGTTGACAGCTTGGATAGGAACAGCATCAGAACTTGGGAGCAAATGGCACAAAAGTTCCTAACCAAATATTTTCCTCCTCAAAAAGCGGCACAAGCAAGAATTGCCGTCACATCATTCAGGCAGACAGAAGATGAAACCTATAATGAGGCCTGGGAGAGGTACAACGGGCTTTTGAGAAGATGCCCTTCAGCGTTCTTTGACCCGGTCTCCAAAGTTCAGCATTTCTTTAACGGGTTAAGGGGACACTATCAGATGAATTGTGATGCCGCAGCTGGCGGCTCTTTCTCCTATTTATCGGCTGAGGATGGATGGGCATTATAGGAGAAGATGTCATATAATGATTACAACCGCGGTAGAGAAACCTCAAGTGGAATTAGTTCAGCGACAATGGAAGCCATTCTCAAGCAAAACAAATTGTTGAAGATGCAGAATGAAGCTTTGTCGGGAAACAAAAGGGTTAATGTGATACATGAGGGGATGCCTCCGGGTTGTGACAATTGTAATGGAGATCATGACACTCGGAGTTGTCCGCTGAATTTCTCCCAAGAACATGTGGACTCATGCCACAACTTCTATGACACTGTGCCCCAGAACAATTATCAGAGGAACAGACAGAATGACTACAGTCAGAATCAGAATAGGGGGTATATGAGGAGAGACCATCCGGGTTTCACTTGGAGTAATGCTAGTGGTGGTCTATCCGGGCAGCAACATCCTCAACAGAATTGGCAACAACCTCAACAGGGTCTGAGGCCGAACATTGGAATTCAGCAGCGCAATACCCAGCAGGCTCTTCCGGGGACTAATCAATTGCAAATAACAGATGGTGGAAGACAACCTTGGGAGTTGGCTTTTGAGAAGTTGAGTGCAACAGTGGAGAAATTGTCAATCGACACAAATACTGCCATTGACAAGTTGGCGACTCATACAGGGTCGGCAATTCAGAATCTTGAGACGCAGATGGCTCAGCTCGCGAAGCAACTAAATGAGCGTCTCCCAGGCACTTTCCCGGGTGATACCGAGAACAATCCTAAGAACCATTGCAATGCCATAACAATCAGGAGCGGTAAAGTGTTGGGATCTAACAGGGGTGCAACTAGTTCTCAGGAAGACAAGGCCCCAGAACAACCGCATGTTGAGGAAGAGCAACCTGAGAAAGAAGAGTTGCTAAGTGACAAGGCACCGGAGCAAGGGGAAGGCTGAAACTTGTAGATGAAGAGTTCCGAAAGAAGAAGTGGGTTGAACCCCAAGACCTCCCGCCCTACATGAAGGTACCGTATCCTGAAAGATTGAAGAAGCCTCAACAGGATAAGCAATTCAATAAGTTCCTTGATGTCTTCCGAAAACTTCAGATTAACATTCCATTTGCGGAAGCCTTGGAACAGATGCCACCATATGCCCGGTTTATGAAGGAACTTCTCACCAAGAAGCGAAGAATGGTGGATGAGGAAACGGTTGCTTTGACCGAGGAGTGTAGTGCCATTCTTCAAAGAAAACTACCTCCAAAGTTAAAGGATCCCAGTTCTTTTTTGATACCATGCACCATTGGGGGGATGACTGTAGGGAAGGCATTATGTGATCTAGGGGCAAGCATCAACTTGATGCCCCTCTCTATGATGAAGAGGTTGGGGATCAAAGAAGTCAAGGATACACGGATGTCACTCCAACTGGCCGATCGTTCTGTAAAATATCCTTATGGGGTGGTCGAAGACTTGTTAGTAAAGGTGGACAAGCTTATATTTCCGGCGGACTTTGTAGTGCTTGATATGGATGAAGACGCCGAAATCCCTCTCATATTGGGTAGGCCCTTCTTGGCCACTGGGGGTGCCTTGATAGATGTGCGACAAGGGAAACTCACTCTAAGGGTGCAAGATGATGAGGTAATCTTCAATCTCTTTGAAGCAATGAAGCACCCTGCAGAGAGGACGGAAGTGTATTGATAGCATGCGAATGCACGTGCGATTCCGGCAAGTGTACCGGATCGTCGCCAAGTAATAAAAGATATCGATCCCACAGAGACTGTGTTCTCGAATCGCAACTAATTATCAAATCGATTAGATCTGGACTGTTTAAAAAGATTTTTATATTTTTTGAAATGGTTTTTGAATTTGAATTTAAGAGATAAAACAGAATCAAACAAAACAGAAAACAAATCTTTTTGATTTTTTCAGATCTAAATGGGTTCCTAGGGATTTAGGTTACCACAAGATCGTTTACGTTATGAAGTTGATTACCCTTGTTAATTAGCGAAATTGCCTTGAAGGCGAGTTTATCCTCTGATAGCTTAAGCTCCCTCTCGGGTTACAAAAGCCGTGCCCAATTGACCCGACCCCTACTCTCGTGGTAGTCGATCCCATATTGAACCCTTTGCGTTTCGTGACAACTCGTTGATCCTCGAGGGACGGCTTCTAACTCTCGTGATTTCAGTCCCAAGTCTGACTCTATAGATCCGACACCTAGGTTCACCGCTAGGTTCCTCCCTAGAATGTCTAAGTCATGCAAATAACCTAAGTTCACCGCTAGGTTCCTCCTTAGAATATCTACGTCTCGCGATAAGCGTGCCGAACTTTACGTGTGAAACACACTAGAAATCCTAAGTTCACCGCTAGGTTCCTCCTTAGAACGTCTACGTCACGCAAATAAGCGGTCACCGATTTTACGATTGATTAAACACTAGAAATCAGATCTAAAGTAAATCGTAATTAACAAAGAGTTTACATCAAATTTACATCATAAACAAACTTGGGCAGAGCCCTAATCCCTAGAAACTATGCTACTACTCACGCCTTGCCATGGAGATGACAAGCTGGGTTGACAACATAGTGAAAATCAGAAAAAAGAAGAGAGGAGAAGAAGAGGAGAGATCTATGCCTAGAGTAGTAGCCCCCAATGTGTAGATTTCCTCCTCAGATCTGATGCCTTGGTCCATATTTATAGAAATGGGGAAGTTAGAGTCCCAAACCAACTCAAAATCTGATCTATTTCGGTTTCTTCAGATCCAAGTAAAGCGCGTCACGGCCGTGATGGCCATCACGGCCTGGCCGTGACGGTCTCTGCCTCTGCCAATTCTGGAAAATTCAATTTCTCGCGACGCGAGATATGTCTCGCGACGCGAGCCCTCGCCTTCATGGCCCGTGATGAATTTCACGGCTGAGCCGTGTGATGTGCTCGACTTGTGGTGGTTTTGGGTCACGGCCGTGATGGCTATCACGGCCAGGCCGTGATGGAGACTCGACTCCAGCCTTTCTTCTTTTTTAGTTTTGCTCGATCATGGCCGTGATGGGCATCACGGCTAGGCCGTGATGGGCATCACGGCTAGGCCGTGATGGGCTCTGTTTGGCTCATTTTCTTCAGTTTTAAAGCTCCATCTTCATCCAAACTTCATCATGGTTGATCTTGAGCAATTTACCCTTGATATCTGCAAAACAACACACGAAAACCGCCTTACCCGTTCCAAAGGAAAATTAACCTAAAATCTAATAAAAATATGCCTAAACTACATGAAAATGCATGCAAAATGATGGACAAAGATGAGGTGGAATCACACTCATCAAATCACCCCAAGCTTGAAACTTTGCTTGTCCTCAAGAAATTACTCAGGCCATAAGATATAAATCATTCAAAGCATGGATAGTGAACTAAGAACCCTAGAAGCTAATCCAAGTAATAGGCATTTTTAATAAGCATTCAAGAGATAATCAAGTTCAAGTCCAATTAGAAGCTTAGGTTCTTCAAGTTCATGTCCTCACTGATTTGGGCACTCATCTCACCTCACTCAAGTGTTTTAGGGTTTATGACAATTCACTCCATTTCCTCAAGTAAAGTATTTTACCATAGGCTTGACTATTAACCAAATCTCTACTTTATTTAAGAAAACACTTAAGAATCAAGAGGTCTTTTCCTTTGGTTGTAATGTGGCCATGGGATTTATTGTTAGGTGGGAAAATCAAAGAAAGGGAATTTTCAAGAAGGCTAGATAGATTATCAAACATTACAAGGTATGACACCTTCTAAAATACCTTTTAAGGGCTTTGATTTACTTTTTCCACCTTTCTTCTTTTTTTCTTTTTTTTTTCTTTTCTCACTTTCTTTGTCATCCCCTTCTCCATTTTTTTCTGTTCATTTCATTTTTTATTTGTTTGGAGAAGGGGAGATTTATAGCTCAAGAGAAATATTTTCATCCCATTCTTTTTCCAACTACCAATTACCCTTTTTGTAATACTTTAAAAGGTGCCATACCAAGCATTATTTATCAAATTAATTCATGGTACCAAGAAAAGTATTTTTTTCTTTAGGCTCAAAATTGGGCAACTAAGGGGTAGCATTTATCATTCAAAGCTCGGGAGGCCAGAAAAATACCTAGTGCCTCAATCATTTCCAAAAATGTTTTCAGAAATTTTTAAGTTTTGAAATGGTTTCAAGTCAAGTTCTAGAAAATACAGTCCATGAGGAATTAAATCACTCTTGCACAAGAAATGGGGTAGATTTAGTGAATACCCCTTTTGGCTCAAAATCTTACATTTAGTAGTTCAAAAATCAGTGAGGTACACAAGTCTAAGGAACCACATGCTAATTATCAACTATCAAATGACTATCTCAAGAAATTTCATTTTTAGCCATATCACAAGAATAATGAAAAATTGGGTTCAAAATTCACTATCTCAATTCATTTGGCTCCAAGTTCTCACAATCGGATGCATGTTCTAAGTGAGGGGAAATCTAGAGAATGTGATCATACCAATCTATGCCTATGTGAATGCAATATGAATGCAACAATGCAAATGCAAAAATAAATACCCCTACCCCAAGCTTGATTACTTACATTGTCTCCAATGTAAATAATCAAGTCGGAGAGAGGAGAAAAATGGAACAACTTACTGAGTCGGTAGCGGGTGTTGGCTTCACATTCCAGTCAAAACTTGGGTAGAAATTGTATCACGGCCGTGAGGCTTATCACGGGCAGGCCGTGATCGTTTCTGATCCTCAGGAGTTGCCCTGTCACGGCCGTGATCTACATCATGGCTAGGCCGTGATGCTCTCTGATCTTGGTATCCTACTCATCACGCCCGTGATGGTTGTCACGGCTAGGCCGTGATGCTCTCTGTGCTCTTGTTTAGTTCATCACGGCCGTGACCAGGGCGTGATGGCCTCTGACTTTATTTTTTTATGCTCTTCTTCTCTTTCTCAACCTGAAAACACTAGACAAACTTATTAATGATATTTTTGCCTCTTGATCTTCTCAAATTATTCAAGAGGTTAAATCAAAAACAAAAGCAAAAAGGGAAAGAAAACTTGGGTTGCCTCCCAAGAAGCGCTTATTTATGGTCTTAAGGTTGACCATACTTCCTCAAGTCAACCGGGGTCGGTTGGGCGTAGAAGTGCAGGAACACTTCTTTTCCATGGAGCTCCTTCAAATAGCCGTTTCTGCTCATACGGCCAGTAACGCTTCCGCTTTGCTCTTTTCTCTCGGAGCTTCCTAGCCTTCCTTCCTCCCGGCGGAAGTATTGTTTCTGCATGGACAGCAATTCCAACTTCACCACTGGGTGCATCTCCAACCATGCATATCTTTGGGGTTGCTTCCATGCTAAGTTCTTTCTCTACCGCTGGAGACGTTACATCAATTCTGCACACATGGCTCTCAAAAGGAGGGTTGTTACAAGAGTTAATCAACTGAAAATTTACCCTACCTTCCTCTACATTTAGAGAGAGTTTGCCATTCCTTACGTCTATTAATGCTCCAGCGGTTGCCAAGAATGGCCTTCCTAAAATGATGGGGAATTTAGAATTCCCTTTCATGTCCAATACCAGGAAGTCGGTAGGGATGAGAATTTTCCCTACCTTTACAGGAACATTCTCTAGTATGCCTAGAGGAGTCCTAGTTGAGCCATCCGCAATTTGTAAGGGGAATTTGAATGGTCTCAACTCTTTGCTTCCCAACCTTTCCATGATAGTGAGGGACATCAAGCTCGTCCTAGCCCTTAAGTCACACAAGGCTTGGTCTATTTGCACTTGTTCAATTGAGCAAGCGATGGAGAAACTACCTGGGTCTTTCAGTTTAGTAGGCATTTTAGTCTCTACATCTACTTGCTTTTTCCTAACCAACCTTTGTGGGAAAGGTATCGGGGGTTGGTACGGTGGTGGAGGGACGTATTTCGGTTCTGGTTCTTCTTTTTCGCTCATGTCTTCCTCCGGTTCCACCTCCATTTCAGCTACCCCCACCCCAAGCTTATCATCCCTCAAGTGTATGACATTGCAATGCTCATTGGGATTTGCTTCGGGTTGCCCCGGGAATGCACCTTTAGGTCTCGAGTACGTACTGGCTTGTTGGGCAATCTGGGTTTCTAGCATCTTGTTATGAGTTGCTAAGTTGTCTACCTTAGATGCTAGATCCTTTATTGCCTCACTCACTGCCCTTCCTTGTTGTCTAAACTCCTCATTCTGTTTTGTCTGAGTTTCGACAAAACTTTCAAATAAAGTCTTGAGTTTAGATCTTTGTACCTGAGGGTACCCCGGTGCTACTTTCTTATTACCTTGACCCTCTTGGAACTCATGGTTGAGCGTGTTGCTGTAGTTGTCGTAGGAAAGGTAAGGGTTGTTCCTTCTTTGGTTGTAGGGATTTGAGGGAGCATAGTTGGGCAGCTTCGGGTTCGTATCATAGTAGTTGTTACAAGAGTTCACTTGTTCACCCGAAGCGCTGGATCCATGTGGGCATCCCATCATGTCATGTCCCTGCATTCCACAAATCTCACAAACAAGGTTAGTAGCACCTAATGCACTCACATTAGCTCTTTCCAGCCGATCAAAACGTTTATTAAGTGAGTCTATCTTTGACATAATAAGATCTGTGCTATTTACCTCAAACTTACCCCCCGAAATCTTGTTCGGGTTATTACCTCTTTCGGATCCCCATTGGTGGTAGTTGGTGGCGACATTCTCGATGATGTTGAATGCCTCAGTGAGAGGCCTATTCATAAACGCTCCACCGGCTGCAGAATCTAGTGACACCTTCGAAGAGTAGTCCAATCCGTTATAGAAGGTGTGCACTATTAACCACCTCTCGAGTCCGTGATGTGGGCACGACTCCAGCAGTCCCTTGTATCGATCCCAAGCTTCCGATAATGATTCTCCGTCTTTCTGGAAGAAGCCGGTGATCTGGGTTCTTATGTAGGCCGTCTTGGATGGAGGGAAGAATTTCTCCAAGAACGCCTGCTCCAGTTGGTCCCAAGTGGTCAAAGTGTTAGTGGGGATTTGCTTAAGCCAGGCCTTCGCCTTTCCAGTGAGAGATGAGGGGAACAGTCTCAAACGCACAACATCGACTGAGGCTCCATGAATCCGGATTGCATCGGTGAACTCTAAAAATGTCTCTATGTGATCGGTCGGGTCCTCCGAAGGCAATCCTCCGAATTGATGTTGCCTAAAAATGTCTCTGGCCTTGCAATCCCAGTTCGCAAGCCTCTCGCATTTGGGGCTGCGTAGTCCTTCAAAGGCTTTGTATCCGATTGATTTGCCATGAATGGAACGGGACTGAACCTTTCTCCCTCTCTTTGTAGTCTTCTACGTCTGTGGAAGGTCCTCTCGATCTCCGGATCAATCTCACTAAGGCTCCCAAGACTTAGGGATCTTTGCATATAACACACAGAGAGATGGATACAATAGAAGGAAAAGAATGTTTTTGATTTTTTTTTTTTTTGAATTTCAGAAATAAAAATCAAATAAAAAGAAAAGGTCCAAAAAAATCAATTCAAAATTTGAATTGAGATTCGAAAAGGCACAGTCCCCGGCAACGGCGCCAAAAACTTGATAGCATGCGAATGCACGTGCGATTCCGGCAAGTGTACCGGATCGTCGCCAAGTAATAAAAATATCGATCCCACAGAGACTGTGTTCTCGAATCGCAACTAATTATCAAATCGATTAGATCTGGACTGTTTAAAAAGATTTTTATATTTTTGAAATGGTTTTTGAATTTGAATTTGAATTTAAGAGATAAAACAGAATCAAACAAAACAGAAAATAAATCTTTTTGATTTTTTCAGATCTAAATGGGTTCCTAGGGATTTAGGTTACCACAAGATCGTTTACGTTATGAAGTTGATTACCCTTGTTAATTAGCGAAATTGCTTTGAAGGCGAGTTTATCCTCTGATAGCTTAAGCTCCCTCTCGGGTTACAAAAGCCGTGCCCAATTGACCCGACCCCTACTCTCGTGGTAGTCGATCCCATATTGAACCCTTTGCGTTTCGTGACAACTCGTTGATCCTCGAGGGACGGCTTCTAACTCTCGTGATTTCAGTCCCAAGTCTGACTCTATAGATCCGACACCTAGGTTCACCGCTAGGTTCCTCCCTAGAATGTCTAAGTCATGCAAATAACCTAAGTTCACCGCTAGGTTCCTCCTTAGAATATCTACGTCTCGATAAGCGTGCGCCGAACTTTACGTGTGAAACACACTAGAAATCCTAAGTTCACCGCTAGGTTCCTCCTTAGAACGTCTACGTCACGCAAATAAGCGGTCGCCGATTTTACGATTGATTAAACACTAGAAATCAGATCTAAAGTAAATCGTAATTAACAAAGAGTTTACATCAAATTTACATCATAAACAAACTTGGGCAGAGCCCTAATCCCTAGAAACTATGCTACTACTCACGCCTTGCCATGGAGATGACAAGCTGAGTAGACAACATAGTGAAAATCAGAAAAAAGAAGAGAGGAGAAGAAGAGGAGAGATCTATGCCTAGAGTAGTAGCCCCCAATGTGTAGATTTCCTCCTCAGATCTGATGCCTTGGTCCATATTTATAGAAATGGGGAAGTTAGAGTCCCAAACCAACTCAAAATCTGATCTACTTCGGTTTCTTCAGATCCAAGTAAAGCGCGTCACGGCCGTGATGGCCATCACGGCCTGGCCGTGACGGTCTCTGCCTCTGCCAATTCTGGAAAATTCAATTTCTCGCGACGCGAGATATGTCTCGCGACGCGAGCCCTCAGCTTCATGGCCCGTGATGAATTTCACGGCTGGGCCGTGATGTGCTCTGACTTGTGGTGGTTTTGGGTCACGGTCGTGATGGCTATCACGGCCAGGCCGTGACAGACTCGACTTGACCTTTCTTCTTTTTCAGTTTTGCTCGATCATGGCCGTGATGGGCATCACGGCTAGGCCGTGATGGGCATCACGGCTAGGCCGTGATGGGCATCACGGCTTAAAGCTCCATCTTCATCCAAACTTCATCATGGTTGATCTTGAGCAATTTACCCTTGATATCTGCAAAACAACACACGAAAACCGCCTTACCCGTTCCAAAGGAAAATTAACCTAAAATCTAATAAAAATATGCCTAAACTACATGAAAATGCATGCAAAATGATGGACAAAGATGAGGTGGAATCACACTCATCATGTATCGTGTGGATATGGTGGATCCAACTGTCAAGGCAAAGGCAACTAGAGAAGCCCATGGTTCTTCACTTGCTCAAGTGTTGGTAAAATCCCATGATGATAGTGAGAAAAAAGACCCTTTGGGGGATGAGGTCTATCTCGAGTGGTTGAAAGACATGGAAGCCTTACCGAGCCTCCCAAGGGAAGAATGTGCAAAGAAGGAGCTCGGCAACAAAGGCATGAAAAAGAATGGTAAAGCACCAAAGTTGAGGGGTGGCACAACCATGGTGGTCAATGCAGACGATGAGTTGATCCCAAAAAGGACCATCACGGGGTGGAGAGTTCGTGCTGATTATAGAAGGATGCTGGACTTAAATGAGTTGTCCGGGAACAGCATGCGAGCATATGAAAGGGCAAGAGCCTACAGGAAACGGATTGAGGCAGGGCATGGCAAGCAGTTTCTTCCTCTGGAGGAACCCTCTGGGGTGACTTGAGTCAGGCTCGGGACGTTAAACAAGCGCTACTTGGGAGGCAACCCAAGCTAGGTATCCTTTATTTTTAGTTCTATCATTTTCATTTATAAAAAAAAAAAGAGCTTGATTCGCCACGCGAATCCACATTGGCCGCGCGAGACAGAAGCCCTGAATCTCTAGGGTTGCTCACTTTTCTGTCTCGCGTTGCGAGGTCTACTTTCACCTCGCTATTCTGGGCATCATCATCTGTTGGAATTCCAGATTCGCCTCGCGAGATACTACTCGCCTCGCTATTCTGGAAAGTGTGGAAACAGTTTTTCCAGATTCGCCTCGCGAGTGATCTCTCGCCTCGCGAATCTGCAATTAAGGTTTTAATTTGCAGGAGTTCTTCCAGGATGCTATGCAACAGAAGGGAGGCCGTGAGACCAATTGGATGAGGAGGCAACCATGGAAACTTGATCAGGGAGTATCCTCTCCTCTCCTCACTTTTGTTTTGTTTTGTTTTTGCTTTGTTTGTTATTTGTCACTCTTGAATAATTTGAGAAGATCAAGAGTTTTTGTATAAATGTCGTGTCGGCAAGTTTGTTGGATTTTAATTAAATTGAGCATAGATTGATTGCATGAATTATTTTGACCATTGATGATTTTTTCCCTCTAGGTTATGATAGTAGAAAAGTTGATCCCCACTTGAAAAATTGAAAACTGAACTTTGAGAATTTTATTGTGATTGCTTGATTTATGATAAGTTTGGGGTGAGGGGTGCACACACACTAGGAATTGTATCTCGGTCAAACAATTTGCAAAAATGTCCAGGTGAGGATTTGAGCCTCCAACTTTGTTTTTGATTGTGTGAATCACTATTAAGTTGCACTTTCCCGAATTTGCTTGAATCTCTTCATGGGTTGCATGATTATGTGTTGCATCAAATGATTTAGGCGATTTTCTTTGAATAACTACTTGGCCTAAAATGAACCATCCCTAATGCATGTTCCCTAGTTAGCCATATTGAGCCTAATTAGCCTATTGTTTCTTTATGACCCTAAATTATAAGCCAAAATCTGGAAAAAAAACCATGTTAACCAAATCTTAGGATTAGGAGAGTGGTTGCGCTGTCGCGCATGCGCCAAAAAGGACGAGCGGGTTTTAAAAATGTAGTTTAGGGCGATGATGAGTGTGATTTCACCTCATTTTCCATGTACATTTCTGCATGCATTTGCATATAGCTTAGGCATTTTTAGTTTGTTTTTATTAGTTTTTACCTTGGAACGGGTGAAGCGGTCTCTTGGTGTTGTTTTACAGGAATTCAATGTAAAAATGATCAAAATCAGCCATGGTGGAGCTTGATGAAAAAGAGCTTCAAAAGTGAAGAATATGAGCCAAACAGAGCCCATCACGGCCTGGCCGTGATGACCATCACGGCCGTGATCAAGCAGAGCAGAAGGCAAAAGTCAGAGACTGTCATGGCCTGCCCGTGACAGACATCACGGCCGTGACCTACCAGAAATTAAGGATTCGCGTCGCGAACAAAGGGCTCGCCTCGCGAGAACCCATTTTTTGCAAATTCGCCCACTCCAGAAGCCGTCACGGCCTGGCCGTGATGGCCATCATGGCCTGGCCGTGATGGCCATCACGGCCGTGACGCGCGACTGATCTATAAATAAGGCTGCGCTGAACAGAAAATGGGACTGACTTCTAACCTAAAAAAGGGTCCAGAGGGAGGCATTTGGAGGCACTTGGAGGCTATGGCTGGGCTAGGGTTTCAACCCTAGAAGGGAGCCAAGAGAGGTTGCTTTGAAGAAGAAGGAAAGCTCACATGGAGCCTCTCCTCTCCTTTTCTCCTATTTCTCTGGTTTGGTTTTCGTTGTATATGAGTAGTTAAATTCCCCCATTGTTGGGGTTAGATGTAGCTTTTCTAAACTTGTTTGTATTTGATTTGGTTTTAATGCAAGTCTCTATTTCTTTATGAGTATGTGATTCTATGCTTAATGCTTTCCTTGGATTAGCTACCCATAGGAATGATATGTTGCTTTGATAGATGACTGGAAGGTTGGTATTAAGGCATGCTCATGAATCATATGCCAAGTAGTTCAAGAATCTAGACATAGGTGTTGAATTCTTGCAATCTTATAAGTCTTGACTTAATGCAAAATCACAGATTAATCCACCTAAGGCATTAGGATTTGATTTGGGGTTTTAGGCTCAATGCACCTAAGACATTAGGCTTGAGTATTTTAGAAAAGGCTTGATTGTCATAATTGAAGTAGTGCTTGTGTTGATAATCATTTCATTGCAATTAAGGGAGGATTAGTGTAGTCTAACCCTAACAATCTTAGCCACATCTCTGTTTGCATACCAAGTGTTCGATAAAATTCCCAAAAGACAAAAAATAGTTTATTTCTTTATTTTCTATTTTAATCTCTCATACTTTAGTTTAGTCTAGATAGTTGTTGAGTTTGTGAATTGGTAATTGACATCCGATCCCTGTGGATACGATAACCGGTCTCACCACCGTATTACTTGATTGCGACGGGGTGCACTTGCCTTTATCTTAAAAATCACGCATCAAGTTTTTGGCGCCGTTGCCGGGGATTGGTTTTGTCAATATCATTAGTAACAAATGAGGCAACTAATTTAGACATTTTTATTTTTTAATTTTTATTTTCTGTGTATACTTCATTTTTTGTTTTGAGTTTTGTTTTTGTAAGGTGGACGAAAATCATGAAAAAAATTTTATTATCCACCTGATGAGGAAGCTTCCAGTCATATTTTGGAGGACTACTTGTGTTGGGAAGATGATATAAATTTGGGAGAATTCTTCGAGGAGTTTTCTCTATCTCATAACATCCCATCACGAGTCGATCCTATGACTGGTGAGCTTATATATATATATACCGAGGAGGATTGGGAAACCTTTTGTTCTTATTTACCACCTCCACCACCATGTATGATTCCCATAGAGCCACATGAAGTGGAAGTTGAGAAAAATCTGGTTGTGGGAATGGATCAAATTGAAAATGAAGTGGTGGTGGTAAATGAACAACAACAAGAGGAATTACCTTCCACACATCCTTGGAGAGAAACAAGTGAGAAGGCGGTGCATTTGGAAAGCACTCCCTCCACCATGCTTGCTGAATTTACTGCATTAAATAAATATGTTGGCTTGCATGCTGTTGTGACTCCGGCAAGTGTACCGGGTCGTCGCAAGTAATAAAAACACGGTAAGATTCTACCGAGGTCGAACACAAGGATTGGGTTACCAATTAGACTAAATTGTCAAGAAATCCGATACATTGGTTAAGCAATAGAAGGTGGTTGAGAGAAAGAGATTGAAATAGCGAATTCAAGAATCGATTCAAATAACGCTACGGTGATTAAATTCAGAAATAAAAGCATCTAAGGTTTCGAATTCACCTACCCAATCATGCAAAGTACCCAAGTGATGATATTCTCCTCCCTAAATTCAATTTTAATGTCAACCGGGACCCCTAAATTCTCCTAAATCCACTTCCGTGCTCATTAGGACGTATTCGATGATTTGAGTTAATTACTTGCTAGGTCTCTTAACCCTAATCTCGAATTCTATTAATTCTTGTTCCCTATAGGTTGCATCGATCTCCTACTCACTCTCGTGCAATACTCGACCGATGTTCCCAATTTAAGTTCTAAAACGCGAATCGCCGCTAGGCCTCAACACGCTCAACTAGTCGATCACGCTAGCATATAATCGACACAATGAAAACAGAATTGGAAAATCATAATTGAATTAAAGGAGAGAGAGTTACATTACATGAACACTATGCCGCCATGGGTGGCTTCATCGATCCCCTAGACAAGAGGATTAGTTCCTCATGTCCGTAACAACAACGCACGTACAATCGGAATTCATCCTAAGCCTATGAATTAAGAGAAAAGAAGAGAAGAAGAAATCCCAGAATAAGGGTTACAAAAAATCTCTGAAAATTCTGATCCAAAAAGTTCTCTTTTCTGTTCTGATCTGCTCTATTTATAAGGAGGCCACGCGTCACGGCCGTGATGGCCATCACGGCCAGGCCGTGACGGCTTCTGCTTCTGGCGCACTTCTGGGATTTGAACATTCGCGACGCGAAGTATGTCTCGCGACGCGAGTCTTATTGTCACGGCCCGTGATGTCAATCACGGCCAGGCCGTGATGTTCTCTGCCTTGTGTGGATTTTAGGTCACGGCCGTGATATACATCACGGCTAGGCCGTGATGGTCTCTGACTTGTATGGCTTTTAGGTCACGGCCGTGATATACATCACGGCTAGGCCGTGATGGTCTCTGATTCTGGTACTTTTCTGTAGTTCACACACTCGCGACGCGAAGAACGTCTCGCGACGCGAACCTTCCTGTCACGGCCCGTGATGTCAATCACGGCTAGGCCGTGATGGGCTCTGTCTTCCCAGATCTTCAAACTATCGCGGGGCGAGCCTCCTCTCGCGGGGCGAGAATCCCCAGAATGGCAATCTCCACTATTTGTTGACTTTCCTTAATTCTTAGAGCCTCACTTATGGACCTGAAAACAACACAAGCAACCATAAGCGTAATTCTCTCCAAAATAACCTAAAAACTACACAAAAGACGCAAAACGAGTCAAAGTCCAACTTAGGAACAAAACAAGGCAAATTTGGGCGAAAACGAGAGTAAACTCGAATAAATTGGCACATAAACCCTAGTTTATCTAGTCTTAAAACTAGATAAGCCAGAGGCTTATCACATGCATGTGTGGATAATGGTAAGTTAACCCCTTCCACTTGTATGTCACACTTCCTCTTGAAAATTCCACTTGACCCGAGAGGAAGTGAGTTTATAATTTTAAAGGTCAATGGTGTTTCCACCCAATGGCTGGGTGGAATTGAAAATAAAGTTATATTATTGCTACAATCACCGCCCCAATTTCCATTTGATCCGGGAGGAGGAGCCAGGTGATGCTTTTGAATAAGTCAAGCTAGTGACGTTAAAGAAGCGCTTATTGGGAGGCAACCCAGTTTTTATTTTCCTTTTTCCTTTTTTCTTTCTCTTTAGTTAGATTTTGTTTTTGACTTTTAAACTCTTGAATAATTTGAGAAGATCAAGAGTTTTCTTTTAATAATAAAATTGCCAAGTGATTTCAGGGAAAGAAGGAAGGAGGGAAGAGCAAGAAGACAAGAAAAAGCACCCAATTCTCAGGCAGTTTCTGACTGTAATGTTAACCAACACTTGTTACCGCCTCGGTAAGCCGTTCCATTTTATCTTATTTTATTTTTCTTTCCTTTCTCCAACTTGATTGTTTACATTGGGGACAATGTAAATTCTTAAGCTTGGGGTAGGGGAATTTTGCATTTGCATTTGTTCATATGGCATTCATATAGTTTTGCATGATAGTTTTGCATGATCACATTATTAGATTGCCCCTTGCTTAGATTTTGTATCCGATTGTGAGAACTAAGTGCCAAATAACTCGTGATAGTGAATTTTTGAACCCAATTTTTTTTCATTCTTGTGATATGGCTGCAAATGAAAATGTTTGAGATAATCTTGGATAGTTGATAATTAGCATAGGGTTCTGAAGATTTGTGTTTTTCATTGATTTTTGAACTGCTAAAAAATGTGAGATTTTAAGCCAAAGGGGTACTCACTAAATTTTACCCCATTCTTTGTGTTAGAGTGTTATTCCTCTTGGTTTGTTTTCTCTAGAACTTGACTTGAAACCATTTTGAAGCTTGAAAATTTTTTAAAACATTTTTGAAAATGATTGAGGCAATAGGTATTTTTCTGGCCTTCTGAGCTTTGAATGTTGAAATGCTACCCCTTAGTTGCCCAATTTTGAGCCTGAAAGAAGAAAATGCTTTTCTTGGTACCCTAAAATGTTTTGATAAATATGCTTGATAAGGGACCTTCTAAAGTATTACAGAAGGGTAAAAAGGTAGTTGAAAATTTGGGATGAAAGAATCAAAAAAAAAAATCTCTTGAGTTGTAAAATCTCCCCTTCTCCAAAAAAAATGATAAAAATAAATAGAGAAGGGGATGACAAAAAGAAAAGTAAGAAATAAAAAGAAAAGGAAAGCAAAGAAAGGTGGAAAGTGAATTGAAAACCCAAGAAGGTATTTTATAAGGTCATGCTTTGCAAATGTTGATGTTTATGTAACCTTTTGAAATGTTCCTTTTCTTGTTATCCCCACCTAACGATTAATCCCATGGCCATGTTACAACCAAATAAAAGACCTCTTGATTCTAAATTGTTTTCATTAATAAAGTAGAGATGTGGTTGATAGTCAAGCATATGGTAGGATTCATTCCTTGAGGAAAATTGAGTGAAATGTCTTATTCCCCTAAACACTTGAGTGAGGCAGAAAGAGAGCCAAGCAAATGAATAAGCTTGGGGTGAGCTTCAGGTGAGAAAGAGTGCCCAAGTCAGTGAGAACATGAGTCTAAGGAACCTAAGCCTCTAATTGGACTTGAATTGATTGTCTCTTGCTGAATTGTTTGATTTGCCTATTGCTTGAATCATTTACTCGGGTTCTTAGTTCACTATCAATGTTCTGTTTATTCTTCTGGCCTTGGTTTTTGCTTGAGGACAAGCAAAGTCTTAAGCTTGGGGTGATTTGATGAGTGTGATTTCACCTCATTTTCCATGTACATTTCTGCATGCATTTGCATATAGTTTAGGCATTTTTAGTTTGTTTTTATTAGTTTTTACCTTGGAACGGGTGAAGCGGTCTCTTGGTGTTGTTTTGCAAGAATTCAATGTAAAAATGATCAAAATCAGCCATGGTGGAGCTTGGATGAAAAAGAGCTTGAAAAGTGAAGAATATGAGTCAAACAGAGCCCATCACGGCCTGGCCGTGATGACCATCACGGCCGTGATCAAGCAGAGCAGAAGGCAAAAGTCAGAGACTGTCACGGCCTGCCCGTGACAGACATCACGGTCGTGACCTACCAGAAATTAAGGATTCGCGTCGCGAACAAAGGGCTCGCCTCGCGAGAACCCATTTTGTGCAAATTCGCCCACTCCAGAAGCCGTCACGGCCTGGCCGTGATGGCCATCACGGCCGTGATGCGCGACTGATCTATAAATAAGGCTGCGCTGAACAGAAAAGGGGACTGACTTCTAACCTAAAAAAGGGTCCAGAGGGAGGCATTTGGAGGCTATGGCTGGGCTAGGGTTTCAACCCTAGAAGGGAGCCAAGAGAGGTTGCTTTGAAGAAGAAGGAAAGCTCACATGGAGCCTCTCCTCTCCTCTTCTCCTATTTCTCTGGTTTGGTTTTCGTTGTATATGAGTAGTTAAATTCCCCCATTGTTGGGGTTAGATGTAGCTTTTCTAAACTTGTTTGTATTTGATTTGGTTTTAATGCAAGTCTCTATTTCTTTATGAGTATGTGATTCTATGCTTAATGCTTTCCTTGGATTAGCTACCCATAGGAATGATATGTTGCTTTGATAGATGACTGGAAGGTTGGTATTAAGGCATGCTCATGAATCATATGCCAAGTAGTTCAAGAATCTAGACATAGGTGTTGAATGCTTGCAATCTTATAAGTCTTGACTTAATGCAAAATCACAGATTAATCCACCTAAGGCATTAGGGTTTGATTTGGGGTTTTAGGCTCAATGCACCTAAGACATTAGGCTTGAGTATTTTAGAAAAGGCTTGATTGTCATAATTGAAGTAGTGCTTATGTTGATAATCATTTCATTGCAATTAAGGGAGGATTAGTGTAGTCTAACCCTAACAATCTTAGCCACATCTCTGTTTGCATACCAAGTGTTCGATAAAAATCCCAAAAGACAGTTCAAAGAGGTTATCAAATGGCCAAAAACAGATTAATATATTGCTCTTGATTTCCCAACTATCATAGGTTCATGCAATTTCCAAGCTCTAAGCAGATTATATTCCCCTTCCAGTTGTAGTGACAATTGACAAACGAAATTGCAACTACGGATACAAGTTCCTGTTCCCAAATTAAATAAACGGGGTTAAGCCCTCATGAACTAAACAAACATGAATGAACACACGCGAATTAAACAAACGCGATTAATTATAGGAACATGATATCATCGAAAATAAATCAACACAATACAATATACTCCTGAATTAAACAAACAGAAATATAAAGCATGGCATTGAAGAGGGAAAAGCATACAAAACAGGAAAATACAAGAACCTCAAGTATATGGAAATCAATTACAATAGATCAATCCTAGAAACTTAGTTCTCCATAACAAAAACGAAAACACACAGAGAAAAAATGTAAAACAGAATAATGGAGAAGCAAAAGTCCTTCCAAACTGTTCAGAACAGCTATTTATACTAATCAGAAATTAAGTCTACTCGCGAGGCGAAGTCTCTCTCGCGACGCGAATCTTGCGAACAGTCTGCAACCTTTGGTATTCTCGCGAGGCGAACACACCTTCGCGAGGCGAGGCACTGAAGAGTCTTCTTATTACGCCCGTTATGAATATCAGGGGCCAACCGTGATGCTTTCTGACTTCCAGGCTCGCGAGGTGAATGGATGCTCGCGAGGCGAGACTCTTCAACTTCAAAACTGCCACAGCCGTGACCTTCAACACGGGCAAGCCGTGATCGTCTCCGACTTTTCAGGCTTGGGTGACTCGCGGGGCGAACCAGAGACCTTGCATTTTCTTGGAACAGTCAGCTTCGGGGTCGCGAGGCGAATAGAGGTTCGCGAGGCTAATCCCCTGTTTCCTTATTCTCTTGACTTTCACTTAACCTGAAAACAAAGAAATAACTATAAGTGTATTATTTAACTCAAATCTGGATAAATTAACCTAAAACTACTCTAGAGACTCAAAACCTTGCTTGAGGACAATCTAATCTAATTGGGATGAAAATAGGATATAATTTGCACAAAACCCTGGTCATACTAGCCATAAAACTAGATGAGCCAGAGGCTTATCAAAATACCCCAAACTTAAACTTTGCTTGTCCCCAAGCAAACTAAGACTCAAAAATCAAAAAGACTCAAACCTGGCAAGCTTAAAAGATCCAATCAACCTTGCACAAATTCAAGCAATACATCAAAACAGTTTTCTTTAATGCCCCCCCCCCCCCCCCTTTTCAAGCAAAGCAATCCCCACATTCATTCATTCCAAACAATTGAGAATTTCATCATTCAGGCAATCAGAAATCTAAGCAAAGGATCTAAGTCACACACAAGAGGGAGATCACCAAATCCAAACAACTGCCTTCCTCACAAGGGCATTATTTGTTCACTCAATCACTCAACTTGTGTCAGGCTATTAACATTGCACTCAATTTCACTTTCAAGAACACTTCCCATAAATTTGATTTTCATCTCAAAATAGTTCCCACAGAAAACATGCAAGCAACATCAAAAGGTCTTTTATGGGTTGTAATGGGGCCTGGCTAAGGGTAGGATATACAAAGGAACTAGGCTGAAGACCCTAGGAACTAAGAGAGCATGAACATTATTTACACTTTGAAATTCCACTCAAGTTCCTTTTCTCATTTTTCTTTATGCCTTGGGTGGCTACAGCCTTTTATTTTCTAATACTTTTTTTTTTCTTTTCTTTTTTTCCAATTTTTTTCTACAAGCCTTTGGCTCCATCCCTTTTATTGTATATTTTTTTTTCAATCCCAACAACATATCACACCTTGCAGCCACCCTAAACTTAGTTTCTTGCACCCATTCTAAGATTACATGCTCTCCTAATCCTAAGATCGGGTTAACATGGTTTTCCAGATTTTTGGGCTTATAACATTAGGTTATCAAGAATTAAAAGCTAATAGGCTCAATGGGACTAACTAGGGAACATGCATTAGGAATTGGTTATTTTAGGCCAAGTAGCTATTTACAAAGAAAATGCCTAAATCATTTGAAGCAAACACATAATCATGCAAACCAAGAAGAGATTCAAGCAAATTCAGGAAAGTGCAACTTGAAAGTGATTTTCACACAGTCAAAAACATGTTGGAGGCTCAAAACCTCACCTGGACATTATTTGCAAATTGTTTGAAGAGATTCTATCCCTAGTGTGTGCTTCCTATCACCCCAAACTTATCATAAATCATGCCATCATAACAAAATCTCAAAGTTCAGTTTTCAATTTCACATGGGAATCACTTTTCAAACTCAAAATTTTTTTTCAGCCTAGGGGGAATCATCACATATCAATCATGCAAGCAATCTGTGCAACATCAATCAAAATCCATCAAACTTGCCAACAAAAGACTCAACACACAAATACTCCTGAGCTTCTCAAATTATTCAGGAGCTTTATTCAAAGAAAAGGAAAAACTACAACTAGTTCCCTCCCCCACACTTAAATCATGCATTGTCCCCAATGAAACAACATAACAATAAAATCAGAGTGAGTGAAAGGAAAGGGAACTCCCTGATTAAGTGGCAGTGTAGGAGCTTCTGCCTGGATCCCATTTCTTGTAGCCTAAGGCCAAAGAGGTAGAGTTCATTCCATGGTCCCATAACTTGCATCCTTGATATATGAGTAAACACTTGCCAATGATGGTGACCTTGCTTAATGCGGCGGACTCATCACCTCCTCTTGGGTCAAAGACGACCGCTTCATCAACAAAGTCCTCCCAATAGAATTTGGCTTCAATCCCTTGAACTATCCATGGTGCAAAATCCATTTCCTCTGGTGGCTTCGCAGGAGGAGGTGGCAGATAAGTAGGGAGGGTCTCCGGCGCTGCTTCATCTTCTGCATGTTTCTCACCCACTGCACTGACAAATTTATCACCTGCTAAACATACAGCAATCTCAGCACAAACCACACAATGGTTAGTGTTAGTACAATCAGGACATGCAGAAATATCATCAAAACCAGAAATAAATGGAAAATTAGAAAACAAGTCCTCATGGGTGTCCTCAATAGTCTCAGAAAGCAGCTCTATGAGGAAAACGGAGTGCTCTTCCACTGGATGTTTCCCTGCATCAAAGATGTTAAACTTTGCAACAATATCCCCAAACTTCATAGACATGGTCCCATCATCAACATCAATATTAGCCTTAGCTGTCTTCATGAATGGTCGGCCCAGGATGATTGGTGATTTACTGGAATGTGTCTCTCCTGCCATGTCCAGGATGTAGAAGTCAGCTGGGAAGATCAAATCATCAACTTGCACTAGCACATCTTCTACCATTCCCATGGGGCGGGCACTGGTCCCGTTGGCCAACTGAATGGTGAGACATGTATACTGCAAGGGACCAATATCAAGGTTGTTAAAGATGGAGGTAGGCATGACATTGATAGAGGCTCCCAAATCCAGCATGCAATTTGCAAACTTCCTGTCCCCAATAGTGCATGGAATAGTAAATACGCCTGGATCCTTGCACTTCTGTGGTAATGCCTGAGTAGGGGCTATAACAGCAACTCTTTCTGGTGCAGGCCTAGACTGGATAAGAGCTGAGACATTTCTTCCCAAATCAACCCTCTCATTCTTCTTCATCTTCCTCTTGTTGGTGCATGGATCCTTCAGGAAATTGGCATACTTGGGCACTTGCTTGATCACATCCAACAGTGGGATATTAACAGGTACCTTTCTGAAAACATCAAGAATTTCCTTCTCCTTGTCTTCACCACCAACCTTCTTATTTTTCTGTAATCTGTGTGGGAATGGGATTGGTGGTCTGTATACCTTCTCAACTTCAACTTCAACAATAGGCTCAGGAGTTACCTCAATAGTTGCTTCATCTTTTTCAGAGGTGGCCTCAACAACTTTTCCAGATCTCAGAGATATGGCACTCACATTAGGGTTGGAGGCATTAGGATTTATCACTGGTTGTGCTGGCAGCTGGGTTGTTCTTTGAGCTTGCTTTATGTAATTTATGTCTGTGGCCATCTGTCCAATCTGTGTCCTCAAATCTTGAATGCTAGCACTTGTCTGCTGCTGAAACTGTGCCTGTGAAGCTGCAACCTGCTGCTGAAACTGGAGGTTATTTGCAGCCATTTGCTTGATCATATCTTCTAATGAAGGTCCAGAAGGTGCAGAAGTGGTCACTGGAGGATTCTGAGGTGCCATCGGTTGTTGTTGGGATGAGTTCCCATACCGCAGATTAGGATGATTCCCCCAGTTTGGATGGTACCTGTTGGTGGAGAGATCTGGAGTGTTGTACCGATTTTGACTGTTGCCTGGATTATAGGGATGGACTGCATAGGCTTGAGATACTTCACTGACAAACTCTTCCCTCTGGATGGGGCATGGATCATGTGGGTGCTCAGGTGAATTACAGATGCTACATAACTTTGCAGGCTGAACTCTGTCTATTTCCAATTGCCTTACAAAAGAAGTCAGCTCATCCAATCTATTCTCAATGGCGGCCTGGTTGGAAGATGACCTATGAATCTCATACACACCTCTTGTCTCAACTGAATTTCTTCTAGTAGTAAACTGCTGGGAATTCAATGACATATTCTCAATGAGTTGCTTGGCAGTAGCTGGGGTTTTATCAACTAGTGCTCCCCCACTAGCAGCATCCAAAAGATTCCTATCCATCGGCAGTAATCCTTCATAAAAGTACTGGATCAGGAGCTGTTCAGAAATTTGATGCTGGGGGCAACTGGATACCAAATGCTTGAATCTTTCCCAATATTCAGCTAGCGATTCATTCCCTTGCCTGATGCCACATATTTCTTTTCTTATTGAAGCAGCTCTTGAAGCAGGAAAATATCTTTCTAAGAACACCCTCTTCAAATCATTCCAAGTGGTGATGGAGTTGGGCTCAAGATACAGCAGCCAATCTTTTGCAGCTCCCTGAAGTGAAAACGGAAAGGCCTTCAGTTTGATACTATCCTCAGTGACTCCCTCCGATCTCGAGGTTGTGGAGCATACAACTTGGAATTCCTTCAAGTGCTTGTGTGGATCCTCACCTGCAAGACCATTAAACTTAGGCAACAAGTGAATAAAACCAGATTTTAGTTCAAAAGGAGTGTCAGCACCAGGATATGAAATACACAATCCATTATAGTTGACATCAGGGGCAGCAAGCTGTCTTTATGTCCTCTGGTCTCCCATGTTTTCAAAAACAGTTTTGAAATTGGAATCACTACTAGTGCTAGCCCGAAATTCTCTACGGAGTGTGTGCAGTGTTCTTTCAATTTCTGGGTCAAAATCACACAGTTCAGGGCAATTAGACCTAGTAGCCAGACCAATTCAAAACAAAACAGAAAATAAAAGAAAGAAAAGAAAATAAAAAAAATGCGAAAAATAACAAATCAGAGTCCCCGGCAACGGCGCCAATTTTTGGTCGCGCTGTCGCGCACGCGCCAAAAAGGACGAGCGGGTTTTTAAAATGTAGTTTAGGGCGACAACTCGGATGTCGTTCTCAAGGACTCTTAAAGTGTTATTTTCCACAAAAATAAGTTTTGGGGGGGTTTCGATTGAGATGCAATCAAAGGAAACAAAATAATGAAAACAGAGCAATAAAACAAGACAGTTCAAAGAGGTTATCAAATGGCCAAAAACAGATTAATCTATTGCTCTTGATTTCCCAACTATCATAGGTTCATGCAATTTCCAAGCTCTAAGCAGATTATATTCCCCTTCCAGTTGTAGTGACAATTGACAAACGAAATTGCAACTACGGATACAAGTTCCTATTCCCGAATTAAACAAACGGGGTTAAGCCCTCATGAACTAAATGAACATGAATGAACACACGCGAATTAAACAAACATGATTAATTATAGGAACATGATATCACCGGAAATAAATCAACACAATACAATATACTCCTGAATTAAACAAACAGAAATATAAAGCATGGCATTGAAGAGGGAAAAGCATACAAAACAGGAAAATACAAGAACCTCAAGTATATGGAAATCAATTACAATAGATCAATCCTAGAAACTTAGTTCTCCATAACAAAAACGAAAACACACAGAGAAAAAATGTAAAACAGAACAATGGAGTAGCAAAAGTCCTTCCAAACTGTTCAGAACAGCTATTTATACTAATCAGAAATTAAGTCTACTCGCGAGGTGAAGTCTCTCTCGCGACGCGAATCTTGCGAACAGTCTGCAACCTTTGGTATTCTCGCGAGGCGAACACACCTTCACGAGGCGAGGCACTGAAGAGTCTTCTTATTACGCCCGTTATGAATATCAGGGGCCAACCGTGATGCTTTCTGACTTCCAGGCTCGCGAGGCGAATGGATGCTCACGAGGCGAGACTCTTCAACTTCAAAACTGCCACAGCCGTGACCTTCAACACGGGCAAGCCGTGATCGTCTCTGACTTTTCAGGCTTGGGTGACTCGCGGGGCGAGATCTTCTTCGCGGGGCGAACCAGAGACCTTGCATTTTCTTGGAACAGTCAGCTTCAGGGTCGCGAGGCGAATAGAGGTTCGCGAGGCGAATCCCCTGTTTCCTTATTCTCTTGACTTTCACTTAACCTGAAAACAAAGAAATAACTATAAGTGTATTATTTAACTCAAATCTGGATAAATTAACCTAAAACTACTCTAGAGACTCAAAACCTTGCTTGAGGACAATCTAATCTAATTGGGATGAAAATAGGATATAATTTGCACAAAACCCTGGTCATACTAGCCATAAAACTAGATGAGCCAGAGGCTTATCAGAGAGCATGGAAGCTTAGTGAAAGAAGAGTTGTAAGAAACTAAGTTTGGGGTGGCTACAAGGTTGATATGTAATTCTGGGTTGAGAAAAGGAAAAAAAATAAAGGTTGAAACCCAAGGCAAAAAGGAAAAAAAAAGAAGAAAAAAAAAATTGCCAAAAGGAAAAGGGGCAAAGCAGAAAAAATGGCAAGGAAAAGGCTGTAGTCACTTGAGGCAAAAAGAAAAATGGAAAAAGGAATCTGAGTGGAATATGTGTCAAATGCTTATGCTCTCTTAGTTCCTAGGGACTTAAGCCGAGTATCCTTGAGTATCCTACCCTCGGCCAGGCCCCATTTCAACCTTTAAAAGACCTTCTGATGTTGCATGCATGTTTTCGTGGGAACCATTTTTGAGATGAAAATCAAATTCATGGGAAGTGCTCTTGATATGTGAAATTGAGGGAAAAGTTGATAGCCTAGACAAACTTGAGCGAATGAGTGAAATACTAAATGCCCTTGTGAGGAAGGCAATTGTTTGAAATAGGTGATCTTCCTTTGTGTGTGTAGCTTTGATCCTCAACTTAGATTAATGATTGCATGAATGATAAGTTCTCAATTGTTTAAAGTAAATGAATGTGCATTGATGTAAAAAGGGGGAATCATTGAAGAAAAACTGTTTGTTCAGATTGCATGAAATTTGTGCGAAATTGATTAGATCCTTTAGGCTTGCCAAGTCTTTAGTCATTTTTGAGTTTTAGCTTGCTTGGGGACAAGCAAGGTTTAAGTTTGGGGTGTTTTGATAAGCCTCTGGCTTATCTAGTTTTATAACTAGATGGACTGTGGTTTTTGTGCAAACTATTCGAGTTCACTCTCGTTTTCGCCCAAATTTGCCTTGTTTTGCTCCTAAGTTAGACTTTGACTCGTTTTGTGGATTTTGTGTAGTTTTTAGGCTACTTTGAATGGAATTATGCTTTTGTTTGCTTTTGTTGTTTCAGGTCAATAAGTGAAGCTCTGAGAGTCAAGGAAAGTCAAGAAGCAGTGGAAAAAGCACTTCTGGAGATACTCGCCTCGTGAGTGGATGCTCGCCTCGCGAGCCTGAACATCAGATAAAGCAGGAAAAGTCATCAATCTAGCTCGCCCAGCGAACATTATGCTCGCCTCGCGAATCATGAAGACCTGGAAGTCAGAGACCATAACGGCCTAGCTGTGATGAAGGTCACAGCCTAGGCTTGAAGTCTCGCCCCGCGAGAGGAAGTTCGCCCCGCGAGAGTTTGAAGACCTTGGAAGACAGAGACCATCACGGCCTAGCCGTGATGAAGGTCACGGCTGTGACAGATTGAAGTTGGAAGACTCGCCCCGCGAATACAATCTCGCCTCGTGAGAATCCAAAATTGAATGCGCGCCAAAACTAATGTTCGCCTCGCGAAAGATGGTTCGCCCCGCGAGCGGCCGAGAACCAGAATCCCTATTTATAGGCTGTTTCAGATCAGAATGGGGATCCAAGTTTTAGCCACTGTTTTAGATCAGATTTTGCGCGAATCCTTGTTATTCTGGAGCCGCGTCTCCCTTTTCTTTTCTTTTCTTATTTTATTATGGAGATTATTGCCGATTGTTCGTTTGTCGTCACGGGCATGAGGAACTAATCCCCTCATCCGAGGGATCAATGAAGCCGCCCATGGCGGTATAGTGTTCATGTGATGTATGTTTTTCTCCCCTTCTCTCAATGAATGTTTTCCAATTCTGATTTGAATGCGTTGATCATATGTGTTGCGTGATTGACTAGTTAAACGTGTTTGAGGCCGATCGGCGATTCGCATTTTAGAACTTGGATTGGAATCACTAATTGAATAATGAGCACGACAGTGGATTTAGGAGATTAGTGCAACCTTATAGGGAACAAGAATTAATAGAATTCGAGATTAGGATTATGAGACCTAGTAAGTAATTAATCCAATCGTTGAATACGTCCTATTGAGCACGACAGTGGATATAGGATAAATTGGGGGTCCCGGTTGACATCGAAATTGAACTTAGGGAGGAATTCATCATCACTTGGGTACTATACATGATTGGGTAGGTGGATTTGAGACCTTGGATATTTTAATTTCTGATTTTAAAACCTTAGCTTTAATTGATTTGTTATTGAATTGCGATAATAATCTCTCTCTCTCAACCACTTTCCTCACTTGACCAAACGTATCGAATTTCGGTGGATTAGTTGAATTGGTAGCCCAATCCCTGAGTTCGACCTCGGTAATTACTTACCGTGTTTATTTTATTACTTGCGACGACCCGGTACACTTGCCGGTGAAATCAACAAGGCTTACTTGCTTGTCCGGCATCTTGTTTCCAACCAAAACTTGTTTGATTCCTCCACCCTTGATTGTAGTTGTTAGGGTATTGGTTGTTGCCTTTCCGCCCATAGTTCCCCATATAATTAGCTTCCTCATGGGAATTAGGTGGGGCCTCACAATTTCCATAATCATGATCTCCTCCACAAAAATCACATCTCATTACCTGTTGATGTGGCATGGTTGTCCCTTGAACAGTTTGGAGTTGTTGTGGGAGTTGAGCTAGTTGCTTGGTGATGGACTCAAGTTGTTGTGTCATAATCTTATTTTGAGCCAAAAGTGCAGTTTGTGAGTCTAACTCCAACACTCCCCTTCTTGATGTGGGACCTCGATCATGATGCATCAAATAGTCATTGGATGCCATAGCTTCTATCAAAGTCAATGCTTCCTCCGGTGTCCTTGTGTTCATGGAACCTCCAGCTGAGGCATCCAACATATACCTGGTTGACGGCCTCAATCCATTGTAAAATGTTTGCATTTGGGTTAGGTCATCAAACCCATGATTCGGACATCTTCGGAGAAAATCTTTAAACCTTTCCCATGTGTCATGCAGGGTCTCACCCTCTTGTTGAGCAAAGCTTATGATATCACCTCTTGTCTTCACAAATCTTGAGGTGGGGAAGAATCTTGCAAGAAATTTTGCCTCTAAGTCATCCCATGTAGTGATGCTCCCCCTTGGTTGATATTGGAGCCAAGACTTGGCTCTGTCTCTTAGAGAGAAAGGAAACAACCTTAGGCGAAGTGCATCATCGGAAGCACCATTTATCTTCATCGTATCACATAACTCCAGGAAGTTGGAGACATGACTATTAGGATCCTCTTTCTCCAACCCAGCAAATTGATTTTGTGCAACCATATTCAAGAAAGCTGGCTTGATTTCAAAATTGTTGCAATTCACTGGAGGCCTCACTATGCTAGTGACATGCCGGTTGACATTTGTATTGGCATAGTCCCCAAGTGTCCTCCGTGGAGCTTCTTCACCATTGTCTGCCATCTCAAGTTGTGATAATACCTTCTGCTATCTCGCTTGCCTCTGATTCTCCCTAGCTGTTCTTTCTATTTCCGGATCGTAGAGAAGTTGGTCGGCTTGGATAGTACCTCGCATGCACAAATAAGACTAGACACCAAGAGTGTTAGTAGTAAATGACAGCACACAGAAACAGCAAATAAAACAGAAAAAAATATGACAGCAAATAGATAATAAAACAGAAATTTTTTTGCTTAAATTAGTAATCGAAATGGGTATGCTAATATTGAAAAACAGTCCCCGGCAACGGCATCAAAAATTTGTTGAGACGAATCTAGGCAAGTATACCTAGTCGTACAAGTAATACGGTGGTGAGACCGATTATCGTTCCCACGAGGACTGTGACAAGTACTAGCAAGTACCGAATCAATTATTATCTAAGCGGATATTTGGATCAAAGGGAGCTCAATAGTAAATACCAAGCCCAATCAGATTTAAAACCTAAAATAAACAAAATAAAGAGAAAAGTTCTTTTTGGATTTTTGTTGAACACTTGGAAGGCAGTTAAAAGGATTCTTCAAATAGATGAAAGATGTTAGGATTAGGTTCACTAAACTTCATCCCCATGCAATGAAATGACTAATAAACAGTTTCTACTTCAAACATGACAATCAATCCACTAGATTACTCAAACCCTGATTCCTTAGATGATAAGAGCCTAAATCGCCAAATTAAACCCTAATTCCTTAGGAGGCTTAATTAGTGAATTTGCATGACGATTAAGGATTACACGATTGCTAATAAACCTAAATCCATTCCTAGATACAAGGTTTACTAGGTGGTTGATTTCAGTTCTAGTTCTAATACGAATTTTCCAATTGCATACCAAAACAATAATCAAGTCATGGGGGATCACGCCACAACAAGCATTAAGCATGGAAATCAATCACTTATAAGGAAGCAAAATCTGTATTACAAGGTCAAGTCAAATACATGGAGAATTCAGAAATAGCTACATCTAATCCCAACAATGGGAGTTTAGCTACTCATGATCATAGCCAAAATCAAAGAAATAGAGATGAAGAAGGGAAGAAACTCCATGGAATTCTTGTTCAGCAGCCCCTGGTTCAAAGAGAGTGTCTTGTGGTTTCAAAACTCATTTCTTCTGTTCTACCCGTGCCTATTTATAGATTAGGATTCGCATCACAGCCGTGATGGCCATCACGGCCAGGCCGTGACGTGTTCTGCCTTGGCGCGCTTTCAAATTTTGGAGCATCACGGTCGTGATGCTCATCACGGCTAGGCCGTGATCAGTTCTATCTGGTGAGGGTATATGTCACAGCCGTGATGTGCATCACGGCTAGGCCGTGACAGTTCCAAGGTAAAAACTAACAAAAACCAAATTAAATATGCCTAAACTATATGAAAATGCATGCAAAAATGTACAAGAAATATGAGGTGGAATCACACTCATCGGTTACTTAATGAAATAAAATACTATATTTTACAACATTTTTAAAATAAAATGTTTCTAAACCTATTTTACTTTTTCCCTGCTTCAGAAACGTGAGAGCTTCATCGCACCGATTCATCTCTATGTTCAGCACCGATTCATCTCTCTGTTCAGCACCGATTCATCACAACTTGCTCTAACTTCATTCTTCAATTTGTTCGTAATCTTTGATTCTTGCTAAATTCAAATCTCAGATTTCTTCACCTCCGTATTCATCTCTTTGTTCGGTAAGTTGCTCTCACTGCGATTGTTAATTGATTCGTAATCTCAGATTTTATGATTTCTGAATTAAAGCCTCTTCTTCTTCCTTAGGATTTGCACTTTGATTCAATTTCTGAATCGCTCACCAAAGGTTAGTTCTGAATTTTGAACATGAATGTTGTTCTGAATTTGTTTGGAATGTTGTTATGAATTTTTAGTTTCCTCTTTTTTCTGCGTTTTTTTGTATGTAAGAATGCAAAACTCTGATGTTTTTCATTATCGCACTCAAGCTTTTTGAAAGAATGTGTTAGCTTTGTTTTTTTAGGAACAGGTCTTCTACTCTTCTTTAGTGGGTGAAGTGATTGATGTTGGCATCTTATAATCTATTTTTGTTAGATAAACTCTGTTTCTTTTTATTTAATATTCATGTACCATTAATTGGGTATATCATATTAACATCCTATGTCTCTATTTTCCATTTCATCTTTCTTATCTTTTCCTTCTCCGTCAAACTTAGGTGAATTAAAAGACAACCTTCTTGTTGCTAAGTTTTTCAAGTCCATGCTAAAAAGCTCCATGTATATATTGATTTCTAAAGAGGACTTCTATTTTATACCCTATTTGTGAAAAAATTCTTCGAGTTAGTAAATGCTAGATAATCATGTTAATTCCTAAAATTCATCAAAGATAAAAGAGTGTTCTAGTTTATAGTTTCTAAGATAATTGTATGATGACATCAATTACCATTCCATCAAGGTTGTATTGTATCACTCTGCTGATAGGACTTCTTTACATTTGGTAATTAATTTATGTTTAGAGTGTTACAGAACATTAAAGATTTTTAATGAAATAGCCTCACATTTGTGTCTCAAGTACCACTTTCCTTGTCCATGAAAATTGTTTTAAACAACTTTTGAATAATTAAATCCTCTTTTTGGACTTTTTATATTGGAAAAGTATGACAGTGGGAGAAGCAAACAGGTATGCAGAAGATGGAGTGAAGAGGTTCCTGGAAGCTGGAAAAGCTGCCCATGGAAGTTATTCGCTTTGAAAAAGTTTTGAAAAGTGGCAACACTTTCAATTCCTGATGGCTATTGTAATTGTGATATTTATATAATTTGGTACCTGGATTAATTGCATATTTAACGATGGGATAGCTTTGGTATATCAAAACTTAATGCTACTTTTGGTAATTGAAAACTCCAGTTGATTGGATAGGCTAATATTTATCAAAAGAAGAGGTAAAATTCCAGTTAATTCATTGTGTGCTTACTAATCTTTTAATCCTTTAGAGTTTTAATTGCATTAATGCTTCTTTTGACTCTTCCCCGACCATGTCTTGCATTCCACCATCTTACTAGGTTTATTTCATCCTGTGGCAGATTTACAATTGTGGAGGAGTATTCAGCGAAGACTACAACATTGCATGATGATTTGGATGATGTGGACCAAGGAGAGGATCAAAATACACACCATCTTGTTTGGGCCCAGTTTGACAAGGTTAAAACCTCCCTCCACTTTATGTTAGTTAGATGTCGAGTGCTATATATAATCAATGATTCAGAATTGGAGAATCATTTTGTTCTAATGAAGTTGTCTTACTACAACGCATTTAGGTCACACGTAGCAAAAGCAGGTGGAATGGACATTAAAGTATGGCATTATGCGCATAAATAATAAGGACATTCTCTTCAAAAAGGTTTGTTAGGCTTGCAGGAGAATAAATAATGATATTTTCTCATCCTTTCTGTTCAGTTTATCAAATTGTCTTAATGGATGATACTATACATTTCTGCAGGCGACAAGAGAATTTGACTTCTACTTTTGTCAGGGGCAGGTGGTGGCTAGGGTATTTTTGTGATTTTCTATTGTTTTTGTTTTTCTGTTTTTTGGGTGGTTGAGGAACTGATAAAGAGCAATTGATGGAAGATGGTGAGATTTAGGATGGATCCAGGAATAGAGTAAATCGCATTGTATTGTATGGAGGAGCTTTTGTCTTCGACTCTTTCACTCCTTCGCTTGGGCACTCAACTTCTTTCCTCTTTAATTTTGTAATCGGTATGTTTGGTCTACTCTGTTTTTGTTTGGGTTCCATATTGGTTTACTCTTTCTCGGCCTGTGTCTCATAAGATGTTTACTCTATTTTTGTTTAGGGTTCCATATTCGGTACTCTACTCTTCGCATCCTGCTAGCCTTTACCAGGTAATCTCCCTAATTACTTTGGTTAATGATTGATTTCTTCGTTGTCTGCAAAGTGTTTTTCTTTTCGTTTGTATATTAATGTTGGCAATGTGAATTCTCTATTTTAGTTTGGAACTTTTCTAATGTAATCATTGGGTATCAACTTTTGTGTATCTCGACCTATATGAATGTTAGGTTTTGTGTTCTGATGAATATAAATTGGGGAAAAGTGGATTTGGCCCTATTTATGAGTGCTTTTTGTGTGGTTTTGTTTTTTGATGAATATAAATTGGGTTTTCTTTATGTATGCTTATTTTTTTTATGCAAGTGTAGGTGATTTTGTTGTGAAGGAGATGCATTTGTTGGAGGATTTACACAATTAGCTTACGAGGGAAAGAAGCAAAAGCAAAGAAAGCAAACAAAAACCACCGAAAAGCAATCCCCCTCTTTCTCCATGTCTCTGATCTTAATCATTTTAAAAGAGCCAAAAGCATACAAAACAACAACAATATAATTGTGTTTTTTTTCCAGAGACTGGGGGTGAGTGGGTAATGTTAGTTTATTTGATTCTTTATGTAGATGATATGTTGTTATATAAATCTTCTGGGTATGTTTGATTTATACTTAAGGGTATCTTCTTATCTTTCTTCTTTTAATTATTTTTTTTATGAAAAGGAGGCAAACAGTCAAGAGGATGGTATACCGAGTGATCCTGACCGAGAACAAGGACGTAGGAACAGGCCAGAATCACACTCAACATCCAGTAATCATTTCGATTTCAATAGGGGTGACAAAATTATTCTTTGGTTCTATGAATGAACAATAAGTAAGCTATTATTATGAGTTGTTGTGGTCCTTGATTACTGAGTCATCCATTTATTTTGATGTACGACAATGAGTTTGAAGGTGTATCAGTTTTATCATACCATTTTACTTATGAGTGCATACTGTTTGATAAAAGGTATATGTGAGATTGATTAACACATGAGATGCTTGACTAACTAACTGCCACTTTGCTCAATGAATGATGAGTCACAGACCCTTCCTATTAAATGAATGGTGAAGAAGTTAGTCAATAGTTCTCTTGATTCCTCATTGCATTTTAATTATAAATCCGTTGTGTCATATGAACCATGTGGTAATATACTTTGCAAAGTGTGGTTGGTAAAACTCCCAATGGATCCTATTCCTTGATGTTCTATTTTGGATGATATTATAACCATTATTGGTCCTTTATTCTTTGTTGATATATATGTCTAGCATTGGTTCCGTGCATAGTTTGTTGCTTGGTTTGGATTTGTAAAGTGCAAATAATTCCTTATAGTGAAGGATTGTGATTAATATAATTTCGTTATGTTTGATGACTCACTTTGTGGAGTAGATATAGGGATTGTGTTTGTATTTTGAGCTAGCAAAAATCTTGGGATGGCATCTTTAGGATATCCCAATGCTAACCATTGGTTCTGAACTTTCTTCATTAAGAAGGATCATATGAAAATTGGTAGGAAATTTAATTGGAGCCCCAACTTTAGCTTCGGAGATGCATATGTGACAGATCCAGAGGGCAATGTAATATGCCTCCAAGTTGGTGAACCTCTTTTTGGTGCACATGAACCTTATATGAATACTTTAATTTCTTTGATTTATTTTGATTAAAGGACAAATTATGTTTTCAATACTTGGATATGTGGAGACTTTAAGCTAATGCACTGGATTTTTTTTTCTTTCTAAATGCATGTTTTCTCATCTCTAAATTCATTTTATGTTTAGGTGGGTTCTATAAGAAATGCAGCAAAGTTAAGTTTCTATTTTGATTTAGTTCTCATATGAGACCTGGGCACATAAAACATAACTGAAACTTTAGCTAATTGAGAGAGAACAACATTTTTTTCCCTTCTTATTCAATTTTATTTCACGGAAGCTAAACTCTTGCTTGGAACTCTCTTTTCAACCAGTTGCTTGTGGCATCCTAACTAGAGTTTGGATTTGGGTTGCCTATTGGAATGATATGGACTACACGTTGCTTATTGGAATGATATGGACTACACTACAGAGATAGCTTAACTTGGCTTGTGATCTTCTTCAATCCCACTCAAAGGTACAACCTTTCATTCTCTCCACTATATTCAATTTTTAGTATAATTGGTTTGTGTTCTCGGGGAGATTTTCGACAATGAGGTTTCAAATGTGACAATTTATGGAATGCATTGGGTGCCTCCTTACCATGCTGGTCTTTTTATAAAAGGATTGGCTGATAAAGGTTCTCCCCAATGGCGAGATGATTACAAAGGTGGACATTATGTGTCTGCCCTCGGAGACAATTAAACTTCTTGGTGTAAATTAATTTAACCATCATTGCATAGCTATTCTTCATTTTCTCTTTTATTGTTTGATGTGTGCTTATATTGCTTCCTGTATGTTCTAAACTAAAACCGATTCTTTATATGATTGGTGTCTTCTATTTATTATCACTTTTCCAGCTTTCACTTTTCGATTTTTTACACTCTTCTAATGATAATTTTCGAAGTGGTGATTGTTATCTTATACATTTATCAAAAAATATAATTTCATGTTTTGTTACTCCTTGCAATGGGTGTTGTTTTCACCCATGATTATTTTAGTTAAACTTATGATTTGAAAGTTTGTTGATTTTTTCTACAAGACAACTTCAGATATGAGCTATGACTGTTGTTTTGCAAAGATATTGTTCTATGCCATCAACAAAGTGATGATCGATTTGTAACTACAGGTGGAAGAATAGTGCATGTGTTGTAGGAATCAACTCCAGAGAAATCAACGACTTCTATGTTTGTTAGGCAAAACTATCTTTGGTAGTACCATGATTTTCATGGATTCAGTTTAATTATTCTAAAGAGAATGCAGTACACTTGTAGCTTTGTTACTGGTTGTCGTTAATGTCCCTTGAAATCTTAAAAATACACAATACTGTAAAATAATCATGCATAATATGCCCGTGCATCGCACGGGTACAAAATCTAGTGTATAAAAAAGGAAACAAATAATATATTTAATATATGTTTATATTACCAATAACACCCATTATAATTGGTAGATGGATGAGCTCCTTAAACATAATGACACGGACTAAAATCCTTTTTGTCTTAAAACCAAAACCTTTAGTTAAAGCCAAATCATTTTGAAACCAAATTTCACCAAAAGTACGTAAGTACTAAATTCCTCAAAAATAGTTTCTTGAAAAACATCGAAACTCTTAAAATACAGTCTTACCGTTTTTTACTGTATTTCAACTTAAATTCCATATTTTCGAAAATATAATTGTTTTTCTCAAATCCTTCACTTTCTTAACTTCAAATACTTGTATTGAAGTATTAAAGTGGTAATTTCGAGTTTCACTTGACGATTGTACAAAATTCTAAAACTTGATCGAATGTCGTTAAATTTGAAAATTGTGAAAGTCATTTTTCAACGATTTTTAAACCAAATGTTCCAAAACTCATTTTGGAGTCTTAGGACACTTAGGTATGAAAAACAGTATCTAACTGTCCAAATACTGTTTTGGCCAAATTTAATGTCTTAGCTCATTTTACATGTCTAGTTCTTTGAAAATTCTGTTTTTAAGTCCGTTAAAACTTGACTTTTGTTTTCTTCATACTTTACTCAAATCAAAATAATTTTTGGGATCATTTAAACCACAAAAGACCGTTTTCAATCTCATGAAAATTGTTTTGGAAGAAATTATTTTCTTCTTGGTTTATTTATTTTTTTACAGTCCATAAACCATCATGAAATCGCATGGTTTTGGAAACAAAGTTGTCTTGCCATGTTTTTCATGCTTGGCCGAAACCAAGTCCCAACAAACATGAAGATTTTCTCTTCATAATTCAAACTCAAAATATCATACGTATTCATGTATTCAAGCACTAAATCATGGCAGGATTATTTAGCATATTCAACATATTTTCTTTAAATGATCAAGTAAGCATACTAACAATTTTATTTTATCTAACATGCATCAAATAAGAATATACATCAATTAACTTAATCACACCACAATCACAACACAATCTACAAAGTCCTCTTAGTTGATCATATACACACAAAGTCATAACCCTAACATTTAGGGTTTCACGACCATACAAACATAACAGAAACCACATACATATCTACATTAAGGTAAGATGGTGGTAATCTCCCACATACCTCTTGTAGATCACTCGAAAGTCAAGCAAATTGTAACACCCCATTTTTTGTTAAAATGATTTTATGTATGTTGTTTGGTTGCTTAAGCCTTAGGACTTAGCTTAGAATTGTCGTTGGGGATTGAGTGGTATTTCTAGGCTTAAAATCTCTTCTTAGGCTTGTGTCTTGTGATTGTCTTGGTCACACGCACGACTGGTCGCGCTGTCGCGCACGCGCCAAAAAGGTCGAGTGGGTTTAAAACTGTAGTTTAGTGCGACAACTCGGATGTCGTCTCTCAAGGACTCTGAGAATATTATCTTTCACAAAAATAAGTTTTGGGGGGGGTTTGGTTTGGAGTGCAAATAAGAAACAAACAAAATATTAAAGACAGAGCAATTGAAAACAAGCAGTTCAAGGAGGTTATCAAATAGTCAAAAACAGATTAATCTATTGCTCTTGATTTCCCACTATCATAGGTTCATACAATTTCCAAGCCTTAAGCAAATTCTTATCCCCTCCCGGTTGTAGTAGCAATTTACAAGCGAAACTACTACCACAGATACATGTCCCTATTCCCGAATTAAGCAAACGGGGTTAAGCCCTTCGTGAACTAAGCAAACACGAAATGTACACACGCAAATTAAGCAGATGCGATTAATTATAGGAACATGATATCACCAGAAATAAATCAATACAATACAGTATACTCCTGAATTAAGCAAACAGAAACACAAAGTATGGTATTGAAGAGGGAAAAGCATACAAAACAGAAAAATATAAGAACCTCAAGTATATGGAAATAAATTACAATAGATCAATCCTAAGAATTTAGTTCTCCATAACACAAACGAAATCACAAAGAAAAGTGTAAAACAGAAAAATGGAGAAGCAAAAGTTTTTACAAAATGTTCAGAATAGCCTTTTATACAAATTCAGAATTCAGATGGCTCGCGAGGCGAACACACATTCGCGAGGCGAATTTCATGAACAGTCAGCAACCTTTGGCATTCTCGCGAGGTGAAGTGCTTGCTCGCGAGGCGAGGATATGAAGAGTTTCCTCCTTACGCCCGTTATGACCATCAGGGCCTAACCGTGATGCTCTCTGACTTCCAGACTCGCGAGGCGAATGGATGCTCGCGAGGCGAAACTCTTCAGCTTCAAAACTACCACGGCCATGACCTTCAACACGGGCAAGCCGTGAACGTCTCTGACTTTTTCAGGTTTGCAAGACTCGCGGGGCGAGACCTTCTTCGCGAGGCGAACCAGAGACTTAGCAATTTCTTGGAACAGTCAGGCTTCGGGGTCGCGTGGCGAGCGTGTCCTTCGCGAGGCGAATCCCCTGTTCTTTATTTTCTCAGCTTCTACTTAACCTGAAAGTAAGGAAATAACCATAAGTGTATTATTTTGACTTAAAACTAGCTAAATTAACTTAAAACTACTCTAGAGACTCAAAACCTTGCTTGAGGACAATCTAATCTAATTTGGGTGAAAATACGTTATAATTTGCACAAAACCCTGGTCATACTAGCTATAAAACTAGATGAGCCAGAGGCTTATCAAAATACCCCAAACTTAAACTTTGCTTGTCCCCAAGCAAACTAAGACTCAAAAAACAAAAAGACTCAAGACCTGGCAAGCTCAAAAGATTCAATCAACGTTGCACACATTCAAGCAATACATCAAAAACAGTTTTTCTTCATTGTTTCCCCCTTTTCAAACAGAGCAATCCCCACATTCATTTATTCTAAACAATTGAGAGTTTCATCATGAAAACAATCAGAAATGTAAGCAGGGGATCTAAGTTACACACAAGAGGGAGATCACCAAATCCAAACAACTGCCTTCCTCACAAGGGCATTATTTGTTCACTCAGTCACTCAGTTTATGTCAGGCTAACAATTTGCACTCAGTTTCACTTTTCAAGAACACTTCCCAAAAATTTGATTTTCATCTCAAAATGGCTCCCACAGAAAACATGCAAGCAACATCAGAAGGTCTTTTATGGGTTGTAATGGGGCCTGGCTAAGGGTAGGATATACAAAAGGAACTAAGCTGAAGACCCTAGGAACTAAGAGAGCATGAACTATATTTACACTCTGAAATTCACTCAAGTTCCTTTCTTTAATTTTTTTCTTTACACTTCTGGGTGGCTACAGCCCTTTTTATTTCTTTTTGGCATTTTTTGTATTTTTGTATTTTTTATTTTTTTTTCTTCTTCTTTTTTTTTTCTTTTTCCAAACATTTGTACACTTTTTCTTTCACAAGCCTTTGGCTCCAACCTTTTTTTTTTTTTTTTAATCCCAACAACATATTACACCTTGCAGCCACCCCAAACTTAGTTTCTTGCACCCAGTCTAAGATTACATGCTCTCCTAATCCTAAGATCGGGTTAACATGGTTTTCCAAATTTTTGGGCTTATAACATTAGGTTATCAAGAACTAACAGGCTAATAGGCTCAAAAGGGCTAACTAGGGAACATGCATTAGGAATTGGTTTATTCAGGCCAAGTAGCTATTTACAAGGAAAATGCCTAAATCATTTGCTACACACATATAATCATGCAAACCAAAAAGAGATTCAATCAAATCCAGGGAAGTGCAACTTGAAAGCGATTTTCACACAGTTTAAAACATGCTGGAGGCTCAAAACCTCACCTGGACATTCATGCAAATTGTTTGAAAGAGATACTATCCCTAGTGTGTGCTCCCTATCACCCCAAACTTATCATTCATCATGCTATCATAACAAAATCCCAAAGTTTAGTTTTCAATTTCACATGGGAATCACTTTTCAAAAACAAAAATTTTTTCAGCCTAAGGGGAATCATCACATATCAATCATGCAAGCAATCTGTGCAACATCAATCAAAATCTAGCAAACTTGCCAACAAAAGACTCAACACACAAATGCTCCTGAGCTTCTCAAATTATTCAGGAGCTTTATTCAAAGAAAAGAAAACTTTATTCAAAGAAAAGAAAAACTATAACTAGTTCCCTCCCCCACACTTAAAACATGCATTGTCCCCAATGAACAACAACAGACTTTACAATCAGAGTGAGGGAAAGGAAAAGAAACTCCCTGATCAGGCATCAGTGTAGGGTGGAGCATCCAAAGATAGCTCCTCAACATTAGCATCCATAGGAACCACAGCATCCACACCATGGAACGGCTTCAACCTTTGCCCGTTAACCTTGAAAGTCTTGTTGGTACCTGTACTTTGAATCTCCACTGCACCATAAGGAAACACATTAGTCACAACAAAAGGGTCATCCCATTTAGACCTAAGCTTCCCAGCCATCAATCTCAGGCGGGAATTAAACAATAAGACTTTCTGACCCACAAAAAACTCTTTCCTAACAATCATTCTATCATGAAAAAGTTTTGTTCTCTCTTTATACATCCTGGAGCTCTCATAGGCTTCAAGCCTAAGCTCCTCAAGTTGCTGCAATTGCAGTTTTCTCTCAACACCAGATTTCTTCATGTCCAAGTTGCAACTCTTTACTGCCCAATATGCTCTATGCTCAACTTCCACCGGGAGGTGGCATGCCTTGCCAAAAACTAGCCGGAAGGGGGACATCCCTATAGGTGTCTTAAAAGCAGTCCTCTGGGCCCACAGTGCGTCTTCCAGACGGCGGCTCCATTCCCTTCTGTTTGGCTGCACCATCTTCTCCAGAATTTGCTTAATCTCCCTGTTTGATATTTCTGCCTGGCCATTGGTTTGGGGATGGTAAGCAGTAGACACTCTATGTATAACCCCATATTTTCTGAGTAAGGCCTCCAAGGTTCTGTTGCAAAAATGTGTGCCCTGGTCACTGATGATGGCCTTGGGTATGCCAAACCTGCAAAAAATGTTGGACCTAACAAATTTTGAAACAATCTGAGCATCGTTAGTCCTAGTGGGGATTGCTTCCACCCACTTTGAAACATAATCTACAGCCAACAAAATATATACAAAACCAAAAGAAGGAGGGAAGGGACCCATGAAGTCCATCCCCCACACATCAAAAACTTCACAAAAGAGCATGGGCTATTGGGGCATCTCACTCCTACGAATGATTGTCGGGCCTGTTATTTGACATTCTTTACAACTCTTATATACCTCATATGAATCCCTAAAAATTGTGGGCCAGTAGAACCCGGAGTCCAGGACTTTTCTTGCTGTCCTTTGAGGTCCAAAGTGTCCTCCAACTGGAGATGCATGTGAGAAATGCAGGATGGACTCCTTCTCATGATTGGGTACACACCTCCGAATAACCTAGTCACTGCAAAACTTCCACAGATAGGGGTCATCCCACACATAATATTTTGCATCGCTCTTCAGCTTGTGGAACTTTTTTCTACTTGTACCTGCAGGAACAACACCAGCAACTAGAAAATTTACAATGTCAGCAAACCAGGGGGTTACCCCATACATATGTAACAATCTCTCATCAGGGAAATCATCTTGGATGGGAAAAATATCCTCATCCCTTGTTATCCTGCTCAAATGATCTGCTACCAGATTTTCAGCTCCACTTTTATCCTTTATCTCCACATTGAATTCCTGGAGCAGAAGCATCCACCGGATGAGTCTTGGCTTAGCTTCTGGCTTCTTCAACAGATATTTCAAAGCTGCATGGTCAGTAAAAACAGTTACCCTAGAACCTAGCAAATAAGACCTAAACTTATCAAGTGCAAATACAATAGCTAGCAGCTCTTTCTCTGTGGTGGTGTAATTTGCTTGTGCGGCATCTAGGGTCCTAGAAGCATAGTGAATTACATGGGCAACTTTGCCCACCCTTTGTGCCAGAACTGCCCCCACAGCAAAATTTGAAGCATCACACATCAGTTCAAACCGGAGTGTCCAGTCTGGGGGCTGGATGACAGGGGTAGAAGTCAACGCCTTCTTCAGATAGTCAAATGACTCTTTACACTTTTCATCAAACTGGAACAGGGTATCATTTTCAGCAGATTTGACAATGGCAGTGCTATCTTGCTGAAATCCTTTATAAAGCGCCTGTAGAAACCTGCATGTCCAAGAAAGGAACGGATATCGCGTACGCAAGATGGGTAAGGCAATGAAGCAATTACATTTATTTTTGCAGGATCCACAGAAATACCCTCTTTGGAAATTACATGACCCAATACTATCCCCTGTTCTACCATGAAATGACATTTCTCATAATTCAGAATCAAATCAGTATCAATGCATCTTTGAAGAACTAGATTTAGACTATGCAAACAAGCATCAAAAGAGGAGCCATACACAGTAAAATCATCCATAAACACCTCTATGCAATTTTCAATAAAATCAGAGAAAATACTAAGCATGCATCTTTGAAAGGTGCCAGGATCATTACAGAGGCCAAAAGGCATCCTCCTATAAGCAAACGTACCGAAGGGGCACGTGAAGGTGGTCTTTTCCTGATCCTCAGGGGCAATATGAATCTGGAAATACCCGGAAAAGCCATCTAGAAAACAATAATGGGACTGACCAGCCAGCCGATCCAGCATCTGATCTATGAACGGCAAAGGAAAATGATCCTTTCGGGTGGCCTGGTTTAGCTTCCTATAGTCTATACAAACTCTCCAGCTATTCTGGACTCTAGTAGGCACAAGTTCATTATTCTCATTCCTAACTACTGTTAGACCAGATTTCTTTGGTACAACTTGAACCGGACTTACCCAAGAACTATCAGAGATGGGATAGATAATACCTGCCTGTAGAAGCTTGGTCACCTCTTTCTTTACCACATCCAGAATCAGTGGGTTAAGTCGCCTTTGGGCCTGTCGATCAAGCTTAGCCCCATCCTCCAGTAAAATTCTGTGCATGCATCTGGAGGGGCTAATTCCTGGAATATCGGCCAATGTCCACCCAATGGCCTTCTTGTTCTTCCTCAGAACTTCTAAAAGCTTGGCTTCCTGATCAGAGTTGAGGCTGGAGGAAATGATGACTGGCAATGTTGCATCCCTCCCCAAGTAGGCATACTTTAGGTTCTCAGGAAGTGGTTTGAGTTCCAAAGAAGGTGGCTGCTCAATAGATGGTGCATTGGGAGTAGCCATAGGGTCAAGGACTTCTGCTGAGTAAACAGCTTCACTCTCACTATCACTTTCACTATCATCCTCACCCTGCAAGGTTGAATCCAAAAACTCAGAACAAACAGAACATGGGTTAGTGTTAGTGCAGTTAGTACAAGTATATACATCATCAAAACCAGAAATAACAGGAAAATCAGAAATAAGATCATCATGAGTGTCCTCAATGAGCTCAGACAGCAACTCTAAGTGGAATACAGAGTGCTCCTCTACTGGGTGCTTCATAGCATCAAAAATCTTAAATTTGGCCACAATACCACCAAACTCCATAGACATAGTCCCATCATAAACATCAATCTTGGTCTTGGATGTCATCATGAACGGTCTTCCCAAGATTATGGGTGATCTACTGGACTGAGTCTCTCCTGCCATGTCTAGGATATAGAAGTCTGCAGGGAATATCAAATCATCAACTTGAACTAGGACATCCTCTACCATCCCCATGGGTCGGGCACTGGTCCTATTAGCCAACTGAATGGTAAGACCTGTGTAATGCAATGGCCCCAGATCGAGGTTGTTAAAGATGGAGGTAGGCATGACATTGATTGATGCTCCCAAGTCCAGCATGCAGTTCTCAAACTTCTTGTCCCCAATAGTGCATGGGATAGTGAAGGTGCCTGGATCCTTGCACTTTTGTGGTAGTGCTTGATTAGGGGCTATAGAAGCAACTCTCTCTATCTTTGACTGGATAAGCGCTGAGACATTCATTCCCAAGTCAACCCTCTCATTAGTCTTCATCTTCCTCTTGTTAGTGCATAGGTCCTTCATAAATTTAGCATATCTGGGCACTTGCTTGATCACATCCAACAGTGGAATATTAACAGCTACTTTTCTGAAAACATCAAGAATCTCCTTCTCTTTATTTTCACCACCCATCTTCAAATTTTTCTGAATTCTGTGTGGGAATGGAATGGGTGGTCTATACACTCTCTCAGTTTCAACTTCAACCACAGGTTCAGGAGTAACCTCAACAGTAGGCTTAGGAGTAGCCTCCATAGTTTCTTTATCCTTTCCAGAAGTGGCCTCAACAACCTTTCCAGATCTCAGAGAGATGACACTCACATTAGGGTTGGAGGCATTAGGATTTATCACCTGGGCTGTGCGGCAGGCAGCTGGTTTGTCCCTTGACCTTGTTGTATGCTATTCATGGATGTAGCCAACTGTCCAATCTGTGTCCTCAAATCTTGAATACTAGTATCTGTCCTCTGCTGAAACTGTACACTAGATGCAGCCATTTGCTTCACCAAGTCTTCTAATGATGGTCCAGAAGGTGCAGAAGTGGTCACTGGAGGATGATTCTGAGGTGCCATCGGCTGTTGTTGGGAAGAATTCCCATACCGCATATTAGGGTGATTTCTCCAGCTAGGATGGTACCTATTAGTAGAGAGGTCTGGAATGCTGTACCGATTCTGACTGCCTCCTTGATTATAGGGGTTCACTGCATAAGCCTGAGGTACTTCACTAACAAACTCTTCTCTCTGGATCGGGCATGGATCAAATGGATGCTCAGGTGAATTGCACATGCTACATAACTTTGCAGGCTGAACCTTGTCTATTGCCAATTGTCTTACAAAGGAAGTCAGCTCATCCAATCTATTCTCAAGGGCGGCCTGGTTGGAAGATGAACTATGAATCTCATGCACACCTCTTGGCTCAACTGAATTTCTTCTTGTAGAAAACTGCTGGGAATTCAACGACATATTCTCAATAAGTTGCTTAGCAGCAGCTGGGGTCTTATCAACTAATGCTCCCCCACTAGCAGCATCCAACAGATTCCTATCCATCGGCAACAATCCTTCATAAAAGTATTGGATCAGGAGTTGTTCAGAAATTTGATGCTGGGGGCAACTAGATACCAAGTGTTTGAACCTTTCCCAGTACTCAGCTAGTGACTCGTTCCCTTGCCTGATGCCACATATCTCTTTCCTTATTGAAGCAGCTCTTGAAGCAGGAAAATACCTTTCTAGAAACACCCTCTTCAAATCATTCCAAGTGGTGATGGAGTTAGGCTCAAGGTACAATAGCCAATCCTTTGCAGCTCCCTGGAGTGAAAATGGAAAAGCCTTTAGCTTGATACTGTCCTCAGTGACTCCCTCTGCTCTCGAGGTTGTGGAGCATACAACTTGGAATTCTTTCAAGTGCTTGTGTGGATCCTCACCTGCAAGACCATTAAACTTGGGCAACAGGTGAATAAAACCAGATTTCAGTTCAAAAGGAGTGTCAGCACCAGGATAAGAAATACATAATCCATTATAGTTGACATCAGGGGCAGCAAGCTGCCTTAATGTCCTCTGGTCTCCCATGTTTTCAAAAGCAGTTTTAAAATTGGGATCACTACTAGTGCTAGCCCGAAATTCCCTACGGAGTGTGTGCAATGTTCTTTCAATTTCCGGGTCAAAATCACACAGTTCAGGGAAATGAGACCTAGTAGCCAGACCAATTCAAAACAGAACAGAAATTAAAAGAAAGAAAAGAAAAGAAAATAAAACAAATAGCGAAAAAATAACAACTCAGAGTCCCCGGCAACGGCGTCAATTTTTGGTCGCGCTGTCGCGCACGCGCCAAAAAGGACGAGTGGGTTTAAAACTGTAGTTTAGTGCGACAACTCGGATGTCGTCTCTCAAGGACTCTGAGAATATTATCTTTCACAAAAATAAGTTTTGGGGGGGGTTTGGTTTGGAGTGCAAATAAGAAACAAACAAAATATTAAAGACAGAGCAATTGAAAACAAGCAGTTCAAGGAGGTTATCAAATAGTCAAAAACAGATTAATCTATTGCTCTTGATTTCCCACTATCATAGGTTCATACAATTTCCAAGCCTTAAGCAAATTCTTATCCCCTCCCGGTTGTAGTAGCAATTTACAAGCGAAACTACTACCACAGATACATGTCCCTATTCCCGAATTAAGCAAACGGGGTTAAGCCCTTCGTGAACTAAGCAAACACGAAATGTACACACGCAAATTAAGCAGATGCGATTAATTATAGGAACATGATATCACCAGAAATAAATCAATACAATACAGTATACTCCTGAATTAAGCAAATAGAAATACAAAGTATGGTATTGAAGAGGGAAAAGCATACAAAACAGGAAAATATAAGAACCTCAAGTATATGGAAATCAATTACAATAGATCAATCCTAAGAATTTAGTTCTCCATAACACAAACGAAATCACAGAGAAAAGTGTAAAACAGAAAAATGGAGAAGCAAAAGTTTTTACAAAATGTTCAGAACAGCCTTTTATACAAATTCAGAATTCAGATGGCTCGCGAGGCGAACACACATTCGCGAGGCGAATTTCATGAACAGTCAGCAACCTTTGGCATTCTCGCGAGGCGAAGTGCTTGCTCGCGAGGCGAGGATATGAAGAGTTTCCTCCTTACGCCCGTTATGGCCATCAGGGCCTAACCGTGATGCTCTCTGACTTCCAGACTCGCGAGGCGAATGGATGCTCGCGAGGCGAGACTCTTCAGCTTCAAAACTACCACGGCCATGACCTTCAACACGGGCAAGCCGTGATCATCTCTGACTTTTTCAGGTTTGCAAGACTCGCGGGGCGAGACCTTCTTCGCGAGGCGAACCAGAGACTTAGCAATTTCTTGGAACAGTCAGGCTTCGGGGTCGCGTGGCGAGCGTGTCCTTCGCGAGGCGAATCCCCTGTTCTTTATTTTCTCAGCTTCTACTTAACCTGAAAGTAAGGAAATAACCATAAGTGTATTATTTTGACTTAAAACTAGCTAAATTAACTTAAAACTACTCTAGAGACTCAAAACCTTGCTTGAGGACAATCTAATCTAATTTGGGTGAAAATACGATATAATTTGCACAAAACCCTGGTCATACTAGCTATAAAACTAGATGAGCCAAAGGCTTATCAACGACCATGCTCAATAGAGAGCACGACCATGCATGTTGGGAAAGCGCGTCTCGCTGACCCTAAGTTGAGCACGCCCGTGCTCAACAGGGAGCATGCCCGTGCTCAACAGGGAGCACGCTCGTGCTCAAAGGCAGACCGCGCCTCATAGGCGTTAAGTTTAGAATGCCCGTGCTCAACGAGGAGCACGACTGTGCTCGGATCTGATGCCTTTAAATATGGAACAGTAACCGAGGGTTTCTCATAAACCCTATTTTGGCACAAATAGAAACCCTGTTGCGGCTAAGAGTATTCTTTCCCCTTTTTCCTCTAAACTGAGTACGTTCTAGGAGTTTTGGAATCCTTTGGGAAGTCCTTGTTCGTCTGTGCCAATCGGTGTTGGTAATGGTTTCTCCCAATTTTTATTTCCTTTCTTTCATTGAGAATTGGGAACTAATGGTTGAACCTTACCCGTATTATTTGGATTATTAGCAATGAAGGGCTTAAGGAGTTTGTTGGAGGAGAAACATTAGAATTTTGCTTAAAATTAATTCCATCAGAAGCATGAATGTCAGAACTAGGGCCAATTTCTGATACATAATTTCTATCTAATTCAGGAGAAATAGAGAGACTAGGAGAAGAATTGTCTTTCAAGGAATCAGCAACAAGGCTCTGAGAAAAAGAGACAGATCCAAAAGAATTTGGGACAACTTCTTGATTATCCAATCCATGATTCTCCAATCCCAGGGTAGTTTGTCTAATTCAGTGCCAACATCTTGATCTTTCAAATCAACGAGGTTTTGATGGGATTCATCATAGATAGTATCCACAGATTCAATTTCATCATCCAAATTAACTTCTTTGGGATGCTGCACTTCAACATTAGTTCTAGGAACTATAGTGGTATCTTTCATAATTTTATCAAAAGCAGAATCAACATTTACATAATTCTCATCCCTGGGAATTTCAAATACTTTGTTACCTTTTTCTAGGACAACGTCAGCATGATAATGTGCATGGGAGTTGTGCTCCACCACCTCAGGTTGAACAGGAACCTCCTGATGCAAATTATTTTCAGGATTATCCATCTTTGGACCAGAACCCTCTCCCTCCTGGATTTGCTCTTTTGCTGGTTGATCCTGACCTTGTTTAGGCACATAAACAGCATTGCTTCGAGGTTGCCTCTCCTTTCTTGACTTTTTTTGATTCCCAAGTTTGCGATTGTAATTTGCTTGGTCATGACCAATCATCTTATAATAACAACAATAAGTAGGGAGATTCTCATACTTTATCCAAACAAAGAGAGCAAAATCATTCCTCTTAACCATAATTTCATTAGGCAATCTTCCATTCAAATGGACTTCAATCAAGATTCTTACAAAGTGGCCTAAGCTTCTTGATCTAGTAGCTTCATCTAACGAGATAGGAGTGCCAATACCATTGGCAATCTCAAACAAAATCCTCGGCCTCCAGTATTCTTGGGGCAATTCATACACTCTAACCCAACATTAACAATGGGTTTATCTCTGAGTATTAGGATTAAATTCAGGGATCCACCTAGAAGAGAGAAGAACACCATTGGCCAAGTTCCATGACCCAGCTGACTAGATTCGCCTTAAGTCTTCTTGACAAGAAAAGAACTCAAAATAGCCTTTTCCAAGAGGAGCCATACGCCATTGAGCAACCGGTTTCCATAGGATGGCTAGCTTGGAGTGCAAGTCACTGGCCTTCAAAGGCTGATTACCCTTAGAAATTAGGAGGCAGCCATGCAAACAATTCTTGGAATTTTCCAATCCAATCTTGTACTCTTCCTCTGAAATTTTAATCGAAATAGCATCCCCCTTAAGTTTAGGCCTTGGCAATTGAGACAAGGTGATATTCAACGAGTTGTTTATAGCTCGAGTAAAGGTTTTCATTGAAGGAGAAGAAGCCGCATCAGGTGAGGAGGTTTCTTGCGCAACACGTTTCTGAATAGGATTCAGAGATGGAGATGATGGGGGATTAGAAGAAGGCTTGGAGGGAGGAAGAAGATCTGTGAACATGAATTCTGTAACACCCCCCTTGGGCATTACCTCGTGAACACATGCGGAAATAAATTAAAAGAAATTTGCTGGTTGCTTTCGGAAATTTATTTACTTTAAGTCGGAAAACTTGGGTGTAAAAAAAAATTCCTTCTTATTACTTCGAAAAATGTGATGCACACATCAAATAATAAAACTACGTCATACTTGTCAACACACATACTCTGATTTTATTTATAAACAAAATCTTCCACAACGTACAAGCTTTTCTAAAAATACTTCATTATTCCCAACTGAAATCCAAACCACATAAAGGTTCTCAAGACTACGTATACCGACTTTCTAAAAAACGCCCAACCCAAGAAAGTCCTAAGCTGGTCACGCTATAAGACATCTACTGGAATAACCTCCATGATTGTCACCACTATCACCAACCTCTTCAAGAATCGGGATTAATATCCCCAAATGAAGTTAGGAACTCCTCTGCACCATTTGTACTCGTGTACCAAGGTACGACAACAAAACCAGGAAAACAAATATATGCAAGGGTGAGATACCAATATATGAGTTTAACTTGATAACCACATGCGCGACACACAAACAACAACATATACATATATCCACAACACATAATTCTAAAATAATCATATTGATTTAAACAATGGGATTCATACCCGACAATCATCGTAACTTATAAAAATTTGCATAACACCTCAACGTCAACCATCTAATTTTTTATAGTTATTACTTCATTCTTTCCTTGTCGAGGCACAAAGGCTCACTACTATTCTTAATTAGGCATTTAAACCCATTCATGATTAACATAGGACACACAGTCCAAGAATTCGATCACGAAAAACACTAGGTTGATTTTATCGGTCCTAGGTTACCGATATATGACACAAAGTCAAATGTGCTCACTGGGACTTTAACCCGCGACACACAGAACACCACCATTAAATATGCCAACTGGAACTCTAACCCGCGACATATCAAACAACACCAAATCACGTATGCCAACTGGGACTCTAACCTATGACATACTGAACACAACGTCGTCCATATGCCAACTGGGACTCTTACGCGTGACACATTGGAATCACCACAATCAAGTATGCCAACTGGGACTCTAACCCGCAACATACCGAATACAACGTCATCAATATGCTAACTGGGACTCTAACCCGTGACATATTGGAATCACCACCAATCAAATATGCCAACTGGGACTAACCCGTGACACACCGATATCTCCAAAATCAAATATGCCAACTGGGATCCTAACCCGTGACATATTGAATATGAAATCAATTGTATCAACCCATGACATATAGGACACAAAGTCCACAACGTCTTATACAGGACATCAAGTCCAAAACATCATTTCAAGGACATAAAGTCCACAACGTCTTTTATAGGACATAAAGTCCATAACAACTTTTATAGGACACAAAGTCCATAACAACTTTTATAGTATGTAAAATCCAAAACAACTTACATGGATCAATGATCTACGTGTTTTTCTCACATAACACTAGAATCCCGACTTCTCGGCTCTAGGTTCACTTTTCCTCTTTAACATCGTTTTCGTTCTGTGAAACACAAATACAAAACCAAAACCTCCACAACTTATCCAAGTTTGTCGGAAATATTTTTGCTGAGTAAAAACTCTTTTGCAGAAAATCTTTTCCGTTTGAAATTCTTTTATAAATGTCAAAACGCAAAGAAATTCATTTTTCTCAAAATCTTTTCCCGAAAACACCAATTCTTGAAAAAAGAACTCATTCATAATCTATTGCTGTCCAAGGAAATGAAATTATTTTCAAAACCTTGCCGTAAAATCATTTTCCGATTTAATCGTCGTTTAGCATTAAAATGCTTTATATGTCAAAATTTGACTATTTTCCCTTACGAATTATTTTCAACATAATAATTACGTTATTTTTGAAAATTAACTTCTTATAATAACTTTTAATTTTATTTTGGAATTTATTTTGGGAAAATTCACGTGACTGAAAAGTTTTCATGGTTTCGTGCTTACCACTGCTCATAGACTACTCTTTTACCATAAAAATCATTAATTAATATTATTTTTCAACTTTTTCTCAACTTCCACAAATTAAATCCCTTAAACTTCTCATCAAGCTTTTATCTTTAATTTTAAATTTAGCACTGACCACTGTTAGGCTTCTCAGTCAAACAACCAACATCAACAACTTCATACATCACGGTTATAACAAGCATCACAGTTATAACATACAACATAGTTATGACATACAACACAGTTATAACACACAACACAGTTATAACATTCATCACAGATAAAATAAAATCATATAAACAACTCGTAAATTTAAATCAACCACCACAACAACTCGACAAGTTAATATACAGACAATACATAGATAGCATGTAGCAATCAAGAACTCCTCAGGTAAACTATCCTTACCCCTTGAAGCTTCCGATTCCTTTCTTGAAGTACTTTTCAATCCGATTTTGGTTCCTCCACATAACTCAGAACAATCAACCAAGTCTTATCCTTCACAACAAATCACAACCAAAATTAACAAAACCAAACAACACAATCACCTAGTTCATAAGACTCGGTCATCATAGGATCAATTGGCTAGAGATCTCAAAATTTCACAAACTCTTGGATCAATGATCCTTAAGCATTAGGAAAACATAATCAATGGCTATAACTCAAATTGAAACAAAATCATCTAACTCACCTTACAGTTAGGTTTTGGCCTTCACACAAAATTTAGGCTAGGAAAATTTATTTGATTTCAATCTTTTGGATTCAATAATTATAGGTATTAGAGAGACTAAATCAAGTGTTCTATTTCAAAAATGGAAACAAAACTCATTAACTCCCTTTGAGCTTAGTTTCGGTCAACAATAGGAAAATAGGGTGGAAATTTTCTTTTGATTCATGCTCTTGGATAATCAATATAGACATCATATAGAGTTCATAGAAATTGATCTCACAACAAAAGGATTTTTCTATGATTTTCTAGAAATTTTTGAAGATCTAGAGCTAAGAATTTCAAATGACGACGCTGGCATGAAATGAAAAAAAATGATTGAAAGGAAAGATGATTCATGATCATGGTGATGAGGATTTTACCTCTTGAAGATGAAAAAGATGAAGAAATGAAGTAGTTGATTCAAAAACTTCAACTTGTAACAATGGAGTTTTCTCTTTGTTTTCAAGAGAAAGCTTGAAAAAGATAAAGAGAAATAGTTAAGTGTTGGGATGAAGTGAGGGCATCCACAAAATTGAGGGAGTGAGGTGGTTATTTGGTCCAAAATTCACTTAAGGACAAAAGAGTAAAATCACTTAGGGACCAACTTGTAATTCCTTTAAAGTCTAAGGACATTTAGGACATTTCACACCCAAAGTAATCATGACAAATGAGTGGTGAGGGTGTGTAGGAGGTGTGACTGAATTGTGACCACAAGAAGGATGAAGAAGCAAATTTGAAGTTGTCTTGCCTTAACCATGGTTGTCATTTAACTAGGATATGTTAGGTTAGGGGCATTTTAGTCTTTTAACCCTAGGTGGCAAGATGTCCCATCATCCGGTGCTGGGTTTTGTCTCTGCACATCCGTTCTCGATTTCGTCGATTTCTCGTTTGTTGATAATGCGTTCGAATAAGTATAATAACTTATTTATTTTGAAAATTTTCAAAATAACCAATATCGTTGGAAATGGGATAAAAAATCTAATCATTTCGTTCTCAAGTCAAAATTAGCTTTCCTGATCAGTAAATTTTACTGTCAGCGAAAACGCAGACCGGGTTTCATCTGAATTTTCAACCCAAAATTTAAACATAACTCTCTATGATAAAGTAGAGTATAAACATAACTTTGGTTTATCCAAAATCATTTTCTAGGTCTCGAATAAAAACATAAAGATATATATATATATATATATACTGTTATTGAAGAACAGTAAAAATCGGGGTGTTACAAATTCTCATGGACAAGACGAGGCCATGGGAGAAGGAGCATGCAAAACCCTAGATCACCATGCAAACCTTTGGAGAGGTTTCTTGGATAGAGATGACTTATTTGAAATACGTATTAATCTATTATCTAGACTAGTGTCAGAGCCCGTGCAAATGCACAGGCATTTCATCATATCATAATGTAAGTAAATATTTAAGAAATGGTTTGGGTCTATAAAACGCACACATTTTACTTTCATCTTTACCAAAGAGTTGGAAAAACAACCGTCAACTATTTTCGAACGCCTACAACACTCTATTCCAACACTATAAGAGACAATACCATCCAGGTATATATAACTACGACCAAAGTGTGTTTCCCCTAGAAAATCATTATTTTGTTTTACTTTGGATCATTCACTACAATGGGTTGAATGCAAAAAATATCATACTGGGAAAAATTAAACGCTTAACAACTATATAATTTGTTTGATTTTCTGTTAAGCGAAAGAAAAATGGTGTTTTTCACTGATATATTTGAATGATTTGACTATGTTCTTTCTTTTTATTATGAAAATAGTATTTCTAGGATTTTATTAATATTGCCTGAATATGTATACATATTACAAAATCCAGAATGGAAGAACCACATTTTATTTGTTATGTATCATTTGATAGGCTAAAAAATATGAGTTGGATATAAGAACTCAACCTTCTTGTCAATCCAATGGTGGGAATCAATTTGAATTGTTAAATGACTCTCATCTTCATTTTAATGGCATTTTCTGTTTATTTTTTAGTTAGGAATGTGTCATAAAAACATATTGTAAAATTGATAAACCTTCACAAACATTCATGCACCTATAGATCAATCCTCCTATCAAACACATAAAGACAACATCCCCACAAAATAGTAAGCTAAAAATTTCTTGTAGCACAACTTTCAAAAAAAAAAGGCAGCATCTTTGTGTTGTTACTGTGATAATTTTAATTAAACTTGCTTGAAATATAAATGGCAACCAAAAAATATGCGAGTAATCAAGCAAATACCAATACAACATGACTGTTGTCAGTGACTGAATCATGCTTAAACATTAAACATGGACTTGAATTAAAATACAACATCCTGCTAATTTCCTATTGCTTAAGTCTAATTCTTAAATCCATCCATGTTACAGTAAGAACTCTATATTAAGGGTTCAGCATAGGTTGCACCAGTTGAATACTAAGATGTAATATCTAATGAATATTAGAAACAAATTTACAAATTCAAGAATGAGATGAACTGAAGAAAAAAGGAAAAACTACATAAAGGAGAAGTCATTTTATATAGAGCCTAGAACAAAACATAAAGTACCTCTAAATTGCGGTCATCTATACATACTTTCACTGATGCTTCAGTCTTGCCTCCAGAGAACCATTTCACAATCAACAGCAAGCACTGATTGTATATCTCGTTGCCTTTTTTTTTTCTTGGAGGTTTAGAACCACCCATCCCTTCATTTCCACATCAAAAATCAAGATAGATAAATGGAAAGTAATTGCCTTCTTTAAAAAAGAATTCACAGTACCTAGATGTTTTTAAACTGAAGCAAATCAGGGCCTAAAATAAATAAATAAACATGAGCAAATCAATTAAAACAGATACAACGATATAAACTTAAAATAACCTTCAAACATAAACTTTAAAAGGTAATGCATAAATTTTCTCCCTTGGCAAGGACAGTTCCAGACCCATACACATACAGGTTTATTAAGAGATCGTGCAAAATCTGAACTAATAATTCATAAACCTACCAAAGAAATAATGATGTGGTCATATAAATCATTTAAAGAGGGTCGGATAACTTATAATTGAATTCTTTTTTCCTCTCATAAGTGAGATGAAGTAGCATTTACCCCAACTTTAATCTTATACCTATGAGGTCACCATTTGAAATAAAAATCCACACAATGTGTAACATAAAATATATTAAACATGCAATTTTATATACTCATAATCCTGCCATCAACAATTAAACATAAGCACCCCCCATAGCCATCAATTTATTTTTTTAATCCGCGTTAGATGTGAGCATGAGCACCCCCAAAAACTGGATTTTTGCCAACAACCTCTCTGAAAAATTAGTCTAATACCCCAAAAGTATCTTTTTCAAACCTGAACTCCACTAATACCCCTTTTCTTATTCACCACTTCCAGCCTAGCATTCTTTGGTGCTCATACGTATGACTTGAAAAATTATACGGGGTGGTTCTAACTTCTACCTTCTAACCTCAAAACGGCACACAAATAATTTTTAATAACATCTTTTGGCGGTGAATATGACACAACTCCTATGAAGCTATTTTAAGTATTTGATCATAACTCAAAACGATCAGTTTTTACAAAAAATAAAATAAAATAATAATTTGGCAAAGAAATTCGTCATGTGATGTTATTATTACTCCAGCACAGGGATATTAGGAAGTTGTTGCAACATAAACTACCCATTAAAAAGGTGGGCAAGGCAGGTGTGACGCTAAATTTGGATACATCCATCAACCTTGGGGAATCACTAAAGCTTGTTCCATCAACTTTGATAGCGACATACAACCTTAAGCAAAGCAAAGTAGATACACTAAATAATAAAAATGAGAGGGGAAAGATGAAACAACTACCAAAATTGAATATAAGTATATAGTTAACTCAATAAAAAATTAAAAAAAGAAAAGGAAAAGAACAAAGATATATAAGAATGCATGTCTTTGAAAGATTTCAAGGTTAATAAGATAAATCATTTGCCACTGTCATTATGGAGGCTTGTTTGATTGACATACTTTTAAATTTCTCAAATTAACCAAAACAGTGGGTTAAGAATCTGTCTATAGGTATATGAAGTACCTTGTTTAAATATAACTTTCATTGATATCAAATAACATTATTGAGTTAGCAAATGCCTGGGCAATGCATAAATAGAATGTCCCATAAAACATACAAAGTAAGACACTTATAGTGGATGGGCATGTAAATTAACTTATACGGTTAAAACTGAATTGTTTTTTTAAATCTTACACCCTTCAAAAGATACCCTTGGCTGAACCCTGGTATGAAAATACCTTCTACTGTTAATGCTAAGTGATAAAATCAACTTCACGGCAGATGTAAGATGCAACCATTTAACGTCACGAAATATTCAAGATTTTCCTTAACTAAGATAAACTGACAGAATAATGAATCTAAAAATAATGCCTTTCACTTGTTAACTGAAATGTTCAGCTCCAGTTAGCCCAAAAAAATGTTTCTTAAAAAAATCAAACAAAACTTCTTAGCTTCTTCTATCTAATCCACCACTGTACTGCTGTTGCTTTGATGAGAATCTTGACTACTTGACTATCTATATGGTGTAAAAGCAGATACATATGTCTGCTTGAAAAGTTTACTTGCAACCAAATTGAAAGGACTTTAGCATGAAGAAGAATGCTATATATACAGCAGAGGCATATGCAATCACACAAAATTTATATAGAGAGAGAGAATCCATATTCCATGTAGATAGCTTGCAAATTCATAAAGCTTTCCTCTTGGAGAGAAGATGATAAGAGCTACCTCGCATCACAAAGAACTGATAGCTCAAAGGCCTTCTGTACTGACCGAAAATATAAAGCCAAGGACTTGTTAATACACTGGACTGAACGAGCTTACTCCTGTAAATGGGCCTTGATCCAAACTCCTCCAAAGCCGAGGACTTGTTAATACACTTGTCAGCCGAGGATAAATACTCGGACCTATCCCATCATAGACCGCGGATGAAGGCACCTCGGTCCCGTGCAATCCAGTCACAACTGGCTTGGTCAAACATCTTACTTATTCAAATATCTCTCCGTATAACTCGGAGCCTTATCCTTATCCTTATCTAGTTATGATAACAACATAATCTTATCAGGATAGATACGATCTCAATAACAGTCCAACTCAAACTGTTATACCAAAGAATCTCTATAAATAGGGGATCAACCCCCTCACTTAGGATTACGTTGCTTTGATTCCCAATTGGGATACGTAGGAGCAGAATATCAATTTTGTCAAGCTATTCCATAATACTCCCACAGAGTTTCACCGGACGAGTATCTCTTGCTTGAGATATTTGGACGAAACATTGGCGCCGTCTGTTTGGAATCGAAGAAAAATTTTCCCATACCACATACAATGGTGAGGACAAGGAGCTGGAACGGCAGGAGAGAGGGGCTGGAGAACACCAACCATGAGGATAATGGAGAACGATCCACAAACCTAGCGACGATGACCGACAATCCCATTATTCAAGAACTTCTCGCGCAGGTTGAAATGCTGAGAAGGGAGAATGAAGAGATTCGTCGGCAGAACAGCCGTCGTGAACGAGAACGAAGCAGAGAAAGATCTGCCTCTTCTCCTCATGAGAGAGAGTGCCAGACAGCTGGGAATGAAGGATCCAGGAACACGCGCAGAGAAGAAGGAATCTCACAACCCCGTGCTTCTCATCATGTTGACCGAGGAGATGGGGAGGAATTTCCTAGACAGGCCGCTGAACTTTCACTTCAGGTAAATAGGCCCAATGAAAGGGCTGGCGCGCGGAAGCCGAGACATCCCTTCACTGACACCATCATGGAAGTTCCTCTACTAGCCAATTACAAATCAATAAAGATTGACAGGTATGATGGCACCACGGATCCAGAACGTCATTTAGATGCTTTTACCACCCAAATACATCTCTTTACCAATGATGCTGCTGTTATGTGTAAAGTCTTCCCTGCTACTCTGAAAGACGCGGCGTTAAGCTGGTATACCCAGCTACCGCCAGTGTCAATTGACTCCTTTGACACGTTTATGATTAAATTCAATGCTCAGTTTGCCACGAGCCGAGCTCATCAAAAAACCTCGGCCTCGTTGGTAAATTTTAAGCAAGAAAAAAACGAGTCTATGCGTGATTTTATGGCCAGGTTCAGCAAAGAGACTGTCCTGATCCGGAATCTCAGTGTCGATGTCGCACTGCATACTATCTTGACCGGATTACAACCCGGACCTTTCGCCAGACATCTAGCTCAGAAGCCTCCATCCAGCATGGATGAGTTGTGGAGGAAAGCTACTGGATTCATTAATATGGAAGAAATAGAAGAGTCTAAGAAAAGAGAAAGAACCGATGATTCTGATAGACAAGAGGGGAAAGAGAAGAGGAGAGCTGGAGGTGACAAGCAGAAATTCAAAAAGACATCCAAGCATTTATATAGGGGGCCAAAGTATGAGCACTATGCCCCCTTCAACACCAATCGAGCTCGGGTGTTTGAGGAAGCCTACAACGCAGAACTTTTGCCACTCCCCAACCGTGGTCACACGCCCGAGAATGCTGATCGACAGAAGCATTGTCAGTACCATCATAACTACGAGCATACCACCGAGGAGTGCTGGGTCTTGCGTGACAAGATTGAAGAGCTAGTGCAAGCTGGTCATCTGAATAATTTCGTTCAGAGAAGTCACAACAATGGTGAAGGGCGTGGCAGAGGTAGAAGAAGAGGAGGTGGCCAAAACCCGGGAAGGGGTGGAGAATGAAAGGAGGGTGGAGGATAATACTGTCCGAGGTGTAATAAATACTATCTCAGGTGGATTTACGGGAGGGGGCACAACGAGTTCAGCCCGAAGAAAACACCTGCGGGCTATTTGGGCTGTAAACTCGGTAGTTGGCAAACCCCCAAGAATTTCCCCACCGATTATTTTCTCTGATGAAGACTTCTTGGGTGTGGATCCTAATCAGGACGACCCAATGGTAATCACTGTGCAATTGGCCAACTTCTCCGTCAAGAGAACTCTCGTCGACCAGGGAAGCTCAGCTGATATTCTATATTATTCAACATTTCAGAAGCTCGGGATCCCAGAAAAATCAATTCAACCATACGACAGTAAACTCGTCGGTTTTGCTGGAGAGCAGGTGGATACCCGAGGATACATAGACCTACTAACTACTTTTGGAGATAGCAAAACATCCAAAACTATTCTGGTCAGGTACGTGTTGGTTAATGCAGTAACATCGTACAATATCTTGATTGGAAGACCATCCTTGAACGAGTTGGGAGCCGTGGTCTCTACTCCCCATCATACTATGAAGTTCCCTTCCAACTCGGGAGACATAGTTACTATTCGGGCTGATCAAAAAATGGCCAAACAGTGCTATGCAGATAGCTTGCGTGTGAGCAAACTCAAATCTACACATGAAGAAACACTAGAAAGAGGAAAAGACGAGTCTGTAAACTCGGTTAGTTCTGTTGAACTAGACCCGAGAATTGAAATGCAAGAACTACGGCCACAACCCATCGAGGAATTGGAAAAATTCTAACCTGGATTATAGCCGATCAGTGCACTAAACTAGGAGGTCAACTCAAGCCGAATTTAAAAGAAAAAATAATGGAAGTACTCCGGAGCAACGCCGATTTGTTCGCCTGGGTAACATCAGATATGCCGGGGATTGACCCCAATTTCTTATGTCACAAACTGGCAATCTGCCCCGAGGCAAAACCGGTAGCTCAGCAGAAAAGGAGACTTGGTGAGGAAAGAAGGAAAGTGGTAGAAGAAGAAACAGCAAAATTGGTTAAAGCCAACTTTATTCGAGAAATAGAATACACTACTTGTCTGGCCAACGTGGTTCTGGTTAAAAAATCAAACGGCAAGTGGTGAATGTGCACTGATTATACAGACTTAAACAAAGCTTGTCCAAAGGATTCTTATCCTTTACCAAGTATTGACAGGTTGGTGAATGGTGCTTCCGGGTACAGAATTTTGAGCTTCTTGGACGCATACTCGGGGTACAATCAGATACGAATGTATCCCCCAGATGAGGAAAAAACAGCTTTTATAATCGAAGGCTCAAACTATTGTTACCGGGTAATGCCATTCGGATTAAAAAATGCTGGAGCACCCTATCAAAGGCTCATGGACAAAGTGTTTGAAAAACAGATCGGGAAGAACATGGAGGTTTACGTTGATGATATGGTTGTAAAATCCGATGACTACAACAATCATCCGAGGGATTTGGAAGAAATTTTTCAGCAATTAAGAAAGTACAATATGAGAGTGAACCCAGAAAAAATGTGTTTTTGGTGTCCAAGGCGGAAAATTCGTTGGTTTTATGTTGACACACCGGGGAATCGAAGCCAATCCGGACAAATGCCAAGCCGTGATTGAGATGCGAAGTCCGCAAAATGTTAAAGAAGTGCAACGGTTTGCAGGGCGACTAGCATCATTATCTCGGTTTCTCCCCAGATCTGCAGAGAAAGCTCGGCCTTTCTTTAAATTGTTGAAGAAACCTTAAACTTTCGCGTGGACTAAGGAATGCGAGAAGGACTTTGTTGACTTTAAGACCTTTCTATCTTCACCGCCAATATTAACTCGACCTATCCCAGGGAAAGAGTTGTATTTATACTTGTCAGCCACCGAATATGCCATCAGTGCGGTCATTGTGCAAGAAGTAGAGAAAACGCAAATGCCGGTGTATTTCATCAGCAGAGTTCTTCATGACGCTGAAACCCAGTATCAAGTTATAGAAAAGCTAGTTTTAGCTCTTATAACTGCAGCTCGGCGATTGCGTCCATATTTTTAGAGTCACCAGGTGATTGTCAAAACTGATCACCCTATTAAGCAAATTCTCAAAAAGCCTGAGTTGGCAGGCCGCATGATTGCTTGGTCGGTGGAATTATCCGAGTTTGGCCTTAAGTACGAGTTGAGAGGTCCCCTGAAAGCTCAATGTATCTCTGACTTCGTAGCCGAGCTCAATCCGCTGCCGATTACTGAAGACTTATGGTGGAATTTATATGTGGATGGATCCTCGAATGTCAAGGGCAGTGGAGCTGGGGTAATACTGGAGGGTCCGGGAGAGCTAATCCTAGAGCAATCATTAAAGTTTGAGTTCAAAACCTCAAACAACCAAGTTGAATACGAAGCCTTGATAGCAGGATTAATGTTGGCTAGGGAAATGGGAGCAAAAGCTGTTAGATGCCGAAGTGATTCACAGCTGGTCACAGGTCAAATCTCTGGAGAATACAAAACAAAAGAGCATCAACTTACCAGGTGTTTATGTAAAGTAAATCAGTTAATTTCCAATTTTGAGAAATTTACTATTGAACACATACCTAGGGAAGAAAATACTCGGGATGATCTACTGTCAAAATTGGCCAGCACGAAGAGGCCAGGCCAGCATAAGGCAGTTATTCAGGAAACTATTAATGAACCGAGTATTACACTTGGAGAGGTGATGGCTAATGAACTAGCTGGCCGAGAATGGATGACACCTATATGGGAATATTTATTGATAAGCCTCTGGCTTATCTAGTTTTATAACTAGTAAGACCATGGCTTTTGTGCTAATTATTCGAGTTCAATCTCGTTTTCGCCCAAATTGGCCTTGTTTTGTTCCTGAGTTAGACTTTGACTCGTTCTAGGCATTTTTAGTAGTTTTTAGTCTATTTTGAATAGAATTACGCTTTTTGTTTCTTTTTATTGTTTCAGGTTAGAAGTGAAGCTCTGAGAGTCAAGGAAAGTCAAGAAACAGTGGAAATTGCCATTCTGGAGATACTCGCCCACCGAGTGTATGCTCGCCTCGCGAGCCTGAAGATCAGCTAAGCAGCAACAGTTATCCTTTCTGTCTGGCCTCACGATAGGATGCTCGCCTCGCGAATCATGAAGACCCTGGAGGACAGAGACCATCACGGCCTAGCCGTGATGAAGGTCACGGCTATGAAAGCCTAGGATTTGAAGCTTCGCCACACGAAACATACTCTCTCCTCGCGAGAGTCCAATTTGAAAGAGCGCCAATTTTAATATTCGCCTCGCGAGAGCATGCTCGCCTCGCGAGCGCGCGCAGATCCTGAATCCTATATATTGCTGTTTTAGGGCAGAATTGAGAAGCTTTTGGTTCTCCACTGTTTTGTAGCGTTTTTGGCCGAATCCTTGTTCTCTGGAGCTGCGTCTCCTTCTTTTCTTTTTCTATTTTATTTTTATGATGAATTCCAAGTGTTTGTATGTCGTTACGAGCATGAGGAACTAATCCCCTCGTCTGAGGTATCAATGAAACCACCCATGGCGGTGTAGAATTCGATGTGATGTATGTTTTTTTCCCTTCTTTCAATTAATGTTTTCCAATTCTGATTTGATTGTGTTGATCATATGCATGCGTGATTGACTAGTTAAACGTGATGAGGCTTAGGAGGCAATTCGCGTTTTAGAACTTGAATTGGGATCATCGATCGAATATTGCACGAGAGTGAGTAGGAGATCGGTGCAACCTTATAGGAACCAGGTTTAATAGAGTTTGATGATTAGGGTTATGAGACCTAGTAAGTAATTAATCCAATCGTTGAATACGTCCTATTGAGAACGACGGTGGATATAGGAGAATTTGGGGGTCCTGGTTGACATTGTAATTGAACTTAGGAAAAATCATCATCACTTGGGTACTATGCATGATTGGGTAGGTGGATTTGAGACCTTAGATATTTTAATTTCCAGATTTTAATACCTTAGTTCTATTAGATTTGTTAATTTAATTTGCGATCATATTCTCCCTCTCAACCATCTGCTGTTACTTGACCAACTTATCGAATTTCTCGCGAATTAGTTGAATTGGTAGCCCAATCCCTGTGTTCGACCTCGGTAAATTCTTACCGTGTTTATTTTATTACTTGCGACGACCCGGTACACTTGCCGGTGACTCAACAAGTTTTTGGCGCCGTTGCCGTGGATTGGCACAACCAATTTTCCTAATTTTTAGGGAATTTGATTATTTGGTTAAGTTGTTTTTATTTTTATTTTTCTGTTATTTATTTATTATTATTTCTCTCTACTTTTTTGATTCCACTTGGTCTTGCCCTGTTTTTGTATGCGAGGTACCCTTTCACAAGAGGACTTGCTATTTGATTCGGTGATCACCACACCAAGACCGAGAAGCGCTTAAGGAAAGAAGCCAGAGAGCGAAAGAGGCTTGAAGCAATTGATTTTGAGAGGATGGCCGAAGAAAACCCTCCTCCTCCTCGTTACAAGCCTCTCTTCGAGTACGATCTACCCAACTTGGGTGATTGTGATTCTTCTATTATGAGGGGCAATCTTAATACTGATTCCTTCAGAGTGGAAGGATGTGTCACAGCCCAGATCCTTGAGAATTAGTTTGATGGGAGTGGCAAACAAGACCCTCATAGACACATCACTCGCTTCCTTGAAGCTTGTGACTTGCAGAAGACAAGAGGAGTCTCTCAAGATGAGTTTCGCTTGCGGCTTTTCCCTCTCTCTCTTAGGGATGTCGCTCGCGATTGGGTTGACAGCTTGGATAGGAACAGTATCAGAACTTGGGAGCAAATGGCACAAAAGTTCCTAACCAAATATTTTCCTCCTCAGAAAGCGGCACAAGCAAGAGTAGCCGTTACATCTTTCAGGCAGACAGAGGATGAAACTTATAATTAAGCTTGGGAGAGGTATAATGTGCTCTTGAGAAGATGTCCCTCAACTTTCTTTGACCCGGTCTCCAAGGTTCAGCATTTCTTTAACGGGTTAAGGGGACGATACCAGATGAATTGTGATGCCGTAGCTGGCGGCTCTTTTTCTTATTTATCAGCTGAGGATGGATGGGCGTTATTGGAAAAGATGTCATACAATGATTACAACCGTGGTAGGGAAACCTCAAGTGGAGTCAGTTCTGCAGCAATGGAAGCCATTCTAGAGCAAAATAGACTGTTGAAGATGCAAATGGCGTCTTTGTCTGAGAACAAGAAGGTGAATGTGATACACGAGGGAATGCCTCCGGGTTGTGAAAATTGTAATGGAGATCATGACATTCAGAGCTGTCCGTTCAACTTCTCTCGAGAACATGTGGACTCATGCCACAATTTCTATGACAGCGTGCCCCAGAACAACTATCAGAGGAACAGTCAGAATCAGAATAGGGGTTATATGAGGAGAGACCATCCGGGTTTCGCTTGGAGTAATGTTGGTGGTGGTCTAGCCGGGCAACAACAACCTCAACAGAATTGGCAACAACAACCTCCACAGGGTCAGAGGCCTAACTATGGGATCCATCATCATAATACTCAGCAGGCTCTTCCAGGGCCTAATCAGTTGCAAATAACAGATGGTGGAAGGCAACCTTGGGAGTTGGGTTTTGAGAAGATGAATGCGGCAATTGAGAAGTTGGCAATCTATACAGGCACAGCATTAGAGAAGATGAATGTGGCAGTTGACAAGTTGGCAACACATACAGGGTCAGCAATTCAAAATCTAGAGACGCAGATAGCTCAGCTCGCAAAGCAACTTAATGAGAGTCTCCCAGGCACTTTCCCAGGTGATACCGAGAACAACCCTAAGAACCAATGCAATGCCATAACAACTAGAAGCGGAAGGGTGTTGGGATCTAACAGGGGTGCAACTAGTTCTCAGGAAGTTGAGGAAGAACAACCACATGTTGAGGAAGAGCAACCCAAGAAAGAGGAGTTGGCACGTGACAAGGCACCGGAGCAAGGGGAAGGCTGAAACTTGTGGATGAAGAGTTCCAAAATAAGAAGTGGGTTGAACCCTAAGACCTCCCGCCCTACATGAAGGTACCGTATCCTGAAAGATTGAAGAAGCCTCAACCGGATAAGCAGTTCAACAAATTCCTTGATGTCTTCTGCAAACTTCAAATTAACATTCCATTTGCGGAAGCCTTGGAACAAATGCCATCTTATGCCCGGTTTATGAAGGAGCTTCTCTCCAAGAAGCGGAGAATAGTGGATGAGGAAACGGTTGCTTTGACCAAGGAGTGTAGTGCCATTCTTCAAAGAAAACTACCTCCAAAGTTGAAGGATCCCGGTTCTTTTTCGATACCATGCACCATTGGGGGGATGACTCTAGGGAAGGCATTGTGTGATCTGGGGGCAAGCATCAACTTGATGCCCCTCTCTATGATGAAGAGGTTGGGGATCAAAGAAGTCAAAGATACGCGGATGTCACTCCAACTGGCCGATCGTTCTATAAAATATCCTTATGGAGTGGTTGAAGACTTGTTAGTGAAGGTGGACAAGTTCATATTTCCGGCGGATTTTGTGGTGCTTAATATGGATGAAGACGCCGATATCCCTCTCATATTGGGTAGGCCCTTCTTGGCCACTGGGGGTGCCTTGATAGATGTGCTACAAGGGAAACTCACTCTAAGGGTGCAAGATGATGAGGTAGTCTTCAATGTCTTTGAAGCAATGAAGCACCCTGTTGAGAGGTCAGATGTGTATCGGGTGGATGTGGTGGAATCAATTGTCAAGGCAAAGGCAACTAGAGAAGTCCATGGTTCTTCACTAGCACAAGTGTTGGTAAAATCCCATGATGATGATAGAGAGGAAAAAGACCCTTTGGGGGATGAGGTCTATCTTGAGTGGTTAAAAGACATGGAAGCCTTACCGAGTCTCCTAAAGGATGAATGTGCAAAGGAAAAGCTCAACAACAAAGGTATAGAAGAAGATGATAAATCACCGGAGTTGAAAGGTGGCACAACCGTGGTGTTCAATGAAGACAATGAGTTGATCCCAAAAAGGACCATCACGGAGTGGAGAGTATGTGCCGATTATAGAGGGCTTTTGGATTTAAATGAGTTGTCCGGGATCCGCAAGCAAGCAATCTACAAAAAGCGGACTAAGGAAAGGCATGACAAGCACATCTTGCCTAGGAAATTTGAGCCCAGACAAACGACACTTCTTGATAATTCAAGGTTGAAACTCTTTCCTGGAAAGCTAAGATCAAGGTGGTCGGGACCATTCAAGGTCCTCCAAGTTTGTCCACACGGAAGAGTAGAATTAGAAGGGGCCTCTGGTAACTTCAAGGTGAATGGGCAAGGGCTAAAGCATTGCCATGGGGAGGCATGGCATGGCAAGCAAGATCTTCTTCCGGATTAACCCTTAGGGGCGACTTGAGTCAGGCTTGGGACGTTAAACAAGCGCTACTTGGGAGGCAACCCAAGCTAGGTATCCTTTATTTTTAGTTTGTCATTTATATATATATATATAATTAAAAAAAAAGGGCTTGATTCGCCACGCGAGACAGAAGCCCTGAATCTCAGAGGCTTGCTCACGCTTCTGTCTCGCGCCGCGATGGATACTTTCGCCTCGCGATTCTGGGCATCATCATCCGTTGGAATTCCAGATTCGCCTCGCGAGATACTACTAGCCTCGCGATTCTGGAAAGTGTGAATAACAATTTTCCAGATTCGCCTCGCGAATGATCTTTCGCCTCGCGAATCTGCAATTAAGTTTTTGATTTGCAGGATTTCTTCCAGGAGAGGCCTTTGGCCCAGCAGAGGAGTGCCCGAGAGACCAATTGGATGCAACCATAGAAGAGCTTTGCGTGGAAGCGGCCACTACAACTTGATCAGGGAGCACCCTCTCCTTTCCTCACTCTTATTTTATATATGTGTTCTTTCATTGAGGACAATGTATGTTTTAAGTGTGGGGGAGGGAACCAATTGCCTTGTTCTTTGTTTTTGTTTGTGTCTTTGTTTTTGTTTGTGTCTTTGTTTTTGTTTGTCGCTCTTGAATAATTTGAGAAGATCAAGAGTATGTGTATGAATGTTGTGTCGGCAAGCTTGGTGGATTTTAATTAACTTTAGCATAGATTGATTGCATGAATTATTTTGACCATCGATGATTTCCCCCTAGGTTCTGAAAATAGAAAAATTGATCCCCGTGTGAAAAATTGAAAATTGAACTTTGAGAAACTTTATTGTGATTGCTTGATTTATGACAAGTTTGGGGTGAGGGGGTGCACGCACTAGCAATTGTATCTCGGTCAAACAATTTGCAAAATGTCCAGGTGAGGATTTGAGCCTCCAACTTTGTTTTTGATTGTGTGGATCACTTTCAAGTTGCACTTTCCCGAATTTGTTTGAATCTCTTCATGGTTTGCATGTTTATGTGTTGCATCAAATGATTTAGGCAATTTTCTTTGAATAACTACTTGGCCTAAAAAGAACCATCCCTAATTCATGTTCCCTAGTTAGCCACATTGAGCCTAATTGGCCTATTGTGTCTTGATGACCCTATATTATAAGCCAAAATCTGGAAAAAAAAAAACCACGTTAACCCAATCTTAGGATTAGGAGAGCATGGAAACTTAGCAAGTGAATGGTTGTAAGAAACTAAGTTTGGGGGGCTACAAGATGATATGTCATTTTGGGTTGAGAAAAAGAAAAATAAAGGTTGAAACCCAAGGCAAAAAGAAAAATAAAAAAAAAAGAAAAAGAAAAAAAATTGTCAAAAGAAAAGGGGCAAAACAAAAAGCTTAGCAAGGGAAAAGGTTGTAGTCACCCGAGGCAAAAAGAAAAATGAAAAAAGGAATTGAGTGGAGATTCAATGTGTCAAATGATCATGCTCTCTTAGTTCCTAGGGACTTAAGCCAAGTATCCTTGAATATCCTACCCTTAGCCAGGCCCCATTACAACCTTTAAAAGACCTTCTGATGTTGCATGCATGTTTTCGTGGGAACTATTTTTGAGATGAAAATCAAATTCATGGGAAGTGCTCTTGATATGTGAAATTGAGTGAAAAGTTGATAGCCTAGATGAATTTGAGCGAATAAGTGAAATTTTACATACCCTTGTGAGGAAGGCAATTGTTTGAAATTGGTGATCTTCCTTTTGTGTGTGACTTTGATCCTCAACTTAGATTAATGATTGCATGAGTGATGAAGTTCTCAATTGTTTAAAGTAAATGAATATGGGGATTACATCGATGCAAAGGGGGAAATCATTGAAGAAAAACTGGTTTGTTAAGATTGCATGAAATTTGTGCGAAATCGATTGAATCCCTTAAGCTTGCCAAGTCTTGAGTCCTTTTTTAGTTTTAGCTTGCTTGGGGACAAGCAAGGTTTAAGTTTGGGGTGTTTTGATAAGCCTCTGCCTTATCTAGTTTTATAACTAGTAAGACCGTGGCTTTTGTGCTAATTATTCGAGTTCAATCTCGTTTTCGCCCAAATTGGCCTTGTTTTGTTCCTGAGTTAGACTTTGACTCGTTCTAGGCATTTTTAGTAGTTTTTAGTCTATTTTGAATAGAATTACGCTTTTTTTTCTTTTCATTGTTTCAGGTTAGAAGTGAAGCTCTGAGAGTCAAGGAAAGTCAAGAAACAATGGAAATTGCCATTCTGGAGATACTCGCCCCGCGAGTGTATGCTCGCCTCGCGAGCCTGAAGATCAGCTAAGCAGCAACAGTCATCCTTTCCGTCTGGCCTCGCGATAGGATGCTCGCCTCGCGAATCATGAAGACCCTAGAGGACAGAGACCATCACGGCCTAGCCGTGATGAAGGTCACGACTGTGAAAGACTAGGATTTGAAGCTTCGCCACGCGAAACATACTCTCGCCTCGCGAGAGTCCAATTTGAAAGCGCGCCAATTTTAATATTCGCCTCGCGAGAGCATGCTCGCCTCACGAGCGCGCGCAGATCCTGAATCCTATATATTGCTGTTTTAGGGCAGAATTGAGAAGCTTTTGGTTCTCCACTGTTTTGTAGCGTTTTTGGCTGAATCCTTGTTCTCTGGAGTTGCGTCTCCTTCTTTTCTTTTTCTATTTTATTTTTATGATGAATTCCAAGTGTTTGTATGTCGTTACGAGCATGAGGAACTAATCCCCTCGTCTAAGGTATCAATGAAACCACCCATGGCGGTGTAGAATTCGATGTGATGTATGTTTTTCTCCCTTCTTTCAATTAATGTTTTCCAATTCTGATTTGATTGTGTTGATCATATGCATGCGTGATTGACTAGTTAAACGTGATGAGGCTTAGGAGGCAATTCGCGTTTTAGAACTTGAATTGGGATCATCGATCGAATATTGCACGAGAGTGAGTAGGAGATCGGTGCAACCTTATAGGAACCAGGTTTAATAGAGTTTGATGATTAGGGTTATGAGACCTAGTAAGTAATTAATCCAATCGTTGAATATGTCCTATTGAGAACGATGGTGGATATAGGAGAATTTGGGGGTCCTGGTTGACATTGTAATTGAACTTAGGAAAAATCATCATCACTTGGGTACTATGCATGATTGGGTAGGTGGATTTGAGACCTTAGATATTTTAATTTCCAGATTTTAATACCTTAGTTCTATTAGATTTGTTAATTTAATTTGCGATCCTATTCTCCTTCTCAACCATCTGCTGTTACTTGACCAACTTATCGAATTTCTCGCGAATTAGTTGAATTGGTAGCCCAATCCTTGTGTTCCACCTCGGTAAATTCTTACCGTGTTTATTTTATTACTTGCGACGACCCGGTACACTTGCCGGTGACTCAACATTTATCCTCAGGTACCTTGCCCCCAGATCACGCCGAGGCCAGAAAAATCAGGCTTAGAGCGAGTCATTTTGCTATTACTTCTGGAGAGTTGTATAAAAGGGGATTCTCGGTACCGATGTTGAAGTGTCTAACTAAAGCCCAATCAAAATATGTAATGGAAGAGGTTCACAAGGGAATCTGTGGTTTTCACTACGGAGGCAGATCGATGGCCTCCAAGGTAGTCCGAGCAGGATACTATTGGCCTACCATCCGAGCAGATTGTCTCGAGTGGACGAAACAATGTGATGAATGTCAAAGATTTGCCAATATAAGTCGTACCCCACCCGAATAACTTCACACATTGAACTCGCCTTGGCCCTTTACTATGTGGGGGATGGATATACTTGGACCATTCCCCATAGCCAAAGGTCAAGTCAAATTTCTTTTGGTAGGGGTAGACTACTTTACAAAATGGATTGAAGCAGAACCTTTGGCAAAAATTACTGCCCAGAAGGTACAAAAGTTCGTTTGGAAAAATATCATTTGCAGGCATGGGATTCCCTTCGCAATTGTCACCAATAATGGAAGGCAGTTTATAGATAAATCATTGCGAGAATTCAATGTCAATCTCGGTATTAAACATCATGTCACATCGGTGGAACATCCCCAAACCAATGGACAAGCCGAGGCAGCCAACAAAGTCATTCTCGGAGAGCTGAAGAAGAGAGTGGGAAAGCTAAAGGAGCTTGGGCAGAAGAATTGCCGAGTATTCTTTGGGCCTACCACTGCACGCCACAATCCATTACTCAAGAAACACCCTTCAGGATGACATACAGAACGGATACCATGATCCCAGTTGAGGTCGGTGAGCCATCTTTTCGGCGAATGCAATATGAGCAGAATGAAAATGAAAGCAACCTAAGGGTCGAACTTGACTTGGTGGATGATATCAGAGAAGAGGCTAAAATCAAAGAGGAAGCCTGCAAACGAAGAGCTACTCGAAGGTATAATTCAAAGCTAAAACCGAGGAGTTTCATGCACGGGGACTTGGTGCTAAGAATGCAAGGAGAAGCAAGAAGAGATCATACCGAGGGCAAGCTAGTAGTATATTGGGGAGACCATTCCGAGTAGTAGAAAACTTAGGAAACGGAGCATACAGATTAGAAGAATTGTCAGGGAAATCTATTCCGAGAACTTGGAATGCTTCCCATTTGAAATTTTATTATAGTTGATGTCTGGTGATGTACTCTTTTTCCTACCTCGGTATTTTATCCCAAAAAAGGGTTTTTGACCGAGAAGGTTTTAACGAGGCACACCGCAGACTTTTCTTCTATCCAATAAAGAATTTATTATGAACATTGGTCCATTTTCTTATTTTGCTGATATATTTACTATTATTCCGCGAACATTTAAATTGTTAAGGCCAAGTTTGAGCCTAAAGGTCGAGTTCGAGCCATTTAAATTGTAAAGGCCGAGTTCGAGCCATTTAAATTAAGGCCAAGTTTGAGCCTAAAGGCCGAGTACGAGCCATTAAATTGTTAAGGCCAAGTTTGAGCCTAAAGGCCGAGTTTGAGCCATTTAAATTGTTAGAGGCCAAGTTTGAGCCTAAAGCCCGAGTTCGAGCCATTTAAATTGTTTAAGGCCAAGTTTGAGCCTAAAGGCCGAGTACGAGCCATTAATTGGATAAGGCCAAGTTTGAGCCTAAAGGCCGAGTACGAGCCATTAAATTGTTTAAGGCCAAGTTTGAGCCTAAAGACCGAGTTCGAGCCATTTAAATTGGTAAGGCCAAGTTCGGCCTTTTTAAGGCCAAGTTTGAGCCTAAAGGCCGAGTTCGTGCCATTTAAATTATTAGAGGCCAAGTTTGAGCCTGCAGGCTGAGTACGAGCCATTAAATTGTTAGAGGCCAAGTTTGAGCGTACAAGCCGAGTTCGAGCTATTAAATTATTATGACCGAGTTCGAGCCTTGAATTTGTTAAGAGAAATCGAATTCGAGCATCAATTAAAGAAGAACAAAGTTTGAGTCTAAAGGCCAAATATGAGCCATGAAATTATTAAGAGAATCGAGTGCAATGCTGAAATTGAAAATAAGGCAGAGTTCGAGACTTAAAAATACAAAAAAAAGAAGAGGAGTTACAAATCTGAAATAGAAAATAAGGCCGAGCCGATCTCAAAATCCTCGGAACTGGAGCAAGACCAAGTGGTCGGAACATTCTGGGTCTAGGAGTAGGAACCCGGGTATTGCCAGTAGTCCCCCCACTCGGATGCCCCGACCTCCCTTTGGTGAAGGAAATAATCACTTCCCTAAGAAAGCTGGATGATGAGGCGCTTGGCCAGCTTCGGGAGGAGATGGTTGCTACCCCATTCTCCACTCTCGAAAACTGCTATTCTCCCAGTTAATATCCTTTTTAAAAGGATTAAATCCCGAAAGGGATTCTGGATCCCATCTCCCAATTACATCCTTTTTGGTAGCTATAAAGCTCAAAAAAGGATGTTAACTGGGAGAGAGGAACATAAACCCCTAGCAATATTATGAAGAGAATTACTTTGGCCAAAAGAGGACGAATTTTGCTGGTCAAAAAGATAAAGAATGAAGAAGCGAAGCAAACAAAAAGCCCTATTTATAAGGGGGAAGAGGCGTTGGAAAGAGGAGATATGCGCCGGGAAAAGGCTTATTGAAAAAGTAAATCTCGAGACTTAGCAAAAAGCAGTAATTGCATGAACCCACTGGAATTCCCAAGGCACGTTACGTGTGAACGCATATATAAAACGTGAATCATGCGATCAGCATTTGATAACAACCAAATGTTTTTTATATGAATGACAAAATATCTCGGCCTTAGTCGAAGTCTTGTTTAACAGCCGAGCACGCAATACAAACAACGTCAGAATATAAAAATATTTCAGTATTACTCGAAGTATTCGGAGAATATCTCGGTCGAACAAATGCTATAAGAGGAAGAGGAAGTCATCAAAATGCTGGAAGAGTTTTCATTAAATCAACGAGGATTACAAAGGGAAAAACCCATTACAGGGGTATGAAAAACAAAAAATACAGTTACTCATCCCTATGGCTATCTTTAGCACCAACGTGGTCCTCGGGAGAATCTTCCCCTCCTTCCTCCTCTTCTTCCTCTTCAGGAATAATGGGAACAAGTTCCCCATTTTGTACCTCTTTATTTACATCGGCACCCGAGATATCAATCCCCGGAGCGAGAATTTGAATCTGAGTGATGGCCTTTGCGAAACCTGCCCGATGCTCCTCAAGGATGCAATCGGTGGCCTCTTTCAAATCTTCCTGAACCTCCATCTTGGTCTTGGTCTCGGCATTCAAGTCGGCCCTAAGTTGTTCAATTATGACTTGAGCCTCCTTGAGCTCCTCTTTAGCACGAGCTTTATCCTCCTCAGCTAATTTTGCTTAGGAATCCAACTCGGAGTTCTGACCATTAAGCTCGGCGATGGTAGTATTCAGAAGATTATTGGCTTGGGCCAGCTCATCGCGCTCCGAGGAAATCTGGGCGAGATCCCCCTTCAGCTTCTCGATCGAAGCAAACTCAGCCTCCAAGCGCTGGGACTTTCTCTCAGTCTTTGTCAATTCTCGGCTACACAAACGGGCCAGAGCAGCAGCTCGGATACAGTAGACTGAGAGGGCCTCCATACTAGACCGAGCCCCATGCTGCTTAATTAAGTGAAGATCGGCAGCCTTCAGGTAATGCGAGTCAAAAGAAGGGAAGGGGTTGAAGTCATCGCTCCAGAGAGATGAGGTTCCTGCCTTCAAAGAAGTGTTATACCACTTCAAGTCGGCAGGAAGAGGAAGTTGCTCCTCTCGCCCCTTAGCACCCGTCTCATGTGTGGTAGGACGTTTGGGACTCGGGCGAGGAGGGGAAGAATCTTCGGCATCAATTACCATCTCCTCCCTTTTTCTTTTTTGAGGGGCAGACGATGAAGTCCCCTTAGCAGCGGCCTTAGCAGTGGCCGAAGAAACTCTTTTCTTCTTCTGCTTCTCGGTCGTTGAAGGACCCTCCTTCGGGGCAGATTTCAAAAGCTTTGAAAAATAGAAATTCCCCATAATAACTGCCGAAAAGGAAAGTTGTTAGTACAGAAACACATACAAAAAAGATTTAGAAACTAAAAAGTCGAACACTTACTTTTAAAATCGGCTCTCGGAGTGGAAGAAAAGGGGAGTTTCAGAAGACGTCCACAATGGAGAGGCCGAGGAAGTTTTTCTAAGATATCTACATCCCGTTTATCCTCGACAGGAAGGGATTCGTATTCAAAACCAACAAATTTGGTAGGGGACGATTGCCAGTACAAAGGAAACCTGGCACATCCGTTTTCATCAAAAAAGTGAGAATCCGAGGGGCGAACTCGGAAGAAGTCAACTTTGAAGTTTTTATACGATGATGAATACAAACTAATCAAACCTCTTCGGTTCAGCCCATTGAGGGAGATCCACCCAGTTTTCTCACCAAACCTTATTTGGTAAAAGTACAGAAATTTGGGGGTGGTAGGCTCCATCCCAATGTATCAACAGAGAATTTGAAAGGCTTTTAAAGAAGCCCAACTGTTAGGATGAAGCTGAGTAGGTGTGACATTCATGGTTCTCAAAACGTCACATTCAAACTCAGTGAAGGGGAGAGACACACGTAGATGGGAAAAAAGTGTTTTATACATGTATGTAAAAGAAGGCTCGAAAGGATGAGCGCTGAGGAAAACATACTCATTACCCGGGCAAGGAGAACAGATGAACTCGGACTTGTCTCCAGATGCCGAGATAGTAATCTGGGATCGAAGACGAGTGATTGAATCCGAAGATTGATAGCTAGAAAAATAAACCCCAACTTCGCCCTTAACCTAGGTATACCCATGAAGGGTAATATCGGGAATAGGGTCTTTAGGAACCCTTTGGGGTCGTTTGCGTGCTTTGGGTTTGGAAATTTGGGGGGAGGGAGAACCAGACCCAGAAGAACCAGATCCAGAAGAAGACAACCCAGAAGAGGACGACCTTACCTGACCGACGTTTAGTTCCTGTGAGGGAACAGAAGAGTTGGAAGGAGAACCCCCAATGGGAGAAATCTCGCGTTCCACCAGAGGCGAAGTGTTCGACTCAGTAGACTCAAATGAACTCATATCCGGAAGCAAGAAATAAAATTGAGAAACACGAAAGAAGGAAGAAGGCTGGGCGTACCCGAAGAACGAAAGGCAGAAAAACGATTGCAGAAACTCGAAAGATAGAGTTGAAGAGCGAAAGAAGGTAATGAACGAGGAAGAACAAGGTGGAATCAGAAGAGATATTTATAAAAGGAAGATATCAACGGTTGATGAAGAGACACGATCAACGGTTCACGTTCCTTTAAATAAAAGAAGAAAAAGGGCGCAACTTTTAATTTTCCTCCCTCATTAAATGAGCACGGAGTTCTAGGGCTACTCACCTATAACGTACAACAGAAGGATGAAGGGGAATGATTGCCTTCTCTGACAGAAAAGGGGAGAAGGAAAATTCAGTTGAAATGACGTTTTGAAACACGAAAGGAAGAAAGTCTACGTGGCCGAAGTATAAGCTCGGTTTGATACTTGTCATCTCTTTCGCTTATTTAAGCTCGAAGCTCGGGGGGCTTGTGTACTGACCAAAAATATAAAGCCGAGGACTTGTTAATACACTGGACTGACCGGGCTTACTCCTGTAAGTGGGCCTTGATCCAAACTCCTCCAAAGCCGAGGACTTGTTAATACATTTGTCAGCCGAGGATAAATACTCGGACCTATCCCATCATAGACCGCGGATGAAGGCACCTCGGTCCCGTGCAATCCAGTCACAACTGGCTTGGTCAAACATCTTACTTATTCAAATATCACTCCGTATAACTCGGAGCCTTATCCTTATCCTTATCTAGTTATGATAACAACATAATCTTATCAGGATAGATACGATCTCAATAACAGTCCAACTCAAACTGTTATACCAAAGAATCTCTATAAATAGGGGATCAACCCCCTCACTTAGGACTACGTTGCTTTGATTCCCACTTAGGATACAGAGGAGCAAAATATCAATTCTGTCAAGGTATTCCATAATACTCCCGCAGAGTTTCACCGGACGAGTATCTCTTGCTTGAGATATTTGGACGGAACATTTCTTAAGTGAGTGGTTATTTGATAATGATAGCATTGTTGATAATGATTTGATGTAACATTGTTGATAATGATAGCCACTTGAAAAAACTAAGCAAACTTTAATTAAGTTATTGAGGAGCCCACTACAAAGAAAGTTGTGCAAAAAATTAAAATTAAAAATATCTTATCTGCTCACTTTGTCACTCTGTTAAACTAATGTGTGCAGTCAGATCCTTATTCTTTCTGCAGAGCTTGATACTTATCACTTTGGACATTTTCTCTTAAAAGGACACCACAGGAGGACATATTTAACAAACAACGATCCAATCAAAGTTTCTTTGAACTCTTATGTCATCTCCACTATATTAGCAACTCCAAAGGGTGTGTTCTTTGTTGTGTACGTAGCATTTTTCTTGTAGGTATCTTCAAGTTACTGAATTACAAAAATGAAGAATTAGAAAATTGAAGAAAGAGAAAACTACCCCTTATAATGCCTTAAAAATTAGCTGTAACTGAACTTATTGTCTGATTAAACCAAAAAAAAGTCACAAAAAGAAGACAAGTTTCTAGCAAAATGAAGCAGAGTATCCAATTGACATAACATGAAATTTGGAGCCACCTCACCTGAAAGATCCCCCATCATTTTGAAGATCATAGGAACACTTACATTATGATGCCATTTCTTTAGAATGTAAAGGTATTGGTACTATATATCAAAAATGTGAAGTTATTGGTGCTATCAGCAGCCCAACACCAGCAAATTCACAACATTCACTGCATAACCGCTCACCTCCTTCATCCTCTAATAAGCCACTTGCTCCAAGTCAGAGTTCAAGCTCAAATCAATCCAAACCAAATGGCTTCAAAAGATTCAAAACAATAGCAACAATGGTTGGTTTGGCAGCCTTTGCAAGAGTGATACTTCCAATGTCTTCCACCTGCAGCCAGCAGGTTCAACATTTTCATGCCTTCTCTAATATAAATTGAAAATTCATGCTTTGTACTTACTCTCAATATGTCCTATATACTTTTTCAAATCTGATAACATGTTTCATGTTAAACTCTAAAAGGATATTATGAACATAACCCTGCTAGGCCTCCACTGTGATATCCTTTGCTTGAGTAGTCATATTCTATTATTTCTATGTTGCATTATGAAAACATATTAACCGTTGATGGTAGATGAAATGAAAACACTGCTATACGTGAACTAAATATACTATTCATAAATAACCAAGATCTCATCAAAGAAGCATTTGCAGTGTGCTAAATATACTTCCCTCCACTTATTCTCAGTAATGACCTGCATTTTAACATCCTTATGGTTATGGGAGCCACTAAAAAATTATGCCAGAAATTATTCTCATAATTTTTAATTAATTTGGAGTGTGCTAAGCAGATTATATGGAAAAGGCCTGCCTTCTTATAAAATAGTGTAATGAAACAGGTAATGCAGTAGTAATAACCAATAATAATATATCCTATAAAGAAGCTGGTGATAATGATAAGAGCTGCCTGGAAGAGGTAGCCAACAATAAAGGAATTTTGTTTTGAGGGAAAAGTGAAACATTACCAAATTCCCGTTTTGCATTCTACCTTGACTGGCTTGTTAGTATTTGCTATTACAGTTGCACTGTTGCACGTTTTAACACTGCTTGTGCTAGTAAGTATTCTTCCTGTGCAACATTAGATATGATAACCTATTCGGAGGCATAGAAATGCAATAAATATAAAAATAATTATCACCAACTATATCATACACATCCAGGAAAATAAAACAATTTTATATTGAAGAAATGTAAATATAAACATGTTACGCACTTTTTACAGTTGATTCATATATGCTTAGTTCACCACCATTTTGTAATAAATCCAAGAATTTTATCTGCATTACCCCATTCAGAACATATCTCAAATATTGACATGTGATAGGACTTTTTGAGATGCACAGGATGAAATTGACATTTTATTCAATCCAACATAAAGGGTAGGGTGAAAATGGTCTGGCAATGTAAGAAAGGAAAAAGGAAAGTCAGGAGCAGACTCACAACAAAATATCAAATAATTGAATGTTAACTTTAACAATTATTAAAAACAAAATTCAAATAGAAAAGAGACACAACAAAATTACCTTAATGGGGGCCAATTTTACTCCACATGGAAGGAACTATGCTAAGAATTGTTTTATCATTAGACACCCTCCTAACCCAACGATATCTGTCAAAACTATAATATGAATAGACCTTTATTCTCAACATTGATCAACAATGTCTTCTTAACCAACCCATCAAAGACAAGTGGGTAATTGCCAGCACAAACACACACACACACTAATCCAGTAGCAAAAAAAGATCAGTCAGTAAAGATTGTTCACTTCACCTTAAGAGTGAGAAATTCAACCAAGAAAATAAAACAATCACATAATTTTATAACATAAATTATACCTTTTGAACTTCACACACACATAGCTCTTGTTTAGAAGAAGGTGTGCATCACATCACAATCAAAGAGAATGAGAATGGTCAACATTCAGCTTGATCTTTGTATCTATATATATAAGACCTAAAGAAAGAAAATTTGTATAAAAAAATGCAAATAATTAATAGAATAATAACTTGTATTCTCATTTGATTCGAATGGAACCAATTTTCTCGTGAAGTGATAGTAACAAAATGGCAAAAACTGGAGTTGTGGTAGTAAAGGCATGAATTAGCAATAAATTCAAGGAGGCAAATGACTAAAGTCCAATGAATGTAATCACACAGTTACAGTAGTGTCGGAATAGAAGCCATATTCAACTTCACAAATTCTTAGTCCATTATACAAAGAAATAACATAAAACTCATAGCCAAGCATATCTGCTTTTAGATTTTCTAGACTTTAGAACAATGACAATCATAAAACAAAGAACTTACTTAAGGACTAGCACCGCATATTGTACACTATGCTTCCTTTTCTAGACTCTAGACAAAATAGAAACAAAAGAAAAGTACAAATCAAATAAATCATTTGGTGCACAAAACATGCATGCCTTAAGTTTATAAGGATATATATCTTCATACATGTTGATAGAGAGATTTGATGCCCTGTTTTGTATTTGTGTTGGCTAAGTTCTGAAATCCCACAAAAAAATCTAAAAAACACATAATCAAGACTACAAATAAAGAACTTGATAGGTTTATCTTTAGCCAATCACATTGTTTATGTTGTTTTCAGCTTTATGCGTAGCTTTTGAATCCTATGCTTCCTTGCCCTCATGTTTCGAATATTATACAGCCCCCTCCCTATTTTGGCTTTTTTATCAAACTTTTAGAAATTAAGAATGTGAAAAAAATTGAGAAAGAGAAGGAACATGTAAGAGAGAGAAAATTGATTTAGAAACTGGAAATGTCATTAACTGAGTGAAACACATAAGGTCTTGGAAACTTATACACGAGTCTAGGACAGTCTAGAAGCTAAACTACTATACCTAGTTTAACTTAACATAACAGAAGCCTAGCTTATAAAAAAAAACATAACAGAAACCTAACTGACTTGACATGTTAGCACCATCTACTCTAACATGTAAGAAGAGATGACTAATGAAAAAAGGCATTTACATAGAGAAGTGTCTCTCTCTCAAATGAATAGATACTTATCACTCCTATTGAAGAATATAGAGGAATCTGTTCAGCCATGATGATTCAAGAACCTGCACAATGAGTAGTATAAGAAAACAGAAAGTTTGGTCATTTAACTAAGACATTAAAGAGAGAAAAGAAATAAAAACAACAAATTAAGAGGCCAAACTTAATGACTTACAGTTGGATTTAATAATTCAAGTATTTGAATAACTTATCCCAAAGTTCAAGACATAACAAATGTGCATATGCCATTCCAGTCTCCAACAAAGCATTTAAATACACCTAGACATCAATGCTTCTCAATCAATCAATCTGAATAGTATAAAGCATAATTACTATGTATGATGATGACATTTATCAAGATATTCAAATAACTTATCCCAATAGGCAATAAGCATTGCAAACAGAAGTTGTCTTTATAACATGAAATGCTTGCAAATTCAAGAGGGCCCATAAGACAACTACTTCAAGAATCCCAGAGCTGCAAAACCTCCCACTGCAACAGCCTCGGTCCTACTCGTGTGTTGATACCACCCTCCTCCTGAACCTGATCCTGATCCAATCAAAATAGAATATTGGCTTTTATTAAACTCTTAACACAACCACAACCAAAGGTGCAATCGTGCAAATAAATCTTTACAAAAAGAGACCCACCTACCCAGATCCCACGAAACCCATCCCCAACCCCATTTCTCAAATTCCATAATTGCATTTGGCACAACATTTAAAATCAATGAGACAAAGAAATTATACCAGTCCTACACAAACTCATATCATATACTATAGTATATTACATTGCACTTTTTCCCACCAGAAAATAAATAATTAAAATCGTTTCCAAAATTCATTTTACATAATTGTCATATAGGCAGAATCACTTAATAGAGAGGATTCGATCCTCTCCAACCTATCAAATGTCAGTCATTAGGCTATTATTTAAAAGGAACACAAAATTTAGACATTTAAAAGTGAAGACTTTTGTTTAGAAAATTCTTTAAACACAAAAAATACTCACAAAAGGTGAGAGACACTATCAGTGTTTATGTAGTTGTGGGCATGTTGTTTTCTTGCTTCTTCTCTCTCTCTTCTCTGCCACACATCACAGCCAAAAGTCCTAACATTGCGGCCGCTTCCCCACTGCTCCACCTTCAACATGCAGTGCAGACAAGCAAAGTGGCACACAAAAATAAAATTACAAAAAAGAGAGAAAGAAGAAAAACACAAAAAATCCATTTTTATAATGCTTACGCAAAAACACATTCACTCATTCATTTACTCTCGTTCAATCTCTCCACAAGAGAAAGTAAAAGAAGAGAAATTAACAGGGATTGAAATGGAAAACAAAAAAGATGAAGGAAAGGTCCTTTTACCCGTAAGCGTTTTTACAGTAACACCCTTTCACTCAATCTGTTGGTCGTTGCTATTGTTTTGGAGAGGGAAGCTCTCTGAACCCTCCTCAACCATTGGCTACGCGGCGGTGGTGGTCTCCTCCTGCTAGGGTTTGATGGAAATGAAGAGCAAGAAGTGATTATCGAAGCATTCTGGTGAGATGAGATTGAGAGAGAATGCGAAATGTGGGTAGAGAAAAAGTTGAGAAGATAATAGAGAAAAGAGCAAGAAAGAGGCAAAAAGGTTCGAGGTGAGTTTTATGTCTATATCTATACACTTATTAAGGCTCAACCCAAAATATGAAGGAATCGTTTGGTGATCAGGATAAGATAGATAAGATAGTATAAGTTATTGTATCCTGTCTGAAACTATTATTTGGTGAGTCAGTACGATAGGATAAGTCAATCCTGTCATTTATCATATCCTGTCAATCTAGTTAAAATTCTATCTGAGGGGAGGACTGGGTTAGAACTCAACAGGTTATGATAAGGTAGTAAATGGTAATTTAAAGTATAATATAATATAAAAATATATAATATATAATATATAAAATAATTAAAGTATAATAAAATAATAATTTAAAGTATAATAAAATATAACATGATTACAAAAAAAAGTATAATAAAATATAAAATATTTAAAATAGTAAAAATATTAATAATTAATTTTAAAATTTATTTTTATTTTATCACAATGCTAATTTTGTTTTTATATTGTTTTTACAAATTGTAAAATATAAAAAATTATTCTAATAACTTAAATATATGTAAAGTAAAAACAAAAAATGAATATTTTAAAATATAAAAAATTAATTTTAGTTAGACAATATTTAAAAAATTTAAAACATTATATGTAATTTTATCACAAGGATAATTTCGTCTTTTTATATAAATTATAAATAAAAAAACTAAATCTAATACAAGATGAAAACACTTAGAATAAAAACGAAAAATTTTAAAATTCATACTTAAATTATAATGCTGTCCAGTTGGTTATCTGGTGGACACCAAACGTCGGATAGGATAACAGCTTATCATGCTCATATCCCATCCTACTCCTATCATGTTCTCTTATCCTATCCGCCCTTATCCTATTCTGACCACCAAACGAGCCCTAAGTGCCGATCTCACGCTTTTTTTGGAATATTTTATTTACATTTTTTTTATGTCTTTCGTTGTCAGATAGGTTGGTCCTTTTATTAAAATTCATAAAAAATTAATAATATTTATATTATTAATAAAAACTATAATTAATAAAAATAATCATATTATTAATAAAAATATATTATTAATAAAAATTAGTAAATATCCTTTAAAAAATTAATAAATAATTAGTACATTTGGGATATTTATATGATTAGGTATTAATAAAAAAAAACTTTAAAAAAAATTAAAACCCACTTATGGGAACTGAATTTTCTGCAAGTGTGAAAAATTTAACACTTGCGGAAAACCCATAATTTAAATTAATAAAAAATTAATTATATTTATATTATTAATAAATAATATGATTAATAAAAAATAATTATATTATTAATAAGAAATTAACAATGCTCCCGCGAGAGATTAGTCCCCGTCTCAGGTTGGTGGTGTGATATTCCTCGAAGTAGATCGAAAAAAAATATATTATTAATAAATAATTATTTATTTTTTGTTGGTTCTATTTTTTTATAAAAATTAATATAAAATTAATAATATTGATATTATTAATAATTATAGGTATTAATAAAAATAAAAAAAACTTAATAAAAAAAATAAGTACTACGGAAATTGTATTTTTCGCAAGTGAGCAAAATTTTACACTTGCGGAAAAGCAGTTTCCGTAAAAGTGTATATTATTAATATCATAACTTCAAAAGTAGTCCGGTCAACTTATGACTCTTACAAGCAGTAGATGTGACATGATGTGGGCCACGACATTTTTTATTAGAAAAAAAGTACATGGTGATCTCACATAGGTGCCGTGTTATGTTTCGTCCAATTTTTCCTAGAAGCAACAATTTTACTTTCATCTTTCTCTCTCTCCTCTCTCCTCTCGTCTTCAATATTCTGCTCCTCTTCCCTCCTTCATTTGGCTTATTCGTTCTTTTGATAGGTTGAAAAATACCTGTCGTTTCCTCTCTTCGCAGACCAGCTCCTTTCATTGTTTCGTCATTTCCTCTCTCTATCAATCATCATTTCTTCGCGTACCCAATCTCTGGTGGTCATGTCAACGGCGTCCACGGTGGTGAGTCTGGAACCGGTTGCTCATGAAAGCGCAGCGGTGGCTTCGGAAAAATATGCCGATGGTCCATCGTGGTGATTCCAATAACAAACGGTTCTCTGCAATATTTCTTTGCAAGATGAATCAGAGAACAAGGGTTTAAGCACTTTGCATCACTCCCTCTCTATTCTCCAGATATTTTCGAAAATTGATCAGTCTCAACTTTCAGGGTCATTATTTCACATCATAGGTTCCTGATGTATATGGAGTTTTCCAATTCAAAGTTAGTACCAAAAACTTGGATATACAAGCTTATCTTTATCAAAGCAGGTAAGTGGTGATCCTCTAATATTTTATTTCAATATTTTTAAGAGTCATATTCTACCCTAATCCCTTTTCCTTGCAGAAATTCAAACCCACTCTCTACATCATTAGATTTACCTTTCTATACGAGCATGGTCACATCAAAATTTCTCATATATTCTAAAAAGTACTCTCCCATTTAGGTAACGTTTGGCCTGTTGCGTGAAAGCCTGGTGGGAAGTCCATGAAACCAGACCCCTAAACTTAGCAAAGAGTACTTTGCAGCGGTGTAGAGGGATCTTAGTTAAGAAGAGCTATTGCTAATCTGATCAATGGGTGGGGTGTCATGAGATATATTTATATTTATTTTTTTGTAATATGAATCCTTTTAAATTTTCAGCCAGTTGACCTAAGCATGGTTAAAAATGCATGTTGGTGTATCTAGATTTTGGAGTGAATTATGTATTAATTTTATATCTCTTGATTATCGTATATGGATGACATGCTTGTGTATGAATATTGTCTTAAATCCATAATGGAGCTCTAAGCGGTTGGAGTTGAATGACATTATCGAGCAAGGAGCTCTTGACTGATTATAGTTTTACTTTCACTTTTCAGAATGTTTACAGGTAATCGTGGCTATGGTGAGCTAGACTTTATGAAGCAATAATGGGAAAAAAAAAACCCTTCATAGTGGAATATGACCGGTCTTGTCTATACATGATTCAGACTTAGTAATTAACTATTCATGTCATAGGTAAATTCAGTGTAGCCACTAGTTTTTTAGGGGTAATATTTTCGAACAACATAATACTAAATCAATATTGAATGAAATATGAAACAAATGTTTAAAAAAATAGTTAAATATATATAATGATTTTAAAATGAAATTTGTATATATATATATATATATATATATATATATATATAAGTGGATTGAATTGGTATGCACTGACAGTGAAGTTTTTTACACTGTCAACCAATCAGAAATTAACACATCATTACAAATTTTTTATTCTTATCCTAATCACCTTAAAAGTCACCAGTTTCATGATTTCTGACTGGTTGTCTGTGTAAAAATCTTTACACTAACAGTGTATAGAAATTAATGAGAATATTTTTTTTATCTATTATTTTAGAACGTGAGTTTTATGACTTCCTTTTTTTTAAAAAAAAGGTACATTTAATTTTTTTATTACTTTTTTCCCAATTTTTTGGGTATTTATATTAAATAAATGATAAAAAATAGTAATAGACTAATAGAGTAATATTATTTAGATTATTTGAATAGAAGGTAAGTTTTTTTTGTGAAGGGAAATAGAAGGTAAGTTAATTAATTACAAATATAAATGTATATAATCAATACTTTAATGATTTTTTTAAATTTATAAATAGTTTACCTTTAATAACAAATATATTGAAATGAATGGAATATTTTTTATTCACTGTTTTATATGGGTGATCTGCACCTGTACTTAGACTACATATTGAAACCAAAAATACATAACAAAATAAAAAAAATATTAATTATTAATAAATGGGAAAAGGAAAATAGAAAAGAGTTAGGTGGGTCGGGTCGGGCCGGGTGGAAGAGGCTCTTGAGAGTTGAGAGGGGCAAATACCCGAAAGCTACACCCACCCCAATCGCTTTCTCTCTGATCACTCTCTTGTAAATATATATGTTATAAGCCTTCTCTCTCTTCTACTTCGTATTCTCCGCACCCATCACACCTTCAACTTCATCACTCTCTGTAAGCCCTTCTTCAATTCTCCCTCTTTACCTATGTTTATATGGATGTTTACATCTTCAATTTATTTATTTATTTATTTCAGCTACTTATTTACATGACTCTTCATCTAATATTTGTCTTTTCTTTTACCAACTTCATATAAAAAAAACTGGGTATTATTCATCGTAAACAAATAATATATAAAAATATTTTTTGTATCACCCTTTGACCTGGGGCTTGGGGGTTGATTTGGATTTGACAGCTTCATGATTTATGAAAGAGATTATGTTTTATGTGTAACAAGTGTGTAAGAAGGGATTTTGACTTTTTGAGCATTGAGGGTGTGTTAGGTTGTTTTGATTGTAAAATTTGGAGCTTCGAGTGAAGAGCAAATAGCCACTAGCTTGCTTCTTCTCATACTGCTCCATAAATCAATAGCCTTTTTTTTTTACAACTGGAATGGAATTGGTTTGGTTCCCATTCTTCATAAATTTTTAGATACGGCATAAATTCATGCAACATCATTCTATGAAGTTAGTTTGCAATTTGCTTTCAGATTCGAATCTTTTATTTGCCTACCTACTTGCCTTTAATTTAGTTGTGATTTTTTGTATGATCCCATTCTTTGATTTGCAGATTAGTGAAGGTTTTCGCATCAATTCGAGTTTGAGGACGCAAGAACGCAATGGGAGATAACAGGAAGGGTTCCATCTCGCACCGCAGGCCCAACTGGGTAACCTCTTTTGATCAACCAATTCTAATTCTAATTTTGATGATTCCCTTATATCCATTCCATTGTAACTAACATCATTGATTCACTCTTCTTTGACTTGGGTTCTGTTAGATCGTTAGGACAATTTTGTATCTTCTATTTAGTTTTTTTTTTTTGATGTATGCTTTTGGCTGCTGCGCCTTTTTTTTTTCTTCCCACTTCCAGCCATCTCTCACCCCTTGCTTTCTTATTTGTAAAGAAAAAAACAAAACAACAAGATAAGCAAACTGGAGAGAGCACTCATGATATCAACACGATATCAGGAGGAGTATTCCCCTCTCAGTATATATTGATATGATCAAGCTGGAATTTGGGATAGATGATATAAACGAGAACAATGTATGGCATCATGCTGAGAAGAATCTTTTTGATTGTATCTCTGCGGTGGAAGATCTCCCCCCTATATTGAAAGAAATGTTCGCCAAGAGTGAAGAAGATGTTTCTAAAATGCAAATAGGAAATAGCACACACAAAGAGCACAAGCAAGCAGAGGTAAGTTTTAAGTTTTTGTGGAAATTCTGACAAGTTATTTTAGCAATGCCATATTCCTATTAGTTTTTTAGTCAGGTTTCATAATTTTATCTTCTTTGTGCATATTTGAATTCTTTACTTTGTTTTTTTTGTTTTTCACATCCATTGTGGTTCCTCCACCCATCAAACATGTTCTATCTTGATGGGTGGAATCAAGTACTTAGTTGGTTAGTGTTTTGTCTTGCAACTTGTGATATCTCTAGTGTTTGTAGTAGTTTTACTCAGATTTTTGCACAAAAAAAACAAAAAACTTTAGCTTAGCTGTTAATGTAGTTTGGTAAAATGACAATTTATTGATAATGATGAGTATGAATGCTGGATGAGGATTCTAAACTGGTTGTTATTGTTTTAGCCTTCGAATCATCCCTCCTTTGAGAGCATTTTAGTGGACATGATTTCTTGAGTCTTGCATAGGATCTTTTCGTATAGTGTACTGATTGTGCTAACCAAGTCTCTAAATCAGCAATCGATTGACTTGGGCAAGATGGAGGCATTGATCATTGATGACGGCCCTACTGAAGTTGGAAAGCTGGAAGAGAAGAAGGAAGCGTTGTAGGCTGAGATCAAGGACATCAAGGACATCTCCTTTATCGATGCACTTTAGCACAATTAGCCCCCACAATAGATCTTTCCTTATTTCATTCTCTCTTTTATATGTCCCAAGTGTGGGACTTTTTAAGATGATGCCTTGGATCCAGCATAGGGTCTGATTATAATTTATAAACAATTTCATTTGGTATTAATTGTTATGGGGTCCGTTTTCTTGAATCGGTTGATGAAGCTTTTAAACCTTGGTTTTAGTCTATTTTCTTCGGGTTATGGTTATGTTATAATCGATACTTATTCTCTGAATATGATCTCGGTTAATAGATAAAACCTATGTTGCACGGACACGATACGAGTATCGGATACGATACGACGATACGTCGTTTCTTAAAAAATATAGGATACGATATGTTTAGGATACGTATATAATATATATATATTTTATATATATATATATATATATATATATTGTTATCATATTAATTTAATTTTTAATTTTTTATTATTATTTGTCTATATATATTATTATATGTTATGTATTTATATCTATCATATAATATACAATTATATACTAATATATTTTTAAGAAATTGTTAAATATTCAATTCAAAAAAGAAATTATTAAATATTGTATCTTATATATTTATGAGTATACTAATCAGTGTAAAAGGATTAGTGCACAAATACTCATATAACATGGCCCAGCCCAATTAGGGGTAGAGACCCAACACACCTAACCCTAATAATCTTTTTCCCCATCATCAGCCACCATACTGCTTTTATCTCAATGATGCTGCTTCTTTCTCTCAACACAGCTTCTTCTTCTTCTTCTAGCCTCAACCCAACACAGCTTCTTCTTCTTCTTGCCTCAACCCAACACAGCCTCACAGCCGCTTCTTCTTCACCTAACACACAGTCGTTGCTGCTGCACCTTCTTTCACACACCGCGCCCCAACACAGACGATGCTTCTGTCGTCACGGCGTTCGACGACGTACCATGGCGTATTGACAACGTATTCACGACGTATCGAACGCGTGTCAGAATTTCTTTTTATTTATTTTTTAAAATAAAGCCCTCCGATACTTTGCCGACGCGTGTCTACGGCGTATCGCCGCGTATCGGCTTATCGACACGTATCGAGGACGATTCGTACAAGAAATTCACGTATCGGTGCTACATAGGATAAAACCTTTTGGAATCACACCGCCGAGTCGTTCATGCTCATTTCTTCTTCCATTGTTTAAATCAACTTTTTTTAAATATATATTTTTGCTCCTTGGCCTAAGCCAATCTTATTGGGTTCGGTTAGCCCTTATCATTATTGTCAAGGAAAATATGTTCTTCATAGAGAATTGGAGCATCAAACAATGGTATGGACACTTGAGTAGAATCTAAAACTTACGTATTATTCCAAGTTATGGTGTTTGATGGTACCTCTTTAAATGAAATAGTTGATTATTATAATTTCCTATACGTTTGTCTTGAAGCCTATAGTTCTTTTATTCTCCCATATCTACCATTTGTCTGTCGTTCTTTTTGTGCTGTTTCAACTTTCAATTTTTTATTAACATGATTCATGATAGAACATTATGGCACCGTATGATCCATGTAGCCGACCCCACCCTGTGGGATAAGGCTTGGTGGTTGTTGTTGTAGTCATGAATTTAGGATTTGTCTTATAGATATTTCATGTTTAAAATATATTTGTTCAAGTTAGATCTCTGTTATTATCATAAAAGCTTTATGCACATATTTGTCTTGCACTATGAGTTCACTTTTGGTGATTCAAATTGGCTATGGTGATTTCTTGATTTTTTTTTATGGAGTTGTTTCTATGCTATTTTTGTGATGCTCATACCTGCTCAAAGAAGCAAAGCCCTTCTTTAGAAAACACAAGATAAGATAAAGCTTAATTCTATTGTCATGGTAATCAAATATCCTTCACTGTTTGCTTTAAAGTTTTAACACATAAAAGGTGGTGTCTCAAATTTTAAGTTTGAGTAGATAGTACTATAATTCAAAGTACATTCATTGAGCTAATTTTATTATTTTCTGCACTATGAATGTTTGGTTTGTGTATATCAATGCTGAGAGAGTAGGTAGGGCCGTACGACTAACACCATGATCATGAGAAGCAATGTTTATGGAAGTCAAGTGATTGTCTTCTACCCGTGTTTACTTCCATAGGTACTGCACTATTCTTCTACCTACTTCCATTTGGTTATTGTGAATATAAGGTTATTTCCTGGTATTCCTGTTAGGTGAAAACTGACTTAGGTGGAATCCATTGAATTCCTCGTATTACTGTTACATACATTATGAATATTTTTGCTAAGATAGTGATGTGCTTATATATATAACAATATACAAACTTTGGTTGAATGTAATAAAAACTAATCCAAAAACAAGGAATTATAGCCAAAACGATCGTGGCCATGTTAAAAAACTGCAAGGATATCTGGTCAGAGTCAATATCTCGTGCTTCCATTCAATCGATATGACATTGTCTCAAAATATATACACTACTACATATATTATATTATATATTTAGTAACATTTACAGGGCCACATTTTAATAAATGTTACTTAATGAAATAAAATACTATATTTTACAACATTTTTAAAATAAAATGTTTCTAAACCTATTTTACTTTTTCCCTGCTTCAGAAACATGAAGAGCTTCTCCCCTTTCTTCTCTGTTCGGCGCATCACTTCCCTGCTTCAAAAACGTGAGAGCTTCATCGCACCGATTCATCTCTATGTTCATCACCGATTCATCTCTCTGTTCAGCACCGATTCATCACAACTTGCTCTAATTGCATTCTTCAAATTGTTCGTAATCTTTGATTCTCGCTAAATTCAAATCTCAGATTTCTTCACCTCCGTGTTCATCTCTTTGTTCGGTAAGTTGCTCTCACTGCGATTGTTAATTGCTTCGTAATCTCAGATTTTATGATTTTTGAATTTGAGCCTCTTCTTCCTTAGGATTTGCACTTTGATTCAATTTCTGAATCGCTCACCAAAGGTTAGTTCTGAATTTTGAACATGAATGTTGTTCTGAATTTGTTTGGAATGTTGTTATGAATTTTTAGTTTCCTCTTTTTTCTGCGTTTTTTTGTATGTAAGAATGCAAAACTCTGATGTTTTTCATTATTGCACTCAAGCTTTTTGAAAGAATGTGTTAGCTTTGTTTTTTTAGGAACAGGTCTTCTACTCTTCTTTAGTGGGTGGAGTGATTGATGTTGGCATCTTATAATCTATTTTTGTTAGATAAACTCTGTTTCTTTTTATTTAATATTCATGTGCCATTAATTGGGTATATCATATTAACATCCTATGTCTCTCTTTTCCATTTCATCTTTCTTATCTTTTCCTTCTCCGTCAAACTTAGGTGAATTAAAAGACAACCTTCTTGTTGCTAAGTTTTTCAAGTCCATGCTAAAAAGCTCCATGTATATATTGATTTCTAAAGAGGACTTCTATTTTATACCCTATTTGTGCAAAAATTCTTCGAGTTAGTAAATGCTAGATAATCATGTTAATTCCTAAAATTCAGCAAAGATAAAAGAGTGTTCTAGTTTATAGTTTCTAAGATAATTGTATGATGACATCAATTACCATTCCATCAAGGTTGTATTGTATCACTCTTGCTGATAGGACTTCTTTACATTTGGTAATTAATTGATGTTTAGAGTGTTACAGAACATTAAAGATTTTTAATGAAATAGCTTCACATTTGTGTCTCAAGTACCACTTTCCTTGCCCATGGAAGTTATTCGCTTTGAAAAAGTTTTGAAAAGTGGCTACACTTTCAATTCCTGATGGCTATTGTAATTGTGATATTTATATAATTTGGTACCTGAATTAATTGCATATTTAACGATGGGATAGCTTTGGTATATCAAAACTTAATGTTACTTTTGGTAATTGAAAACTCCAATTGATTGGATAGGCTAATATTTATCAAAAGAAGAGGTAAAATTCTAGTTAATTCATTGTGCGCTTACTAATCTTTTAATCATTTAGAGTTTTAATTGCATTAATGCTTCTTTTGACTCTTCCCTGACCATGTCTTGCATTCCACCATCTTACTAGGTTTATTTCATCCTGTGGCAGATTTACAATCGTGGAGGAGTATTCAGCGAAGACTACAACATTGCATGATGATTTGGATGATGTGGACCAAGGAGAGGATCAAAATACACACCATCTTGTTTGGGCCCAGTTTGACAAGGTTACAACCTCCCTCCACTTTCTGTTAATTAGATGTTGAGTGCTATATATAATTAATGATTCGGAATTGGCGAATCATTTTGTTCTAATGAAGTTGTCTTACTACAACGCATTTAGGTCACACGTAGCAAAAGCAGGTGGAAATGGACATTAAAGGATGGCATTATGCGCATAAATAATATGGACATTCTCTTCAAAAAGGTTTGTTAGGCTTGCAGGAGAATAAATAATGATATTTTCTCATCCTTTCTGTTCAGTTTATCAAATTGTCTTAATGGATGATACTATACATTTCTGCGGGCGACAGGAGAATTTGACTTCTACTTTTGTCAGGGGCAGGTGGTGGCTGGGGTATTTTTGTGATTTTCTATTGTTTTTGTTTTTCTATTTTTTGGATGGTTGAGGAACTGATAAAGAGAAATTGATGGAAAATGGTGAGATTTAGGATGGAGATCCAGGTACAGAGTAAATCGGATTGTATTGTATGGAGGAGCTTCTGTCTTCGACTCTTTCACTCCTTCGCTTGGGCACTCAACTTCTTTCCTCTTTAATTTTGTAATCGGTATGTTTGGTCTACTCTGTTTTTGTTTGGGTTCCATATTGGTTTACTCTTTCTCGGTCTGTGTCTCATAAGATGTTTACTCTATTTTTGTTTAGGGTTCCATATTGGGTACTCTACTCTTTGCATCCTGCTAGCCTTGACCAGGTAATCTCCCTAATTACTTTGGTTAATGATTGATTTCTTCGTTGTCTGCAAAGTGTTTTTCTTTTCGTTTGTATATTTATGTTGGCAATGTGAATTCTCTATTTTTGCATAACGTTTGGAACTTTTCTGATGTAATCATTGGGTATCAACTTTTGTGTATCTCGACCTATATGAATGTTTGGTTTTGTGTTCTGATGAATATAAATGGGGGAAAAGTGGATTTGGCCCTATTTATGAGTGCTTTTTGTGGGGTTTTGTTTTTTGATGAATATAAATTGGGTTTTCTTTATGTATGCTTATTTTTTTTATGCAAGTGCAGGTGATTTTGTTGTGAAGGAGATGCATTTGTTGGAGGGTTTACACAATTAGCTTACGAGGGAAAGAAACAAAAGCAAAGAAAGCAAACAAAAACCACCGAAAAGCAATCCCCCTCTTTCTCCATATCTCTGATCTTAATCATTTTAAAAGAGCCAAAAGCATACAAAACAGCAACAATATAATTGTGATTTTTTTCCAGAGACTGTGGGTGAGTGGGTAATGATAGTTTATTTGATTCTTTATGTAGATGATATGTTGTTATATAAATCTTCTGGGTATGTTTGATTTATACTTAAGGGTATCTTCTTATCTTTCTTCGTTTAATTATTTTTTTTATGAAAAGGAGGCAAACAGTCAAGAGGATGGTATACCAAGTGATCCTGACTGAGAACAAGGACGTAGGAACATGCCAGAATCACACTCAACATCCATAAATCATTTCGGTTTCAATAGGGGTGACAAAATTATTCTCTGGTTCTATGAATGAACAATAAGTAAGCTATTATTATGAGTTGTTGTGGTCCTTGATTACTGAGTCATCCATTTATTTTGATGTACGACAATGAGTTTGAAGGTGTATCAGTTTTATCATACCATTTTACTTATGAGTGCATATTGTTTGATAAAAGGTATATGTGAGATTGATTAACACATGAGATGCTTGACTAACTAACTACCACTTTGCTCAATGAATGATGAGTCACATACCCTTCCTATTAAATGAATGATGAAGAAGTTAGTCAATAGTTCTCTTGATTCCTCATTGCATTTTAATTATAAATCTGTTGTGTCATATGAACCATGTGGTAATATACTTTGCAAAGTGTAGTTGGTAAAACTCCCAATGGATCCTATTCCTTGATGTTCTATTTTGGATGCTAATATAACCATTATTGGTCCTTTATTCTTTGTTGATCTATATGTCTAGCATTGGTTCCATGCATAGTTCGTTGCTTGGTTTGGATTTGTAAAGTGCAAATAATTCCTTATAGTGAAGGATTGTGATTAATATAATTTCGTTATTTCGTTATGTTTGATGGCTCACTTTGTGGAGTAGATATGGGGATTGTGTTAGTATTTTGAGCTAGCAAACATCTTGGGATGGCATCTTTAGGATATCCCAATGCTAACCATTGGTTCTGAACTTTCTTCGTTAAGAAGGATCATATGAAAATTGGTAGGAAATTTAATTGGAGCCACAACTTTAGCTTCGGAGATGCATATGTGACAGATCCAGAGGGCAATGTAATGTGCCTCCAAGTTGGTGAACCTCTTTTTGGTGCACATGAACCTTATATGAATACTTTAATTTCTTTGATTTATTTTGATTAAAGGACAAATTATGTTTTCAATACTTGGATATGTGGAGGCTTTAAGCTAATGCACTGGATTTTTTTTTCTTTCTAAATGCATGTTTTCTCGTCTCTAAATTCATTTTATGTTTGGGTGGGTTCTATAAGAAATGCAGCAAAGTTAAGTTTCTATTTTGATTTAGTTCTCATATGAGACCTGGGCACATAAAACATAACTGAAACTTTAGCTAATTGAGAGAGAACAACATTTTTTTCCCTTATTCAATTTTATTTCACGGAAGCTAAACTCTTGATTGGAACTCTCTTTTCAACCAGTTGCTTGTGGCATCCTAACTAGAGTTTGGATTTGGGTTGCCTATTGGAATGATATGGACTACACGTTGCTTATTGGAATGATATGGACTACACTACAGAGATGGCTTAACTTGGCTTGAGATCTTCTTCAATCCCACTCAAAGGTACAACCTTTCATCCTCTCCACTATCATCAATTTTTGGTATAATTGGTTTGTGTTCTCGGGGAGATTTTCGACAATGAGGTTTCAAATGTGACAAGCTATGGAATGCATTGGGTGCCTCCTTACCATGCTGGTCTTTTTATAAAAGGATTGACTGATAAAGGTTCTCCCCAATGGCGAGATGATTACAAAGGTGGACATTATGTGTCTGCCCTCGAAGACGATTAAACTTCTTGGTGTAAATTAATTTAACCATCATTGCATAGCTATTCTTCATTTTCTCTTTTATTGTTTGATGTGTGCTTATATTGCTTCCTGTATGTTCTAAACTTAAAACCGATTCTTTATATGATTGGTGTCTTCCATTTATTGTCACTTTTCCAGCTTTCACTTTTCAATTTTTTAGACTCTTCTAATGATAATTTTCGAAGTGGTGATTGTTATCTTATACATTTATCAAAAAATATAATTTCATGTTTTGTTACTCCTTGCTATGGGTGTTGTTTTCATCCATGATTATTTTAGTTAAACTTATGATTTGAAAGTTTGTTGATTTTTTCTACAAGACAACTTCAGATATGAGCTATGACTGTTGTCTTTTGCAAAGATATTGTTCTATGCCATCAACAAAGTGATGATCGATTTGTAACTACAGGTGGAAGAATAGTGCATGTGTTGTAGGAATCAACTCCAGAGAAATCAACGACTTCTATGTTTGTTACTATTAGAAATTCAAGAGTATTGAAAGAAAGAATAGAAGAGAGATAACTTTCACTATTGAGAAAACTGAATTACAGTTACAGAGAGCTACTGCTATGTATATATAGTAGAGATTAAGCCAGTTATTGCCAAGATAACAAATGAGGCAGTTGCAACTGAATAACAGATTGCACTGCTGAGCTAAACTAATAACTAACAGAATGTGCACAACTAACTAACAGAATGTGCATAACTAACAATCAACTGAACTATCTCTAACATTCCCCCATATAAGTTCAGGGAGGTTTTCCAAAGGAGTTCTTATCTGAGTTTATCTCTGAGTATGCTGAATCTTGAGGATGAGAGAGGTTTGGTGAGCACATCAGCCCACTGATCTTGAGCAGGAACATGAGTGACACTTAAGCTGTGATTTAACACTTTTTCTTGAACAAAGAAAATGTCTAGCTCCATGTGTTTGGTTCTGGAATGCAGAACAAGATTGTGAGTCAGTGATACAATGCTTAGATTATCACATAGGATTCTAGGAGTGTGAATTTTAATCTTCAGTTCTGAAAGGAGAGACTGTATCCAAAGGATTTCAGCACTCAAGGCTGCCATACTTCTGTACTCGGCCTCAGCACTAGACCTAGCAACAAGAGTCATTTCTTAGACCACCAAGAAATGAGATTGGGACCAAGGTACACACAGGCACCAGAAGTAGATCGCCTATCATCTGGATCAGATGCCCAATCAGCATCACAGAACCCGGTTAGAGTTAAGGAGGCATGAATGGCAACAGGCTGAATGAGAAGTCCATGATGCAAGGTACCCTTTAGGTACCTTAAAATGCGTTTAACAGCTTTCCAATGCTCCTCCAATGACTGACATAAGAACTGGCAAACTTTATTCACTGAGTAGGATATCTCTAGCCTTGTAAGTGTTGCATACTGCAAGGCTCCAACAACTGATCGAAATAAAGAAGGATCAGGGACATAGTCAGCCCCTAGTTTAGACAGTTTCAGATTAGCAACCATAGGCGTATTAATGCTCTTTGCAGACTCCATCTTGGCTTTGGACAACAAATCACGAATGTACTTTGTTTGAGAAAGAAGTAGAGCACCATTGGGTAGATGAGTAACCTCTATGCCCAGAAAATAGTCCAAGTTACCTAGTTGTTTCAGGGCAAATTCTGAATTCAGGGCTTCAATGAGACTCTGAATGTGAGAAAGAGAGTTTCCTGTGACAAGTATGTCATCAACATATACCAGAATTAGGATGCAGTAGGTGGCAGTGTGCAGGAAAAAGAGTGAAGGGTCACATTTACTTGCCACAAAGCCTTTAAGTAGAAGAGCAACTTTCAGCTTTTCAAACCAGGCACTGGGTGTCTGTTTGAGGTCATATAGGGCCTTGTGTAATCTGCAGACTAGTGTTTTGTCTGCCACCTCAAACCCAGGGGGTTGTTGCATGTAGACTTCCTTATGTAGGGAGCCATTTAAAAAGGCATTGTTCACATCTAACTGCCGTATAGGCCAGCTACAAGATACTGCAATTGTCGGCCAGATCCCTAACAAATGATGAGTTTAACAACAGGGGAAAAGGTTTACAGTAAAGTCAATGCCGACTTTTTGATGAAAACCCTTGGCAACAAGTCGGGCCTTGTACTTATTAACACTGCCATCAGGGTTCTCTTTGACCCTGAACACCCATTTGCAACCAATAGGGGTTCTGTGTGGTGGAGAGGGAACCAAAGTCCAAGTGTGGTTGTTGAGTAAGGCATCATATTCAGTTTTCATGGCTGCAGCCCAATGGGGAGCAGCTAAGGCCTGTTTAACAGAAGTTGGTTCTGTGGAAGTTAGAAGAAGGGTAGGCTGAAGTCTAGGCATAACAATACCTGATTTGGACCTTGTTTGCATAGGATGTGTGTTGTGAGGGAGAGATGGAGGATGAGAGGACTCAGGTGAGGAAGAAGAGTGAGGTGGTGAGGTGGAGGGACTTGGTGAGGGCTTAGGCAAATTTCCAGAAGAAGGAGAGGACTGACCCAAAGAACTGGAAGGACTAGGAGACTGAGCCAAAGTCTGAGGTGACTGAGCAGATGAGGCAAAAGAGGTTGCAGGACTGAGATGTGTTGGACTGGCATATGCAAGAGGAGAAGTACTGACATGAGGACTTGGAGAAGAAGTGGGAGCCACAGAGGGTGTTGTTGGAGACAAAGTAGGTGGTATTGAAGAAATTGGGAGAGGTGTAGACTGAGATGTAGGCTGAACAGCTGCTGAAGGAAACAAATCCGAGTATGGAAAACGAATTTCATTAAACACAACATCTTTGGAAATAATCAGTTTGCCATCAGGACTAAGGCATTTGTAGCCTTTATGGGAGGAGGAATATCCCAGAAAAACACACTCTTTGGAGTGATAAGAGAGCTTGTGCTGCTGATAAGGGCGTATGAAAGGATAGCATGCACAACCAAAGGTCTTGAGGAACTGAAGGTGAGGTTCCTGGTGTAACAAAGTGGAGTAAGGAGATTTATAGTTGAGAACAGGCGAAGGCATTCTGTTGATCAAGTAAGTAGTTGTTAGAAAGGCATGATCCTAAAATTGGAAGGGTATGGATGCATGAGCTAAGAGAGTGAGGCCAATCTCAACTACATGCTTGTGTTTGCGTTCTACAAGACCATTTTGGTGATGGGTGTGAGGACAAGCAAGCCTATGGACAATGACAAAGGCAGACAAATACTTGAACAGAGGACGAAATTCCCCACCCCAATCACTTTGAACAGTTTTGATTTTTGTGTTAAATTGTAACTCAACCATAACTTTGAATTGAATAAATTGAGAAAGGCTATCAGACTTTCGTTTTAAAGGAAAGACCCAAGTGAAACGACTAAAGGCATCCACACAAGTTAGAAAGTAAGAACATCCAGTAGAGGATTGAATTGGGGTAGGTCCCCACAAATCACAAACAACAAGTTCAAAGGGAAAATTGTAAGTAGTGTTAGAAGAAGGTGCTGGGAGACGATGTGCCTTGCCCAAGCAGCATGCAGCACAAAATTCCATTGGATTTTTATGTGGAACAGGAATATTGGAAGATTTAAGCGCTTCTCTAAGTGCATCATGGTGTGGATGACCTAAGCGAGAGTGCCACAATTTGTAGGAGCAATGAGTCATATCAAAAACATAAGCATTTTTATTCATAGTAATTGGTGGTACATGTACATTAGGAGTGGAATTTACATTGAAAATAGAAGGGGAATTACAAGCAGGTACATTATGCGTATGAGTGGTAATAGAATTGCAGCTAGGAGAGGAAGACATGACTGAAGGAGACATATGATCAAACTTGTAAAGGCCATCTGGACCAACACTGCCACGAAGCAGAATTTCAGAAGAGCCCTGTGATTTGACAAGACAAAAGGAGGGGTGAAATTCAAAATAGACATGGTTATCTCGAGCAAATTGATTAACACTAATTAGATTTTTAGTAATTGAGGGAACGAGAAGATTGTGTAAGGTGAATTTGGTGTAGGGATAGGCAGGAGTGCTAAAATCCATAGAACCAACTTTGTTAATAGACAAACCTTGGCCATTGCCCAAGAAGACCTGATCAGGGTGTGCCAGAGAGGCGGTCTCAGTTATATTGGAAGGATCAGGAGTGACATGATGAGTAGCCCCAGAGTCAGGGTACCAGGAGCTGCCAAATTGAGACTTAGTGCCTGTGAGATAAGCCTGTGGCTGCTGTGGTTTAGCAGAGGATTGAGCAAAGCGATGAGGCCTGGGCAATTGTTGAATTATTGGAAATGGAGGTCTCTGGTACACAAACGGATTCCAAGTCTGATGCTGTGAAGGTCCTTGATAATATTGGTCACTGTTAGAATGCCGATAGTAGCAAATACTAGCATCATGCCCATACTTTTTGCAAATTTGGCATTGAATATTGGAGCGACCACCAGATCGTCCACCACCACGACCTCTGGTCCTGCCACCACCATAGCGACCACCCCCACGGTTTCCGCGATAGACTTCACCTCTGCTGTCGGACTCTCCTCCAGTGACATGAGAAAAACTTTTTGGAAATTGAGAATCTTGAAAAGAACTGTTACCAGGGGGGTTCGAAGGATGAAAGGTACCACCGAAATTGCCATTATTCGAACTTTGAGTGGAGGATTGAGTGAGATTGATAGAGATTGAATCAGGAAGAGCATTCTTTTTGTTCTTTTCAAGGCGAGCTTCATGAGATAGAAGAATCGATTCCAGTTCATCAAGAGAAACAAATTTTGTCTTGTTGTTGATCGCGGCTACGATGGGGTCGTAATCCTCAGGAAGCGCATCAAGCGCAACTTCCAAAAGATTGCGATGCGGAATGGGATCTCCGATTGAGAGAGAGCGAACATAAAGAATGAACTCCGAGACAGAACGATTACCTTTGGATAGACTTCGCAACTCAGAACGGAGCTTCCTAGCTCTCGTACTAAGAGTGTGTGAAAATGCTTATGAATTTTGTCCCAAATTTGTCATGAATGACCACAATTAACCACACGAGGAAGAAGAGCATCAGAAATCGAAGCGAGGAGCCAGGTGGAGATCAGCGCATCTTGCTGTTCCCAATCACTGTACGCAGGGTTTTCTTCATCATTTTCTTGATCGGTATCAATGAGGAACCTTGGCGGAATTCGAGGATCAGTGACGAATTTCTGAAGTTTGTGGCCACGAATCACTCCTTCAATCTGTTGTTTCCATTGTCGAAAGTTGCTATCATCGAGTTTCAACGAAATTGGATGTGAGGGAGTAAATTGGGGTGCGCTAGGGTTTGCAAAGGGATTGACAAAAGCCATAGCTCCAGGATCTAGAAGCTCTTTGATACCATATTAGAAGTTCAAGAGTATTGAAAGAAAGAATAGAAGAGAGATAACTTTCACTATTGAGAAAACTGAATTACAGCTACAGAGAGCTACTGCTATGTATATATAGCAGAGACTAAGCCAGTTATTGCCAAGATAACAAATGAGGCAGCTGAATAACAGATTGTACTGCTGAGCTAAACTAATAACTAAAGTAATGTGCACAACTAACTAACAGAATGTGCATAACTAACAATCAACTAAAAACCGAACTATCTCTAACGATTAGGCAAATGAGTCGGAGCTGAGTTATTAGGATATTTACCTTAGATTTCTTATTACAGACTCTACATGCCTTGGTATTAACTTTTTGTGCCAAAACTATCTTTGGTAGTACCATGATTTTCATGGATTCGATTTAATTATTCTAAAGAGAATGCAAGTACACTTGTATCTTTTTTCTTGGTTCTTTGTTAATGTCCCTTGAAATCTTAAAAATACACAATACTGTAAAATAATCATGCATAATATGCCCGTGCATCGCACGGGTACAAAATCTAGTGTATAAAAAAGGAAACAAATAAATATATTTAATATATGTTTATATTACCAATAACACCCATTATAATTGGTAGATGGATGAGCTCCTTAAACATAATGACACGATCTTGAAACAAAAACCTTTAGTTAAAGCCAAATCATTTTGAAACCAAATTTCACCAAAAGTTCGTAAGTACTAAATTCCTAAAAAATAGTTTCTTGAAAAACATTGAAACTCTTAAAATACAGTCTTACCGTTTTTTACTGTATTTCAACTTAAATTCCATATTTTCGAGAAAATAATTGTTTTTCTCAAATCATTCACTTTCTTAACTTCAAATACTTGTATTGAAGTATTAAAGTAGTAATTTCGAGTTTCACTTCAACAAAATTCTAAAATTTGATTGAACGTCGTTAAATTTGAAAATTACGTATGTCATTTTTCAACGATTTTTAAACCAAATGTTCCAAAACACATTTTGGAGTCTTAGGACACTTAGGTATGAAAAACAGTATCCAACTGTCCAAATACTGTTTTGACCGAATTTAATGTCTTAGCTCATTTTACATGTCTAGTTCTTTGAAAATTCTGTTTTTAAGTCCGTTAAAACTTGACTTTTGTTTTCTTAATACTTAACTCAAATCAAAATAATTTTTGGGATCATTTAAACCACAAAAGACTTTTTTCAATCTCATGAAAATTGTTTTGGAAGAAATTATTTTCTTCTTGGTTTAATTATTTTTTTACAGTCCATAAACCATCATGGAATCGCATGGTTTTGGAAACAAAGTTGTCTTGCCATGTTTTTCATGCTTGGCCGAAACCAAGTCCCAACAAACATGAATATTTTCTCTTCATAACTCAATCTCAAAACATCATACGTATTCATGTATTCAAGCACTAAATCATGGCAGAATTATTTAGCATATTCAACATATTTTCTTTAAATGATCAAGTAAGCATACTAACAATTTTATTTTAACTAACATGCATCAAATAAGCATATACATCAATAAACTTAATCACACGACAATCACAACACAATCTACAAAGTCCTCTTAGTTGATCTTATACACACAGAGTCATAACCCTAACATCTAGGGTTTTAAGATCACACAAACATAACAGAAACCACATACATATCTACATTAAGGTAAGATGGTGGTAATCTCCCACATACCTCTTGTAGATCACTCGAAAGTCAAGCAAATTGTAACACCCCGTTTTTCGTTAAAATAATTTTATGTATGTTGTTTGGTTGCTTAAGCATTAGGACTTAGCTTAGAATTGTCGTTGGGGGCTGAGTGGGATTTCTAGGCTTAAAATCTCTTCTTAGGCTTGTGTCTTGTGATTGTCTGGGTCACACGCACGGCCATGCTGAATAGAGAGCACGACCGTGCTCGTTGGGAAAGCGCGTCTCGCTGACCCTAAGTTGAGCACGACCGTGCTCAACAGGGAGCACGCTCGTGCTTAAAGGCAGACCGCGCCTCGTAGGCGTTAAGTTTAGAACGCCCGTGCTCAACGAGGAGCACGACTGTGCTCGGATATGATGCCTTTAAATATGGAACAGTAACCGAGGGTTTCTCGTAAACCCTATTTTGGCACAAATAGAAACCCTGTTCCGGCTAAGAGTGTTCTTTCCCCCTTTCCCTCTAAACTGAGTACGTTCTAGGAGTTTTGGAATCCTTTGGGAAGTCCTTGTTCGTCTGTGCCAATCGGTGTTGGTAATGGTTTCTCCCAATTTTGATTTCCTTTCTTTCATTGAGAATTGAGAACTAATGGTTGAACCTTACCCGTATTATCAGGATTATTAGCAATGAAGGGCTTAAGGAGTTTGTTGGAGGAGCAACATTAGAATTTTGCTTAAAATTAATTCCATCAGAAGCATGAATGTCAGAACTAGGGCCAATTTTTGATACAGAATTTCTATCTAATTCAGGAGAAATAGAGACTAGGAGAAGCATTGTCTTCCAAGGAATCAGCAACAAAGCTTTGAGAAAAAGAGACAGATCCAGAAGAATTTGGGACAACTTCTTGATTATCCAATCCATGATTCTCCAATCCCGGGGTAGTTTGTCTAATTCAGTGCCAACCTCTTGATCTTCCAAATCAACGAGGTTTTGATGGGATTCATCATAGATAGTATCCACAGATTCAATTTCATCATCCAAATTAACTTCTTTGGGATGTTGCACTTCAACATTAGTTCTAGGAACTATAGTGGTATCTTTCATAATTTTATCAAAAGCGAGAATCAACATTTACATAATTCTCATCCCGGGAATTTCAAATACTTTGTTACCTCTTTCTAGGACAACGTCGGCATGATAATGTGCATGGGAGTTGTGCTCCACCACCTCAGGTTGAACAGGAACCTCCTGATGCAAGTTATTTTCAGGATTATCCATCTTTTGACTAGAACCCTATCCCTCCTGGATTTGCTCTTTTGCTGGTTGATCCTGACCTTGTTTAGGCACATAAATGACATTGCTTCGAGGTTGCCTCTCCTTTCTTGGCTTTTTTTGATTCCCAAGTTTGTGATTGCAATTTGCTTGGTCATGACCAATCATCTGACAATAACTACAATAAGTAGGGAGATTCTCATACTTTATCCAAACAAAGAGAGCAAAATCATTCCTCTTAACCATAATTTCATTAGGCAACCTTCCATTCAAATGGACTTCAATCAAGGTCCTTGCAAAGTGGCCTAAGCTTCTTGATCTAGTAGCTTCATCTAACGAGATAGGAGTGCCAATACCATTGGCAATCTCAAACAAAATCCTCGGCCTCCAGTATTCTTGGGGCAATTCATACACTCTAACCCAACATTGACAATGGGTTTGTTTCTGAGTATTAGGATTAAATTCAGGGATCCACCTGGAAGAGAGAAGAACACCATTGGCCAAGTTCCATGACCCAGCAGACTAGATTCGCCTTAAGTCTTCTTGAGAAGAAAAGAAGAACTCAAAATAGCCTTTGCCAAGAGGAGTCATATGCCATTGAGCAACTGATTTCCATAGGATGGCTAGCTTGGAGCACAAGTCGCTGGCCTTCAAAGGCTGATTACCCTTAGAAATTAGGAGGCGGCCATGCAAACAATTCTTGGAATGTGATGCACATGCGGAAATAAATTAAAAGAAATTTGCTGGTTGCTTTGGGAAATTTATTTACTTTAAGTCGAAAAACTTGGGTGTAAAAAAAATTCCTTCTTATTACTTCGAAAAATGTGATGCACACGTCAAATAATAAAACTACGTCATACTTGTCAACACACATAATCTGATTTTATTTATAAACAAAATCTTCCACAACGTACAAGCTTTTCTAAAAATACTTCATTATTCCCAACTGAAATCCAAACCACATAAAGGTTCTCAAGACTACGTATACCGACTTTCTAAAAAACGCCTAACCCAAGAAAGTCCTAAGCTGGTCACTCTATAAGACATCTACTGTAATAACCTCCATGATTCTCACCACTATCACCAACCTCTTCAAGAATCGGGATTAATATCCCCAAATGAAGTTAGGAACTCCTCTGCACCATTTGTACTCGTGTACCAAGGTACAACAACAAAACCAGAAAAACAAATATATGCAAGGGTGAGATACCAATATATGAGTTTAACTTGCTAACCACATGCGCGACACACAAACAACAACATATACATATATCCACAACACATAATTCTAAAATAATCATATTGATTTAAACAATGGGATCCATACCCGACAATCATCGTAACTTATAAAAATTTGCATAACACCTCAACGTCAACCATCTAATTTTTTATAGTTATTAGTTCATTCTTTCCTTGTCGAGGCTCAAAGGCTCACTACTATTCTTAATTAGGCATTTAAACCCATTCATTATTAACATAGGACACACAGTCCAAGAATTCGGTCACGAAAAACTCTAGGTTGATTTCATCGGTCCTAGGTTACCGATATATGACACAAAGCCAAATGTGCTCACTGGGACTTTAACCCGCGACACATAGAACACCACCATCAAATATGCCAACTGGAACTCTAACCCGCGACATATCAAACACCACCAAATCAAGTATGCCAACTGGGACTCTAACCTGTGACATACTGAACACAACGTCATCAATATGCCAACTGGGACTCTTACCCGTGACACATTGGAATCACCACAATCAAGTATGCCAACTGGGACTCTAACCCGCAACATATCGAATACAACGTCATCAATATGCTAACTGGGACTCTAACCCGTGACATATTGGATTCACCACCAATCAAATATGCCAACTAGGGCTAACCCGTGACATACCGATATCTCCAAAATCAAATATGCCAATTGGGATCCTAACCCGTGACATATTGAATATGAAATCAACTGTATCAACCAGGACTTTAACCCATGACACATAGGACACAAAGTCCACAACGTCTTATACAGGACATCAAGTCCAAAACATCATTTCCAGGACATAAAGTCCACAACGTCTTTTATAGGACATAAAGTCCATAACAACTTTATAGGACATAAAGTCCATAACAACTTTTATAGTATGTAAAATTCAAAACAACTTACATGGATCAATGATCTACGTGTTTTTCTCACATAACACTAGAATCCCGACTTCTCGGCTCTCGGTTCACTTTTCCTCTTTAACATCGTTTTCGTTCTGTGAAACACAAATACAAAACCAAAACCTCCACAACTTATCCAAGTTTTTCGGAAATATTTTCGGTGAGTAAAAACTCTTTTGCAGAAAATCTTTTCCGTTTGAAATTCTTTTATAAACGTCAAAACGCAAAGAAATTCATTTTTCTCAAAATCTTTTCCTCTTCAAATCTTTCCCCGAAAACACCTATTCTTGAAAAAGAACTCATTCATAATCTATTGCTGTCCAAGGAAATGAAATTATTTTCAAAACCTTGCCGTAAAATCATTTTCCAATTTAATCGTAGTTTAGCATTAAAATGCTTTATAAGTCAAAATTTGACTGTTTTCCCTTACGAATTATTTTCAACATAATAATTACGTTATTTTTTAAACTTAACTTCTTATAATAACTTTTAATTTTATTTTGGAATTTATTTTGGGAAAATTAACGTGACTGAAAAGTTTTCACGGTTTCGTGCTTACCACTGCTCATAGACTACTCTTTTACCATAAAAATCATTAAATAATATTATTTTTCAACTTTTTCTCAACTTCCACAAATTAAATCCCTTAAACTTCTCATCAAGCTTTTATCTTTAATTTTAAATTTAGCACTGACCATCGTCAAAGCTTCTCGATCAAACAACCAACATCAACAACTTCATACATCATAGTTATAACAAGCATCACAGTTATAACACACAACACAGATTATAACATTCATCACGGATAAAATAAGATCATATAAACAACTACGTAAATTTAAATCAACCACCACAACAACTCGACAAGTAAATATACAGACAATACATAGATAGCATGTAGCAATCAAGAACTCCTCAGGTAAACTATCCTTACCCCTTGAAGCTTCCGATTCCTTTCTTGAAGTACTTTTCAATCCGATTTTGGTTCCTCCACACAACTCAGAACAATCAACCAAGTCTTATCCTTCACAACAAATCACAACCAAAATTAACAAAACCAAACAACACAATCACCTAGTTCATAAGACTAGGGTTCGACCATCATAGGATCAATTGGCTAGAGATCTCAAAATTTCACAAACTCTTGGATCAATGATCCTTAAGCATTAGGAAGACATAATCAATGACTATAACTTACAAATTGAAACAAAATCATCTAACTCACCTTACAGTTAGGTTTTGGCCTTCACACAAAATTTAGGCTAGGAAAATTTATTTGATTTCAATCTTTTGGATTCAATAATTATAGGTATTATCAAGTGTTCTATTTCAAAAATTGAAACAAAACTCATTTGCTCCCTTTGAGCTTAGTTTCGGCCAACAATAGGAAAATAGGGAGGAAATTTTCTTTTGATTCATGCTCTTGGATAATCAATATAGACATCATATAGAGTTCATAGAAATTGATTTCACATCAAAAGGATTTTTCTATGATTTTCTTGAAATTTTTGAAGATCTAGAGCTAAGAATTTCAAATGACGACGCTGGCATGAAATGAAAAAAAAATGATTGAAAGGAAAGATGATTCATGATCATGGTGATGAGGATTTTACCTCTTGAAGATGAAAAAGATGAAGAAATGAAGTAGTTGATTCAAAAACTTCAACTTGTAACAATGGAGTTTTCTCTTTGTTTTTGAGAGAAAGCTTGAAGAAGATAAAGAGAAATAGTTAAGTGTTGGGATGAAGTGAGGGCATCCGCAAAATTGAGGGAGTGAGGGGGTTATTTGGTCCAAAATTCACTTAAGGACAAAAGAGTAAAATCACTTAGGGACCAACTTGTAATTCCTTTAAAGTCTAAGGACATTAGGACATTTCACACCCAAAGTAATCATGACAAATGAGTGGTGAGGGTGTGTAGGAGGTGTGACTGAATTATGACCACAAGAAGGATGAAGAAGCAAATTTGAAGTTGTCTTGCCTTAACCATGGTTGTCATTTAACTATGATATGTTAGGTTAGGGGCATTTTGATCTTTTCACCCTAAGTGGCAAGATGTCCCATCATCCGATGTCGGGTTTTGTCTCTGCACATCTGTTCTCGACTTCGTCGATTTCTCGTTTATTGATAATGCGTTCAAATAAGTATAATAACTTATTTATTTTGAACATTTTCAAAATAACCAATATCGTTGGAAATGGGATATAAAATCTAATCATTTCGTTCTCAAGTCAAAATTAGGTTTTCTGATCAGTAAATTTTCTTGTCGGTAAAAAACGCAGATCGGGTTTCATCTGAATTTTCAACCCAAAATTTAAACATAACTCTCTACGATAAAGTAGAGTATAAACATAACTTTGGTTTATCCAAAATCATTTTCTTGGTCTCGAATAAAAACATAAAGATATATATATATATATATATATATATATATATATATATATATATATTTATATATATATATATATATATATATATATTGTTATTGAAGAACAGTAAAAATCGGGGTGTTATAAATTCTCATGGACAAGACGAGGCCATGGGAGAAGGAGCATGCAAAACCCTAGATCACCATGCAAACCTTTGGAGAGGTTTCTTGGATAGAGATGACTTATTTGAAATACATATTAATCTATTATCTAGACTAGTGTTAGAGCATCCAAATGCACAGACATTTCATCATATCATAATGTAAGTAAATATTAAACAAATGGTTTGGGTCTATAAAACGCACACATTTTACTTTCATCTTTACTAAAGAGTTGGAAAAACAATCGTCAACTATTTTCGAATGCCTACAACACTCTATTCCAACACTATCAGAGACAATACCATCCAGGTATATATAACTACGACCAAAGTGTGTTTCCCCTAGAAAATCATTATTTTGTTTTACTTTGGATCATTCACTACAATGGGTTGAGTGCAAAAAATATCGTACTGGGAAAAATTAAACGCTTAACAACAACTATATAATTTGTTTGATTTTCTGTTAGTTAAAGAAAAATGGTGTTTTTCACTGATATATTTGAATGATTTGAATATGTTCTTTCTTTTTATTATGAAAATAGTATTTCTAGGATTTTATTAATAATGCCTGAATATGTATACATATTACAAAATCCAGAATGGAAGAACCACATTTTATTTGTTATGTATCATTTGATAGGGTAAAAAATATCACTTGGGATATAAGAACTCAACCTTCTCGTCAATCCAATGGTGGGAATCAATTTGAATTGTTAAATGACTCTCATCTTCATTTTAATGGCATTTTCTGTTGATTTTTTAGTTAGGAATGTGTCATAAAAACATATTGTAAAATTTATAAACCTTCACAAACATTCCTGCATCTATAGATCAATCCTCCTAACAAACACATAAAGACAACATTCCCACAAAATAGTAAGCTAAAAATTTCTTGTACCACAACTTTCAAGCAAAAAGGCAGCATCTTTGTGTTGTTACTACAATAATTTTAGTTAAACTTGCTTGAAATATAAATGGCAACCAAAAAATCATGCGAGTAATCAAGCAAATACCAATACAACATGACTGTTGTCAGTGACTGAATCATGCTTAAACATTAAACATCGACATCCAATCCAACCCTGGTAAGATCTCACATAACACAAGTCAAACAACAATAAGGCTGCTTCTCATAACCTGAATTAAAATACAACATCCTTCTAATTTCCTATTGCTTAGGTCTCATTCTTAAATCCATTCATGTTACAGTAAGAACTCTATATTAAGGGTTCAGTATAGGTTGCACCAGTTGAATACTAAGATGTAATATCTAATGAATATTAGAAACAAATTTACAAATTCAAGAATGAGATGAACTGAAGAAAAAAGGAAAAACTACATAAAGAAGTCATTTTATATAGAGCCTAGAACAAAACATAAAGTACCTCTAAATTGCGGTCATCTATACATACTTCCACTGATGCTTCAGTCTTGCCTTTAGAGAACCATTTCACAATCAACAGCAAGCACTGATTGTATATCTCATTGCCTTTTTTCTTCTTCTTGGAGGTTTAGAACCACCCACCCCTTCATTTCCACATCAAAAATAAAGATAGATAAATGGAAAGTAATTACCTTCTTTAAAAAAGAATTCACAGTACCTAGATGTTTTTAAACTGAAGCAAATCATGGCCTAAAATAAATAAATAAACATGAGCAAATCAATTAAAATAGATACAAGGATATAAACTTCAAATAACCTTCAAACATAAACTTCAAAAGGTAATGCATAAAAAAATGACTCAATTTTCTCCCTTGGCAAGGACAGTTCCAGACCCATACACATGCAGGTTTATTAAGAGATCGTGCAAAATATGAACTAATAATTCATAAACCTACCAAAGAAATAATGATGTGGTCATATAAATCATTTAAAGAGGGCCGGATAACTTATAATTGAATTCTTTTTTCCTCTCATAAGTGAGATGAAGTAGCACTTGCCCCAACTTTAATCTTATACCTATGAGGTCACCATTTGAAATAAAAATCCACACAATGTGTAACATAAAATATATTAAACATGCAATTTTATATACTCATAATCCTGCCATCAACAATTAAACCTAAGCACCCCCCATAGCCATCAATTTATTTTTTTAATCCGCGTTAGATGTGAGCATGAGCACCCCCAAAAACTAGATTTTTGCCAACAACCTCTCGAAAAATTAGTTTAATACCCCAAGAGTATCTTTTTCAAACCTGAACCCCACTAATACCCCTTTTCTTATTCACCACTTCGAGCCTAGCATTCTTTGGTGCCCATACGTATGACTTGAAAAATTATACGTTTTCTTTGAAAGGGGTGGTTCTAACTTCTACCTTCTAACCTCTAAAAGGCACACAAATAATTTTTAAGAACATCTTTTGGCGGTGAATATAACACAACTCCTATGAAGCTATTTTAAGTATTTGATCATAACTCAAAATGATCAGTTTTTACAAAAAAATAAAATAAAATAATAATTTGGCAAAGAAATTCGTCATGTGATGTGATTATTACTCTAGCACAGGGATATTAGGAAGTTGTTGCAACAGAAACTACCCATTAAAAAGGTGGGCAAGGCAGGTGTGACACTAAATTTGGATACATCCATCTACCTTGGGGAATCACCAAAGCTTGTTCCATCAACTTTGATAACGACATACAGCCTGAAGCAAAGCAAAGTAGATACACTCAACAATAAAAATGAGAGGGGAAAGATGAAACAACTACCAAAATTGAATATAAGTATATAGTTAACTCAATAAAAAATTAAAAAAAGAAAAGGAAAAGAACAGAGATATATAAGAATGCATGTCTTTGAAAGATTTCATGGTTAATAAGATAAATCATTTGCCACTGTCATGATGGAGGCTTGTTTGAATGACATACTTTTAAATTTCTCAAATTAACCAAAACATTGGGTTAAGAATCTGTCTATAGGTATATGAAGTACCTTGTTTAAATATAACTGTCATTGATATCAAATAACAATATTGAGTTAGCAAATGCCCGGGCAATGCATAAATAGATTGTCCCATAAAACATACAAAGTAAGACACTTATAGTGGATGGGCATGTAAATTAACTTATACGGTTAAAATTGAATTGTTTTTCTAAATCTTACACCCTTCAAAAGATACCCTTGGCTGAACCCCTGGTATGAAAATACCTTCTACTGTTAATGCTGAGTGATAAAATCAACGGCAGATGTAAGATGCAACCATTAAACGTCACAAAATATTCAAGATTTTCCTTAACTAAGATAAACTGACAGAATAATAATGCCTTTCACTTGTTAACTGAAATGTTCAGCTCCAGTTAGACCAAAAAAATGTTTCTTAAAAAAATCAAACAAAACTCCTTAGCTTCTTCTATCTAATCCACCACTGTACTACTGTTGCTTTGAAGAGAATCTTGACTACTTGACTATCTATATGGTGTAAAAGCAGATACATATGTCTACTTGAAAAGTTTACTTGCAACCAAATTGAAAGGACTCTAGCATGAAGAAGAATGCTATATATATAGCAAAGGCATATGCAATCACACAAAATTTATATAGAGATCAGAGAATCCATATTCCATGTAGATAGCTTGCAAATTCATAAAGCTTTCCTCTTGGAGAGAAGATGATAAGAGCTACCTCGCATCACAAAGAACTGATAGCTCAAAGACCTTCTTAAGTGAGTGGTTATTTGATAATGATAGCATTGTTGATAATGATTTGATGTAACATTGTTGATAATGATAGCCACTTGAAAAAAACTAAGCAAACTTTAATTAAGTTATGGAGGAGCCCACTACAAAGAAAGTTGTGCAAAAAATTAAAATTAAAAATATCTTATCTGCTCACTTTGTCACTCTATTAAACTAATGTGTGCAGTCAGATCCTTATTCTTTCTGCAGAGCTTGATACTTATCACTTTGGACATTTGCTCTTAAAAGGACACCACAGGAGGACATATTTAACAAACAACGATCCAATCAAAGTTTCTTTGAACTCTTATGTCGTCTCCACTATATTAGCAACTCCAAAATAATTTAATTGGAAGAAACTCCTTGACAATCTGCCAGCATCAAGAATGTCTAGAATATCCATGTTTTCATGTATTGCACCGTGAGTAAGGCTTAGTTTTGAATATAAGTTATATCATGCATCCCATATGTTAAGATCCTCTCAAAAAATTGTTTTTTTGGGTTATATCTAAAGAAAGCAAGCATGACTCCTTCATTCCTTAAGTTTGAGATTAAGTGATAAGTGTCTCTCTTCGAGGTAGAGGGTCTCCTTAGGTAAAAAATGTAGAAAGAAAAAACGAAACTGATGATAGTTTCATTGATACCTTCAAAAGCAGTGCCTCCTCCATCACAAGCTCAGGCCTCATAACACCAATAGAAGCCAGAATGACTCCACTCTTTGCAGTTTAATAAGCAGCCCCATACCTATCATCATCCCATAATTATATCAAATCATATTGCTGTCAAAACCTATCAATTATTATGGTAGAAATAAAAGACAATGAGAGAGTTTGCAAGAGAAATGAACAATGAACCCCTACATATATATTTTTTTAAAAGAAAGCCACAAAACAAAACACAAAAATATCATAAATAAAAATTTTGCAAGTGAAATGAACAATAAGAATCACTATAGAAACACAGAATTCAAATACCTGAAGCATACAATGAATCACTAATTCTTGGACATGAACTCCCTAAATATAGAACACTGAAATGATTAGAGGTTTAAATTTCTCAAGTCTATCACTATGTGCCTTGTCACGTAAAACAGAAGCAATATCTCATATATTGGCAAACGGTTATAAGTGAGAGAGGCAAATGCAAAATTGGAGCAAACCATTGTCCATTAATACGTGTGTTACTCGTAGTGGCACCACATGTTCTACATTACTTTGAAGCAGAAAAGACTTTTCAACAACATCATCTGGCAACACTTTGTTCCTGCCGAGTGGGCAAGTAGCAAAATATTGCTCCTGCAAGAACCACCTATCCAAGCAATCCTTGTTAAATGTTTTCAGTTCTAGTTCCTCAACTTGACGCCCCCTACTTGAAATTCGACACAACCCTCAGCAATTCTATTAAGACATGTATTTGACATATTGCTAAGATGCATTGGCTCTGTTCAAAGGGTGTGTTCTTTGTTGTGTACGTAGCATTTTTCTTGTACGTATCTTCAAGTTACTGAATTAGAAAAATGAAGAATTAGAAAATTGAAGAAAGAGAAAACTACCCCTTAAAATGCCTTAAAAATTAGTCAGAATCGAACATACTGTCTCGATTAAAAAAAAAAGTCACAAAAAGAAGACAAGTTTCTAGCAAAATGAAGCAGAGTATCCAATTGACATAACATGAAATTTGGAGCCACCTCACCTGAAAGATCCCCCATCATTTTGAAGATCATAGGAACACTTACATTATGATGCCATTTCTTTAGAATGTAAAGGTATTGGTACTATATATCAAAAATGTGAAGTTGTTGGTGCTATCAGCAGCCCAACACCAGCAAATTCACAACATTCACTGCATAACCGCTCACCTCCTTCATCCTCTAATAAGCCACTTGCTCCAAGTCAGAGTTCAAGCTCAAATCAATCCAAACCAAATGGCTTCAAAAGATTCAAAACAATAGCAACAATGGTTGGTTTGGCGGCCTTTGTAAGAGTGATACTTCCAATGTCTTCCACCTGCAGCCAGCAAGTTCAACATTTTCATGCCTTCTCTAATATAAATTGAAAATTCATGCTTTGTACTTACTCTCAATATGTCCTATATACTTTTTCAAATCTGATAACATGTTTCATGTTAAACTCTAAAAGGATATTATGAACATAACCCTGCTAGCCCTCCACTGTGATATCCTTTGCTTGAGTAGTCATATTCTATTATTTCTATGTTGCATTATGAAAACATATTAACCGTTGATGGTAGATGAAATGAAAACACTACTATACGTGAACTAAATATACTATTCATAAATAACCAAGATCTCATCAAAGAAGCATTTGCAGTGTGCTAAATATACTTCCCTCCACTTATTCTCAGTAATGACCTGCATTTTAACATCCTTATGGTTATGGGAGCCACTAAAAAATTATGCCAGAAATTATTCTCATAATTTTTAATTAATTTGGAGTGTGCTAAGCAGATTATATGGAAAAGGCCTACCTTCTTATAAAATAGTGTAATGAAACAGGTAAGACAGTAGTAATAACCTACAATAATATATCCTATAAAGAAGCTGGTGATAATGATAAGAAGCTACCTGGAAGAGGTAGCCAACAATAAAGGAATTTTGTTTTGAGGGAAAAGCGAAACATTACCAAATTCCCGTTTTGCATTCTACCTTGACTGGCTTGTTAGTATTTGTTATTACAGTTGCACTGTTGCACGTTTTAACACTGCTTGTGCTAGTAAGTATTCTTCCAGCGCAACATTAGAGATGATAACCTGTTCAGAGGCATGGAAATGCAATAAATATAAAAATAATTATCACCAACTATATCATACATATCTAGGAAAATAAAACAATTTTATATTGAAGAAATGTAAATATAAACATGTTGCGCACTTTTTACAGTTGATTCATATATGCTTAGTTCACCACCATTTTGTAATAAATCCAAGAATTTTATCTACATTACCCCATTCAGAACATATCTCAAATATTGACATGCGAAATGACTTTTTGAGATGCACACGATGAAATTGACATTTTATTCAATCCAACATAAAGGGTAGGGTGAAAATGGCCTGGCAATGTAAGAAAGGAAAAAGGAAAGTCAGGAGCAGACTCACAACAAAATATCAAATAATTGAATGTTAACTTTAACAATTATTAAAAACTAAATTCAAATAGAAAAGAGACACAACAAAATTACCTTCATGGGGGCCAATTTTACTCCACATGGAAGGAACTATGCTAAGAATTGTTTTATCATTAGACACCCTCCTAACCCAACGATATCTGTCAAAACTATAATATGAATAGACCTTTATTCTCAACATTGATCAACAATGTCTTCTTAACCAACCCATCAAAGACAAGTGGGTAATTGCCAGCACAAACACACACACACTAATCCAGTAGCCAAAAAAGACCAGTCAGCAAAGATTGTTCACTTCACCTTAAGAGTGAGAAATTCAACTAAGAAAATAAAGCAATCACATAATTTTATAACGTAAATTAAACCTTTTGAACTTCACACACACAGCTCTTGTTTAGAAGAAGGTGGGCATCACATCACAATCAAAGAGAATGAGAATTGCCAACATTCAGCTTGATCTTTGTATCTATCTATATATAAGACCTAAAGAAAGGAAATTTGTATAAAAAAATGCAAATAATTAATAGAATAATAACTTGTATTCTCATTTGATTCGAATGGAACCAATTTTCTCGTGAAGTGATAGTAACAAAATGGTAAAAACTGGAGTTGTGGTAGTAAAGGCATGAATTAACAATAAATTCAAGGAGGCAAATGACTAGAGTCCAATGAATGTAATCACACGATTACATTAGTGTCGGAATAGAAGCCATATTCAACTTCACAAATTCTTAGTCCATTATACAAATAAATAACATACAAACTCATAGCCAAGCATATCTGCTTTTAGATTTTCTAGACTTTAGAACAATGACAATCATAAAACAAAGAACTTACTTAAGGATTAACACCGCATATTGTACTCTATGCTTCCTTTTCTAGACTCTAGACAAAATAGAAACAAAAGAAAAGTACAAATCAAATATATCATTTGGTGCACAAAACATGCATGCCTTATGTTTATAAGGATATATATCTTCATACATGTTGATAGAGAGATTCGATGCCCTCTTTTGTATTTGTGTTGGCTAAGTTCTGAAATCCCACAAAAAAATCTAAAAACACATAATCAAGACTACAAATAAAGAACTTGATAGGTTTATCTTTAGCCAATCACATTGTGTATGTTGTTTTCAGCTTTATGCGTAGCTTTTGAATCCTATACTTCCTTGCCCTCATGTTTCGAATATTATACGGCCCCCTCCCTATTTTGGCTTTTTTTAATCGAACTTTTAGAAATTAAGAATGTGAAAAAAATTGAGAAAGAGAAGGAACATGTAAGAGAGAAAATTGATTTAGAAACTGGAAATGTCATTAACTGAGTGAAACACATAAGGTCTTGGAAACTTTTACACGAGTCTAGGACAGTCTAGAAGCTAAACTACTATACCTAGTTTAACTTAACATAACAGAAGCCTAGCTTATTAAAAAAAACATAACAGAAACCTAACTAACTTGACATGTTAGCACCATCTACTCTAACATGTAAGAAGAGATGACTAATGAAAAAAGGCATTTACATAGAGAAGTGTGTCTCTCAAATGAATAGATACTTATCACTCCTATTGAAGAATATAGAGGAATCTGTTCGGCCATGATGATTCAAGAACATGCACAATGAGTAGTATAAGAAAACATAAAGTTTGGTCATTTAACTAAGACATTAAAGAGAGAGAAAAATTAAAAACAACAAATTAAGAGGCCAAACTTAATGACTTACAGTTGGATTTAATAATTCAAGTATTTGAATAACTTATCCCAGAGTTCAAGACATAACAAATGTGCATATGCCATTCCAGTCTCCAACAAAGCATTTAAATACACCTAGACATCAATGCTTCTCAATCAATCAATGAATAGTATAAAGCAAAATTACTATGTATGATGATGACATTTATCAAGATATTCAAATAACTTATCCCAATAGGCAATAAGCATTGTAAACAGAAGTTGTCTTTATAACATGAAATGCTTGTAAATTCAAGAGGGCCCATAAGACAACTACTTCAAGAATCCCAGAGCTGCAAAACCTCCCACTGCAACAGCCTCGGTCCTACTCGTGTATTGATACCACCCTCCTCCTGAACCTGATCCCGATCCAATCAAAACAGAATATTGGCTTTTATTAAACTCTTAACACAACCACGACCAAAGGTGCAATCGTGCAAATAAATCTTTACAAAAAGAGACCCACCTAACCAGATCCCACGAAACCCATCCCCAACCCCATTTCTCAAATTCCATAATTGCATTTGGCACAACATTTAAAATCAATGAGACAAAGAAATTATACCAGTCCTACACAAACTCATACCATATACTATAGTATATTACATTGCACTTTTTCCCACCAGAAAATAAATAATTAAAATCGTTTCCAAAATTCATTTTACATAATTGTCATATAGGCAGAATCACTTAATAGAGAGGATTCAATCCTCTCCAACCTATCAAATGTCAGTCATTAGGCTATTATTTAAAAGGAACACAAAATTTAGACATTTAAAAGTGAAGACTTTTGTTTAGAAAATTCTTTAAACACAAAAAATACTCACAATATGTGAGAGACACTATCAGTGTTTATGTAGTTGTGGGCATGTTGTTTTCTTGCTTCTTCTCTCTCTTCTCTGCCACACATCACAGCCAAAAGTCCCAACATTGCAACAGCTTCCCCACTGCTCCACCTTCAACATGCAGTGCAAACAAGCAAAGGGGCACACAAAAATAAAATTACAAAAAAGAGAGAAAGAAGAAAAGCACAAAAAATCCATTTTTATAATGCTTACCCAAAAACACATTCACTCATTCATTTACTCTCGTTCAATCTCTCCACAAGAGAAAGTAAAAGAAGAGAAATTAACATGGATTGAAATGGAAAACAAAAAAGATGAAGGAAAGGTCCTTTTACCCAGAAGCAGTTTTACACAGAACACCCTTTCACTCAATCTGTTGGTCGTTGCTATTGTTTTGGAGAGGGAAGCTCTCTGAACCCTCCTCAACCATTGGCTGCGCGGCGGTGGTGGTCTCCTCCTGGTTGGGTGTGATGATCGAAGCATTATGGTGAGACGAGATTGAGAGAATGCGAAATGTGGGTAGAGAAAAAGTTGAGAAGATAATAGAGAAAAGAGCAAGAAAGAGGCAAAAAGGTTGGAGGTGAATTTTATGTCTATACCTATACACTTATTAAGGCTCAACCCAAAATCAGAAGAGTCGTTTGGTGACCAGGATAAGAGAGATAAGATAGGATAAGTTATCATATCCTGTCTGAAACTATTATTTGGTGAGTCAGTACGATATGATAAGTCAATCCTGTCATTTATAATATCCTATCAATCTAGTTAAAATTCTATATGAGGGGAGGACTGGGTTAGAACTCAACAGGTTATGATAAGGTGATTTTTTTTTCGGTAACAAGTAGTATATGGTAATTTAAAGTAATATATAATATAAAAATATATAATATATAATATATAATATATAAAATAATTAAAGTATAATAAAATTTAACATGATTACCAAAAAAAGGTATAATAAAATATAAAATATTTAAAATAATAAAAATATTAATAATTAATTTTAAAATTTATTTTTATTTTACCACAATGCTAATTTTGTTATTTTATATTATTTTTAAAAACTATAAAATATAAAAATTTATTCTTATAATTTAAATATATGTAAAGTAAAAACAAAAAATGAATATTTTAAAATATAAAAAATTAATTTTAGTTAGACAATATTTAAAAAATTTAAAATATTATATGTAATTTTAACACAAGGATAATTTTGTCTTTTTATATAAATTTAAATAATGAAAATTATAAATAAAAAAAACTGAATCTAATAAAAGATGAAAACATTTAGAATAAAAACGAAAAATTTTAAAATTCATACTTAAATTATAATGTTGTCTAGTTGGTTATCTGGTGGACACTAAATGTCGGATAGGATAACAGCTTATCCTGCTGATATCTCATCTTACTCCTATCCTGTTCTCTTATCCTATCTGCCCTTATCCTATCCTGACCACCAAACGAGCCCTAAGTGTCGATCTCACATTTTTTTTGGAATATTTTATTTACATTTTTTTATGTCTTTCGTTGTCAGATAGATTGGTCGTTTTATTAAAATTCATAAAAAATTAATATTTATATTATTAATAAAAAATATAATTAATAGAAATAATCATATTATTAATATAAATATATTATTAATAAAAATTACTAAATATCCTTTAAAAAAATTAATAAATATTTAGTACATTTGGGATAATTATATGATTAGGTATTAATAAAAAATAATAAAAAAATGTAACAAAAAAAAAATAAAACCCACTTACGGGAACTGAATTTTCTGCAAGTGTGAAAAATTTAACACTTGCGGAAAACCCATAATTTAAATTAATAAAAAAATTAATTATATTTATATTATTAATAAATATGATTAATAAAAAATAATTATATTATTAATAAGAAATTAACAATGCTCCTGCGAGAGATTAGTCCCCGTCTCAGGTTGGCGGTGTGATACTCCCGAAGTAGATCGAAAAAAAATATAATTAATAAATAATTATTTATTTTTTGTTGGTTCTATTTTTTTTATAAAATTAATATAAAATTAATAATTATAAGTATTAATAAAAATAAAAAAAAACTTAATAAAAAAAATAAGTACTACGGAAATTGTATTTTTCGCAAGTGAGCAAAATTTTACACTTGCGGAAAAGCAGTTTCCGTAAAAGTGTATATTATTAATATCATAACTTCAAAAGTAGTCTGGTCAACTTATGACTCTTACAAGCAATAGATGTGACATGATGTGGGCCACAACATTTTTTATTAGAAAAAAAGTACATGGTGATCTCACATAGGTGCTGTGTTATGTTTCGTCCAATTTTTCCTAGAAGCAACAATTTTACTTTCATCTTTCTCTCTCTCCTCTCGCCTCTCTCCTCTCGTCCCCATTTCAATTTTTCTTCTCCGTCTTGCCATGGATTTTCCTCTCCCTTTCTCTTCAATATTCTGCTCCTCTTCCCTCCTTCATTTAGCTTATTCGTTCTTTTGATAGGTTGAAAAATACCTGTCGTTTCCTCTCTTCGCAGACCAGCTCCTTTCATTGTTTCGTCATTTCCTCTCTCTATCAATCATCATTTCTTCGCGTACCCAGTCTCTGGTGGCCATGTCAACAGCGTCCATGGTGGTGGGTCTGGAATCGATTGCTCATGAAAGCGCAGCGGTGGCTTCGGGAAAATATGCCGATGCTCCATCGCGGTGATTCCAAGAACAAACGGTTCTCTGCAATATTTCTTTGCAAGATGAATCAGAGAACAAGGGTTTAAGCACTTTGCATCACTCCCTCTCTGGTATGATTCTTCAATCCTAGGGTCCTCATTAGATTAGGGTTTTCTATTAGTCTTTTCCTTACTTTTGTATTTCTAAATTGAATATACACATTTGTAGGCAGAAGTTGACATATTTAATGAATAGAATATAGTTCTCTATTCTCCAGATATTTTCGAAAATTGATCGGTCTCAACTTTTAGGGTCATTATTTCACATCATAGGTTCCTGATGTATATGGAGTTTTCCAATTCAAAGTTAGTACCAAAAACTTGGATATACAAGCTTATCTTTATCAAAGCAGGTAAGTGGTGATCCTCTAATATCTTATTTCAATATTTTTAAGAGTCATATTCTACCCTAATCCCTTTTCCTTGCAGAAATTCAAACCCACTCTCTGCATCATTAGATTTACCTTTCTATATGAGCATGGTCACATCAAAATTTCTCATATATTCTAAAAAGTACTCTCTCATTGAGATAATGTTTGGCCTGTTGCGTGAAAGCCTGGTGGGAAGTCCATGAAACCAGACCCCTAAACTTAGCAAAGAGTACTTTGCAACGGTGTAGAGGGATCTTAGTTAAGAAGAGCTATTGCTAATCTGATCAATCGGTGGGGTGTCATGAGGTACATTTATGTTTATTTTTTTGTAATATGAATCATTTTAAATTTTCAGTCGGTTGACCTAAGCATGGTTAAAAATGCATGTTGGTGTATCTAGATTTTGGAGTGAATTATGTATTAATTTTATATCTCTTGACTGATTATAGTTTTACTTTCACTTTTCAAAATGTTTACAGGTAATCGTGGCTATGGTGAGCTAGACTTTATGAAGCAATAATGGAAAAAAAACCGTTCATAGCGGAATATGATTGGTCTTGTCTATACATGATTCATACTTAGTAATTAACTATTCATGTCATAGGTAAATTCAGTGTAGCCACTGGTTTTTTTAGGGGTAATATTTTCGAACAACATAATATTAAATCAACATTGAATGAAATATGAAACAAATGTTAAAAAAAATAGTTAAATATATATAATGATTTTAAAATTAAATTTGTATATCAACATATATATATATATATATATATATATATATATATATATATATATATATATATATATATATATAGATTTAATTGGTATACACTGACAGTGAAGTTTTTTACACTGTCAACCAATCAGAAATTAACACATCATTACAAATTTTTGATTCATATCATAATCACCTTAAAAGTCACCAGTTTCATGATTTCTGACTGGTGGTTGTCTGTGTAAAAAATCTTTACACTGACAGTTTATAGAAATTAATGTGAATAAATTTTTTATCTATTATTTTAGAACGTGAGTTTTATGACTTCTTTTTTTTTTTAAAAAGGTACATTTATTTTTTTTATTACTTTTTTCCCAATTTTTTGGGTATTTATATTAAATAAATGATAAAAAAATTGTAATAGACTAATAGAGTAATATTATTTAGATTATTAAAATAGAAGGTAAGTTTTTTTTTTTGAAGGGAAATAGAAGGTAAGTTAATTAATTACAAATATAAATGTATATAATCAAGACTTTCATGATTTTTTTAAATTTATAAATAGTTTACCTTTAATAACAAATATATTGAAATGAATGGAATATTTTTTATTCACTGTTTTTTTATTCACTGTACTTAGACTACATATTAAAACCAAAAATACATAACAAAATAAAAAAAAAAATATTAATTATTAATAAATGGGAAAAGGAAAATAGAAAGGAGTTAGGTAGAGAAGTGTTTGGTGGGTCGGGCCGGGTGGAAGAGGCTCTTGAGAGTTGAGAGGGGCAAATACCCTAAAGCTACACCCACCCCAATCGCTTTCTCTCTGATCTCTCTCTTATAAATATATATGTTATAAGCCTTCTCTCTCTTCTACTTCGTATTCTCCGCACCCATCACACCTTCAACTTCATCACTCTCTGTAAGCCCTTCTTCAATTCTCCCTCTTTACCTATGTTTATATGGATGTTTACATCTTCAATTTATTTATTTATTTCAGCTACTTATTTACATGACTCTTCATCTAATATTTGTCTTTTCTTTTACCAACTTCATATAAAAAAAATTGGGTATTATTCGTTGTAAACAAATAATATATAAAAATATTTTTTGTATCACCCTTTAACCTGGGGCTTGGGGGTTGATTTGGATTTGACAGCTTCATGATTTATGAAAGAGATTATGTTTTATGTGTAACAAGTGTGTAAGAAGGGATTTTGACCTTTTGAGCATTGAGGGTGTGTTAGGTTGTTTTGATTGTAAAATTTGGAGCTTCGAGTGAAGAGCAAATAGCCACTAGCTTGCTTCTTCTCATACTGCTCCATAAATCAATAGCCTTTTTTTTACAACTGGAATGGAATTGGTTTGGTTCCCATTCTTCGTAAATTTTTAGATACGGCATAAATTCTTGCAACATCATTCTATGAAGTTAGTTTGCAATTTGCTTTCGGATTCGACTCTTTTATTTGCCTACCTACTTGCCTTTAATTTAGTTGTGATTTTTTGTATGATCCCATTCTTTGATTTGCAGATTAGTGAAGGTTTTCGCATCAATTCGAGTTTGAGGACGCAAGAATGCAATGGGAGATAATAGGAAGGGTTCCATCTCGCACCGCAGGCCCAACTGGGTAACCTCTTTTGATCAACCAATTCTAATTTTGATGATTCCCTTGTATCCATTCCATTGTAACTAACATCATTGATTCGCTCTTCTTTGACTTGGGTTCTGTTAGATCGTTAGGACAATTTTGTATGCTTTTGGCTGCTGCGCCTTTTTTTTTCCTTCCCACTTCCAGCCATCTCTCACCCCTTGCTTTCTTGTTTGTAAAGAAAAAAACAAAACAACAAGATAAGCAAACTGGAGAGAGCACTCATGATGTCAGGAGGAGTATTCCCCTCTCAATATATATTGATATTATCAAGCAGGAATCTGGGATAGATGATATAAACGAGAACAATGTATTGCATCATGCTGAGAAGAATCTTTTTGATTGTATCTCTGCGGTGGAAGATCTCCCCCCTATATTGAAAGAAATGTTCGCCAAGAGTGAAGAAGATGTTTCTAAAATGCAAATAGGAAATAGCACACACAAAGAGCACAAGCAAGCAGAGGTAAGTTTTAAGTTTTTGTGGAAATTCTGACAAGTTATTTTAGCAATGCCATATTCCTATTAGTTTTTTATTCAGGTTTCATAATTTTATCTTCTTTGTGCATATTTGAATTCTTTACTTTGTTTTTTTTTTGTTTTTCACATCCATTGTGGTTCCTCCACCCATCAAACACGTTCTATCTTGATGGGTGGAATCAAGTACTTAGTTGGTTAGTGTTTTGTCTTGCAACTTGTGATATCTCTAGTGTTTGTAGTAGTTTTACTCAGATTTTTGCACAAAAAAAACAAAAAACTTCAGCTTAGCTGCTAATGTAGTTTGGTAAAATGACAATTTATTGATAATGATGAGTATGAATGCTGGATGAGGATTCTAAACTGGTTGTTATTGTTTTAGCCTTCGAATCATCCCTCCTTTGAGAACATTTTAGTGGACATGATTTCTTGAGTCTTGCATAGGATCTTTTCGTATAGTGTAGTGATTGTGCTAACCAAGTCTCTAAATCAGCAGTCGATTGACTTGGGCAAGATGGAGGCATTGATCATTGATGACGGCCCAGCTGAAGTTGGAAAGCTTGAAGATAAGAAGGAAGGGTCGTAGGCTGAGATCAAGGACATCAAGGACATCTCCTTTATCGATGCACTTTAGCACAATTAGCCCCCACAATAGATCTTTCCTTATTTCATTCTCTCTTTTATATGTCCCAAGTGTGGGACTTTTTAAGATGATGCCTTGGGTCCAGCATAGGGTCTGATTATAATTTATAAACATTTTCATTTGGTATAAATTGTTATGGGGTCCGTTTTCTTGAATCGGTTGATGAAGCTTTTAACCCTTGGTTTTAGTCTATTTTCTTCGGGTTATGGTTATGTTATAATCGATACTTATTCTCTGAATATGATCTCGGTTAATAGATAAAACCTTTTGGAATCACACCACCGAGTCGTTCATGCTTATTTCTTCTTCCATTGTTTAAATCAACTTTTTTAAAATATATTTTTTTGCTCCTTGGCCTAAGCCAATCTTATTGGTTCTGGTTAGCCCTTATCATTATTGTCAAGGAAAATATGTTCTTCATAGGGAATTGGAGCATCAAACAATGGTATGGACACTTTAGTACAATCTAAAACTTACGTATTATTCCAAGTTATGGTGTTTGATGGTACCTCTTTAAATGAAATAGTTGATTATTATAATTTCCTATATGTTTGTCTTGATGCCTATAGTTCTTTTATTTTCCCATATCTACCATTTGTCTGTCGTTCTTTTTGTGATGTTTCAACTTTCAATTTTTTATTTACATGATTCATGATAGAATATTATGAGACCGTATGATCCATGTAGCCGACCCCACCTTGTGGGATAAGGCTTTGTTGTTGTTGTTGTAGTCATGAATTTAGGATTTGTCTTATAGATATTTCATGTTTAAAATATATTTGTTCAAGTTAGATCTCTGCTATTGTCATAAAAGCTTTATGCACATATTTGTCTTGCACTATGAATTCACTTTTGGTGATTCAAATTGGCTATGGTGATTTCTTGATTTTTTTTTATGGAGTTGTTTCTATGCTATTTTTGTGATGCTCGTACCTACTCAAAGAAGCAAAGTCCTTCTTTAGAAAACACAAGATAAGATAAAGCTTAATTCTATTGTCATGGTAATCAAATATCCTTCACTGTTTGCTTTAAAGTTTTAACACATAAAAGGTGGTGTCTCAAATTTTAAGTTTGAGTAGATAGTACTATAATTCAAAGTACATTCATTGAGCTAATTTTATTATTTTCTGCACTATGAATGTTTGGTTTGTGTATATCAATGCTGAGAGAGTAGGTAGGACCGTACGACTAACACCATGATCATGAGAAGCAATGTTTATGGAAGTCAAGTGATTGTCTTCTACCCGTGTTTACTTCCAATAGGTACTGCACTATTCTTCTACCTACTTCCATTTGGTTATTGTGAATATAAGGTTACTTCCTGGTATTTCTGTTAGGTGAAAACTGACTTATGTGGAATCCATTGAATTCCTCGTATTACTGTTACATACATTATGAATATTTTTGCTAAGATGGTGATGTGCTTATATATATATATATATCAATATACAAACTTTGGCTGAATGTAATAAAAACTAATCCAGAAACAAAGAATTATAGCCAAAACGATCGTGGCCATGTTAAAAAACTGCAAGGATATCTGGTCAGAGTCAATATCCCGTGCTTCCATTCAATCGATATGATATTGTCTCAAAATATATACACTACTACATATATTATATTATATATTTAGTAACATTTACAAGGCCACATTTTAATAAATGTTACTTAATGAAATAAAATACTATATTTTACAACATTTTTAAAATAAAATGTTTCTAAACCTATTTTACTTTTTCCCTGCTTCAGAAACATGAAGAGCTTCTCCGCTTTCTTCTCTGTTCGGCGCATCACTTCCCTGCTTCAAAAACGTGAGAGCTTCATCGCACCGATTCATCACAACTTGCTCTAATTGCATTCTTCAATTTGTTCGTAATCTTTGATTCTCGCTAAATTCAAATCTCAGATTTCTTCACCTCCGTGTTCATCTCTTTGTTTGGTAAGTTGCTCTCACTGCGATTGTTAATTGCTTCATAATCTCAGATTTTATGATTTCTGAATTTGAGCCTCTTCTTCTTCCTTAGGATTTGCACTTTGATTCAATTTCTGAATCGCTCACCAAAGGTTAGTTCTGAATTTTGAACATGAATGTTGTTCTGAATTTGTTTGGAATGTTGTTATGAATTTTTAGTTTCCTCTTTTTTCTGCGTTTTTTTGTATGTAAGAATGCAAAACTCTGATGTTTTTCATTATTGCACTCAAGCTTTTTGAAAGAATGTGTTAGCTTTGTTTTTTTAGGAACAGGTCTTCTACTCTTCTTTAGTGGGTGGAGTGATTGATGTTGGCATCTTATAATCTATTTTTGTTAGATAAACTCTGTTTCTTTTTATTTAATATCCATGTGCCATTAATTGGGTATATCATATTAACATCCTATGTCTCTATTTTCCATTTCATCTTTCTTATCCTTTCCTTCTCCGTCAAACTTAGGTGAATTAAAAGACAACCTTCTTGTTGCTAAGTTTTTCAAGTCCAGGCTTAAAAGCTCCATGTATATATTGATTTCTGAAGAGGACTTCTATTTTATACCCTATTTGTGCAAAAATTCTTCGAGTTAGTAAATGCTAGAATGTTAATTCCTAAAATTCAGCAAAGATAAAAGAGTGTTCTAGTTTATAGTTTCTAAGATAATTGTATGATGACATCAATTACCATTCCATCAAGGTTGTATTGTATCACTCTCTGCTGATAGGACTTCTTTACATTTGGTAATTAATTGATGTTTAGAGTGTTACAGGACATTAAAGATTTTTAATGAAATAGCTTCACATTTGTGTCTCAAGTACCACTTTCCTTGTCCATGAAAATTGTTTTAAACAACTTTTGAATAATTAAATCCTCTTTTGACTTTTTATATTGGAAAAGTATGACAGTGGGAGAAGCAAACAGGTATGCAGAAGATGGAGTGAAGAGGTTCCTGGAAGCTGGAAAAGCTGCCCATGGAAGTTATTCGCTTTGAAAAAGTTTTGAAAAGTGGCTACACTTTCAATTCCTGATGGCTATTGTAATTGTGATATTTATATAAATTGGTACCTGAATTAATTGCATATTTAACAATGGGATAGCTTTGGTATATCAAAACTTGATGCTACTTTTGGTAATTGAAAACTCCAATATTGGATAGGCTAATATTTATCAAAAGAAGAGGTAAAATTCTAGTTAATTCATTGTGCGCTTACTAATCTTTTAATCCTTTAGAGTTTTAATTGCATTAATGCTTCTTTTGACTCTTCCCTGACCATGTCTTGCATTCCACCATCTTACTAGGTTTATTTCATCCTGTGGCAGATTTACAATCGTGGAGGAGTATTCAGCGAAGACTACAACATTGCATGATGATTTGGATGATGTGGACCAAGGAGAGGATCAAAATACACACCATCTTGTTTGGGCCCCGTTTGACAAGGTTACAACCTCCCTCCACTTTCTGTTAATTAGATGTCGAGTGCTATATATAATTAATGATTCGGAATTGGAGAATCATTTTGTTCTAATGAAGTTGTCTTACTACAACGCATTTAGGTCACACGTAGCAAAAGCAGGTGGAAATGAACATTAAAGGATGGCATTATGCGCATAAATAATATGGACATTCTCTTCAAAAAGGTTTGTTAGGCTTGCAGGAGAATAAATAATGATATTTTCTCATCCTTTCTGTTCAGTTTATCAAATTGTCTTAATGGATGATACTATACATTTCTGCGGGCGACAGGAGAATTTGACTAATACTTTTGTCAGGGGCAGGTGGTGGTTGGGGTATTTTTGTGATTTTCTATTGTTTTTGTTTTTCTATTTTTTGGATGGTTGAGGAACTGATAAAGAGAAATTGATGGAAAATGGTGAGATTTAGGATGGAGATCCAGGAACAGAGTAAATCGCATTGTATTGTATGGAGGAGCTTCTGTCTTCGACTCTTTCACTCCTTCGCTTGGGCACTCAACTTCTTTCCTCTTTAATTTTGTAATCGGTATGTTTGGTCTACTCTGTTTTTGTTTGGGTTCCATATTGGTTTACTCTTTCTCGGTCTGTGTCTCATAAGATGTTTGCTCTATTTTTGTTTAGGGTTCCATATTGGGTACTCTACTCTTCGCATCCTGCTAGCCTTTACCAGGTAATCTCCCTAATTACTTTGGTTAATGATTGATTTCTTCGTTGTCTGCAAAGTGTTTTTCTTTTCGTTTGTATATTAATGTTGGCAATGTGAATTCTCTATTTTTGCATAACGTTTGGAACTTTTCTGATGTAATCATTGGGTATCAACTTTTGTGTATCTCGACCTATATGAATGTTTGGTTTTGTGTTCTATAGAATATAAATTGGGGAAAAGTGGATTTGGCCCTATTTATGAGTGCTTTTTGTGGGGTTTTGTTTTTTGATGAATATAAATTGGGTTTTCTTTATGTATGCTTATTTTTTTTATGCAAGTGCAGGTGATTTTGTTGTGAAGGAGATGCATTTGTTGGAGGATTTACACAATTAGCTTACGAGGGAAAGAAGCAAAAGCAAAGAAAGCAAACAAAAACCACCGAAAAGCAATCCCCCTCTTTCTCCATATCTCTGATCTTAATCATTTTAAAAGAGCCAAAAGCATACAAAACAGCAAGCTGGGTATGTTTGGTTTATACTTAAGGGTATCTTCTTATCTTTCTTCTTTTAAATTTTTTTTTTATGAAAAGGAGGCAAACAGTCAAGAGGATGGTATACCAAGTGATCCTGACTGAGAACAAGGACGTAGGAACAGGCCAGAATCACACTCAACATCCATAAATCATTTCGGTTTCAATAGGGGTGACAAAATTATTCTCTGGTTCTATGAATGAACAATAAGTAAGCTATTATTATGAGTTGTTGTGGTCCTTGATTACTGAGTCATCCATTTATTTTGATGTACGACAATGAGTTTGAAGGTGTATCAGTTTTATCATACCATTTTACTTATGAGTGCATATTGTTTGATAAAAGGTATATGTGAGATTGATTAACACATGAGATGCTTGACTAACTAACTGCCACTTTGCTCAATGAATGATGAGTCACATACCCTTCCTATTAAATGAATGGTGAAGAAGTTAGTCAATAGTTCTCTTGATTCCTCATTGCATTTTAATTATAAATCTGTTGTGTCATATGAACCATGTGGTAATATACTTTGCAAAGTGTAGTTGGTAAAACTCCCAACGGATCCTATTCCTTGATGTTCTATTTTGGATGCTAATATAACCATTATTGGTCCTTTATTCTTTGTTGATCTATATGTCTAGCATTGGTTCCATGCATAGTTCGTTGCTTGGTTTGGATTTGTAAAGTGCAAATAATTCCTTATAGTGAAGGATTGTGATTAATATAATTTCGTTATTTCGTTATGTTTGATGGCTCACTTTGTGGAGTAGATATGGGGATTGTGTTAGTATTTTGAGCTAGCAAACATCTTGGGATGGCATCTTTAGGATATCCCAATGCTAACCATTGGTTCTGAACTTTCTTCGTTAAGAAGGATCATATGAAAATTGGTAGGAAATTTAATTGGAGCCACAACTTTAGCTTCGGAGATGCATATGTGACAGATCCAGAGGGCAATGTAATGTGCCTCCAAGTTGGTGAACCTCTTTTTGGTGCACATGAACCTTATATGAATACTTTAATTTCTTTGATTTATTATGATTAAAGGACAAATTATGTTTTCAATACTTGGATATGTGGAGACTTTAAGCTAATGCACTGGATTTTTTTTTTCTTTCTAAATGCATGTTTTCTCGTCTCTAAATTCATTTTATGTTTGGGTGGGTTCTATAAGAAATGCAACAAAGTTAAGTTTCTATTTTGATTTAGTTCTCATATGAGACCTGGGCACATAAAACATAACTGAAACTTTAGCTAATTGAAAGAGAACAATATTTTTTCCCCTTCTTATTCAATTTTGTTTCCCGGAAGCTAAACTCTTGATTGGAACTCTCTTTTCAACCAGTTGCTTGTGGCATCCTAACTAGAGTTTGGATTTGGGTTGCCTATTGGAATGATATGGACTACACGTTGCTTATTGGAATGATATGGACTACACTACAGAGATGGCTTAACTTGGCTTGAGATCTTCTTCAATCCCACTCAAAGGTACAACCTTTCATTCTCTCCACTATCATCAATTTTTGGTATAATTGGTTTGTGTTCTCGGGGAGATTTTCAACAATGAGGTTTCAAATGTGACAAGCTATGGAATGCATTGGGTGCCTCCTTACCATGCTGGTCTTCTTATAAAAGGATTGGCTGATAAAGGTTCTCCCCAATGGCGAGATGATTACAAAGGTGGACATTATGTGTCTGCCCTCGGAGGCGATTAAACTTCTTGGTGTAAATTAATTTAACCATCATTGCATAGCTATTCTTCATTTTCTCTTTTATTGTTTGATGTGTGCTTATATTGCTTCCTGTATGTTCTAAACTTAAAATCGATTCTTTATATGATTGGTGTCTTCCATTTATTGTCACTTTTCCAGCTTTCACTTTTCGATTATTTAGACTCTTCTAATGATAATTTTCGAAGTGGTGATTGTTATCTTATACATTTATCAAAAAATATAATTTCATGTTTTGTTACTCCTTGCTATGGGTGTTGTTTTCATCCATGATTATTTTAGTTAAACTTATGATTTAAAGTTTGTTGATTTTTTCTACAAGACAACTTCAGATATGAGCTATGACTGCTGTCTTTTGCAAAGATATTGTTCTATGCCATCAACAAAGTGATGATGGATTTGTAACTACAGGTGGAAGAATAGTGCATGTGTTGTAGGAATCAACTCCAGCGAAATCAACGACTTCTATGTTTGTTAGGCAAATGAGCTGGAGCTGAGTTATTAGGATATTTACCTTAGATTTCTTATTACAGCTCTACATGCCTTGGTGTTAACTTTTTGTGCCAAAACTATCTTTGGTAGTAACATGATTTTCATGGATTCAGTTTAATTATTCTAAAGAGAATGCAGTACACTTGTAGCTTTGTTACTGGTTGCTGTTAATGCCCCTTGAAATCCTAAAAATACACAATACTGTAAAATAATCATGCATAATATGCCCGTGCATCGCACGGGTACAAAATCTAGTGTATAAAAAAGGAAACAAATAATCTATTTAATATATGTTTATATTACCAATAACACCCATTATAATTGGTAGATGGAAGAGCTCCTTAAACATAATGACACGGACTAAAATCTTTTTTGTCTTGAAACAAAAACCTTTAGTTAAAGCCAAATCATTTTGAAACCAAATTTCACCAAAAGTTTGTAAGTACTAAATTCCTAAAAAATAGTTTTTTGAAAAATATCGAAACTCTTAAAATACAGTCTTATCGTTTTTTACTGTATTTCAACTTAAATTTCATATTTTTGAGAAAATAATCGTTTTTCTCAAAACCTTCACTTTCTTAACTTCAAATACTTGTATTGAAGTATTAAAGTGGTAATTTCGAGTTTCACTTCAACAGAATTTTAAAATTTGATTGAAAGTCGTTAAATTTGAAAATTGCGTAAGTCATTTTTCAACGATTTTTAAACCAAATGTTCGAAAACTCATTTTTGAGTCTTAGGACACTTAGGTATGAAAAATAGTATCTAATTGTCCAAATATTGTTTTGACCGAATTTAATGTCTTAGCTCATTTTCTATGTCTAGTTCTTTGAAAATTATGTTTTTAAATCCGTTAAAACTTGACTTTTGTTTTCTTAATACTTAACTCAAATCAAAATAATTTTTGGGATCATTTAAACCACAAAAGACTGTTTTCAATCTCATGAAAATTGTTTTGGAAGAAATTATTTTCTTCTTGGTTTAATTATTTAATCATGCCTATGTTGTGCTTTGTGACAAAGCTAAACATAGCCGGTCTTAAGCCCGGATAAAAGAAGAGGGTTGTGTCAGGCCATCGACAGCCAACATAAAACTTAGTCGAATCTCTATGACATGGATCAACAATGCTAATGCTAGGTCGTTGCCCAGAAGCAACGCGTTGTATAGCTCGAGTACAGTGTCAAAAGAGCAAGGGCCGCTGCATCGTCGCCTGGATGTAGTGAAAAATAAGCAAGGGTTCCCACATTTTTGTGAACGAGTGTGGGCAAAGAAGCTAGCTCACGAGAGTAGGATTCGCTTTGGAACTTGGAATATAGGTACACTTACAGGTAAATAAATGGAAATTGTTGACACTATGATTAGGAGGAGGATCAATTTCATGTGCCTACAAGAAACTAAATGGGTGGGAGAAAAGGCAAAGGAATTAGACTCTTCGGGTTTTAAGCTTTGGTACACTGGCAAAGTAAAATCGAGAAATGGCGTGGGCATAATTGTGGATAAATATTGGAAGAATGATATTGTGGATGTAAAAAGGGTTGGAGATAGGATCATTGCCCTAAAATTTGTAGTGGAACAAGACACATTTAATGTGATTAGTGCTTACGCTCCTCAGGTAGGGTTAGAAGAACACTTCAAGGTAAAATTTTGGGAGGATTTAGAAGGCCTAATTCAGGAAATACCGCTAGGTGAAAAGATTTTCTTAGGAGGTGATCTAAATGGGCATGTAGGGAGGGCACCTAGAGGTTACGACTGTTTGCATGAGGGATATGGCCTAGGGGAGGTAAATGGTGAGGGCAAGTCTATTTTGGACTTTTCATTTGCCTTCGATCTTACTATAGCCAATACGTGTTTTAGGAAACGTGAGGAGCATCTTATCACGTACAAAAGTGGGGTGACAAGCTCTCAAATATATTTCTTTCTTATTAGGAGATCGGATAGAAAGATTTGCTTGGACTGTAAAGTCATACCTGGAGAGAGCTTGACTACCCAACATAGAGTCTTGGTAATGGATGTAAGAGTTAAAAGGAGTGTGAAGAGAAGAGGCCACGAAAAGGTTTCAAGGATCAAGTGGTGGCAACTGAAGGGTGAAAAACAAAGGATCTTCCAACACAAGGTTTTGGAGGGAGGGTTTTGGGAGGCAAACGGAAGTGCAAATGATATGTGGGACAAGATGTCCAAGGAGATTAGGAAGGTAGCTATAGAGATGCTTGGTGAATCAAGAGGATTCGGACCTAAGGGTAAAGAATCCTGGTGGTGGGATGAAAGTGTGCAAGCTAAGGTTCGGGTTAAAAGGGGATGTTTTAAAGCTTGGTCTTTATGTAGAAATGCTGAAAATTGGGAAAATTATAAGGTGGCCAAAAAAAGAGACCAAGAAGGCAATGAGCGAAGCTAGAACTAAAGCTTTTGACGGGTTGTACCAATCCTTAGGCACCAAAGATGGTGAGAAATTTATTTATAGGCTTGCTAAAAATAGGGAAAGAAAGACAAGAGACTTGGACCAAGTGAAGTGTAGTAAGGATGAAGAAGGTAAAGTTTTGGTTAAGGAACAAGATATTAAAGATAGATGGAAGAATTATTTCCACAAGTTATTTAATGAAGGATTTGAAGTTTTATCATGCTCACAAGTGCTTGACATCATAGAGGAGGACCAAAATTACACTTTTTATCGTAGAATCCAAGAGCATGAGGTAAAAGAAGCTTTGAGAAGGATGGATAATGGCAAGGCAGTTGGACCGGACAATATACCTGTGGAGGTATGGAAGAGTCTAGGAAATAGAGGCATTAGTTGGCTCACGAAGTTTTTTAACGAGATTATGAGGTCAAAGAAAATGCCGGACGAATGGAGGAGAAGCACTTTAGTTCCGATTTACAAGAACAAGGTAGATATACAAAATTATGCAAATTATAGGGGGATTAAGCTTATGAGTCATACTATGAAGCTATGGGAAAGGGTGCTTGAACAGAGACTAAGAAAAGAAACCAAAATCACCGACAACCAATTTGGTTTTATGCTCGGGAGGTCGACCATGGAAGCAATTTACTTGCTACGACGAGTGATGGAACAATATCGAAGGGATCAAAAAGATTTACACATGACCTTCATTGATTTGGAGAAAGCGTATGATAGGGTGCCAAGAGAGGTTTTGTGGAAAGCCCTAGAAAAGAAAGGTGTTCGGATTGCTTATATTCGAGCTATCAAGGATATGTATGAGGGGGCCACGACTAGTGTGAGAACGTAGGGTGGAGCCACATAAGATTTCCCAATAACCATAGGTCTGCACCAGGGGTCAGCTTTGAGCCCCTATCTTTTTACCTTGGTCTTGGATGTACTTACGGAGCACATTCAAGAGCCAGCACCGCGATGCATGCTTTTCGCAGACGATATAGTCCTAGTTGGAGAGTCGAGAGATGATATAAATGGAAGGTTGGAGACTTGGAGACAAGCTTTAGAAGCACATGGCTTCCGCTTGAGTAGAAGCAAGACGGAGTATATGGAATGTAAGTTTAGCAAAAGGCGAAACACCTCTAGCTTAGAGGTAAAAGTTGGAGACCACAACATACCACAAGTCACACGGTTTAAATATCTTGGGTTTATTATACAAAATGACGGAGAAATTGAGGGAGATGTAAACCATCGGATTCAATCAGGGTGGTCGAAATGGAGGAAGGCTTCGGGTTTTTGGTGTGATAAAAAGGTACCTCTTAAGCTAAAGGGAAAATTTTACCGTACAGCTATTAGACCGGCAATGTTGTATGGGACGGAGTGTTGGGCGGTAAAAAATCAACACGAGAGTAAAATCAATGTAGCAGAGATGAGAATGTTGCGCTGGATGAGAGGAAAAACTAGACGTGATAGGATTAGGAATGATAGCATTAGAGAGAGAGTTGGGGTAGCACCTATTGTAGAAAAGATGGTTGAATCTCGACTTAGGTGGTTTGGGCATGTATGGAGGAGACCTTTAGATTTTGTAGTAAGGAGAGTGGACCAAGTGGAGGGCAATCCAATAGCTAGAGGCAGAGGTAGGCCAAGAAAAACTATAGGAGAAACTATTAAGAAATATTTGGAGGCCAATGATTTAACTATTAATATGATTCATGATAGAACATTATGGCGTCAGTATGATCCATGTAGCCGAACCCCACCTAGTGGGATAAGGCTTGGTTGTTGTTTAATTATTTTTTTACAGTCCATAAACCATTAGTGAATCGCATGGTTTTGGAAACAAAGTTGTCTTGCCATGTTTTTCATGCTTGGCCGAAACCAAGTCCCAACAAACATGAAGATTTTCTCTTCATAACTCAATCTCAAAACATCATACGTATTCATGTATTCAAGCACTAAATCATGGCAGGATTATTTAGCATATTCAACATATTTTCTTTAAATGATCAAGTAAGCATACTAACAATTTTATTTTAACTAAAATGCATCAAATAAGCATATACATCAATAAACTTAATCACACGACAATCACAACACAATCCACAAAGTCCTCTTAGTTGATCATATACACACAAAGTCATAACCCCAACATCTAGGGTTTCAAGATCACACAAACATAACAGAAACCACATACATATCTACATTAAAGTAAGATGGTGGTAATCTCCCACATACCTCTTGTAGATCACTCGAAAGTCAAGCAAATTGTAACACCCCGTTTTTCGTTAAAATGATTTTATGTATGTTGTTTGGTTGCTTAAGCCTTAGGACTTAGCTTAGAATTGTCGTTGGGGGCTGAGTGGGATTTCTAGGCTTAAAATCTCTTCTAAGGCTTGTGTCTTGTGATTGTCTGGGTCACACGCACGACCATGATCAATAGAGAGCACGATCGTGCTAGTTGGGAAAGCGCATCTCGCTGACCCTAAGTTGAGCACAACCGTGCTCAACAGGGAGCATGCCCGTGCTTAAAGGCAGACCGCGCCTCGAATGCATTAAGTTTAGAACGCCCGTGCTCAACGAGGAGCACGACTGTGCTCGGATCTGATGCCTTTAAATATGGAACAGTAACCGAGGGTTTCTCATAAACCCTATTTTGGCACAAATAGAAACCCTGTTGCGGCTAAGAGTGTTCTTTCCCCTTTTCCCTCTAAACTGAGTACGTTCTAGGAGTTTTGGAATCCTTTGGGAAGTCCTTGTTCGTCTGTGCCAATCGATGTTGGTAATGGTTTCTCCCAATTTTGATTTCCTTTCTTTCATTGAGAATTGGGAACTAATGGTTGAACCTTACCCGTATTATCAGGATTATTAGCAATGAAGGGCTTAAGGAGTTTGTTGGAGGAGCAACATTAGAAATTTTCTTAAATTAATTCCATCAGAAGCATGAATGTCAGAACTAGGGCCAATTTCTGATACAGAATTTCTATCTAATTCATGAAAAATAGAGAGACTAGGAGAAGCATTGTCTTCCAAGGAATCACCAACAAAGCTGTGAGAAAAAGAGACAGATCCAGAAGAATTTGGGACAACTTCTTGATTATCCAATCCATGATTCTCCAATCCCGAGGTAGTTTGTCTAATTCAGTGCCAACATATTGATCTTCCAAATCAACGAGGTTTTGATGGGATTCATCATAGATAGTATCCACAGATTCAATTTCATCATCCAAATTAACTTATTTGGGATGCTGCACTTCAACAATAGTTCTAGAAACTTTAGTGGTATCTTTGATAATTTTATCAAAAGCAGAATCAACATTTACATAATTCTCATCCCTGGGAATTTCAAATACTTTGTTACCTCTTTCTAGGACAACGTCGGCATGATAATGTGCATGGGAGTTGTGCTCCACCACCTCAGGTTGAACAGGAACCTCCTGATGCAAGTTATTTTCAGGATTATCCATCTTTTGACCAGAACCCTCTCCCTCCTGGATTTGCTCTTTTGCTGGTTGATCCTAACCTTGTTTAGGCACATAAACAACATTGCTTCGAGGTTGCATCTCCTTTCTTGACTTTTTTTGATTCCCAAGTTTGCGATTGCAATTTGCTTGGTCATGACCAATCATCTAACAATAACTACAATAAGTAGGGAGATTCTCATACTTTATCCAAACAAAGAGAGCAAAATCATTCCTCTTAACCATAAATTCATTAGGCAATCTTCCATTCAAATGGACTTCAATCAAGATTCTTGCAAAGTGGCCTAAGCTTCTTGATCTAGTAGCTTCATCTAACGAGATAGGAGTGCCAATACCATTGGCAATCTCAAACAAAATCCTCGGCCTCCAGTGTTCTTGGGGCAATTCATACACTCTAACCCAACATTGACAATGGGTTTGTTTCTGAGTATTAGGATTAAATTCAGGGATCCACCTGGAAGAGAGAAGAACACCATTGGCCAAGTTCCATGACCCAGCAGACCAGATTCGCCTTAAGTCTTCTTGAGAAGAAAAGAAGAACTCAAAATAGCCTTTACCAAAAGGAGTCATATGCCATTGAGCAACCGATTTCCATAGGATGGCTAGCTTGGAGCGTAAGTCACTGGCCTTCAAAGGGTGATTACCCTTAGAAATTAGGAGGCAGCCATGCATACAATTCTTGGAATTTTCCAATCCAATCTTGTACTCTTCCTCTGAAATTTTAATCGAAATAGCAGCCCCCTTAAGTTTAGGCTTTGGCATTTGAGACAAGGAGATATCCAACGAGTTGTTTACAGCCCGAGTAAAGGTTTTCATTGAAGGAGAAGAAGCCACATCAGGTGATGAGGTTTCTTGCGCAACAGGTTTCTGAATAGGATTCAGAGATGGAGATGATGGGGGATTAGAAGGAGGCTTGGAGGGAGGAAGAAGACCTGTGAACATGAATTCTGTTACACCCCCCTTGGGCATTACCTCGTGAACACATGCGGAAATAAATTAAAAGAAATTTGATGGTTGCTTTCGGAAATTTATTTACTTTAAGTCGGAAAACTTGAGTGTAAAAAAAAATCCTTCTTATTACTTCGAAAAATGTGATGCACACATCAAATAATAACACTACGTCATACTTGTCAACACACATACTCTGATTTTATTTATAAACAAAATCTTCCACAACGTACAAGCTTTTCTAAAAATACTTCATTATTCCCAACTGAAATCCAAACCTCATAAAGGTTCTCAAGACTACGTATACCGACTTTCTAAAAAACGCCCAACCGAAGAAAGTCCTAAGCTGGTCACTCTATAAGACATCTATTGGAATAACCTCCGTGATTCTCACCACTATCACCAACCTCTTCAAGAATCGGGATTAATATCCCCAAATGAAGCTAGGAACTCCTCTGCACCATTTGTACTCGTGTACCAAGGTACAACAACAAAACTAGAAAAACAAATATATGGAAGGGTGAGATACCAATATATGAGTTTAACTTGATAATCACATGCGCGACACACAAACAACAACATATACATATATCCACAACACATAATTCTAAAATAATCATATTGATTTAAACAATGGGATTCATACCCGACAATCATCGTAACTTATAAAAATTTGCATAACACCTCAACGTCAACCATCTAATTTTTTATAGTTATTAGTTCATTCTTTCCTTGTCGAGGCTCAAAGGCTCACTACTATTCTTAATTAGGCATTTAAACCCATTCATAATTAACATTGGACACACAATCCAAGAATTCGATCACGAAAAACACTAGGTTGATTTCATCGGTCCTAGGTTACCGATATATGACACAAAGTCAAATGTGCTCACTGGGACTTTAACCCACGACACACAGAACACCACCATCAAATATGCCAACTGGAACTCTAACCCGCGACATATCAAACACCACCAAATCAAGTATGCCAGCTGGGACTCTAACCTGTGACATACTGAACACAACGTCATCCATATGCCAACTGGGACTCTTACCCGTGACACATTGGAATCACCACAATCAAGTATGCCAACTGGGACTCTAACCCGCAACTTACCGAATACAACGTCATCAATATGCTAACTGGGACTCTAACCCGTGACATATTGGAATCACCACCAATCAAATATGCCAACTGGGACTAACCCGTGACATACCGATATCTCCAAAATCAAATATGCCAACTGGGATCCTAACCCGTGACATATTGAATATGAAATCAACTGTATCAACCAGGACTTTAACCCATGACACATAGGACACAAAGTCCACAACGTCTTATACAGGACATCAAGTCCAAAACATCATTTCCAGGACATAAAGTCCACAACGTCTTTTATAGGACATAAAGTCCATAACAACTTTTATAGGACACAAAGTCCATAACAACTTTTATAGTATGTAAAATCCAAAACAACTTACATGGATCAATGATCTACGTGTTTTTCTCACATAACACTATAATCCCGACTTCTCGGCTCTAGGTTCACTTTTCCTCTTTAACATCATTTTCGTTCTGTGAAACACAAATACAAAACCAAAACCTCCACAACTTATCCAAGTTTGTCAGGAATATTTTCGCTGAGTAAAAACTCTTTTGCAGAAAATCTTTTCCGTTTGAAATTCTTTTATAAACGTCAAAACACAAAGAAATTCATTTTTCTCAAAATCTTTTCCTCTTAAAATCTTTTCCCAAAAACACCAATTTTTGAAAAAGAACTCATTCATAATCTATTGATGTCCAAGGAAATGAAATTATTTTCAAAACCTTGCCGTAAAATCATTTTCCGATTTAATCGTCGTTTAGCATTAAAATGCTTTATAAGTCAAAATTTGACTATTTTCCCTTACGAATTATTTTCAACATAATAATTACGTTATTTTTGAAACTTAACTTCTTATAATAACTTTTAATTTTATTTTAAAATTTATTTTGGGAAAATTAACGTGACTGAATTTTTTTTACAGTTTCGTGCTTACCACTGCTCATAGACTACTCTTTTACCATAAAAATCATTAAATAATATTATTTTTCAAATTTTTCTCAACTTCCACAAATTAAATCCCTTAAACTTCTCATCAAGCTTTTATCTTTAATTTTAAATTTAGCACTGACCACTGTCAGGCTTCTCAGTCAAACAACCAACATCAACAACTTCATACATCACAGTTATAACAAGCACCACAGTTATAACATACAACATAGTTATGACATACAACACAGTATAGCACACAACACATATAACATTCATCATAGATAAAATAAAATCATATGAACAACTACGTAAATTTAAATCAACCACCACAATAACTCGACTAGTAAATATACAGACAATACACAGATAACATGTAGCAATCAAGAACTCCTCAGGTAAACTATCCTTACCCCTCAAAGCTTCCGATTCCTTTCTTGAAGTACTTTTCAATCCGATTCTGGTTCCTCCACACAACTCAGAACAATCAACCAAGTCTTATCCTTCACAACAAATCACAACCAAAATTAACAAAACCAAACAACACAATCACCTAGTTCATAAGACTAGGGTTCGACCATCGTAGGATCAATAGGCTAGAGATCTCAAAATTTCACAAACTCTTGAATCAATGATCCTTAAGCATTAGGAAGACATAATCAATGGCTATAACTCAAAAATTGAAACAAAATCATCTAACTCACCTTACAGTTAGGATTCAGCCTTCACACAAAATTTAGGCTAGGAAAATTTATTTGATTTTAATCTTTTGGATTCAATAATTATAGGAATTAGAGAGACTAAATCAAGTGTTCTATTTCAAAAATTGAAACAAAACTCATTAACTCCCTTTGAGCTTAGTTTCGGCCAACAATAGGAAAATAGGGAGGAAATTTTCTTTTGATTCATGCTCTTGGATAATCAATATAGACATCATATAGAGTTCATAGAAATTGATCTCACATAAAAAGGATTTTTCTATGATTTTCTAGAAATTTTTAAAGATCTAGATCTAAGAATTTCAAATGACGACGATGGCATGAAATGGAAAAAAAAAATGATTGAAAGGAAAGATGATTCATGATCATCGTGATGAGGATTTTACCTCTTGAAGATGAAAATGATGAAGAAATGAAGTAGTTGATTCAAAAACTTCAACTTGTAACAATGGAGTTTTCTTTGTTTTTGAGAGAAAGCTTGAAGAAGATAAAGAGAAATAGTTAAGTGTTGGGATGAAGTGAGGGCATCCGCAAAATTGAGGGAGTGAGGGGGTTATTTGGTCCAAAATTCACTTAAGGACAAAAGAGTAAAATCACTTAGGGACCAACTTGTAATTACCTTAAAGTGTAAGGACATTTAGGACATTTCACACCCAAAGTAATCATGACAAATGAGTGGTGAGGGTGTGTAGGAGGTGTGACTGAATTGTGACCACAAGAAGGATGAAGAAGAAAATTTGAAGTTGTCTTGCCTTAACCATGGTTGTCATTTAACTAGGATATGTTAGGTTAGGGGCATCTTAGTCTTTTCACCCTAGGTGGCAAGATGTCCCATCATCCGATGCCGGGTTTTGATTCTGTACATCCGTTCTTGACTTCGTCGATTTCTCGTTTGTTGATAATGCATTCGAATAAGTATAATAACCTATTTATTTTGAAAATTTTCAAAATAATCAATATCGTTGGAAATGGGATATAAAATCTAATCATTTCGTTCTCAAGTCAAAATTAGGTTTTCTGATCAGTAAATTTTACTGTCAGCGAAAACGCAGACCGGGTTTCATCTGAATTTTCAACCCAAAATTTAGACATAACTCTCTACGATAAAGTAGAGTATAAACATAACTTTGGTTTATCCAAAATCATTTTCTAGGTCTCGAATAAAAATATAAATATATATATATATATATATATATATATATATATATATATATATATATATTTTACTGATATTGAAGAACAGTAAAAATCGGGGTGTTACAAATTCTCTTGGACAAGACGAGGCCATGGGAGAAGGAGCATGCAAAACCCTAGATCACCATGCAAACCTTTGGAGAGGTTTCTTGGATAGATATGACTTATTTGAAATACGTATTAATCTATTATCTAGACTAGTGTCAGAGCCCGTGTAAATGCACAGGCATTTCATCATATCATAATGTAAGTAAATATTTAAGAAATGGTTTGGGTCTATAAAACGCACACATTTTACTTTCATCTTTACCAAAGAGTTGGAAAAACAACCGTCAACTATTTTCAAACGCCTACAACACTCTATTCTAACACTATCAGAGACAATACCATCCAGGTATATATAACTATGACCAAAGTGTGTTTCCCCTAGAAAATAATTATTTTGTTTTACTTTGGATCATTCACTACAATGGGTTGAATGCAAAAAATATTGTACTGGGAAAAATTAAACGCTTAACAACTATATAATTTGTTTGATTTTCTGTTAAGCGAAAGAAAAATGGTGTTTTTCACTTATATATTTGAATGATTTGACTATGTTATTTATTTTTATTATGAAAATAGTATTTCTAGGATTTTATTAATAATGCCTGAATATGTATACATATTACAAAATCCAGAATAGAAGAACCACATTTTATTTGTTATGTATCATTTGATAGGCTAAAAAATATCACTTGGGATATAAGAACTCAACCTTCTCGTCAATCCAATGGTGTGAATCAATTTGAATTGTTAAATGACTCTCATCTTCATTTTAATGGCATTTTCTGTTGATTTTTTAGTTAGGAATGTGTCATAAAAACATATTGTAAAATTGATAAACCTTCACAAACATTCCTGCACCTATAGATCAATCCTCCAATCAAACACATAAAGACAACATCCCCACGGAATAGTAAGCTAAAAATTTCTTGTACCACAACTTTCAAGCAAAAAGGCAGCATCTTTGTGTTGTTACTACGATAATTTAAGTTAAACTTGCTTGAAATATAAATGGCAACCAAAAAATCATGCGAGCAATCAAGAAAATACCAATACAACATGACTGTTGTTAGTGATGCTTCAGTCTTGCCTTCAGAGAACCATTTCACACAATCAACAGCAAGCACTCATTGTATATCTCATTGCCTTTTTTTTTCTTGGAGGTTTAGAACCACCCACCCCTTCATTTCCACATCAAAAATCAAGATAGATAAATGGAAAGTAATTGCGTTCTTTAAAAAAGAATTCACAGTACCTAGATGTTTTTAAACTGAAGCAAATCATGGCCTAAAATAAATAAATAAACATGAGCAAATCAATTGAAATAGATACAAGGATATAAACTTCAAATAACCTTCAAACATAAACTTCTAAAGGTAACGCATAAAAAAATGACTCAATTTTCTCCCTTGGCAACGACAGTTCCAGACCCATACACATGCAGGTTTATTAAGAGATCGGGCAAAATCTGAACTAATAATTCATAAACCTACCAAAGAAATAATGATGTGGTCATATAAATCATTTAAAGAGGACTGAATAACTTATAATTGAATTATTTTTTCCTCTCATAAGTGAGATGAAGTAGCACTTGCCCCAACTTTAATCTTATACCTATGAGGTCACCATTTGAAATAAAAATCCACACAATGTGTAACATAAAATATATTAAACATGCAATTTTATATACTCATAATCCTGCCATCAATAATTAAACCTAAGCACCCCCCATAGCAATCAATTTATTTTTTTAATCCGCGTTAGATGTGAGCATGAGCACCCCCCAAAACTGGATTTTTGCTAACAACCTCTCTGAAAAATTAGTCTAATACCCCAAGAGTATCTTTTTCAAACCTGAACTCCACTAATACCCCTTTTCTTATTCACCACTTCCAGCCTAGCATTCTTTGGTGCTCATACGTATGACTTGAAAAATTATACGTTTTCTTTGAAAGGGGTAGTTCTAACTTCTACCTTCTAACCTCTAAAAGGCACACAAATAATTTTTAAGAACATCTTTTGGCGGTGAATATGACACAACTCCTATGAAGCTAATTTAAGTATTTGATCATAACTCAAAATGATCAGTTTTTACAAAAAATAAAATAAAATAATAATTTGGCAAAGGAATTCGTCATGTCATGTGATTATTACTCCAGCACAGGGATATTAGGAAGTTGTTGCAACAGAAACTACCCATTACAAAGGTGGGCAAGGCAGGTGTGACACTAAATTTGGATACATCCATCTACCTTGGGGAATCACTAAAGCTTGTTCCATCAACTTTGATAGCGACATACAGCCTGAAGCAAAGCAAAGTAGATACACTCAACGATAAAAATGAGAGGGGAAAGATGAAACAACTACCAAAATTGAATATAAGTATATAGTTAACTCAATAAAAAATTAAAAAAAGAAAAGGAAAAGAACATAGATATATAAGAATGCATGTCTTTGAAAGATTTCAAGGTTAATAAGATAAATCATTTGCCACTGTCATGATGGAGGCTTGTTTGAATGACATACTTTTAAATTTCTCAAATTAACCAAAACAGTGGGTTAAGAATCTGTCTATAGGTATATGAAGTACCTTGTTTAAATATAACTTTCATTGATATCAAATAACAATATCGAGTTAGCAAATGCCCGGGCAATGCATAAATAGATTGTCCCATAAAACATACAAAGTAAGACACTTATAGTGGATGGGCATGTAAATTAACTTATACGGTTAAAACTGAATTGTTTTTCTAAATCTTACACCCTTCAAAAGATACCCTTGGCTGAACCCCTGGTATGAAAATACCTTCTACTGTTAATGCTGAGTGATAAAATCAACTTCACGGCAGATGTAAGATGCAACCATTTAACGTCACGAAATATTCAAGATTTTCCTTAACTAAGATAAACTGACAGAATAATGAATCTAAAAATAATGCCTTTCACTTGTTAACTGAAATGTTCAGTCCCAGTTAGCCCAAAAAAATGTTTCTTAAAAAAAATAAAACAAAACTCCTTAGCTTCTTTTATCTAATCCACCACTGTACTGCTATTGCTTTGATGAGAATCTTGACTACTTGACTATCTATATGGTGTAAAAGCAGATACATATGTCTGCTTGAAAAGTTTACTTGTGTTCCTGCCGAGATCCGGTTTGTCGGAACCTCGTTGTAAACGTCAGACCAAGAATGAATAATTGGGGTTGTTTTAGACTATGGCTTGACAGAATGTAATATTCCGGTCCTACGTATCCTGATGGGAATCAAAGCCAGACGTAGTTCTCGGTTCAACCCTTGGCCGTGGTGATCTTGATCTCTTAATTTTGTATCTGATGAATACTAGGGAGCAAGGACTGTCTGATAGTCTCTTGGTCGAACTAGTTTCTCTAATACGCTTAAGAGAGAGTCACCAGAGTTCAGTGAAAAAGTGAGTTTCTATCATGGGTACTCCTCCTTTTATAATAGGATTCCTATATCTTTTAGAGACCTGATTTATCTCTTAAATATATTTTAGAGATCTGATTTATCTCTCCAATATCTTTTAGAGATCTGATTTACCTCTTAAATCTCTTTTGAGATGTGATTTCTTAATTTAAGGGATATTATCTCTTTTAACCAGATAAGGTTATTTCAGATAATTTAATATCAATATCCTATCCCTTAATTAAGTGATCTTTAACTTATTATCTTTAACTTCCGGACTGGGCCGGGCATTCGAGCTCGGTGGCTAGGTTTTACTCTTCGGCCAGTACAACTTGCAACCAAATTGAAAGGACTCTAGCATGAAGAAGAATGCTATATATATAGCAGAGGCATATGCAATCAGATAAAATTTATATATAGAGAGAGAATCCATATTCCATGTAGATAGCTTGCAAATTCATAAAGCTTTCCTCTTGGAGAGAAGATGATAAGAGCTACCTCGCATCACAAAGAACCGATAGCTCAAAGGCCTTCTTAAGTGAGTGGTTATTTGATAATGATAGCATTGTTGATAATGATTTGATGTAACATTGTTGATAATGATAGCCACTTGAAAAAACTAAGCAAACTTTAATTAAGTTATTGAGGAGCCCACTACAAAGAAAGTTGTGCAAAAAATTTAAATTAAAAATATCTTATCTGCTCACTTTGTCACTCTATTAAACTAATGTGTGCAGTCAGATCCTTATTCTTTCTGCAGAGCTTGATACTTATCACTTTGGACATTTGCTCTTAAAAGGACACCACAGGAGGACATATTTAACAAACAACGATCCAATCAAAGTTTCTTTGAACTCTTATGTCGTCTCCACTACATTAGAAACTCCAAAATAATTTAATTGGAAGAAACTCCTTGCCAATCTGCCAGCATCAAGAATGTCTAGAATATCCATGTTTTCATGTATTGCACTGTGTACGTAGCATTTTTCTTGTAGGTATCTTCAAGTCACTGAGTTAGAAAAATGAAGAATTAGAAAATTGAAGAAAGATAAAACTACCCCTTAAAATGCCTTAAAAATTAGTTGTAACTGAACACACTGTCTGATTAAACAAAAAAAAAGTCACAAAAAGAAGACAAGTTTCTAGCAAAATGAAGCAGAGTATCTAATTGACATAACATGAAATTTGGAGCGACCTCACCGGAAAGATCCCCCATCATTTTGAAGATCATAGGAACACTTACATTGTGATGCTATTTCTTTAGAATGAAAAGGTATTGGTACTATGTTTCAAAAATGTGAAGTTATTGGTGCTATCAGCAGCCCAACACCAGCAAATTCACAACATTCACTGCATAACCGCTCACCTCCTTCATCCTCTAATAAGCCACTTGCTCCAAGTCAGAGTTCAAGCTCAAATCAATCCATACCAAATGGCTTCAAAAGATTCAAAACAATAGCAACAATGGTTGGTTTGGCAGCCTTTGCAAGAGTGATACTTCCAATGTCTTCCACCTGTAGCCAGCAGGTTCAACATTTTCATGCCTTTTATAATATAAATTGAAAATTCATGCTTTGTACTTACTCTCAATATGTCCTATATACTTTTTCAAATCTGATAACATGTTTCATGTTAAACTCTAAAAGGATATTATGAACATAACCCTGCTAGCCCTCCACTGTGATATCCTTTGCTTGAGTAGTCATATTCTATTATTTCTATGTTGCATTATGAAAACATAATAACCGTTGATGGTAGATGAAATGAAAACATTATTATACGTGAACTCAATATATTATTCAGAAATAACCGAGATCTCATCAAAGAAGCATTTGCAGTGTGCTAAATATACATCCCTCCACTTCTTCTTAGTAATGACCTGCATTTTAACATCCTTACGGTTATGGGAGCCACTAAAAAATTAAGCCAGAAATTATTCTCATAATTTTTAATTAATTTGGAGTGTGCTAAGAAGATTATATGGAAAAGGCCTACCTTCTTATAAAATAGTGTAATGAAACAGGTAAGGCAGTAGTAATAACCAATAATAATATATCCTATAAAGAAGCTGGTGATAATGATAAGAAGCTGCCTGGAAGAGGTAGCCAACAATAAAGGAATTTTGTTTTGAGGGAAAAGCGAAACATTACCAAATTCCCGTTGTGCATTCTACCTTGACTGGCTTGTTAGTATTTGTTATTACAGTTGCACTGTTGCACGTTTTAACACTGCTTGTGCTAGTAAGGATTCTTCCTGCGCAACATTAGAGATGATAACCTGTTCAGAGGCATGGAAATGCAATAAATATAAAAATAATTATCACCAACTATATCATACACATCCAGGAAAATAAAACAATTTTATATTGAAGAAATGTAAATATAAACATGTTACACACTTTTTACAGTTGATTCATATATGCTTAGTTCACCACCATTCTGTAATAAATCCAAGAATTTTATCTGCATTACCCCATTCCCATTCAGAACATATCTCAAATATTGACATGCGAAAGGACTTTTTGAGATGCACAAGATGAAATTGACATTTTTTTAAATCCAACATAAAGGGTAGGGTGAAAATGGCCTGGAAATGTAAGAAAGGAAAAAGGAAAGTCAGGAGCAGACTCACAACAAAATATCAAATAGTTGAATGTTAACTTTAACAATTATTAAAAACTAAATTCAAATAGAAAAGAGACACAACAAAATTACCTTAATGGGGGCCAATTTTACTCCACATGGAAGGAACTATGCTAAGAATTGTTTTATCATTAGACACCCTCCTAACCCAATGATATTTGTCAAAACTATAATATGAATAGACCTTTATTCTCAACATTGATCAACAATCTCTTCTTAACCAACCCATCAAAGACAAGTGGGTAATTTCCAGCACAAACACACACACTAATCCAGTAGCAAAAAAAGACCAGTCAGTAAAGATTGTTCACTTCACCTTAAGAGTGAGAAATTCAACTAAGAAAATAAAGCAATCACATAATTTTATAACATAAATTAAACCTTTTGAACTTCACACACACATAGCTCTTGTTTAGAAGAAGGTGGGCATCACATCACACTCAAGGAGAATGAGAATGGCCAACATTCAGCTTGATCTTTGTATCTATCTATATATAAGACCTAAAGAAAGAAAATTTGTATAAAAAAATGCAAATAATTAATAGAATAATAACTTGTATTCTCATTTGATTCGAATGGAACCAATTTTCTCGTGAAGTGATAGTAACAAAATGGCAAAAACTGGAGTTGTGGTATGTAAAGGCATGAATTAGCAATAAATTCAAGGAGGCAAATGACTAAAGTCCAATGATTGTAATCACCACGATTCTGAGAGTGTCGGAATAGAAGCCATATTCAACTTCACAAATTCTTAGTCCACTATACAAATAAATAACATACAAACTCATAGCCAAGCATATAAGAAGAGATGACTAATGATAAAAGGCATTTACATAGAGAAGTGTCTCTCAAATGAATAGATACTTATCACTCCTATTGAAGAATATAGAGGAATCTGTTCAGCCATGATGATTCAAGAACCTGCACAATGAGTAGTATAAGAAAACAGAAGGTTTGGTCATTTAACTAAGACATTAAAGAGAGAAAAAAAAATAAAAAACAACAAATCAAGAAGCCAAACTTAATGACCTACAGTTGGATTTAATAATTCAAGTATTTGAATAACTTATCCCAGAGTTCAAGACATAACAAATGTGCATATGCCATTCCAGTCTCCAAGAAAGCATTTAAATACACCTAGACATCAATGCTTCTCAATCAATCAATCTGAATAGTATAAAGCAAAATTACTATGTATGATGATGACATTTATCAAGATATTCAAATAACTTATATAAGCATTGCAAACAGAAGTTGTCATTATAACATGAAATGCTTGCAAATTCAAGAGGGCCCATAAGACAACTACTTCAAGAATCCCATAGCTACAAAACCTCCCACTGCAACAGCCTCGGTCCTACTCATGTGTTGATACCACCCTCCCTGATCCAATCAAAACAGAATATTGGCTTTTATTAAACTCTTAACACAACCACAACGGTGCAATCGTGCAAATAAATCTTTACAAAAAGAGACCCACCTACCTAGATCCCACGAAACCCATCCCCAACCCCATTTCTCAAATTCCATAATTGCATTTGGCACAACATTTAAAATCAATGAGACAAAGAAATTATACCAGTCCTACACAAACTCATACCATATACTATAGTATATTACATTGCACTTTTTCCCCCCAGAAAATAAATAATTAAAATCGTTCCCAAAATTCATTTTACATAATTGTCATATAGGCAGAATCACTTAATAGAGAGGATTCGATCCTCTCTAACCTATCAAATGTCAGTCATTAGGCTATTATTTAAAAGGAACACAAAATTTAGACATTTAAAAGTGAAGACTTTTGTTTAGAAAATTCTTTAAACACAAAAAATACTCACAAAAGGTGAGAGACACTATCAGTGTTTATGTAGTTGTGGGCATGTTGTTTTCTTGCTTCTTCTCTCTCTCTTCTCTGCCACACATCACAGCCAAAAGTCCCAACATTGCAGCAGCTTCCCCACTGCTCCCCCTTCAACATGCAGTGCAGACAAGCAAAGGGAACCATTGGCTGCGCTGCGGTGGTGGTCTCCTCCTGTTTGGGTTTGATGGAAATGAAGAGCAAGAAGTGATTATCGAAGCATTCTGGTGAGACGAGATTGAGAGGGAATGCGAATATAGAGAAAAGAGCAAGAAAGAGGCAAAAAGGTTGGAGGTGAGTTTTATGTCTATATCTATACACTTATTAAGGCTCAACCCAAAATCTGAAGGACTCGGTGATCATAATAAGAGAGATAAGATAGAATAAGTTATCATATCCTGTCTGAAACTACTATTTTGTGAGTCAGTACAATAGGATAAGTCAATCCTGTCACTTATCATATCTTGTCAATCTAGTTAAAATTCTATCTGAGGGGAGGGCTGCGTTAGAACTCAACATGTTAGGATAAGGTGATTTTTTTTCGGTAACAAGTAGTATAAGGTGATTTAAAGTATAATAAAATAATAATTTAAAGTATAATCAAATTTAACATGATTACCAAAAAAAGGTATAATAAAATATAAAATATTTAAAATAATAAAAATATTAATAATTAATTTTAAAATTTATTTTTATTTTCTCACAATGCTAATTTTGTTATTTTATATTATTTTTAAAAACTGTAAAATATAAAAAATTATTCTAACAATTTAAATATATGTAAAGTAAAAACAAAAAATGAATATTTTAAAGTATAAAAAATTAATTCTAGTTAGACAATATTTAAAAAATTTAAAATATTATATGTAATTTTATCACAAGGATAATTTTGTCTTTTTATATAAATTTAAATAATGAATATTATAAATAAATAAAAACTAAATCTAATAAAAGATGAAAACATTTAAGAATAAAAACGAAAAATTTTAAAATTCATACTTAAATTATAATGCTGCCAGTTGGTTATCTGGTGGACAACAGACATCGGATATGATAACAGCTTATCCTGCTCATATCCCATCCTACTCCTATCCTGTTCTCTTATCCTATCCGCCCTTTTCCTATCCTGACCACCAAACGAGCCCTAAGTGTTGATCTCACTTTTTTTTGGAATATTTTATTTATAATTTCTTATGTCTTTCGTTGTCAGATAGGTTGGTCGTTTTATTAAAATTCATAAAAAATTAATAATATTTATATTATTAATAAAAAAAATATAATTAATAAAAATAATCATATTATTAATATAAATATATTATTAATAAAAATTAGTAAATATCCTTTAAAAAATTAATAAATAATTAGTATATTTGGGATAATTATATGATTAGGTGTTAATAAAAAATAAAAAAACTTAACAAAAAAAATAAATAAAACCCACTTACGGAAACTGAATTTTCTGCAAGTGTGAAAAATTTAACACTTGCGGAAAACTCATAATTTAAATTAATAAAAAATTAATTATATTTATATTATTAATAAATAATATGATTAATAAAAAATAAATATATTATTAATAAGAAATTAACAATGCTCCCGCGAGAGATTAGTTCCCGTCTCAGGTTAGCGGTGTGATACTCCTCGAAGTAGATCGAAAAAAAATATTATTAATAAATAATTATTTATTTTTTGTTGGTTCTATTTTTTTATAAAAAATAATATAAAATTAATAATATTGATATTATCAATAATTATAGGTATTAATAAAAATAAAAAAACTTAATAAAAAAAATAAGTACTACGGAAATTGTATTTTTCGCAAGTGAGCAAAATTTTACACTTGCGGAAAAGCAGTTTCCGTAAAAGTGTATATTATTAATATCATAACTTCAAAAGTAGTCTGATCAACTTATGACTCTTACAAGCTGTAGATGTGACATGATGTTGGCCACGAAATTTTTTATTAGAAAAAAAGTACATGGTGATCTCACATGGTGTCGTGTTATGTTTCGCCCAATTTTTCCTAGAAGCAACATTTTTACTTTCATCTTTCTCTCTTGCCTCTCTCCTATCGTCCCCATTTCAATTTTTCTTCTCCATCTTGCCATGGATTTTACTCTCCCTTTCTCTTCAATATGTTGCTCCTCTTCCCTCCTTCATTTAGCTTATTCGTTCTTTTGATAGGTTGAAAAATACCCGTCATTTCCTCAATTCGCAGACCAGCTCCTTTCATTGTTTCGTCATTTCCTCTCTCTATCAATCATCATTTCTTCGTGTACCCAATCTTTGGTGGTAATGTCAACGGTGTCCACGGTGGTGGGTCTGGAACCGGTTGCTCATGAAAGCGCAGAGGTGGCTTCGAAAAAATATGCCGATGCTCCATCGTGGTGATTCCAAGAACAAACGGTTCTCTGTAATATTTCTTTGCAAGATGAATCAGAGAACAAGGGTTTAAGCACTTTGCATCACTCCCTCTCTGGTATGATTCTTCAATCCTAGGGTCCTCATTAGATTAGGGTTTTCTATTAGTTTTTTCCTTACTTTTGTATTTCTCAATTGAATATACACATTTGTAGGCAGAAGTTGATATATTTAATGAATATAATATAGTTCTCTATTCTCCAGATATTTTCGAAAATTGACCAGTCTCAACTTTCAGGGTCATTATTTCACATCATAGGTTCCTGGTGTATATGGAGTTTTCCAATTCAAAGTTAGTACCAAAAACTTGGATATACAAGCTTATCTTTATCAAGGCAGGTAAGTGGTGATCCTCTAATATTTTATTTCAATATTTTTAAGAGTCATATTCTACCCTAATCCCTTTTCCTTGCAGAAATTCAAACCCACTCTCCTCATCTTTAGATTTACCTTTCTATACGAGCATGGTCACATCAAAATTTCTCATATATTCTAAAAAGTAAGATAACGTTTGGCATGTTGGGTGAAAGCCTGGTGGGAAGTCCATGAAACCAAACCCCTAAACTTAGCAAAGAGTACTTTGCAGCAGTGTAGAGGGATATTAGTTAAGAGGAGCTATTGCTAATCTGATCAATCAGTGGGGTGTCATGAGATATATTTATATTTATATTTTTGTAATATGAATCCTTTTAAATTTTCAGCCGGTTGACCTATGCATGGTTAAAAATGCATGTTGCTGTATCTAGATTTTGGAGTGAATTATGTATTAATTTTATATCTCTTGATTATTGTATCTGGATGGCATGCTTGTGTATGAATATTGTCTTAAATCTATAATGGAGCTCTAAGCAGTTGGAGTTGAATGACATTATCGAGTAAGGAGCTCTTGACTGATTATAGTTTTACATTCACTTTTCAGAATGTTTACAGGTAATCGTGGCTATGGTGAGCTACACTTTATGAAGCAATAATGGAAAAAAACCCTTCATAGTGGAATATGACTGGCCTTGTCTATACATGATTCAAACTTAGTAATTAACTATTCATGTCATAGGTAAATTCAGTGTAGCCACTGTTTTTTTAAGGGCAATATTTTCGAACAACATAATATTAAATCAATATTGAATGAAATATGAAACAAATGTTAAAAAAAATAGTTAAATATATATAATGATTTTAAAATGAAATTTGTATATCAAAATATATATATATATATATATATATATATATATATATATATATAAAGATTTAATTGGTATACACTGACAGTGAAGTTTTTTATACTGTCAATCAATCGGAAATTAAAACATCATTACAAATTTTTTATTCTTATCATAATCACCTTAAAAGTCACTAGTTTCATGATTTCTGACTGGTTGTCTATGTAAAAAATCTTTACACTGACAGTGTATAGAAATTAAACTCTCTCTATATATTTATTTATTAAATACACTATAGTTTGTGAAATTAATTTATATACACTACACATCATATAAAATTTTGTTCAATTATTGATTTATCATCTAAACAATAATGTTATTACTTAAATTCAATCCTTGAAAAAAAATATATATATATATATATATATATATATATATATATATATATTTAAATTTTTAAGTTTAAAAAAATTTGTTTATCCTATCATTATGATGACACTCACTTTAAATTTGTATAGATACTATTTCATAGTTATTATTTAAAATATTTTACGAGGTCTGTATAATTATTGTTTTATTGAAAACAAGTAAAGATGAAAATAATATTAAAAAAAATTCAATCAATAAATAGTAACAATAAACAATAAGTAATAGTATTCATTCCTAAGGTAGTTGTTTTATGCTTTTTTTTTTGTTTACCAGGGTATCCTCCACGCACAACTGCAAAGTCAGAGTTGTTTTATGCTTTGATAATAATTTAAATTATTATATATGTACCAATATTCATATTTTAAAATATTTATTAATACTTTTTTATATTAAGATTATTAAAAAAACATAAGAAAAAAAAAATATAATAAGTACCCGTGTGTACCGCAGGGTAACTACACTAGTTTTTCTCACGAGTCCGCTCAACATACAATTTTCGTGTTTGACTAAAATATACCTTCTGAAAACACGACGGCTTTGGTCAATGCTCTGGAAATACAGTAACTTTGGTCAGTGAAACAGAAGAAAATAAAAAATAATAAACAAATAAAACTTAGTGAAAATAAAAACTCCAACAAAAAATATAAAGAGGGGCCGCAACTAAATGGGGCCCACATTACAGTAGAAATAGCAGCTCAACCTTTATGTTTGTATCCATCAATTAATTTTAGAAAAAAAAAATGTAAGTAATTATTGTCTCCATAAATATAGTATTTCCGTAAGTGCTTTTGTATTTATTTCCATAAGTGCTTTTGTATTTGTCTGATTTAATTTTTAATTACGGAAACTGATTTACTGTTAAATTTTGCTCACTTACAGGAAATATAGTTTCCGTAAGTGTGCTTATTTTTTTTTATTAAGCTTTATTTTATTAATACATATTGATATAATTTTCCCTAAATATATTACCGTACTAATTATTAATTATATTAATAATATAATTATTTATTAATTTTATTAATAATATAATTATTTTTTTGTTAATTATATTATTTATTACGAATATAAATATTATTAATTTTAATAAAACGATATTTTTTTTATTTTTGTATTAATTTTAATTACGGAAACTACTATTCCGCAAGTGTTAAATTTTTCTCGCTTGCGGAAAATACAGTTTCCGTAAGTGTGCTTATTTTTTTTATTAAGTTTTTTTTTATTAATACTTAATGATATAATTATCCCTAAATATATTACCGTACTAATTATTAATTATATTAATAATATAATTGTTTTTATTAATTAAATTATTTATTAATAATATAAATATTATTAATTTTTATTTATTTTTAATAAAACGATATAACCAAGAAAAAAATGTACGGTCCAAAGTGTTTCATGAATACAATCCAACGGCAATTAGTTTCAAAAATTGGCAACAAAAAATCAAACAACCTATCAGACAAAAAATTCGTTGTCAAATTGTGGATTGAGCCTTAATAAGTGTATATATAGATATATAAATATATCAAAAAAAATTAGGTGTCATTATCTAAGTAATGACATATCAGTAAGGCATTGCGTGTCGCTACGGAAGAGATTCAAAGAATGAATCATCATCAACTATTTGAAATTTTTAAACATTTATTTATTAATTTATTCAAATTTGATTTTTTTTTCTTTTTGTTTCCTAGGGTATCCTTCCCACGCAACTGCGCAACTGGACTGTATTGAAGGGTTGACCTCTCCCAACCAGATTTTCTTTATACGCAAGAGCCAGGCATCGAACCCCTGACCACTTGCTTAAGGGGTCCAAGCCAGTCACCACTTGGACCAACCGTATATTAGACAACAATTTAAATTAATATTCAAATGCATGAGTAGCAAAAATCATTAGCATTCAATTATTTGAATCAATCAATTTTAATTATATTTATTAGCATTCAATATAAGAAAAAATAACCAGTTATATATATATATATATATATATATATATATATATATATATATATATGTATATGTATATATATATTATCATATGATTATATATAAATTTATAGATTATAGGTTATAACACTTATTTATTAAATACTTTATATTTAGTTATAGGATATTTATCATTTATTAAATAATTTATATTTAAATTCTTCGAAGTGTATTTATTTTTTTGTGACTTGACAAAGTGTATTTATTTAATTCTTAAAGCCTTATTATATATTTTTTATTATTAAAAATATGTAAAATGTACTAATATTTACGAATTAAACTTTATAATGTTTCCTGAATCTAAAATTTTGTAATTGTTTTTTTTCTCATAGAAAATAATTGTAATTATTTTTTGAATTTTTTAAAAATTCTAATTTTCTGCTGAATTTAATAAATAATGAAACTAAGAATAATTTTATCTACAAATAAAATCAAATAAAGTATTTTACACTTTTTACTAAAAATACAATAGTGAATTCATATCTTTATAATTAAAATTTCTGATGTACGTATTCAAGATTTTTTTTATAACTTTAATATATAAAAAATGTCTACAGATTAACAATTTAAATTTTTTGTAAAAAAAAACAATTTAAATTTTGTAATTATTTTTTGAATTTTTTTTATTACCATGACATATGTGCGAAGTATCAACTAGCTTCGTCGGAGGCTAATCTCTGCCGGTGAATCTGGCTGGCCACCTTTAGTGGGGTTTCCCCTCCCAATTATGTTTTTTCTATCCACAAGGCTCGAACTCGAGATCTTGCTTAAGAGATTCGAGCCCAGTTCCACCAGGACCAAAGTAATGTTGGTATTATTTTATGAATTTAAAATATTTTAATGCATTTCTGAAATTATTAAATTACAAAACTAACAATAGTTTTATCTACAAATAAAATTAAATAAAGTGTTTTACTAAAAATACAATAGTGAATTCTTTTTTCTATAATTAAAATTTATGCTAATTTTTTTTATAAATTTAATATATTAAAAATGTCAATATATTAATATCTACGAACAAAAACTTGGTTAATTTATTATAAATTTATAGATTTATAATTACTTTTTTTTATAATTTATTGCTGAAATTAGTAAAGAGTAAATTCTATTTTTTTATATATAAAATATTGGCTAAAGCTTGTTGTGTTAGTGTGTGAAAACCCACAGGTGGAGTGAGGACTGGATGTAGGTCACAGTGGTGGTGACTGAACCAGGATAAATCTGGTTGTGTGGTATCTCTAAACTCAAACTATGTTGCTTTCTGTTTATATTCAAGAACCTGTGATTTTGATGTTTAAAGTTCAATATAATTTCTGTTCTTGATCTATATAAACTGTATTAAAACCTGAGTCTGATTGTAATCAAGTCTGTATTATCTGTGTTCAAAACTGAGTTGATCAAAACCATTCTTGATTGCTGAAACTGAACTAAAACTGAAACTGAAATCTACAAGTTTGTTCTTGATTATTAATGCTTGTATCTGAAACTTGCAAAACTTGTTCTTAATCTTTAAAGGCTTAATCAGTTTCTGTATTTCGTTATTACCGAGTTTTTAAACCCTTCATTGATTTTGTAAAAGATCCTGATGCCACAAATATGACAGCTAAAGTTTTGTGAAAAGTTTTTATGAGGGAAATATCTTAAAGAAAACTCAATTCACCCCTCCTCTTGAGTCGTGAAGCCAAAACAACAAAATAGAGGCAGAACTATTCATAATTTGTATTTTTTTTTCTATATCATTGCCTTTGTTTTTTCATTTTTAAATATTAAATCTATATCTATACTAATTAATAGGGGGAATGTTGATTTTAGTATAGCACAATAGTGCAAGCCATATGTCAAGTAATGAAATTTTTTTTCTCTAAAATTTATATATATTTTTGTTTTAAAATATTTACAAACCGGTAAAGATACAATGTTTTGGGAGTCAAACACGATAATCTCTGAATTGACATAAATAGAGGTAGAGCTATTCATATTTTCTAATCTATTTTTTTTCTACATCCTTGCCTATGTTTTTTTCTATTTTAAATAATAAATCTATATCTATACTAATTAATAAAGTGAATTGATGATTTTCTAATAAAGTGATACGTGTCGGCACCACATGATTTAAGAGGATTAGTTGATCATTAGTAATAATCAAAGATGAACACTTAACACAATGTTACATTACGTATTGTAATATCATTTTAAAATAAAAAGAACATTCAATTCTTTGCACTCAAATTATAGATAAAATTGTTTCAAGGTTTTTGCTGATCACTTCTGTCTATAAATAAAAAGCCTCGGAGGTGAATAAGTACCACCATTATGGGTGAAAAAGAAATATTGAAAGCAATATGTGAAATAAGTCAAGAAAATGTTTGACATAGTGGACTTAATTTGTGATAAAGGAAAAAAAGTTTCGTACATATAGAGACACAATTCAAGTTATTAATATGATAACAATGCTATCAATAATAATAATAATTGATGACCCAAGCATCACACGGGTTAAAACCAGTAGTTATAAATAAAATTGGATTCAAAATTCACATACAAACACGGGTACAACCAACCAGTTAAATCCAAATATTTATAGACAGATAGACTTAGGCTTATATTATAAATAAATAAAAAATTAGGCCAGTTTTTCTCTCCTCATTCATCCTCACTCACTCATTGCTTTCCTTTCTTTCCCGAACCTTCCATTACCCGAGATAACCGCGCCGTTCTCCTCCGCGTCGATCGCCCACCACCACGTGCGTGTCTTCTCTCTCGACGGTTTTGCTCTTTCTCCTCCTTCTCGTGTCAATTTATCAAATAACTTGATTTAGTTGCTATATTTTTCTATATATGTTTCTTTTATTTCTTTCTTTAAGATGAGTGTGTTTCACATATTTAGTTGCACATTTAAATGCTGATTCTTTGATTTGATTTGCAGATTAGTGAAGGTTTTCGCATCAATTCGAGTTTGAGGACGCAAGAACGCAATGGGAGATAATAGGAAGGGTTCCATCTCGCACCGCAGGCCCAACTGGGTAACCTCTTTTGATCAACCAATTCTAATTCTAATTTTGATGATTCCCTTATATCCATTCCATTGTAACTAACATCATTGATTCGCTCTTCTTTGACTTGGGTTCTGTTAGATCGTTAGGACAATTTTGTATCTTCTATTTAGTTTTTTTTTATCAAGTTCTATCTAGTTTGTTTGTGGCTGTTTGATGTATGCTTTTGGCTGCAACGAATCCGGTACACTTGCCGGAATCCACACACATCAAGTTTTTGGCGCCGTTGTCGGGGACTGTGCTTTCTCGAATCTCAATTTAATTTTTTAATTGATTTTTCTGGACTTTTTCCTTTTAATTATTTCTTTTTAAAAAAATCTTTTTTTCGTTTATCTCTTTTTCTTTCTAGAGTATCTATCTCTCTGTGTTTTTTCTTGTATGCAAAGATTCCTAAGTCTTGGAAACCTTATTGAAGTCGACCCCGAAATCGAAAGGACCTTTCATAGACGTAGGAGACTACAAAGAGAGAGGGAGAGGTTGATTCTCATTCCACTCATGGCGAATCTACCGGATACAAAACCGCTGAAGGACTACGCACCCCCAAATGCGAGGGGTTTGCGAACTGGGATTGCTAGGCCAGAAATTGAGGCGGAGAACTACACCATACCGCCTATGCTAATTAGCATGATTAGGCAACACCAATTCGGAGGATTGCCCTCGGAGGACTCGACCGATCATGTGGAGACATTCCTGGAGTTCACCGATGCGATTAGGATTCATGGTGCCCCGATTGATGCTATACGCTTGAGGTTATTCCCCTCCTCTCTGACTGGAAAAGCAAAAGTTTGGCTGAAGCAATTGCCATCTAATTCCTTGTCGACTTGGGACCAACTGGAGCAGGCATTCTTGGAGAAATTCTTCCCTCCATCCAAGACTGCCTACCTACGAACTCAGATCACGGTCTTCTTCCAAAAGGACGGAGAATGCTTATCCGAAGCTTGGTATCGCTACAAGGGATTGCTGGAGTCTTTCCCACATCATGGACTCGAAAGGTGGTTGTTAGTGCACACCTTCTACAATGGATTGGATTACTCTTCGAAGGTGTCACTTGACTCCACAGCTGGTGGAGCCTTTATGAATAGACCTCTGATTGAAGCATTCAACATCATTGAAAACGTAGCCACCAACTACCACCAATGGGGTTCAGAAAGAGGTAATAATCCGAAAAACCTTTCGGGGGGTAAGTTTGAAATGAATAGCACTGATCTTATTATGTCTAAATTTGACTCATTGAATAAACGCTTTGATCAGCTTGAAAAGGTTAATGTGAGTTCAATAGGTGCTACTAATATTGTTTGAGAGATTTGTGGAATGCAGGGACATGACATAATGGAGTGCCCACGTGGTATTGCTCCTGGATCCGGTGCTTCTGGGGAACAAGTGAATTCTTGTCACAATTTCTATGACATGAACCCGAAGTTGCCAAACTATGTTCCCCCAAATTCTTACAACCAAGGAAGGAAGAATAGCCCTTACCTCTCCTACGGTAACTACAACAACACCTTGAACCATGAATTCCAGGAAGGCCAAGGTAATAGGAAACCCGCATTGGGGTATCCTCAGGTACAAAAGTCTAGACTTGAGTCTCTTCTGGAAAATTTTGTTGAAACTCAAACAAACAAAATGAAGAGTTTAGGCAAAAAGGTAGGGCAGTCAATGAGGCAATAAAAGAGTTAGCATCTAAGGTAGATAACTTAGCCATCCATAATAAGATGTTAGAAACTCAGATTGCCCAACAAGCTAGTACGTATTCTAGACCTAAGGGTACGTTCCCAGGGCAACCCGAAGTTAATCCCAATGAGCACTGTAATGCTATATACTTAAGGGATGATAAGCTTGGGGTAGTTGAAAAGGATGAGGAATGTGAGGAGGACATGAGCGAAAGTGAAGAGATAGAGCCAAAGTATGTCCCTCCACCACCGTACCAACCCCCAATACCTTTCCCACAAAGGTTGGTAAACAAAAAGCAAGTAGAAATAGAAACAAAGAGCTTAATTGAGGAGCATGATGCCATGATAAAAACTAATATGCCTCATAAACTAAAAGATCCAGGAAGTTTCTCTATTGCTTGCTCAATTGGAGATGTGAAAATAGGCCAAGCCTTATGTGACTTAGGGGCTAGTGCAAGTTTAATGCCGCTCACTATCTTTGAGAGGTTGGGAACCAAGGAATTGAGTCCATCCAAATTCTCTTTACAATTTGCGGATGGATCAACTAAAACTCCTCCAGGCATACTAGAGAATGTTCCCATAAAGGTAGGGAAATTCTTCATCCCTACCGATTTCATGGTGTTGGATATGAACGGGAATTCTAAATTCCATATCATTCTTGGAAGGCCATTCTTGGCCACAGCTGGAGCAATAATAGATGTAAAGAATGACAAGCTCTCTTTGAATGTAGAGGAAGGTAGGGTATATTTTGATTTGACTAACTCATATAACAACCCTCCTTTTGAGAGTCATGTGTGCAGGATCGAGATAATACCTCCAAAGGTGAAGGAAGAGCCTAATATAGAATCAAATCCAAAGATTTCCATGACGAATGATGCACCAAATGGTGATGAAGTGGGAGTTGCCCATCATGTGGAGTTAAAACTTCCGCCGGAAGGAAGTAAGGCAATGAAGCTCAGAGTGAAAAGAGCAAAGCAAAAGCGCAATTGGCCATACGAACAAAATAGGCTCTTTGAAGGACTTCCATGGAAGAGAAGTGTTCTTGAACTTCCAAGCCCAGCCGATCCCGGTTGATTGAAAGGACTATGGTCAAGCTTAGGACTGTAAATAAGCGCTTCTTGGGAGGCAACCCAAGTTTTCTTTCCCTTCTTAGTTTGTTTTTGAAATTTGTTTTTGAATAATTGAGAAGATTTATAGAAGAAAGATCATAAATTAACGGATTTGCCAAGTGTTTTCAGGTCAGGAAGGCATGAAGAGTGACAAGGGCATGGAAAATGAAGTCAGAATCAATCACGCCCAGGCCGTGACATGGTTCACGGTCGTTATGAGTGAACAACTGAAGTCAGACAGTATCACGGCCCAGCCGTGATATCCATCACGGACGTGTTGAGAAGGACCCTGAAGATTAGAATGTATCACAGCCTAGCCGTGATAGAACTCATGGCCGTGACAGGCCAGCTCCTATAAACCAGAATTGATCACGGCCTAGCCGTGATGAGCATCGCGGCCGTGACATATTTTCCAGCATCTCCTTGACTGGCATGTGAGCCAGCACCCTCTACCACCTCGGTGAGTTGTGCCATTTTTCTCCTCTCTCCGACTTGATTATTTACATTGGGGACAATGTAAGTTTTAAGCTTGGGGTAGGGGTATTTTTGCAATTTTTTTACATTTTTGCATTTTTTTCATGTTGCATTCATATAGGCATAGTTTGGCATGATCACATGATTAGATTGCCCCCTTGCTTAGATTATGCATCCAATTGTGAGAACTTGGTGCCAAATGAATTGAGACAATGAACTTTTGAACCCAATTTTTGTATTCTTGTGATAAGGCTAAAAATAAAAAATGCTTGAGATGATCTTTTGATAGTTGATAACTAGCATGTGGTTCCTTAGACTTGTGTTTCTCATTGGTTTTAAACTACTAAATGTGAGATTTTTGAGCCTAAAAGGGGTACTCACTAAATCTACCCCATTCTTTGTGATTGAGTGTTTTATTCCTCTTGGATTGTATTCTCTAGAACTTGACTTGAAACCGTTTCGAAACTTAAAAATTTTTGAAAACATATTTGAAAATGATTGAGGCACTAGGTATTTTTCTGGCCTTCTGAGCTTTAATTGATTAAATGCTACCCCTTAGTTGCCTAATTTTGAGCCTAAAAGAATAAAATACTTTTCTTGGTACCTTGAAATATTTTGATGAATGATGCTTGGTATGACACCTTTTAAAGTATTGCAAAAAGGGTAAAAAGGTATTTTGAAAAAAAAAATTGTGGGATGAGAAAGTTAGAAAAATATTTCTCTTGAATTGAAAATCTCCCCTTCTCCAAAAATAAATAAATAATAATAAACAAAAAAAATGGAGAAAGGGGTGAGAAAAAGAAAGTGAGAAATAAAAAGTAAAAAAGGAAGAAAGAAAGAAAGGTGGAAAAGTGAACTAAAACCCAAAAAGGTATTTTAGAAGGTTGTTATGCTTTGCATTGTTTGATATTTTGTTTAGCCATCTTGAATTTTCCCTTTCTTGATTTCCCCATCTAACAATTAATCCCATGACCCCATTACAACCAAAATAAAAGACCTCTTGATTCTTATGTGTTTTCATTAATAAAGTAGAGATTTGGTTAATAGTTAAGCTTATGGTAGAACACCTTCCTTGAGGAAATTGAGCGAATTGTCATATACCCTTAAACACTTGAGTGAGGTGAGAAGAGTGCCCGAATCAGTGAGAGATATGAATTTAGGGAACCTAAGTTTCTAATTGGACTTGAAATTGATTGTCTCTTGGGTACTTATTTGAATATGCATGTTACTTGGATTAGTTACTTGGGTTCTTGGTTCACTGTCCATGCTCTGATTGTTTATCTTGACTGGCCTTAGTGATTGCTTGAGGACAAGCAAAGTCTTAAGCTTGGGTTAGCTTGATGAGTGTGATTTCATCTCATATTTCATTGACATTTTGCATGCATTTTCATATAGTTTAGGCATTTCTAATTTGATTTTAGTTAGTTTTTACCTTGAAATGGGTAAGGTGGTTTTGTGGTGTTGTTTTGCAGGAATTAAGGATCAAATGCTCAAGATTAACCATGATGGAGCTTGCATGAAGATGGAGCTTGAAAAGCAAGAAAATAAGGCAAACAGAGCTGATCACGGCCTAGCCGTGATGGCCATCACGACCATGATCAAGTGGAGCTGAAAAGGAAGAATGGAAAAGTCAGAGCTGATCACGGCCGTGACATGTCAACTGAGCCAGACCCTCACAGGCTGAATTGATCACGGCAAGGCCGTGATGGTGGTCACGACCGTGACAGACCAACCAGTAAAGCAATCTCCAAGGCAGAATCCGTCACGACCTGACCGTGACAGGCATCACGACCATGACGTGCAATATATAGTTCTTTAGAGGCTGATTTGATCTGAATTTGTGTTTGCTTGGGATTCAAGTTACCCTAATCTATAAATAGGGTAATTAGGCTCGACTTTAGGGGGACTTTTTGGGATTTTTGGGTTGCCACAAATTAGGATTCTCTTCTTCTTCTTCTTCTTCTTCTTCTTCTTCTTCTTCTTCTTCTTCTTCTTCTTCTTCTTCTTCTTCTTCTTCTTCTTCTTCTTCTTCTCTTCTCTTCTCTTAGGTTTTCATTTATGTTTATGTTAATCAAGCTTGCCATCACCATGGCAATGCTTTTGTAGTAGCTTTATTTCTAGGGATTGGGGCTATGCCCAAGATCTGTTTTATGGTGACGAATTGATGTTTTACCTTTGTTAATTTCAATTTTCCTTTAGATCTGATTTCTATTGTTTTAATTACTTGTAAATTCGGTGGCCACTTATTTGCGTGTCGTAGATACTCTAAGGAGGAACCTAGCAGTGATCTTAGGTATCGGATCTATAGAATCAGACTTAGGACTTAAATCACGAGAGTTAGAAGCGGTCCTTCGAGGATTCATGAATTTTCACAAAGCGTAAAGGGTTCAATCTAAATTCAACTACCACGAGAGTAGGGGTTGGTTTAATTGGGCACGATTTTTGTAACCCGAGAGGGAGCATTAACTAATTTCGCCTTCAAAGCAATTTCGATAATTAACAAGGGGTAGTCAATTTGGTAACATGAACAATCTTGTCGGTAATCCAATTCCTAGGAATCTCTTTAGATATGAAAAACCCCTAAACTGATTTACTTTCCTATTTTGTTTAGTTGTAATTTTAAATTTGATTGTTACTTGATTCTTATTTCAAAAATCAAATCTTTTCAAAATCCTTTTTTATATAGTCCAGTTTTATCGATTTAGTAATTAGTTGTGATTTGAGATCACGGTCCCTGTGGGATCGATCTTTTTATTACTTGGCAACGAATCCGGTACACTTGCCGGAATCCGCACACATCATCTACTATCTCGTCCGATGTAACATCTTAATTCAAAATGGCTAGACGGACTCGCTTATTTTCAAGATGGATGCGAGTGCTATAAGAATCGATGTAAAATCTTATTTCAAGAACCAGAATCAAGAAAACAGATTCTGTTATCAAAACTAAATCTGTTTTAATTGATCCCAACGATTAGAACTTGTTTCCTATATATAGAGGGATCAAAGGACCACTTTTTAACAAGAACGAATAACATATCAAATACAATACACATATCATTCATCATCTTTCTTGAGCTTATTGTGAAAAGAGTGTTTCATTCTCGTAAGTGCTTCAATTTGTATATCTGACTATTGAGAGTTAGGAATCAATTTTTTGTTCTATTTGATTGTAAAGAGAGAGGGAGGCTCTCTGAGTGATTAGGGTGAGGTATCCCTAAGGAAGAACATTGAGGTTCTTCACAAGAGTGTGGTATCTCGAGGTGAAGGAGTGCTCCATGGTGTAAAGGTTTTTCAAGCTACCTGGCTAAAGCTTGTTGTGTTAGTGTGTGAAAACCCACAGGTGGAGTGGGGACTGGATGTAGGTCACAGTGGTGGTGACTGAACCAGGATAAATCTGGTTGTGTGGTATCTCTAAACTCAAACTATGTTACTTTCTGTTTATATTCAAGAACCTGTGATTTTGATGTTTAAAGTTCAATATAATTTCTGTTCTTGATCTATATAAACTGTATTAAAACCTAAGTCTGATTGTAATCAAGTCTGTGTTATCTGTGTTCAAAACTGAGTTGATCAATACCATTCTTGATTGCTGAAACTGAACTAAAACTGAAACTTCATGAAATCTGCAAGTTTGTTCTTGATTATTAATGCTTGTATCTGAAACTTGCCAAACTTGTTCTTAATCTTTAAAGGCTTAATCAGTTTCTGTATTTCGTTATTACCGAGTTTTTAAACCCTTCATTGATTTTGTAAAAGATCCTGATGCCACAAATATGACAGCTAAAGTTTTGTGAAAAGTTTTTATGAGGGAAATATCTTAAAGAAAACTCAATTCACCCCTCCTCTTGAGTCGTGAAGCCAAAACAACAAAATAGAGGCAGAACTATTCATAATTTGTATTTTTTTTCTATATCATTGCCTTTGTTTTTTCTTTTTTAAATATTAAATCTATATCTATACTAATTAATAGGGGGAAATGCTGATTTTAGTGTAGCACAATGGTGCAAGCCAAATGTCAAGTAATGATTTTTTTTTTCCTAAAATTTTTATATATTTTTGTTTTAAAATATTTACAAACCGGTAAAGGTACAATGTTTTGGGAGTCAAACACGACAATCTCTGAATTGACATAAATAGAGGTAGAGCTATTCATATATTCTAATCTATTTTTTTTTTCTACATCCTTGCCTATGTTTTTTCTATTTTAAATAATAAATCTATATCTATACTAATTAATAAGGGGAATTGATGATTTTCTAATAAAGTGACACGTGTCGGCACCACATGATTTAAGAGGATTAATTGATCATTAGTAATAATCAAAGATGAACACTTAACACATAGTGTTACATCACTTATTGTAATATCATTTTAAAATAAAAATAATATTCAATTCTTTGCACTCAAATTATAGATAAAATTGTTTCAAGGTTTTTGCTGATCACTTTTGTCTATAAATAAAAAGCCTTGGAGATGAATGAGTACCACCATCATGAGTGAGAAAGAAATATTGAAAGCAACATGTGAAATAAGTCAAGAAAATGTTTGACATAGTGGACTTAATTTGAGATAAAGGAAAAAAAAAGTTTCGTACATATAGAGACACAATTCAAATTATTAATGATAACAATGCTATCAATAATAATAATAATTGAAGACCTAAGCATCACACGGGTTCAAAAACAGTAGTTATAAATAAAATTGGATACAAAATTCACATACAAACACAGGTACAACCAACCAGTTAAAACCAAATATTTATAGACAGATAGACCTAGGCTTATATTATAAATAAATAAAAAATTAGGTCAGTTTTTCTCTCCTCATTCATCCTCACTCACTCATCGCTTTCCTTTCTTTCCCGAACCTTCCACTACCAGAGACAACCGCTCCGTTCTCCTCCACGTCGATCGCCCACCACCACGTGCGTGTCTTCTCTCTCGACGGTTTTGCTCTTTCTCCTCCTTCTCGTGTCAATTTATCAAATAAGTTGATTTAGTTGCTTTCTTTTTCTATATATGTTTATTTTATTTCATTATTAAAGATGAGTGTGTTTCACATATTTAGTTGCACATTTTAATGCTGATTCTATGATTTGATTTGCAGATTAGTGAAGGTTTTCGCATCAATTCGAGTTTGAGGACGCAAGAACGCAACGGGAGATAATAGGAAGGGTTCCATCTCGCACCGCAGGCCCAACCGGGTAACCTCTTTTGATCAACCAATTCTAATTCTAATTTTGATGATTCCCTTATATCCATTCCATTGTAACTAACATCATTGATTCGCTCTTCTTTGACTTGGGTTCTGTTAGATCGTTAGGACAATTTTGTATCTTCTATTTAGTTTTTTTTTTATCAAGTTCTATCTAGTTTGTTTGTGGCTGTTTGATGTATGCTTTTGGCTGCTGTGCCTTTTTTTTTCTTCCCACTTCCAGCCATCTCTCACCCCTTGCTTTCTTCTTTGTAAAGAAAAAAACAAAACGACAAGATAAGCAAACTGGAGAGAGCACTCACGATATCAGGAGGAGTATTCCCATCTCAGAATATATTGACATGATCAAGCTGGAATCTGGGATAGATGATATAAACGAGAACAATTTATGGCATCATGCTGAGAAGAATCTTTTTGATTGTATCTCTGCGGTGGAAGATCTCCCCCCTATGTTGAAAGAAATGGTCGCCAAGAGTGAAGAAGATGTTTCTAAAATGCAAATAGGAAATAGCACACACAAAGAGCACAAGCAAGCAGAGGTAAGTTTTAAGTTTTTGTGGAAATTCTGACAAGTTATTTTAGCAATGCCATATTCCTATTAGTTTTTTATTCAGGTTTCATAATTTTATCTTCTTTGTACATATTTGAATTCTTTACTTTGTTTTTTTTTTCTTTTTTTCACATTCATTGTGGTTCCTCCACCACCCATCAATCATGTTCTATCTTGATGGGTGGAATCAAGTACTTAGTTGGTTAGTGTTTTGTCTTGAATCTTGTGATATCTCTGGTGTTTGTAGTAGTTTTACTCAGATTTTTGCACCCAAAAAAAAAAACTTACTTCAGCTTAGTTGCTGATGTAGTTTGGTAAAATGACAATTTATTGATAATGATGAGTATGAATGCTGGATGAGGATTTTGAACTGTTTGGTATTTTGTTTTAGCCTTTGAATCATCCCTTTGATAACATTTTAGTGGACATGATTTCTTGAGCCTTGCATAGGGTCTTTTTGTATAGTGTACTGATTGTGCTAACCAAGTCTAAATCAGCAGGGCGACTTGGGCAAGATGGAGGCATTGATCATTGATGACGGCCCAGCTGAAGTTGGAAAGCTTGAAGAGAAGAAGGAAGGGTTGTAGGCTGAGATCAAGGACATCAAGGACATCTCCTTTATCGATGCACTTTAGCACAATTAGCCCCCGCAATAGATCTTTCCTTGATACATGAATGCAGATATTGCACTAAAATCTACATGTCTAAGACCGGTGTATCGGTCTAGATTTCGTGATTTGCACACTTTTTGACATAAGGTCAGTTATGGTTTAATTGAGATATTAAACTTAGTAGTTAAGATAATGGGTTGTCGCGAAACTTTTTAGTTCCGACATATAAAGAATGAACACAAAGAAAAACAGCGAGAATAAAATGTTTTACATGCATTTTTCATTTTATTGTGGTAAATGTGCCTAAAGGTTTTATGCATGGTACCTTGGTAGGTATCCATGTTATGTGATGCATTTCACCTTTGGGTGAAATGAAAGGGGGCCTAGGAAAGGTTGGGCTAATTACGACTATTTCAGGAGCTCGGATATTACTAATATTTTATAGGCCGAGTTAATTACAACTATCGTTGGATGTTCTTGTGAACTACTTACGATGATGGTTGGAGCTCGTATCCTACCGAGTTATGTACTTAAATAGTTGGAACTCGGAACCTTGACAGGCCAAATTATTTGAAACTTGCCATAACTGGCAATGTTTATATTCTGCCTTATTCGGCAATGAGAGCCTAATCAGCTCATCTATTGGTTGGTTGGAGCTCCGAAGATTAGGTCTCAAAGTTAGTTGATGAATATTGAAGTGTAATGGTTTTTAAAGAAGTTACGACTGACGGGTATGAAACCCTTTGATATATATTTAAATATATTGTTGTCTTTAATATTTGTGATTAAGTGGTAATTGAGAGTCGTACATGTGGTTGTCGTTTTAAAATCCATATATTGGAACTCACCCTTGCATATACAGGTTCTTCTGTCTTTGCTATCGTACCTTGATACACGAATGTAGATATTGCAGAAGAGTTCCTTAAGTCAGTTGGAGACTTAAGTCCTGATTGCGGGAAAAGATGTGTGATCATAGGGATGATCACGAGGTCTTATCAGTGAGTGTCTTTTAGAGTGACCAGCTTAGGATTTCTTTTAGGTGGTATGTTTTGAGAAAATTTGTGTAGGTATTTTGAAAACATTTACATGGTTTAAAATTTTGTTGTGAATAATATGTTTTATTTTATTTTTTTTACTATTGTGATGAGTACGTTACGTACTACACTATTCAAAGGAAATTGTTTTACACCCAGATTTTATGACTTCAAACAAAATAATTTTTCCGAAAGCAACCAGCAAAATTCTTTTAATTTATTTCCGCACGTGATAGTATATAAATGCTCAAGGGGGGTGTTACAAATAACAATATCCGAACCAAATAAAATTTGTTTGGTTTGATTCGGTTCGAACCAAAAAATATTAATATATATATATATATATATATAAAATATAAAAAATATTAAATTATATATACCTTAAAATATAAGTATGTAAAAATTAAAACATCAAGAACATGACAACTCCACTTTTACTATTTGCCAATTTATGATTGGTTGACAGTGTAAAAAAACTTTACACTGTCAGTGTATAAAAATAAATTCAAAAAAAAAAGTATCAGCAAAAAAAAATTATTAGGAAAAAAATTAAGGAAAACGTAAAAAAAATATAAAAAGTAAAAAAAAAGTAAAAAAAATGAATTTTTTTTAAAAAAATAAGCATAAAAAAAATTAAAGATTTTCAAAAAAAAAAATTTAAAAAAAATACAAAAAATCATAGTGTTGACATGTGTATTTACAGTAAAATTGTCTATCCAACTTTTATATTAGTATATATTTTGTGCACGAAAAGACCAAAATGTCCCTAGTTTTCTACCAATTCTCAAGTGTGCAATAAACTACTTGTCGTCTCAATTCAACCACACCTCCTGCAACCATGACCACTCATTTGTCATGATTACTTTAGGTGTGAAATGTCCAAAATGCCCTTAGTCTTTAAAGGAATTACAAGTTGGTCCCTAAGTAATTTTACCATTTTGTCCCTAAGGCAATTTATTTGGACAAAAATACCCTCCCTTCACCCTTATGTGCGCTGCCCTCCCTTTCATTTAGCACGACTTAGGCAAATTGTGCTTCATTTTGTGTCATCTTCCTTAAGACAAACACTTTTTCTCTAAGAACATCCAAGAACACTTTGTTGATTTTGTGAAGAACTTGATCAAATCTCATCATTTCTTCAAGCATCAAGAGGTGATTTCTTCTCTCCATGATCAATCATGTCTTCTTCATTGATTTTCTTGTTTCAAGCCATGATTATCATGTTTTCAATTCTTAGATCTAGAACTTTAAAAATCTCTAGAAAATTGTAGAAAAATCCAATGAACTTGAAACCAATTTCTATGATCTTATAATCATGTATACTCTTATCATCTAGGAGCATGTGATCAACAAAAATTTCTTACCCTTTTGTTCATACATGGCCGAACCTATGTTCATAGGTGAGGAAAGAGTTTTTGTTTCAAACTTTGTTAAACAAGTGTTGATCTATGATCTCTAGTCCATTCTTTTGTTGATTCAAGTGATTAGAGAATCAAAACATACTCTAAACCAAATTTGTTGTTGATGGCCGAAATCTTAAACTTTGTAGTTAAGATGATTTTGGTTCAATTTTTGATAAGTAAGCCTTGATTATGTTTTAATCATACTTAAGGATCATTGATCTAAGAGGTGAGAAATTTGAAAGTTCCTAGCCTTTTGTTCTTGACAAGGCCGAAACCCAAACTTTTTAGATTTAGTTTGTTTTGTTTGTTGTTTGTTAATTTTGATTGTAATTCGCTGTGAAGGATCAAATCGGTAAGCTGTGTCACCGGAACCGGAATCAAAGACTTTATGGACTCAAATTGGTAACTTCAAGAGGTAAGGAGAGCTTACCTGAGGGATTTGAGATAGCCACATGCTATCTACGTGTTGTCTGTGTATTATCTGGGTGTTTATCTGCTTTAAGTTGATTACTGTTTTGTTTAACTATATGATTATGTGATGTGATGTGATGTGGTTAGTTGATTATATGGCTAAAACTGTGATATGGTTATATTTGTGATGCATGCTATATCCGTGAAGTATGCTTTATCTATTATCTATACTGAATATCTGTTATTGATTGCTGGAGTGTGAAACCTGACAGTAGTAAGAGTTTAATTAATTCAAAAGATTAAAAACTTGTTAAGTTTACACAAATAATCCAAGTGATTTAATAGTGTAAAATAGTGTAAAAGTGGAAAAATAATATTTTATTAATTTTCCGGCGATTGATGAGTCAATGAGTGCCAGAGAGGGCGTGAATCAGTGAAAATATTTCACAGGTGCTCGTTTTAGCAAAATATATTTCACGATAATGGAAAAGGATATTTGGAATAATAAAGTGACAAAATATATTTCAGTTAAAAAGCCATTTTGACATTTTTGTGAAGAAAATGAGAAAAATACTTTAATTATTTTTAAGTTGAATTATGAAAAGGTTATTAGAAAATTGATATAATTTTCTTCAAAATAAATATTTTCAAGTGTGAAAATACTTTAGAAAAGGGAAAGATTTATTCTTGACTTAAACACACTTTAAATGATTTATAAAATGATTTTGACGGAAATGAATTTCGGAACTTGGTTTTGATGAGTTGTTTTTCACAGAAAGAAAACTGTGTTTGAAAGTGGAAGTTGTGAGGACCTAGATAACCAAAACCGTCGGGCTAGTGTTCCTAGAAGTAAGTAAGTAGACTACATGTCCTGTATGTGTCGTGGGTTAAAGTCCCAGTTGACATAATTGAAATCCGTGTCCTGTGTGTCATGGGTTAGAGTCCTAGTTGGCACAGTTGAATCCATATTCAATGTGTTGTGGGTTAGAGTCCCAGTTAACATATTTGAATCTCCGTTCGGTGTGTTGTGGGTTAGAGTCCCAATTAATACATTTGAATCTTTGATGTGTGTGTCGAGGGTTAGAGTCCCTAGTCACACATTTTAATATCTATTTTGTCGAGGGTTAGAGTCCCTAGTCACACAATTGAATATCTGTTATGTCGAGGGTTAGAGTCCTTAGTCACACAGTTGAATATTTGTTTTGTGTGCGTCGAGGGTTAGATTCCCTAGTCACACATTTGAATATTTGTTTTGTGTGTGTCGAGGGTTAAAGTCCCTAGTCATACATTTAAATATCTGTTGTGCCGAGGGTTAGAGTCCCTAGTCACACATTTGAATATCTGTTGTGTCGAGGGTTAGAGTCCCTTGTCACACATTTGAATATCCGTGGTGTCGAGGGTTAGAGTCCCAAGTCACACAGTTGAATCTCTGTTTTGTGTGTCTGGGGTTAGGAGAGTCCCAAGTCACACAGTTGAATCTCTATTTTGTGTGTCGGGGGTTAGAGTCCCAAGTCACACAGTTGAATCTCTGTTTTGTGAGTCATGGGTTAAAGTCCCGGATTGGCACGTTTTGATTTCGTGTCCGGTGGTGAGAATGAATGAAAGTGATTAGTAAGAAAAATGAATATTAAGGTTGGGTGATAGATGGGGAATTTTCTTGTAACTTTATAAATTGCGATGAATGTCGGGTATAAGACCCTGTGGACTGAGTTATTACTCTGTGATCATTGTTTATATATTGTGGATATCATGAATATGTTGTTTTGTGTTTTTACGCATGTGGATATCTGATTAAAGTCCATATATTGGCGTCTCACCCTTACAAATATATCAGGTTTCTTCTTGTATTGCTGTTGTACACTGGTACACTAGTGCAGATGGAGCTGAGAAGTTTCCCTAAGTCTTTCGGGACTTAGTTTTAGATACTTGAAGAGGTATTTTGATTGTGGGAATGACAATGGAGTCCTTCTGATAAATGTCTTGTAGAACGACCAACTTAGGAATCTTGGTTGGGTGGTGTGTAAAATAGGTCAGTAACTTTGGTGTTGTACTTTAATCTTAAGTTTAATTTTCTGTTTTGGAAATTGAAACTTAATTATTAAAAGTTGTATGCCTTGACGGCTTTATTATGAATGTGATTATCTCTTTGTGTGATGATGTACAGTGTGTTTTTAATGTTTTAGCCTCTGTATCATGTTTCTAGAGCTTTCCGTTAAAGAAAAATTTTACACCCAAGTTTTCTGACTTAAATAAAATAATTTTCCAAAAGCAACCAACAAATATAATTTTTAATTTATTTCCGCACGTATTATGAAGTAATGCCCAAGTGGGGTGTTACACTAACTGTATTCTTCAATTGTTCGTAATCTTTGATTCTCACTAAATTCAAATCTCAGATTTCTTCACCTCCATATTCATCTCTTTGTTTGGTAAGTTGCTGTCACTGCGATTGTTAATTGCTTCGTAATCTCAGATTTTATGATTTCTGAATTTGAGCCTCTTCTCCTTCTTCCTTAGGATTTGCACTTTGATTCAATTTTTGAATCGCTCACCAAAGGTTAGTTATGAATTTTGAACATGAATGTTGTTCTGAATTTGTTTGGAATGTTGTTATGAATTTTTAGTTTCCTCTTTTTTCTGCATTTTTTTTGTATGTAAGAATGCAAAACTCTGATGTTTTTCATTATTGCACTCAAGCATTTTGAAAGAATGTGTTAGCTTTGTTTTTTTAGGAACAGGTCTTCTACTCTTCTTTAGTGGGTGGAGTGGTTGATGTTGGCATCTTATAATCTATTTTTGTTAGATAAACTCTGTTTCTTTTTATTTAATATTCATGTGCCATTAATAGGGTATATCATATTAACATCCTATGTCTCTATTTTCCATTTCATCTTTCTTATCTTTTCCTTCTCCATCAAACTTAGGTGAATTAAAAGTCAACCTTCTTGTTGCCAACTTTTTCAAGTCCGGGCTTAAAAGCTCCATGTATATATTGATTTCTAAAGAGGACTTCTATTTTATACTCTATTTGTGCAAAATTCTTTGAGTTAGTAAATGCTAGATAATCATGTTAAATCCTAAAATTCAGCAGAGATAAAAGAGTGTTCTAGTTTACAGTTTCTAAGATAATTGTATGATGACATCAATTACCATTCCATCAAGGTTGTATTGTATCACTCTCTGCAGATAGGACTTCTTTACATTTGGTAATTAACTGATGTTTAGAGTGTTATAGAACATTAAAGATTTTTAATGAAATAGCTTCACATTGTGTAACACCCCGTTTTTACTGTTTTTCAGTATCGGTAGAATTTTTAATTCTTTATATTTTTTTATCTGAGATCTAGAAAATGATTTTGGATAAAACAAAATCATAATTATACTCTACCTTATGGTAGAAGGTTACGGTAAAAATTTATGTTTAAAATTCAGACGAAACCCGGTCTGCGTTTTAACTGCAGTAAGATTTTACTGATAAGAAAACCTAAATTTGACTCGTGAACGAAATGGTTAGACTTTATATTTCGTTTCCAACGATATGGTGTATTTTAAAAAATTTCAAAATAAATAAGTTATTATGCTTATTCGGGCGTAAACCCTAATCGGGAAATCGACGGAATCAAGAATGGATATACAGAGATAGAACCGGACACGGGAGGAGCTGAGCCATGGATCGAGTCACCACCATGACTCACCAAGTCAAATTGAACCATGGTTAAGTCAAGACAATTTCAAATTGACTTCTCCTCCTCATTTGTGCTGCTAAACTCAGTCACACCTCTTTCAACCATGACCACTCAATTGTAATGATTACTTTGGGTGTGAAATGTCCAAATCACCCTTGGCTTTTAAAGGAATTACAAGTTGGTCCCTAAGTGAGTTTACCATCATGTCCTTAAGTAAAAAAATATTGGACCAAACTAACCTTCATCTCATCCATATGTGCACTTCCATTTAGCCATACTTAGGCAAATTTTCTCTCATTTCTTGACATCTTCATCAAGAACACCATACTTTCTCTTATGAACTCATAAAAACACTCTGTTGATTTTGTGAAGGACTTGATCAATTTCATCACTCTTTCTCATCATCAAGAGGTGATTTCTTCTCTTCATGATCACTCAATTCTTTCTCTTCACATATTTCATGATTTCAAGCTATGAATAATGAACTTTCATTTTCATGAAGCAATCTTCAAAAATCTCTATAAAATCATAGAAAAATCCTTTTAATGTGATTCCAATTTCTATGATCTTCATATGACTTATATTTTCATCATCCAAGAGCTTAAAAAATTTAGAGATCTCTATCCTACTTTTCTTGTCTTGGGCCGAACCTAACTCCTAAATGGATTAGATGGTTTTTCCATTTTTAACTTGTTGTTTTGTTGACTGTTCATGGATAGGTTTTAAGTACAAAACCTTGGAGCCCTAGGGGACCATCATTCTCTTCTTGCTTGAGTTTTAAGTGACCAACAAAGGTATGGGGGAGATTACCATCATCCTACCTTAGGGTAGACATGTTGATGGTTTTTTGGTGTTATTTAGTGTAAATGGTCTTGTAAATCATAAGTGTGTGATTTATTGTTTTATATGTGTGTGATCCTCTTGGAGGATTTGGTTGATGTTTGATTGTGATATATGTTTATATTGGTGTGATTGATCTTTAATTGGAACCTTGGTTAATGATTGATTGTTTTGTAAAACAAAAATGCCTAACATGATGAACTAAGACCATTCGTCCATGAAGAGTTTAATTGGTTCTATGAAGTTATAAATTGTTTGAATAGTTTTTATGAGGATTGCATGGTCACATAAGAATATAGAAATTGGTTTGGATTGATTTGGATGTGTATATTGAAAGTTATGATTTTATGAGTCCTTAGAGACTAAAATACAAATTCTGGGAATTTCGGGGACTGTCCTGAAATTCATGTTTTGTGTACTGTGATGGTAGTACTTGATGAGAGGAACCATAGAAATTGGTATGAGGACATTTGGATTATTATACTAAAAGTTATGGACTTTTTAACAATCAAGGACCTTTTTGCAAATATTGAAGAATATGAGACCCAAAAATATAATCTTTTGGAAAATTGTTGGCAACTGAAAATAAATTCAAATGAAGTTGGTTTGGTGTGATTTGGAGTTTTAAATAAAAAGTTACAAGGTTTTAAGTTAAAAAGGACCTTTTTGTAATTAATGAAAATTTAGGGACTAAATTGCAATTTTCGAAAATAAATGTAATTGGACAGTTAGAAACTATTTTTCATGTTTCTAAAACTTCAAAATGAGTTTTGGACTATTAGAGTGTAGAACAGTTGAAAAAGGATTTACGCGTTTTACAAACTTAACGACGTTCGGTCAAATTTTTAGGAATTTTGTATACATAAAAAGGAAAACTGTAAAAACAGTGTTTCAACATATTAGTACGAGGAAAACTGTAAGAACCATGGTTTCAAAAATACGGTTTTTGGGCCTAAGTTCAGTAAAAAGCGTTGAAGCCGTTGTTTAAACGTTTTAAGGATTTTTGAGGAAATGTTTTGGAGAAATTGATACCTAAGTATCTTTGAGGGAAATTATTCTTGAAAATGGATTTGATTTTATATAAAGGTTTAGATTTTAAGCCAAAAGGATTTTTGTCTTCAATGACGAGATTTACTGCAAAATGTAAAAACCTGAGTCAAGAACGACTTAGTGAAAATACGAACGTAATAGTTTATGATGTGGGGTGGAACACGACCTTATGTCATAAAGTATGGATAATTTATTATCCATATTCCATAAAATTTAATGGACTCAGAATGATTTGTTTTATTGAAAGCCAAAGAAAAAGGCTCAACTAGAAAAGTACATAGAAATAAATAATTGGACTTATGTTCCAATCTCATAATGTGCTAGGTTTTGTAATCAAGTATTTTAAGATACCTTCGCACAAAGATGAAAGGTTACTTGAGAACGTTAGCTCGATGTTAAGTACCGGTGATTCGGACTTAAGAACATCTAGCATCTGATAGAGCCCGTTGAATAGATCCGTTGGAATCAAGATGTCATCCGGTGGATAGACGAGAAGAACACATTTTTTGGGCAAAGTTTGCCTAAACACATAGTGAAACTATGTTCTGTAAGGCTGTTGTGCCTAGGAGATCGAGCTAACACTTTAATGCGGGTACGAATTCCGTAGTGATGATCTATTGATGCTTGGGGATGTCGGGGTATGAAATACTCACAAGGGCTCAGTTGGTAGCTCCTTCTGTGGAGTGGTGATTTTCAATGCACCAACATACTCAACTAGACGCTACCTGTTTTCTGGTAGTGTAGGATGTTCCATAAAAAGCCAATGTGCACGATGATGACTATGGACACATTCTATTGCCCAAGCCTGGCGTAGTCCCGAACAATCCTCCGAACCACTCTCTCCGACTGTTTGTTAAAACCATGGTATAGGGGATCAGAGGTCATTCCTCGAGTCATAAATGTCTCTTATCTAGGAAAAGCGGTGCCTTGTGATTATGTTGTTGTGAAACATTATTATTTCTGTGGTGATGGATGATATAACTGTTTATTGATATTTGTAGTACCTGTGTGTCATACCACTGCATGTCTGCATTAAGTGAGATGAACGGAAATCTCACCTCATTTCTGTATTTTCTGGTTTGCTGTCTTCTATCTTGTGTTGGACGAAGATGATGACAACATTGTTTCTCCTTCACATCCTGCTGGAGTTTGAGAGTACTTGGAAACATGAACACAGTCTCGATGGCTTTAGTGCAGTGGACTTTTGTCAGTATTTTGTGTCTGGCCAGTCTCGTGTTTATGTTATATTTTTGTGGAGCTATGTCTCTAAAGATATTATTATTATAAACATGTTTCCAGTCTGTTGTTATTTACTGGTGTTAGTATTTCCACCTTCTTTCTGAATATGTATGACTGATGGTACTTGGAACTTGGTTTGTATAATATTGATGCATAAGTTGATGTTATATGTTAAAGAGTATGTATGGTATTATTTGCGAAAGAGAAAAAAAATAATAAACCCATATTTTTGGCAAAATAATTATTTTCCGCTTTACTCGGTCTTATAAAAATAGAAATGTCACAGACAATGTAGCGCCAGAGAAGGGTGTTACAATTTTGGTATCAGAGCTGACCGAGTCTGTTAGGGTTTGTGGTTATGGTCTGTCTTTGTTTATGCTGTGTGTTCTCTGTGTGCTTGGATAATATTCCCGAAGAGAATAATACTGTTTTGTAGTGAGTTTATTGTAATCTGCATGACTAATTGATTTTGGTCTTGCAGGATTATAATGGCTCGTCGTGGAGGAAACACTGCTATAAATGCAGCTGTGCGAGCGATGACACAAACCAATGCCGCGTTTGTGCGACGCAAAGAAAGGGGACCTGAAAGTAGAGGACTGGATGAATTCCTAAGCAGAAATCCGTCGGAATTCAAGGGCGAGTTTAATCCGGAGAAAGCTGAGCTTTGGATTCAATCTCTGGAAAAGATTTTTGCTGCTATGAGATGTGATGATAATGATAAGGTGATTTATGCTGCCTATATGCTGGTGGGTGCTGCTGAGAGTTTGTGGAAAGGAGCTAGTCAAGTGCTTGAACATGATCAACTTGAGATTAACTGGGAAATTTTTCGAAGGAAGTTTCTGGAGAAGTATTTCCCAAAGAGTGCAAGAGACGATAAGGAAATGGAATTTCTGCAGCTGAAGCAGGGCAATATGACCATAGCTAAATACGGCGCCAGATTTGAGAATTTATCAAAGTTTTCGGCTTATCTGAATGACAATCCACATGAAGAGTGGAAATGTCGTAGATTTCAAAAGGGTTTAAGGTATGAGCTGAAGGAAGCAGTAGTTCCACTGGAAATATATGTATTTCCAAAGATGATGGACAAGTGTAGACATATTGAAGATTTGAAGGCGAGTCGTGACACCAGACAATCGGATTTTGGACCGTCGAGGTCCAAGAGGGGAAACTACAATAATAACAACCGATCTCAGAGGAAGCCATACAACAGGCCGCAAGGTCAGCAGCAGCAGTGGCAACAACAATCTTTTGCTGGAAGCAGTGGAGGTGGTGGTTCATCTAGGAATATGCCACAAAAGTGCATGAAGTGTGGCAAGGGTCACCCTACAAAATATTGCAAGATTACTGGTATCATCTTCTTTAAGTGTGCAAAGTCGGGGCACTTCGCTAGGTTTTACGAACAGATCAAGAAGGAACCTTCCGCGAGCTACAAGACCTAGAGCCGGAGGAAGAGTTTATACGATGAGCGGTCTTTGAGGCCTCTCGTCATCAAGATCCGATTCGGGGGACAGTGTGTCATAGGAGGTAAACCTTTAACTGTACTGTTTGATTCGGGTGCGACGCATTCGTTTATTGCATATGAATGTGCTAAATTGCTAGGATTACCTGTGTCTTCTTTACCTTTTGACCTGACTATATCTATTCCTACTGCTGAACCTATGTTGACTACTATAGCTTGTTTGAATTGTGCTATCTTTATAGAAGATATGAATTTTTTTGTTAATTTAATCTGTTTGACTCTTTTCCAAATAGATGTAATACTAGGGATGGATTGGTTATGTTCTAACCATATCCTGTTAGACTGTGCCAATAAATCCTTAATTTTTCCTAAGGATGGGATTTCTGGATTTTTGTCTGCTAACCGAGTAAAAGCTTCTTTGAGAGAGGGAGCTCAATGATACATGTTACTGTTTTCCTTAGATCTCAAGAGTGAGATTGACTTACAGTCCATACCTGTTGTCAATGAGTTTCTCGAAGTTTTTCCTGAAGATGTACCCGGACTACCGCCTGTTCAAGACATTGAGTTTTCTATTGATCTGGTATTGGGCACTGGGCCGATATCCATGGCACCATACCGTATGTCGCCATTAGAGCTAGAAGACTTGAAGAATCAAATAGTGGAACTGATGAGGAAATAATTCATAAGACCTAGTTTATCACCCCGGGGAGCTCCATTTTGCTTGTGAAGAAGAAGGATGGAACTTCTCGCTTATGTGTAGATTTTCGTCAGTTAAACAAAGTGACGATCAAGAATAAATATCCACTTCCGAGGATTGATGATTTGATGGATCAGTTACATGAAGCAGCAGTTTTCTCAAAGATAGATTTACGATCTGGTTATCATCAGATTCGTGTGAAAGAGGAGGATATTCCTAAGACAGCGTTTCGAACACGCTATGGGTATTATGAATATCTTGTGATGCCATTCGGAGTGACAAATGCACCTGCTATATTCATGGATTACATGAACAAGATTTTTCGTCCTTATCTAGATCAGTTTGTGGTTGTCTTTATAGACGACATTCTAATCTATTCTCCTAATCCAGAGAAGCATGTTGAATTTCTCAGTACGGTTCTCCAAATCTTAAAAGAGAAACAGTTATACGCGAAACCCGAAAAGTGTGAATGTTCAATTTTTAGTACATGTTATCTCTAATGAAGGTATCGCAGTGGATCCGTCAAAAGTTGAAGCTGTTCTAAAATGGGAGAGACCAAGGACGGTAACAGAAATTCGTAGTTTTGTGGTTTAGCTGGATACTATAGGGGACTCATTGAGGGATTCTCCAAAATAGTAGGACCTCTTACCCAACTAATGCGGAAAGATCAAGCATTTGCATGGACTGAAACGTGCGAGGAAAGTTTCCAATAGTTAAAGAAAAGGTTGACTACTTCACCTGTGTTAGTATTACCTGATCCTAAGGAACCTTTTGAGGTATACTGTGATGCTTCACATCAAGGGTTAGGTTGTGTGCTAATGCAGAACCGGAAAGTGTTAGCTTATGCTTCAAGACAATTGAAGATTCATGAGAGGAACTACCCAACGCATGACTTGGAGCTATCGGCTGTAGTTTTTGCATTGAAAATCTGGAGGCATTATTTGTATGGAGCAACGTTCAATGTTTTCAGTGATCAAAAAAGTTTGAAGTACTTATTTGATCAAAAGGAGCTCAACATGAGGCAGAGACGCTGGTTGGAATTTCTACAGGATTACGATTTCCAACTACAATATCACCCTGGAAAAGCAAATGTGGTAGCAGATGCCTTGAGTAGAAAATCAATGCATGCATCTGCAATGATGGTCAAAGAACAAGAGTTGTTAGAACAATTCAGAGATATGCGGTTGACTGTTGAAATGTCACCGGGAAAGCTTTGCTTAGGTATGATTACTGTTTCCAATGAATTTATGGAACGGATACAAGAGAAACAAGAAAGTGATCAGTACCTACAAGAAGAAAGAGATTTGTTGCGACAAGGAGCAATAACATAATTCAAAGAGGGAATAGATGGAATCTTAAGTTTCGGCGAAAGGATTTGTGTACCGGACGATTCCGAGCTCAAAAAGTTAATTCTCGAGGAAGCTCACAAGAGTAAATTGAGTTTACATCCAGGAGCAACAAAGATGTATCAAGACCTCAAACGATTGTATTGGTGGTACATGATGAAAAGAGATGTAATGGAATATGTCGCTTCATGTTTAGTCTGTCAAAAGGCTAAGACTGATCATCAAAGACCAGCAGGAATATTACAACCTTTGAGCATCTCATAATGGAAATGGGATGGTATCGCAATGGATTTTGTGTCAAGTTTACCTAAGACCCGAAGGGGACATGACGCGATATGGGTAATAGTTGATCGACTAACCAATTCGGCTCACTTTTTGCCCATCAACACAAAGTATTCAATGGAGAGATTGACTCAATCATACATCGGGGAGATTGTCAGATTATATGGTGTGCCCTCGAGTATTATTTCTGATCAAGATCCGAGATTTACTTCAAGGTTCTGGCAAAGTCTGCAAGATTCACTAGGAACAAAACTCCGATTGAGTTCTGCATATCATCCACAGACGGATGGACAATCAGAGAGGACAATCCAATCACTTGAAGACTTGCTGAGAGCTTGTGTGTTGGAGCATACCGGAAGTTGGGATGAATTTCTACCATTGATATAATTCACCTACAACAACAATTTCCACTCGAGCACAGGAATGGCACCCTATGAAGCTTTATATGGTCGACGATGTAGAACACCTTTGTGTTGGTACCAAGATGGTGAAAGTCTAGTGTTGGGACCAAACATCATGCAACAGACAACAAAAAAGGTGAAAATGATTCAGGGGAAAATGCGGACAACTCAGAGTCGACAGAAGAGTTATACAGACAAGAGACAATGACCTCTTGAGTTTGTGGAAGGCGATCATTTATTTTTGAGAGTCATGCCTATGACTGGGGTTGGCAGGGTAATTAAATCCAGGAAACTCACACCAAAATTCATTGGACTTCCAAATTCTTCGTCAAGTAGGTCCAGTAGCTTACCAAATTGCCTTACCGCCTTTTCTTTCAAATCTTCATAGTGTTTTTCAAGTGTCTCAATTGCGAAAATATATTCCTGATCCTAGTCATGTCATAGTACCAGATACAGTACAATTCAAAGATAACTTAAACTATGAGGCATTACCTGTGAGGATCGAAGATCAAAGACTGAATCAGCTAAGAGGGAAGACACTTTCATTGGTTAAAGTGATCTGGAATGCAACGACAGGATATGCTACATGGGAATTGGAGGACAAGATGAAGAACCAATATCTGCATTTGTTTTAAGGTAACTTTAATTTCGCGGACGAAATTCTTTTTAGAGGGGTAGTATTGTAACACCCCGTTTTTACTGTTTTTCAGTATCGGTAGAATTTTTAATTCTTTATATTTTTTTATCTGAGATCTAGAAAATGATTTTGGATATAAAAAAATCATAATTATACTCTACCTTATGGTAGAAGGTTACGGTAAAAATTTAGGTTTAAAATTCAGACGAAACCCGGTCTGCGTTTTAACTGACAGTAAGATTTTACTGATCAGAAAACCTAAATTTGACTCGTGAACAAAATGGTTAGACTTTATATTTCGTTTCAAATGATATGGGGTATTTTTAAAATTTTCAAAATAAATATGTTATTATGCTTATTCGGGCGTAAACCTTAATCGGGAAATCGACAGAATCAAGAATGGATATACAGAGATAGAACTGGACGCGGGAGGAGCTGAGCCATGGATTGAGTCACCACCATGACTCACCAAACATTTATGAGACATTAAATGCAAGTAATCATGTCTTTTATGTTAAAAGACCAAAATGCCCTTAACCTAACCTACCTTAGTTAAAAGTTCACCATGGTTAAGGCAAGACAATTTCAAATTGACTTATCCTCCTCATTTGTGGTGCTAAACTCAGCCACACATCTTTCAACCATGACCACTCAATTGTAATGATTACTTTGGGTGTGAAATGTCCAAATTACCGTTGGTTTTTAAAGGAATTACAAGTTGGTCCCTAAGTGAGTTTACAATTATGTCCTTAAGTAACAAATTTTGGACCAAACTAACCCTCATCTCGCCCATATGTGCGCTGCCATTTAGCCATACTTAGGCAAATTTTCTCTCATTTCATGACATCTTCATCAAGAACACCATACTTTCTCTTATGAACTCATAAAAACACTTTGTTGATTTTGTGAAGGACTTGATCAATTTCATCACACTTTCTCATCATCAAGATGTGATTTCTTCACTTCATGATCACTCAATTCTTTCTCTTCACATATTTCATGATTTCAAGCTATGATTCATGAACTTTCATTTTCATGAAGCAATCTTCAAAAATATCTAGAAAATCATAGATAAATCCTTTAAATGTGATTCCAATTTCCATGATCTTCATATGACTTATATTTTCATCATCCAAGAGCTTGAAAAATTTATAGATCTCTAGCCTACTTTTCTTGTCTCGGCCGAACCTAACTCCTAAATGGGTTAGATGGTTTTTCCATTTTTAACTTGTTGTTTTGTTGATTGTTCATGGCTAAGTTTTAAGTACAAAACCTTGGAGCCCTAGGGGAACATCATTCTCTTTTTGCTTGAGTTTCAGGTGACCAACAAAGGTATGGGGGAGATTACCATCATCATACCTTAGGGTAGACATGTTGATGGTTTATTTAGTGTTATTTAGTGTAAATGGTCTTGTAAATCATAAGTGTGTGATTTATTGTTTATATGTGTGTGATCCTCTTGGAGGATTTAGTTAATGTTTGATTGATCTTTAATTGGAACCTTGGTTAATGATTGATTGTTTTGTGAAACAAAAATGCCTCACATAATGAACTAAGGCCATTCGGCCATGAAGAGTTTAATTGGTTCTATGATGTTATAAATTGTTTGAATAATTTTTTTGAGCATTGCATGATCACATAAGAATATAGAAATTGGTTTGGATTGATTTGAATGTGTATATTGAAAGTTATGATTTTATGAGTCCTTAGGGACTAAAATGCAAATTCTGAGAATTTCGGGGACTGTCCTGAAATTCATGTTTTGAGTACTGTGATGGTAGTACTTGATGAGAGGAAACCATAGAAATTGGTTTGAGGTCATTTGGATTATTTTGCTAAAAGTTATGGACTTTTTAACAATCAAGGACCTTTTTGAAAATATTGAAGAGTATGAGACCCCAAAAATATAATTTTATGGAAAATTGTTGGCAACTGAAAATAAATTCAAATGAAATTGGTTTGGTGTGATTTGGAGTTTTAAATAAAAAGTTATAAGGTTTTAAGTGAAAAAGGACCTTTTTGGGTTTGGGCCGCATGTGTCTCTAAGGTTACAGCAGCATGGAGGTTCCACCATGGCAGTGCTTGTTCCCGCAGTCCATTGTTTCTCCAGTTCTTCCTCCCCCCTCCTCCCCTCCCAAGCTTCCTTCTTCTCCTCTCGTGAACCTGCCTCCTCAGAAAAGTCCTTTGTTCAGGCGCTAAATAATGCCTGTGTCATCCCCATAAGCCAGCTTCCGTCTCCTTGTCTCAAAGGTGATGTCATGGCAATCACAATCCCTGAGGACGAGTATGTTGCTGGTCTAGAATCGTCCAAAAATAACCTTCATGGTCGAATTCTGTTATCCAAAGGAGACTCCTCAATAAAGGTTCATGACTTGAGAGTAAGTTATCGAGTCTGTGGAGGCCTCTAGGTCAATGGAATTTGACCCCGATAGGCAGGGATTTCTTTGAATTTTCATTCTCCTCTATCGAGGATATGCGCAGAGTTTTAGTGGCTAGATCATGGAATCTAGCTCCTGGTTTGTTGCGACTTTCACCCTGGTCTCCGGATTTCAACCCTTTCCATGTGAAGCAAACGCACGTCCAATGTTGGATCAGGATTTATGAGCTTCCCCTAGAATATTGGCGTCCAAAAATCTTGTTCTCAATTGCAAGAGGTATTGGCACTCCATTATCGTTAGATGATGCTACCAAAAATAGAACTCTGGGTCACTTTTCACGTGTCCTTGTTGATATTGATTTGTCCATCAAACTGCATGAAAAACTCAGGGTTGAACGGAAGGACTTTTCTTTTTATGTGTGGGTTGAGTACGAGTCCTTACCATCCTTTTGCACTAATTGCAAAGTGATTGGCCATTCTTTGTCAAACTGCAACAAAAAACATAATGATCAATCGGTTGATCCACAGATCAGGGTTCCAAATCAGAATCAAATGGCAACCAGGAAACCTATTTCCAAATATGTGGAGAAAAGTAGGGTTGACAGGATTCGGGTGGATAAAACAGTAACAGCAGGCACTGATGATCCTAATAAAGGGAATTTTGTGGGTGAAGAAGCTATAAGTTCTGGCTTAGAACTGATGGCAAAGTCTGCTAAGACTATTGATAAAGGGAAAGCTATTCAGGATGATGGTCTACACCTTTCAGGAAAGTTGAACTATGTCTTAGAGCAATTGAGTCCTCTAGAGCATGAGAGGCTAGCTGAAAGGGTTTCTCAGAATCATCCAGATGAAGACTTGGATTCAGTTGAAGTTATTTTTGATGAGGCAGCTTTCTTGGAGGTTGCTAGAGAGGCTGCTATTTCCACTGATCCTGTTCAGCCAGCATTAGTTGATTCACTAATCTCTCCTGGGAGGTCTCCTTTTGTTGCTAATTCTGTTTCTTTTGGAAATAAATCTGGTGATCAAGTTTTCAACCAAGTTTCTGTTTCAAAACCCCCATTCATGAAGAACCTGATGGGGACAGTTGCTACCAGCTCTAGGGTGCTGACCCCTTCTTCTGATGAGCAGCTTGTTGATGGTTTTAATTTTGTTCCAAATTCGGTTTCCCCTAAGAGTTGTCACCATCAAGCTGTGGTCAATGATGTTATTGCTCGGGATCTAAAAATTGTGGGGAGGCTCTGGGGTGATGCTGCTGAAGATCAGGAAGTGTCTTCTGAGATGCATACAGAAAATCCTGCTGAACCCTTCACAAAAGTTCAGTCTAAGTCTCAGAAGAAGAAGCAAAGAAGGGCTCAAAGGCAGGCTCAAAGGATGTCTCATTACCAATCCCATTATAGGATAGATTCTGTCTCATTGGAATTCTGATGAAAATTCTTTATTGGAATGCTAGGGGTATTGGCAATCCTAGCACTCGTATGGTTCTTGCCAAGTTCTGTATTGATCATAAACCTGATCTGGTTTTTGTGTCTGAGCCTAAGGTAGCCTTGGATAATGTTCCTTCCAGTTTTTGGAGCCGTCTTAATCTTAAGGTTTTCTCTACTAATTGTAGGGATCCTCTTCTTCCAAATCTTTGGGGAATGTGTACCTCAGCTCTTTCTCCATCCATTCTGGCCTGCTCCCAACAACACATCTCCTTCTCCATTGATCACAACTCTCAAAGGTTATTCATCTCTGCTGTCTATGCCTCAACCTCTCATATTGGGAGAAGAAATCTCTGGATAGAATTAGCCTCTTTGCAGCAGGCTAACCAGGGCCCTTGGTGCTTCATTGGTGATTTTAATGCTGTCTTAGGGGCTCATGAAAAGAGGGGAGGGAGGTTTCCTTCTGCAATTTCCTGTGATGAATTTCAAGCCTGGTCAGATTCTTGCATATTAACTCATATCCCTACTCATGGTGCAGCCTTTACTTGGTCTAATATGCGTGGGATTAATGATCACACAGAACTGAGGTTAGATAGAGCAGTATGTAATGACTCTTGGCTCTCTGCTTGGGAGAGTGTGGCATGTTTTACTTTGCCTAGGAATCAGTCAGACCATTTCCCCATCCTCCTGATTTTGAAAAAAGGTCTAGTCTCCCACCCTTCTCCTTTCAAATTTCATGGCATGTGGACTGATCATAAGGACTGCAGAAGACTACTCTCTGAAGTTTGGAAAAGGAGTTTCTGGGGCTGTCCTATGTACATTCTGGCTCAGAAGCTCAAGTGTTTGAAAGCTGAGTTAAAAAGGTGGAATAAACAAGTCTTTGGCAATGTCTACCTTAAAGTTGAAGAAGCAATGGCTAAGCTGGATGCTATACAGGCTAGAATTGATCTTGATGGTTTCTCTAAGCTGCTTCACAGTGAAGAGCTTGCAGCCCAAATGGAGCTCAATCAGGCCCTTTCTTTCCAAGAATCCTTTTGGAGGGAGTAGGCTAGGCTGAAGTGGTATTCTGATGGAGACAGGAACACAGGGTTCTTTCACAAGGTAACCAAGATTAGAAATGCTAATAGTCCAATGTCTGTACTTAGAAAAGACAATTTGATTCTCCATGACAATCAGGATATTGAGAACCATGTGTTAGCTTTCTTTAAAGGCTTATATGCTTCAGAAAACTCTTGTGTAGATAATGGTTTAATTTAGTCAGTGATTCCCCCTATGGTTTCCTCATTAGACAACATCATGCTGACCAATATTCCTACCCTGGAGGAAGTTAAGAATGCTGTGTTTGCCAGAAACAGTGCTCTAGGTCCGGATGGCTTTGGGGGAAGCTTTTATCATGCCTACTGGGACATTGTTGGCATTGATGTACATAATTATGTTTTACAATTCTTCACAAAAGGATGGATCCAGCCAAAGCTCAATTCTAACAGGCTTGTGCTGGTGCCTAAGTTTGTTGGTGCAGACAGAATTGAGGATTTCAGACCTATAGCTCTTGCAAACTTTCAATTTAAAGTGATAACCAAAGTCCTCACAAACAGACTTGCAACCATAGTGCCTAACATCATTTCTACTGAGCAGAGAGGTTTTATCAGAGGTAGGAGCATTGCAGACTGTGTGTTCATTGCCTTGGAAGTAGTTAACATGTTGGACAACAAGAAGTTTGGTGGCAACTTGGCACTAAAGTTTGACATGAAGAAGGCCTTTGACACTTTGGATTGGGGATTCCTCTTGAAAGTCCTCTCTGCTTTTGTTTTCCCAATCAGTTTTGTTGCTGGATTAGTTCCATTCTGCATTTTGCTTTCCTATCTATCTCAGTCAATGGGAACTCAGTTGGCTTCTTTTATTACAAAAGAGGAGTAAGGCAAGGAGATCCTCTATCTCCTATTCTATTTTGCCTTGCCCTGATGTCCTTAGTAGAGGAATAGCCCGGCTTCTGGAATCTGGCAGGCTGCAGCATATGTCCAGTCCTAGAGGTTTTGCTACTCCAAGCCATATCTTCTATGCAGATGACATCATGGTTTTCTGCAAAGGGTCAAAATCAAATTTAAGAAATCTTATGCAGCTTTTTGAAGATTATGGGCATGCTTCTGGGCAAATTCTCAACCTTGACAAGTGCAAGTTCTATTCGGGTTCAATGTCTCATACAAGAGTAGCTGATTTAAGCTCTCTCCTTGGTTTTTCAGCTGGCACTCTTCCCTCCAGCTACCTTGGAGTCCCCTTGTTCAAGGGCAAACCAAGACCTGCTTTTCTACAGCCTATTGTGGACAGAATTAAGTGTAAACTTTCCTCTTGGAAAGGCTCCCTCCTCACTGTGATGGGTAGAGTGCAGCTAGTAAACTATGTGGTCCAAGGCATGCTTGCCTATAGTTTTCATGTTTACATGTGGCCAATTTCCTTGTTAAACCAATTAGACTCCTGGATCCGGAATTTCATTTGGTCTGGAGATATCCATAAAAGGAAGTTCATCACAGTTTCTTGGAACTCTGTCTGCTCCCCCACAGTGGATGGTGGTCTTGGAATTAGATCCATTAGGGACATCAATGAAGCTGCCATCCTTAAACTTTGTTGGAACATGCTCTCCTCTTCAGAGCAGTGGGCTCGATTTCTCAAAGCAAGGTTCCCAAGGAACTCTAAGCCTATTTCTCATCATGTTAACTCCTCCCTGTGGCCTGCTATAAGAAAATGGTATAGTGTTACCCTTGACAATTCCTCCTGGATAATTGGAGATGGCAAATCTGTGAACTTTTGGACAGATAAGTGGTTGGAGGAACCTTTGGTACGTCTCATGAATATTCCTTAGGATTGGCAGCTTTCTCTGTCAGCAAAAGTTAAAGATTTTCTGGTTAACAGACACTGGAGCATTCCAGCCTGCCTGCAGTCTCATTTCCCATGCGTAATTTCCAGAATTCAGCAAATGCACATTCCTATGAGGCCTGGCGAAGACAAACTTGTGTGGGATAACTCAACTTCTGGAGTGCTCTCATTCAAAGAGGCTAATCAGTTTCTAAAGCCTTCTAATAACTCAGCACCTGAATTTAAACAGATTTGGTCTCAAGCCATTCCTCCATCAAGGTCCTTCTTGGTTTGGAGAATCTTTCATCATAAGATGCCAACTGATGACAATCTCAAGAATAGAGGCAAAATTTTTGCTTCAATGTGCACCCTATGTTGCCAAGTTGAGGAGTCTGCCTCCCACATTTTTCTGTCATGTAAGTATGCTTTGGCATTGTGGACTTGGTTAGGTTCTAAAATATCTTTTCAGATTGATCATTCTTCTATGCAATCCCTCTTTGCCATCAAGAAAGGTTGGAGTTCTCAATTGAAGGAGGTGATCCTTGCTGCTATCATCAATGTGATCTGGGTGATTTGGTCTGCTAGAAACAGCTGCAGGTTCAACAATAAAGCTCTAACTCTTCAATCTGCCAAGATCATGGTTGTTGCTGCTGTATCTTATTCGTGCACGCTCTCCATAGGTACAATGTTCAATACAATGGAGGAGTTCATAATCCTGAAGGAATTCAGCATTGATGGGCACCCAACCAAAGCCCCAAAAATCAAGGAGGTGATCTGGCTCTCTCCCCCAATCAATTGGACGAAGTGTAACATAGATGGGGCAGATCATGGTTGCCCAGGGCCCTCAGCTTGTGGAGGCATTTTTAGAGGATTCAACGCTGCAGCCCTTGGCTGCTTCTCTTGTCATTTAGGTGTCTCCACAACGTTCTGCTGAACTTTCTGCTGCTATGCACGCCATTGAAATTGCATCCAGTAGAGGGTGGGTAAATTTATGGATTGAAACAGACTCGAGCCTTGTGGTGAGGGCCTTCAATCACAGGGATACTGTCCCTTGGAGGCTACAAACACGATGGAAGAATTGCTTGGAGACAGCTGCAAGTTTCAACCTTCAGGTCACTCATATCTATAAGGAGGGAAACTCCTGTGCAGGTAAATTAGCTAATCATGGTATTCATCACCTGGGGTTCCATTGGTGGGACACAATTCCTTCCTTTGTTAGTGAGGATTTTATTCGTAATAGGCAGGGTTTGCCTTTTTACAGATTTTCCTGATTGTAATTTTCCATGGGTTTTGGTTCTTTGTCCCCCCATGATCTTGTTCTTTTTGAATATTTGATTTCAATAATAGCGTAGGGTGCTGCATATGATTGTTGGATTCGGTGGTGCCAACCTAGTTGGGATGACCCTTTCCATTGTGATGCTATTGCACGCTACTTATAAATTTTTTTTTGAAAGTTTAGGGACTAAATTGCAATTTTAGAAAATAAATGTAATTGGACAGTTAGAAACTGTTTTTCATGTTTATAAAACTGTTTTGAAACTCCAAAATGAGTTTTGGACTATTAGAGTGTAAAATAGTTGAAAAAGGATTTACGCGTTTTACAAACTTAACGACGTTCGGTCAAATTTTTAGGAATTTTGTATACATAAAAAGGAAAACTGTAAAAAGTGTTTCAAAATATTAGTATGAGGAAAACTGTAAGAACCATGGTTTCAAAAATACGGTTTTTGGGCCTAAGTTCAGTAAAAAGCGACGAAATCGTTGTTTAAACGTTTTAAGGATTTTTGAGGAAATGTTTTGGAGAAATTGATACCTAAGTATCTTTGAGGGAAATTATTCTTGAAAATGGATTTGATTTTATATAAAGGTTTTGGTTTTAAGCCAAAAGGATTTTTGTCTTCAACGACGAGATTTACTGTAAAATGTAAAAACCTAAGTCAAGAACGACTTAGTGAAAATACGAACGTAATAATTTATGATGTGGGGTGGAACACGACCTTATGTCATAAAGTATGGATAATTCATTATCCATATTCCATAAAATTAATGGACTCAGAATGATTTGTTTTATTGACAGCCAAAGAAAAAGGCTCAACTAGAAAAGTACAGAGAAATAAATAATTGGACCTATGTTCCAATCTCATAATGTGCTAGGTTTTGTAATCAAGTATTTTAAGATACCTTCGCACAAAGATGAAAGGTTACTTGAGAACGTTAGCTCGATGCTAAGTACCAGTGATTCGGACTTAAGAACATCTAGCATCTGATAGAGCCCGTTGAATAGATTCCGTTGGAATCAAGATGTCATCCGATGGATAGACGAGAAGAACACATTTTTCAGGCAAAGTTTGCCTAAACACAAAGTGAAACTATGTTCTGTAAGGCCGTTGTGCCTAGGAGATCGAGCTAACACTTTAATGCGGGTACGAATTCCGTAGTGATGATCTATTGATGCTAGGGGATGTCGGGGTATGAAATACTCACAAGGGCTCAGTTGGTAGCTCCTTCTGTGGCGTGGTGATCTTACAATGCACCGACATACTCAACTAGACGCTACGTGTTTTCTGGTAGTGTAGGATGTTCCCAAAAATGTCAATGTGCACGACGATGACTATGGACGCATTCTATTGCCCAAGGCTGGCATAGCCCGGAACAATCCTCTGAACCACTCTCTCCGACTATTTATTAAAACCATGGTATATGGGATCAGAGGTCATTCCTCGAGTCTTAGATGTCTCTTATCTAGGAAAAACGGTGCCTTGTGATTATGTTGTTGTGAAACATTATTATTTCTGTGGTGATGGATGATATAACTGTTTATTGATATTTGTACGTACCTGTGTGTCGTACCACTGCATGTCTGCGTTAAGTGAGATGAACGGAAATCTCACCTCATTTCTGTGTTTTCTGGTTTGTTGTCTTCTATCCTGCGTTGGACGAAGATGACGACAACATTGTTTCTCCTTCACATCCGCTGGAGTTTGAGAGTACTTGGAAACATGGACACAGTCTCGAGGGCTTTGGTGTAATGGACTTTTGTCAGTATTTTGTGTCTGGCCAGTCTCGTGTCTATGTTATATTTTGTGGAGCTATGTCTCTAAAGATATTATTATTATAAACATGTTTCCAGTCTGTTGTTATTTACCGTTGTTTGTATTCCGCCTTCTTTCTGAATATGTATGACTGATGGTACTTGGAACTTGGTTTGTATAATATTGATGCATAAGTTGATGTTATATGTTAAAGAGTATGTATGGTATTATTTGTGAAAGAGAAAAAAAATAATAAACCCGTATTTTTGGCAAAATAATTATTTTCTGCTTTACTCAGTCTTATAAAAATAGAAATGTCACAGATAATGTAGCACCCGAGAAGGGTGTTACACTAAGCAATTGATGGAAGCAGAAAATCAGGAGATTACTTGGGAGATATTTCGAAACTTCTTTTTGACCAAGTATTTTCCTCAGAATGCTCGAGCTGAAAAAGAGCAAGAATTTCTACGACTGCAGCAGGAGGACATGTCTGTTGGGGAATACGCGGCAAAATTTGAGTCACTTGCCAAGTATTTTCGCTTCTTCCAAAATATCTCGGATGAAGACTGGAAGTGTGAAAGGTTTGAAGGAGGACTATGATTTGAAATCAAGGAGTCGGTATTGCCACTGGAAATCAAGAATTTCCAAGCTTTAGTTGAGAAGTGTAGAAAAGTGGAACTGGTGAGGAAAGGGAGAGAGAATAGAGGGAATGTTGGAGGACCCTCTAGATTCAAGAACCATTTTCAAAATCAGAATCAGAAGGAGAAGCAAATCCAGAGAAAACCATATTTTTGATCACCAGGAAATGACCAGAACCAACAACTATATCGTCTAGTTGTTTCTACATCAGGTAGTGGAGTCCAAAGGAACTAAAGCCAAGGCCAAGGCAGGAGGTGTTTCATATGTGGAGATTCAAATCACATGGCAGATAACTGCCCTTTTAAAGAAAGGAAATGTTTTAATTGTGATCAAGTTGGACACTTATCAAAGGATTGTAATGCACCAAGGCGTGGACCAGTTGCCAATAAAACAAGAACCAATAAACCAACGGCTAAGGGGAGAGTTTATACCATGAGTGGTGTCGAAGCTTCAAATTTTGACGATTTCATATAAGGTAGTTTTGACATAGCTGGTAATCCTTTAACCGAACTTTTAAATTCAGGTATGATGTAACCTTTTTCGACGGATTGTGTGAAACATTTGAGTTTGTCTGTTTATTCCTTATCATATGATGTGATCGTTTCAAAACCCCTTGCTTAGTCTATTCACTTTTACTTTTGGTGGAAGTGACCCAATATGAATTTTTGTCGAACTGTTGTTGTTTTAAATCGTTGTGTAGTAAAATTCTTGTGAAAGAAGGAACTTTCTTAGATTCATGTTTGTAAACATGTACCGATCATGCATTTTTACAGGCACGAATCTATTAAAGAATCTTTTTACATAATGGATATTCCTGGTATTCCTTTCAGAGTGACAAAGTTTTTCTATATATTTTCTTGTGAGAGTAAGACCTTGGGATTACGAAATCCGGTCTAGTTTTGTGTCAAGAAATTTCGAGGATGAAATTTGTTTTTGTGGGGTAGTAATGTAACACCCCGATTTTCGCTGCTTTCTAATTTAGGCAATAAATATATAAACATATATATTTTATCCAAGACTTAGAGAATGATTTTGGATAAACCAATGTCATTTCCATGCTATACTTATTTTCATAGGGTTACGGGAAAGTTTTTTGGTTGAAAATTCAGACGGAAACCGGTCTGCCGTTTTCTACGTTTTCACTGACAATAAAAGTTTACTGCTCAGAAAACCTAATTTTAATTCATGAACGAGATGAATAATGTTTTTATCGTATTTGATACAATATTAAAAGTTTTGAAAATTTTAGCGTAAAAATATAATATTATATTTGCTGCGGGCGAAACCTTCGAAAATATCTAGAGGAAAAACCTGAGTCAGATGAACAACGGGGTTAGCAACGGATCTGGGATGATTGATGTGACTGATGTGATGAGTATTTATGACGATCCTATCCGAGTCATAATGGCCATAATGGACATTAATGACATTAGATATTTTTGGCATGGAAAGGACCGTTTTGCCCCTGGTTTCACATGGAAACTACAAGTATGCCATCATGCATTTTTACCCTTTAGCCCCCAAACCCCACGGCTCCACCATCAATAATACCACACCTAGGCAATTTTTCAACTCACTTATATCATCTTCATGAACCAAAACTCATTTCCCTCAAAAACCCTAATCGGGTAAAAACCAAATCGGGTATGTTTGTGCAGAGATATATCGGGAAATAGACAGACAATTCATCTATGATGACTCAAGAGGAATAAATCATAATGGTGATTCATGGTGATAATTTATTCTAGTCATCATGACGACAAAGAAAATACCTAGATATTTTAAAAATTAACCTAACCTACGTCTGGTTAAATCTAACCGAGGTTAACTAACCATGATTTACAACATAAAATATCTCCTTTCTTATTTGTGGTGTGTAACACGACCACACCTCTCTAAACACCCTCATCCACACATTTTTTAAGGCTTCATGGCTTCCACCCTTCACCATTGATAACCATATGTTTATCTTCCATTTCCACCACAAATTCAAACAAGACTACATGGCTCCTTTCCCTACCACTCATCATATTTTAACACACAACTTATTTTGTTCATTCTTCTCTCCTCCCTTTCTTGTGCGCCAGCCATCATTCTCCCCACTAAACCATTTCTCTTCATTATTCATCAAAGAACACTAAGAGAACTAAGAAACTCTCCTTACTCACCCGAAACTGTCACGAAATTCTGACCCTTTTCTGTTATGAATCTCGAAAAACCTTCTACATGAAAGTTGTTCCTATTTCTCTCTTATTTCCAACAAGCTAAAGATCATCAAAACCAGATAAGTAGTTTGGGAGATATACCCAAATTACTGAAACTGCTCAAAATCTTCATCTTCCTCACTTTTCTCTCATTTTCTCTCAAGAACACTTAGTGATTTTTGTGAAGAACTTGATCATCTTCATCACTTGTTCATCAACAAGATGTAGAATCTTTCTCTCCATAATCAATCATGAACTCTTCTTCATCCATTTTGTAAGATCTAGCCATGAATCATCATGTTCTTCATCATATTCAAAGTTCATGATACAGTCTTCAAAAATCTCTAGAAAAGTGTAGAAAAATCCATTTGACATGAAACCAATTTCTATGAACTCACTATGATCTCTATATTCATGATACGAGAGCATGAATCAAGAGAAAATTTCTTTCCTATTCTTCCATAGTGGGCCGAATCTAGGTCAGAAAGAGTAGATGAATTTGTTTCAATTCCTATGATTTAATACTTGTTTTCATCTCTCTAATACCTATGATTATTGAATCCAAGAGATTAGAAACCAAATCAAATTCATAGCCTAATTTGTTGATGAAGGCCGAAACCTAGCTTTTGATGAGTTAGAAGATTTTGTTTCAATTTTTGAGTTATAACCATTGATTTTGTTTTTCTAATGCTTTGACATCCCTAGCCTAATTAACTCATGTCGGCTGAACCTAATCATATGTGTTAGAAGGATTTTGTTGTTTCATTTGGTTAATTGTGTTGTGTTTTGTGTGAAGGATATTTGTTGGGGTTATCGTATTGAGTTTTGTGGAGGAATCAGGATTCCGAGAAGAAATTTACTGAGGAAATCTGTAACTCCAAGAGGTAAGGGGAGTATGCCTGAGGAGTTTAAGATAATCACATGCTAATTGTTGGAGTTGTTTGTAAATTGTCTATAGTAATGTCTTGGGATTTTAAATTGTTTATTGTTAAAATTTATTATATGCTTACTTGAGTAATTGAGTTTATGTGATATGTGGATTTACAAGATTATGATTAAATTGTTAAATTATAATCGTGATGCATGCCATGAATTGGAGGTATGTTATGCTATTATGTGATGAAAATATCTGCTGTTGAGTGATGGATTGAGAAACCTGACATTTGTAAGTGTTTAAATTAATTTGAGGATAAAAGCTTAATAAGCTTGAATAATTAATCAGGGTGATTAATTTATGGAATTTTGAGAAAAAGTGGAAAAATATTATTTTAATAATATTTTTGTGGAAAATGTGTCAATGAGTGACAGTAAGGACGGAGCTATGAAAATTTTTCACAGGCGCTAGTTTTTCCAAAATAAATTCAAATTTATTATAAAATATTATTTAAAGTGATTAAGTTCCAAAAATAACGTAATATAGTTGTCAGAACAATTACTTAAGACAAAAAAGTCATTTAAGTTATAAAAATATTTTTATGAGAAATGTTGAGAAAGAGATTTTATTTTATTTCGTTTAGCAAGGATTTTTTTTAAAAGTTTACGTTTATTGAGAACAATTTTTAGAAATGAAATGATTGGAAAGAAAAGAATTTATCAATAATTTTCACGTTTTATCAATATTTTAACATAAAAGAATTTATGTAAGATGATTTTTATTCGGTGAAATTATTCCGTTAAACTTGGATAAGTTTTCGGAGTTTTGGTTTTGTACCTATTTTTCACTGAGCGAAATGTTTTACAAAGGATAAACAAACCTAGGAACCGAGACGTCGGGGTTCTAGTGTTTTGTGGACACGTAAATCAGGGATCTGTGTCATTGGACTGAGTGTCCTGCAATGGTTTTGTGGACTGTGTGTCCTAAATTTGTTGTAGAAAATGTGAGTTCCATATCCGCGAGCCTAAGACTGGTGCATCAGTTTAGGGCTTTGCGATTGAGCACTTCGACTGTGTGTCCTGTGTTGAGTTTAAAACATTTGGACTGTGTCCTATGTTTGTTTAAAGTGAAAAGTCTTAATATAAAATTAAGCATGGTCGTGAGCTTTGGGCTTCGACAAGGAAAGATTATTATGATAAAGAAAACAAAACGAGAATAAAAGTTTTTCTCATGCATTTTTGGCAGACGTGCCATGTGTTATGATCATTGAGTCCTGGGTGGATCAATGTATCTTTGATGGATTATGTTTCCATTTGATCATAGGATTATGAGTGAGCCAATGTATCTATACTGGACTTTGTTTCCAATTTAATGCGATGACTATTGAGGTTCTGAGTGATACAATAGGTTATGGACAATAACCTCCATTGATCGTAGTAACTATTGTGTTCTGTGTGGACCAATGAGTTACCATGTGTATGACTACAACAATAGTTGGATAGTTGTCACAAGCGGCCGTATGATTAAGCTACAATAGCTGTTTGAGTGGCTATCATACGAGGTTGGATAATACTTGTGCATAGCTGTTGAGTCACCGGCAAGTGTACCGGGTCGTCGCAAGTAATAAAATAAACACGGTAAGTAATTACCAAGGTCGAACTTAGGGATCGGGCTACCAATTCAACCAATTCGCGAGAAATCTGATAAGTTGGTCAAGTGAGGGAAAGTGGTTGAGAGAGAGAGATTAATATCGCAATTCAAATAAGAAGTCAAATAAAGCTAAGGTTTCAAACTCAGAAATTAAAATATCCAAGGTCTCAAATCCACCTACCCAATCATGTATAGTACCCAAGTGATGATGAATTCCTCCCTAAGTTCAATTACAATGTCAACCGGGACCCCCAATTTCTCCTATATCCACTATCGTGCTCAATAGGACGTATTCGACGATTGGATTAATTACTTACTAGGTCTCATAATCCTAATCTCGAATTCTATTAATTCTTGTTCCCTTTAAGGTTGCACTAATCTCCTAAACCCACTGTCGTGCTCATTATTCAATTAGTGATTCCAATCCAAGTTCTAAAACGCGAATCACCGATCGGCCTCAACACGTTTAACTAGTCAATCACGCAACACATATGATCAACGCATTCAAATCAGAATTGGAAAACATTCATTGAGAGAAGGGGAGAAAAACATACATCACATGAACACTATACCGCCATGGGCAGCTTCATTGATCCCTCGGACGAGGGGATTAGTTCCTCATGCCCGTGACGACGCACAAACAATCCGACATAATCTCCATAATAAAAAAAAATAAGAAAAAGGGAGACGCAGCTCCAGAAGAAACAAGGATTCGTAACTACTGATCTAAAACAAGTGGAAAAACTTGGATCCCTAATCTGATCTGAAACAGCCTATAAATAGGGATTCTGGTTCTCGGCCGCTCGCGGGGCGAACCATCTTTCGCGAGGCGAACATTAGTTTTGGCGCGCTTTCAATTTTGGATTCTCGCGAGGCGAGAGTGTATTCGCGGGGCGAGCCTTCCAACTTCAATCTGTCACAGCCGTGACCTTCATCACGGCTAGGCCGTGATGGTCTCTGTCTTCCAGGGTCTTCAAATTCTCGCGGGGCGAGACTTCAAACCTTAATCTGTCACAGCCGTTACCTTCATCACGGCTAGGCCGTGATGGTCTCTGTCTTGCAGGTCTTCATGATTCGCGAGGCGATGATATTCTCGCGGGGCAAGACAGAATTGGTGACGTTGCTGCTTAGCTGATCTTCAGACTCGCGGGGCGAGCATACACTCACGGGGCGAGCATCTCCAGAATGGCAATTTCCACTATTTCTTGACTTTCCTTGACTCCCGGAGCTTCACTTCTAACCTGAAACAATAAAAAGACACAAAAAGCATAATTCTACTCAAAATAGACTAAAAACTACTAAAAATACCTAGAACGAGTAAAAGTCTACTTAGGAACAAAACAAGGCCAAATTTGGGCAAAAACGAGATTGAACTCGAATAATTTGCACAAAAACCACAGTCCATCTAGTTATAAAACTAGATAAGCCAAAGGCTTATCAAAACACCCCAAACCTAAACCTTGCTTGTCCCCAAGCAAGCTAAAACTCAAAAAGGACTCAAGACTTGGCAAGCCTAGGGGATCAATCGATTTCGCACAAATTTCATGCAATCTTAAAACAGTTTTTTTCGCCAATGATTGCCCCCCCTACATCAACGTAATCCCCACATTCATTTACTTTAAACAATTGAGAACTTCATCATTCATGCAATCATTAATCTAAGTTGAGGATCAGGGTCACACACAAAAGGAAGATCACCAATTTCAAACAACTGTCTTCCTCACAAGGGTATGTAAAATTTCACTCATTCGCTCAATTGTGTCTAGGCTATCAACTTTTCACTCAACTTCACATTCCAAGAGCACTTCCCATGAATTTGATTTTTATCTCAAAAATGGTTCCCACGAAAACATGCATGCAACATCAGAAGGTCTTATAAAGGTTGTAATGGGGCCTGGCTGAGGGTAGGATATTCAAGGATACTAGGCTTAAGTCCCTAGGAACTAAGAGAGCATGAGCTTTTGACACATCTTCCACTCAAATTCCTTTTTCCATTTTTCTTTTTGCCTCGGGCGACTACAGCCTTTTCCTTGCTATTTTTTTTCTTCTGTTTTGCCCCTTTTCCTTTGGCATTTTTTTTATTGCCTTGGGTTTCAACCTTTATTTTTCTTTTTCTCAACCCAAAATGACACACCACCTTGTAGCCACCCCAAACTTATTTCCTCACAACCCTTCTCTTGCTAGCGTCCATGCTCTCCTAATCCTAAGATTGGGCTAACATGGTTTTTCAGATTTTTGGCTTATAATATAGGGTCATCAAGAAACAATAGGCTAATTAGGTTCAATGTGGCTAACTAGGGAACATGCATTAGGGATGGTTCTTTTTAGGTCAAGTAGTTATTCAAAGAAAATTGCCTAAATCATTTGATGCAACACATAAACATGCAAACCATGAAGAGATTCAAGCAAATTCGGGAAAGTGCAACTTAAAAGTGATTCACACAATCAAAAACAAAGTTGGAGGCTCAAATCCTCACCTGGACATTTTGCAAATTGTTTGACCGAGATACGATTCCTAATGTGTGCACCCCCTCACCCCAAACTTATCATAAATCAAGTAATCACAATAAAATTCTCAAAGTTCAATTTTCAATTTTTCACATGGGGATCAATTTTCTATTTCAGAACCTAGGGGGAAATCATCAATGGTCAAAATAATTCATGCAATCAATCTATGCTCAATTTAATTGAAATCCAACAAGCTTGCCGACACAAATTCATACAAAAACTCTTGATCTTCTCAAATTATTCAAGAGCGACAAACAAAAACAAAAAAAAAAAGTGAGGAGAGGAGAGGATGTTCCCTGATCAAGTTGCCATGGTTGCCTCCTCATCCAAGTGATATCACGTCCTCCCTTCCCTTGCATAGCATCCTGGAAGAACTCCTGCAAATTAAAACCTTAATTGCATATTTGCGAGGCGAGAGACCACTCGCGAGGTGAATCTGGAAAAATTGTTTCCACGCTTTCCAGAATAGCGAGGCGAGTAGTATCTCGCGAGGCGAATCTGGAATTCCAACAGATGATGATGCCCATAATCGCGAGGCGAAGGTATACCTCGCGACGCGAGACAGAAAAGTGAGCAAGCCTTTGAGATTCAGGGCTCCTGTCTCGCGCCGCCACTGTGGATTCGCGTGGCGAATCAAGCCTTTTTTTAAAAAAAATAGTAATACGAATGAAAATGACAGAAACTAAAACCAAAGGATACCTAGCTTGGGTTGCCTCCCAAGAAGCGCTTGTTTAACGTCCCGAGCCTGACTCAAGTCACCCCTAAGGGTTAATCCGGAAGGTCTTGCTTGCCATGCCATGCCTCAATCCGTTTCCTGTAGGCTCTTGCCCTTTCATATGCTCGCATGCTGTTCCCGGACAACTCATTTAAGTCCAGCATCCTTCTATAATCAGCACGAACTCTCCACCCCGTGATGGTCCTTTTTGGGATCAACTCATTGTCTGCATTGACCACCTTGGTTGTGACACCTTTCAACTTCGGTGCTTTACCATTCTTTTTCATGCCTTTGTTGCTGAGCTCCTTATTTGCACATTCTTCCCCTGGGAGACTCGGTAAGGCTTCCATGTCTTTCAACCACTCGAGATAGACCTCATCCCCCAAATGGTCTTTTTCCTCACTGTCCCCATCATGGGATTTTACCGACACTTTTGCAAGTGAAGAACCATGGGCTTCTCGAGCTGCCTTTGCCTTGACAGTTGGATCCACCATATCCACTCGATACACTTCCGTCCTCTCTGCAGGGTGCTTCATTGCTTCAAAGGGATTGAAGACTACCTCATCATCTTGCACCCTTAGAGTGAGTTTCCCTTGTCGCACATCTATCAAGGCACCCCCAGTGGCCAAGAAGGGCCTACCCAATATGAGAGGGACCTCGGCGTCTTCATCAATATCAAGCACTACAAAGTCCGCCGGAAATATGAGCTTGTCCACTTTTACTAACAAGTCTTCGACCACCCCATAAGGATATTTTATAGAGCGATCGGCTAGTTGGAGCGACATCCGTGTATCCTTGAATTCTTTGATCCCCAACCTCTTCATCATAGAGAGGGGCATCAAGTTGATGCTTTCCCCTAGATCACATAATGCCTTCCCTACAGTCATCCCCCCAATGGTGCATGGTATCGAAAAAGAACCGGGATCCTTCAACTTTGGAGGTAGTTTTCTTTGAAGAATGGCACTACACTCCTCGGTCAAAGCAACCGTTTCCTCATCCACTATTCTCCGCTTCTTGGTGAGAAGTTCCTTCATAAACTGGGCATATGATGGCATCTGTTCCAAGGCTTCCGCAAATGGAATGTTAATCTGAAGTTTGCGGAAGACATCAAGGAATTTGTTGAACTGCTTATCCTGTTGAGGCTTCTTCAATCTTTCAGGATACGGTACCTTCATGTAGGGCGGGAGGTCTTGGGGTTCAACCCACTTCTTCTTTCGGAACTCTTCATCCACAAGCTTCAGCCTTCCCCCTTGCTCTGGTGCCTTGTCACTTGCCAACTTCTCTTTCTCAGGTTGCTCTTCCTCAACATATGGTTGTTCCGGGGCCTTATCTTCCTAAGAACTAGTTGCACCCCTGTTAGATCCCAACACTTTACCGCTCCTGATTGTTATGGCATTGCAATGGTTCTTAGGGTTGTTCTCGGTATCACTTGGGAAAGTGCCTGGGAGACGCTCATTTAGTTGCTTCGCGAGCTGAGCTATCTGCGTCTCAATATTCTGAATTGCCGACCCTGTATGAGTCACCAACTTGTCAATGGCAGCGTTCGTGTTGATTGACGATTTCTCTACTGCTGCACTTATCCTCTCAAAAGCCAGCTCCCACGGTTGTCTTCCACTATCTGTTAGTTGCAACTGATTAGGCCCTTGAAGAGCCTGCTGAGTATTACGCTGCTGGATTCCAATGTTTGGCCTCAGACCCTGTGGAGGTTGTTGCCAATTCTGTTGAGGATGTTGTTGACCGGCTAGACCACCATTAGCATCACTCCAAGCGAAACCCGGATGGTCTCTCCTCATATACCCCCTATTCTGATTCTGACTGTAGTCATTACATGCATTCCTCTGATAGTTATTCTGGGGCACAGTGTCATAGAAGTTGTGGCATGAGTCCACATGTTCCTGAGAGAAGTTGAACGGGCAGCTCCGAGTGTCATGATCTCCATTACAATTTTCACAACCCGGAGGCATTCCCTCGTGTATCGCATTAACTTTCTTGTTCCCAGACAAAGCCTCAATCTGCATCTTCAACAATCTGTTTTGCTCAAGAATGGCCTCCATTGTCCCAGAACTGATTCCACTTGAGGTTTCCCTTCCACGATTATAATCATTATATGACATCTTTTCCAATAATGCCCATTCGTCCTCAGCCGATAAGTATGAAAAAGAACCGCCAGCTGCGGCATCATAGTTCATCTGATAGCGTCCCCTCAACCCATTAAAGAAATGATGAACCTTGGAGACCGGGTCAAAGAACGCTGAAAGGAATCTTCTCAATAACCCATTGTACCTCTCCCAAGCTTCATTATAGGTTTCATCTTCTGTCTGCCAGAAAGATGTAACGACTATTCTTGCTTGTGCCGCTTTCTGAGGAGGAAAATATTTGGTTAGGAACTTTTGTGCCATTTGCTCCCAAGTTCTGATGCTGTTCCTATCCAAGCTGTCAACCCAATCGCGAGCGACATCCCTAAGAGAGAGAGGGAAAAGCCGCAAGCGAAACTCATCTTGTGAGACTCCTCTTGTCTTCTGTAAGTCACAAGCTTCAAGGAAGCGAGTGATGTGTCTATGAGGGTCCTGTTTGCCACTCCCATCAAACTGATTCTCATGGATCTGGAATGTGACACATCCCTCCACTTTGAAGGAGTCTGTATTCAGGTTGCCCCTCACAATAGAAGAATCACAATCTCCCAAGCTGGGTAGATCGTACTCGAAGAGAGGCTTGTAACGAGGAGGAGGAGGAGGGTTTTCTTCGGCCATGTCCTCAAGATTAATCGCTTCAAGCCTCTTTCTTTCTCTGACTTCCTTGCTTAAGCGCTTCTCAGTCTTGGTGATCTCTGAATCAAATAGCAGGTCCTCTTGTGAAATGGTACCTCGCATACAAAAACACGGCAAAACCAAGTGGAATCAAAGAAGTAGAGAGAAATAATAAGGAAATAACAGAAAAATAAAAATAAAAATAAAATCAACTTAACCAATCAATCAAATTTCCTAAAAATTAGGAAAATTGGTTGTGCCAATCCCCGGCAACGGCGCCAAAAACTTGTTGAGTCACCGGCAAGTGTACCGGGTCGTCGCAAGTAATAAAATAAACACGGTAAGTAATTATCGAGCTCGAACTCAGGGATTGGGCTACCAATTCAACCAATTCGTGAGAAATCTGATAAGTTGGTCAAGTGAGGGAAAGTGGTTGAGAGAGAGAGATTAATATCGTAATTCAAATAAGAAGTCAAATAAAGCTAAGGTTTTAAACTCAAATTAAAATATCCAAGGTCTCAAATCCACCTACCCAATCATGTATAGTACCCAAGTGATGATGAATTCCTCCCTAAGTTCAATTACAATGTCAACCGGGACCCCCAATTTCTCCTATATCCACTGTCGTGCTCAATAGGATGTATTCAACGATTGGATTAATTACTTAATAGGTCTCATAATCCTAATCTCGATTTCTATTAATTCTTGTTCCCTTTAAGGTTGTACTAATCTCCTAAATCCACTGTCGTGCTCATTATTCAATTAGTGATTCCAATCCAAGTTCTAAAACACGAATCGCCGATCGGCCTCAACACGTTTAACTAGTCAATCACGCAACACATATTATCAACGCATTCAAATCAGAATTGGAAAACATTCATTGAGAGAATGGGAGAAAAACATACATCACATTAACACTATACCGCCATGGGCGGCTTCATTGATCCCTCGGACGAGGGGATTAGTTCCTCATGCCCGTGACGACGCACAAACAATCCGACATAATCTCCATAATAAAATAAAATAAGAAAAAGGGAGACGCAACTCCAGAAGAAACAAGGATTCGTAACTACTGATCTAAAACAAGTGGAAAAACTTGGATCCCTAATCTGATATGAAACAGCCTATAAATAGGGATTCTGGTTCTCGGCCGCTCGCGGGGCGAACCATCTTTCGCAAGGCGAACATTAGTTTTGGCGCGCTTTCAATTTTGGATTCTCGCGAGGCGAGAGTGTATTTGCGGGGCGAGCCTTCCAACTTCAATTTGTCACAGCCGTGACCTTCATCACGGCCGTGACCTTCATCACGGCTAGGACGTGATGGTCTCTGTCTTCCAGGGTCTTCAAACTCTCGCGGGGCGAGCTTCCTTTCGTGGGGCGAGACTTCAAACCTTAATCTGTCACAGCCGTTACCTTCATCACGGCTAGGCCGTGATGGTCTCTGTCTTGCAGGTCTTCATGATTCGCGAGGCGAGGATATTCTCGCGGGGCAAGACAGAATTGGTGACGTTGCTACTTAGCTGATCTTCAGACTCACGGGGCGAGCATACACTCGCGGGGCGAGCATCTCCAGAATGGCAATTTCCACTATTTCTTGACTTTCCTTGACTCCCGGAGCTTCACTTCTAACCTGAAACAATAAAAAGACACAAAAAGCGTAATTCTACTCAAAATAGACTAAAAACTACTAAAAATACCTAGAACGAGTAAAAGTCTACTTAGGAACAAAACAAGGCCAAATTTGGGCAAAAACGAGATTGAACTCGAATAATTTGCACAAAAACCACAGTCCATCTAGTTATAAAACTAGATAAGCCAAAGGCTTATCAATAGCTGCAATAGTTTTTTGAGTAGTTATTGCACAAGTGACTCTGTACATAACTGGAATAGTTGTTTGAGTGGTTATGTATTTGTGTACAACTGCAATAGCTATTTGAGTGGTTGTCACAGAGGGGTCGTGTGAACAGTTGCAATAGCTATTTGAGCAATGGTCACATGAGGTTGAGGTGGACTATCCGACAATGTAACTCTATACATAACTGCTATAACTGTTTGAGTGGTTATGTATCTGTGTACAATTGCAATAGCTGTTTGAGTGGTTGTATCAGAAAATCATGTGAACAGTTGTAATAGCTGTTTGAACAATGGTCACATGAGATTGAGATGAATGTGTTTGAGTCTGATCCGCCCATTTGAAAGAAGTTGGGATCTCCGGAGATTAGGTATCAAAATAGAGCCTGAATATTGAAGTGTCATGTATTTTTATAAAATGATGATGCATGTCGGGTATGAAACCCTTTGGATAAAATTATCCTACTGCTTGGATAATTTTTGTATGCTGTGAATATATGGTATATGTTGTTTGTGTGTCGTGCGTGGGGTTGTCTTATCAAAACTCATATATTGGTAACTCACCCTTTCAATATATTTGTTTTTCTGGTGTTGCTGTTGTGCCTTGGTACATGAGAGCAGATGATGCAGAGGATTTTCCGTCCACTTGAGGAGCTTAGCTCCGATCCTTGAAGAGGTCGGTGATATGGGTAAGGACCATGAAGGTCTTTCCAATGAAAGTAATCAATAATAACTTCCAGTTAATGTTCCCATCCTTAGTTTTCAACAGTCTTTTCTTTCCCTTCCACCAGAATTCTTCTCCTTCGGTTAACGTGAAGTCAGCATAGGTCACTTTCTTCTCCTCGCTGCAGCACATAGTAGCAAATATCTTTTCGATCTCTTGTATCCACCATTCCGCCTTCTCTGGGTCATACTCTCCTCGGAATTGTCGTGGCTTTCCGTTCATAAAATTAGTCAATCCGGCATCTTCAGCTGCTACCGCCCTTCTCTGATTCTTAGATTCTAGCTGCTTTATGTTCATCTGCAGCATCACAGCATTCTGCTGGGTTTGCAATAGCATAGCAGCAGCTAGGGTTTCTTTTGCATTTGGAGTCGAAGATGATCCTCCTCCATTCTCAGTATTGTCGGCATTACCATTGACAGCTCCAATAATCCTTTCTAGAGTTCCGTCACCACTGTTAGTTGGACGTTCTCTTCCGTGAGCCATGATTCTGTTAAAAGAAATCATCCGCTCTTATTAGTATGACATATAATACTACATAGACAAGTATATAAATACCATATGCCATACTAATATTAACCTCTCACATCAGATTCAGACACACTACCCAAATTCTAAGCATAGTCAAAATCCAATGTGGATTCAACTAGACACAGCCAGTAACTACATCCTAAACCTCGCAGCCCTTGATTCTGATCGGACATAACCCCACAGTCTGTTATAGAACCAAACTGCTTTGATACGAAATGAGACACCCCGTTGTGCCCCGGTGTTTTATTAGATTAATATCCTTCTTAATTCATTTCTTAATCATGCGCTTAGCGTGAAAAATACGTAAAAAATTAAAAACTTATATAATAATCATATAACTTCTGAAAAATTAAAACACACCAACGGTAACATATATAAATACACACCTATTTGTTCATTACAATACCAAAACACTGTTGAGGGTATCCTCTCTGTAGGATCCCTCACAAGCATAAACTTAAAAACAGACATACTTAGCGGAAATATAAAATACTCCTTAGACTCACTGGCCGTAATGTCTATACTCTAATCATCATGGATCACAGCACGACCTCCAGCCTCTGGTTCGTAAGGAGTTCCATCCAACTCCTCAGCAACCTCCGTTTCATAGAGTTCCGTCCAGCTCCTCAGCAGTGTAATCCTCCATAGGGTCTTTTAATGTAAGTAAAGTAACCCACAAAAATACAGAAATATAAGGGATAAGAAGCAGTTATATCATCAAAAAGCGGAAAAGAGTAATAGTAAATTATACAGTAATTGTCACAGACAATCATCACACCTAACTAACAAATCATCCTCAAGTTAATATATAATCCTCTAACCTCAATCTCATGCTACTCAAAGACATCATAGTTGCACACCTATTTCTAAGGTGGAAGTGATCTCGTGAGAACTCTTGATTTTACATTTATTATATTACCAATACATGGTGTATTATATTACCAATACATAGATGTATTTTACGTCTATTATATTACCAATACATGGTGTATTATATTACCAATACACAGATGTGTTTTACGTGTCTTATATTACCAATACACGGTGTATTATATTACCAATACACACATGTCCTTCTGTATTATATTACCAATACACTTTTGTTCTTGTGTATTATATTACCAATACACGATTGTGGACAACAACACCTATACTTGAATCTCACCAACCTGTTTTAACAACATCCTAGTGCCTTAACCTTCCATTAGAACTTGACACATATATTCTATGCCATAACACTTCTTTAACATACATCATCTAGGTTAGGCACTTCTAAATCATCATTATCCTCACACTCAAAACAATCATCTCCTAGACAACATATATATCTTTGCTTAAAAATCCACTAAGCATAATAATAACAACCAGGAAGATCATGCATAATATAACATTAGAAAATATTCAAATCTAGTAAACTATAAAGCCAGACTCTGTCACGGCCTGGCCGTGATAGCCATCACGGCCGTGACAGGCATCAAAAGCAAGCATTTCTACAACACAACCTGTCACGGCCTGGCCATGACAGCCATCACGACCGTGACAGACAAACAACCTCCTCAATATCATTAAATATTCAAACACCAAAAACAATACGTCACATGTAGATGGAATACCTCAACCAGCATATCACAGTAAATTCAATAACATAAATTCAAACATCATCAAATACCTATAATCAACCTAATATCGATAAACCTACAATCCCCGAATCAACATTGGTTTTAAAGAAACAGTTTCCAATGTGATTTTGGTCTTGTCGATTACTCGACTTCTAGTAGGGTTTAGGTCGCCCTACACAATTATCATATAATCTACTACTTATCGATTCCGACGATAGGTTAATTCTTTCCAACACCTGAGCTAACACCGGATTCACGATCTTCCCGATCTTCGTAACTACGTCATGAATATCTGATATCCTTCAACCAACATCACATAACAACGATTAATCAAACAATTCCCATTAGGTTCACTTTAATACTAGGTTCGGCCTCTAATTCAAAATGAGGCTAGGATTATTTTCTCACTCTAATCTTTTGGATTTTAGGTGCTTAGGTCTTAGATAACTAGAATAAATTGTTAGAAGTTGAAAATATGAAACAAAATCCTCTAACCTCTAAGGTTAGGGTTTAGGCCTTGAACATAAAAAATAGGTTAAAAAATTTATTTGGATTCAAACCCTTGGATCATAAAAGTTTAAGTATCTAAAAGCATAAAAACCATAATCTTAACTCATCAAACACTTTTAAATATTTTTACATAATCTTTGAAGAAATAGATCTAAGACTTGAAATAGATAAAACTTGATGAAACTTAAGATTAGTTGAGGATTAGGAACATAGAAACCCTAAATAGTTTAGATCTAACCTCATTTAAGTTAAAAATTGAACAAAACCTCCTTTGTCCATCTAGACATAGGTTCGGCCCTGTTTAGATCTATAGGAAGGAAAACGATTTTGCTCACATGCTATTAGATGATGAAAATAGAGATCATAACTAGATCATAGAAATTGGTTTCACATTTTTAGGATTTTTCTACAATTTTCTAGAGATTTTAGAAGTTATGGATCTAAGAATGATAAATGGAAGAAAATGACATTAACTCAACAAATAAGTGAATGAAATAACATAGATGAGTAGGATAAATAAATGTTGCACTTGAAGCTTGAAGAAAAAGGAGGAAGAGGATGAGCTCTTGAAGAAATCCAATGAAGTTTGAAGTAAGAAAATGAGGTTTTTGAGAGTGTAAACCATGAATGAAGAAAATGAATGAATATATAGAGATGGGAGAGAGAGATAGAGGCGTGTGGGAGAAGGAGAGGAGAGAACTTGGAGGCCAAGTTTGGGTTAGGACATGTTTGGTTGGTTAGGAGAAAGATTAATAGGTTTTAGGATTAAAATACTATTACTTTCCAAAACATCATGATTACTTTCTTGGATGTGATATGTGACTTTAGTCCATCAAGTTACTGCAGTCACCTCAGCTCTCCATTCTCCTCCATTGTTTACCCGATTAAAGTTTCCGATCGTAATCCTCGAAGTTTTTACCCGGATAAAATATTATATTTTAATTCCAAACGTAAAATTTCCAAAATTGGTAAAATCATTGGAAACACGACAGAAACACTAACCATTTCGTTCACGGGTCAAAATTAGGTTTCCTGCTCAGTAAACTTTTACTGTCAGTGAAAACGCAGACCGGGTTTCGTCTGAATTTTCAACCCAAAATTTTACGGTAACCTTCTACCATAAAGTAGACAATGAATATGATTTTATTTTATTCAAAAACACTTTCTAACTTCCAGATTAAAATATAATTAATTATATTTTAACCGGTTGAACAACATAATTAAAATCAGGCTGTTACATTGTCTAGAGTGACCAGCTTAGGTTTTTCTTGTGGTGTGTGTGTTGTCAGAAAGTCGGTAAATGTAGTCTTGAGACCTTTTATATGGTTTAGTGTTCAGTTGGGAGTCATAAAATACTTTCAAGAAAAAAGTGTATGCTGGAAAGATTTAATTTTGAATATAATAGATTTTTATGTGTTGATGAGTATTATATAATGCTATCGTTGTAATATGAGTGGTAAAATTTCAAAGTGTTCCGCCGAAGAAAGAAATTTTACCCCCATTTTCGGATTTATACAAAATTATAAGTCTTATTTTCCGAAAGAAACCAGCAAATACCTTTTTAATTTTATTTCTTCACGTGTTCACAAAGTAATGCCCAAGAGGGTGTTACACTTAAGTTCAATTTTCTGTTTTGGAAATTGAAACTTAATTATTAAAAGTTATATGCCTTGGCGGCTTTATTATGAATGTGATTATCTCTTTGTGTGATGATGTACGATGTGCTTTTAATGTTTTAGCCTGTGTATCATGTTTCTAGAGCTTTCCGTTAAAGAAAAATTTTACACCCAAGTTTTTTGACTTAAATAAAATAATTTTCCGAAAGCAACTAATAGATATAATTTTAAATTTATTTCTACACGTATTATGAAGTGGTGCCCAATGGGGTCTCACAACCATTCTGAGTTTTTTTGCTTTGATATGGATAAGATTTGATGAAGGTGGAATAATTGATGGCATCAAGGTATACTGTTTCCTCAAGTACTTTTTTCTATTTTAGTTTGCATTATTGAGTTTTTATTTTTTTTTTCCCTTATATATTTATTTTGGTGCGGGGGGTTATTAAACTTCGTTGGACTTTAATTTGGTTTTTTTAATATATATTTTTGTCTTTGTGCTTTACTTCAGGTGGACAAGGAGAAAATAAGTGCTTTGAAGATGCATATCTTGAAATGAAGGAGCGGGTTACGGCCAAAATATAACATTTGGAGAAATTTTGTGTTTCAATTTGACATTGAATGTTGAAGACTTGAAGTTATGATGAAAACTGAGATACATGTGATCACAAGCAAAGAATCATATACTTTAGGATAATGTTTACTTACATTGTAAATCGGCTGATTTGATCCTCCATCCATCTCATAAAAAGTTTGGAAATGGTTCTATGCAGTGGAAGGTTCCTCATCTAAAACTAAGTTTTCTTCTAAAACGAGAAAATAAGTTTGCATGTACCTTTTACTTAAGTTCCAATGACATAGGTGTGAAGCTACCTTAGTATTAGATAGTGTATTGCAACTTGGTGGTTTCTTTGTGTGGTCTGCTACTCCTGTTTTCCAGAAGCTACCTAAAGATGTTAATGATAGATGATAACTAGACTATCATATGCCTCTTTTAAGCATTTTAATTTAATGTAGGTATTGGTATATTAATTATGGCAACACATGAATTTATTTGCATAAGTGAAGGTACTTGCAAAATCAATGTGTTGGGAATTTGTCTCTATCACCAAGGACAATCTTAATGCAGTCGGTATAGCTGTATACAAGAAGCTAACATCTAATGAGTGTTGTGATTTTTATTTTATTTTTTCAGTTTGTAAAGGCAAACACAAAACTTACTAGCAAGGAAATTACTACTTATGGATTTTGTATAGCTTCTATTTGGTGTGTAACAGAGGTAACCTACTGCACGATGATATCACCATTGTGAAACTCAATCGTCGATTTTCTCTATTTGACTGGATCCTGGAAGTTGAAACTTATTTCCTTACAACTATTACATTGTTAATAAATATTGTGTCTATGCTACTCCATTTTATGAATTAGTAATATCACGATAAAAAAAGAAATGAATATAGTATAGTGTAGAAATATTTTTTTATCTAAAATCGAATATATTGTGACATGCTCTTTCTTAACTGCAAATATTTTTGGGCTATAAATGTTTAATTTTATATTATAGTGTAAAAGCAATAAGCGATTTTTGTCACAAAAAAGAGAGAGAAAAAAATGCCATTAGTGTATTACTGTTAATTCTTTGAAAAGTTGTCATCTTTGATTATATACTTTTACAATGTCCATGTGTTTTTTCTAATAAAAATTTGAATAAAAAATAAATTTAATTCTCACTCATTTAATGAGTTTTCCATTTAATGAAAATTACCCGTGCATTTGCACGAGTCCATAACACTAGTTTGAATAGTATGCATGTTAAGGTAGATTTTATAGGAATGTTCATTGAGAATGTTCCAGGTTTATCGTTTACGAAAGTATATTGAGTGTTCGATCGATCTAGTTTCTAGATTCGGTCTGAGCTCTATCGCTTTGTGTAGTATGTAACAACCCGATTTTAGTATATGATGTATTAACGATAAAGATATGTTTATTTATATTTTTATCTACGACCTATGTAACACCCTGAATTCCACCCTACATTAATAAATATTAATATGTGTTAGACTTAGCCTATGTATGCTTGTTATGCTTGTTCTTGATGTCTAAGTTCATGTTGGGAAGGTTTAGCCTTAGGAAGGTTCAACTGTCTTAGAAGTTCTAGTAACCTATTTCACCGTTTTGACCATAACTTGAGTTCTACATGTCCGATCAAGATGATCTTGGTGGCATTGGAAAGGTAAGAGAATTATCTACAAATCTTATTTCATGAGTTTTAACCAAATTCAACTGTTTCGGCCTCTGCTCGCGAGCATTGTTCACCTCATGAAAACCCAAAATTCAGCTTTGCGCTTTCGGGTTCACCTCATGAATCCAACAGACAAAAATTGGTTCTCTGGCTCGTCCCGCGAATACGTACAGAACCAGAAAACGCGATTTAGGTTATTTTTAAGCACAAAATGCTTTCCAACCCGTTTTTAACCCCTAAAACACGATCTAAACCCTAGTATATCACGTCCCAACACTCAGCTGCCTCCCCTCTCTTTTTCTCTTAATTTCCACCATTCGTCTCTAGAAAACTCTCCCTAGGGAACCCGTTCTTGCACCGTTCTTCACCATTCGTTGATAGGAGAACATCGCTGTGAAGACATGATCAACATATTCGTTGTTTCAACCTTCAAACAAGGTAAGATTCGTACACCTCGTCCCTCTCGTTCTTTCCCTTTTGATTTATTGGCCTAAGAGTCTAATTAAGATGTTTCCTTGTTGTTCTTGAGGTCGTAGATGACTTCTTGTGAGACGAGATCCCAGAGGACCCTCTTTCTTCTTTTGAAACACAAACCTCATACCAGGTATGAGGAGAAGGGACAATATGAATATGTAGGCACAAGGGGTAGCGTAAGACGAAGGGTTAACCCATGCCCTGTGTTCGATGATGTGTCTTGTTTTATAACATTTCTATATGTTTATATTGATGTGATAATATGAGTTATTTATATGTGTTTATGGTATGATTTCTCAACATGTTTATGATATTATTAATGTTTATATGACTGTTGTTATGAGTTGAATGATGATGCCATGACTGTCGTATGTTACAATGTTTGGTTATTGGTTGATTGGGTTATTCGTTGTGAACCATGATAAAAAGGGAGGTTTTTCCCCTTTCGGTTAATAAGACATGAATATTAATAATAATTGCGAGGTTTTGTTCAAAGGATTAGAAGGACCCTAGGGAATGATTTTGTGAGAAATTGAGAGAAGACAATTAAAGGATTAATTCCCCAAATAAGTGTATAAGACATAAAGATTAAACCAAGTGATAAGACTGTGATGAAAGGACTTAGTAATGCCAATAGGTTGAATCAAGTTTTACTCCAAAGGAATTGGTGAGGGTTTACAACCCTTGCTGCCCAGAACAGTACGGTCTGCTCTTGAGCACGACCGTGCTTGGTAAGGAGCACGCCCGTGCTCCCTTGCCCAAAACAGAAAATAGAAACGGTTTGAGATAGGGGTTCTTACCCTAAATGCTTAAAAGACTAAATCATATACCAATGAAACATGAAGACCAAAAGACAAGTGAAAATATGTTGTACCTTGGTAGCCTAGTGGCTAAGGGGCCTTGATGCAGGATGGTCAAGGTGGTAATCTCTAGTGCCTAAAGGGATAGAGTGGTAATGATGATGTACCTTGGTAGCCTAGTGGCCAAGGGGACCTCGATAGCCGAATGGTCGAGGTGGTAACCTCTGGTGCAAAACTACTAGAGTGATTAAAAGACTTAGCGATGAATGTTAAACGATAATCCTCAATAGCCTAAATGTTTGTCATGCATTCGCGCATTGGAGATGTTGATGGGAGGTTGTACGACATAGGGAGGTCGCCCGAGAGTAAGGCGTTCTGGTCGTCCACGGGACCTGGTACCCCCGTGGTGGCTCATCCGAGAGTAAGGTGCATCGGCTATCCAACGGGTCCAACCAAGGTAAGTTGGATTGCCCCGGCGTTGGTTCCTAGTGGCCAATGTTGATATTTAACTCCGAAGTTGCTCATCCTGAGATAGATTTGATCCAAATGCATAGTAGAGGTGGGAGTAGGATTACATTGCATAGCATACATATTATGATGATGATCTTATTATACCGTTGTTGATATAACATGTTTGTTTGTGGTATGCTCGTCTTGCTAACTGCTTCCTTGCCGTTATATTCATATATCTGTTTCTTACTCCCTGTTGTTATGTTTGTGTTGCATATACCTTATTATATATGCAAAGGATGACGATCAACCCGTTGAGGAGTGACTCGGAGGAGCCGCTACCTTCGTTTAGGATTTCCAATTTTGCTTAGTTATTAGTTAGTTGTTTTGGTTGTATCCGAGGATTTTTTTTATTTCGAATTTTTGGTTATACCAGCTCTGTATGTGACATCGGGGTTGGGGTTTATGTCTTTGTTAATGTTTACGTTACGTTATGCCTTTTGAACTTATATTATGATTATGCTTTCTTTCCGCGTTGTTTATGTTGAGATGTGAAACCTTTTTATCCAAGTATTTATTTTATTTAAATAAATGCATGTTTTTATAATCCCTCTTTTAATTAAATTTTATATTAACGTGCGGGGTAGAAGGGTGTCACATTTAGTGGTATCAGAGCAATTCGGCCCTGTCCAGACGTGGTATGAGTCTGTTGCGAGTCTTATGTGTATCTTGTTTAGATTGTTTGTACGTGTTATAGACAATGATGTTTTAAGTTAGCATGCCGTAACTTTTCCATGCTTAAGTGCCATGTGTTTAACAAGTTGTCTTGGCGTTACAGGGACTTATGGCAGGGAGAGGTGGCAGAAATGATCAGGTAATCGTTGACGCGTTGGCACTTCTTGCCAATGCAATCGGCCAAGTTCAGAACAACAACCACGGAGGACCAGTAGAGTTTCAGGGTCTTGATAAGTTCCAGCGGAACAATTCACCATCTTTCAGAGGAGCTTATGACCCCGAGGGAGCTTTGTTGTGGATGAGGGAGATCAAGAAGATCTTCAGAACTATGGACTGCAATGATCAACAGCGGGACTGAGCAGAAGGATAAGGATAAGGGCAAGCAGCATTATGCCCCAACCGGCCGGAACTTCAAGAGAGATGGCAAGAAGCCCCAGTCTTCTTCAGATAGGCCCAGAGAGTGGGAGTCGTCTACACCTAGACCCATTCTGTGCGACAAATGTGGACAAGGTCATTACACCAATCAGTGCAAGGAGAAGAACATCATCTGCTTCAAGTGCGGTAAGTATGGCCACATTAGCCAGGATTGTGAAGGAGCAAAGTCAGAGCCACAGAGTGCTAACAAGGGTCAAAAGCCTCAAGACAATCGACTGAAGACCATGGGGAGAGTCTTTGCTCTCAGTGGAGCCGAGGCCTCCGAATCGGAAGATTTGATCCAAGGTATGTGCCTTGTAGATGGGACTCATTTAACTGTATTGTTTGATTCGGGTACGACTCATTCCTTCGTATCTCATGAATGTGTTAAAAGTCTTAAATTGCCTGTGACCTACCTTGATCATGACTTGATTGTTGCCACACCTACAAACAAACATGTCCTTACTTCTCATGCATGCTAGAATTGTCATATTACCATAGATGGTAGAGATTTCATTGTTGATCCTGTATGCTTACCCCTAAAGACCTTCATGTTATTCTTGGCATGGACTGGTTATCTTCCAACCATGTCCTTTTGAATTATTTTGATAAAATCACAATTTTTGGAACTCCAATGGAGTCTAAGAATCCGAACTTTCTGTCTACCAACCAAGTGAAGGCTTCGATGAAAGACGAGGCCCAAGTGTATATGATGCTAGCTTACCTGGAATTAGAGAGCCCTCCTGATGTTGGGAGCGTGCCTATCGTGTGCTAGTTTCCTGAAGTTTTTCCGAGGGATGGTTATAACTTGCCCCCAGAGAGAGATGTTGAGTTTACCATAGACTTAGTGCCTGGCACCAGGCCTATATCCATAGCACCCTATAGAATGTCTCCTCTAGAGCTAGCTGAGTTGAAGAAGCAGTTGGAAGACCTGATGCAAAAACAGTTCATTAGGCCGAGTGTGTCTCCGTGGGGAGCACCTGTGTTGTTGGTGAAGAAGAAGGATGGTAGCATGAGGTTGTGTGTCGACTACCGACAACTCAACAAGGTGACCATAAAGAATCGGTATCCCCTCCCTAGGATTGATGACCTCATGGACCACTTGATAGGTGCTTGCGTCTTATCTAAGATAGATTTGAGGTCAGGATACTATCAGATTCGGGTTAAGTCTGAGGACATCCCGAAAATAGTGTTTCGAGCGCGCTATGGTCACTATGAGTACATGGTTATGCCCTTTGGTGTGACCAATGCTCCTTCGGTGTTCATGGACTACATGAACAAGACCTTTCACCCTTACTTGGATAAGTTTGTGGTAGTGTTTATAGATGACATCTTAGTGTACTCCAAGAACAAGGAGGAACACATAAGGGTTGTCTTGCAGACCCTTAAGGAAAAGCAGTTGTATGCTAAGTTGTCTAAGTGTGAGTTCTAGTTAGAGGAAGTGACCTTCTTAGGGCGTGTCATCTCTAAGGGCGGCATAGCTGTGGACCCAACCAAAGTTGAGACGGGGCTCCAGTGGGAAGTGCCAAGGTCTGTGACCGAGATTAGGAGTTTCTTGGGTTTAGCCGGGTATTATAGGTGGTTTATAGAAGGCTTTTCTAAGTTAGCTTCACCCTTGACCCATCTCACCAAAAAGGGACAGTTGTTTGTGTGGGACTCTAAGTGTGAGGAAAGTTTCCAAACCCTTAAGAGTAGGTTGACCTCAGCACCAGTTTTAGTGTTGCCCCGCGATCCTAGTAAACCTTTCGTAGTTTATTACGATGCATAAAAGCAAGGTTTAGGTGGAGTGTTGATGCAAGATGGTAAGGTAGTGGCTTATGCCTCTAGGTAGTTGAAGACCCATGAAAAGAACTACCCTACCCATGATCTAGAATTATGAGCCGTGGTATTTGCCTTAAAGATATGGAGGCATTACCTTTATGGAGCAAGGTTTGAGGTCTTTAGTGATCATAAGAGTTTGAAATATCTGTTTGACCAAAAAGAACTCAATATGAGGCAACGTAGGTGGATGGAGTTTTTAAAGGATTACGACTACGAGCTGACCTATCACCCAGGAAAGGCCAATGTGGTGGTCGATGCCCTAAGTAGGAAAACCTTACACGTCTCCGCTTTAATGGTTAGGGAGATGGATCTGATAGAGGAGTTTAGAGATCTTAGCCTAGCTGTGAGTTTAGCCCTAAGAGTATTAGGCTTGGAGTCTTGAAGGTTACCAACAATTTGATGGACCAGATTAGAGAGGGGCGGAAGTTAGATAAGTTTCTCTTAGACCAGCGAGAGTTGCTTGCTCAGGGTAGAAACCTTAGCTTTAAGGATGGAAGTGATGGGATCTGGAGGTTCAAAGATAGAGTCTGTGTACCAGACATCCCGAAGCTTAGAAAGTTGATCATTGAAGAAAGACATAGGAGTGGACTGAGTGTGTACCCAGGTGCCACGGAGATGTATCAGGATCTTAAGAGGATGTTTTGGTGGCCTAGGATGAAGAAAGATGTGTCAAAGTTTGTGTATGCTTGTTTAGTGTGCCAAAAAGCCAAGATAGAACACCAAAAGCCATTGGGAAAGTTACAACCGTTGAATATCTCAGAATGGAAGTGGGACTGTATTTCCATGGATTTTGTGTCTGGACTCCCTAGGACTCCAGCTGGTTATGAAGCTATATGGGTTGTTGTGGATAGACTGACTAAGTCCGCCCATTTCATTCCGATGAACATGGAATACTCTTTGGAAAAGTTAGCTAAGTTGTACATCAAGGAGATAATTAGGCTACATGGTGTACCTTCTAGCATAGTTTCAGATAAAGACTCGAGGTTTACCTCTAGATTTTGGAACAGTTTGCAAGAGGCCTTAGGAACCAAGCTTAGGCTAAGTTCATCTTACCACCCACAGACTGACGGTCAGTCTGATAGAACCATCCAGTCCTTAGAGGACTTGTTGATAGCCCGTGTTTTAGAATAGTCAGGTAGTTGGGACAAGTTCTTGCCCCTAATAGAGTTCACCTACAACAACGGTTTCCATTCCAGCATTGGGATGGCACCTTATGAAGCTCTGTATGGGAGGAGATGTAGGATACCCTTGTGTTGGAGTGAACTTGGTGATAGTGTGGTGCTAGGACCTGAGATAGTGCAAGAAACAACAGATAAAGTGAGGATGATTCAGGAAAAGATGCGAGCGACGTAAAGTAGGCAAAAGAGCTACTATGAGAAAAGAAGGAAGGCGCTCGAATTCCAGGAAGGTGACCATGTATTCTTGAGAGTTACTCCATCAACTGGGGTTGGTAGAGTGATGAAAGCCAAGAAACTTACTCCCAAATTCATCGTCCCTTACCAAATCCTTAAAAGAGTTGGTGAAGTTGCTTACCAAATAGCCTTGCCACCTTTCTTGTCCAAACTTCACGATGTCTTTCATGTGTCACAACTTAGGAAATACATTCATGATCCGAGTCATGTGATTGTACCTGACACCATACCGTTGAAAGAGAACTTGACATTTGAGGTGCTACCCTTTCGAGTTGAGGATCGGAGGGTGAACCAGCCGAGAGGAAAGGAGATTCCTTTGGTTAAAGTCGTTTGTAGTGGAGCAATTGAGGAGAGTGATACTTGGGAGCTTGAAAGCAAGATGATGGAGGCGTACTCGCACCTTTTCGATCGAGGTGAGTAGAAATTTCGAGGACGAAAATTTTGTAAGGGGGTGGAATTGTAACACCCTGAATTCCACCCTACATTAATAAATGCTAATGTGTGTTAGACTTAGCCTATATATGCTTGTTATGCTTGTTCTTGATGTCTAAGTTCATGTTGGGAGGGTTTAGCCTTAGGAAGGTTCAACTGTCTTAGAAGTCCGAGTAACCTGTTTCGCCGTTTTGGCCATATCCTGAGTTCTAGATGTTCGATCGAGATGATCTTGGTGGAGTTGGAAATATAAGAGAATTATCTACAAATCGTATTTCATGTGTTTTGTCTAAATTCGACTTCTTCAGCCTCGACTAGCGAGCCTTTGTTTGCCTCGTGAAAACCCAAAATTCAGCTTTACACTTTCGGGTTCACCTCGTGAATCCAACTGTCAGAAATTGGTTCTCTGGCTCGCCCCGCGAATACGTGCAGGACCAGAAAATGCAATTTAGGTTCTTTTTAAGCCCAAAATGCTTTCCAACCCGTTTTTAACCCCTAAAACACGATCTAAACCCTAGTCTATCACGTCCCAACACTCAGAGCTGCCTCCCCTCTCTTTTTCTCTCAATTTCCACCAACCGTCTCTAGAAAACTCTCCCTAGGGAACCCGTTCTTGCACCGTTCTTCACCATTCGTTGATAGGAGAACATCGTTGTGAAGACGTGATCATCATATTCATTGTTTCAACCTTCAAACAAGGTAAGATTCGTACACCTCGTCCCTCTCGTTCTTTCCCTTTTGATTTCTTGGCCTAAGAGTCTAATTAAGATGTTTCCTTGTTGTTCTTGAGGTCGTAGATAAGTGCTTGTGAGACGAGATCCCAGAGGACCCTCTTTCTTCTTTTGAAACGCGAACTCATACCAGGTATGGGGAGAAGGGACAATATGAATATGTAGGCATAGGGGGTAGCGTAAGATGAAGGGTTAACCCATGACCCTGTGTTTGATGATGTGTCTTGTTTTATAACATGTCTATATGTTTATATTGATGTGATAATATGAGTTATTTATATGCGTTTATGGTATGATTTCTTAACATGTTTATGATATGATTAATGTTGATATGATTATTGTTATGAGTTGAATGATGATGCCATGACTGTCATATGTTACAATGTTTGGTTATTGGTTGATTGGGTTATTCGTTGTGAACCATGATAAAAAAGGAGGTTTTTCCCCTTTCGGTTAATAAGAGATGAATATTAATAATAATTGTGAGGTTTTGTTCAAAGGATTAGAAGGACCCTAGGGAATGATTTTGTGAGAAATTGAGAGAAGCCAATTAAAGGATTAATTCCCCAAATAAGTCTATAAGACATAAAGATTAAACCAAGTGATAAGACTGTGATGAAAGGACTTAGTAATGCCAATAGGTTGAATCAAGTTTTACTCCAAAGGAATTGGCAAGGGTTTTCAACCCCTCCTGCCCAGAACAGTACGGTCTGCTCTTAAGCACGACCGTGCTTGGTAAGGAGCACGCCCGTGCTCCCTTGCCCAGAACAGAAAACAAAAACTGTTTGAGATAGGGGTTCTTACCCCAAATGCTTAAAAGACTAAATAAGATACCAACAAAACATGAAGACCAAAAGACAAGTGAAAATATGTTGTACCTTGGTAGCCTAGTGGCCAAGGGGCCTTGATGCAGGATGGTCAAGGTGGTAATCTCTAGTGCATAAAGGGCCAGAGTGATAATGATGATGTACCTTGGTAGCCTAGTGGACAAGGGGACCTCGATATCCGAATGGTTGAAGCGGTAACCTCTGGTGCAAAACTACCAGAGTGATTAAAAGACTTAACGATGAATGTTAAACGATAATCCCCATTAGCCTAGCGGTCGATGTGATGATGGTGATAAGACTTGGGTAGCTTATGGGCCCAAGCGAAGGTGGAGGCCATGTTGGTGTGATGTTTGCAATGTATTCACGCATTGGAGATGCTGATTTGGTGTTGTGCGACATAGGGGAGTTCGCCTGCGAGTAAGGCATTCTGGCTGTCCGCGGGACCTGGTACCCCCATGGTGGCGCATCCGAGAGTAAGGTGCGTCGGCTATCCAAGGGTCCAACCAAGGTAAGTTGGATTGCCCCGGCGCTGGTGCCTAGTGGCCAATGTGGATATTTAACTCCGAAGTTGCTCATCCTAAGATAGATTGGATCCAAATGCATAGTAGAGGTGTGGAGTAGGATTGCATTGCATAGCATACATATTATGGTGATGATCTTATGATACCGTTGTTGATATAACATGTTTGTTTGTTGTATGCTCGTCTTGCTAACTTCTTCCTTGTCGTTATATTCATATATATGTTTCTTACTCCTTGTTGTTATGCTTGTGTTGCATGTACCTTATTATATATGCAGAGTGAGACACCCCGTTGTGCCCCGACGTTCTATTAGCTTAAAACCTTATTAATTAATTCCTTAATCGCACGCTTAGCATGAAAAGTATGTAAAAATTAAAACTTTATTTAAACAATCATATAACTTCTGCAAATTAAACACACCAAGGTTGTAATATATAAATACACACCTGTTTATTTATTACATTACCAAAACACTGTTGAGGGTATCCTCTCAGTAGGATCCCTCATAGGCATAAACTTAAAATAAAAGCCATACTTAGCGGAAACATATAAAGATACTCCTTCTTAGACACACTGGCCATACTATCTACACTATAATAGCCCTGGATCACAGCTCGACCTCCAGTGTCTAGTTCGTAAGGAGTTCCATCCAACTTCTCAGCAACCTCCGTTTCGTACAGAGCTTCGTCCAGCTCCTCAGCAACATAATCCTCCATCGGGTCTTCTAATGTAATTAAAGTCACCCACAAGAATACAGAAACATAGGGGATAAGAAGCAGTTCTATAATCAAAAAGCGCAAAAGAGCAATAACCTATTATACAGTAATTGTCACAGACAAATCATCATTCAACACCTAACTAACAAAACATCCTCAAATTCAAGTATTCATCTTCTACCCCAATCTCGTACAACTAAACTTTAATACTGACGTGGCCACCAGTGATTTCTTTCATGCATTCCTCTCGGGGAATGTCAATCAATTGTTCAAGTGACAGGTTCCAAATTCCCGGTGCACATTCTCTTCCATGGTGAGAACGCTCATGCTAAGCATGGCACTATAGCTGCACGATGCTCCCGGTGCATACCCCGTCCACTCCCGGGGGTGCTCAATGAAATTCAATGACACTATAGCTGCACAACCTATTTATAAGGTGGAACAGTCTAGCGAGAACTCTTGACCTCGTGTATTATACTACCAATATACGGTTGTAAATAACAACACCGACCTTGTGTATTATATTACCAATACACGTGAATCTCGGCAACCCATTTTAACAACATCCTAGTGCCTTAACCTTCCACTAGAACTCAACACAAATTCTAGGCCACCATACGGCATTAAAATACATCATCTAGGTTAGGCACCTCTAAGTCACCATTATTTTCTCACACCTACAACAAAAAACTATCTCTCGAACAACATATATATCTTTGCTTAAAATCCACTAAGCACAATATTAACAACCAGGCAGATCATGCATAACATAACATCAGAAAATATTCAAACACCACAATATATCACATAAGCAATTCAATAATAATCATAATTTCAATCAACCTCAAATAAGATAAAATCATTCTAACGTCGATAAACCTGCAATCCCCGAATCACCATTGGTTTAACGGAAAAGGTTTCCAATGGGATTTTGGTCTTGTCGATTACTCGACTACTAGTAGGGTTTAGGTTGCCCTACACAATTATCATATAATCTACTACTTATCGATTCAGACGATAGGTTGATTCTTTCCCCCACCCGAGTTAGCACCGAAATCCCGAACTCGACGTTCCTCGCTATCACACCGCCGCTTAACAGTTTCACCTTGAGCCAAACAACATAACTATAATTAATCAAACAAACCCAACTATACCCTTTTTATGCAAGATTCGGCCATGACAACCCAAAATAAGGCTAGGGATTTCAAAATTTCACAAACTCTTAGATCAATGATCCTTAAGCATTTATAATTATAAAACCAATGATCATAACTAAAAGAATTGAAACAAAATCCGCTAACACCAAAGGTTAGGGTTTCGACCCATATTATAAAAATAGTCTAGGAAATTTAGTTGGATTCAAGCTCTTGGATTTAGATCATATAGGTACTAAAGAGCTCCAATCAAGCATTAGATTTCAAAAATGAAAACAAAATCATCAAACCCTTCTTTGAGTGAGATTCGGCCACTTAAAGAAAATAGGGAAGGAAAATGTTTTTGATTACATGCTCTTGGATAATGAAAGTAGAAGACATCACAAGATCATAGAAATTGGTTTCACATTAAAAGGATTTTTCTACAATTTTCTAGAATTATTTGAAGTTCGAGATCTAGGAATGGAAATTTATGAAAACTTGATGATCATGGCTTGATCTTACAAAATAAATAAAGGAGAATACTTAGATGATTAAGGAGAAGAGGTTTTACCTCTTGAAGCTTGAAGAAATGGCAAGAATTGATGAAGTTCTTCACAAATCCAATATGGTGTTCTTGGTGTTCTTGGAGAAATAAAAGTGAAGAGAAGAAGAAGATGAAGAAATGAAGAAATGAAGGAGAATTGTGGGGGGGATGCGGTGGGGGGAGAGGGGTATTTATAGATAGGGAATTGTCTTAACCTAGATTAAGTTTAACAAACCATGGTTAAGTTAAGATATAAATATCTAGATATTTTCAAATAAATATCTAGATATTTTCACTAAATATCTAGATATTTCCATCCGTTCCCGACCCCGTCGATTATCCGATTTAACGACGAAATGCCCGAACGCCGTCGAATATCTTATTTTTTACTAAATTTTTGAAAATAGCCTATCTTGTTGGAAACATGATAAAAAGCATACTTTGTTTCGTTCACGAGTCAAATTTAGGTTTTCTGCTCAGTAAAATTATACTATCAGTGAAAACGCAGACCGGGTTCCGTCTGAATTTTCAACCCAAATTTTTATCGTAAGCTTCTACCCTAAGATAGAGTATGAATATGATTTTTATTTCATAAAAATCAATCTCCATGAACTCAGATAAAATTACAAATAAATACATTTATACCAGTTAATACAGCGTAAAATATTTTTACTGAAAAAATAAAAATCGGAAAATAAAAAGTAAGGTGTTACACAAAGGATGATGATCAGCCCGTTGAGGAGTGACTCCGAGGAGCCGCTACCTTCGTTTAGGATTTCCAGTTTTGCTTAGTTATTAGTTAGTTGTTTTGGTTGTATCCGAGGATTTTTTTTTTATTTCGGATTTTTGGTTATATCAGCTCTGTATGTGACATCGGGGTTGGGGTTTATGTCTTTGTTTATGTTTACATTACATTATGCCTTTTGAACTTATATTATGATTATACTTTCTTTCCACGTTGTATATGTTGAGATGTGAAACCTTTTTATCAAAGTATTTATTTTATTTAAATAAATGCATGTTTTTATAATCCATCTTTTAAGTAAATGTTTTATGTTAACGTGCGGGGTAGAAGGGTGTCACAACCTAGGAAATGATTTTGGAGAGAAAAAAAATCATATCTAGAACCTACTCTATGGTAGGAAGCTTTGGTTAAAATTTGGGTTTAAAACTCAGACGGAAATCAATCTGCGTTTCTACTAACAGTAAGATTTTAATGATCAAAAAACCTAATTTTAACTCGTGAACGAAATGGTTTAGGTTTAAATCACATTCCCAACGAGTTTATTTATTTTGAAAATTTTTGATCAAAAACGAAATATTATGTTTTTATTCGGGCGTAAAACCCTAATCGGGAAAATGATGGAATCGAAAACGAAACTGCAAAGATAGAACCGGACACCGGAGGAGCTGAGTTATGGGATGGATCACCAAGCATTTATGAGCATTAAATGCTAGTAATCATGCTTTTTAGGGTGAAATGACCAAAATGCTCTTAACCTTAAACCTAACATATTCTAGTTAATTTTTAACCATGGTGAAGGCAAGTCAAGGCCAATTTGGCTTCTTCCTCCTCACGTGTGGTGTAAAATCAGCCAACACCTCTCCTTCATTCTTCACCACACAATTTTCCTATGTCATGATTGTATTAGGAGTTAAATTACCTATATGTCCCTAAACTTTTCTTAAATGCCAATTTGGTCCTAAGTGCAATTACATGATGTCCCTAAGTGAATTTGACAAAAATACCCCCTCACTTCAGTCCAAATGTGCACAGCCCTCCCCACTCCCACACTTCACCATTTTCTTCATCATCTTCATCTTTCTCTCTAACTTTTCAAGAACACCATAACCCAATTTTGTGAAGAACTTGCTTCATTCTTTTCAATTTCTCAAAATCTAATAGGTATACCTTACTCTCCTTGATCAATAAACATCATGTTCTTCATTGATGTTCTTGTTTCCAAGCCATTGTAACACCCCGATTTTTCACTGCATTCTAATATCGTAAATTTATATAAATAGGTTTATATATTTATCTGAGACTTAGAAAATTATTTTAACTAAACTGAAACCTTATTTACACTCTACTTTACCGTAGAGAGTTACGGTAAAAATTTAGGTTGAAAATTCAGGCAAAACGTGAATTGTGCTACACCAATATGTGAAGGATCAATACAAATATAAGCATGTGTAATGGTGGCAAGTCTTTTACCTTTGCTGAATTTTTTTTCAGATTTTGCACTTTTGTCCCAAAACTTTGTATATTTACGGTTTTGGCACACCTTTTCTTTTTACACCAGTTTTTTTTTTAAAATTGCAACCACTTGACTTTTCCTAATTACAACTCCACTACAATTACAAAGAAAATTTTGAATTACAAAAAGAATCCTTCGAGCATGAATAAACTTGAACAATATTGGTGTAAGACTTGGAAATAAGAACAACTCAAGTAGTGTAAAGTAATTTCCAAGTGAATGAGCATAAATCAAGTAATTAGAAACCTAGATCTTTCATTCAAGTGGATGATAAACACATCATTTCCACAACTTGAATTTCATGAAGATCTATTAGGTTCTAAAAATTTGAAATCATTGAAGCACTTTTGACTAAAATTTGAATTAATCTTACTATTATGAATTGAAATTTGAATTTGAATTTTCAATTTGTTCAAATTCACAAAGTAAGGCAAATAGATCTATGCTTGAATTTTCAAGAAGCAACCAAAATCACATGTGATGGAAGAACAGAAGTAATATATGGCGCCTAAAGTGTGAAGTGAAAATATGGAGGGAAAAAAAATTTCACCAAATATTCAAGCAAGATCAATTCAAATACATTTCAAATTCTAGATCCATGACCACAATTGGATTCAAATTAATTTTCATCATCCAATTCATGTGGTAAATGGCGCCACTACTAATGAATTTTTCATTATGAATTTGGCTCCAACTCAAAGATCATCATAGAATTTGAAAAAAAAATTGATCAAAAATTCAAAACAATTGAAGATCAAAGATCTAGCTCTAGATACCACTTGATGTGATCAAGGATTGATCACTAGATATTTGAGGATCTTTCTTTGATTTCAAGTGCTAAGAATTCAAGATCAAACACAAACTAGAACAATAGAATGAAGCTTGATTCTCAAGTGAGAATCAAGAGAAACAAAAAGGAGTAGAAGAGCACAATTATATATGAATTGAAATGATAAGAACAAGAATTAAAGTTCAGAATTTAAATTGCAAGAATTAAAGAACAAACAAGGTAGAAAATGGAATAGGAAGAAGAGGAAGGGGAAGGCACCACAAATGCATTCTTCTTGGAGAAGAAGATTGAATGTGATAAGCCAAGGGAAGATTCACCACTTGAATAAGGATATTCAAGATAAGAATCAAAGGCTCAATTCATGAACCAAGAAGAGGAGAACTCTCAACTCTTTATAGCAATCTCAAGTGTGATAAAACTCAAATATATTCAAACTTGTAAAATGAATTACATGAAGCCTATTTATAGGCTCATCCTACTTGAGGTGCAAGCTAGACTAACTTGAAGTGCAAGTTATTCTAACTTGAGGAGCCTCTAGTGTAAAATATGCTTTTTACATCGGAGTTTCCACATCGGTTTCTGTAAAACCGATGTGTAAAAGGAGGTGGTGACATTTTTGAAATTAAAATCAAAGTATTCCACATCGGTTTAGAATTTAACCGATGTGTAAATACTTTCCACATCGGTTATTTTTAATCGATGTTTAAAAGTAAAACAAAAAATTTTTAAAGTTAGAATTTTTACCTTTTAACATCGGTTTTTCTAGAACCGATGTGTAAAGTAGTGATTAACCACATCGGTTTACAGATAACCGATGTATAAAATTATAAAAAAAAAATAGAATTTAAAATTTTATCTTTCCACATCGGTTCAAGTATAACCGATGTGAAATATAACCATACCACGTCGGTTTTATAATAACCGATGTGTAATATAACCCTTCTTTATGTTTCTATTTTCATTCCCTCCAATATCACGCGCCCTTTTGCAAGATTAGTCATTTCTTCCTACATCTCAGACCTTCACACTCACTCACTCTCTGACTGACTCACTCACTCTCTCACTCACTCACTCACTCTCAGTTCTCTCGGTTCTCATTTCAACCTTCACACTCACTCACTCTCTCACAACTCCACTACAAACCTTCAAGATCTTCATTCTTCCACAAAAAAAAAGGTCCGTTTTCCCTATTATAAACAGTCTCATTTGCAAGATTAGTCATTTATTCGTTTCTTGTTTAGAAAAGTTATGAACTTTGACTCCAAATGGTTGGATAAGTAAATAGGGGATGCCTGAGAATGGCACATGAAACCACTCCTCATTTTCCTTGTTACTGGTTTTCAGGCTCATCACAGGTGCACAAAGAAATCTTCAAGATCTTCATTCTTCCACAAAAAAAGGTGTGTTTTCCCTGTTATAAGCAGTCCCATTTGCAAGATTAGTCATTTCTTCATTTCTTGTTTAGAAAAGTTATGAACTTTGACTCCAAATGGTTGGATAATATACTTGAATATGTTGTTCTGTGTGTGAAGTGTTATAAAGTGTGAATCTGTGTCTAATCTACCATAGTGGAAATGGCTCCAAGACTGGATTTTTCCAATGGTGGTATCACGCGTCACGGTCGTGCTGCCTGTCACGGATAGGCCGTGACGTATTCTGCCTTGGAGGTTGCTTCACTGGTTGTTCTGTCACGGCCGTGATCAGTTCTGCATGTGAGGGTCTGGTTCAGTTGGCATGTCACGGCTGTGATGGCCATCACGGCCAAGCCGTGACTGGTTCTGCCTTGGAGGTTGCTTCACTGGTTGGTCTGTCATGGCCGTGACCACCATCACGGCTAGGCCGTGATCAGTTCTACCTGTGAGGGTCTGGTTCAGCTGACATGTCACGGTCGTGATGGGCATCACGGGCTGGCCGTGACCAGTTCTGACTTTTCCATTCTTTCTTTTAAGCTCTACTCAATCACGGCCGTGATGGCTGTCACGGCTAGGCCGTGATGGGCTCTGTTTGGATCATTTTCTTCACTTTTCAAGCCCCATCTTCATGCAAGCTACATAATTAGTAAAGCCTTAGTTTCTCGTTTGAGATGCAATACTAATGAGCACACGTGTACGTGCTTAATGTACCGCTCATTGTGTTGGATCTTGAATTGTCCAAAGTTGGACAGTTTGGGAAAAACTTTTTCTTAATTCAGTTAAAATAGTTATTCATTGATTCTAATGTTATATACTTGATGAAAGTTCGGATTGATACAATTCCTTTCGTTCTCCGAGTGCATACTTTATCATGGTGGATGTCATCGCGTTCAAGTCGTGTACATCGGAGACCAAAGGGAAATGCTGCCGAAATTTTGTCGAGTATGAGCATGAGAGTTAAGGACTAACTGTTAACCGAATGTTGAAAAAGTTTCTTCTCGAATAGGATAGGGCCATACCCTGTCATAAGAAGTGGTTGATGAATATGTTGGACTAAGTATGAAGTTATTGGTTTAGTCATGGATCGCGGTTGGATGAATGCTAGACGGACAAGTGATGAGTATGAGAATGGATTGGAAGATTTTCTACAGTTTGCAAAAACAAATGCTCCTGATAGTGGTAACGGAAGGTTTTATTGTCCTTGTGTTAACTGTTTGAATGAGAGACGACTAGAAGTTGAGGAGATACGTGATCATCTTATTTGTGAGGGGATTTGCAAGAGTTATACAACATGGATATGTCATGGTGAATCGTTAGACAGGTCGAGGGTGTCGGATAGAGAGGAAGTTGATGAAGTGGAAATGGATGATGGACTAGAGGACATGATCCGTGATGTTGGGCAAGAGTCTTTTCGGCGCGCACATGTGTATGATACTTTGTGCAGTGATGCGGAAGTGGCTTTGTATCCGGGGTGCACTAATTTCACACGGTTGTCAGTGGTGTTAAGATTGTTCGATGTGAAGGCAAGAAATGGGTGGAGCGTGGTCGCGCTGTCGCGCACGCGCCAAAAAGGACGAGCGGGTTTGAAAATGTAGTTTAGGGCGACAACTCGGATGTCGTCTCTCAAGGACTCTTAAAATGTTATTTTCCACAAAAATAAGTTTTTGGGGGGGGGGGGGGGGGGTTTGGATTGAGATGCAATCAAAAAAACAAAATGATGAAAATGGAGGAGTAAAACAAGACAGTTCAAAGAGGTTATCAAATGGCCAAAAACAGATTAATCTATTGCTCTTGATTTCCCACTATCATAGGTTCATGCAATTTCCAAGCCCTAATCAAATTCTTATCCCCTCCCGGTTGTAGCAACAATTTACAAACGAAACTACTGCTACAGATACATGTCCCTATTCCCGAATTAAACAAATGGGGTTAAGCCCTCATGAACTAAACGAACATGAACGTACACACGCGAATTAAACAAACGCGATTGATTATAGGAACATGATATCACCGGAAATAAATCAACACAATACATTATACTCTTGAATTAAACAAACAAAAATATAAAGCATGGCATTGAAGAGGGAAAAGCATACAAAACAGGAAAATACAAGAACCTCAAGTATATGGAAATCAATTACAATAGATCAATCCTAGAAACTTAGTTCTCCATAACACAAACGAAATCACACAGAGAAAAATGTAAAACAGAAAAAATGGAGAAGCAAAAGTCTGCCTAAACTGTTCAGAACATCAATTTATACAAGTCAGAAATAAAGCTTATTCGCGAGGCGAAGCCTCTCTCGCGACGCGAATCCTGCGAACAGTCTGCAACCTTTGGTATTCTCGCGAGGCGAACACACCTTCGCTAGGCGAGTCACTGAAGAGTCTTCTTATTACGCCCGTTATGAATATCAGGGGCCAACCGTGATGCTTTCTGACTTCCAGGCTCGCGAGTCGAATGGATGCTCACGAGGCGAGACTTTTCAACTTCAAAAACTGCCACAGCCGTGACCTTCAACACGGGCAAGTCGTGATCTCCTCTAACTTTTCAGGGTTGCAAGACTCGCGGGGCGAACCAGAGACCTTGCATTTTCTTGGAACAGTCAGGCTTCGGGGTCGCGTGGCGAGTAAGCATTCGCGGGGCGAACCCCCTGTTTCCTTATTCTTTTGACTTTCACTTAACCTGAAAACAAAGAAATAACTATAAGTGTATTATTTAACTCAAATCTAGCTAAATTAACCTAAAACTACTCTAGAGACTCAAAACCTTGCTTGAGGACAATCTAATCTAAGTTGGGTGAAAATAGGATATAATTTGCACAAAACCCTGGTCATACTAGCCATAAAACCAGATGAGCCAGAGGCTTATCAAAATACCCCAAACTTAAACTTTGCTTGTCCCCAAGCAAACTAAGACTCAAAAATCAAAAAGACTCAAGACCTGGCAAGCTTAAAAGATTCAATCAACATTGCGCAAATTCAAGCAATACATCAAAACAATTTTCTTTAATGTCCCCCCTTTTTAAACAAAGCAATCCCCACATTCATTTATTCTAAACAGTTGAGAATTTCATCATGAAAACAATCAGAAATCTAAGAAGGGGATCTAAGTTACACATACAAGGGAGATCACCAACTTCAAACAACTGCCTTCCTCACAAGGGCATTTAGTATATCACTCAGTCACTCAGTTTATGTCAGGCTAACAACTTGCACTCAGTTTCACTTTTCGAGAACACTTCCCAAAAATTTTGCTTTTCATCTCAAAATGGCTCCCACAGAAAACATGCAAGCAACATCAGAAGGTCTTTTATGGGTTGTAATGGGGCCTGGCTAAGGGTAGGATATACAAAGGAACTAAGTTGAAGACCCTAGGAACTAAGAGAGCATGAACTATATTTACACTTTGAAATTCACTCAAGTTCCTTTCTTTATTTTTTTTCTTTACACTTCTGGGTGACTACAGCCTTTTATTTCAACACTTTTTATTTTTATTGTTTTTCTCTCTATTTTTTTTTTTTTACATTTATACACTTTTTCTTTCATAAGCCTTTGGCTCCAACTTTTTTTTTTCTTTTCTTTTTTTTTATATATTTTTTCTCAATCCCAACAACATATTACATCTTGCAGCCACCCCAAACTTAATTTCTTGCACCCATTCTAAGATTACATGCTCTCCTAATCCTAAGATCGGGTTAACATGGTTTTCCAGATTTTTGGGCTTATAACATTAGGTTACCAAGAATTAAAGGCTAATAGGCTCGATGGGGCTAACTAGGGAACATGCATTAGGATTTGGTTATTTTAGGCTAAGTAGCTATTTACAAAGAAAATGCCTAAATCATCTGAAGCAAACACATAATCATGCAAATCAAAAAGAGATTCAAGCAAATTCAGGGAAGTGCAACTTGAAAGTGATTTTCACACAGTCAAAAACATGTTGGAGGCTCAAAACCTCACCTGGACATTTTTGCAAATTGTTTGAAAGAGATTCTATCCCTAGTGTGTGTTCCCTATCACCCCAAACTTATCATAAATCATGCCATCATAATAAAATCCCAAAGTTCAGTTTTCAATTTCACCTGGGAAATCACTTTTCAAAATCAAAAAATGTTTTTTTTCATCCTAGGGGGAATCATCACATATCAATCATGCAAGCAATCTGTGCAACATCAATCAAAATCTAGCAAACTTGCCAACAAAAGACTCAACATACAAATACTCCTGAGCTTCTCAAATTATTCAGGAGCTTTATTCAAAGAAAAGAAAACTTTATTCAAAGAAAAGAAAAACTACAACTAGTCCCCCCCCCCCCCCCCCACACACACTTAAAACATGCATTGTCCCCAATGAACAACAGAATTATACAATCAGAGTGAGGGGGAAAGGAAAAGAGTACTCCCTGATCAAGTGCAGTGTATGCGGAAGCTGCCACCTGGGTCCCATTCCTTGCAGTCTAAGGCCAAAGAGGTAGAGTTCATTTCATGGTCCCATAACTTGCATCCTTGATATATGAGTAAACACTTGACAATGATGGCGACCTTGCTCAATGCGGCGGACTCATCACCTCCTCTTGGGTCAAAGACGACCGCTTCATCAACAAAGTCCTCCCAATAGAATTTGGCTTCAATCCCTTGAATTATCCATGGTGCAAAATCTATTTCCTCTGGTGGTTTCGCAGGGGGAGGTGGCAGATAGGTAGGGAGGGCCTCCGGTGCTGCTTCATCTTCTGCATGTTTCCCATCCACTGCACTGACAAATTTATCACCTGCTAGACATACAGCAATCTCATCACAAACCACACAATGGTTAGCGTTAGTACAATCAGGGCAAGAAAAAATATCATCACAGCCAGAATTAAGTGGAAAATTAGAAAACAAGTTCTCATGGGTGTCCTCAATAGTTTCAGAGATCAGCTCTATGTGGAATATAGAGTGCTCTTCCACTGGATGTTTCATAGCATCAAATATGTTAAACTTTGCAACTATATCCCCAAACTTCATAGACATGGTCCCATCATCAACATCAATGTTAGTCTTGGCTGTCTTCATGAATGGTCGGCCCAGGATGATTGGTGATTTACTGGAATGTGTCTCTCCTGCCATGTCCAGGATGTAGAAGTCAGCTGGAAAGATCAGATCATCAACTTGCACTAGCACATCTTCCACCATTCCCATGGGGCGGGCGCTGGTCCTGTTGGCCAACTGAATGGTGATACCTGTATACTTCAAGGGACCAAGATCAAGTTTGTTAAAGATGGAGGTAGGCATGACATTGATAGATGCTCCCAAGTCCAGCATGCAGTTTTCAAACTTCTTGTCCCCAATAGTGCATGGGATAGTGAAGGTGCCTGGATCTTTGCACTTCTGTGGCAGTGCCTGAGTAGGGGTTAAAGCAACAACTCTTTCTGTCTTAGACTGGATAAGCGCTGAGACATTTCTTCCCAAATCAACCCTCTCATTATTCTTCATCTTCCTCTTGTTGGTGCATAGGTCCTTGAGAAATTTGGCATACTTGGGCATTTGCTTGATCACATCCAACAGAGGGATATTAACACCTACCTTTCTTAAAACATCAAGAATTTCCTTCTCCTTGTCTTCACCACCACTCTTCAAATTTTTCTATAATCTGTGTGGGAACGGGATTGGTGGTCTGTATACCTTCTCAACTTCAACCTCAATAGGCTCAGGAGTTATCCCAACAGTTGCTTCATCTTTTTTAGAGGTGGCCTCAACAACTTTTCCAGACCTCAGAGATATGGCACTCACATTAGGATTGGAGGCATTGGGATTTATCACTGGTTGTGCTGGCAGCTGGGTTGTTCTTTGAGCTTGCTTTATGTTATTTATGTCTGTGGCCATCTGTCCAATCTGTGTCCTCAAATCTTGAATGTTAGCACTTGTTTGCTGCTGATACTGTGCCTGTGAGGCTTGGAACTATGCTCGGAATCGTCCCATTTCTTTGATGGAAAAGTGTAGTCATTTGTGCATTCAATTGTGAAGTTATTTGCTTGCACATGTCATCAACTGAAGGTCCGGAAGGTGCATAAGTGGTCACTGGAGGATTCTGAGGTGCCATCGGTTGTTGTTGGGATGAGTTCCCATACCGCAGATTAGGGTGATTACTCCAGCTGGGATGGTACCTATTTGTTGAGAGATCTGGAGTGCTGTATCTATTCTGGTTATTGCCCTGATTATACGGATGGACTGCAAAGGCTTGAGGTGATTCAGTAACTGATCCTCCTTGCAAAATGGGGCATGCTTCATATGGGTGCTCAGGAGAACTGCACATGCCACACAACACCGCAGGCTGAACCCTATCCATTGCCAATTTCTCTACCAAAGAAGTGAGCCTATCAATTCTATCATCACGGTCATGGCTGGAAGAGGAAGTGCGGACCTCATGTACACCTCTAGTCTCAACAGAATTTCTTTCTGGTAGTGAATTGCTGGGAATTCAGTGACATGTTCTCAATGAGTTGCTTGGCAGCAGATGGAGTCTTGTCAATCAACGCTCCCCCACTAGCAGCATCCAAAATATTCCTATCCATTGGCAGTAGCCCTTCATAAAAATATTGGATGAGAAGCTGTTCAGAAATTTGATGCTGGGGGCAACTGGATGTCAACTGCTTGAACCTCTCCCAATACTCAGCTAGCGACTCATTTCCTTGCCTAATTCCACAGATTTCTTTCCTGATTGAGGCGGCTCTGGAGGCAGGAAAATATTTCTCTAGGAAGAGCTTCTTCAAGTCGTTCCATGTGGTAATGGAATTCGGCTCAAGGTATAATAGCCAATCTTTTGCAGCTCCTTGGAGTGAGAACGGAAAAGCCTTCAACTTGATATGATCCTCAGTTACTCCTTCTGGCCTCAAAGTTGTGGAGCAGACAACTTGGAATTCCTTGAGGTGCTTGTGTGGATCTTCACCTGCAAGACCATTAAATCTTGGCAACAAATGGATTAGCCCAGATTTTAACTCAAAAGGAGTGTCAGCACCAGGATAAGCAATGCACAAACCATTGTAATTCACATCAGGGGCAGCAAGCTGCCTCAATGTCCTTTGGTCTCCCATGTTTTCAAAAAACAGACTTGGAATTAGAATCACTACTAGAACTAGCCCGAAATTCTCTACGGAGTGTATGCAATGTTCTTTCTATCTCAGGATCAAATTCACACAGTTCAGGGCAGTTAGATCTAGTAGCCAGACTAATTCAAAACAAAAACAAAAATAAAAGAGAAAAAACAGAAAATAAAATGCGAAAATAACAAAACAAGAGTCCCCGGCAACGGCGCCAATTTTTGGTCGCGCTGTCGCGCACGCGCCAAAAAGGACGAGCGGGTTTGAAAATGTAGTTTAGGGCGACAACTCGGATGTCGTCTCTCAAGGACTCTTAAAATGTTATTTTCCACAAAAATAAGTTTTTTTTTGGGGGGAGGGGGGGTTGGATTGAGATGCAATCAAAAAAACAAAATGATGAAAACGGAGGAGTAAAACAAGACAGTTCAAAGAGGTTATCAAATGGCCAAAAACAGATTAATCTATTGCTCTTGATTTCCCACTATCATAGGTTCATGCAATTTCCAAGCCCTAAGCAAATTCTTATCCCCTCCCGGTTGTAGCAACAATTTACAAACGAAACTATCGCTTCTGAGATACATGTCCCTATTCCCGAATTAAACAAACGGGGTTAAGCCCTCATGAACTAAACGAACATGAACGTACACACGCGAATTAAACAAACGCGATTGATTATAAGAACATGATATCACCGGAAATAAATCAACACAATACATTATACTCCTGAATTAAACAAACAGAAATATAAAGCATGGCATTGAAGAGGGAAAAGCATACAAAACAGGAAAATACAAGAACCTCAAGTATATGGAAATCAATCACAATAGATCAATCCTAGAAACTTAGTTCTCCATAACACAAACGAAATCACACAGAAAAATGTAAAACAGAAAAAATGGAGAAGCAAAAGTCTGCCTAAACTGTTCAGAACATCAATTTATACAAGTCAGAAATAAAGCTTATTCGCGAGGCGAAGCCTCTCTCGCGACGCGAATCCTGCGAACAGTCTGCAACCTTTGGTATTCTCGCGAGGCGAGCACACCTTCGCGAGGCGAGTCACTGAAGAGTCTTCTTATTACGCCCGTTATGAATATCAGGGGCCAACCGTGATGCTTTCTGACTTCCAGGCTCGCGAGGCGAATGGATGCTCGCGAGGCGAGACTCTTCAACTTCAAAAACTGCCACAGCCGTGACCTTCAACACGGGCAAGCCGTGATCGTCTCTGACTTTTCAGGGTTGCAAGACTCGCGGGGCGAGACCTTCTTCGCGGGGCGAACCAGAGACCTTGCATTTTCTTGGAACAGTCAGGCTTCGGGGTCGCGTGGCGAGTAAGCATTCGCGGGGCGAACCCCCTGTTTCCTTATTCTCTTGACTTTCACTTAACCTGAAAACAAAGAAATAACTATAAGTGTATTATTTAACTCAAATCTAGCTAAATTAACCTAAAACTACTCTAGAGACTCAAAACCTTACTTGAGGACAATCTAATCTGAGTTGGGTGAAAATAGGATATAATTTGCACAAAACCCTGGTCATACTAGCCATAAAACCAGATGAGCCAGAGGCTTATCAGAGCGATAAAAGCTTTACCGGATTGCTTGAGTTGTTGAAAGACATGCTTCCAGAAGGCAACACATTGCCATCTCGAAACTATGAGGCGAAGAAGATATTGTGTCCGATGGGTATGGAGTATAAGAAAATACACGCTTGCCCCAATGATTGCATATTGTACAGGAAAGAGTTTGAAGAGATGCACGAGTGCCCCAGGTGTGGGGTATCACGCTACAAAGTGAAGGATGGTGATTCTAGTTGTGATGTGGTCACCAAAGGTCCTCCTGTGAAGGTGTTATGGTATCTTCCCGTGATTCCACGGTTCAAGGGATTGTTTGCTAATGTAAATGACGCAAAGAACATTAGATGGCATGCAGATGAGAGGAAGTGTGATGGACAGCTTCGGCATCCGACTGATTCTTTGCAATGGAAGAGAATTGATAGTTTGTTTCCGGATTTCGGCAATGAGCCCAGAAACCTCAGGCTTGGACTTGCTACCGATGGAAGGAATCCATATGGAAACTTAAGTAGGATTCATAGTTCATGGCATGTTCTCTTGGTAATTTACAACCTGTCTCCTTGGTTGTGCATGAAGCGCAAATACATTATGTTAAGTATGATGATTTCGGGTCCTAAACAGCCAGGAAATGATATTGATGTTTATCTGAGTCTCTTGATTGAAGACTTGAGAATGTTGTGGGATGAAGGTGTTGATGTGATCGACGGGTATTGATGTGAGACATTCAGATTGCGTGTCATGTTATTTTGCACCATCAATGACTTTCCAGCATACGGGAACCTGTGTGGGTATAGTGTTGAGGGGCATGAAGCATGTCCAATATGTGAAGAAGGCACATGTTACCATCAACTGAAACATGGAAGGAAGACGGTTTACCTTGGGAATCGGAGATTTCTCCGACGTAATCACCCTTATCGTAGATTGAGAAAAGCTTTCAATGGACTTCCGGAGAATGAAATTGCTCCGGTGGCCTTGACTGGCAAGCAAGTTTATGAAAAGGTGAACAACACTAATGTTATCTATAGGAAGACCTAGAAGAATGCTACCGAGAAGAAAATATGGAAGAAGAGGTCGATCTTCTTTGATCTTCCATACTGATGCAAGCTTGATGTAAGACATTGTATTGATGTGATGCATGTGGAGAAAAATGTGTGTGACAATTTAATCGGAACGCTTCTCAACATTCAAGGCAAGACAAAGGATGGTGTGAATGCTCGTCTAGATCTAGTTGTGATGGGTATACGAGAGCAGTTAGCTCCACTTAAAGTGAGTGATAAGAAGACTTATTTGCCCCCAGCATGTCATACTTTATCAAAAAAAAGAGAAAAGAAGTTTCTGTGAATGTCTACGGGCAGTCAAAGTGCCACAGGGTTACTCTTCAAATATCAGAAGACTTGTCTCAATGAAAGATCTCAAATTAGTTGGCTTAAAGTCTCATGATTGTCATGTCTTGATGCAACAACTACTACCGGTGGCCATTCGTGACATATTACCTAAAAAAGTCAGAAATGTCATTACTAGGTTATGCTTATTCTTCAATGCTATATGTAGCAAGGTCATTGACACTAAAAAGTTGGATGACTTGGAAAATGAGGCAGCCATTATCTTGTGCCAATTGGAGATGTATTTTCCACCTTCATTTTTTGACATCATGGTTCATTTGATTGTTCATCTAGTGAGGGAGATTAGATTGTGTGGCCCCGTTTATTTAAGGTTGATGTACTCGGTTGAGTGATACATGAAGATCTTGAAAGGATATATGAATAATCCACACCGTCCCAAAGCATCTATTGTTGAAAGGTATGTTGCAGAAGAAGCTATTGAGTTTTGTACAGACTACATGTCAGAAGCGGAATATGTAGGGCTTCCGAAGTCTCGTCATGAAGGAAGATATGATGGTAAGGGTACACGAGGTATCACTGTTAAGAGCATAGATCAGGAGGAAGTGCTTCAAGCACATTTGTATATATTGAATAACACTGATGAGGTTGAACCATACTTATGTGAGCATAAAAGCATCATCAATGAAACTTACCCTAGAATGAATGAAAAATGGTGTTTGAACAAGCATAACAAGACTTTCTTGAACTGGTTTAAAGAAAAAATTGCAAAGGATGGTATTGCTTCTGATACATTAAAATGGCTAGCACAGGGACATAACTTTGATGTCATATGCTGGAGTGGGTACGATATCAATAAGTTTTCCTTCTATACAAAGTCCCAGGATGACAAAAGTACTATGCAAAACAGTGGGGTTATGGTCGTCGCCGAGTCCATGCATTTCAACAATCCAACTCCATTATCTGATTCCGACATCAACAACATAAGGAGGTGTTGGGCAACTTTCTTTCTTGAAGTGTACCAACCATAGTTTGTACATATATATATATATATATATATATATATATATATATATATATATATATATATATATATATGTATGTATGTATGTAGTTAGTTTAAAAACTTATCATGTACTGGCTATAGTGTACTTTTGACTGATCATATGTATTTTGATATGAAATCTATAATATATCATGTAGCTTTTTGGTTTCTAATTATCTTTGTTGTCTGAATGTAATTGAATGTACATATGTATTGTTCGTAATAAATTCAGTATATATTAATTGTGTTTTTGTTGTACAAAAATGATTGTTGAGAATATTTAGAGTATGTTATTCTGGTATTGATCTGCATTATTACTGAAACAGGGTAAAGGAATGATAATGTAAATAACAGTTTCAAAAAAAAAATTAGACTTTACACAGTTTTAAAAAAACCGATGTGGAAATTTCAAATTTCACATCGGTTTTACAGAAAACCGATGTGGAAAGTGATATTTCCAATAGTTTACAAATTGACAACTGAACTTTCCACATCGGTTTGTTATAAAAACCGCTGTTAAAAATGTACTTTACACATCGGTTTCAAAACCGATGTGTAAAGTGGCAATAAACCACATCGGTCTTTTCAACATCAGTTTGAAAACCGATGTGGAATTCCTTTTCTACACTAGTGAGAAAGTATCACCCTTTTACCTCATCTACCCAAGTGTGGGCTTTGTTTTGGGCCTAATGCTTCCTATTTAGATGCTAATGACCCAATAGGCCCAATTCCTAAAGTAGTCTTAAGTGCTTTTGTGAATAAGCACTTCTATTACATGAAGTCTAATCTATACAAAGGTCCTAGTTCCTATATTTATTACATGAAGTCTAATCTATACAAAGGTCCTAGGTCCTATCCATAACTAGGTGGTCAATGGCTCAATGCATAAGAGGTTCAAAGTGATGCCCTCTTCATGAAGTTGCCTATGAGACAGGTGATTGACCACCATCTTCTTGAGTGTGTCTTGGACTCTTCTAAGCCTTGCCCTTGTCATAGGTCCATGCAAGTCTTCAATACTAGATCCTTGGCTTTGTGTGTCCATGCCCACATCATGTAGTTATGCATCGAAATGCCTTAATTTGTATGTGTCTATCGATGGAACCATTCTTCAGAGGCTCAGCAGAGAATCACCAATGCTACAATTGTTCGCTGGTTTCCCCCCACCCCCTCGTGACTTCGTGAAGCTCAATGTTGATGGTAGCTATTTGTAAAATTCTATGACCGTAGGTTCAGGGGAATCGTAAGGATGGAAACAGGTGCGTGATTTATTGGGTTTCAAGTTTTGATGGCCTTGGGGATGCTTTTCTGGCTGAACTATTGGCTTTGAAGCACCGTCTGAATCTTGCATGGGACAATGGATTTTGTAAGCTAATTTGTGAGATTGATGCCATGGAGGCTGTTGAACTCATTCAGAGAAAGGAGGATCTTATTTACCATGAATATGCGTCTCTTGCTTATGATATTTTGGATATTCTTTCTCGACATTGGTCCGTGGATATCATATGTATACCAGGAGGCTAACAACTGCACAGATTTCTTGGCTAGGTTTGGTGCTCGTAGCTGCTTTGGTTGGACTTTGGAGGGATGCTCCTCCTTTGTTGGGTTCTTTGCCTTTGAAGGATAAGATTGGGTGTACTTAAGTGCGTTAGTTTGTTCTAGTCTGTTGCTTTATTTTTCTTTTTGTTTACATCCTTACCAAAGATAAATAAGTGTTTATCAAAGTATGCATCCAAATACAAATCACTTATTAATTTAAGCGCTCGTGATATAAGCTTTTCAACAATAAGTACTTACATTAAAGGCATTTAAATAAGCTATTTACTCAAACACAATCAAAATCAATTTATTATTAACTGCTCCACTCTGTTTCCTTACCTATTCCCAAACATTGTAATTTCACATTACAAAATTGACTGGACTCCACATTGTAATTCTAGATTAATTTTGTTTGCTTATATAAATACAAGGAGCAACAAATCCTAAAAATCACAGGTAAATCAAATAAAGGTCAATTTAGGGTCTATTTAGGTAAATTTAGGCAACCCTCTTTTACTTATGTGAGATGCGACGGAGAGAAATGAAAGTTGACTCGATGTTGCATGCATTGTTTAGTGTTTTTCTATCTAATCTGAATTTGACCCCTCCATTTGAGATTTTCAAAGAGATGGTTGTTAAGGATTTTTTTTTTTTCAGAATCCCAACATAAAAATTACTCAATTACAATAGATGCAATACTTAAATTTTCTAAGGATCATAGAACATCCTCAGGTATTCATGCATGTACTAATGGGAGAGGGAAAAATTCCTACACATCATCTCTAAATTGTTAGGCTATGTAAAAAGGGGGATGTTTTTGAGGAATTTAATAAACCCTACAAACCCCTCACTTGTCCTATTTTCTCAGTTCCCCAAATCTTTGTGGGGGGAGGAAAATAATCTTTTAGTTATTTAAGCTTCCAAATTTAGGCCTCTAATTTATTTATTTTTTTGTTATTTAAGATTAAAAAGAAAAATAATTTAAAATCTTAAATCATAAATTATAGAAAAATCTTGTGTGTGGTTGCATGTACACATGACAAAAATTTACGTCAACCATAATAATTATACTTTAAAAATATATATATAAAAAAAAATAATATTTTTAATAAAATATTATTATTAGTTTTTAAAATATATCATCTCAAATTTCGCTTTAGGCCTAAAAATATATTAGGCTAATTTATTCTCCCAATTTCCGGATTGATAATTCATACGATTGGCTTAAAGATCAGGTTGTTGATACAAATGGTCCTTTATTTCTTATCACTTGTTGGTTCATTTGAAAATATCGCAATGGAGAAATTTTTGTTGACAACAAATGGCATGTTCTTAATCATATCAGGTCCTTACTTGATACAACTTTAAAGGTATTTGGTTCTATTAATACAAAAAAGAGTTCCTAGAATCGTTTCTTAGAATCCTCCAACCGGTGAAACTGTAAAATTGAATGTAGATGTAGCTCTTTAGGCAATCCTGGAAGATTTGGTTATGGTGAGTGGCTTGTTGGCTATATATTCTGGTAGATGTGGTTTTACATCCAATCTCAATACAGAACTTCAGGCAATTTCTCATGGTTTGGACATAGCCTGGAACCAAGGTTTCAGAGAGGTCATTTGTGAATCATACTCTCAAATTGCGTTGTTATTAATTGAGGGGAGAGTTCAACAAACTCGCCCTTATGCCCATATTGTGGAATATACCAGAAGCTACAAGAATTATGCTTGGCAGCCGTCTTTTCTTCATACTCTACGAGAAGGGAACAACCGTGCGGATTGACTTGCCGAGTTTGATGCTGGCTTGGATTGTCGTCTTAGAATGTGGAATCTTTGCCCCCTGCTCTTTTTAGTTTTAGTTTTGTTCTAGCAGATGCCATGGAGATAAAGAACGAGGAAAAAAAATATATCAACAATTGAGTTGATAAAGCGTATAAATATTTCAATTTGTTAAATAATATAAAGATTAATTACATTCTCATTTGCATAATTTAAATACAAACTTTTGTTTTAAGAAAGTCGTTTTGTTTGTCTTACACAACATTTAAATATTAAAGTGATTAGTCAGCCATGCCAGATCCTTCTAGGCTTAATAATTAATTGAACAAACTCCATTATTCAAAAATAAATAAATAAATATGATTGACAAATTCTAACGGTGACGGCGGCCTACAAGTAGAACGTGGGAACTGGTCACACATGCAGCTCTGCTTATTTGCCAGCAATTTCCTTATCTGAATTTAGGGATGACAATAGGTCTGGATAGGATATTATAATATCGGTCCTTATCTCGTATTTGAAGAAATTATCCGTATTCGTTTGGTTAGAAATTTTTGTATTCTTATCTGTACATTCTCGGTAGCTAAGTATTCGTATCTGTACCTATTACACGCACTTTAATATTGAAAAAAACAATAAATAACAAAAGAAGCATTTTAATAACTAAAAAAATATTCAAATATCATTTAAATCTACTCAAAATATTACAAATCAATATATTTAATTAAATAAAAACATCCAAAAGGAAGTATAGATGCTGCTAGGTTTAGAAAGTTAAGAATCTTTAGAATAATTTTGGTTTTAAAATTTGCATTGTAATTAAGAATATATGTACGGGTGCGGAAAAGAGTGGGTATCATAGTACTTGTACCCGCATCCATACTCATTCAAATTTGTCAGTAATTACCCATACCCAGATCCTTACGCATTGTGCCGATACCCTATCCATCGTGGATAATTTTTACGGGTACCCAATAGATAATGTAAAAATTGTCATCCTTATCTAAATTGTTTGGTATATAGTTAGTTAAAATGTATAGGTACTTTTTTAAAAAAACTTGGTTAATTAGTTTTATACTTTTTTTTTCAATTTGATTTAATATATGTTTTATGTTTTACATTTTGATCTTATAAGTTATGTTCCGTCACTACGCCAGTTCTAAAATTGATGTCGTCAAGAAGGAATTGACGAAAATGACAAATATAAAAGAAGAAACATAACATATAGGAATAAAATAAAAAAAAATGTATGTCCCATTTTATTTTTGGTAGGATAATGTATGTCCCATTTCATTTGTAACGACCGAACAAAAAGAAAACCTGGTTTTCTTTTAGAGAATAAACATGGAGTCGCCACCAATTTTATTTAATTTCAAGAAAATTGGAAAATCCTTAAAAAATTTGGATTCGGGAGTCGATTATGTCTAGGGAAGGCATGGAGACTTAACCCCACGGCACCCTAGAACATTCATAAAAATGGTTACCCAAAATTAGTTATATAAATTATTAGTAAATTTGAAAATATTTGTTTTAACCCGAAAATCATTTAAAGGAAAAATCATTTTTAATTTTAAGATATTTTGTATTTTTTATCGGTTTTATATTTGTGAAAATTTTGATTAAACCTAAATGAGGTTGAACATGGCACGTAAGTCCACAGGGCAACCTCAAAATCTAAAGGGTTGAGCATGACACTTGTCATAGAGCAACCCAAAAATAACATTAATCTAATTAAGTATTTAAAACAGGTTGAAGGGGATTTAAGTGATCATCTTTTATTTTTACGTAAAATAGTTTTGCCTTATGAAAATAGAACAAAAATGAAACATTTTAAGTGCTTAGTAACAGTATAGCCATATGAAGATTACTAGTATATCATGCATTTCCGCATATGATAGCGAACAATGAAATAGGAACCCTACGATACACCATTTCTAAAACAAACATAAGAGCTCATATAGCAAACATCATATTAACTCATTCAGTTTCAATATCCATGGATTTTCTTTTCATCACACTACAACATATTAGACTTTTAATAACGTACCTTTTATAGCATTTCCGTGTGGAAATGCTATTAAAAGTGATGGGGGGACTTTTAATAGTGTTTCCTTTAGAAAACGCTATCTTAGGTATCACCTAAGATAGCGTTTCCGTGTGGAACCGCTATTAAAAGTGCCACTTAGGAAAAGATAGCGGTTCCACAGGGAAACGCTATCTTAGGTGATACCTAAGATAGCGTTTCCTAAAGGAAATGCTATCTTAGGTTCACCTTTTGATCAGAACAGCAAATTAAACGCGGGACCTTGGATTTCTTCCCTCCTCTTTTTTCTTGCTCTCTTCATTCCAGTACTCGACACACACAGCCCCAACCCTACTGTAGCTCGTTGCCATCGCGGGAACCCTTATTTGCCACCGTCACCACTGGTGTTGTTGACCATCCCGTCGCCGCCGCTGCTGTTGTTGACCATCCCAACCAAGAAGGAACCACCGCTTGAACGCCATTTGAAACCACGACCCATTCCTTCGAACGCCGCTTGAACGCGACTCAGCCGGTGTCGACCTCGCGGCCTCGACAGCTCCACTTCCAGTTGCGTGTCCATTCGCATCCCAGGTAGAGTGATGGAATGGTATTTGATATTTATTTATTTATGATTTAATATTTATTTTCAAAGTTATTCTTGTTTCAGGGTTACCAATACCCCTAACATTCCAAAGCAGAACTTTTAGCAGGCTTGGTAAAGAATGATAACACTAACTTATAATGCATAATTTACCATGTATTATGGTCTTCTTGAGTCTTTATCATGTTATTGCTATAAATATGATACTTTAGTTGAACACCTGGAGATGAATAAAACGACCCAACAAATTGACCATACAGAGATATTACTTGCAACATTATTGCTAATGAAGATAAAGTTGTCCTTAATTTGGTGGTAGGAAGATAATTGCTGCAGGTTGTATTTTGGTTGATTGCATCTAGTATTGCCATGAGGATCAAAATTCTGGTTATTATGTTTTGTTTTGGTAGCCTGGGAGTTTAGTGGTTAGTTTGGTTTAGGTGCTGCTCCTTTTTTTGATGGCGTGTATTTCTTTGGGTAGGTGGTGTGTTTGATGCTTCTATATAATTTAAAAGCTCTCTTGTACTTTTTTGCCAACTTTGCAACTGGTACATATTGTTCTATTGCTTAGTTGTGCTTGTTTTCAATAAATTTCTTTGGTCTATAAAAAAAAAACAATGCTTAGTGTTGTTAGTTGCTTCCCCTGGCAGCCATTTGTTTATGGAGGGTGGCTTTTGGTAAATAGTGGTTTGATATCACTTAATTAATATGCAGAATTAGCCTTAAGTTGCTTTTCATCTACTATTATGTATTTATTTTTTGGTGAAATGCTACTATGTGTTTTACCTTCCTGTAGAATAGTTCTAACTTCTAAATGGCTTTGGATAGTACGATTGCAAATTCTTAAGCTAAGAGTCTACTGTTCTGGTTTTGTGACAATTGTGCTTTAGTTAGTGTAACAGGTTAATGCAATTATGTTGCTTTTCACTTTCAATCAATCAATTTCTTTTATCATTCTTTCAAGAAAGCATTTAGTCGCAAAATAATGGATTCTTGTAATCTTGTCACTTAATTTTATAATTTTTTTTTACAGGTAGCAAGGAATCAATCAACATTAATTTGGATAGGTCAACAATTCTTTTTTTAGATTCTCTTTATCGGTCAATAAGTTTGAAGGACGTGCAGGTATAAAACCATTGTTCCTGTATGCATGAATCAGCCTTTATTAAAAGTTTTTCTTGCTGCAGAATTCTTTAGATAAATGTTCAATTTGTAAAATTATTTGTTGAGATTTTTCTGAATATGCATTCTTTTTGGTCTTGCTTTTGGGGTGTTTCCCGACTTGAAGATATTTAGACTAATATTCCATATTTGTATGTTTGCATTGACTTGAGTAGAAACCTAATCAAGTTGATTAATATGCCATAGTCAGTATGAGTAAATCATGAATTCATGATTCTTATGTGGACTTCTTTTTCGAGAACTACTGGTTTGTATATTAAACATAAAGACTAGCATTTTCAGGTCAAGAAGAGCCAATATATAGTTGAATAGAACCCAAATCTAGTTCAGATTTTGAATTATGTTGTCAATTTGCTGAAGTTTTTATCATGAGAGTCTGTTACACACTTCCAAAACTTGTGTTTTCTGAATTTAGGTTTGTGCTTGCATTTCTAATTTCATGTGTTGTGAAATAATTTATTCCTAATATGTTTAGGATGAGGATGCTTGTGCTATTGGCTGATAGCAATACTACCACATGGTAATTCTATCTATGTTTGAGATCATCTCAACAACATGAGTAGCATCCTTAGGCCAAATTGACATCTCAAGTAGTTGTTAACATACTCAAATTCAGTATAATGTAGCTACTTGAACTGATGCATAACAATGGAAAAAGGGATGAATGGAATTGGGAATTGGAAACAACTGGATGCTATACAACTAAATCTGCATATCAATTTATACAACAACATGGTTTGATAATTTGGACTATATGGTTGGAGAGAAATGAAATCGTTTTCAACAACAAAAAACCTGATATATTAAGGATGCTAGACTTGGAATGCATAATAGTTAGGAAATCTGGTGTTGGTCAGTAATGGCTCTCTGCTTGAAAGCCCTCTGTGAGAATTCTGTGTCAAGTTGCTGGTGAAGGGGTTAGGCAGAGGCAGACCACAATTAAGTGGGTCAATGGATGTGCTCTATAGAGCTTAAACGTGGATGCCATGATAGCCTTGGTTATATTTTTACAATAGTCATAAATTTAAGGTTCATTAGCATTTCTGTTGAGGGAGTTCTTGAAGTCATCGATTGTTCGATATTGATATTTAAGTGCTAGTATATTACATGTATTTATATACTTAAATTATTGCCATTTCATTTCCATTTTGATCTCACTCTATTATTAATTGAAATGAAATTGAATTAAAAATTCCACATTACAATTATGGAAATTTTTGTAGATCGGGAAAGCATGGATCGGAAATGGATGTCTGTCAACCGTTTAACGAAGGAGTATGAGGATGGGGTGAAAGAGTTCATTAGTTTTGCAGTTCGGCATGCGAAAAACCCTAGTACAATCATATGTCCTTGTTTAGATTGTTGTTATGCAAGGCGAGTTAGTGCAGCCGATTTGGAAGAACATTTAGTGTGTAATGGAATCGATCAAAGTTATACATGTTGGACAAAACATGGTGAGACAAGAGCTGAGTCTAGTGAAATGAGGAATCGTGTGAGATATTCATCATACGATACCGACACAAATACTTATGAGGGCGATCATTTTGAAGACATAGCAAATGCTGTTGAAGAGGATCTTCGGGATTGTCCTCAAATGTTTGAGAGGTTGGTAAGTGATGCAGAGCAACCATTGTATGATGGTTGTACTAAATTCACAAGATTGTCGGCGATGTTAAAGTTGTATAACTTGAAATCGGGCAACGGATGGACTGATAAGAGCTTTACGGACTTACTCACACTATTGAAAGACATGTTGCCAGAGGATAATGTGCTTCCTAGTCGGACATATGAGGCTAAACAAATGTTACGCTCCATTGGCATGAGCTACGAGAGGATACATACTTGTCCTAACGATTGCATTTTATTTCGGAATGAATATGCATCGTTAAAGATGTGTCCTAAATGTAATGCCTCACGATATAAGAAGAAAGAATCAGATCCAGAGAAGGTTGTGTGGTATTTTCCCATAATACCCAGATTTAGGCGCATGTACCGTAGTTCTGAAGATTCAAAGCACTTGACATGGCATGAGGATGAAAGGATCAAAGATGGCAAGCTGCGGCACCCGGCAGATTCTCCACAATGGAAGAAATTTGATCATGATTATCCTGATTTTGGTCAAGAATCAAGAAACCTACGACTTGCATTGGCTACTGACGGATTTAACCCGCACGGTGTTCAAAGTAGCTCTCACAGTACATGGCCTGTGATTTTGGTGATTTATAACCTATCCCCACGGCTATGCATGAAGCTCAAATTTATGATGTTATCTATGTTAATTTCTGGGCCCAAACAACCAGGAAATGATATAGACGTCTATTTGACTCCTTTGATTGAAGACTTGAAACAACTGTGGGAGACAGGTGTGGAGGTGTATGATGGGTATAAGGAAGAAAGTTTCAATTTGAGAGCTATGTTGTTTGGCACAATTAATGATTTTCCAGCCTACGGTAATCTGTCAGGATATAGCATCAAGGGTCAGTGTGCAAGCCCTATATGTGAAGAGGGTACGGATTGGATGCAGTTAGAACATTGTAAGAAGAATGTCTTTCTTGGGCATCGTAGATTTTTGCATCCAAGTCATCATTACCGGCGGTGGAGAAAGGCGTTCAATGGGAACTCGGAAGAAGGTAGAGCTCCTTCACTGTTGACGGGTGATCAACTTTTTGAAAAGGTAAAGGATTTGAATATCCAATTCGGTAAACCTTTTGCGAGAGATATTGTCACAAGAGGGTGGAAGAAAAGGTCGATTTTCTTTGAGTTGCCATATTGGAAATCATTATATGTAAGACATTTCCTCGATGTCATGCACGTTGAAAAAAATATCTGTGATAGTGTCATTGGTACGTTACTCAATGTTCCAGGGAAGACTAAAGATGGCATCAATGCAAGGTTGGACTTGGTTAGTATGGGAATAAGAAGAGAATTGGGACCGACGAAGAAGGGTAAAAGTACATATCTTCCTCCCAGCTGCTTACACTCTATCTAGAAAAGAAAAAACTGTTTTTTGTAAGTTTCTTGAAGGAGTTAAGGTTCCGGAAGGGTACTCTTCAAACATTAGGAACCTCGTATCGATGAAAGATCTCAAGTTAAAAGGTCTAAAGTCCCACGATTGTCATGTTCTCATGGAGCAGTTGATACCCATTGGTATACCGTCTATTTTACCTAACAAAGTGCGGGGGCCTTAACTAAACTCTGTTTCTTCTTCAAGGCAATTTGCAGCAAAGTGATTGACCCTGGGAAGTTGCCATCATTGCAAAGAGAAATTGTTGTGACTTTATGTGAGCTTGAGATGTACTTTCCACCTTCATTCTTTGACATAATGGTTCATCTAACCATTCACCTTGTTAGAGAGACACAAACTGTGTGGGCCAGCTTATATGAGATGGATGTACCCGATTGAGCGTTATATGAAGATATTAAAAGGGTATGTGAAAAACCGATCACGACCGAGAAGGTTGTATTGTTGAACGGTATATTGTCGAAGAAGCTGTTGAATTCTGCATCGAATACCTATCCAATGCTGATTCTATAGGGCTGCCAAAGTCTCGTCACACATGGAGAATGATGGGGCAAGGAATTACTGGAAATGAAATAGTGACTATATCAAGGACGAGAATGGGAGCAAGCACACTTATATGTTCTGCACAATGCCGATGAGGTTGAGCCATATGTTGAAAAACACAAGGACATGCTTAAGAGTTTGTATCCAAATAAGAATCAAAATTGGCTAACTAGAGAACACAATCGTTGTTTTATAACGTGGCTAAGAGATCACATTTATGCAGAGTTGACTGAAAATGCTACTTCGGTTTCAAATAGATTGAGATGGTTAGCCAAAGGTCCAAGTTTGCATGTCTTCTCTTACCACGGTTATCAAATTAATGGGTACACATTCTATACAAAAGAACAAGATGGTCGGAGTACAATGCAAAACAGTGGTGTGACTCTTGTAGCTCAGTCGATGCATATCTCAAGTGACAAAGACAGAAACCTGATATATGCAAATATGTCATACTTCGGCGTCATTGAACGCATATGGGAGTTGGATTACACAAAGTTTAAGGTTGGTGTGTTTGTTTGTAAGTGGGTTGACAATAATAACGGTGTTCAGATTGATGAGTCAGGGTTCATGCAGGTGGATCTTAATAGGGTGGGGTATAAAGTTGAGCCTTTTATATTAGCATCTCAAGCTCAACAAGTGTTCTATGTCACTGATCCAGCTGATATGAAAAGGTCCATTGTTCTTTTGACTAACAAAATAATTACTAAGATTGATGATCAAGACCATGGAGATGTTGATATTGAAGATGATCCTTTCGTCGGGACATTACAATCACTTGAGATTGATCCAACTAGGGATGATGGTATGTATATGAGAGATGATCATGATGAGGGGCTTTTGGTCAATCCACCATTTCGTACTAATAAAGGACAAACAAATCTCAATCCAATGAAGAAAAGAAAAAGGTTGACTTAAACATGTATGTAGTGTTTGTGTTTAAATGAACTTTCTGATCCTTTTATATTATAGTTAGCATCTTCCGGTAATGCTAGTGGTGATTTTGTTATTCATTGTTGTTTTATATTTTGCATCAATTAATATTATCTTAATGTCCATTGATGTTTTACTTGTATCTAATATTTTTGTAGGTAAATGGCATCTTCAAGTAATTCTAGTGCTACCAAAGCGACGAGACGTGGGCCAACAGTTATGAAGGCGGTTATCCGCGCTAGGAGTAAAGGACAAAAATTTGAGGTAATTTACTTACTAATCTAAGGATTTCATAATGTTGTTTGATATCTAGATTTAATTACTTTATTATTTTTATTAGGTTGAATGGAATTATTTGGACCAACCAATTTTTGCTAATGGAAAAATATTGAAGAGTTACATTGGAGCCGTTGTTCGGCAAACGGTCCCAATTATTTGTTCTAATTGGAAGGATGAAGCTTTGGATGCTTTCAAAGAGAGCATATGGGTTGATGTACAGGTAATTGTTAAAATTTATGAATTATATTGTAAACTATGTAAACATACTTACTTTGACACGTTGTTTATATTGTTTTACAGATGTCTTTTAATGTTGATGAATCTCGGAAAAAATTTGTACTTCAGGAAGCTGGTAACCTACATAGGGCATTCAGAACTAGATTGACCAAAAAATTTCTAAGAGATGCCAACGGGAGTATCATAGAGGAACCTCCATCACAATATCCACACATATCAAGGGATGAGTGGATAGATTTTATAGCAATACGCACAGGAGATGCTCGATTCCTGGTATGTTTAATATCACGTTAGTCCTTATAATTTTATAGCAAAACGTACATATGACATTAACCATGTATTAATATTACTTATATGTGTCTGAATAGAAATTAATCAATGAAAATCGCAACAGGGCGTTAGATCCTGCATGCCCTTACAAAGCATCACGTAAGGGGTATGCTGACATTGAGGATGAATTGGTATGTATATATATATATATATATATATATATATTTAACTGCATGTGTGGTAAATATGACTTTTAAACTGTTTGGTTAATATATATTATCTCAATATACAGATGCAGGAGGCGGGGCCAGAAGTTAAGAAAATTAAACGCCATATTGTGTGGAGGAAAGCCCGCGAGAACAAGGCGGGTGTAATTGACAACAAAAATACGCAGACCGTGTGGAATAAATGTGTTAGTAGACTAACGTTTACATTTTCATTTGTTATTTTCTTATGATAATATATAATAAATTTATCATTTGCATTTCACCAATAACTATGTGTCAGGAGGAACTGTCACAGTCTGCAGTAGAGGGAGAGATACAAGATTTTGATCGCCAGGATATTCTTGCTAAAGTCCTAGGTGTGCCAGAGAACCCTGGTCGTGTTAGGGGTGTGGGTTTTGGCGTCTCTCAAAAAGACTACTTCCCACCTGAAGGTCGTGCAAAACATAACTCTGAAACGAAAAGGTGGGAGACATTGGTATCTCAACTCTCTGAAAGATTGAACATTTTGGAAGAAAAGCTGAAAAAAAAAAAGGAGGATGAGGAGAGGCAGGCTAATTTCACAGCCCAAGCAAGCGTCAAAGATAGTTGCACTCTACCATCTGCCATCAGGCTTCCAGAGGTAATGCATGCCTTTTTTTTTACTAGTATTGCATTCGCAGTTAAATACATTCAATTGGATGCCTTAATTCACAGCTTATTCATCTATCATTAGATTAGGGCGTCAACTCATGTCATCTATATTTATCAACCCCAAACTATCATATGATTGCTATGGGTAAAGTATACAATGAGTCGGGTGTTACACTGCACACTGGACCAGTACCCCTTAACCATGTGAAAGTTGGAGTTGATGTTGCAACTGAGGGGGATGCGCCATTGCCGGTACCTATCGATCGTGCAGATGTAATGACAGTAAGAGATGCAATAGGTACTTATGTGGCATGGCCAATTGATCTCGTGGTTGTAATTAATATGGTATGTAATTGCATTTTTCCACCTTTTCATATATGGCATATATTCATTACATTTGTTGATCACTAACTGGCATATTGAAATGCAAAATTTCCAGGCACCTGCAAAATCTAAAGGCAAGGGCAGAGTGTCTGGATATACAAAGGAGTCAATTACAACCCCAGAAAATAAAGGAGGCAACTCTGAGACCAACCCTCCTATAGCTGGTTCAACTACAATTTCTCTGGAATAGTTGAATTTTCTTAAAATACATGAACGAAAGAATATGAAAAATGATGACCAATTGGACATAGAGATGGAACAAAATATTTTTGGTCAGCATATCATTGAGATGATCAATACTGAAAATATCAGAGAAGTTGTAAATCATGAATGGGTATCTGCCTCCGTTATTTCCGTATATATCAGGTACTAAATCAGGCTTAAAGTGTACAATATTTTTTTAGTCTTTCCATTTAAATATTGATGTCATTGGTGTAATCCATTTTTATATTTTAATTGAAGGTATTTGTATGAAGAATTGTTGCTTCCAAAGGAAAGAACGAGGAGGTTTCTGTTCTTGTCCCCACACCAAACAAATACACACGGCTACTTCGTTTGGGAGGGATTCACAGACAACGTATCTAGCTGACCGGTTTGCAACTAAATAAAGAGAATATCAACCCTTGTTTTTAGCGCCATGCAATGTTGGGTGAGTCGCTTATCCTATAGGACTTAATTCACAATAATGAATTACATAAAAGTCGAGGTGCTTAGGATTTGTTATCTCAACATTTTTGTAGGAATCATTGGGTGCTGTGCGCGATAAATATTGTTGAAGAGATTATTTACTATCTGGATCCCTTGAATGTTGATCCTAGGGGTCGCCCAGAATTAAAGAATTTGTTCGATAAGTAAGCATGCTTTTATATTTCTGATTTTCTATGATTCTGTCGAATGGCTTCCATGGTAGATACATGTTGCAAGTTGTCATGGTCCTAATGTGCTTTTGATTTTTGACATTAGAACATGTGTTGAATTGACATATACTGGGTTGTGGCTGTTGTGGTTCAAAATAAAAAAAAGCATGCGTGTGTTTGTGATGATTGAAAATATGTTTCTTAATGAAGTCTGTTTGATTTTGTGATTAGTGCTTTGCAAGTTTATCGTGCAAATATCGGAGCTAAGGTGCAACGTTTAAAGGCAACCAACATTAAATGGATTCAGATAGAGGTACATTTGCAAAAACTTAATGCACAATTAGATAAAAAAAACTATATTGATTTACTATTTTATTTTTTATAGTGCCCAAGACAACCCAACAGTACAAATTGTGGGTACTATGTCATGCGTTTCATGAAGGAAACTATCTTGCAGAACCAAGTTAAAATACCAATGGCGGTATGTTGTTTACTTAGCTTTTAACTGTGACTGTTCAAATGTTTTAGCAATTGTAACTTAATTTATTTAATTTTTATGTCGCAGTACTTCCCTGACTTCAAATGCTCCACATACTCCACTACTCAACTATCTGAAGTCAAGGAAGATTGGTGTCGCTATATTGTTGAAAAGTTCGTTTGATTATGTCAAATTGATCATAGTAGTTGCAACAATACTCATTGGTATGCGAATAATGCTTTTGATCACAAAGTAATGCATGTTACAAGTGTATTTCCTAAGGGTATTTGATTATTGCCCCCTGCTGTTTTTTTTGTGGTTGCAAGTGATGTGAAAAATAATAGCTTGATTGGAAGTATTCCTGAAAACATAGGCAACTGTACTGCCTTCCAGGTCCTGTATGTAATCCAACCGAATGTCTGACTTTTCTATACCTTGTCTTGTATTATTTGTAACCTCTTTAATGTCCTCCCTTAATTTCAGGGATTTATCCTACAACCAGCTAACTGGAGAGATACCATACAATATTGGATTTTTGCAAGTAGCAACCTTGTATGTGTTGCATGATCCTTTATAACCTATTTCAATTTTTAATAAGAAGGATATTTGGTCTTCCACTTCCCTTCTATGGGAATTTCTTGATGGATTTGTTTGATTTTTGTAGGTCATTGAAAGGCAATAAACTCTCTGGGCATATTCCGTCTATGATCGGTCTCATGGAAGCACTTGCTGTCTTGTAATTAAGCATTGTTAGTTAGCAGTTTCTGAAACAAATTTAATGAAGTTTCATTGTTGACTTGAGGTTTTGGATGATGTTAAAACTGGGAAGCTTTAATATTATGAATCTGTTGCTTCTATAATCTGTATATGATCAGTGTGCATGGCTGAAATATATGAAGTTTGCGGATTCCCTTATATACTTGGTTCCTTAATTTTTTCTCCCTAATTTTATGCATCTTTTTGCATATACATATTTACTTCAGAAGTACAGTGGAAGCAAGGGAACATTTGTATTGACTGCAACAATTGTGGTTTTTTTGGTGTAGTTCAATATGCAGGAATGGATGTAAAAGTTAAGAAATATGTAAAATTAAAAAAAAAAAGGGAATAGATAGCGTTTGTTATTAACAAACGCTATCTAAAGTCAGACTTTAGATAGCGTTTCCGTGTACAAATGCTATCTAAAGTCACCTATTAATAGCACTTCCTAAATGATATCTTTGCTAACGAGTTTTAATAGCGGTAGCATAGATAGCGGTTACAAACGCTAATAAAAGGCATACGGAAACGCTATCTAAAGTCTAATCTGTTGTAGTGTCATAAATAGAGACACAAAAATAAGAATGCCAAGAGAAACTCACGAATAATATCAACAAAGAGAACAAGAATTACCAAATGAGAGTAGAATAACAATGATTTTGCTTTCTCCCAGTAGTAGAATTTTAAGATCAAACCCTTACATTTCAGTTTCACTCACTCTTTTAACTCTCTCTTCTTATGAAAACTTGGAACCACTCTAATGATAGAGAAAAGAAAAAGAAACTCAAACCCTATCTCTTTTCTTCACAAAGAAAACACCAGATAAAAATCTCTCTATCCTCTGTCTTCGTATCCTCCCTTTCTGTGTCCTCCCTCCGATTTTCCCCCTCGTCCCACTACAACTGATTAGACTTTTAATAACGCACCTTTTATAGCATTTCCGTGTGGAAATGCTATTAAAAGTGATGGGGGGACTTTTAATAGTGTTTCCTTAAGGAAACGGGAACCGTATCTTCTCTATCTTTTTAAAGATGGAGGAGAGGGCTTCATGCTTCTCCTTACCCAGGGGCTTCAAGGTTGGTTTTACGAAATCCAGAGCTTGGGCGGTTCTGAGCAGAGATCGCGTGTGTCCAGATGGAGGTGGCGCAGTCAGAGGAAAAGAGGTGATTTGATGTGAAGGTTGCGTGTTTGAAAAGAGAAGGAAGTGTGGTGCGGTTAAGAGAATGGAGGAGATGAGGAGAGGTTTTGTTTGATGTGTAAAATGGGTTTTTTTAGGGTTAGGAGTGGGGCTGCTAGGTTAAAATGAGGGAGGAGATGAGGGAGAAGAAGGACCAAAGGGTAGAGGAGGCGTAGGGGCGGTTGGAGAGTGGGAGGAGGAAGAGAGGTTTTGTCTGATATGTAAAATGGGTTTTTTAGGGTTATGAGAAGTAACTCTATCTCCTTTCTTCTCTTTTTGCTGATTGTTCTTTTCTCCTTCTCTTCTTCCTCCTTTCTTCATCATTTTCTTTAGTCTCCATTTCGAAAATAAAATTGCAGTGGATGGAACCTCCTCGTCCAACAGAAAATTAAATATGCAATGGACGAGACCTCCCCGTCCAACAGAAAATGCAATGCAATGGATGGAACCTCTTTGTCCAACAGGAAATTAAATATGCAATGGACGGGACCTCCGCATCCAACAGAAAATTAAATATACAATGGACGGAACCTCTTCGTCCAACAGAAAATTAAATTTGCAATGGATGGGAGCTCCCCGTCCAACAGAAAAGTAAGTATGCAATGGACGGAACCTCCGCGTCCAACAGAAAATTAAGTATGCAATGGACGGGACCTCCCCGTCCAACAGAGAAGTAAGTATGCAATGGACGGGACCTCCACGTCCAACAGAAAAGTAAGTATGCAATGGACGGGACCTCCACGTCCAACAGAAAATTAAATGCGATGGACAAGACCTCCCCGTCCAATAGAAATTATATATGCAATGGATGGGACCTCCCCGTCCAACAGAAAATACAATGTAATGGACGAGACCTCCCCGTCCAATAAAAAATTAGATATGCAATGGACGGGACCTCCCCGTCCATCAGAAAATGCAATGCAATGGATGAGACCTCCTCCTTGTTTCTTGGTTATTTTCTTTTTCTTCTTTCTTTCTTCGCTATTATTTTTTAGTCTCCCTGAAACATAATAACATAAAATTAGAATAAAATAAAATGAAGACGGACAAAAATGGGTGTTCACAGTTGCCCCTCTTTACTTGTTGCATACTAGAAGACATGATTAGTCGTGACTTTTCGTGTATTGTAGTAATAAACAAGTAAATAAGATGAACACATATTTTGTCCGACAAAACGTGAGGAGCTCAACAGTTTGAAAATAAAATTGCAGTGGATGGAACCTCCTCGTCCAACAGAAAATTAAATATGCAGCGAGCCTCAGAGCTCGAAAATAAACTTGCAGTGAGCCTCAGCACGATAATTAAATTGCAGTGAGCCTCAGAGCTCGAAAATTAAATTGCAGTTAGCTTTAGAGATTTGAGCCTCAAAGCTCGAAAATTAAATTACAGTGAGCGTCAGAGCTCGAAAATAAACTTGCAGTGAGCTTCAGAGCTCGAAAATAAAATTGCAGTGAGCCTGAGAGCTCGAAAATAAAATTACAGTGGACGGAACCTCCTCATCCAACGGGAAAGTAAATATACAGCGAGTCTCAGATCTCGAAAATAAACTTGCAGTGAGCCTCAAAGCTCGAAAATAAAATTACAGTAAGCCTTAGAGCTCAAAAATAAAATTGCGGTGAGCCTCAGAGCTCGAAAATAAAATTGCAGTGGACGGAACCTCCTCGTCCAACAAGAAAGTAAATATGCAGCGAGCCTCAGAGCTCAAAAATAAACTTGCAGTGAGCCTCAGAGCTCAAAAATAAAATTGCAGTGAGCCTCAGAGCTAGAAAATAAAATTGCAGTGAGCCTCAAAGCTCGAAAATAAAATTGCAGTGGACGGAACCTCCTCGTCCAACATAAAATTAAATATGCAGCGAGCCTTAGAGCTCGAAAATAAACTTGCAATGTGCCTCAGAGCTCGAAAATAAAATTGCAGTGAGCCTCAGCTCGAAAATAAAATTGCAGTGAGCCTCAAAGCTCGACGAAATTCAATCAGTATTCTAAAACTAATGAGAATCCCTTCCTTTTGAAGACAGCGAAACCAAATGCTCCATGGAAAAACTTCCACCAACCAAACCCTTATTCACTGACCACTCTGAGCCGAGGCATCATTCATTCTTTTAACAACATTGGTCACCCAAGAATCTGAATCATATGAGGTGGATGTTATGTTTATTCTCCCAAGCTTATTTGCATCCTTCTTTGTTGTCCAGTGCATGTTATCGCTTCCATTGAATTTGAAGTATTAAGTCCTTTTGGTTCAAAACATTCATTGGTTCTACCATTAGAATTATCAAATCATACCATTAAACTTATTTACTTTTATTGAGACATGACCATGATGATTAAACATGAGAGTGAACACGACAGGGGAGTATGAAGGAAAAGCCTCTTGCCTTAATACGAGAATTTAGTTTGTTAAGAAAATAACAATATGAGAACAAAATTACTAAAGGGATCATGAAGATTAAAAGAAAGGATAAACAAAGAAAATTACGAGAATCACATAAAATTTACCCCAGTGTTGGTCCTTTGATTTTCATTTAATTGATTCCCCACAGTCTTTTGATAACACAGACCTTGGCTTCTGTTTCTGATTCTTCAAACACACCTTCTTCAATCATTCCTTAATAATTTTGCCCCAGTGTGGTGAGTGCTTGCAGAAGTGTTGGACCATATCTTCCCCCTAGGCTGCCTTTACAGGTTTTCAGTCTAAGGTTTCTTTACCCTAACTTTTTCCTAGGTTCCCCTTTCGGGTTTTCAACCTAGTGGGCCTTTTCTTTTCTTTTGTTTTCATTGTTCTCTGCCCTAACTTTTGCCTAGGTTGCTCTTTCGGGTTTTCAACCTAGCAGGCTCTTTTCTCTTTTATTTTCATTGTTCTTTGCCCTAACTTTTGCCTAGGTTGCTCTTTCGGGTTTTCAACCTAGCGGGCTCTTTTTCTCTTTTATTTTCATTGCTCTTTGCCCTAACTTTTGCCTAGGTTGCCGTTTTGGGTTTTTCAACCTAGCGGGCTTTTAAGCATAGAACTTTTTCACAGCATCAGAGTTTACTGGCCTCGGTAACTTTTCGCCATCCATGTTTTGCAGAATCGAAGCTCCTCCTGAGAATGCTTGTTTGACAGTATAAGGACCTTCATAATTCGGCGCCCATTTTCCTCGGGCATCCTCCTAATTAGGGAGGATTTTCTTTAAAACCAGGTCTCCCGCGCAAAATTCTCCAGAGCGAACCTTCTTATTGAAAGCTCTTGCCATTCTGCTTTGATACAATTGCCCGTGACAGGTAGCTGCCAGTCTTTATAATTGACAACCATCTTGGCAACAATCTTCTTGATATTTTTGTTTGCAGCTTCAACTGCACCATTCATTTGAGGTCTATAAGGAGCTGAATTGTGGTGTTTGACTTTGAAACCATCACAAGACTTTTGAATCTCGGCACCATTAAGATTAGCAGCATTATCTGTAATTATCCTCCTTAATTTTTGCTTCTTTGGAACCACATCTGGGTATAAGGGAATTTTATGCGATGCTATCTCAAGATCTAAACCTGGAATATCTCTGTAGGACCATGCAAAAACGTTCAGATACTCTTTGAATAATGCAACCATTTCTTCACGCTCTGGGTTATCCATTATTTTCAACTCCTTTTTGTCTTCCTCGGTTCCCATATTGATCACTTCTGCAACCTCATCATTCGAGCTAATCCCTTCTTCTGACCGTTTCACCATCTTTATGAATTCTTCAATGTCTTCTTCTTCCTCATCGTATTCAAGGTTGTATTCATCAACGGCCGCGAGGGAATCAATAAATGAGTTTTCAAAGTTCCTCTCCTAAGGTAAATCTTTAGTGGAAGAAGTATTCCTGGAAGAAAAAGTCGGGAATAGGAGAAGTGTAGGCAAGAGTCTTATTCATGAAAGAAAGGCTTAAACAAAGTAAAGAAATGAAAGAGAGAGAAAAGAAACGATGGAACCAAAAGGAAAACACCAGACAAAGTGCTACATTCTCATTCATGTCTCAAACAAAGTAAACATCAGTTCAAATTTAGTAGAATAAGATAATTACTTCATGGAAATAACATCAATAAACTGTTCAGATCGCCAATTATTGAGAACTTCATTGCTGGCAGGGAGATAGATGACATGGTTCTCGTCCAGCTCCTCTTCAAGTGTGCTGATAGTGAAGTGAGGGGAAAATAACTTTTCGGGACTAATAACTTCAGCAGCTACCGGGAAAGTTTCTGTCATAAGGGGAAGATACTTTCTCTCATCATCTTCTCCTTTCTTGTTTTCGAGAGTCATGAATTCCATCTTTTCTGTCAAGTAGGGTTGATACCCCAATCCATGCCTTCCTTCTCTCATAGCTTCTTCAATTGGTTGAGAGATCCCTTGAAGCTTAGGCCCTAGGCCTTTTCCTCTTTGATACCCATTATTTTCCATGATGCGGATTGCTACTTCATTAACATTCTTCATTGGTGGCTCCCTTTTCTTGTTATCTGGCTTCAATACCTCAAAACTACGCAGTGAATCATCTTCCATTTTCTCTGTACTTTCTACATAAGGTATTGCGGCGGGCTTTGTCAACATAATTTCCTCTTCACCACGGACAGTAATCACGGACCCATCTCGAATATACTTCAAACACTGATGCAAAGTCGATGGGACAACCCCTGCTTCATGACTCCAAGGCCTCCCTAGAAGCATAGTATAAGCTGGTTGGATCTCCATGACTTGAAAGAGGACAGAAAAACAACTAGGCCCTATTTCAAGGGATAGAGTTATCTCCCCTAAGATTCCTCTTGCTGTCCCATCAAAGGCTTATACAATCATTTCTTGTGGTGTCAAATCCTCCATGCTTATGTTTAGTTACTCGAGAGTGGACATTGGAACCACATTCAGCGCCGAACCACCATCTACAAGTACCTTTGCAATCACAAACCCTTTACACTTTAGGGTAATGTGTAAGGCTTTGGTATTACTGCGGGATTTCGAAGCCACTTCATCTTCCGAGAAAGTAATCATGTTGACACGCCTTATTGGGTCCACCATATTTACCACATTCTCCAGAGTGACGTCAGGCTTGACATACGCTTCATTCAACACCTTCAATAATGCCTTACGATACGACTCTGATGTCAAGACAAGCGATAAAAGAGATATCCTTGACGGAGTTTTCTTTAACTGTTCTACCACATCATATTTACTTTGCTTTATGATCTTCATAAACTCGTCTTCTTCATTTCCTTTTCCTTCATCCATGGTCTCCTTTTCTTTGGATTCCTTCATCATTTCTTCTTCAACAGGGCTGTAGCATCGCCCGGTCCTTGTAATGCCTCCAATTCTCACAATATTAGTAACTCGGGCCTTCGAGGTCTCTCCCACAGCTCCAGCTAGTTCAACCTTCTATTCATAGTTCCATGGTACAACATGTGTATCATCATAAGCAAAAGGAGTTGGCTTCTTCACCCTTACATTGACTCTTTCTGGGGCCGAAGCTTTGTTCATGGGTGGTACTCAGAGTACGACTTTTTCAACTACATTGACTTCCTCGGCAGTACCCCGTCTAGCTTGAATCACCCCCAAGGTGAGTAATCTCTGAACCCGGACTTTAAAATCCCAACAAGTTTCGATGTCGTGCCCCACTTGCCCATGATGATAGTCACACCTTAGATCTTCAGCATACCTCCTTTCTTCTCTTAGAATTCTTACTGGTGCAACAATGTTGTATCCCGCCTTCTTTAGTTCTTTGAAGATCTTTCGCATTGGCACTCGCAATTCCAGTACCTTCTTGATTGGGGACCCTCTTACATCCAAATTGAACACTCGATTTCCATCATTATGATTCGGGATCGGATTCTTAACAATATTAGGCCCGACCTCTTCTTCAAATCCTAGCTTCCCACAAGCAATCAACCTGCTCACTGCCGTCTTAAAAGCTTCGCAATCTTCAATGGAGTGTCTTGTGACATCCATGTGATACTTGCAAGTCTGATTTGGATTGTACCAAGCAGGAAATATTTGTTCTAGGGGACGTACAGGGTTCCCCGCAATTAAGTGGCGGTTAAACAATTGTTGGAATAAATCCGTATTATGGATGGACAATCTCGGGAAAGGTGGCAGATTTGGATTTTGGAAACGTCCTTGATTTTGGAAATTTAGGTGACGCGGAGGATAATTTGGGCGGTTTTGTGGGGATGCAGGTGGGTAACGGGCGTATGACGGGCGAGCAAGGTTATATGGTTGAGGGGTAGGAATGTTGTGGATTTGGTTTTGTGGGTAAGTGTTGGCTTGCGAGGATGATTGTAACGGGTAAAGTGGAATTTGTGTCTGGTATGGAATATGTAGTTAGGGTTATACGGTGCTTGGTACTGAGGGTTAAAGTTCTGTTGGCGTTGTACATAATTCGCCTCAACTTCTTTCTTCTTTGGTTGGAATCCTTTCCGGGATGCACTTCCTTCAACATCATTCATGGGAAGCTTTCCAGTTCTTGCTAAAAATTCAAACCTTTCACCGGTGGCGATCAAGTCGGAGAAATCTTTGTAGGTTGCCCCAGTCATGTCCCCTATAAAAGGCGTTCCGAGGGTTCCTAAAAAGTATGAGCACATTTCAGATAAAGTCAACGGAGGTTGAAATTGTGCAGCCAAACTCCTCCACTTTTGGGCATATTGCTTGAAAGGCTCCTCATTTCTTTTCTGCATTGTAGTCAACTGTTCACAACTCGGAGCTGTATCCAGGTTGAACTTGTACTAGTCCATGAATAAGTCAGCCAATTCCGTCCATCGCGAGATCTTGGAATGATCCAATTGGAGATACCATTCTAAGGCGAGGCCCGTCAAACTTTTGTGGAAAAAGCTGATAAGGAATTTGTCATCCTTGGACCAAATTGCCATCTTGGTGGCATAACTGATGAGGTGAAATCGTGGATTCCCACTTCCATCATATTTGGAAAAATAAGGAATCTTGAAGTCCTTGGGGATCACGACATCTGTGGCGGGACAGAGTTCTTCTATTTGAAGAGGGTCATAGGTATTCGGACCTTTTATTGCTTTTATTTGTTCTTCCATTTCCTCCATCCATTTGTCTCTCATCTTATCCTTACCAGCTTGAACTCCCACTAGCTGACTGTGAGTAGATACATGAGGTTGCTCCCATGTCGGTGTGGTGTAGCCCGGAACTTCATGATAGGCATTTTCAAAAGGGGGATATCCTTCTCAAATGGGAGGTGTTATTGGTGTTGTGTGATGTGTCTGGTCGGGGCCAGATATTCCCTAAATGAGACCTGTGCTAATGTTTGAAAACATTGGTGCTGTTACCACGGAAGAAATCCGTTGCCTACCAGGTTCATTTGCCTCTCTGTTCGCACTAAGCATGCTGAGAGATTCCCTCATATCCTGCAGTATGGCTTCTAATCTTGCTTGGGTTTTCGTCATTTCATTTATCCTTCCCCTCACTTCATCTATTTCAGAACTTAAATTTCTTCCTTCCTCAGACGCATTGGCAGCCATCCTGGTCCGAGATCCGGTATTGTAAACTCGGGTTTGATTGGTGTCACCTTTCCTAGGTCGCGCAATGGTTACTGAATTATCAGAAGGATGTAACTCTGTAAAGCATCCAAGAATCTCATTAGTAAACCCAAAAAAAAAAATTGTGTGTTGTGTATGCATGTGCAAGTTAACACCCTTTGTTTGATCGCAAGAGTGCTCCTAGGAAGACTGTCCTATAGCAAGAATACTCATCCTGCAACCAAACCTAGTGGTATAGTTCCCTCTAGCTTGAATGCAGTTGGTGCCAAGTCCAAGGGAGAATCCACTCCTCGATAGACCATACCCGTACTAGCAACTTCCTTATTTTTATGCAGAAAACACGTCGTTTTTAGGGTAAAAATATAGTTGATGACGTATCTAAGGGAGAATGCACTCCTCGATAGATATCATCTAAAAAACGCTCGACAGACATTGATGAAAGCTTCCATTCCATTATAAATATTTCGATACAAATCATGAGTCTTTGATCAAAAGAAATGCATTGATAGCTTCCATCTCTCTCCGAGGTCCACCAAGCACTATGTTAAGAGTATCATTTTCTTGATACTCTTCTTGGAACAGCTCGCATTGCTAGTACTCTTTTCGAAACCAAACTTTTCCATTTCTTGCTATAAGACGGATACCAAAGTCTTCCAACAAATAAGGCACAAACAAAAATAAGTATAGTGAAACAAATATATCTTGCATGATTCATGTTGTATGAGACCCAATGGGGTTGAAAACCCTGACGGGTATGCTGCCAATGCATCACCTTCATTATGACATATTGCCTATTAGATGTGCAATAATATTCGAATATGTCATTCAGGTTCGAGGCGGCAATGTGACTCCCCTAGTTTTGTGAATATTCACAGTGAACATACATGACAATGTATGCTTATGATGATAGAGAGAGAAAAGGAAAGTACGCCCCCTTTTGTCCTAAGTCGGGTAAAACCTAAGGATGGGCACACTCTAAGTTAGGACTCTAAACAGGTCGGCCACTAGGTTTGCTCTATTAGTGAAAATTGGGACGCGTCTAGACCTCTAAAAGTCATGGTCCCCAGATTGCCCTTATAAGGATCTGATTCATGAATCTAGCCACAAGTAGGGATAAACCCTCTCAACATGACTATTCCATGATCTCATGTACAATATGAGTGGTTAACCGACAAGTATCATGGAGGTACAAGACCTCTTCAATGACAATGTCAGAGCACGGCCTAATCCTTGGGTTTTTGAGCAAGCTCGGGTATAGAGCTAAGAGTGTGTGTAATATATGATAGTGATGTGTGTGAAAGGGGCATACAAAACTTTAACACTTAAAAAATAAAAAGAAAAGAAAAGACAATAAAAACCTGCAAAACAAAAACATAGGTATATATAAAAATGGTTAAAAGTCCTCTACCCTATTGTTAAAATATTGGAAAAAAGAAAAGAAAGGAGGAGGAAACAAAAACATTGTTAGTGAAACATATACAAAAATAACATGAGTTAAAATGTATATACAACTAATTTTTCTCATTTAAATAAAAGGAAAACCCAAACAAAAAGGACAATCCAAACAAACATCACTAAAAATAAAAAACATTTTTTGTTTTTGTCATTTAATTATTGTAAGAAAGAAAAAAACGGCAAGGATATAGCAATAAAATGTAAAACAAATAAGCTACAAGTTACTAACAATTTGCAAAACCAATTTTACGGGCTTCACTCTCTTAAAAGGATCCCCAGTGGAGTCGCCATCTGTAATGATCGAACAAAAAGAAAACCTGGTTTTCTTTTAGAGAATAAACATGGAGTCGCCACCAATTTTATTTAATTTCGGGAAAATTGGAAAACCCTTAAAAAACTTTGGGTTCGGGAGTCGATTATGTCTAGGGAAGGCATGGAGACTTAACCCCACGGCACCCTAGAACATCAATAAAAATGGTTACCCAAAATTAGTTATGTAAATTATTAGTAACTTTGAAAATATTTGTTTTACCCCGAAAATCATTTAAAGGAAAAATCATTTTTAATTTTAAGATATTTTGTATTTTTTATCGGTTTTATATTTGTGATAATTTTGATTAAACCTAAATGAGGTTGAACATGGCACGTAAGTCCACAAGGCAACCTCAAAATCTAAAGGGTTGAGCATGACACTTGTCATAGAGCAACACAAAAATAACATTAATCTAATTAAGTATTTAAAACAGGTTGAAGGGGATTTAAGTGATCAACTTTTATTTTTACATAAAATAGTTTTGCCTTATGAAAATAGAACAAAAATGAAACATTTTAAGTGCTTAGTAACAGTATAGCCATATGAAGATTACTAGTGTATCATGCATTTCCGCATATGATAGCGAACAATGAAATAGGAACCCTACGAAACACCATTTCTAAAACAAACATAAGAGCTCATATAGCAAACATCATATTAACTCATTCAGTTTCAATATCCATGGATTTTCTTTTCATCATAAACAGAGACACAAAAATAAGAATGTCAACAGAAACTCACGAATAATATCAACAAAAAGAACAAGGATTACCAAATGAGAGTAGAATAACAATGATTTTGCTTTCTCCCAGCAGTAGAATTTTAAGATCAAACCCTTACATTTCAGTTTCACTCAAACCCTATCTCTTTTTCTTCACAAAGAAAACACCGGATAAAAATCTCTCTCTCCTTTGTCTTCGTATCCTCCCTCTGATCTTCCCCCTCATCCCCGTATCTTCTCTGTCTTTTTATAGATGGAGGAGAGGGCTTCATGCTTCTCCTTACCCAGCGGCTTCAAGGTTGGTTTCACGAAATCCGGAGCTTGGGCGGTTCTAAGCAGAGATCGTGTATGTCCAGATGGAGGTGGCGCAATCAAAGGAAATGAGGCGATTTGATGTGAAGGTTGCGTGTTTGAAAAGAGAAGGAAGTGTGGTGTGGTTAAGAGAATGGAGGAGATGAGGAGAGGTTTTGTTTGATATGTAAAATGGGTTTTTTTAGGGTTAGGAGTGGGGCTGCTAGGTTAAAATGAGGGAGGAGATGAGGGAGAATAAGGACCAATGGGTAGAGGAGGCGTAGGGGCGGTTGGAGAGTGGGAGGAGGAAGAGAGGTTTTGTCTGATATGTAAAATGGGTTTTTTAGGGTTAGGAGAAGTAACTCAATCTCCTTTCTTCTCTTTTTGCTGATTGTTCTTTTCTCCTTCTCTTCTTCCTCCTTTCTTCATCATTTTCTTTAGTCTCCAGTTCGAAAATAAAACTGCAGTGGACGGCGTCCAACAGAAAATTAAATATGCAATGGACGGGACCTCCCCGTCCAACAGAAAATGCAATGCAATAGACGGAATCTCCTCGTCCAACAGAAAATTAAATATGCAATGGACGGAACCTCCTCGTCCAACAGGAAATTAAGTATGCAATGGATGGGACCTCCGCGTCCAATAGAAAATTAAATATGCAATGGACGGAACCTCCCCGTCCAACGGAAAATTAAATATGCAATGGACGGAACCTCCGCGTCCAACAGAAAATTAAGTATGCAATGGACGGGACCTCCACGTCCAACAGAGAAGTAAGTATACAATGGACGGGACCTCCGCGTCCAACAAAAAAGTAAGTATGCAAAGGACGGGACCTCCGCGTCCAACAGAAAATTAAATGCGGTGGACGAGACCTCCCCGTCCAGTAGAAATTAGATATGCAATGGACGGGACCTCCCCGTCCAACAGAAAATGCAATGCAATGGACGATACCTCCCCGTCCAATAGAAAATTAGATATGCAATGGACGGGACCTCCCCGTCCATCAGAAAATGCAATGCAATGGACGAGACATCCTCCTTATTTCTTGGTTATTTTCTTTTTCTTCTTTCTTTCTTCACTATTATTTTTTAGTCTCCCTGAAACATAATAACATAAAATTAGAATAAAATGAAATGAAGACGGACAAAAATGGGTGTTCACATCATTCCTCTTCATTTTGATCCTATACGCTACGTTTTGCCTACCATGTTAGTTCTAAAATTGACGTTGTCATGAACGGATTGACAGAAAAGACTGACATGTCAATAGAGCATAACTTATAGGATCTATTTGGGAAAAAAAAAACTTATAGGACTAATATAAAAAAGAAAAAAAATGTATAACAAATCAACTTATTTTTCCTAAAAAAAAGAGAATCTGTCTAATAATATTTTTTTCCATATCATAAATTTCAAAATCACATATCTAATAAAATTTACTAAAGTATCATTTTTTTTTTTTGAAGAAGGGTATCCCCAGAAGTGGTAGGCTTGAGCAAGTTCTGTGTGAACGACCACACATGATCCCATTTTGAGGGAAGCACCAAATAGTATGCAAAAAATTAATTAATGTATAAATATAAAAATAAAAGTTTTATATAATTAATATTTTAGTAATAGAAATTTTCCCACAAATTTAACAATAAAATTATAGAAGATAATATTGCAAGTGTATATTAGAATATTTCTTTAAATCAACATACTTTCTAGAATTAGTTACAATCCTATTTGCTGGGAGAAGTTTTTATAAATTGAAATTTTTAAAATGTTATTCGTGATCTATTATGTCACAAGAAAGATTAAATTGTATTATCTTAATTTTTATTGAAAATGATTTTTTAAAGAATCTTGTTTGCGAATGATTTATTGAAGATTTTGCAACAAAAAAATATAAGGAGGACAATGTTCAAATGATCATGAGGGCATCAATTTCTCAGTTCGCATAGAGCGCCTAAAATCTCAGGGTCGGGCCTGATTCTCAAGTCGAAAACCGGAGATTGGTCCCTTTCAATACCTAGAGATTACCAAAATAAATTTTGTCTCTCCCAACAAAGTATTTTTCATACACATGATAGGAATCACTCCCCTGAGTAAATGCTTAAGAATTTTAGCTATCTACTCATTATAGGCCTTGTTGGCACCTAATTTCATATTTTGAGATCAACACACATTGTCATTTTTTGGAATGTTATTTAATATAAAATTCTTTTAGTACTTTTTATACGAATAATATTGTTGTAAGAGTTTAATTTTGATATATTATTGGCATAAATTTTTTTACATTGTCAACTAATTATAATTAATCTCTTATATAACTTTTAAGATAGTTATAATAAGAACTAAACATTTTTAATACTATGACAAATTATGAATGAAGAACATGTAAAAAAAAATTACACTGATGATGGATAACAATTAAATCCTTATCTTAATACTCTATCTCCCAAATCATTTTTTTAGTATAATTTTGATACGCGAGTCATCTTATGTGTGACTTTTAAGGTCGTGATATGAGCCAAACATTTTTAACAATATGACAATTTATGATTGTTTGATAGTGTAAAAAATCTTTACATTAATAAGACATACCGATTAAATCCATATTGTTTTATCTACGGTGATTTACATGAAAATTTTTATTTTTTGAGTTTAGTTCTGTTATGCTGTTATTATAAAGTTTTTTTTTTTACCATCAATCATTATAAATCATCATATATTGTGTGCCTTTTAAGATAGTTATGACACGAGTCGGATATTTTTAATAATGTAGCAAGCAATTTATGATTTGTTGATAGTGTTAAAAATCTTTATAATAACAATGCATATTAATTAAATCATTATTTTATTAATCATAGCAATTTCATATCCAATTCATTAGTAGTCATTGGTATTGAACATCAGGGCTCTAAATTTTTTTTTCTTTTACATTATCAATTGATCATGAATTGTGATATCATAAAATATGAATTTAATTGGTATGCGTTATTAATGTAAAAAACCTTTTACATTGTTAATCAAGCATAAATTGATGCATTGTTAAAAACGTATAACTCTTATTACAAGAACCTTAAAAATTACTTATAAGATGATTTGTTATTTATTGATAATGTAAAAATCTTTATGCTGACAGTGTAACAAAATTAAATTCTAAAAATATTTAACTCTTATAATAACTATTTAAAAGTTACACATATGATAACTTGTGGTTAATTAACAGTATAAAACTTTACATTAAAACTGTATCATATATTATAATAATAATAGTAATGATAATAATAATAACAATAATATCACAGATGACCTAAGGGTAAACAGTTTAGTTACGCTTTTATTCGATAACTTTTTTCAAACAAACTAAAAATATCTTATTTTCATAAGTTTCTCTGACAAACTTATTGCAATAAGCTAAAATGAACCTGTATGAAAATCATAATCCATTTTAACAAACTACTTAAATAAAAGAAATTTAATAAGTTATTCTCATATACTCCTTAAGGACATCGGTTAAGAAATAAAAAAAAACATTGCATTGAAAAATAATGTATTTAACTTATTAAAAATTGTAACACTTCGAGCTGATTGGTTTGTTTTTTATTTACTGTTTTCATTATGTTTCATATTCTAAAAAATTTATACAGGAAACAAAACAAACAAAAAGCTATTTCTACTGTTTCATGGAAGGTCTGTCATTAATTACCATTATTAATTAACATTTATATGCACCTATACCTCTTTATCTATATAGCATACCTATATAGCATCCACCTGTGAAGGTATAGGTGCATATAAATATCACATATTTGCACCTATAAATATCACATATTTAAGGTAATTGACATTTCTGACTTAGATAAAATTGACAATTTTATATTGGCACATAAGGCAAAAGAAAAAGCAATACCTAAAATGGTGATGAGAACTAATAGTCTCTTCAAAAAAAAAAAAAAAGACTCCTCCAAAAGAGAACAGTTGCATCCATCTAATAGTCTCCTCGGGAAAAAAAAAACTCAATTGTTTTATGCATGCTTCTATGATGCTTTTGATAAATTAACTGTATTGATGCACCTGCAGCTTCAATAAAGACCACTCTACCACTCGGTCAGAGAACTTGTTCTTAAAGCACTTGCATATATATATATACACTTGAATTAACTATAAAATTTACATATTTAACATATACCAGTTCTACGATTCAACCAGACACCCACTCAAATAACCATATTGTCTTTTAAAAAGAATTAAATTTTTTAAAAATTAGAATGAGCTTCCAAGTAATGTGTGATAAATAATAATATTTAATACTAGTATAACACTTTTAATGGTTTATTCATTGAAAAATGACCCTGACATTGTCATCTTTTTTTTTACCCAATCGCTCGACCATAGCTAGGGGTGTAACAAGTCAATTTGGCTCTGTTTTAGGTGGGGAAAAATATGAACAAAAAAATGGCTCGATTTGATTTGATTCGGTTTTGAGAATTTTTCCTACAAAAACCTAATCAAACCAAAACCATTTAAGAACGGGTTGTTTTAGTTTGGTTCGGTTCAGAGCCGAAAATTAATAAATTTCAAAATATGAATAAATATTAAATATAATATGTTAAAATATATATATAAAAAAATATAATAAATAATAAACTATTAAAAAATATAAATATAAACATATAATAAATATTAAAATATATAGGTGAGTATTAAATATTGAAATATATAGGTAAATATTAAAATGTAGTAATTGATTAGATTCGGTTTAGTTCGGTTCAGAGTCATTGAACTCGAGAATCGAACCAATCGCTATCGGGTATGGATTGGTTCGGTTTGGTTCGAAACCGAAGACCAATAAAGTCTGAACCAATTTAATTGGTTTGGTTTGTGTTTTCGGGTCCATCGAGTCATTTGTTTGAGTCTTACACCCCTAACCATAGCTTAGACAATGCTAGTCTCTCGTAGACTCAATTGTTCATCTTTCGTGCACCTAATCACTCGATTATATCATATATAATGAAATCTCAATGCAAGATAATATCTCCCTAAAATTAAATTAATATTATCTATTTTAATTAGATTTAGGTATATCGAGAGTAAACTATCCTAAAAAAATTAATGAATATCTTATAACAAATAACTCAATCAATCCATATGATATAATTTGAAGTTATTGAGTGGTTAAAAAAAATTTAAATTTATTTTAATTGACAGTGATTCACAAAACATTTAAAATATAAATTTTAAATCATAAATGTATAACATTAAAGCAAGTATCTTTAAAACATGTTTGAAATACCCTAACTCAACCCTAACAACCTTTAAACCTAGCTTTGGAGTGAAAAATAAAAAATATAAAAAATAATCTTATGTCATATTGGCCTAAGGAGGACATTATTGAGTTATCCATTATAATACTGTTTTTCTGAAATAACCATATTGTCCTGTTCTACGGAGGGACTACTGCTTATTCAAGATAGCAATTTTCACCAAGATATCGCCTATTTAAAACCATTAAAAAAGTATTTAAATATAGTAATTACTACAAAATAAAATGATATATATATGTGTGTATTAATTGTCTCGTAATTAATAACCACACTTATGATTATATATTAATTTTTGAAATATATATATATATATATATATATATATATATTAAAAATAATTAATAGATGGGTTTGAATAATGTGTGTCTCATAGCAAATAACTTCAATTCAACCACATGATATAATTTTAAATTATCTGATAATTAAAAATATTTTTATAATTTAAAATTTATTTTAATTGAGTGTGACTCTCAAAATAATTTAATATATTAATTTTAAATCATAACTGAATAACATTGAAGGATTGGTTAAATATGTTAAAACATACTTTGCAAAGGAAAATTCTAGGGTTAAATGCTACTTTTCATCTAGGGTGCCTTCGCAAATATGTTAAAACATACTTTGCACCCTAGACGTTAAAAGCATATTTTACATTAGTGTATAAGACATTCATTAATGTTTTAGGATAGTTTATTCTCAATATGCATCAATCTAATTAAAATAGATAATATTAAATTAATTTTAGGAAAATATTATCTTGCATTGAGATTTCATTATCTAGGATGTGATCGAGTGATTAGGTGCACGAAAGATGAGTAATGGAGTCTACAAGAGACTAGCATTGTCTAAGCTATGGTTAGGGGTATAAGACTCAAACAAATGAGTTGATGGACCCGAAAACCCGAACCAAACCAATTAAATTGGTTAAGTCTTTTTTGATCTTCGGGTCTGAACCAAACCGAACCAATCCAAACCCGATAGCGATTGGTTCGATTCTCGAGTTTAATGACTCTGGAATCGAACCGAACCGAATCAATTACTATATTTTAATATTTACCTATATATTTCAATATTTAATACTTACATATATATTTTAATATTTATTATATTTTTATATTTATATATATTTCTGATAAATGATAATTAATATAAAAAAATTTATTGAAGGATATAATTGTAAATGAAGAATATTAATATATTGAATAAAAAAATGATAAAGTATTAAATCATTAAATGCTACTTTCCATCTATTGCTTGATATTAAAACTGCACCAATGCAACTAATTTATTAAAGGCACCATAGAAATATCCTTGTTTTTGTATGAGAAACTAAAAATCTTTTTGAAAGCTTTATCCCCAACTCTGGACTCTTAGCGGTGGCTTTTATTTATCTTATTATTGGTGGTGCTGATTGTAGAAGAAGCAACATGTTTCACTTTAAAAAGAGAGAAAAAGCTCTTAGAATTTAAGAACAGACACATGAGAATTGAGAAAGACATAGAAAACAATGCAATCAAGATGCTAAAAACATGCCTATTCCAAGTTTTCTAATCTCAAAATACAGTGAAAAGTAAAACTGCAGTATGGCCTGATTATTTTGGGAGTGGTCGTGTAAGTTTATTAGTTTAACCAATTGGCTGACTACATTATTTATATTAAATAGATTTTAATATACCATTTCAATTTATGACTATTTTAACATATGTTTATGAATAAATTTATAGCATTTCATTTTTTTATTTTTTTTTGCCAGAAGTAGTCCTTTACGGTTATCAGGCCTTGTTAAAAAAACTAACAAATGATGATTTCAGTGGGTGCTTATATCAAAGGGAGGAAAAAAGTAAAAGTACAAATCAAAACATGCCCTAATCAACTTCATCTATCTCCCAAAACCTACTGGAAACCTCTAAAGAGATCAAGTTGAGGAGGTCTTTAATGATTTCAGCAAGATCCTTAATGTCCATTCCTTACAAAATATCATAGCTATTCTCCCAAGAAATGCAAACTACCTGCATTACATGAAAGTAATATTTGGTTGAGAATAACATGTCAAAGCTACCACAATATAAATGTGAATGTAGCATGCTTCAATATGATATTTATATTCTTTTTTCTTAGAAAACTGATACTACCTTTCTAGAATAAAATTGTTTTAGATTCAAATATAAATTTTGACCTATATTAAAAAACCTTGGTAATATTTTTTTTTAGGAATATACTTATAGATCTTTTAATGTTCACCATTTTCAATCACTCATGTTTACACTTAAAGCATAAATGTGTTTAAATAAATTTAACTATAGGATAATTACCAACCCAAACAATTACCTGCAAGTGCTATGTGCTTCAATCCCAGTGAAAGAAAAGGCACTTTTATCTACATTGAAGAACAGATCTTAGCTATAATTAATAACAGATCTTAATTCTTACCTATTAAAAATAATATATAATAATTTTCTATGAGAGATTTAAAGAGAGACATACCTGACTAATGAAGAAGTAAAAGGGAAAATGACGAGTAGCAATTCAGAAATCCAAAAATCAAATCATGGTTCTGAGATGATAAATTTAGGGAGTTTTAAGGATTTATGCTCAAGAAAAAAAAATGGTTTGTGCCTTGTATTTGTTTTAGTTTCAGAAATATATAAAAAAATCGTACAGTACAGAAAAGAAGAATTTAGAAAATAAATAAATAGTAATATTTAGAAGAAGAAAAAAACTTACGGTGGAAGCCATTTGAGAAGGTTTCTGGCAAAAATGGGGACGTAAGAATAAGAAAGGAGTTGTTGTGAGAGATTGGGAAAAAATAAATTCTGGAGAAGGACACAATCATTTAAAGAGAGATTTTTTGTTTTGAGAGAAATGGATAATATACGTTTAGTGGGGGTGGAATAGAGAGAAATTTTTTAGAGATTTTGAAAAGCGAAAACTATAGTAGGTGTAATGATGGAGGGAAATTAATGTGAGGGAAAAAAGTTAGAGAGAAAAAATATGATGAAAGAGACATTTATTGTGATTTGTGAGTAAAATTAGGTGAGAAGGAAGTGGTTTTGAGGAGGAAAAATTGCTCCAAAGGATGACACCTGGCAAAGAGGACTTCACTTTATTATACAGGTAATTGAAATGTTCCTTCTTTAATGGAAATTCAAACAGATCCGATACTTGGGTAACCCTCTGAAATTTTGGAGCTGGCGTTGGGAAAGGAAGAAGAGTCACATCCAAACACTTCCTCGGATCTTTCTAACAAACACAGCAGTTCTCTCTGTTTGAGGCCATAGAGAGATTTCAGCAATTTGCATACCTTGGGAGAGTTTGGACTAGAGTTTTCAACCTTGATGCCGGGTGGCAATGACATATACACTTCCTCATTAAGATCGCCATGCAAGAAGGCGTTATTTACATCAAGTTGTTCGAGGAACCAACCTTTGATGGCAGCCAAGGCAAGTAAGGTTCTGACTGTGGTTAACTTTGCAACGGGAGAGAATGTATCAAAGTAGTCCACTCCCTCCATTTGGGTGTAACCCTTAGCAACCAGGCGGGCTTTATATCGCTCAATGGAACCATCCGCATGATATTTCACTTTGTACACCCACTTGCATCCAATGGGGGATTTGCCCAAGGGTAAATCAACTATAGACCATGTGTTTGTGGCTGCAAGAGCATCCAATTCAGCTTTCATAGCATCTTTCCAGCAATCAAACTTGCAAGCTTGGGAGTAGGACTTAGGTTCAAGGTTGGAAGATACATTAAGACAAAAGGTTTTATATGAAGGACTGCAATAATTGTAAGTTAGGACAGAAGATAGAGGATAAGAAGAATTACCTGAGAATGATCGAGTCAGAGAAGAAGTAAGGAGACTGCAGTGATAGTAAGCAAGATAAGAGGGTGGTTTTCTGCTCCTATTGGACTGTCGGGCAGGGATAGTGACAGGGGCTGCAGGGGCTGGAATTGGTGAGGAAGAGATTGGAGAAGAGGCTGAGGGAGGTATGGTGTTGTTTGTGGGTGATAGGGGTGAGAAAGGTGATAAAGGAGTGTCAAGGTGTGAATTATCAAATGAAATAAATGGTGTGGCACATGAAGTGTTGGATTTGGAAAAGGGGAAGATATTTTCATAAAAGATTACATTTCTAGACACAATAAAGGCATGAGACTGAAGGTCATATAAGAGATATCCTTTTGTGCCCTGTCTATAGCCTAGAAAAACAGTTTTGGATGCCCTTGGTTGGAACTTGGTTCTATGGTTATGCAGGATGGAGGCATAGGCAAGGCAACCAAATGACTTTAGATGGAGAAGGGTGGGAGGCTGTTTGTGGAGCATTGCATAAGGAGATTTGTTACTTAAGAGGAGTGTGGGAATTCGGTTGATGAGGTGGACAGCATGTTGCACAGAGAAGTGCCAAAATTTTTTTGGGAGACGGGCTTGAAAGGAAAGGGCACAAGCCACATTGAGAATGTGTTGATGTTTCCTCTCAACTATGCCATTTTGTTGAGGGGATTCAACACAAGATCTTTGGTGGAGGATGCCTTTAGTGTTATAAAAGTCAGTCATGAGGAATTCACAGCCATTGTCACTTCTAAGACATTTGAGTTTCATGTCAAATTGTGTTTCAATGAAGGAAATAAATTTGGTTAAGTGTTTTCTGGTTTCTCCTTTAGATTTCATGAGAATTAGCCAGGTGAATCTACTATAATCATCAACCAGGGTAAGGAAATATTGATGACCATCAATGGATGGAGTGGCATAGGGTCCCCCATATGTCGGCATGCAGCAAATCAAAAATATTTGTAGATTTAGAGAAACTATCTGGGTAGGGAAGTTTTCTTTGTTTAGCAAAGTGACAAATATCACATGGAAAGTTATTGTTCTTGTAAGAAATGAAAGGATACTGTAAAGAGATGCATTTGTGTATGTTATCTGAGATGTGTCCTAGTCTAGAATGCCAAACAGAGGCAGAATCAAACTTTTGAGAAATGGTGTTACAAGATGAATCAGGGAGTGTTGAGGTTCTTGAAGGTGAAATTGCTATCAAATACAGCCCTCCAATCTTCTTAGCTGTACCAATCATCCTCTGGCTGGAATTCTGAAAGAAAGAGCAATGATCAGTATGGAATGTGATATGACAGTTCAAGGAGGAAAGGAGTTTCGAGACAGAAATGAGGTTAACAGTAAACTGAGGTATATAGTAAACATTGTGAAGACTAATGGAATCAGATAGTCTAACAGTGCCTGCAATTGTGGCAATTGTTTGTTGACCATTAGGTAAAGACATGGAAAAAGGTTGAATGGAATAGTATGAAATAAAATTGCCTAAAGAATGAGAGATATGGTCTGTAGCACCTGTGTCTATGACCCAGAAATCAGAATGCTTACCAACCAAGGCAGAGGATGTGGAATTAAGAATTGTAGGATGAGATATGACTGAGTTAACAGATGGAGATGCTTGCATCTTTGATTGTTGGAGGAGCTCTAAAATCTGTTGGTATTGCTCGTGAATGAGACTGAGAGAGGGGCCAGCAGGTTGAGCTTGTTTGTTAGAGACAGGGCTTGATTCTTGAAAAAGGTCTTGTTCAGCATCACAGTTAGGGGCAAGGTTGACAGCACCTTTGCTATTGCAAGGTTGATAGCCAGGTGGATAGCCATGTAGGAGAAAACAGGTGTCTTTGGTGTGGTTGTTGCGGCCACAATGAGTGCAGATTCGATTGGTTCCATAGGACTGACCACGGCCTCCCCCATAATTCCCTTTGCCTCTGCCTCTGCCTCTGTTATTTGAGAAGGTTCTGTTGAGTGTTTGATTATTGCAATATTGGCTTCTTGAATTGGAATCTTGAACTTGCATGACTAGGGATTGTTGATCCACGGAGACATCAAGGTTAACTGGGTTATCAATTTGGCGTTCTTGTTGAATCACCAGAGAAAAGGTTGTGTCTAGGTCAGGAAGAGGATTCATCACCATGATGTTGGATTTAACATTTGCAAAATACTCATTCAAGCCCCTCAGAAATCGAATCACTTTATCTTGTTCCTTATACTTTTTAACATCAGATATGGCACCACAAGAACATGGGATTGAACAATTGCAATCCCTAATTGGGCGAAAATTGTCAATTTCTTCCCAGATTGAAGTCAGTTCAGTGAGATAGGTGGAGATATCACGATTACCTTGTTTACATTGATACAACTGTTCTTGGAGTTCATCAATTCGAAAGATATCACTCTGTGAAAAGCGTTTCTCAAGAATCTTCCACGCTAAGGAGGCACGAGTGCACCAACGGATCGATTTGGTGATTCCTTCAGAAGTGGATTTTTATATCCATGAAAGGACCATGTTGTTGCAGCGTAGCCATGGTTCATGCAAGATATCAGAGACGGGAGGAGGATTGAGACTTCCATCAACGAACTTCAACTTGTTCTTCGAGATTAGGGCAACTTGCATAGCTCTTGCCCATGACTGATAATTCTTACTGTCGAGGAGAGGAGTGACGAGCACTAGAGAGGGATTCTCATTTGGGTGCATATAATAGGGATTCAAAGGGTTGGTGGCAAAATCAGAGTAGGGAGGGTGAGCCATGTGAATGCAACGATTGAGTAAGAAGCAGAGAGCAAGATTAAACGCTTGCTGAGAGAGAAGATGCGGAAGAGGAAATATAAGCTCTGATACCATATTATATTCAGAGTAGTCAAGGAAGAAGAAGAGAGAATGCTCTCATTGATATGAAAATTAGATGATTCAATACAGAGAAACTAAAACCCTTACTGTACAAACCTGAGGGCAGAATTGTATATATACAAGAGTCAACTAACCAAGAGGCTTAACAAACTTAACAAATAATAACTATAATTTAACTGATTATAAACTCCCTCTAATAAACTCCACAACATTAGGACCAATTACAACTTTACTTTTCTTATTCCATGCATCTGCTTCACTTCATAATCTCTCTTACGCACAGTTGTATCATTGCAAAATGAGTAAACACAAGCTAAGTTTTCACATATTTAATATTAATCGCTTTACATATTTTAGTAAAAATATTATACATAATTAATTATAAATTTTAAATGCATCATTTTGATTAATAACTATTGACTTCCCATATTTTTTACTCAAAGATGTGTGATTGTATATGAAAAATATACAATATTATCAATATAAAGAGAGAAAAAAATTGTACACCAAGAAAAAAAGTGAAAATAAATTTAATTATGGGTGAGAAAATTTGACAAAATATAATTAATTATTGAGTAAATTAATTGACATTTGTGTTTGAATTAAAAATACCTCTTCGTCCTAGGATTTGTTGCGGTATTACACAATTGCTCGAAGGCTTTTTCTAGTTATCTTTTAACTGCAACTAGATGTTGCACTCGTGTACATCTTTACACTATTATACATTTTCAATAGTTTTTCTCAGGCTTTCTTCTTTTTAGTTTAATTTTCTTTCTTTTGGAAAAGCTAAACGGCTGGTTTGTAGCCGTTATATTTTGGACAAGCTTCAACTACCTTCCCAAATCAAAGGGTAATATTTCTTTAAATACTTGTTGTTTTGCCTCTACTTAATTCTTCATCATGCATGTTAACTAGTCGATAAGCCCCTAAGTATTACTTGGCTAACAATAAAAGGGTCTTCCCAAGTTGGTGACCATTTTCCTAACTCGGATCTTTGGTTGCTAAAGGAAAAATAGCTTCCCAAACTAAGTCTTCTTCGACGAACCTTTTGACCTTAACATGTTTATTATAGGTTTTAGCCACTTTTTCTTTATTCATCTGAATGTTTTCCAAGGCCATCAATTTATCCTCATTAGTCGATTCTAATTCCATGAACATAGCCTGCTAATAATCATCTAAGGTTAAACAATGTTGTTTAGCTACCCTTAGTGATTTTACATTAATTTCTAATGGTAGCACAACATCTTGGCCATAAGTTAACCGATAGGGAGTAAACCCCGTTGCGGTAGACATGGAATTCCTATATGCCAATAATACTCCAGCTAACGCTTCATGCCATCTCTTAGACTTGTCTTCTATAGTCTTTTTAATCAACCCAATTAATATTTTATTGGTGGCCTTGGTTTAACCATTGGTGTAACATCCTAAAATTTCAATATTACTATTTTTAATAAAAAAGATTAAGATTGTATGAGTTGTAGTGTAGTAATATGGTAGTATTATAATGTATCGAGTTTGTCTAGAGATAATAAAAGAAAAGATTCAGAGTTGGAATTTTAAAAAAATAAAAATAAAAAGGTAAATAAAGAAATAAATAAAGGGTCCCACATGAAATTTGGCTTTTAGCCAAATATTGCAACTCAACGTGAGTTGCTGTCGAAGGAAGAATTCAATTGAATTCTTTGAAATAGAGAAGTGGTGCCCCAAAATAATACAAAGCGATTAAAAAAATAATAATAATAAATAGCCATGTTTCACGTACATACCAGTAGGCCTAAGTAAACTTAATAGAAACAATGGCACATCAGGCCCATGTGGTTACCTATTATAAATTGGCTAGGAGGAAGCAACGTTAGTATGCCAGTCGGAGGAATAACGTTCTTGTATGATCGGAGGAGGATCTATTTTTTTGTCATAGATATTGTTTTATAACTTTTGGAGGTCTACGAGAAGTAAGTAAACACCTCTTTTCTTAAACTTTCATGGTATAAAATTTTAAAGGGTTTGATTATGAAATTAAGAGTAATTATTTGGGGTTTTGTCTTCAAAATAAAATTGATTAAATTGACTATTTGATATGAAACACATTCTTGGTATTTGTAATGGTTGATTAATATGCTTGTTGATGTATATTATTCATTGTGTTTATGATTGCTATATTGTACTCGTAAATTTACGTGATAACATGATATTTGTTCAATTGATATTTATGAGTTGATTATATGATGATATGGAATTGTAGTGGTTATATGCTTTCAAAAGTTTGTCAATTGTGATTGATGGTTTTATGCTTCGGAATATGGATGAATGAGTATATGCATGATGTATGGAATTTGTTGATATGCCGCTTAAGAATGGGGCATTGGCTTGTAACATCGCCATTTAATGGGATGTCGAAAAATAAGATAAGGGGCAAGGAATATATTTTATGAACGAGGCTCTCGGGTCACCATTAATGGGAGGCAAGGAACCAATTTAATTACGAGGTTCTCGGGTCACCATAGAGGCAAGGAGTCAATTCTAAAATGGGATTCCCGAGTCACCATAGGGGTAAGGAATCAATTCCAGAACGAGGTTCTCAGGTCACCATAAAGAAGGTGGCAAGGAATTAATTCTAGAATGAGGTTCCCGAGTCACTGCAGACAAGGGGCAAGGAACCAATTTAATGAGGTTCTCGAGTCACCGAATTGGGCAAGAAACCAACAGAGTGGGGTTTCCGAGCCACTTGAGGATTGTGTTATTGGGTGATGTGTGATTACTTTGTTTAATTAATATATGGTATTTGATTATGTTGTCGTTATATGATTGTTGTAATTAAATGTATTTTTTATAATGAACATTATTTTGGAAAATTAGCGGGTACCATGGTTGTTTTTCCGGTTACAGCGCCGGCTGAAAGCAACATTTTTTCGAAAACCTTTTAGAACTGTGTTTACTTACTGTGATTATAAATCTCATTAATGGTGTTGTCTTTCAGAGTTTACAGGTGTTGAGATAGATGATGCAGCGTCTTGAGAAAGTCTTGAAGATATTAGCTCAAGTTTATTTTTATTTATTTATTTCTTTTGGGTTTATTAGACGCCCGTGTTTTGAGACAAAAACAATTGTAAAAGAATTATGTAGACTTTATTAATTAATTTTTATGAGGCTTTATTTTGAATATATGAGATACTTTCGGACTTAAATATATTGTGAAAAAATTTATGACTCACCTATTTAAATTTAATGTTTTAAAAGGTTTTTATTGAAAACTTAATTTGGGTTACTAATGAAACGAATGACGTTACAATTGGCTTGCGCATAATAAGGTGAATACTGAATTAACTCGATCCCATATTCCCGAGCAAAAGCAACTATTTTGTCCTCTGTAAACAAACATAGTGCCTTAATCTTTGGTGATTGTCTTGGGAATACCAAACCGATAAATAATTTGATTTTTAATAAAGTTAATCATATCAGCTCGTGTGACATTAATCATCGACTGAGCTTCCACCCACTTAGTAAAATAATCGGCGGCTACTATGATGAAGGTATGGTTTTTGGAAGAATGAGGGTATATTTTCCCAATTAGATCCATTGCCCAGCCTCGGAATGTTAAAGGCTTAACAATTGAATGCAGCTCATCGGCTGGGATCCTTTACACGGGTCTATGCCTTTGGCATTCTTCACTCCCTTTAGCATAGGCATGACAATATGAATTAATGGTCGGCCAGTAATAACCATATTTATGTATTAGCCAACGCATTACAGATCCTAATCTATGATATCCACAAATACCTTCATGTGACTCCCCCAAAACTCTCATCGTCTCTGCCTTGCTAGGACACTTTAACAACACTCCTTCTAACCCTCCCTTGTGCAGCTCATTATTCACCAAGGTGTACTTTAAGGCTTTATGCTTCATTCTAAAAGTTGAAGGTGATGAAGGGTTTTGCAAATATCTTTTCAACTCGACTCTCCAATCATCGGCTAGACCAACTTCACTAACGAGAGCCTTTTTGAGCTGATCATCAATAGGCTGGATATCAGAGAATGTTTCCTTATATCCAGAAGCTTGTTGGGCTAATTCGTTAGCCTCCTCATTGTCTCCTCTGGGTATGTGCACTATTACCACATCGGCAAACTGTTTTAACAAACTACTAGCCTTTCATAATAATTCACTAAGTTAGGATTAATACACTTATAATCCCCAGCCAATTGCTTAATGACTAGCTGGGAATCACCCATAGTTTGTGTATACTCAGTTTCCACGAATACTAGGATTCTTAACCCCAATATTAGAGCCTCGTACTCAGTTTGGTTGTTTGAACAACCCAGTTTCAACTGATGCATGAATTTCCAGCTATCTCATGTAGGACCCGTGATTGTGATTCCAACCCCAACTCCTTTGCCAGTTCTAGACCCGTCAAATGTTAAAACCCATGGCATAAGATTGATACAATGATTTACCTCGGGTAATGGATCTGTGACATCCACACAAGGATGTTGAGCTAAGAAATCGGCTAAGGTTTTCCCTTTAACAACCCTTAAGGGTAGATATTTTAATGCGAAAGCACTCAACTCAATGGCCTATTTCACAGGAAGCATGTGAGTGATGACAAAGCATGCTGAAAAGACCCGTGTTGGTTTGTGGGGACAATCGTCAATCCATAAAGCAGTCAGGGATATTACAGTTAGTATAAAAGATTTTTCCACATACATTTAATAATATATTGACAAATCAATATCATTATTATTTCTTTCTTTTAATTACTAAAATAAAAATACACATATCAAAGTTAGAGTGATTTATAAAACTTTTTATACTATACTCAAATCTTTATCCGGTGGAGAAAAGAATTTTGTAAAGGAATAGAAACCAAAACATCGTCGGTCCCATAAACTCATCAACTCATTTTTTGGTTTTTAATTAGGCTAAATTACTCTTTTGGTCCCTTATCTTTATTTTAGGTTGCATTTTGGTCGCTTATTTAATTTTTGTTTCGTTTTGGTCCCTTATCTTACAAACGTTAGCCTGTTTTGATCCATTCCGTTAGTTTTACGCTGACGACGTTAAGTTTCCACCGCCGCTCGCCGGAATCTGAGTTTAGAGAGAGAAAAACCAAGTTCCCCTATCTCTCTCTTCTTCCTTCTTTCCTCCCCTTCCCATAATGAAACCTAAAATATAGATAAGAGGCCAAAAGAGTAATTTAGCCATTTAGTACTTGTTTGGTTAGCACCCAAAATGGAGTTTGGGCTCCCAAACTCCTGTTGCTACAGTAACTGGAGTGTTTGTGAGCCAAATTGAGTTGAAAATAATTGATTTATGGTGGGCAAAACTGGGTTTTGTGGAAGCAAAAAATTTTAGCTTTTCCGTTGAAAATCATTGATTCTATATATAGGACTCACAAAATTGTATATATTTATACATTAAAAATGATTTCTCTAAAATCAATTTCTCCAAAATAAGTTCTATTAAAATCTAAAACAAATGAAGGCAGTATCTTGACAATTTTACTATATATCATGCCAACCCCCTCTCTCTGGCCAGAGTCTCCTCGTTGGCTTGTTTGGTCTTCCTCATTTCATTCATTCCCCTTACAACTCGCGCTTTATCCTCTGTAGTCTCTCCTCCCCAACGAAAATCTTCCGATTGACATGTCTTCTGCCGGCGGCGGCGGCGTCACCTCCAACGCTCCTCAGCAATATTTCTGCTACCAGTGCAACCGCACGGTCTCCATTACTCCTTCCTCTGATTTGGTCTGCCCCAATTGCAACAGTGGCTTTGTCGAGGAAGTGGAAAACCCAATTCCTCAACCCTTCTCTTTCAGCTATGAATTTGGAGGCGACGATCTCCCCTCCCTCTTTGGCGGTCGATCTCCCTTCGGAGACGTCGATGCCTTCAACCCTCTCGTGTTCCTTCAGAACTACATTCAAACCCTGAGAGCCGGCGGCGCTAATGTTCAGTTCGTGATCGACAACTCGGGCTCGGGGGACCCATTTCGTCTTCCCTCAAATCTCAACCTTGGCGATTACTTCTTCGGGCCCGGTCTGGAGCAATTGATTCAGCACCTTGCGGAGAACGATCCCAACCGGTATGGGACGCCCCCAGCTTCCAAGTCTGCCATCGAGGGGCTACCCAATATCTCGGTCACGGAGGAATTGTTGGCTTCGGATTCGTCGCAGTGTGCGGTTTGTAAAGACACTTTCGAGCTACGGGAATCGGCCAAGCAGATGCCGTGCAAACACATTTATCATTCCGATTGCATCTTGCCTTGGCTGGAGTTGCACAATTCTTGTCCTGTGTGCCGCTATGAGTTACCAACCGATGATCCAGACTACGAGCAAAGGGTTCAAGGGCCCCAGCTGAATCAGAACCAATCTTCTGCTGCTGCTGCTGCTGGAGATACCTCGCAGTCCCAGTCACCCAGGGAGCGCAGGCTAAGGGTTTCTTTGCCGTGGCCCTTTAGGCAATTTACTTCCGCTGCCGAGACAAGCAATGCTGGGGAATCAAATCCTGCAACTAGGGGAAATCAGAATTTTGAGTCGGAAACCAGACAAGAAGATCTCGATTGATTGAGTACCGCTCCGCTCGCTCGCTAGCTAATGTTATTTCATATGCAAGTATGGAACTCCCCGTTTCCTTTTCTCAATTCCGTTCCTTTCATATCATATCATATGGTTGCCTCTTTTTATTCCTCAAGTAAAATCATGACGTAGCTAATCAGAAATCTGATAAGCCTTATCTCTAAATTGATCACATATCAATCAATTAAGGCCCCTAAATGATAAATAGATCATATAATTAACTACCCATATTTGCCCACATTATGACATTGGAATAAAATATTCCAACATAAGCTGCCTGCTAATTCGTACTCTTGATTTGCTTTTGGATTGTTCTAGATGTAGTCAGTCATAGTGATAACCATTTTTAATTTTACCATTTATTTGCTCTTTTATTTGATTCTCATGGAGTCAATATGATAGCCCTGTGAAAGTTGCTCTTTCTGGTTGGATGTCTGTTTTCTGTTTAGTCACCTGCTTAGATCTAGGTAATAGGTGGTATTGCCATTGAGCTAGCAGTGACCAAGTACTGGGAACTTTTTTTGTAGAATAAGTTTCTCATTTTGGTCCGAGGTGGCTCAATCCATGAGGAGTTAGCATCCTGAACTTCCAACTTCAGCTAAATAATATTGATTATGCAGCTGCTACGTTAACACAACTTACTTCATCCTTTTTCTGTTGCTTGGTTGAATAAATTGAGGGCCGGGGGGAGGGAGGCTGATGATAAATGGTGTTTCTGTTTTGGTGGATGCATTTGCCTTATTGGTCTATGTTATTGCTTCTTACAGAAGCAAATGGTAACATTTGCAATTAAGGGACATGAGTTCGATCTCTCTTATATCTGACATAAAGCAAAGGATGTGAGTTAAGTAGTGCATGCTTTATGCAACACTCCCTACACACTTGAAGAGTCATGGCTCTGACAGAAACTTCCTTGTGTCTTCAATTTTTTGAAGTAAGCTTGAATATATTGTATTTATAATTTTATATTTATCTTAATATGATAGAGTAGAGGAAGAATTAATAGAAAAAGGGAAACCAGTCTGTATTGATTGATTAGCACTAAGAGACTAAGCTCTCATACAAGGAAAACTAGAGCCAAGCTCCTCAGAGAAGAGAAACACACTCTCTCTCCCTCCTACCCATAGGGTCCTAACAGAAATCATGTAATGAATGCACACTCACTACAATCTTCTCTACCTTTATTGGAATATCCTAACTAACTGCCAACTAGGCAGCTCTCTAGTTCTCTCCCCAATTTCCTCTCTTTTTCTTACGCTCATACATTCTCCAAATAATGGGCTTGTCATACTTCAAGCCCACTAAAACATCCTCTGCTATCCCAGCTATCATATTGGGCCTATTGGGTATTCTATCATAACATGTATAGAACTTTTTCATACATGGTTTTCTAGATTATGTATCTGACTATATCTAAAATAGGGGAAGCATAACATATGATAGAACTCAGACTTCAATGGTTCACTGTGAACTGTTTGTTGCGTGGCATATGAAACAAAGTGCATCCCATGAGTTGGGTATATTTCAGGAGACGATTTACCAAACTGGCTTGGCAGTGTATGACTCCGTGCTGCATTAAAATAATATTGGCTTAAACATCAGCTTCTGTTAGTGTGCTGTCCAGTAATATTGGCTTAAATATGCTTTTGATACTTATAAATTGACCTTTTTTTTTGGTCCCTGCATAACTCGTCACATCTTATTGTGTCTAGAGTGGCAAAATAAGGTCCATGTAGGATGACAACTTTTATTCTTCAGCGACACACTATGGACAGGACGATATTGGGAGAAAGTTGAACTTATAAGGAGTAGTTAATTTTTTTTTTGTTGAAAATGTGGCAGAATGGAATGGAATGTACCTATGTTCCATCAATCCATTATTTGGATTGTTAAATTTAGGATGGAATGTAATGGAACATGATGGAATGCATTCCACTCCATTCCATCCAATCCCTCTCTCTTTCTTCCCTCTCAATTTGGGGGTATGGGATGGAATCATTTTAGTTTTTATTTTATATTTATTAAACTACTTTTTTATCCTTTAACAAAACCTCAAGAATTTTCGTTTCCACTATATTCTCTTTCACTCTAAGAGTGCCTGCACTGTGGACAGAGCCTCTACCACCCTCTGCTGTGGGGCTGCCATTTCCAACTGTTATTCCTTTTTTCTATTTGCTGTTATAGAGACTAACAAGTTTCTTAAATTACATTTTGACGCATACTCATTGTGGTTATATACAAATGTCTTCCTAGATATCGAACATACAGAAATCTCCATGTTTGATATGCTATAATTGTATATATGGGTTGAGTGCAAATCTCCGTTTTATCTATGCTATAATTGTCTCTATGTATTTTTTTTATTGTAAAAAATGTGAGTGGAGGAATGGAATTTAGATCTTTTATGTATACAATTTTAAGCATGATTTCAAAATTTAGAAATAAATTAAATTCCAGAGGTCAACCGTTTTAAACCCAAGAAGTGATTGCATGGTTAAAATCACTTTATTAAAGGCATAATGAATAAAATATTAGTATCTTTAAAGTAACGGTATAAAAATGTTATGACTCATTCCATTCCGTCCATTCCCCGAATTTCCATTCCATCGTAAAATATCCAAACAATGGAATGAAATTTTTATTCCATTATGTTTCATTCCATCTCCTTCCACCTATCCAAACATAGAGGGATCCAAACCAAAAAAGGTCAATTTTATTGGGACTAAATATATTTAAGCTGCTGCTAAAATATTTCTGTCTCAATGTCAAAATTGTTGTGTTGTATAAATGGGAAAGTGATCTTACGACAATATGGGGTTACAATTTTATGGTTCTTAGATTTGGGTTCATAACTCATAAGCTTGAATGTGAGAATAGTCACTTGTTGCATCCCTCGTGCACATGTATTCCTTTGAGGTAAATTTGAATGATATTTTGGATGTTAATTTTTAATAGATGGAAGGAGCATGGACATTTCAAACAAGGATCTGGGTCTGTCAGATGTCTGGCACAATACGACACTATTAAAAAGTACCTAGACACATAAGATTTTACTCGGTTGCAGTATGTCTCCATGTCGTGTCCCACATCATGGATATTATCAGGTAGTCCAATGGGATCTTTTACGTTTTCTCGGATAGGACTTTATTAGAAAAATGCTGACAGAAGGATAGGAGATCACATCATAGCTTCAAAATTTCCTATCAACCAGGAAATTTTCAATGTCATAAGTGGGTATGGCATCACAAGTAGTATTTTCAGAATGTGAGTGACATTGGTTCTTTGCTGAACTGCCTATAGTATCTCCCTTTGAAAACCCATATAAGCATCAATTTTCTGTTTGGTTATTAATATGTCTACCTAACAAAACAAGCTAGCACTAGCCATGCTTAGGGACTTCACAAAGACACAAACTGCCATATGCATTTTCAGTAAGCATTAGAATCTCTTATACTGCTGCCTTGTCGAGGCCTTGGAAAGTTACTAGAATTTCAAATCTAGGCTGCCACCATTCCCCTTTCCCTAATTGGCTTCCAGGATCCAATGCTTCTAAGTAGATACTTTAGATCAGGTTCCATTGCTTCTAAGTAGATACTTTAGATAAATAATTTGTACAACTTGATCGTGGTTGTCTAATAGTCTTTTATTGGATTTGAATTGGATTGGACAATGCCTTTACTTTGATAGTTAGTCCTTACTTGGACAACTGTAATACTTTCTTGGAATTGAAATAACTAGAATCAAGAAAGACATATTCATCTCCCAAAGTAAGTACAATCTTGATTTGCTATGAAACAGGGAAAGTAGGGTGCAGACCTGTATTAGAAGCACAAAATTACTAAAGATGACCCTATAGTTGAAAGAGACAGATATCAACACCTTGTAGGTAAACTGATTTGCTTATCCCTCACCAGACCAAAAATTGCCTACCATGTTAGTATGGTAATTCAATTCATGCACTCTCCAAAAAGGAGACATCCATTATCCCAAAAGTACTCATGGAAAAGGATTATTATTTAGGAATAATGACCACCCGGCTGTAGAGTGTTTTCCAGATACTCATGGTTGATCTGCTGAATCAGGCCCAAATTGACCTAGATATTTGGGTCCAAGTCCCAGAGGTGGAGGGGTCAAAGCTGCCCATTGAATCTAAGTCTGGAATTAATGGGCAAGACCCAAATTGATGATAGCATCTGGGTCCAGGTAATTCAGATTGTTGAGAAGAGCTTTCTTTCAGATCTACACCATGTGAGAAGCGGGTTTTTACCCAATTCTGAAGTTGCTGATGTTGTCCAAGTGCCACTTATTTTATATGCAGCCACTTATTCAACCTTGTCCTCCCTCCAGTATCCTTTCTTTTTTGGTACTACACAAAGTGATTCAGAGCAAATGATTGCAATGGCTGAGCTAGTTGAATTTAATGGATGGAAAGAGATAATTGTGGTATTCTTGGATGATGATTATCGAAGAAATGGAATATCTGCTTTGGGTGATGTTCTTGAAAAAAGGAGTTTGACAATTTTTACCATTGCCCACCAGCGTCAAATGATGGCCAATGACTATGTCTGTCTTGTCACAGGTTGGCTCTTTGCCATTGTTAGTGAGTATGATAGAGCAGTTAGTGAGTATGATAGAGCAGTTAGTGGATTGTTAAGAGTTAGTTAGAATTCTGTTGAAATTCTGTTAGTAGCTAGAATTCTGTTAGTAGCTACCAAGCTATTATAAATAGGCTGCTCTTTGTTTTGTAAAGTTAACATTTCAGAATAATATTCTCTCCATTTTCTCGATTCTCTCTCTCTGTTCTTCTTCTTCTCTCTCTGCATCAGTTTCTATCATGGTATCTAGAGCTTCAAAGTTCTAGGCCATGGCTTCCGTAACCGCAACTGATCCTCAGCCTCCACCGCCACCGGCGCCACCGGTGCCATCGCAGTCTTCTCTACCTAACTTCGCTTCGATTGTTACAGTGAAACTCACTGATAACAATTTTCTCCATTGGAAGCAAGTCGTCGAAGCAGTCATTCGAGCAAATCGTCTTGAACGCTTCTGTGCGTGCCCTAGGATTCCACCGCGTTATCTCTCCGAGGAGGATCGTGTTTCCGATCGTGTCAATCCTGAGTACTCGGCTTGGGAGGCACAGGATCAACACCTATTCATATGGATGCTGAACACTCTTTCTGATTCCATGCATGCGCGAGTAATTGGTTGCGCTCACGCTTGGGAACTCTGGGACGAAATTCACAATCACTTCAATGCGCTGATGAAAGCTCGTAGTGCGCAGCTGAGATCTGAGTTGTGACACATCACCAAAGGCGATCGCAAGATCAATGAATACTTGTTGAGGATCAAAGCGATTGTTGACTGTTTGACTTCGATCGGGAGCCCTATCACTCTTCAGGAGCATATCGATGCAATTCTCGAAGGACTTCCAGACGATTATCATCTTCTGTTCCCTACGATTGAGTCGCACCTAGGCCAATACTTGATTGCAGAGATTGAAGCACTTTTGCTCTCTCATGAATCGTGCCTGGAACGGTTGAAGACTAAGACTGCGATTGACACCTTCTCTGTTAATATGGCTCATACTACTCCTCAATCACTTCACAACTCTAACATTTTGCCGCATCAGGTGACTAATTCTCAACCTCAATCCTCCTCCAATACATTCCAACATAATAATCAGTATTCTAATCCTAATTCCACTTTTCCGTCATCTGGTAATGGCTATCGTGGTGGCCGCTATGGCCACCGTGGCAGAGGTCGAGGAGGAGGATACTATAATCGTGGAGGAGTTGAGTGCCAAATTTGTCATCGCACCAATCACACTGCCGATAATTGCTATCATCGCTTTGATCAGCAGTATCAGTCTCAGTCACAGTACTATGCACCACCTCCTCAGTCTCAGAACTCTTCTCAGTATTATGCACCACCTCCTCAGGCTTAGAACTCAAATCTTGTGCAGTATCATCATCCACCGAATCAACAACAGTTCCATCAGCAATCTTCCACCAACCTGCCACCTCTGTTGCCATTACCTTGGCATAACACTCAGACTTCTCAGGCCTCTCAGTCTGGTGGCCCTATGGCTATGGTTGCTTCTGGTCAAAGTCCTATGACTATGGTTGCCTCTAGATCAGGTTCAGATCCTAACATGTGGTATGTTGATAGTGGTGCCACACATCATGTTACTCCTGATATGACTAATCTCCAGCAACATTCTAACACCAGTGGCCTAGATCAAGTATTCATGGGTAATGGACTTGGCCTGTCAATTAATTCAATTGGTTCTGCTTGTTTTCTTCCACCATTTGATACTACAATTACATTGACACTCAAAGATATTCTATATGTGCCTAAAATCACCAAAAATCTCCTTAGTGTCAGTAAGTTCTCACAAGATAACAATGCTTTCTTTCAATTCTATTCTCATGAGTGTTATGTCATTTCTCAGGTCACTAAGCAAGTTCTCCTTGTTGGCCAAGTCAATCCTCAAGGTTTATATGTCTTTCCAAGTCTTACGATGAGTTCCAAGACTACTTCACTGTCACCACAATGTCTCAGTGTATCTAGATTTAGTCCTTTGAGTTGTAATCTCTTAGGTTCATATGTAAATAAAGAAGTTTGTTGTAACTCTGTTTCTAGCAATAGCAGTAACTCCACTCATACTAATGTGCCTAATTCCTATTACATTTGGCATCGTAGGTTAGGGCATGCCAATGATGCTGCCCCGAAAACTGCATTCTCAAACATTGTAACCTACCATATATGAATAAAACTGTTCTTGATTTCTGCACTGCTTGTTGCTTTGGTAAATCACACAGATTGCCCTCTAATCCCTCTACTTCTATGTATAAGAAGCCATTTGAACTGCTTTTCCTTGATCTTTGGGGACCATCACCAGTTCATTCAACCACTGGCCACTCATATTACTTGTCCATTGTTGATGCTCATTCCAAGTTCACTTTGGTCGTTTCTCTTAAAACAAAAGTCGAAACATTAAGCATCTTTAAACAATTCTTAGAGTTTGTCAAAACTCGTTTCAAATCGTGATTAAATCTGTCCAAACAGACTGGGGTGGTGAATTTCGCCCCTTTGCTAAGTTCCTTACTGAATTGGGCATTATTCACCGGGTCATCTGTCCTCACACTCACCATCAAAATGGGAGTGTTGAGAGAAAACACAGACACATTGTTGAAACAGGGCTTGCTCTTCTTTCCCAAGCCTCACTTCCAATGAAATTCTAGGACTATGCTTTCTCTACTGCTACATATCTCATCAATAGGTTGCCTACTCCAACTCTCTCAAATAAAACTCCCTTTGCTGTTCTACACAACAAAGACCCTGATTATTCCTTCCTAAGGGTCTTTGGATGTGCATGCTATCCATGTTTAAGACCATACATCAAAAACAAACTCCAGTTCAGATCTAGTGAGTGCACCTTCTTGGGTTATTCTCCTTCTCATAGAGGTTATAAGTGTCTCTCTAAAGAGGGCAGGATGTACATCTCAAAAGATGTCCAATTCAATGAATACAAATTTCCCTTTCACACTCATTCAAGTCCAACTTCTGCTCCTGACACCACTGTTGAGTCAGTTTGTCCCATGCCTCTCACTGTTGTTCCCTTTCCCTTCAGTTCTTGTTCACCCGAGCCTAGTCAGTCTGTGCCTAGTCCTCCACCTGAGAATGTCCCTGCTCCTTCACCCTCTCTTTCTCCCTTAAGTCCAACCAATGGATCTCCTAACTCTACTACCTCTAGTCACTCCTCGTTACCTTCTTTACACTCAGGCCTTACACCACAATATCCCACCTCTCCAACTCCCTCTCCTATCTCTGCTAGCCTCTCCAATCCTTCTACCAGTCCCTCTCCACCCATTTTGCAGCCTGCTAACACTCATAATATGGTTACCAGATCTAAGGCCAGAGTGTCCACTGCCCTACTTACACAGGTTGAACCCCATTCGCCTAAGGAGGCCTTGTCCTTACCCCACTGGAAAGAGGCCATGCAACTGGAGTATGGTGCTTTGGTGCATAATGACACTTGGATCCTAGTAGATTTACCGCCCCATAGAAAGGCAATTGGGTGCAAGTGGGTGTTCCGTGTCAAGGAGAATCCGGATGGGTCAATTAACAAGTACAAGGTTAGGTTGGTGGCAAAAGGGTTTCACCAAAAACATGGCTTTGACTACACAAACATTCTCACCTGTTGTCAAACCAGTAACAGTAAGGGTGATACTCACTTTGGCAGTCACTCATGGTTGGGAAATTCAGCAACTTGATGTGAATAACGCGTTCCTCAATGGACTGCTCACTGAAGAAGTATACATGGAGCAGCTAGCAGGGTTTACAAGCTCTAATCCTAGCCAAGTTTGCAGGCTGAACAAGGCCATCTATGGTCTTAAACAGGCACCTAGGGCCTGGTTTGAGAGGCTTGCTAAAGCTCTCTTGGGGTTCGGTTTCAAATCCAGCAGGTGTGACCCCTCCCTATTCATCCATTCTCGAGATGCTCACTGCACATATATTTTAATCTATGTTGATGACATCATTGTCACTGGTTCTTCATCTAGCCGGATCACACAGCTCATCACTAAACTTAGTGCTGAATTTGCACTCAAACAACTAGGGGAATTGGATTACTTTCTGGGTGTTGAGGTTAAAAGGTTACCTACTGGGAGTCTCTTGTTGTCTTAGACTAAGTATATAAAAGATCTTCTACATAGAGCACACATGGCCGAGGCTAAGCCCCTTCCAACTCCCATGACCAGTAGTTGCAAGCTGACCAAGTATGGTGCAAATTACCTTCCAGATCCATCCCTATACAGATCAATAGTGGTTGCTCTTCAATATGCAACCATTACAAGACCAGAAATCTGCTACAGTGTTGGGAAAGTTTGCCAATTTCTTTCCCAACCCTTAGAGGAACATTGGAAAGCTGTTAAACGTATCTTAAGATACCTGCAAGGCACTGTCACCTATGGTCTGCTACTCAAACCAGCCTTCAAACAATCCCCTCTCGGTCTGCGGGCGTTCGGTGATCTTGGGGCAGTGACATCGATGATAGGCGCTCGATTTTTGGTCATGTGTGTATCTTGGACCAAACCTAGTGTCATGGTGGTCCGGAAAGCAAACTCTTGTGGCTCGGTCAAGCACGAAGCGAACACGAAGCCTAGCCGCAACCACACGGCTGAAGTGATCCATTGCAGGTCACTCCTCAAAGAGCTACAAGTGCCTACACTTAGTCCAGTGCTCTATTGTGATAACCTAAGCACAATTTCTCTTTCTCATAACCCTGTACTTCACTCCAGGACCAAGTACATGGAGCTAGATCTTTTCTTTGTCAGGGAAAAAGTGCTGGACAAGACTCTAGCTGTCTGTCATATACCTGGAATAGACCAAGTTGCTGACTTACTGACAAAACCTCTAACACAGAACAGATTTGAAGAATTAAGAAGGAACCTTGGCATTGTTGATAGGTTCACCTATGTAAATACACCCCCATGATTATAAGGGGGTATGTTAGTGAGTATGATGGAGCAGTTAGTGAGTATGATAGAGCAGTTAGTGGATTGTTAAGAGTTAGTTAGAATTCTGTTGAAATTCTGTTAGTAGCTAGAATTCTGTTAGGAGCTACCAAGCTATTATAAATAGGCTGCTCTCTGTTTTGTAAAGTTAACCTTTCAGAATAATATTCTCTCCATTTTCTCGATTCTCTCTCTCTGCATCAGTTTCTATTAGCCATCCTAGATTCATTCTCCCTAGTGAATCAGACCTCTCTTAGTGTTCTCCGAGGGGTTGTTGGTCTCCGTCAAAACATTCCAGAATCCATGAAAAAGAGAGCTTTTGTTTCTCGAAGGAAAAGATTGCAAAAAGGTGTAGCCAATACTAGTTTGAATTCATATGGACTTTATGCTTATGATACGATTTGTCCAGTTGCATTTTCAATTGATAAATGCTTGGAAGTACATGGTAATATTACCTTCTCTGTTAATAGTAATTACATGCCACCACATACAGAAGAAACTGTTATGCAGCTTGAAAAGCTCAACGTCTTTGTTGGTGGATCTGATATGGTCTACATATTATTACAATCCAATTTTACTGGATTCTCAGTTGTTCCTCCTGAAACTGTTGCTCCTTGCTCCTTCAACTTAGTGGCACATTAAAAGTTCTTTCTAGCACAAAGATATCTGTTTAGAAGGAGGTCAATGCACCTGGTATTAGAGGTACAATCATTTGGTATGGTGTCCTTCACATTCAAGCTACCAAAATAACATCTGATTCACTTCTGAGCCAGATAATTAATTTGGTGTTGACAGCCCAGATGTCTAAAACTCCCATTCAAGAATTTGCTAAGTTTGTAGCAAGGGTATTTGTTCCTACAGTTGTGCCTTTGTCATTAAGGACACTATTGTGTTGGTATATTGTTGGGGCTAACAATGGTGCTTTCATTGAGAGTAAGTGTCATGGCATAACAGTGATTGAGTGGCTAGCCCATTCCTTGGATGTCTCAAGTAGTGGAAGAAGCTATTTGGGAGGAAGTGGAACTCATCTAAGTGGCTACACCCTCCCTTCTACCTCGAGGCTTGGGAAATGGCAACAACTATTGAGGAACCATTTGCTTTTCTCTGCCTTGAGGACAAGGCAGAAATTAAAGGGGACGATATTGATAGGTCCCTGATCACTATGGGGTCAGGACTACCCAGTAGGGTGTACATGCAAGCCCGAAAATATCTAGGGCCCACTTAGAAAAGGGTTAGTTATAGAGAGAGAATAGGAGAAGGAAGATTACAAATAGAGTGAGAGAGGTATCTTTTGGGAAAATCATTGGGTTAGTTATGGATAGCAATAGCTCTCTATAGGAGCACTGCTCTGTGGCAAAAGGAGTTCTTCCCTCTGTATATTCACTTTTTCATCAAATAATACATACATCAGCATTCTCTTTTCATTCCTTTTTTGCTTATTCTTTTACTGCTAAATACTGGTACGTATCAGAGTGTGTGGGCAAATAACACGATGCATGATTCCCAAGTCCTTAAGATAATTAGTAAAAGGTCTGAACCCTCCCCCCAATCCATTTGGACCGATTATATTGTAGTTTGAAACTGAACTTTGATCAATTCTTGAAACTGTTTGAAAATAGCAAGAGTTTCTGACTTTTGTTCAAGTAGAAACAACCATGTAAATCTGGAATAAGCATCAACAATGGACAGATAATATGAGTGACCAGCTGTGGACTGCACAGGGGCTGGTCCCCAAAGATCCAGAAAAAGTAATTCAAATGGTTTTATCATAGACAGTAACAGAGGGTTGGGAGGGTAGTCTATGGGACTTGCCAAAGCTGCAAGCTAGACAAAAATCCTTTGCTGTTTTATTGATGTAAGGAATATTACATTTATGAAGAATTGTCCTAACAGCCATTTCATTGGCATGACCAAGCCTACAGTGCCAAGTATAAAATGAATTGGGCACTTTACAACTGAAAGTAGAATTACATTGAGGTCCTACATCTATATTCTTGACGTGAACAGAACTGCACGAGACACTGAGACAGGTTGGTGAGGAGACACTGGACCGTGAAGCCATAGAGAGATGGGGTTAAACATAGAGTCCCTGAGAATCGACTTGACCTGTTAGAAGAGTCCTCTTACTGACCTGAGATTTGACATAGCACACATGAGGATAGAACTAAAAAAAGACATGATTATCTTTGGAAAATTTACTTATACTTGGGAGATCCTTGGTAATTTTAGGAACATATAGCAGATCGTTGATGTTAAGAGTGATAGTGCTATCATGAGTGGAAATGAAATATGTAGAACCTACTGAGTGGATCAGAAGATACATAGCGTGTAACACCACTATCATTATACCTGTTAGAGTAAGCTAAGCTTACTATAGACATGCCTCAGCTGATCTCAGCTCATTGCTGAGTCAGATTCTGTTAGAGGCAGTTACATTTACCTTCTATATATAGCACATTCATTGTATCTAGTCATCAAGAATAAAAGAAATCATTTCAACATAATTCTCTCTGTTTTCTTCACTCCTTTCTCTCTTTCTATTAGTGCTTGGTTTATAACATGGTATCTCGAGCTTGAAACTCGGCCATGGCTTCCGCGTTCAATGTTGATGACGATCCATCGCCACCACCTCCTCCTCCACCGCTGCCGCCACCGCCTGCGCCAGCGGTGCCATCACCAAACCTAAACACTGTGCTTACGACGAAGCTAACGGACAAGAATTTTCTCCACTGGCGCCAAGTCGTTGAGGCTGTAGTTCGAGCCAATCGACTCGAAAAATACGTGGCGTGTCCTAGGGTGCCAGTGCGATACCTCAATGAGGATGATCGAGCGAACGATCGAGTGAATCCAGAGTACCAGGCTTGGGAAGCACAAGACCAGTACCTGTTCATATGGCTCCTGAACTCGATTTCTGATACGATTCATGCGCGTGTTGTCGGTTGTACACATGCGTGGGAATTATGGGATGAATTACACAACTACTTCAACTCGCAGACGAAGGCGTGTAGCACACAGCTTCGTGCCGAGCTTCGTCACATTGTCAAAGGTGATCGCACCATTGGAGAATACTTGCTGCGAATCAAGGCACTGGTGGATGCCTTGATCTCGATTGGGAACCCGGTTACTCGTCAGGAGCATATGGATGCAATCTTGGAAGGTTTACCCGATGATTATAATATACTCTTCCCTACAATTGAGAGTAGAATTGAACCTTACTCAATCGCTGAAATCGAATCCCTATTGTTGTCGCATGAGTCTCGATTGGAGTTGAAGTCCAAAAATGCTATTACAGAGGTGTTCTCAGCCAATCTGGCTCAAAGCAATTCCAATCCTAACCCTATTTCCATGCCACACAACCCTAATTCCATGCCACGTCCAATTTCTTCCCTGAATAGTACTAATCAAGTGAATTCTAGCTCAATCTCTAACTTTCAGCAAGGTTCATCCTCCTTTCCGAATAATGGAGGCTATCAACAGTACAATTCCTCGTCCAATTTTGGCAATGGTTTTCAAGGTGGACGCGGCGGACGTCGTGGTCGGGGTAGAGGTGGCAGATATAGCTATGGAAGGTTTGGCAATGGAGCAGAGTGTCAGATTTGTGGTCGTAACAATCACAATGCTCTTGATTGTTACTATAGATTCAATGAAGATTACACAACACCACCTCCTAGTGCTAATTCTTTTGGCTCTTATGGTAGAGGCCAGTATCGTGGCCAATCCTCTTCGAATCAGTATCATCAACATGCTCCTCATGCCAATTATCACTATGCTTTGGGACAATCAGCACAAAATTTCATGCCTCCTCCTATGGCCCAACTCCCTGTTCAGCAGCAGCCTCTGTTGCCTCTCCCATGGCAATCCAATAATGTGCATATGCCTCATCCTAATGGCCAAGTCGACAGCTATCAGCAGCAACAGAACCCTATGGCTATGATGGCCTCTAATTCTGGTTCAGATTCTAGTACTTGGCTTGTTGATAGTGGGGCAACACACCATGTTACTGCAGATCTCAACAACTTGAATCAACCTGTTGCACCAAGTGGTATTGACCAGATTTACATGGGTAATGGTCTTGGCTTATCTATACTCTCAATAGGAACTGCATGTGTTAGGTCACCTTTTGATCACACCCGCACATTAAACCTTTCTAACATTCTCTATGTTCCAACTATAACCAAAAATCTGTTGAGTGTTAGTCGTTTTTCAATAGATAACAATGTCTACTTTGAGTTCCTTCCTCATCTTTGTTTTGTTAAATCACAGGATGATCATAAAGTTCTTCTAGAAGGTTGTGTGAACTCTGCGAGTCTATATGTGTTTCATCAGTTCACCATAGTCTCAAGGTCTCAACCAAGTGCTGCTGGTCTGTCAAGTTTCCCTACTTGTCTGAGTGTTTCTTCCCCCACTCCCTTGACAAAGTGTATTTCCTCTAATTCTACTTCAGGTGTTGTAAATAAAGTGCCCCCATCCCATTATATTTGGCACTGTAGACTAGGACATGTCAATGATGTGGCAATGAAATGTATACTCCAAAAATGTAATCTCCCTCGTATTAATAAAAGTACTTTGGACTTTTGTACTGCTTGTTGTTTTGCCAAGTCTCATAGGCTTCCCTCTCACTCATCTCCGACTACTTATGCTCATCCTTTTGATTTACTCTTTCTTGACTTGTGGGGGCCAGCACCTGTTAAGTCCTCTATGGGATATCAATATTACTTTTCAATCATGGATGCTTGCTCAAAATATACTTGGATATTTCTGTTAAAACAAAAATCAGACACTCTAAACACCTTCAAACAGTTTTTTGAACTTGTTAAAGTCCAATTTGGTGCATGCATCAGGGCTGTTCAGTCTGACCGGGGTGGGGAATTCAGACCCTTCACTAGGTTCTTGGCTGATTTGGGTGTCCAACATAGTTATTTGCCCCCACACCCACCATCAAAATGGTTCTATTGAGCGTAAGCATCGTCACATAGTGGAAACGGGCCTAGCTTTACTTGCACAAGCCTCACTTCCTATGACTTACTGGGACCATGCCTTCTGTATAGCAACCTTCCTCATCAATCGTCTCCTTACACCTGTTCTTTCCAATCAAACACCCTACTTCATTCTCTACAAATCTGATCCTGACTACTCCATGTTAAAGGTGTTTGGTTGTGCATGCTACCCATGCCTTAGACCCTACAACAAAAATAAGCTTGAATTTAGAACTAGAGAGTGAACCTTTCTTGGTTATTCTACCTCTCACAAGGGCTACAAATGTCTAGCTAAAGATGGCCGCATGTATATTTCTAAAGATGTCCAATTTAATGAGCATGCATTTCCATTTGCAAAAGAGGTTTTCCAATCAACAGATTCAGTAACGCCCACCAGTCCTAGTAACACTCCTCTCATGATTATTCCTCCCATTCCTGGTCCTGCTCCTATGTTTCCCTCCAGTCCAAATGGTTTGAATCAGTCCCCTATATCAGCTGCTCCTACTAACCAAGCCTCACCACCTTCATCAGGTCAAGGCACACTTTCTCCTCAGTCCCTTTTTCTAGTTCCACCTCTAAATCAAGCTTCTCCTCCTGTGTCCAGTCACTCCTCATCATACAGACCCTTACTCCTTATCTTCTCTTCATTGTGGGTTAACACCTAGTGGTTCCTCTCATCTGTCTGGCGCATCCTCTAGCTCACCACCTGCACCTCTTAATGTCCACCCGATGGTCACTAGGTCTAAAGCTGGCTTGCTAGCTCATACTTTACTGCTAACACATGCAGAACCTCATTCTCCTATTGAAGCCTTGACCATTCCTCACTGGCTTGAGGCAATGCAGCAGGAATACAATGCATTGCTGCAAAACAACACATGGACAGTAGTTGATCTTCCACCTAACAAAAAGGCCATTGGTTGTAAGTGGGTGTTCAGGGTCAAAGAAAACCCAGATGGCACTATAAACAAGTACAAGGTCAGGCTGGTTGCGAAAGGTTTTCATCAGCAGTTGGGAAGAGACTACTCGGAGACATTCTCTCCTGTGGTCAAACCTGTCACAGTCAGAGTAATTTTGACACTAGCAGTCACCCACAGCTGGACCATACAGCAGCTGGATATTAATAATGCATTCCTAAATGGATTATTGTCTGAAGAAGTATACATGTAACCTCTTGGGTTCAAAAGCTCCAATCCCTCTCAGGTATGCAGGCTGAATCGTGCCATCTATGGGCTTAAACAAGCCCCGAGAGCATGGTTTGAGAGACTGACAAAGGCTCTTGTACAGTTTGGGTTTCAAACTAGTAGGTGTGACCCATCTATTTTTATTCATACACATGCTGGCCACTGCACTTACATTTTAGTTTATGTTGATGACATTATAGTCACCGGCTCCTCTCTTGCACATATCTCTGCTATTATTCAGAAACTCAGCTCCACCTTTGCTCTCAAGCAACTTGGAACTCTAGACTACTTTTTAGGGGTGGAAGTAAAGCACTTGGCTCACAGTAAGGGCATTCTTTTGTCACAATCCAAATACATCAGGGACTTACTTGCCAAAGCCAACATGAGCAATGCAAAAGGGTCACCCACGCCTATGGTTAGCAACAGCAAGTTAACTAAGTTTGGAGCCAACTACATGAATGATCCCACACTGTACAGATCTATTGTTGGGGCATTACAGTATGCCACCATAACTCGGCCAGAAATTTGTTACAGTGTAAGCAAGGTCTGTCAGTACCTTTCCCAACCCCTAGAGGATAATTGGAAGGCAGTGAAGCGTATCCTAAGGTACCTGAGAAGTACTATTACTCATGGCCTAGTCCTAAAACCTGCAAACCCTGCTTGCACCCTTCTCCATTCAAGCATTCACTGATGCTGATTGGGCAGCAGACTTGGATGACCGTAGGTCAACATCAGGCTCCTGCATCTACTTTGGACCAAATCTTGTATCTTGGTGGTCTCGCAAACAACCTCTAGTAGCAAGATCTAGTACAGAAGCAGAGTACAGAGGACTGGCAGCAACCACATTTGAAGTCCTTTGGATTCAGTCACTATTGAAGGAGCTGCACATCAAGTCTCAAATACCAGTGGTGTATTGTGACAATCTGGGTACTGTTTCGCTATCCCATAATCCTGTTCTACACTCAAGGACAAAGCACATGGAGCTAGATATCTTCTTTGTAAGAGAAAAGGTCCTAAACAAGTCACTCACTGTCTGTCATCTACCTGGAATTGATCAAGTGGCTGACTTTCTTACCAAACCACTCTCACAGACTAGGTTTGAAGAACTGAGAAGCAATTTAGGAGTACTAGATCATCTAGCTCTTGTAAACCCACCTTAGTTTCAAAGGGGGTATGTTAGTAATGGTTGTAAACCCACCTTATGTTTAAAAGGGGGTATGTTAGAGTAAGCTAAGCTTACTATAGACATGCCTCATTGATCTCGACTCATTCTTTGAGTCGATTCATTAAAGCGATTACATTTACCTTCTATATATAGCACATTCATTGTATCTAGTCATCAAGAATAAAAGAAATCATTTCAATAGAATTCTCTCTGTTTTTTTCTCTCCCTTCTCTCTTTCTGTTAATGCTTGGTTTATAACAATACTAAACACTTGAATCTGAGCCTGAACCCGAGGCTAGCATAGTCATAGGACCATGACCAGCAGCAGCCATAGCCATAGGCCCACCTGACTTTGAGGCATGAGGAACTGAACTGAGGTACTGAACTGGGATTCTGCTAAGGAAGTGGTAACAGAGGTGGTGGATCGGCTGAAGTGGAAGCTTGCCGACTGCTATGGAGAATGTTGTTGAGGTTGCTGAATATTTGGTGGTGCATACTGAGCATATTGTTGAGACTGATTAGGAGCATAATACTGAGACTGATGCTGATGATAAGGCTGATGCACAGGAGCAGTGTAGTTCTGATCAAACCAATAGTAACAATTTGCAGCATTATGATTGTTGTGATGGCAACTCGGTCACTCAACACCTCCACGGTTATAGAACGTGCCACCTCTTCCTCGTCCACAATGACCATAACGGCCACCACGTCCACCTCGAAAATCAGATCCAGAAGAAGGATAGGTGGAATTAGCAGACTGATACTGATTATTTTGATGAAAAGAATTGGACGAATACTGAGGCATAGAAACCTGAACCTGATTTGACATTTGATTAGAGGTGTTTGACTTTGGAGTTGAGGTGAGCCAAATTGACAAAGAAGGCATCAATCGCGGTTTTAGCTTTGAGCCATTCTAGACGCGACTCATGAGAAAACAATAGGGCTTTGATCTCGGCAATTGAATGAGGATCAATGCGGCTCTCAATTGTAGGGAAGAAAAGTTGATAATCCTCAGGCAAGCCCTCAAGAATAGCATCAATATGCTCCTGAAGTGTGATAGGGTTCCCAATCGAAACCAAAGCATCAACGATTGCTTTGATTCGAAGCAAATATTCATTGATCTTGCGATCGCCCTTCGTGATGTGCCGTAACTCAGATCTCAATTGCACACTCCGAGCTTTCGTTTGAGGTTTGAGAATTGAAATGGTTGTGAAGTTCATCCCAAAGTTCCCAAGCATGCTTGCTGCCAATGACGCCAGCATGAATTGAATCTGACAATGAATTCAACAACCAGATGAGCAAATGCTGGTCCTATGCTTCCCAAGCAAGAAATTATGGATTGACACGATCGACAATGCGGTCGTCTTCGGAGAGGTAGCGCGAAGGGATGCGTGGACACACGACGAATCGCCTTGGGCGATTCGCACAAAGAACGGCCTCAACAATTTGCTTCCAATGCAGAAAGTAGTTGTCAGCGAGTTTGACAGTGATGATCGATACGAAGTTTGGCAGAGTTCGACTGAGTGGGCGATGGCAGAGGATCATGCTAGGAGGTGGAAGCCATGGCCAGAGAATCTTAAGCTCTGATACCATATCAGAATTAGAGAGAGAGGATAGAATCTGAATATTGAATCTGTATTGAATTAATGACTAGATACAGAGAATCTACTATTTATAGTAGATGAGGGAAGGGTCTAGAACAATTCTGTTAGTAACCGACTGCTGACTCGGCAGAGGGTTTACAACAGAACTCTAACACTCACTAAACGTGAAATTCCATTTATATGGAAAGTTAAGACATTTGTCTCTGAAATGTCCTAGCGTTGGGAGCATAAAATATAAAAAGCAAATGTCTTAGTGCGGAGCTGATTGGAAGCAAGATGGAGTTCCAGAGAGAGAGACAGAGGGGTTGCTTGGCAGAGGACGGAGAGATTAGAAATTTGGAGAAAAGAGAACTGAAACATCAGAATTTGTTATTTTATTAATTTTATTTTAATGTGTCAGAATTTTAATGTGTTGTTCACCTATCATTGGTTGTGCCCAACAATGAAGTATTGGGTAGGTGTCCACACAAGATTTATGAGAACAATGAATGTTGATCATTGCATCTTATTTGAATGGTTAAAATTAGAAGATAAATGTATGCGGCTTTTAAAAGTGGCTATTTGACTACTAAGCAGCTTTTATAAATTATGGTTCTTATCTTCATTGTATAACTTTATAGAAATCATGGTTATGTTTAGGGTGTTTCTCCTTTTTAAAAGATTTTATTTCTTGAAATTCTTTGTATGAGTTGTCTTTATACTACATCCAACTTTTGATGCTTTCTATTTTTTTTCCCCAACTTATTGATTTACAAATGAAAGAACCCAATCGCTGATGGAAAAATGGTGTTAGATGAAATGATGTCCTTTTTCTAGCTGCATTGAGGGATGTACTGGTGTCAACATTTTATCTTCACCAGTGCAATAATATAATAATTCTCGAACTCTATAGCCAGTAACATACTAACATTCATGGTGAGCCAAGTGCAATGGAATCTTGAAATTTGATTAGGTATTCTGGACTTGGGATTTTTTTAACTTCCTAGGAAGGCTTATATTTTTGTGTGCGGAATGAATACTCCTATACTGAGTGGTGTCATGGCATTTATTTTATATGTAGCCATGTAGGTGTGAGTCTGATTTAGAAATCTCGGTTCTTGTATGAGAATAATAAAAGAAATATATTAGTGCTTCCAGATGTCCTATAAGTTACTCATTTATTTTCAGTTTTGGACCTTTTGCAGGATGGTACAATATAATTACAATAATGATATTTGGACATAAATTTTGACACCATGTATGGAAATGTTGTGTAGCTAATTAGGGTGTTTTGGGAGTAATGAAATATATGATGAGAGAGAAGAAAATAATAAGTACTGGAGAGTTTTTTTTATACAGTGTTGACATCATTTTTGTGTTTAAATATCATTACTAAGTTAGTTAACAACTCTGCTTTATCATATTCTTCCTTACGCTGATGTCATACTAATGATGAGATTTTCACCCTTCTTTTCCCCAGCAGGTATGAAGAGCGTTTCAAATCTGCAAGCATTGTTTAATAGAATGTTGTATGTCAATTAATGATTAGTGACTGTTGCAAATGTTATATTTGGTTATAATAAACGTAGATATCCATCACCATTTTGATAGATTGATCATAATATGTACATTATCGATCCATGTGTTATATATTGTGTTGTTATCATCTTTTCTTGTGTTGGCCAATAGATTGTTTCGGTCATAGTTACCTGTCTTTGAAGCTACACTGCCGAACCCACGATTTGTCGGCCCACCCAAGCTGTTTGACTTGGCTTTCTCTGTTTTTAGAGGCTGCTTGTAAGGTGAGAGACTATATGATGCAATCCCTTTTGAGCAAGGATCAAGCTCCAGAATAAGAGGGGGAAAGGACAATCCAAAACAAACAAAATTCTCTGAATATCTTCTCTGCTCATTTCATTCATTCTTTCATGATATATACTAGATACTCTCATGCAACGGTTCCCTACATGTGTGGATCAATTGCCAAGTGTACTTTGGCAGATTACACAACCATAACAGTAAAGAGAATATTCTAACAGAAATGTAATGTACTGCAATCACTTGCATCATGTGGTTCTAGAAGGATCTAGTAGAAATCCTTCAGCCAACCTGGCTTTTGTTTGCTGTGAATGGGCTTGGCAGATTTGGGCTTAGATGCTGTCGGATCCATCTTATCTTGACTAGCTGAAATGGGCATATCAATACTCCTTGGGTCCACGACAACCTTGTCCTCAAGGTTAGGATAAGACTTTAGCAAGTCCTCATAATCTTCCCATGTTGCTTCTGTTGCAGGAAGTCCCTCCCAATGAACTAAAATCTGCTTGCGGGTGCCGGCAGTTGTGTGTAAACAGTGAGAACCCAAGAACTGCAGTGGTTGCAACGTGACCCGAGTACCATTGATGGAAGGAGCCAATGCAGGGGTGTTTGCTGGAGGAATGCCACGAAAAGGTTTGAGTTTTGAAATGTGGAATACTGGATGAATCTTGGCATCAGGAGGCAACAAGATTTCATAAGCAACCGGGCCCAAAACCTTAGTTATTTTGTAAGGGCCAAAGAACCGCTTGGATAATTTTGGTGAGTGACGGCCACGCATAGAGACTTGGCAGTAAGGCTGTAAACGAAGCCAAACCCAATCGCCCTCCTTGAAGCTGCGATTTTGGCGATGACTGTTAGCCTGAGAGCGCATCCGCATCTGGGCTACAGCCAAATTTTCATGGAGCAGCTGTAGGATTTGGCGGTGAATGCTAAGAGAATCATCCAATACCGCAACAGAGGTGGAACCCGTGACATAATCTCGTAGAGTGGGTGGGGCACGCCCATAAAGAGCCTCAAACGGAGTCATGCGAATAGCTGATTGGAAGGTAGAATTGTACCAAAATTCTGCTAATGGTAAATACTGAATCCACAAGTGAGGTGCATCACTTACAAAACAACGTAAGTAAGTCTGCAATATACGATTTGTTACCTCGGTTTGGCCATCCGTTTGCGGATGGTAGGCATTGCTGAATGCAAGTTTGGTTCCACAGAGGCGGAATAGTTCCTTCCAGAACTTGCTCACAAAGACCCGATCCCGGTCACTGACAATTGTTTTAGGCATACCATGAAGGCAAAAAATTTCGGCAATAAAAATTGGGGCAAGAGTCGCAGTCGAAAATTGTGTGGGAAGAGCCACAAAGTGAGCAAACTTAGTGAGGCGATCGATAACTACCCAGATGACTGTTTTGTCCTTAGCCGGAGGAAGGTGTGTAATGAAATCCATGGATATGTCTTCCCAAACTCGAGTAGGAATGGGGAGAGGTTGTAGCAATCCCATAGGTTTCTGATTGAACGGTTTATTTTGCTGGCAAATAGAGCAATCTCTGACAAAGTTCTTAACATCCTTAGCCATTTGAGGCCAAGCAAAGGAAGCGGCTAGCCGAGATAGCGTGGCCTTTATGCCCGAATGTCCACCCAATGGGGAGGTATGAAACTCTGATAGCAGCAAGTCACGAAGGAGGGTCTCAGCGAGAATGAACAGCCTCCCTTTGTAATACAAAATGCCCCGATTAATAGAAAAGGCAGCCAGAGAATTGTCTTGTTGCTGAAACTTAACCATCACTCTTTTACCAACCTCATGCTCGGTGTAGAAGGCCGTGAGTTGATCTAGCAACAGTGGCTGACATGATGAAATTGCTGAGAAGGTGGTCTCTGCAGAGGGAGGGGATCTAGAGAGAGCATCAGCAACCACGTTAGTGCGGCCCGGAGTATAGAGAATTTCATAATCAAAGCCTAGGAGTCGAGTAAGCCATTTTTGTTGGGCATGTGTCTGAATGGTTTGAGACAGTAGGTACCTGAGGCTCTTTTGGTCCGTGTAAATGCGAAAATGGCGCCCTAACAGGTATTGACGCCACTTGCGAACCACCTCAGTAATGGCGTACATTTCCCGGTCATAAGCCGAAGCCAGTTGCATCCTGGGACATAGTTTCTTACTGAAAAATGCAAGAGGATGGGAAGCCTGAGACAGAACTACGCCTACTGCGGTGGCGGAAGCATCGGTAGTAACATCAAACACCTGTGAGAAATCTGGTAAAGCCAAGACTGGGAGAGTCATCATGCACTATTTGAGTTTTTCAAAAGCAGATTGGGTTGGAGCAGACCAAGAAAAAGCATTCTTCTTGAGGAGGTCAATTAATGGACCAGCAAGGAGTGCATAATTACGCACGAAACGTCGATAGTAATCGGTGAGGCCCAAAAAACCGCGGAGTTGAGAGAGGGTCTTGGGTCGTGGCCACTCTTGGATGGGTCGGCTGCTACGCCTTCTTTGGAGATCACATGGCCCAAATAATCCACTCTCGGAACACCAAAAGTGCATTTCGAATACTTAGCAAAGAGCTGGTGGTGACGTAGAGTCTGTAGCACCCGAGTGAGATGATCCAAGTGAGATAACCAGTCCTTGCTATACACAAGAATGTCATCGAAAAAGACAAGAACAAATTTCCTCAAGAAAGCCCTGAACACCGAATTCATGGTTGCCTGGAAAGTAGATGGTGCATTGCTTAACCCAAACGGCATGACTAGAAATTCGAAGTGTCCGTCAACTGTACGAAACACAGTTTTGAATGTGTCCTCTAGTGCCATTAAAATCTGATGATAACCGGACCGAAGGTCCAATTTGGAAAACACAGTGGAGCCATGGAGTTCATCAAGTAGTTCATCGACTGTTGGAATTGGAAATCGGTCCTTGACAGTAATGGAGTTCAAGGCTCGATAATCAACACAAAACCGCCACGATCCATCTTTCTTTTTAACAAGGAGTACCGGAGATGAAAATGGGCTGATGCTAGGCTTTATGAGACCCTCTTGGAGCATTTTGAATCATTTGGGTCATGACTTCCTTGTGGCATTGTGGGTAACGGTAGGGCTTCACATTGACTGGTGGTGAATCTGGAAGAAGGTGAATGTGGTGTGCTTGGGCACGACCAGGGGGGAGTCCTTGGGGGGTTGTGAATATGTTGGTAAATTGGGAGAGTAGGGCGGCAAGGTCAGGGTGTAAGGTTGTGAAGTCGGGTTGGGTAGGTGTTGTGCAATCGGGTGGTTCGATCTTGGTGTAGGAAATGGAGTGGATAGAGTCGATGGAGTTGGTGAAGACAAATCTGTGGAATTGGGCGTAGGAGGCAGCAGGGGGAACATGAGGGTTGGTTCCTGTTAGGGTAAGGGTTTGACGGTTATGGGTGAATTGGATCGAGGGAATTGTATAATCAGAGATGAAAGGCCCAAGAGTTTGGAGCCATTGGACCCCCAAGACCAAGTCAGCCCCATGGATTGGTAAGATGTAAAAAGGTATGGAGAAGGTTTGGCCCGATAGTTGAACTTGTACATTGGGGCAGCAACCCGTACATTGAATAGACGCCCCATTGCCCACAATGACTGAAAATGGGGTTATTGCCACAATGGGAAGACGTAGGAACTCAGCAACCCTCGGTTGCATTATATTGTGTGAACTTCCAGAGTCCACTAAAATGGTGACACTGAGCTAATGCACCTGTCCCTGTAATCGTAGGGTACGGGGCGACGGCGGTCCTACTAACGCCGCCATGGAGAGCTGAAAATGAACGTCGTTTGGTGGGGGCTCATCCGAAGGCGGCGGCGGGTTCTCCGGTCTATGTCACTCGTGGCAACACTAGGCTCATCAATGGGTGGGGTAAATGGGTCATCAGGAATCAGTAGGAGGAAATGTTTGGCTTGGCATTTATGGGAAGGGCTATATTTCTCATCACAATAAAAACAAAGACCTTTGGAGCGCCGTTCCTGTTGTTGGGCCGGGGTGACGTAACGGATTGGGGTGGGGTTCTTGGGTGGTGGGGTGGGTAGAAGCCGTGGTGGGTTTGTGGCCGGTGGGTGGCGGCTAAAACGGTAGGGTGGTGGTCTGGAATCCATGACCTTTGCTTCTAATAGCTTGGCCAAGCCAATTGCATGGCTCAAGGAAATAGGGTGAAGAACAGCCAGCTCTCTTTGGATTTCAATCTTGAGACCGGAAATGAAACAATTCATCAACGCCTCCGATGGTAAGCCAACAACCCGATTAGCGATGGTCTCGAATTGCTGTTGGTATTCCATGACAGCAGTCACCTGTTTCAACTTGAACAAGGTGGCTTGGTGGTTTGTAAAGGAGGGAGGGCCGAATCGGAGCTCGATATCACGGGTGAATGCTTCCCATGTTGTGACTTGATGGTTGGCTTGAAGCCATTTGAACCAACTGAGTGCTTGGCCTTGCATGAAGAAAGGAATATAGGTGAAGCGCAGCTGAGGGGGAATTTGGGTGAGGTCAAAATACTGCTTAGCTTGGAAAATCCAATCCAAGGGATTGGATCCATCAAAGGAAGGAAGGGTGATCTTGGGTGGTTTAATGGATGGCGGTGGAGGGTTGAAAGGTGGGGGTGTTATGGCTGTAGTGGCAAGTTGTTCTCTGATGGTGTCAAGTTCAGTGGCAATGTATGTTTGTAGGTTCTGTTCAAAAGCTTCTTGCATTGTTTTCATTTGGGCAAGGCATTGTGTGAGGGCCTCCTCAGAGGATGAGGAGGAGGGTTTATCAGTTTTAGGCATGGGTCCGATAATGAAAGCACCAGTGATGCAATCCCTTTTGAGCAGGGATCAGGCTCCAGAATAAGAGGGGGAAAGGACAATCCAAAACAAACAAAATTCTCTGAATATCTTCTCTGCTCATTTCATTCACTCTTTCATGATATATACTAGATACTCTCATGCAACGGTTCCCTACATGTGTGGATCAATTGCCAAGTGTACTTTGGCAGATTACACAACCATAACAATAAAGAGAATATTCTAACAGAAATGTAAAGTACTGCAATCACTTGCATCATGTGATTCTAGAAGGATCTAGTAAAAATCATTCAGCCAAGCTGGCTTTTGTTTGCTGCGAATGGGCTTGGTAGAGTTGGGCTTAGATGCTGCCAGATCCATCTTGTCTTGACTAGCTGAAATGGGCGTATCACTATATGTATGTTTGGTTTCACTTCTGAAGACACAAGTGTTTTTGCACCTGTCAAGCGTGATTCAATAAAAAAAAAGGTGTTTGGTTATATTATTGTAAAAACAATTTTGCATCAGAATTAGATTCTATCAAAAGCAGCTTGGAGTACCTTCTGTTTTTGCATTGAAAAATTGTACTAAATTTTACATCAAACTTGGTTTTAAAATAAAAACATCCAAATATAAATCATTTTACTTCAAATTAAATTGTATGGATTCAATTCCATTTAAAATCATGTTTGTTAAACGCTTATCCAAACACACTATGACAAGTCTCTCATCATAAGAGACCTTCAAAAGCCCCACTTTGCAAAACAAAAATTATTTTTCTCTCTCTCCCCTCTTCTCTCACTATCCTCTCTCTCCTCCCGCACTCCATCCACTCTTACTCCCCCCACCCCACTGCTTATTACTATTAGCATCGCAAACACTACGGTGGCTAAGTGTGGGTGAATGAGATCCGAGTGAGGTCCTTACTCCATTAACAAGAATGCAAAAAAACGACAACCACAGTTGCAAACTCACCAGCAATCTCAGAATTGCATTTGACAATTTCTTCAAAATACAAATGAAATTAAGTCCAAGAAGAAGAAACTCACACACACACTCATATAGCATTTTCTTATCTAAAGTGTTTTTCCATGTAGTATTGTTATAATGGATAGAGATTTGTTGTCTCCATTTCCTATAGCAAATTCTGTCCCGTTCAATTAAAATGTACATGTATACATTTGTTAATTTTGTTATTCATGGGATAGGAAGTGGGACATAATTTTGAGACTGTTGATTTGTATCTCGTTATAAACTAATCTTTTATTCTTCTTTTGGGTTTCTGTTCAATCACTTTACTTGCCATCAGAGCAGAGTGTTAACCCAACCTTTTTATTGGGTGAACCTCTAGCCCGTGTTATATTATAGTTTTGGTGCATTGGTGGTGGAGCTCCAATTGACACTGGGTCATAATAACAGATCTCCATAATAAATAACAGTAGATATATTGTATTGTCTTGTATTGATTTAAATATATTTTTGGTCTTTGTAAATATAATCCGATTTAGTTTTGGTTCTCTTAAATTTTGGATTTGGTTTGTGTACTTTAATTTTCCAAAGTGACTTATTTTAGTCTTTGTATTAAAGGGATTTTGTCATCCATGAAAACTGGATGAGTGGCAGATGATGCAAAAAATCTAATTGATTTTAGTTAATTAGTTGAATCAGTTGAAACAATTTCCAGTTAAGTTGTATATCTCTTTTCTGATTGCATACACAGAGTGTATTGGTATAAAAACTTTATTTTCTTCAATGAGAAAGTTGATTTCCATTTCACAAATTCTATTTCTGTAATACGGTATCAGTTTCAAAACCTTTGTTAAGTTCTTCTTCCTAAATACTCTTTCTTTCATGACTAAAGGCCCAATTTAATCCCTGAGAAAAACAATCGGGTCCGAAATAGTCCCTATCCAAAAAAAAACTATCCATTTAGTCCTTAAGAATGTGTTTACCGGGACAGATTAGTCCTTCTGTCAGTTGATCACCTTTGAGCGCAGGTTAAATGCTGACGTGTCAGTTTCCATTTCTAAAAAACCAAAATGCATGCCATTTGGGAACTGAATTTCCTTCTTCTTCCTCCATCTTCGACGTTCCTTCTTCTTCCTCCCAAGGGAACTTCTTCTTCCTTCCTTCTTCTTCCTCCCAACCCTAGGACTTCCCAACCCTAGGACTTGTTCTCCCTCGCCATTATAAACATTCTTCTTCTCCTTCCCCTATCTGATCGCTACCCTCGGCACTGCGCACCCTTTCCCTCATCAGCAGTGACTGAATCCCTAATTTCTATTTCGCTCCCCTTCCATTGTTGGACCAACGTTAAAATGAGTTGGGCGTCTAACAATGTGTCCAGCCGTGACTATAGTTGGAGTGCTTCCTCAAGCATTGTAACCCCAAAGTTCCCTCCTCCATGTTGCATTTGTAAGAGACCTTGTGTCATCAGCACTTCAAGAACACTGAAGAACCCAAACAGACCCTTCTATGGCTGCCCTTTATATAAGGTAATGATCCCTTTAGTTCCATATTGGTTGACCTATCATCTTTACATTCTTGCTGGTTTTGGTTGTAGGAGAAGAAACCACATTGTGCCACATTTGTGTGGGTGGATATATATGAGGCACAAATGGAACAAGAGAGACTTAAGGAGATGGAGATGGGAGATGGGAGAATTCCTCAGGTGGAGATGGAAATAACCGAGATGAAAGCAAAGATGAATGAAATGCAAGTCAAGATGTTGCTTATATCCAAAGATGTTGTTTATCTCCAAAGATCATTTGAAGTTGTGATAGGGGTTGTCTTGGTTTTTGTTGTTATGGTTATGATATTTAATGTATGGAAGTAGTGTGAATGTCATGGAAAGTTAGGTTAGTATGTGCTTGTAATATTTGGGTGAAAAAGTTATGTAATCCATGCCTTTTGGCATTTATAATGAAATGGAAATTTCTGTTTTTCTAATCAAAGTTGTAAAAGAGGTGAAAGGTAAATAATACCAACAAAATAACCCCAAAATGTACTTTTCATTCATATGCATTGTCAATTCATTACAAATATATCCTGTCATTGTCAAAATAACCTTATAATATACCAAACAACAAGATAAAACACAAAATATTGTCAGTCCCTAACTAGAACATATAACCTAGTAAACTACTGAAAACTCAAAAAACATTGTCTGTTGCTCAATTCCTTCTGCATTGTCACTTCCCTCTTCATTTTTTCTTCTTGCCATTATCTTGCAAGGTGGTGGTGGTGGTGGTCTCGTATCCGGTGTTGGAATGAACTTGAATAGCCTCTCTGCAGTCCCACTACTTGCACGCCGCCAATGTCTCATTTGACACAGTTCCTCACCCTGAGCATATGTTGGAGCTCTGTATGGCCTAACTGGAGGTGGTGGTGGTCGTATTGATTGTATTCCCACTGCTGATGAAGGACTTAGGGTGAAAGGGGGTAGAGTTAAACATGGTCTAACTGTCCCACGTGGCCTTATAGGTGTTGGCCTTATAGCTGGTGGCAGCGGTGGTGTACTCTGATCACTCATTTCCTGAAATCAGACAGATCAAACCAGTGAGGAATTTTGAACATGTAAATATCGTGGGACAAAATGGTCCCTTACAAAATGTTTAGTGGGCCAAAATGGTCCCTTACAAAATTCATATGAGACAGATTAGTCTCTTGTGGAATTGCAGAGTCTGTAGTATGCGTTCCTTGAATGGGTTGTTGGTTTCCTTCAACCTGGTTCCGAGTCTGAAACAAAATAAATGTCATAAGAAAACTACACATAAATACAGCCCAAAACTTTGTACACCTAGTTACCTGTGTTACATTTTCTTCCTGAGGCTGTGATTGTGTCAATGGCACCTCTTCTTGTGCTGCATTTTCTATAGGCTTGTTTGGACGCCTTTTCCTGGCAACTTCAGGTCTAGCTGGTCCCTTGCAAGTCTTCTCATAATGTCCAGCTTCTCCACACTTAAAGCACCTGACTTCATACCTCTTTCTAACTTTGTTTTGTTGGCTGCCTGGAGCTTCTTCAGATGCAACATCCTTTCTTCTGTGCTTGTTTGGCCTACCAACAGGCCTCTTCAGTTTTGGTGGTTCAGGTTTTGGGTTGTCAGTTTCTGACCAAAATTCTTTGCTGGGAATTGGGTGGATCTAGTGCTGATATGTTGCATGAAAGGCTTCCATTGTCAGCCATTGATGCACATAATCCTCAGGACACTCATTCTTGTAGGCTATAGCTGCTATGGCATGAGCACAAGGCATGCCAATTAGCTGCCAGTGATTGCATGTGCATGTCTGCTGACTCAAGCTCACTCCAACCTTTGACCCATATCTTTGAACTTCAAACTTCTCATTGTCTGGGTCACCTATCCAGGTAGGTGTCCACTTATTGCTCTCAAGCTTCAGTTTTTATAGCTTCTTCTGCTGTACTGGTGGTATTTTTCCTTTGTATGACCCCAACACCCTCATGTGGCCACTATGCCTCCTCATCAAATAACATCGCAGCTCCTCCAGCATGGTCAAAATTGGTTTCTCTCTGTACTTGAGTATCTTACTATTCTAGACCTCACACATGTTATTAGTTATGTTATCTACTTTGGGCCAATGGATATAATAGGCCTTCACCCATGCACTATCTAAAGATGAGACAGTGGGGGCTGCCCTCTTCCCCTTCACTTATCTTTTTTGCTTCCTCATGTAACCTTCATCACTATCACTGTCAGACACTGGAGGAGACCTATAAGGAGAATCTTCTGCACTGTCATAGTCATCATCAGTCACCAAGTCTTCGAATGAAGCTTCAATTGGTGTAGAACCATTTGCCTGAACATTCTCCTCCACCTCATCTGGATCAACAAAGACTGCATCTTGCACACCTAGAACCGGATGCTCAAAATACAAGTGCATTGTGTAATACTCTCCAGCCTTGTACTCCATAGCAACCTCACACATGCGATTGATGTCATTGTCTCCCTCAACTGGTCTTAAACCAGTCACAAAATCCTCACGACCCGGATGCATCCACCACATAGCCTTGAAGTCATGGTACCCCAAGTTCTTGAACATCACCACCAAATCAAAATAGTTGACCAAGTCAACATCAATTGGTGGCATGGTGTTGACCCTCGAATCAATGTATTTCAGTACCCCATCCTGCCTTACCAGCTTTCCTCCATGGTGAAAGAAGAAGCGAATTTGTGTAATCATCTGCAAACAAGAAACAAACAAACAACTCAGCAGAAGTTAAAGGGACACCCAACACATGGGCCCACACAAACGACACCCAAATGACACACCCAACACATTGACAAAGGGACCACATTTGTATGTAAAATAAGCATTCAACAATCCAAAAATGGATAAACAATGAAGAAGGGACCACAGAAACATCAGACCCACCCATGCATGCATGAGAAAGCCAAAATCAGCAATAACACAAACCCTAAACCCTAACACTCGATTCTCCACATTTCAAACACGAAAAACCCAAAAGCATAGAGATTAGGGAAGAATAAGAAACATTACCTTCAGAAATCGGATTGATTCACACGATTCTTCACCCTTGAGCTAGTTGGAAGACGCGAACCCCTTCACTTCTTCTCCTTCATGTGGTCTTTCTTTGTAGAGCAAATGTCAATGAAGCTGGAGGAAGAAGAAGGAAATTCAGTTCCCTCGGGAGGAGAAACGTCGAAGCTGGAGGAAGGAAGAAGAAGTTCCCTTGGGAGGAAGAAGAAGGAACGTCGAAGATGGAGGAAGAAGAAGGAAATTTAGTTCCCAAACGGCATGCGTTTTGGTTTTTTAGAAATGGAAACTGACACGTCAGCATTTAACCTGCGGTTAAAGGTGGTCAACTGACAGAAGGACTAATCTATCCCGGTAAACACATTCTTAAGGACTAAATGGATAGTTTTTTTTGGATAGGGACTATTTCGGACCCGATTGTTTTTCTCAGGGACTAAATTGGGCCTTTAGTCTTCTTTCAAAGTCTTTCATGGCTTCATCAAATTCCTCTTCTTCCATGCAAGATCTTTCGAGTGTTTACTATATTTTTCCCAATAAAAACTAATCCCTTGTTCTTGTATCACCAATTCTCGAGGTCTCCAATTATCGCTCATGGTCTCAGGCCAAGACCATGACACTTCAAATGAAGAACAAAAATGAATTTGTTGATGGTTTTCTCCCGCAACCACCTTCCATGGTTATTCTAAAAAGTGTAATACTGTTGTCCTTTCTTGCTTAAATCATTCCATGTTACCTAGTATTGCTATACAAGTATAATATGGATGATGATGCCTTGAAGGTGTCGAAGGATCTGAAAAGTTTGGTTCTCGCATTTCTCAATTCCATTGTGACCTTTTCTCCCTCAAACAATTTGATTTACCAGTTACGACTTATTTCACAAAGATGAAAGGTTTGTAGGATGAGCTAAACAATTTTTGCCTCATTTCTACTAAAAGTTGCTATAACACTTCAAAGATTGTTCAACATTACCGTGATAATGACCATGTTCTCTATTTCTTACAAGGGTTAAATGAAAATTTTGTTGTTGTTAGATCCCGGATCTTGCTAATGGAGGCTATTCCACCATTAAACAAAATATTTTCTATAATCAACTAACAAGAATGCTAGTCGAATGTAGGAGTCCTACCCAATCCTACTATCTTGGCAGTCGAGTCCAAACCCGCTTCAGAAAATTCTTAGAGCAAGTCTCAACCATAAAACAAGTCATTCAATGGTAAACAAGGAGCAGTCAAACATTGCGCTCACTGCGCACTGTCGTCGAAACAGCCACACGATTGATACTTGCCTCCTTAATTTCAAGGTTTATTGGCACTTCTACCATCATTTGTTCCGACTGCCACTTCTAATTCTTCGAATTTGGTCACTTCACATAATGTTTCTACCTCTCCTGACAATCAAGGTAAATATCAAGCCCTTCAGATATTGGATTTAGGGACATTTGATTATATCATCCCTTCTTTTCTTTTTTTCTTTTTTTTTAATCGTGATATAGGTATGAAGTATCCACCACCGTTAGCAGTGACTAATTTCCGTTGGGCACCTATTGGGCACACAAGGTATGTTCTCCCCTCCCAACCAGGTTTTCTCCATACACAAGGGACAGGATTCGAACCCTCGATCACTTGCTTAAAGTCAGTGGCTTATCTAGGACCCTGGAGCAGTGGGGGCAGCATATTTCCAAAATAATTAATAATAAATATCATCATATATTTAATCCATTTAATTTTATGTCGAACCAATTAATTTGATAAAATAATCCAATATAACAAAATCCCCAATTTTGATCATATCGAAATCCTAACCTGCCAATATTTACAATTAATCATCATCAACAGAAAATTATACCGGCTTTACCAAATATGAAACCAGTATTACTATTACAACAACCTAACCCAAGCCACCAGCAAAACAAAGTAACAATCTAGATCAGGACACCACCCAACAAGGAATCTAAAAACCAACATTGAGAGACTACATAGTCTCAGAAATCAGACGAAACTGAAAAAAGAGCCAAAAAGCTCTAGCCATTAGCTGCAGAATCCAAACCATAAGCAAGCCGAACCAAAGAACTACTTGTTTGAATCTAACATAGGCACCAAGTAACACCCCCAAGATATAGACCCAGCACCTCACAAATTCTTTAACTTTTATAGCCTCCACGAGAAAGAACTTTTATGTATTAGCACCAGCAGTAGACAAAACCGTTAGGGCTTGTTTGGTGGTCAGGATAGGATAAGAGAGCAAGATAGGAGTAGGATATGATATGAGCGGGATAAGCTGTTATCCTATCGACGTTTAGTGTCCACCAGATAATCAACTGAATGACATTGTAATTTTAGTATGAATTTTAAAATTTTCGTTTTTGTTCGGAATGTTTTTATAGTTTATTAGATTTTAGTTTTTTATAATTTTATTTTTTAAGATTATATAAAAAAACAAAATTATCCTTGTGAAAAAATTACATATAATATTTTAAAATTTTAAAATATTGTTTAACTCAAATTATTTTTTTTATAATTTTAAATATTCATTTTTAGTTTTTACTTTACGTATAGTTAAATTATTAGAATTTTTTTCTCTGTTTTTTAAAATAATATAAAGTAACAAAATTAATCTTGTGAAAAAATAAAAATAATTTTTAAAATTAATTATTAATATTTTTATTATTTTATATTTTATTATATATTTTTTTGATAATCATATTATATTTTATTATACTTTAATTATTTTATATATAAAATATTGTTAACTAGATGAATATCATAGAATTTTAAACTGGATAGACAGGAAATGATAAGTGATAACATTGATTTATCCTGTCTGCTGGTTCACCAAAATAGTTTTAGACAATAAACCCTTACATTATTCATCATGAATATGAATATTGGCCACGCATACAGCAGCAGCACATGAACCCCGAGGAATAGACAAGAAACGCTAATGAAATCAAAACTATGCAGAACCAGAAACAATGACAAGACCACTCAGATCAATCAATTTGATGAAAATAAGCAAATAAGGTTGTTCCTCCAAACCATTACTCCTCGGTTTTTATTCCTCATTTTAGAATCTCAACTTCAAATCAGACATGAAATTGATTGTTAAGAGTTACCATAATAGCAAATTGTTTACAAGAAATTTGCTTTACATATGAGAAAAAGGGATAAAAGAGCGTCACCAGGGGAAAGGAACCACCGTGGGCGTCGAGATAAAACAGGAAGCTGCGTTGCTGTGCTGTGCTGTGCGGCGGCGGCGTCGACCGTCGGACGGCAGAGAGGGATGGTCGAATCGCACCGTGCGCACCTGAAGAATGAAGCTCTGCAACTGAGGCGGAGGAGGGCGGTGCTGCGAGATCAGAGATGAGAGTCATAGAGAGACCGTCAGACGCGAACAAAGGAAAGTGGTGGTGGCGAACGCTTGGCAGTGGGTCGACGTACGTCTGGTGGAGCCTTGGCGCCGGCGATGGTTGTTCTGTGGCGGTGGACAGTGGTCGACGCAACGCAAGCAAAGGAAAGGGGACAAGGAAGGAGAACCATGGTGGACCCTCGAAGGCTGAAGGTGTCGAATAGGGATAGGTCAGTCAAAGTGGCATGGGTTCAATTTTACCTATTATATGCGGGGCAAAAAAAATGAGTAATGCTAATTTCACGTATTATTGCACGTCTTTTAATTATTTAGTGAATTAGTTGATTTATATGATGAATTTATTGAATTATTCGCTGAATGCTTTCAATTATATGATGAATGTCTATACTAAAATAAGTTTTGGATGCCTTTGATTATCTGGTGACTTTGATTATCTGGTGAACGTAATTCACTTATATGATGAATGCCTTCAATTATCTGATGAATGCCAATACTAAAACCAAGTTTCGGATGTCTTTGATTATCTGGTGAACGTAGTTCACTTATCTAGTGAATGCCTTCAATTATCTGGTGAATGCCTATACTAAAACCAAGTTTTGGATGTCTTAGATTATTTGGTGAATGTAGTTCATTTATCTGGTGAATTCCTTTAATTATCTGGTGAATGCCTATAAAACACTAACAAGCTACAGTGCTATACGATGTCAATAATATAGATGTCTAAAAAATGTGTCAATTTAGCATTACTTGTATATAGTATAATTATAATTTTTTTAAAAAACTGAGGGGTGCATGTGCACACCCTCAAATATATGTGGATTCATCCCTGTTTAAGATATCCAAATCCCTTATCATTTGTATCAATTATACTTTGGTATATCATTCCTTCCTTATTCTTCTTTAATGCTTATAGACTCATTAAAACAATTTATGTTAATCTTCCAAATGGTCACACGACTACTACACATTGTAGTCACACAATTTTTTTCACATATTCATTTATATTGTCTTGTATATTCCTAACTTTTCTGTAAACCTCCTTTCAATCACAAAACTTACTTCTTATTTATCATGTCAAGTTTGTTTTTCTATCATTCAGGGCCTACCTTCTATTAAGATGATTGGGAGAACTGAAGCCAAAAAACAACGACGATCCCGTTTAAAGTTCAAGCACATGCCATCAATAGTATTCATTCTGTAAACACACACCCCCCAACACACGTCACCTCTCTTTTGTGCTATAATACTGTTCAAAAACAACATTGTAATATCCTTTCTGTTCCTCATAATGCATGTGATGTTTCAACCTCAACAATTTTTCATCCGTTTTACATTTTAATTTGTGTGTAAAATGTTTTCCTTTTTAGGCAAAAAAAAATTGATTTAATACATGTAACTAAATTTATTTCAATATTTATTACTTCAAATACAACTCATACATGTTGAGTTTGTTAATTCAGTTAGTTAGTTATTTGAAGAGTTAGTTGGTTGAGTGTTAGTTAGATAGCTTGATGTGCAAGCTAGTTGGTTAGTTGTAGAAGTCTATAAATAGACTTGGGTTGTGATCAATTGTGTAGAGAATGTGTAAAAAAGTGAAAGTGAATATAGTGCAGTGAAATTTTTTTCAGAAACAGATTTTCTATTCCTTCCATCCCTTTCATTCTCTCTGCAGCACTTTTCCTCTTTCTTTCTTTCTTTCTTTCTTTCTTTCTTTCTTTCTTTCATTGCTGTGTTTTTTCAAGTGTGTGTATGCCTTTGTTCCAACATTTGGTATCTAGAGCTTTGTGAGATCCTGAGAAATAGTGTTCTTGGTTGAAAGATCTTGTTGCAAATCGTGGCAACAACCATGGCTGCATCAGGTGGTCATTTTCCAGCAAGCCTTCCCATTCTTGATGGGAAGAATTATGACAATTGGTGCACTCAAGTGAGGGCAATCTGTGGCTTCCAAGACGTGTGGGAGGTGATGACAGAAGGTGGAGTGAGGGAACCAGGCAGAAATGCAACTGAGGAAGAAAGAAGCGAATTCAAGGAGCTGAAAAAGAAAGACTACAAGGCTCAGTTCATACTGCATCAGTGTGTAGATTCTGCACATTTTGAAAAGATATCCATGGCACCTACTGCAAAAGAGGCATGGGATATTCTTGCACGGGCTTGTGCTGGAGCTGAAAAAACCAAGAAGGTGAAACTTCAGACTCTCAGAAGGCAATATGAACTGATAGAGATGGAGAGCAGTGAAGGGGTTGGAGCCTTCTTCAACCGGATCCTAACCCTGACCAACCAAATGAAGAATTGTGGAGACACTCTGTCAGATCAGAAGATAGTGGAGAAGATCCTAAGATCAATGCCCTCCAAGTTTGATCATATAGTTGTCTCTATTGAGGCATCGAAGGACCTTGCACACTTAAAGATTGAGGACCTGCAGACTGCATTCGAAGCTCAAGAACAGAGGGAGCAAGAAAGGAATGCAAGAAATGGAGTCAAGATTCCTGAGCAAGCCTTGCAAGCTCAATCAAGCTTAAAAGAATCCAGAGAAGGAAACAAAACCAAGAAAGGGAGGGGCAGATGGAAGGTTAACAGGGGAAGGCACCAGAACAATTTTGAATCAAATAAAGATTACCAAGATCAGAAGGGCAGTAATCAGCAAACCAGAAGAGGTGGAGGTGGCCCTCGAGGCAAAGGTGGCAGAAGGAAGGGTGAGAAGTTTGACAAGAGCAATGTGCAATGTTATAATTGCTCAAAATGGGGCCACTTTGCTGATGAATGCTGGAGCAATAACAAAAGGGAACCGAGGGGAAATGAGGCACAGCTAGCACAGGAAGATGGTGATGACTCAGAACAAGTGCTGCTGCTGGCTACTACCAAGAATGAAGGTGATAGCACTGGTTCTTGGTACTTAGACACTGGCTGTTCCACTCATATGACAGGAAGGAAGGATTGGTTTGTGAAACTTGATGCCTCATTAAAAAGCAAAGTCAAATTTGCTGATGACAGAACTCTCACATCAGAAGGGTGTGGTTCTGTGTTGATAAAGAGAAAGGATGGAAGACATGCTCTCATTACAGATGTGCTGTATGTTCCAGGTATGAAAAACAATCTTCTAAGCCTTGGTCAATTATTAGAAAAAGGCTTTACTATGAGGATGGAGGACAGTGCATTAAAGGTGTTTGATAACAATAGAAGGTTGATACTAGTAGCTCCATTAACAAAGAACAGAATCTTTAAAGTAGAGATCAGCATAATGGAGCATAGATGCCTAGCTACTGCTGTGAATAGAGAAGAATGGCTATGGCACTTTCGATTTGGACATCTAAACTTCAGGGACTTGAATCTTTTGAAAAGATTCAACATGGTTCATGGCCTTCCTCATATACAAGTGCCTAATGAATTGTGTGAAGAATGCTTGGAGAGTAAGCAGCCAAGAAATGCATTCAACCAGCAAGTGCCAACCAGATCTTCACAAAAGCTTGAAGTGATTTTCTCTGATGTCTGTGGACCATTCCAGATTGAATCCCTTGGAGGAAACAGGTATTTTGTATCTTTCATAGATGACAAAACCAGGAAGTTGTGGTTATACTTGATCAAAAAGAAAAGTGATGTGTTTGAAACTTTCAAGAAGTTTAAGTTGCTTGTTGAAAAACAAAGTGGTAGATTTATTAAATGCTTAAGAACTGATGGAGGTGGTGAGTATGTGGCTGAGGAATTCAACAGGTTTTGTGAAGATGAAGGCCTAGTGCATGAGATCACTCCTCCATACACCCCTCAGCACAATGGCACTGCAGAAAGGAAAAACAGAACCATAGTCAACATGATCAGAAGCATGTTGAAGTCCAAAGGCCTGCCAAATCAGTTCTGGGGTGAAGCAGCAGTCACTGCTGCATACATTTTGAACAGATGTCCAACCAAAAGACTCAATGGAGTAACACCTGAAGAAGCATGGAGTGGAAACAAGCCAAGTGTGACTCACTTTAGGGTCTTTGGCTCAGTTTGCTACAGGCATATTCATGATCAGCTGAGAAGAAAACTGGATGATAAAGGAGAGCAGTTGATACTTGTAGGGTATCATTCAACTGGAGGATACAAGTTGTACAATCCAAGGAACCAGCAGATTGTTATCAGCAGAGATGTGATCACTGATGAACACAGGTGCTGGAATTGGGAAACAGAAGCCATTGAACCACAATCAAAGACACTGGTAGATCTCAGTTTTGATGAAGAAGTAATAAATCCTACAACAGTCCCTCAAAGCAACAGGACACAGAGACAGAGACATGTTCCCTTAAGGCTGCACGACTGTGATATGCTGCCTGACTCCAATGTAACAACAGAAGGTGATTTAGTGCAGTTTGCACTGTTCTGTGATGCAGAACCAGTTACAATCGAAGAAGCTATGAAGGATCCAAAATGGATTAGTGCCATGGAGGATGAATTGAGCTCAATTGAAAGGAATCAAACCTGGGAACTTGTCCCACTACCATCAAAGAAACAGCCAATTGCAGTCAAATGGATCTACAAGGTCAAGGTAGGTCCAAATGGGGAGGTGATCAAGTATAAAGCCAGACTTGTGGCAAAGGGCTTTCAGCAAAGGGCAGGCATAGACTATGATGAAGTCTATGCACCTGTGGCAAGGATTGAGACAGTAAGACTGATTGTGGCAATTGCAAGCATGAGAAACTGGACCTTGCATCAATTGGATGTGAAGTCAGCTTTTCTCAATGGACCAATTGATGAGGAGGTGTATGTGACACAGCCTCCGGGCTTTGTGATAACTGGTCATGAAAGTAAAGTGCTGAAACTGAGAAAGGCCTTATATGGCTTAAAGCAAGCACCAAGAGCTTGGAACAAGAGAATCAACAGCATCATGATACAAAGTGGTTTTGAAAAATGCAGTTCAGAGCATGGTGTCTATGTTAAAACAACCAATGCTGCTGACCTGCTACTAGTGTGCTTGTATGTAGATGATCTACTGGTCACAGGAAGCAGTGAGACTGAGATAGCTGAGTTCAAAGTGCAGATGATGAAGGAGTTCGAAATGACAGACTTAGGGCTGTTATCTTACTTCTTAGGAATCGAATTTATAAGAACTGGAAGAGGTATTGTCATGAATCAACATAAGTATGCTAATGACCTCTTAAAAAGGTTTGGCATGCTGCATTGCAACCCTGCATCAACTCCCGCAGAAACTGGTTTACACCTTGAGAAGGATGGAAATGAAGAATTGATAGATCCTACCCACTACGGACAGATAGTTGGATCACTAAGGTACCTTTGTCATTCCAGACCTGACCTAGCATTCAGTGTTGGCTTGATCAGCAGGTTTATGGAAAGGCCAAGGACATCACATCTGCTAGCTGCCAAGAGGGTGCTGAGATATGTAAAAGGCACTGCAGATTTTGGAATCTTATTTTCAAATGGAGATGAGAGGAGAGAAGAAGAGCTAATGGGATACTCTGATGCAGATTGGTGTGGTGATAAAGATGATAGGAAAAGTACTGCAGGCCATGTTTTCTTGTGTGGAAAAGCACTGATTTCCTGGAGCTCAAAGAAGGAGTCAATTGTGGCATTGTCTTCATGTGAAGCTGAGTATGTGGCAGCTTCAATGAGTGCCTGTCAAGCACTTTGGTTGGACACATTGATGCAGGAAATCCAGATAAAAGACTCTAGTGCAGTAAAGCTGTTAGTAGATAACAAATCTGCAATCAACCTTGCAAAACACCCTATAGCTCATGGAAGAAGCAAACATATAGAAACAAGGTTCCACTTCCTTAGAGATCAAGTAACCAAAGGAAGGTTGAAGCTGGAATACTGCAGTACCGAAGAGCAGTTGGCAGACATATTGACAAAACCTCTGAAGCCAGAAAAATTCAGAAACTTGAGAACCAAACTCACGGTTGTATCACTAGCTGAATTGACACACGAATGATATGTTGCAAGTGATAGATGGAGGCTAGGGTGCCAACATAGTTGGGATGTTAGTCTCCATAGTGATGCAATTAGCATATCATTGTCTTCTCCCAAACTGAATTAGGGAGGTGTGTTGAGTTTGTTAATTCAGTTAGTTAGTTATTTGAAGAGTTAGTTGGTTGAGTGTTAGTTAGATAGCTTGATGTGCAAGCTAGTTGGTTAGTTATAGAAGTCGATAAATAGACTTGGGTTGTGATCAATTGTGTAGAGAATGTGTAAAAAAGTGAAAGTGAATATAGTGCAGTGAAAATTTTTTCAGAACAGATTTTCTATTCCTTCCATCCCTTTCATTCTCTCTGCAGCACTTTTCCTCTTTCTTTCTTTCTTTCTTTCTTTCTTTCTTTCTTTCTTTCTTTCATTGCTGTGTTTTTTCAAGTGTGTGTATGCCTTTGTTCCAACAATACATAAAGTCATCATTAAGTTAATTATGTAAATATTTTGAATTTGAAAATATAAAATATAAAAGGGCGCTAGCTAATTAATGAGTCAAAAGAGGTAAAGTTTTCATTGAAAAATTCTGTATTTAAGTATTATTTTTGAGCTATGACATTGTGAATTGTGACCTTATATATGGGACTTGGTTATTAACTACGTACTTTAGAACTTAGTTATTAGCATAATAATTTATGTTTTGAATGATTGTATGAATTTAATATTGGGCATTTTATTATGCATATTTTTATGCATACTTTTTTAGTAATGTATGTTATGATTTATAAAGAAATAAATAATGTTTTATAGATATGTATATTTGTGTATTATAATTGTGATATATATATATATATATATATATTTAAATAAGAAAAATGGTGGCAAGCGAGTAACCACTCCGCACCGGATCGGTCAATTAAGGATAAAATGCTACCACACGTTATATTTATATGTGACAATGGAGGCCAAAATTCAAACACTACTACAAATATGGTTTGTTTACCAACGGAGGTTGACACAAGTGGTGGTGGACTTGTGATCCTTAACCAAGTGGCTGGGGTTCGAATCTCAATTCTTGTGTATGGAGTGAATTTCCGCTGGGAGGGGGTTTCCCGCCTTCAGGTGCCATTCACTCCCCTGCAGGAGATTAATCCCGGCTTGTGGTGGGGTATACTCCTGGTTAAGGACAAAAAAAATGGTTTGTCTATCATAATTTAAGCTAGGTAAATTACTGTTATATTATTATATTTCTTGGTTATTTAAGCTTATATAACTTCCTCATATTAGTAATTTTTTCACTTTTATAAGGATTTCATTGACTAAATGGGGTGTATTGGATTGAGATTTTAAAAAATTGTTTTGCCCTAAAAAAGTCTTGCGGATTTTAAAAGACTATCTAAGAATGTACTAACTTATAAGATTTTAAAAGGTTTTTTTTTAAAGATTGTTATAATCAAGATTCTCATGTGTATTTTAAAGGATTTATATCATAAGACTTTATAAGATTTGAATGGACTATATGGATTTATAAGATTTGAAAGGAACACATGAATTTTTAGCAAACATTCAAAGTTACAAGAGCCAATGAAAAAATTAACAATTAAATGAATAATATAATTAAAAAAAGTAAAACCCAATACAAATTTTCTAATCTTTCAATTAATAGTCAAATCAATGTAGCTTTATGTCCTCCTAAGTTGTATTTCTCCACATATCTAAAGCTACGGCGACCTTCCAAGCATTAGTATCTTCTCATTCCTGCTCTTGGGTTTGAACAATAGATCCAAAATTATTGTCTTCATTAGCTGGTGATATTGAAGATAAAGATTCGTCTATTGGTTCAATTGGAAATTCATCAGAACGACATTCTTTGCAAAGGATGTTATGTAGTGCTACACATGCTAGCACAAGCTCTGCTTGTGTCTTAAATAGAAAGAAATGGAGGCGCTAACTTAAAAATTGTGAACCGCGGAGATTGAACAATTCATATCCATTTTGAGGGTCATTACTATTACCTACAAAATCTTGTAGCTTCTGATTTTAACCTCAAAAATAATTTGTTTAAAAAATGATTTTAATGAAAAGCTTAAACAAATACAATCATACTCATTAAAAATGCTTTTTTTCATTTAGAAAAGTTTTTTTTTCGTTAAATAATCTATAACAAACGCATTCTAAAGTTACTTTTTATTACTTGTAAAAAGTCATGATTGAATACCGCTATATTTGGATTCTCTATTTAAAAAATCCTGATAGTCTTGATTGAATATCACCATACTTATTTAGGGGATGTATTGGATTGGGATTTTAAAGGATTGTTTTGGCCTTAAAATGTCTTGTGGATTTTAAAAGACTATGTAGGAATGTAATGACTTTTAAGACTAATTTTTAAAAGATTGTTATAATTAGGATTCTAATGTTTGGATTTTAAAGGATTGATATCAAGACTTTTTGTAAGACTTTATTAAGATTTGAATGGACTATAAAGATTTATAAGATTTGAATGGAAATTATAAAATTTGAAAGGAATACATGATTTTTTAGCAAAGATTCAAAGTTACAAAAGTCAACAATGGAAACGATAACAAAGTAATGAATAATTTTTAATTAAAAAAAGTAAAATCCAATACAAATTTTCTAATCTTTTAAAAGCACATTCGATGTAACTTCATGTCCTCCTAATTACCATTTATCCACATATCTAAAGCTATGCTAGCCCTCCACGCGTTAGTATTTCCACGTTCCTGCTCTTGGGTTTGAACAATAGGTTCAAAATTATTGTCTTCATTAGTCTGTAATACTAAAGATGAAAATTCATCTATTGGTTCAATTGAAAATTCATCAGAATGACATCCTCCATGGTCCAAGATTCATAATTTTCTTTGCCCTTTCCTTTATTATTTCCTTGTTGTGAATCCACCATTTGAATTATTACAACATGTATAAAAGACTTATTAGTTATTTAACAACAATATCTATCATACCAATCAACAAAATTACAAATTGGAATGAGTGTTCCAGAAAAAAATACAAATTGGATTCTACTAATTTTTTTAATTTTAAATAAATAATATATATATATATATATATATATATATATATATATATAATAAATGTAGTAAAGATGGATCATGAAATAAAAGATCAAATTGCAAAATTTTATTATATGAAACAGATTCATCTGATAAATCAATCACAGATGAAGAACAAGAAATAATTTATCAGAATCAAGAAACATCTTCAGATTCTGATGTTGGATGTCTAAGCTGTGGATGTCTTGGAGATAACTGTGATTACAAATTCACTATTAATGTTATTTCCAAAGAAGCTAGAGTCTTGTTAGACCTAGCTGGACAAATAGATGATCCACAAGTCAAATTAGCTATGTTAGAAAAATATAAAGAATTAGAAAGCCAAGAAGTAACATCAAAAGAATTTTCAGGATATAATTCAAAAAATATTTTGAATCCTGAAACGTCCATTATTCAAGAGCCAATAACTCTTCCTCTTTTGTATAAGGAAGTCAAAACTTTAAAATCTGAAGTCTTTGAAATAAAACAGAAATACAAAATTTTACAACAAAATTTTCAAAAATCCTTGGGGAAGGGAAAGACTATTTCAAACTCTTCTTCAACGCGTTTTGACGAAGATAATCTCGAAAAAGAATTCGATGCTCTTTATAATGAAGAGACAAACTTCTTTTTAAGAATAAAAACAATGCAACAATAATGGCACGTGAAAAGATCCACAAGTCAAATTAGCTATGTTAGAAAAATATAAAGAATTAGAAAGCCAAGAAGTAACATCAAAAGAATTTTCAGGATATAATTTAAAAAATATTTTGAATCCTGAAACGTCCATTATTCAAGAGCCAATAACTCTTCCTCTTTTATGTAAGGAAGTCAAAACTTTAAAATCTGAAGTCTCTGAATTAAAACAGAAATACAAAATTTTACAACAAAATTTTCAAAAATCCTCGGGGAAGGGAAAGACTATTTCAAACTCTTCTTCAACGTGTTTTGATGAAGATAATCTCGAAAAAGAATTCGATGCTCTTTATAATGAAGAGACAAACTTCTTTTTAAGAATAAAAACAATGCAACAAAAATGGCACATTAAAATAAACCTAAAAATTAATAAATCTTTTCATCAACCATTCATTGCATTAATAGACTCTGGAGCTGACCCCAATTGTATTCAAGAAGGTCTAATCCCAACTCAGTATTATGAAAAAACACTTCAAAAATTATATACTGCTAATAACCAAAAATTACAAGTAAGTTATAAGTTGGAAAACACTAGTATTTGTAATAATGGAATATGCATTGCTAATTCATTCCTTTTGGTAAAGGACACTTCAGAACAGATAATTTTAGGTACTCCTTTTTTAACTCAACTCTATCCAATACAAATAACCGAAGAGGGAATAAAAACAATAAAGGACAACCAAGAAATACTATTTGAATATATAAATCCAATAAAAAGAAAAGAATTAAATAATCTAAAAGAAAATTTAGAGGAAAAGAATTTCTTGACAATAATTCAAAGAAAAGAAAATAAAATAGGATTTTTACAAAAAGAAATTCTACACTCAAAAATAGAAAAACAACTCCAAGATCCTTCATTAAAAGAAAATATAATTAAAATACAAAAGGATTCCTTGATAAGAAACTTATTAGGCCCAGCAAATCTCCTTGGAGTTGCACAACCTTCTATGTTTCAAATCAATCAGAAATAGAGCAAGGAGAGCCTCGAATGGTAATCAACTATAAACCTATAAATAAAGTTTTAAAATGGATCAGATACCCAATTCCCAATAAAAGAGATCTAATAAAAAGATTACATGATGAGATAATCTTTTTCAAAATTTGATATGAAATCAGGATTTTATCAAATAAAGCTAGAAGAAAAGGACAAAAATAAAACAGCTTTTACAGTTCCTTTTGGTCATTACGAATGGAATGTAATGCCTATGTGATTGAAAAATGCGCCTTTTGAATTTCAACACATAATGAATAACATTTTGAACCCTCATTCAGAATTTACCATTGTTTATATTGATGATGTTTTAATCTTTTCACAAACATTAGATCAGCATTTCAAACATCTCAATATTTTCAAAGAAACAATAAAAAGAAATGGGATGGTTATATCTGCCAAAAAGATAAAACTATTTCAAACAAAAATAAGATTTTTGGGTCATCAGATACATCAAGGAACATTAACCTCGATAAGCAGAAGCATCGCTTTTGCTGAAAAGTTTCCAAATGAATTAACTGATAAAAAACAATTACAACGTTTTTTAGGTTGTCTAAATTATGTCTCATAATTTATCCCAAACATTAGGATTAAGTGTAAACCTCTATATTCCAGGCTTAGGAAAACTTCAAACCCTAAACCTTGGTCAAAAGAGTTGTCCAATTTAGTCTTAGACATAAAAAAGGATGTCCTTGTCTAGGTATTCCTCATCCAGATGTCAGTCTTATTGTTCAGACGGATATCAGATAAAGGATATAGTGGTATCCTACTACAAATCCTTCCTCATTCTAAAATAGAACAGGTGGTACGATTTCACTCAGGTCTTTGGATCCAATCACAAGAAAAATATAGTACTATTAAAAAGGAGATTTTATCTATAGTACTATGTATTACAAAGTTTCAAGATGATTTGATAAATAAATGGTTTTTGCTTAGAATTGATTGCAAAGGGGCAAAAGATGTTTTGCAAAAAGATGTTCAAAATTTAGTTTCAAAACACATCTTCGCCAAATGGCAAAGTCTATTAAGTTGTTTTGATTTTGACATTGAATATTTAAAAGGCGATAATAAATTTATTCCCGATTTTTTAACTAGGGAATTCTTGCAAGGTACCCTTCACAAATGAATACCAGGTCCAAGGGGGGATCTACCCTAGGAGGGGTCCCACCTTCTCCCAGTAAATCAAAAGAATTAACTCCTGACTCTTTTGCCCCTTCAGCCTCCCAAATAACCCAGAAGAATTTACCACCAATCAATCCCACAAATAACCCCTCACAAACCTCAAATAAATTTGCCCCTCTGAGTGGTGAAATACTTGCTAAAATAACCTCCCCGAGAGAACCTCTTGCATTCAAAATAAAGCCAGCTTGCAAAAAGCATGCTCTCCTAGAGCAAGAGTATGGTAACCCCACAACAGAAAACCCTTGGGATATGTTATAGCAACTTATTCCTAATGGATTCGGCTAGGTCCCTACCAGCAGTGCTACCAAGAATCTACAATTCTATCAATACATTTTAATTGATACACATTCTGTCAAAATTGAACAGGAAGTAAATGCAAATGCCCCTGGAATAATTGCATACTCAAAGTGCAAAATAATGAAAGCACTTACCCTTTCTGATTGGGGGCAAGGCCCATTTATGACCAAAAGATTCTCAAGAATATTTGACCCCCCTGTTTACAACTATTGGGATTACCAAAAAGCCTGGGAAATGGTTCTCCATCAACCAAATCCCCGTCATTCATGGTACTTTAACTTTATGAATAATCAATCCAAATACCCAAACTGGTTCATGGAATGGTTATGGGAGAATGGCCTATCCGCCGATATTCTTGCAAATTCACTTTATGAAATTTACAATGACTATAAAAATTTAACTCCCTCAATACCAATTTTTGGGAATTTACTTCATTTTTGTGCATAATTTGGGATTGCCTGGCTACTCAAGTTCAATTATGAGTATCATTCGCATCTGCCAGAACCATTCGCAAAATACATTTGTTTAGCAAATACGATTTCATGGTGGATGAAGTTCAATGAAAAGGTGGTAGAAACCAAGTTCATCTTTTGAAAGAATAAGGTTCGCTCAAAAAGGTTTCCTCCAACCTTCGACCCCCCCCCCCCCCCCCCAAGACTCCTCCCTTAAAAGCAAAAGAAATTTGCAGTTCATCAAATCAAGCAGTAACCCCTTATACAATTAACTTCAGTGCCTCGACTCCCCAAGAATATAAGAAAATGTTATAAGAGGCCCTCTCATCAATCGATTCAGATGAAGAAGACAACAATTCATCTTCTATTGGGTCAGATTACAATCCTTATCTAGAGAACGCAGACCCAGATGTTGGATTTTTTGATCAATAATTCAAGTAGAGCCTTGTCGCATCTCTACAGATTTAAGATGGCCGACAAGATTCCTTTCAGTTACCCACTCTCATTAAAACAAAAGGAAAGTCATTTTTCATGTTGTGCCGATGATAGATTATTGGCCGACAAAGTTCACATGGCTATAGTTGAAATAAAGCATTAAAGTCAAAAGAGATATAGTACTTGCTTTTGCGGATTTCAAATGAATTCAAGTCCGCTTCATTCAGAAGACCTTCTCCCCTCTATTTAAGAAGGCATCATTCCTCAGTTGAAGACTCAGACTTACTTTCGACTTCATTTACTAATTAAGTTTTCTTTGTAACCTTGTAGTGTAAAAGCTTTGAAAACAAGTTACATTGAAGCTCTTCATTGTAAGTCAGTGGATAAAAGTTTTAAGTTGATAATCCTTTGTAATTTTGTACTCTCATTTATATGAAATACATTTATATGAAATAAACAGATAGTTTGATAACAATATTTTGATTTATACTCTGATTCATCTATTTCTTTACTACATTTATTTTACTAATTCTTGAGATGATCCACAGTGGCATTCTGGTATCAGAGTTGATTTGTAAAATTCAATTGTTGTTGAATATTTTTTATATCATTTCGAGTAGGATGTTGAATTGTTAAGGTTTTTGTATCTTCTTTCATGGTTTTGAAAGGAGATGCGCTTATTTCAATATTGTCTATATTTGGAAAAGTTATTTCTTCCAAAGGAGGAATTACAGAAATAACTTCTTTTCCTTCTGTTGTTTTCCAAATCCTTTTTGCAGAATTCAAAGTTTTTATTTCTAAATTTTTGAAGCAATGTTTTTCAAACCAAGTGAAGTAGGGAATGTTGTCATCCTCTACCTCCTCGAGATAAGCATAATAGGCTTCTCCATATTGTCTTATCTCTTGTTGCGAAAAAGTGGTAAAAAACCATTTTCGTTTATCGTCAAATTTGGATTCCAAAAATTCCTTTTGAAGTTTTTGTTTATCAATGTAATTATTCTTCCATAAGTTAAATTTTCCAAAGGAGTCCCTGGGTATTCATTTTTTATCCGAGTTCTTACTTTTTGAGCAAAATTCTAGGGAGACCAGAGATAAATCTATCCTTCCAATAAGAATGTCTATAGTCTGTCCTTGTGTAAATTTTTGCTAAAAAATTATCTTTATACCACCTAAATTCTCCTAAGGTAGGACAATAAAGATTATTTAATATTTCAAGTGATCTATCTGCAAAAACATTGGCGTCTCCAATAAACACTTGAGAAATTGAAAAAATTAATGCTTCTACTTGTTGTTCTGTTTGAATCGTTTCGGGTTCACCTTGTTCATTATTTCTTATTTATTGTTTTACAAATGTAAGAATCATTTGTCTATCTACTTATCTTAAATTATTATCCCACCATCCTTTTAAGCTTCCAGTGAAACCTTGGATTAATATTTTTACTGTACTTAGGGCACTATTTCTTTTTGCTCTGTAGGCAGTTGCTGCCATTGACATTTCTTCTAATTTTCTCATTATTTGATGTTATGAAAATCCATCTATATTCCATTCTACAATACTGTCTCCGATATATTGTGATGCTAAATCTAGGTTATTATCTTCAAATTGAATGTCTGGTAAAGTGGGTCTATGATAATAATTTCGAGAGGTTGAGTAGCTTTTCGAGGTATTTTTTATCTTAGTGATTTTATCTATTCCTGTATCTTCAAACTGTTTTTCTAGCTCTGTTATATCTTCATTTTTTATCATATTCACTTTTGCTGAGGATATTTTTAATGAAGCGAGTCTTTTATTTATTTCTTCTAAAAGGTCGCTAGTAGGTTCCTTTCCTATTTTTATTTCTTTTAATTCAGAATCTGAATTTTGTAAAGAGTTATTATTGATTTTTCTAATTTTCTTGATGTTTCACCTTTTGAAGGTATTTCGTTATCTTCTGAAATATTTGCAACTTGGTGTAAAAGCTGATTAGTAAAATTCAATTGTTGTTGAATATTTTTGATATCATTTCGAGTAGGATGTTGAATTGTTAAGGTTTTTGTATCTTCTTTCATGGTTTTGAAAGGAGATGCGGTTATTTCAATATTGTCTATATTTGGAAAAGTTATTTCTTCCAAAGGAGGAATTCCATAAATAACTTCTTTTCCTTTTGTTGTTTTTCAAATCCTTTTTGAAGAATTCAAAGTTTTTATTTCTAAATTTTTGAAACAATGTTTTCAAACCAAGTGAAGTAGGGAATGTTGTCATCCTCTACCTCCTCGTGATAAGCATAATAGGCTTCTCTATATTGTCTTATCTCTTGTTGCGAAAAAGTGGTAAAAAACCATTTTCGTTTATCGTCATTTTTGGATTCCAAAAATTCCTCTTGAAGTTTTTGTTTATCAATGCAAAACTTTGTAATAACAAAACACTGATTACGTGTTTCAAAACTTTGGTTTATTTCTGATTGAGTCGGTGACTATCTTTGTGTTATTGGTTGGACTGATTGTGGTGTTTCAACCCTATATTTAGGTTGAGGAATAACAGGGTGATCTCTTATTCCTGCTAATCTTAATGAATGAAATGAGTCAATCGACAATACCAATTGAATATGCATCTGGAAATGGTTCAATAAGTTTTGCACTTTTTAGTAGATGCAACTCTACCAGATCGTTTAAAACTCCAGAGGGATCTAAACAAACAAGCAATTTAAGAAAATCAGTTGACTCATTTCATTCGTTAAGATTAGAAGGAATAAGAGATCATCCTATTATACCTCAACCTGAATATAAGGTGGAAACACCATAATCAGTCCAACCAATAACCAAGAGAGAGTTATAACATCCTATCTTTCATGAATAAAATTAGATATCTTAATTAGATGGGAATGAGGGTTAGATAAATCTAAAATTATTTAAGAATCCAAACACATATGCAAGTTCAAAATAAAATTTAAGCAACTTAAAATTTTCATTAGGCAAGCATCTCAATTTAAATTCTTAATTAAGGTGGTTTATTAGTAACAACATTAAAAGATAATTAGTCATAGATATAAATCTTAATCATACCTATATTATTATAATTAATTTACTCAATTTTTACTCATTATGAGTAAATAGCACTAGTCTTAATTAAATTATACCCTAGTTACAAGTTTTAAATCTAATTAACTAAGTAATTCTTCATCTTATGATTCATGGGTATACGGCCATAAGATTATGGTGGCATTTAAGAGTTTTGTTGGTTTGGAGAGCCACCTCCTGCTTGGAAAACAATCCCATTGCATGGTCACAAATTGCCACCTCCTACTTTATTTCTCTCTTAAATTCACGCCAGCTTTGAGATATAAGATTATAGCTTCAATGAGTCATCTTATTACTTTATCATGAAGGCTGCTAACTTGGTTCTTTTTATCTATTCATTTTTCTTCTTTATCGTTAAACTAGTGTAAAAGAAAGTATTCTTTTCTTTCTCAATGAGTTAGTGCCAAATAAAGAAAAAAAAAACCGAAAGATAGAGTAGAAAGAATAGAGATAGAGAAATAGAGAGAGAGAGAGGACCGTGTGAGAGAGTGAAGTTCCGGAGTCAATTCTTTGCAATCCAGTCGTCCTATCGAGAAACTAATTATACCGTTGTGATCCTCACGACGTCTACTTCATTATCCTATCTCTATTTTCTTGATTAGGCTAAGGTAAGCCTATGTCCTTTTTATGCCTAAATGCCATCGGCGACGGTATTGAGGTTATCTTTTAATTCATTTATCGGTTTCCAATTCCGTCTTCAGATTTGGATTATACGTAATGTGTGCTTCACAATGATGTGTTCAGGTGAATTTTTGGAGCCCCGGAGGGTGTAGAACTGTGCGTGGCAGATTTTAGGGAGTATAGGGAGTGTCCGTTTCGTTACTCCAGAGCTAGCCTAAGACATCTCAGGTGGGGGAAAGAAACTATTTAACGTCGGAAATGGCGCGATTACATTTAATTAGATAATGACGTAGAGCGACCCAAACCCTACACGAGAGCGAGTAACGGACAATGTCTATACCACATCGGGAACCACTCAGTGGTACCGATGATGATATAGAAATTGTGCGTTTATCGTCGTTTTACTACATAGATAGATTATTTTATTACGTGATGATTGCCTGTTGGACTGGTTGGTGTGAACTTGATACTTGATATATGATATCATGAGTGTGGTAATTATTTTAGAAGTGTTTATACTTATTATTATTATTATTATTATTATTATTATTATTATTATTATTATTATTATTATTATTATTATTATTATTATTATTATTATTATTATTATTACCACTACTATGATTGTTACGATGATTATTATTATTATTATTATTATTATTATTATTATTATTATTATTATTATTATGAGTATTATAATTATAATTGTCATTATTCTCATTATTATTTTTATTATTATTATTATTATTATTATTGTTATTATTATTATATTTCGGTATTTATTGTGGTCCAGAGGTGTGCACCGGGTTGTGTAGCTATAGTGTCATTGCTTTGCGAGGGCACCCTCCATCCGCGGACGAGGGTATGCGCCGGGGACTCTGGGACGTGTCGATTATATTGTTGTGATATCCGGATATGACCGATACCTGAGGAGATTATTCATACAGCATTTGCATTGCATTATGATGGAGGGTAAAGGAAAGATCCTAGATGTGGATTAAGGGTGATTGTGTTACATATATTTATACTCGGAAGATGGATGTTTAGTGTGCCGTTATTTAATTAAATGTTGCTAAACCCTTTCCACATTTGATGTTATATGGTTTCTTATCCCTGTCTTCTCTATATTGCATTTGTTTTCTTTTTGTGATTGTGATGAGAAGATCCTACGGGGGAGCCAGCTATGGAGGAGCTTGATGGGACCTCGTATGAGCCAGACGTTGGAGAATGAGCAGTGGATCCTCATAGTTGAGTACAAAGTCTATGGCCAGCACGTCTTGTCTCTTTAGGATGTTGTTTTTATTTTCTGTTTGATTATCAGTTTGTACATTTTGGGATCCGAATGATGGGATTCCCTCTACTGTACTGTATCAGGACTTGAGGTGTATATGTTATGTATGTATGTATGTTAAGTTTTAAATTTTCCGTTGTTTTAATATACTCGCTTAACGACAATAATGAAATTAGGTCTTAATATTTTGGGTTTCTTTAATGGGACGTCGGGGCGTCTCAAGAGTCACCAGCTCAATCTGAAATAAACCAAAGTTTTGAAACACATAATCAGTGTTTTGTTATTACAAAGTTTTGCATTGATAAACAAAAACTTCAAGAGAAATTTTTGGAATCCAAAAATGATGACAAACGAAAATGGTTTTTTACCACTTTTTCGCAACAAGAGATAAGACAATATAGAGAAGCCTATTATGCTTATCTCGAGGAGGTCGAGGATGACAACATTCCCTACTTCACTTGGTTTGAAAAAGTTCAAAAATTTAGAAATAAAAACTTTGAATTTTGCAAAAAGGATTTGGAAAACAAAAAAAGGAAAAGAAGTTATTTCTGTAATTCCTCCTTTGGAAGAAATAACTTTTTCAAATATAGACAATATTGAAATAACCGCATCTCCTTTCAAAACCATGAAAGAAGATACAAAAACCTTAACAATTCAACATCCAACTCGAAATGATATCAAAAATATTCAACAACAATTGAATTTTACTAATCAGCTTTTACACCAAGTTGCAAATATTTCAGAAGATAACGAAATACCTTCAAAAGGTGAAACATCAAAATAATTAGAAAAATCAATAATAACTCCTTACAAAATGTCAGATTCTGAATTAAAAGAAATAAAAATAGGAAAGGAACCTACCAGCAACCTTTTAGAAGAAATAAATAAAAGACTAGCTTCATTAAAAATATCCTCATCAAAGGTAAATATGATAAAGAATGAAGATATAACAGAACCAGAAAAACAGTTTGAAGATACAGGAATAGATAAAATCACTAAAATAAAAAATACTTAGAAAAGCCACCCAACCTTTCGAAATTATTATCATAGACCCCCTTTACCAGATATTCAATTTGAAGATAATAACCTTGATTTAGCATGACAGTATATTGGAGATGGTATTCTGGAATGGAACATAGATGGGTTTTCAGAACATCAAATAATGAGAAAATTAGTAGAAATGTCAATGGCAGCAACTGTCTATAGAGCAAAAAGAAATAATGCCCTAAGTACAGTCAAATTGTTAATCCAAGGTTTCACTGGAAGCCTAAAAGGATGGTGGGATAATAATTTAAGAGAAGTAGATAGACAAACGATTCTTACGTTTGTAAAACAGTAAATAAAAAATAACGAACAAGGTGAACCCGAAACAATTCAAATAGAGCAACAAGCAGAAGCATTAATTTTTTCAATTTCTCAAGCATTCATCGGAGACGCCAATGTTTTTGCAGATAGATCACTAGAAATATTAAATAATCTTTATTGCCCAACCTTAGGAGAATTTATGTGGTATAAAGATAATTTTTTAACAAAAATTTACACAAGAACAGACTACAGACATTCTTATTGGAAAGACAGATTTAACTTTGGTCTCCCTAAGAATTTTGCTCAAAAAGTAAGAACTCAGATAAAAAATGAATACCCAGGAACTCCTTTGGAAGATTTAACTTATGGAAGAATAATTTCAATCATAAACAAAACAAGTTTACAATTTTGTACTGATATAAAAATGCATAGACAAGCAAAATTTCAAAGTAAAACAAATAATAAGGAATTAGGAAATTTTTGTGAGCAATTTGGATATGAGAAAATAAATCCTCCTTCTAAACAAAGAAAGATTAAACCACAAAAATTTAGAAGTTATAAAAGGTTCAACAATGGTAAACAAATTGAAAAACCCCATAAACCTTATAAAAATTCAAAAAATAAAACATACAGCAAACCATACAATAAAGGTTTTGATAAAAACATTATTTGCTATAAATGTGGATGTGCAGGTCATATAGCAAGGAAATGTAGAGTCAAACAAAAAATAAAAGAACTTAAGATGGATGATGAAATAAAAGATCAAATTGTAAAAATTTTATTATATGAAACAGATTCATCTGATAACTGATTCACAGATGAAGAACAAGAAATAATTTATCAGAATCAAGAAACATCTTCTATTTCTGATGTTGGATGTCTAAGCTGTGGATGTCTTAGAGATAACTGTGATTGCAAATTCACTATTAATGTTATTTCCAAAGAAGCTAGAGTCTTGTTAGACCTAGTTGGACAAATAGATGATCCACAAGTCAAATTAGCTATGTTAGAAAAATATAAAGAATTAGAAAGCCAGGAAGTAACATCAAAAGAATTTTCAGGATATAATTCAAAAAATATTTTGAATCCTGAAACTTCCATTATTCAAGAGCCAATAACTCTTCCTCTTTTGTATAAGGAAGTCAAAACTTTAAAATCTGAAGTCTTTGAAATAAAACAGAAATACAAAATTTTACAACAAAATTTTCAAAAATCCTTGGGGAAGGGAAAGACTATTTCAAACTCTTCTTCAATGCGTTTTGACGAAGATAATCTCGAAAAAGAATTCGATGCTCTTTATAATGAAGAGACAAACTTCTTTTTAAGAATAAAAACGATGCAACAAAAATGGCACGTTAAAATAAACATAAAAATTAATAAATCTTTTCATCAACCATTCATTGCATTAATAGACTCTGGAGCTGACCTCAATTGTATTCAAGAAAGTCTAATCCCAACTCAGTATTATGAAAAAACACTTCAAAAATTATATACTGCTAATAACCAAAAATTACAAGTAAGTTATAAGTTGGAAAATGCTGCTAGTATTTGTAATAATGGAATATGCTTTGCTAATTCATTCCTTTTGGTAAAAGACACCTCAGAACAGATAATTTTAGGTACTCCTTTTTTAATTCAACTCTATCCAATACAAATAACCGTGGAAGGAATAAAAACAATAAAGGACAACCAAGAAATACTATTTGAGTTTATAAATCCAATAAAAAGAAAATAATTAAATATTCTAAAAGAAAATTTAGAGGAAAATAATTTCTTGACAATAATTCAAAGAAAAGAAAATCAAATAGGATTTTTACAAAAAGAAATTCTATACGCAAAAATAGAAAACAACTCCAAGATCCTTCATTAAAAGAAAAGATAATTAAAATACAAAAGGAATTTGAACAAGAAGTTTGCTCAAAAGTCCCTAATGCCTTTTGGGAAAGAAAAACTCATATGGTATCTTTACCACATGAAGAATGATTTCATGAATGCAAAATCCTCACCAAAGCTCGTCCAATTCAAATGAATAGTGAAACCTTAGAATAATGTAAAAAAGAAATAAAAGGATTCCTTGATAAGAAACTTATTAGGCCCAGCAAATCTCCCTGGAGTTGCACAACCTTCTATGTTTCAAATCAATCAGAAATAGAGCGAGGAGAGCCTCGAATGATAATAAACTATAAACCTTCAAATAAAGTTTTAAAATGGATCGGATACCCAATTCTTAATAAAAGAGATTTAATAAAAAGATTACATAATGGGATAATCTTTTCAAAATTTGATATGAAATCAGGATTTTATCAAATAAAGCTAGAATAAAAGGACAAATCTAAAACAACTTTTACAGTTCCTTTTGGTCATTAGGAATGGAATGTAATGCCTATGTGATTGAAAAATGCGCCTTCTGAATTTCAACACATAATGAATAACAATTTGAACCCTCATTCAGAATTTACCATTGTTTATATTGATGATATTTTAATCTTTTTACAATCATTAGATCAGCATTTCAAACATCTCAATATTTTTAAAGAAACGATAAAAAGAAATGGGATGGTTATATATGCTAAAAATATAAAACTATTTCAAACAAAAATAAGATTTTTGGGGCATGAGATCCATCAAGGAACAATAACACCGATAAACAGAAGCATCGCTTTTACTGAAAAGTTTCCCAATGAATTAACTGATAAAAAACAATTACCACGTTTTTTAGGTTGTTTAAATTATGTGTCGGAATTCATCCCAAACATTAGGATTAAGTGTAAACCTCTATATTCCAGGCTTAGGAAAACCTCAAACCCTAAACCTTGGTCAAAAGAGTTGTCCAATTTAGTCTTAGACATAAAAAAGGATGTCAAGTCTCTTCCTTGTCTAGGTATTCCTCATCCAGATGCCAGTCTTATTGTTCAGACGGATGCATCTGAAAAAGGATATGGTGGTATCCTACTACAAATCCTTCCTCATTCTAAAATAGAACAGGTGGTACGATTTCACTCAGGTCTTTGGATCTAATCACAAGAAAAATATTGTACTATTAAAAAGGAGATTTTATCTATAGTACTATGTATTACAAAGTTTCAAGACGATTTGATAAATAAAAGGTTTTTGCTTAGAATTGATTGCAAAGCAGCAAAAGATGTGTTGCAAAAAGATGTTCAAAATTTAGTTTCAAAACACATCTTCGCCAGATGGCAAAGTCTATTAAGTTGTTTTGATTTTGACATTGAATATTTAAAAGGTGATAATAACTTTATTCCTGATTTTTTAACTAAGGAGTTCTTGCAAGGTACCCTTCACAAATGAATACCGGGTCCAAGGGTGGATCTACCCGAGGAGGGGTCCCACCTTCTCCCAGTAAATCAAAAGATTTAACTTCTGACTCTTTTTCCCCTTCAACCTCCCAAATAACCCAGAAGAATTTACCACCAATCAATCCCACAAATAACCCCTCACAAACCTCAAATTAATTGGCCCCTCTGAGTGATGAAATACTTGCTAAAATAACCTCCCCGAGAGAACCTCTTGCCTTCAAAATAAAGCCAGCTTGCAAAAAAATGATCTCCTAGAGCAAGAGTATGGTAACCCCATAACAGAAAACCCTTGAGATATGTTACAGCAACTTATTCCTAATGGATTCAGCTGGGTCCTACCAGCAGTGCTAACAAGAATTTACAATTCTATCAATACATTTTAATTGATACACATTATGTCAAAATTGAACAGGAAGTAAATGCAAACGGCCTTGGAATAATTGCATACTCGAAGTTCAAAATAATGAAAGTCATTTGTCGTGTTGTGCCGACGATAGATTATTGGCCGACAAAGTTCAAATGGCTACAGTTGAAATAAAACATTAAAGTCAAAAGAGATACATTACCTGCTTTTACGGATTTCAAATGAATTCAAGTCCGCTTCATTCAGAAGACCTTCTCCCCTCTATTTAAGAAGGCATCATCATTCCTCAATTGAAGACTCAGACTTACCTTCGACTTCATTTACTAATTAAGTTTTCTTTGTAACCTTGTAGTGTAAAAGCTTTGAAAGCAAGTTACATTGAAACTCTTCATTGTAAGTCAGTTGATAAAAGTTTTAAGTTGATAATCCTTTGTAATTTTGTACTCTCATTTATATGAAATAAACAGATAGTTTGATAACAATATTTTGATTTATACTCTGATTCATCTATTTCTTTACTACATTTATTTTACTAATTCTTGAGATGATCCGCAGTGGCATTCTGGTATCAGTACAAAATTGTAAACCTGTTTTGTTTATGATTGAAATTATTCTTCCATAAGTTAAATCTTCCAAAGGAGTCCCTGGGTATTCATTTTTTATCCGAGTTCTTACTTTTTGAGCAAAATTGTTGGGGAGACCAAAGATAAATCTATCTTTCTAATAAGAATGTCTGCAGTCTGTTCTTGTGTAAATTTTTGTTAAAAAGTTATCTTTATACCACCTAAATTCTCCTAAGGTTGGGCAATAAAGATTATTAAATATTTCTAGTGATCTGTCTGAAAAACATTGGCGTCTCCAATGAATGCTTGAGAAATTGAAAAAATTAATGCTTCTAATTGTTGCTCTATTTGAATTGTTTCGGGTTCACCTTGTTCATTATTTCTTATTTCTTGTTTCACAAACGTCAGAATCTCTTGTCTATCTACTTATTTTAAATTATTATCCCACCATCCTTTTAGGCTTCCAGTGAAACCTTGGATTAACAATTTGACTGTACTTCGGGCGTTATTTCTTTTTGCTCTATAGGAAGTTGCTGCCATTGACATTTCTTCTAATTTTCTCATTATTTGATGTTCTGAAAACTCATCTATGTTCCATTCCACAATACCATCTTCGGTATATTGTGATGCTAAATCAAGGTTACTATCTTCAAATTGAATATCTGGTAAAGTGGGTCTATCATAATAATTTCGAGAGGCTGGGTAGCTTTTCGAAGTATTTTTTATTTTAGTGATTTTATCTATTCCTGTATCTTTAAACTGTTTTTCTAGTTCTGTTATATCTTCATTCTTTATCGTATTTACCTTTGATGAGGATATTTTTAATGAAGCTAGTCTTTTATTTATTTCTTCTAAAAGGTCACTAGTAGGTTCTTTTCCTATTTTTATTTCTTTTATTTCAGAATCTGACAATTTGTAAGGAGTTATTTGTAACACCCCCCTTGGGTATTACTACCTAACACGTGCGAAAATAAAATTAAAAAGGATAATTCACTGGTGCTTTCGGAAAATAATGTATATAAATACGTAAGTGTCCGAAATTGGGTATAAAATTTTTTCCACAACTCCCCACCCAAGCCTAGATCGACACACAAACTTACTATCATGGCTTGACAAGGCTATTTCATTTAAAGAACATACTTAAATAAAAGCTAGTATTTTTACGAAAATTTCGACAGAGTCTCCTCTGTAATTCGGACATCCCAGGGTAAAAGAACACCTGCTAAAATAATTATATTTTCATTTCCAGAATTTCAGTTACACCAGATACATCCAGACAGTAATATGTTAAATATATATATATATATATATATATATATATATATATATATATATATATATATATATATATATCCATAAGCTGTACAAGACCAAAAGGAACAACTTAGATTTTCATTCAAAAGATATGCTCTCCGAGCCATAAACATTCCATTTTAAAATAAAGGCTCTCTGAGCCATACTCATACATACTTATCAAAATAATCTAAATCTCAAACCCTAAGCTGGTCGTTCTAAAAGTTATTCCTGAGGAAAACTCTTGTGATCATTCCACAATCAATACCTCATCAAGCAACTAGATCTAAGTCTCTGAGTGACTTAGAAAGACTTCTCTGAACCATTTGTGTTAAAGTACCCATGGTACAATAGCGAACCAGAAGAAAACCTGATATGTGTGTAAGGGTGAGACGCCAATATATGGTTTTAACACAATAACTAAATGCGCGACACCACATAACACATATACATTTACCACACAAGCATTTATAAGCTAATAGTTTATCAATGGGTTCAACACCCCAAACATCATCGTTTAAAAATTATGCATGACACTTCATATTCATCATCTAATTTTCGTCCTAATCTCATGAGATATCCCAACATAAAATGAGTTGATCAGACTCCATAGCCACACTGGCTAACTTGGCACTCTGCCAATAGGTGCGCAACCTCTTCCCATCCACATAGGCACACAAGGCCAGACATACAAGGTGTGGCTCCTCGAGGCACACTGCCAAACACATTGCTAATGTCCACAATCAGGGCCTACCATTAGCAAGTAAGATGGGTCTCCATGTCCTCCCTAGGCACATGAGATAAATGCACATCGGAATTACCTTTCGCCGCTGGTAATTAATGCATTATGTCCCAAACCGCAGGCACGTCTGCCAAATGCATGTAAAACACTTTTGTTTTGTTCTTTTCTTTGTGTTCAATCTTTCTTTGCCGAAGCTCAAAATGGCTTACGACTCACATAGTTTTAAAACACTTTTAAAACTTTCATCACAACACAGGACCTCACTGTCCATAAAGCTTTTATCAAAACATAGGACCTCACTGTCCATAAAACTTTTATCACAACATAGGACCTCACTGTCCATAAAACTTTTATCAAAACATAGGACCTCACAGTGCTTATCGCGGCGGAGAGACGATCTCGCGACGATGGACCGGACGCATGGGTCGCGCGGCGTGGTCGCGGGCGGATAGAGGTAGCAGTCGCGGCTGTGCTGAGGTGGTGGTCGCGGTTCCGACTAGCTTCCAAGCGGCACTGCTATGGTGAGAGGAAGGAGGAAGATGAAGTTGGAGTGGGAGGAAGAAGAAAAGAGAAAGAAGAAAAGAGAAAGAAGAAAGAAAGAAAGAAGAAGAAGCAGAGAAGAAAAGAGAGAATGAGGGAGAGAGCGTCAAGAAAGAGAGAGAGAAAAGTGAGAAAGTGAGTTTTTAAACCAGTTACTTAGTGATAGGTACAAAATGAGTGATAAATATTAGGCCTAAAATAAACATGTTTTTACTTTTTGGAATCTAAAAATAAAGATTGATAAAGATATGATTTCGAAATTCAAATTAGATTAAAGATTAATAGTTGAACTGATCCACTAAGAAAATACTCAGTCCAAAATTTAATCTCCGATAAATGTCAAACTAAAAATATTTTTAACTCTAAAATTAAATAGAATAAATATATGAAAATGATTTTCTCTTAATCTTATTTTTTAAAATATTTTTATGTACCGGTAATAATAGTGACAATAACATAAATTATTGTCTAGTAAGCGTGCATTCATTGAAATAAGTCAGTGCTAACGCACCCAATAAAATAATTTGAAGAGAGTAATTTAATTACTCAAACTAAACCACATAACAAAATAAACTTAAACATCCAAATAAAATAATTAATCATATGTGTTAAAACTAGGGTGTTACATTATTATCGATTTTTCTAATTTTCTTGATGTTTCACCTTCTGAAGGTATTTCGTTATCTTCTGAAGTATTTGCAACTTGGTATAAAAGCTGATAACTTAAACATTCAATTGTTGTTGAATATTTTTTATATCATTTCTTGAAGGATGTTGAATTGTTAAAGTTTTTGTATCTTCTTTCATGGTTTTAAAAAGAGATGCTGTTATTTCAATGTTGTCATTTGGAAAAGTTATTTCTTCCAAAGGAAGAATTTCAGAAATAACTTCTTTACCTTTAGCTGTTTTCCAAATCTTTTTTTTGCAGAATTGAAGGTTTTTATTTCTAAATTTTTGAAACAATGTTTTTCAAACCAAGTGAAGTAGGGAATGTTGTCATCCTCTACCTCCTCGAGATAATCATAATAGGCTTCTCTATATTGTCTTATCTCTTGTTGCAAAAAAGTGGTAAAAAACCATTTTCGTTTATCGTCATTTTTGGATTCCAAAAATTCCTTTTGAAGTTTTTGTTTATCAATGTAAAACTTTGTAATAACAAAACACCGATTATGTGTTTCAAAACTTTGGTTTATTTCAGATTTAGTCGGTGACTCTCTCTGGCTTATTGGTTGGACTGATTGTGGTGTTTCAACCCTATATTCAGGTTGAGGAATAACAGGGTGATCTCTTATTCCTGCTAATCTTAATGAATGAAATGAGTCAATTGATTTTCTTGAATTGTTTGTTTGTTTAGATCCCTCTAGGGTTTTAAACGATCCGGTAGAGTTGCATCTACTAAAAGGTGCAAAACTTATTGAAGCATTTCCAGATGCATATTCAATTGGTATTGTCATTCGAGAGGGCTCTGGCTCTTCTCGAGGCAGAATCTCTTGTAAATTCCAGTCAAGATTTCTAGAGACTTCATTATGATTGAGTCTCTTGGGAGTGACTGCATTTGATTTTTCAAGGTTGACTTGAAGAAGCAAAGTATCTTCTTTTGAAGAAATATTTAATGCTTTTGGAGAAATATTTGTTTTCACGGCCTTATAATATATTTTATATATTACTGCCATTGGGTAAGAATTTGGATTCCAAATTCCTTCCTTTATTTTTATTTCTAATTTGATATTATGTTTATTTTTCCCCATACTTTCCAAAGAAATGGTATAGTTTGGATAGTTATTGAAAAAAGTGGACCCATCATGAAGATTGGTCTCAATTATTGAAAGAACTTGATCCTCGAACTTTGCAGGATGAGTATCTCTTAGGCATTCACACACAGGTGTATCTATGCCTAATCTATGAAGAGGTTTTATTGCTACTTGTATTAAGCCAGTATGCAAAAATCTATATTTTTGTTTGTGTTCTTTTAACATAGATAAATTCAAGAGATTTAAACTTTTTTGAGTTTTATCTACTTTAATGGTATATTCAACAGTCTTGATTATGTAATCAGACTTGAACTTATCCCTTAATTTTGTTTTATAAATTTCAGAGACATTTATTGATGGAATACTCCAATTGTTTAATTTTTGCTCAATATCAGGTAAAATTATTTGTTGTTCGTTTTTAAGGATGAATTAAGACTTTCACTAGAACTAGGTTGATCTATTTCTTCAACCTTTTCTCTACCTTTTCTAGACACCATCTTTAGTAAGCTAGACATGGCAACTGAACCTGAGTTATCTAGTACCTATATCAGAACCAGAGATTTCTAACCGAGACACCGGGACCACCTGGCTTACCAACGGATTTACGACCCTAACCTGCGGGCTTTACTACCGGGAACACCCTTACGGCTGACCAACGCTGCACAGAAAGAAACACTTGTAACCGATACAAGTACCAGAGCACTAAGTCTCTGATACCAGAATGCCACTGCGGATCATCTCAAGAATTAGTAAAATAAAAGTAGTAAAAAAGATAGATAAATCAGAGTATAAATCAAAATATTTTTTTCAAACTATCTGTTTATTTTGCATAAATGAGAGTACAAAATTACAGAGGATTATCAACTTAAAACTTTTATCAACTGACTTACAATGAACGAAGAACTTCAATGTAACTTGCTTTCAAAGCTTTTACACTACAAGGTTACAAAGAAAACTTAATTAGTAAATGAAGTCGAAGGTAAGTCCGAGTCTTCAACTCAGGAATGATGCCTTCTTAAATAGAGGGGAGAAGGTCTTCTGAATGAAGCGGACTTGAATTCATTTGAAATCCGTAAAAGCAGGTACTGTATCTCTTTTGACTTTAATGCTTTATTTCAACTGTAGCCATGTGACCTTTGTCGGCCAATAATCTATCGTTGGCACAACACGACAAATGACTTTCCTTTTGTTTTAATGAGAGTGGGTGACTGAAAGGAATCTTGTCGGCCATCTTAAATATGTAGAGATGCGACAAGGCTCTACTTGAATTATTGATCAAAAAATCCAGTATCTGGGTCTGCATTCTCCTGATAAGGATTGTAATCTGACCCAATAGAAGATGAATTATTGTCTTCATCGTCTGAATCAATTTACGACAGGGCTTCCTTCAACATCTTCTTATATTCTTGGGGAGTCGAGGCACTGATGTTAATTTTATAAGGGGTTACTGCTTGATTTGACGAAATGCAAATTTCCTTTGCTTTTGAGGGAGGAGTTTTGGGAGGCTCAAAGGCTGGAGGAATTCTTTTTAGGCGAATCTTATTCTTCCAGGAGATGAACTTTGTCTCCACCACCTTTTCATTGAATTTCTTCCACCATGAAATTGTATTTACTAAACAAATATATTTTGGGAATGGTTCTGGTAGATGCGAATGATACTCATAATTGAACTTGAGTAACCAGGCTATCTTAAATTGTGCACAAAAATGGAGTAACTTTCCAAAAATTGGTATTGACGAAGTTAAATTTTTATATTCATTGTAAATTTCATAAAGTGAATTTGGAAGAATATCGGCTGATATGCCATTCTCCCAAAACCATTCCATGAACCAATTTGGGTATCTGGATTGGTTATTCAGAAAGTTAAAGTACCACAAATGACGGGGATTTGGTTGATGGAGGACCATTTCCCAGGCCTTTTGATAATCCCAATAATTGTAAACAGGGGGGTGAAATAAACTTGAAAATCTTTTGGGCATAAATGGGCCTTGTCCCCAATCAGAAAGGGTAAGTATTTTCATTATTTTGCACTATGAGTATGCAATTATTCCAAGGGCGTTTGCATTTACTTCCTGTTCAATTTTGATTGAATGAGCATCAATTAAAATGTATTGATAGAATTGTAAATTCTTTGTAGCACTGCTAGTAGGGACCCAGCCAAATCCATTTGGAATAAGTTGCTGTAACATATCCCAAGGATTTTCAGTTGTGGGGTTACCATACTCTTGCTCTAGGAGAGCATGCTTTTTGCAAGCTGGCTTTATTTCGAAGGCAAGAGGTTCTCTCGGGGAGGTTATTTTAGTAAGTATTTTATCACTTAGAGGGGCAAATTTATTTGAGGTTTGTGAGGGGTTATTTGTGAAGGGTACCTTGCAAGAATTCCCTAGTTAAAAAATCAGGAATAAAGTTATTATCACCTTTTAAATATTCAATGTCAAAATCAAAACAACTTAATAGACTTTGCCATCTGGCGAAGATGTGTTATGAAACTAAATTTTGAACATCTTTTTGAAAAACATCTTTTATGGCTTTGCAATCAATTCTAAGCAAACACCTTTTATTTATCAAATCATCTTGAAACTTTGTAATACATAGTACTATAGATAAAATCTCTTTTTAATAGTACAATATTTTTCTTGTGATTGGATCCAAAGACCTGAGTGAAATCGTACCACCTATTCTATTTTAGAATGAGGAAGTATTTGTAGTAGGATACCACCATATCCTTTATCTGATGCATCTGTCTGATTAATAAGACTGGCATTTGGATGAGGAATACCTAGACAAGGAAGACAATTGACATCCTTTTTTATGTCTAAGACTAAATTGGACAACTCTTTTGACCAAGGTTTAGGGTTTGAGATTTTCCTAAGCCTGGAATATAGAGGTTTACACTTAATCCTAATGTTTGGGATGAATTCCGAGACATAATTTAAACAACCTAAAAAATGTTGTAATTGTTTTTTATCAGTTAATTCATTTGGAAACTTTTTAGCAAAACCGATGCTTCTGCTTATCAGGGTTATTGTTACTTGATGGACTCATGACCCAAAAATCTTATTCTTGTTTGAAATAGTTTTATCTTTTTGGCAGATATAACCACCCCATTTCTTTTAATTGTTTCTTTGAAAATATTGAGATGTTTGAAATGCTGATCTAATGTTTGTGAAAAGATTAAAACATCATCAATATAAACAATGGTAAATTCTGAATGAGGGTTCAAAATGTTATTCATTATGTGTTGAAATTCAGAAGGCGCATTTTTGAATCCCATAGGCATTACATTCCATTCCAAATGACCAAAAGGAACTGTAAAAGTTGTTTTATATTTGTCCTTTTCTTCTAGGTTTATTTGATAAAATCCTGATTTCATATCAAATTTTGAAAAGATTATCCCATCATGTAATCTTTTTATTAAATCTCTTTTATTGGGAATTGGGCATCTGATCCATTTTAAAACTTTATTTAAAGGTTTATAGTTGATTACCATTCAAGGCTCTCCTCGCTCTATTTCTGATTGATTTGAAACATAGAAGGTTGTGCAACTCTAGGGAGATTTGCTGGGCCTAATAAGTTTCTTATCAAGGAATCCTTTTATTTCTTTTTAATATATTCTAAGGTTTCACTATTCATTTGAATTGGACGAGCTTTGGTGGGGATTTTGCTTTCATGAAATCCTTCTTCATGTGGTAAAGATACCATATGAGTTTTTCTTTCCCAAAAGGCATTAGGGACTTCTGAGCAAACTTCTTTTTCAAAATCCTTTTGTATTTTAATTATTTTTCTTTTAATGAAGGATCTTGGAGATGTTTTTCTATTTTTGCGTATAGAATTTCTTTTGTAAAAATCCTATTTTATTTTCTTTTCTTTGAATTATTGTCAAGAAATTCTTTTCCTCTAAATTTTCTTTTAGATTATTTAATTCTTTTCTTTTTATTGGATTTATGAATTCAAATAGTATTTCTTGGTTTTCCTTTATTGTTTTTATTCATTCTTTGGTTATTTGTATTGGATAGAGTTGAGTTAAAAAAGGAGTACCTAATATTATCTGTTCTGAAGTGTCATTTACCAAAAGGAATGAATTAGCAAAGCATATTCCATTATTACAGATACTAGCATTTTCCAACTTATAACTTACTTGTAATTTTTGGTTATTAGCAGTATATAATTTTTGAAGTGTTTTTTCAAAATACTGAGTTGGGATTAGACCTTCTTGAATACAATTGAGGTCAGCTCCAGAGTCTATTAATGAAATGAATGGTTGATGAAAAGATTTATTAATTTTTAGGTTTATTTTACCGTGTCATTTTTGTTGCATTGTTTTTATTCTTGAAAATAAGTTTGTCTCTTCATTATAAAGAGCATCAAATTCTTTTTCGAGAATATCTTCGTCAAAACGCGTTGAAGAAGAGTTTGAAATAGTCTTTCCCTTTCCCTTTCCCAAGGATTTTTGAAAATTTTGTTTTAAAATTTTGTATTTATGTTTTAATTCAGAGACTTCAGATTTTAAAGTTTTGACTTCCATATATAAAAGAGGAAGAGTTATTGGCTCTTGAATAATGGACGTTTTAGGATTCAAAATATTTTTTAAATTATATCCTGAAAATTCTTTTGATGTTACTTCTTGGCTTTCTAATTCTTTATATTTTTATAACATAACTAATTTGACTTGCAAATACTTCAGAAGATAACGAAATACCTTAAGAAGGTGAAACATCAAGAAAATTAGAAAAATCCATAATAACTCCTTACAAAATGTCAGATTCTGAATTAAAAGAAATAAAAATAGGAAAAGAACATACTAGCGGCCTTTTAGAAGAAATAAATAAAAGGCTAGCTACATTAAAAATATCAGCATCAAAAGTGAATATGATAAAAAATATAGCAGAGCTAGAAAAACAGTTTGAAGATACAAGAATAGATAAAATCACTAAGATAAAAAAATACCTCGAAAAGCTACCCAACCTCTCGAAATTATTATCATAGACCACTTTACCAGACATTCAATTTGAAGATAATAACCTAGATTTAGCATCACAGTATACCGGAGACGGTATTGTAGAATGGAATATAGATGGATTTTCAGAACATCAAATAATGAGAAAATTAGAAGAAATGTAATTGGCAGCAACTGCCTACAGAGCAAAAAGAAATAGTGCCCTAAGTACAGTAAAAATATCAATCCAAGGTTTCACTGGAAGCCTAAAAGGAATGTGGGATAATAATTTAAGAGAAGTAGATAGACAAATGATTCTTACATTTGTAAAACAAGAAATAAGAAATAAAGAACAAGGTCAACCCGAAATGATTCAAATAGAACAACAAGTAGAAGCATTAATTTTTTCAATTTCTCAAGCGTTTATTGGAGACACTAATGTTTTTGCAGATAGATCACTCGAAATATTAAATAATCTTTATTGTCCTACCTTAGGAGAATTTAGGTGGTATAAAGATAATTTTTTAGCAAAAATTTACACAAGGACAGACTGTAGACATTCTTATTGGAAGGATAGATTTATCTCCGGTCTCCCTAAGAATTTTGCTCAAAAAGTTAGAACTCAGATAAAAAATGAAAACCGGTTTACAAATTTGTACTGATATAAAAATGCATAGACAAGCAAAATTTGAAAGTAAAACAAATAATAAAGAGTTAGGAAATTTTTGTGAGCAATTTGGGTATGAGAAAATAACTCCTCCTTCGAAACAAAGAAAGATTAAAGCACACAAATTTAGAAGTTATAAAAGGTTCGACAAAGGTAAACAAATTGAAAAACCCCATAAACCTTATAAAAAATCACAAAATATAACATACAGCAAACCATACAATAAAGGTTTTGATAAAAACATTATTTGCTATAAATGTGGATGTGCAGGTCATATAGAAAGGAAATGTAAAGTCAAACAAAAAATAAAAGAACTTAAGATGGATGATGAAATAAAAGATCAAATTGCAAAATTTTTATTTTACGAAACAGATTCATCTGATAACTCATTCACAGATGAAGAACAAGAAATAATTTATCAGAATCAAGAAACACCTTCTATTTCTGATGTTGGATGTCTAAGCTGTGGATGTCTTGGAGATAACTGTGATTACAAATTCACTATTAATGTTACTTCCAAAGAAGCTAGAGTCTTGTTAGACCTAGTTGGACAAATAGATGATCCACAAGTCAAATTAGCTATGTTAGAAAAATATAAAGAATTAGAAAGCCAAGAAGTAACATCAAAAGAATTTTCAGGATATAATTTAAAAAATATTTTGAATCCTGAAACATCCATTGTTCAAGAGCCAATAACTCTTCCTCTTTTGTATAAGGAAGTCAAAACTTTAAAATCTAATTAAGTCTCTGAATTAAATCAGAAATACAAAATTTTAAAACAAAATTTTCAAAAATCCTTGGGGAAGGGAAAGACTATTTCAAACTCTTCTTCAACGAGTTTTGACGAAGATAATCTTGAAAAAGAATTCGATGCTCTTTATAATGAAGAGACAAACTTCTTTTTAAGAATAAAAACAATGCAACAAAAATGGCGCGTGAAAATAAACCTAAAAATTAATAAATCTTTTCATCAACCATTCATTGCATTAATAGACTCTGGAGCTGACCTCAATTGTATTCAAGAAGGTCTAATCCCAACTCAGTATTATGAAAAAACACTTCAAAAATTGTATGCTGGTAATAACCATAAATTACAAGTAAGTTATAAGTTGGAAAATGCTAGTATTTGTAATAATGGAATATGCTTTGCTAATTAATTCCTTTTGGTAAATGACACTTCAGAACAGATAATTTTAGGTACTCCTTTTTTAACTTAACTCTATCCAATACAAATAACCGAAGAAGGAATAAAAACAATAAAGGATAACCAAGAAATACTATTCGAATTTATAAATCCAATAAAAAGAAAAGAATTAAATAATCTAAAAGAAAATTTAGAGGAAAAGAATTTCTTAACAATAATTCAAAGAAAAGAAAATCAAATAGGATTTTTACAAAAAGAAATTCTATATGCAAAAATAGAAAAACAACTCCAAGATCCTTCATTAAAAGAAAAGATAATTAAAATACCAAAGGAATTTGAACAAGAAGTTTGCTCATAAGTCCCCAATGCCTTTTGGGAAAGAAAAACTCATATGGTATCTTTACCATATGAAGAAGGATTTCATTAATGCAAAATCCCCACCAAAGCTCGTCCAATTCAAATGAATAGTGAAACCTTAGAATATTGTAAAAAAGAAATAAAAGGATTCCTTGATAAGAAACTTAGTAGGCCCAACAAATTTCCCTGGAGTTGCACGGCCTTCTATGTTTCAAATCAATCATAAATAAAATAAGGAGAGCCTCGAATGGTAATCAACTATAAACCTTTAAATAAAGTTTTAAAATGGATCAGATACCCAATTCCCAATAAAAGAGATTTAATAAAAAGATTACATGATGGGATAATCTTTTTAAAATTTGATATGAAAACATGATTTTATCAAATAAAGCTACAAGAAAAGGACAAATATAAAACAGCTTTTACAGTTCCTTTTGGTCATTACGAATGGAATGTAATGCCTATGAGATTGAAAAATGCGCCTTCTGAATTTTAACACATAATGAATAACATTTTAAACCCTCTTTCAGAATTTACCATTGTTTATATTGATGATGTTTTAATCTTTTCACAATCATTAGTTCAACATTTCAAACATCTCCATATTTTTAAAGAAACAATAAAAAGAAATTTGATGGTTATATCGGCTAAAAAGATAAAACTATTTCAAACAAAAATAAGATTTTTGGGACATGAGATCCATCAAGGAACAATAACACCGATAAGCAGAAGCATCGCTTTTACTGAAAAGTTTCCAAATGGATTAACTGATAAAAAACAATTACAACATTTTTTAGGTTGTTTAAATTATGTCTCGGAATTCATCCCAAACATTAGGATCAAGTGTAAACCTCTATATTCCAGGCTTAGGAAAACCTCAAACCCTAAACCTTGGTCAAAAGAGTTGTCCAATGTAGTCTTAGATATAAAAAAGGATGTCAAGTTTCTTCCTTGTCTAGGTATTCCTCATCCAGATGCCAGTCTTATTGTTCAGACAGATGCATCAGATAAAGGATATGGTGGTATCCTGCTACAAATCCTTCCTCATTCTAAAATAGAACAGGTGGTACGATTTCACTCAGGTCTTTGGATCCAATCACAAGAAAAATATAGTACTATTAAAAAGGAGATTTTATCTATAGTACTATGTATTACAAAGTTTCAAGATGATTTGATAAATAAAAGGTTTTTGCTTAGAATTGATTGCAAAGCGGCAAAAGATGTTTTGCAAAAAGATGTTCAAAATTTAGTTTCAAAACACATCTTCGCCAGATGGCAGAGTCTATTAAGTTGTTTTGATTTTGACATTGAATATTTAAAAGGTGATAATAACTTTATTCCTGATTTTTTAACTAGGGAATTCTTGCAAGGCACCCTTCACAAATGAATACCAGGTCCAAGGGTGGATCTACCAGAGGAGGGGTCCCACCTTCTCCCAGTAAATCAAAAGAATTAACTCCTGACTCTTTTGCCCCTTCAGCCTCCCAAATAACCCAGAAGAATTTACCGCCAATCAATCCCACAAATAACCCCTCACAAATCTCAAATAAATTTGCCCCTCTGAGTGATGAAATACTTGCTAAAATAACCTCCCCGAGAGAACCTATTGCCTTCAAAATAAAGCCAGCTTGCAAAAAGCATGCTCTCCTAGAGCAAGAGTATGGTAACCCCACAACTGAAAATCCTTGGGATATGTTATAGCAACTTATTCTAAATGGATTCGGCTGGGTCCCTGCCAACAGTGCTACAAAGAATTTATAATTCTATCAATGCATTTTAATTGATACTCATTCAGTCAAAATTGAACAGGAAATAAATGCAAACACCCTTGGAATAATTGCATACTCAAAGTGCAAAATAATGAAAATACTACTCTTTCTGATTGGGGACAAGGCCCATTTATGCCTAAAAGATTTTCAAGAATATTTGACCCCCTGTTTACAATTATTGGGGTTATCAAAAGGCCTGAGAAATGGTCCTCCATCAACCAAATCCCCGTCATTCATGGTACTTTAACTTTTTGAATAACCAATCCAGATACCCAAATTGGTTCATGGAATGGTTTTGGGAGAATGGCATATCAAAGGAATGTCAAAGGTGTGTCACTTCATTTTTTATCACTCTATTTATTTATTAATTTATTAATTTCTTGATTTTATGCATTTCAGTGGCTATGGTGTGAATAGTTTTAGCGCATGGGGTACTTGGCAAAGTTTCATCCTGATATGTTAGTAATTTGTGTAACTAGAAGCTGTTAATTTTGTTGGAAATGAGAGGTTACATGTTGATATATATTTATATTTTTTAGAGTTTATAAGGTTGGTTTCTACTACGGCTATGTTTGGATTGATGGAAGGGGGTGGAATGGAAGGGAATGGAATGAAATGATATAATGCTCCAATGTTTGGATTACATAAAAATAAATGGAATGGAATGGAACCCAATGGAGCTCATTCCATCCCATTCCATCACTTATTCATATTCTTGTTCCCCTCCAATTTGGGAGGAATCTGATGGAATGAAGATCAGATGCTTCATAAACTTAGAAAATTACAGATTTATCCTGAGATTCTTTAAACTGATGCTTCTTATTTTGGAACCTATAGAATGCTCATTTTGTTGAAGGGTTCCCAGTAATTGAAGACCTCGTCAGAGTTGTGTTATTATTCTCAGACCCACAAATGCAATCAACCTAACCTTTCTCCCTCTCTTCTTCGCTTTTTGATTTTCCTGGCTTGTCATCGCAATTTCAACAGTGTTTATCACTATTGTCCATTTCTACACCTCACATGTTCTTCTTTTCCCTGCACCTCAAGTCAAGCACTTTTTTTCAGAAAAGAAATCAAGCACTTTGTTTACCAAAAAAAAAAAAAAATAGTCAAGCACTTTACTATACTATTGGTTGTCTCACGTAAGCATGAGTTTCATCTCTTGATGATAAATAAAATATTAACGTTTTTTACCAAAAATATAAAACATCAATGTTTATAAAAGCGTGAACTACCATATGAAGCTTCTGATGCTTGTGGCCAGAAGAGAAGGAAGATTGTGGATTCTGAAGTTTCTGCTAAAAAGCCAAGGAGTACTGAAACCCCATGTTGTAACACTGAATCTTCTGTAGTGGCAAAGATTCAACAAACCCTCAAAGAAAACACAAGGGTTGTCAGAAAAGAATCAAGAATCATGCATGATCAAGAGTGTAGGTTGAAGAAGCTGGAAGGTGTAAACTTAGAGAAAGATAAGAAAAAGCCAACGGACAGCTACAAAAAGATGCAGTGTTGGGTGATCTTGAAGCTGACATAGACTATGACCAACTCAAGCAGTGGAAGGATTGGATGCTGTTACAAAGCTCAACAAAACAAAGTCACGGAGATCATAAACCAGACCAAGAATTAGATGCAGTTATGCAAAACAAGAAGCATCCAGAAGGAAGGAATTTTCGAGAGCACAAGACTCAAACTTCAAATACGTGATGATGATAGTGGAGGTCAACGCCCAAGGTTCCACTTTGACCAAAATGCTCCTGCTGCCATAGCTAAGTAATATCAAAATTTCTGGTTCTTGGTGTTTCTTTCGATGCCCAATTTTTTTTTAACATTTTAATATTGTTGCAAGTAAGCCTTTGTGGTTAAACATTCATAATATTTTCTTGCTTCTGCCCATGATGGTGGTTAAGCATTTGCCTAAAGTTAGCAATAATATTTGGTGGCCTATATATAGAGCCAAATTTGGAGTGACTTTTGACTGATGTTAATTCCAGCGAGTCAGCTCATTTCATATACAAATTCCATTCTTTTGTCAATGTTCATTCTGGCAAGATTCATATATTTTTGGAACGAGACCCGTGGAGACGACGGAAGAAAAACAAAGAGGCCCAAAAGAAGGTCTCAGACTTCTCAGATCTACGAACTACGGCCGATACCTATTTCATTGTTAGACTTTTCTTGATTAGCCAATGTAATTAGGCTTATACATTTGTAATTTTCATTCATTGTTCTTATTTTTTCTTGCATTATGTTGTACACCCCAAGCTGGATTTGCTAATCCGCACTTCCAGCTTGCGGGGGGCTATTGGAGATATAGTTAGTTGGAGATATGGTTAGTTAGTTGATAGTTAGTTGCTAGATCTATGGTTAGTTAGTTGCTAGATCATTAGCCTATATAAAGGCTTAATCTCTTTGTAATCAATTCTATCAATTTCACATTCATACTTTCTCTCAATTTCTTTTCTCCTCCAATGAATGCCATATTTCCTAATATTGGAGATATAGTTAGTTGGAGATATGGTTAGTTAGTTGATAGTTAGTTGCTAGATCTATGGTTAGTTAGTTGCTAGATCATTAGCCTATATAAAGGCTTAATCTCTTTGTAATCAATTCTATCAATTAACTAACCATATCTACAACTAACTATATCTCCAATAAAGAGATTAAGCCTTTATATAGGCTAATGATCTAGCAACTAACTAACCATAGATCTAGCAACTAACTATCAACTAACTAACCATATCTCCAACTAACTATATCTCCAATAATAACACATCCTATTCCGTCCATTTTTTCAAACTTTCAAATTGAAGTATCCAAACAATGGAACATAATTTTTATTCCACTCAATTCGGATCCATTCCATTATATTCCGCTCCGTTCCATTGCATTCTCTTCCACCAATCCAAACATAGCCTACAGTTTAAATTTCCATGTTATGTAATTACTTTGCCATTCTCATCCTAAATGTAGCTGTTTTATGTCAAGTTGTGATCATTTTCATTTGATAAAAATAAGGCAATACATGTTTTTTTTGGAAAATGTGATAATTTGCCTTAATTCCATTTTTAATGGCTTTGTATATGGCTTTAATTTATTTTTCAATATTAAGTATGATTTGGCTAAATAGATTTCAATTACAAATCTGAATTTAAAATGAAATTAATTTTTATTTTATTTTCTGGCCTTATGTTATGCACTTATGTGTGTATTGCTTGAGAAGATCATATATTACGAGAGAATAGAGATTGACATTGTTGTTCTACTATTCTTTGGAGTGTTTCAAAGCGGGTGGCAGGAAGCAGAAGAAGATGGTTTGCTGCCACGGGAACTATTTCCATGGATTGGGAGAAAAGGGTATACGGGGAGGAATTGCAACAGGAACAAGGGGTTCTGTTATAATGGGGTTATTGTTGGAAAGGAAGGTGCAAGACATGTCTTGTGCTCCATGCATGCTTGGAAACGATTCTGACTCTAACTTGCATGTTGTTAGAGATGTTCATTGTGACTAACTGACTTTTTCTTTTTCTGTTTTTTTGAACACATGATTTAGGAATTGCCTATAGGTACGATAGACTGATATAAATATGAGTGTGCATCGAGACATCTCATATTTGGAAGAAGAGTAGACATATCATATGCAATTATGAGTGTGTTGCCCGAGTATAAATTTTAAAGGTACAAACAACAAACTTTTAGTTTTTAGCTTCTTCATTGATTTATCATCTGATTTGAAATTATGCTATATAAGTCTCTCAGGGTATTACAAGATTTTTGTTGTCTTTAATTCCTTATCCGGGTCAATCTTTTTGGTCTTAGTTTGAAGATGAAAGGGAGATGTGTTCAAGAAGAAGTTATTACACAAATATGAACGAGAAGGTCATTGGATTTTTATTTCTATTTCATATTGCAACCTGCATGTAATGATTTACTGCTATTTAAGGGAGATGTCATTCGGGTTTTAAATTGAATTGTTTTAAATGAAGATTAATTTGTTGATTCAGCTAGACAGTTCATGTAGGTAAATGCTATCAACATGATCTAATCGTATATTAATTGATACTTTTGAATGTTGAATAGTAGATGGCTTTGTCACAAACAATTTCAAGTATAGTATTGTATTGTATTATCATAAAACACAGAAACTCATAAGGCTGTGTTCATTAATCTGTATCTTGTTACATTGCATGGCTCATATATATATACACGTACGAGAGTAACTTAACTCCAAAGCTGTGTAACAGCAACTCTATCTAGATCCAAAGAATATGCACATGAAACTATCTAGATCCAAAGAATATGCACTATAACAAACTTTCTTCTAATGATAACAAACTGATACAACAGTTCTGTTATCCTCAATACTCCCCCCTCAAGGTGGCGCATGAGCATTGTGAATGCCCAACTTGAATGTTAGTTCCTGAAATTGCCGAAAGCCCAAAGCCTTGGTAAAGATATCTGCTTGTTGCTGCGTGGTGGGAATGTATCCGGTTACAATTGTTCCTTGTTGAATATGCTCACGAATAAAGTGACAATCAACCTCGATGTGCTTGGTACGCTCATGAAAAACAGGATTTTTGGCAATGTGAAGAGCGGATTGGTTGTCACAAAAGAGCAAAGTTGGCTTGGTACTAGGAGATTGAAGAGAAGACAACAAACTGCGTAGCCAGATGATCTCACTAGTGGCATGAGCCATTGATCGATATTCAGCTTCACAAGAGGATCGAGCTATTGTCATTTGCTTCTTAGTTTTCCACGATATAGGGGAGTTCCCAATCTTCATTAGATAGCCACTAGTAGAACGACGAGTGGTGGGACAAGCAGCCCAATCAGAATCATAATAACCTGTGAGATGAAGGTCATTATCTGCTGGCATAACAATACCTTGCCCTGGACATGACTTTAAAAACCGAAGGATGCGCATAGCAGCATGCCAATGTTTCTCACGTGGAGCCTGCATGAATTGGCTTAGAGTATGGACGGAATATGTGATTTCAGGACGAGTGATTGTGAGATAGATTAGGCGTCCAATGAGCCTTCGATATTGAGCCGGATCTGAATATAAATCACCTTCTTCTTTAGACAAAGTATGATGTTGTTCCATGGGGAATCCACATGGTTTGCAATTGAGCATTCCACATTCAGTGAGTATGTCATGGGTGTACTTACGCTGGCAGAGGAACAAACCAGCCGGTCCTTGAGCGAGCTCCAACCCAAGAAAATATTTGAGCTTTCCTAAATCTTTCATATGAAAACATGCATGTAGATACGTCTTAAAACCTTGACAGGAAATAGGATCATTGGCAGCAATTATGAGATCATCTACGTAAACAAGCACAGCCAAGAAGGTGGATTCCTTTGAGTAAGTAAATAAGGTATGGTCTGCTGGACTTTGAACAAAACCATATGAGAGTAATGCCTTTGACAGTTTCGCATACCAATTTCTAGAGGCTTGACGAAGGCCATATAGAGACTTTTGTAACCGACATACAAGGTTTGGAGTTGGAACTACATATCCTGGAGGTGGAGTCATGTATACCTCTTCATCGAGGTCGCCATGAAGAAAAGCGTTGCGTACATCCATTTGGTGTAGTCCCCATCCCTTGGCTGCTGCCACTGTCAATAAACATCGAACTGTAGTCATTTTGGCCACTGGGGCAAAGGTCTCAGTGAAGTCTTCTCCTTCTACTTGCGTGTAACCTTTTGCCACGAGTATAGCTTTGTACTTGTCAATCGCCCTAGTAGATGTATATTTGATTTTATACACCCACTTACAACCAACCAGCTTCTTGCCTTTAGGAAGTGTTTCAAGTGTCCAAGTTTGGTTATCTTCAAGGGCTTTAATCTCCTCTGCCATGGCATTGCGCCACTGTGAATGTTTTACTGCCTATGAGTAATATTTAGGCTCATCCTGTGATTGAATGGCCGCAAGAAGTGCTTGATGTGAGGGTGAAAATTGATGATAGCTAATATACTTTGAGAGAGGATAGACCTTACCAGAAGAGACTGATGAATCAAGTGATGAGCATGGGAGTTTATGTGCAGCAGTGATGTAACAATAATAATCTTGCAAATAGTTGGGTGGTTGTCGTGTGCGTGTGACTTGAGTTGGAGTATGAGGTACCTCTTCATGCTCTGGTTGCATGGTTTCAGCATGGGACCTGTCACGTGAATACTATGCAGCATCATCGGGTTCTGCATGTGAGGAAGCCTTGTCACGTGAACACTGTATAGCATCATCGGGTTCTGCATGTGAAAACTCTTCATGCATGGATTCAGCATGGGACCTGTCACGTGAATACTGTGCAGCATCATCGGGTTCTGCATGTGAGGACTCTTCATGCATGGATTGCATGGTTTCACGCAGGCACTGTACAGCTTCATCAGGTTCCTTGGCCAACTCCCCTCCTTCATCATTACGAGTTGCACCTTGTGGCAAGGACGTGTTTGTATCATCTGTATAGGAAGTGGCGTTGGGAAACAATGTATTGGGAAGCATGTCTTCTCTGGTTTTGAAGGGAAAAATATTCTCATAAAAGATCACATCTCGTGATACTGAAAATTGACGTGTTTGAAGATCATAAACTCGCCACCCTTTCTGACCTTGAGGGTATCCAACAAAGAGGCACTTGCGAGCCCTTGCAGCAAATTTGTCTCGTGACTTGGAGGAGGTTTGCACATAACAGAGACACCCAAAAGTTCTGATGTGCGCATACGGTGGAGATTTTCCATAAAGCATCTCATAAGGTGTTGCTCCATCATTTGCCACGGTTGGTGTTCGATTAATGAGGTGAGCGGCTGTCAATATGCATTCTCCCCAAAAAAAGAGTGGCAAGTTTGCGTGGAATCTGAGAGCTCGTGCTACTTCTAGGATGTGACGATGCTTGCGTTCAACTCTACCATTTTGTTGAGGAGTTTCCACGCATGAGCTTTCATGGAGAATTCCTTCTTGAAGAAAGAAAGATTGGAGTGCAGAGTTTGTAAACTCAGTCCCATTGTCACTACGAACAGTCTTCACTTTGCTGTTAAATTGAGTTTGCACCATCTTGCAAAAGTTAATAAGTTGGATAGGTGCTTTAGCTTTGTCTTTTAACAAATAAACCCACAAACCTCGTGAGTAGTCATCAACAATTGTAAGGAAATAGTGTGAACCATTATGTGATTTGGTTTGATATTTTCCCCATAAATCACAATGTATCAAATCAAAAATGGCATTAGCCTTATTATTACTCAAAGAAAATGGAAGTCTACATTGCTTGGAGCGAAGACAAACATCACAACACTCCTCTTTATTTGCAGTAAAAGGAAAACTAATCAACTTAGACAGCTTCATGATTGTTTTACTACAAGGGTGTCCCATCCTTGCATGCCATAACTTATTTCCATCAGTTGAAACAACCACCTGTGAGAGGCCATGCACTGCCCTTTTGAACACATAAACTCCATCATGCAGCTCACTGGATCCAATCGGCTTCTTCTTGGCTTGGTCCTGTATAACACAACCATCATCAAAATAAGTCACCAAGCATTTCAAATCACTAGTTAATTTGTGTACATATATTAAGTTGCAGCTAAACTCTGGAATATATAAGACACCATGCAATTTTATTGTGTCATTTAGATTCACACGGCCCACTTTGTGCACCATGACTGTGTCTCTAGTGGGCACTGTGATATTTAGAGGTTCCTTAAGGTTACATATATCCTCAAGGACTGAATACATAGGGGTCATATGGTGGGAAGCACCACTATCTAGAACCCAGCTTTGTGCATTGTAATTGAACATGTTACCAGACATATGTTCATCTTGCCCATTGCCTCTGTTTGCAAATGAACTGTGTAAGGCATGACTTCCCTCATTGTTCGTGGTTTGGCCTTGAGTCTTGTCTGCCCATGCTAACCGTGCACCTCCTGAGTGTCCACTACTCTTGTTGTTGCGGTTTGTTCTCCTCATCTCCCAGTTAGGTGGGTAACCAATCAGCTCAAAACATTTTGCTTTCTCATGTCCCAGCTTGCCACAGTGGTCACATTTTGGTCTTGGGCCATCACGTGATCTTTGCCTGTTGTTGGAGTGAAACGCAGCTCCTATCTCCACTCTGCGATCTCTATTCTTTTCTGCTGCCATGCGTCCTTCTTCACGTAAAATATGGCTGAAAACTTTGCGCAGGGATGGTAATGTATCAGCGTTCAGAATGGTCCCTTTGGCCTGGGCATAACGATCACTATCAAGTCCACCAAGGAATAAGTGAACTCGATGGTCTTCATCTCTCTGGGTAAGCTCCCTGGATGCACCACAACTGCATTGTGGCAGTGGCTGCAGCTCGCAAAGCTCATCAACAACACCTTTGAATTTGGTGTAATATTCAGTCACGTTCATGTTGGGCTCCTGTTGAATCAAGCAAAGGTCACGCCATAACTGATGAATGCGTGGAGCATTTGTTTGAGCAAAACGTTCTTCCAAATCCACCCATATTTCTCTAGCGGTTGTTGCATGGGTAATGCTGCTATGTAACGCTGGATCTATGGAGTTGATTATCCATGCAGTTACCATTGAGTCAGCCTTATCCCAATCATGGAAATCTGGAGAATAGTTGGAGGGCTTGGCAATGGTTCCATCAACAAAACCCAACTTGGTTTTTGCTCGCAATGCCGTCTTCATCGACCGGGCCCAATTTCTATAGTTGTCTCCAGTGAGAGCAACCGCAACCAACGGCGTTCCGGGATTGTCAGATGACCCTAGGTGGTAGGGCGACTGTGGGGTGATGGATGTCGTGCCGGAGGTATTTGTCTTCTTCTCCGATGGCTCCATCTCTGGTTCCAGGATCTTTGTCTCTGATGCCATCATAAAACACAAACTCATAAGGCTGTGTGTTCCTGCCAAATATCTCGGGTATGAAATACTCGGCTGAACGAGGATTAGTGGGGTATTTTTGGATTGTGCTTGACAGAATGTGGATTCTGCTCCTACGTATCCAAAAGGGAATCAAAGCAAACGTAGTTCTAGAATGAGGGGTAAGCCCCCTATTTATAGTTGTTCTCTCAGGATCAGGCTCCGAAATAAGCGGAGGAATATTTGGATCAGATCGCGATCATGGGGAGAGATATCCGGAGCCTGATTGTCCGGAGTGGCATTATGGCCAGCGAGATATTCGGCCCAGTTAGCTGCGGATGGATAGCTTGGGGCCGAGTAGTTATTCTCGGGTGTCAGGTGTGCTGACATGTCCTCGGCTTCGGAGGAGTTTGGGTCAAGGCCCATTCGCGGGGGCAAGCTCGGTTGGTCCGATGTATAGACGAGTTCTCGGTCTTACATTCTCGGCCAGTACACAAGCCCCCCGAGCTCCGAGCTTGAATAAGCGAAGGAGCTGATACGTATGAAAACCGAGCTTATTCTTCGGTTATGCAGTTATCCACATTCTTAGCTGTCATTTCAATCAAGTCTTCTCTCTCTGTCAGAGAAAGCAATTATTCCCCTATTACTTCTTCGGCACGCCACAGACAAGAAACCATAGAGTTCCGCGCCCATTTAATGGGGGAAAATCAAAAGTCGCGCCCCTTTTGGGCCCAATGGACAATGGGCCACCAATTGCAGGTTATAAATACCTTCTCTGGCGCCAACTCCCTCCTACTTTGCTTACCCTTCTCTGCCATTCACCCTCGTCTTCCAAGCTTCTGCCCTTGTTCCTCTGCTTGTTATCCTCCAGGTACGCTCCGTCTCTTTTCTTCCTTCGTGCTTCTAAGCTCTATTTCTGACCTTCGGACATGAGTTCATCTATGTCTTCGAGTCAAATACTTCGCCTCACGGTTGAGGGTGAAGTTTCCCCAATTGGGGGATCCCTTTCGCATTTCTTGTTCCTTCGCGGAAGGCGGCGTTGGGGAGGCGGAACCATCCTCCTCCGGTCATCTTCGACTGATTCAGATTCTTCCGATTCTGATTCGTCTAGGTCTGGTTCTCCCCCTCCTAGAGTGTCCAAACCCGCCGCCCGTAAACAACGCCTTAGGGTTCCTAAAGACCCTATTCCCGATATAACCCTTCCCGGGTATACCTGGGTTAAAGGGGAGGTTGGAACCTTTTTTCGACTACCGGACTCCGATTCTATTGTTGAACTTCGGTCCCATATCAATATCTCAGCCTCAGGGGACGAGTCCGAGTTTATTTGCTCTCCGTGCACGAGCACCGAGTGTGTCTTTCTAAGGGCTCGCCCTTCCGAGCCTCCCTTTACATACATGTATAAAACACTTTTTGACAAACTGCATGTGTCTCTTCCCTTTACTGAGTTTGAGTGCGATGTCTGAGAACCATGAACGTCGCACCTACTCACCTTCACCCTAACAAACTGGGCTTTTATGAAAGCCTTTCAGATTCTATGTAAATACATAAAGATAGAGCCTACCACTCCGAAGTTTTTGTATTTTTATCAAACCAGATTTAGAGAAAAAGGGATGGGTATCCCTTAATGGGTTGAACCGAAAAGGTCTTCTTAGTTTATTCGCCTCGTCTTATAAAGACTTCAAGGTTGGCTTCTTCCGTGTTCGCCCTTCGAGTTCTCATACCTCCCACTTTTTTGACGAGAATAAACATGCCAAGTTTCCTTTATACTGGCAATCCTCTCCCACAAAATTCGTCGGCTTCGAGTATCGTTCCTCCCGCCGAGGATAGGCGGGATATAGATGTACTAGAGGGTCTTCCTCGGCCCCTCCATTGTGCACGCCTTATGAAACTCCCCTTCTCCTCCACCCCAAGGTCCGATCTTAAAAGTAAGTGCTCGGCTTTTTAATTTCTTAAGTATTTTCTGCCTGTGTTGTCATACTAACAACTCTTTCTTTTTGACAGTCATCATGGGAAAGTTCGACTTTTCAAAGCTTGTCAAGGCTGGTGTTGGTAAAGAGGGTCAGGGTCCCTCTTCAGCCGAGAAGAAGCAGAAAAGACCTCCTCCCACCAAGGTTTCTGCGAAAGGGGCTTCGTCATCCGCCCCTCAAAAAAGGAAGAGGACAGAGGTTGAAGTGGCGGCCGAAGATTCTCCCCTTCCTCGGCCCAAGCTCCCTCGCCCCACTACTCGGGGACGCAAATCGTGGGGCGAGAACAGCCACTTTCTACCCCCTCGAGCCGAAATGGTACAACACCACCCCAAGGCGGGGACTTCATCTCTCGGGGTGAAGACTTCAACCCCTCCTCTTCTTTCGACTCGACCCTCTTAAAAGCCGCTGATCTTCGGCTTATCAAGCGGCAGGGCCCGATCCAGCATGGAGGCCCTCTCGGTCCTCTCGCCTTCGTCTTTGCGGCTTTGGCTCGTTTCGTAGCCGAGAGGTGACGGAGACCGAGAGGAAGTCTCAGCAATTGGAGTCTGAGTTCGCTGCTATAGAGAGGTTGAAGGGGGATCTTTCCCGGATTGCCTCCGAGAATGAACGCTTGACTACCACCATCGCTGATATCAATGCTCGGAACGCCGAGCTGGATTCTCGGGCGAAATCAGCGGAGGAAAGCAGAGCTCGAGTGGAAGAAGACAAGGCTCGTGCCGAAGAAAAGATCAAAGAGGCTCAGGCTGAGATTGATCGGCTCAAGGCTGCCTTGGAGGCTGAGATTCAGGCCAAGATACTGCTTGAGGAGGACGTACAGGAGGCCACCCGCTGCATTGTCATCGAGCACCGGAAAAGTTTTGACAAAGGCATTGCCCAAGCTGAGGTTCTGGTTCCCGGCATCGACCTTTCGGGGGCCGATGTGAATATGGAGGTGGTAAATGGGGAACTTGTTCCCATCATTCCCGAGGGGGAGGAAGAGGTGGACGTAGTGGGGGGCTCTCCGGACGATCATGTAGAGGCCGAGGAAAGCCATAGGGGGGAGTAGCTGTTAATAGTTTTTTGTTCCTCCTTTGTACTGGGCTCATGCCCTTGTAACCCGATTACTTGAATGAATATTATTATCATTTTGCTGATTCTTTGTTATGTTCGGCTCGTCCATCGAATGTTCGGCTAAGGCCGAAATACTCTACCGTCCAAAATGGACGGTGGTCATTACACGAAAAGCACGTGTATTTCATTTTGCGTTGTCATGCATTAAATGCTTTTGGGAACCGTAATGGGTTCACGCAATCGCTGCCTTTCGCTTGGTTTCGAGGTTTGTTTTCCCAACAAATTCTCACACATTCTACTTCCTTTCGTGCCTATAAATAGGGCCCTTCCCACTTGTTCATTCCTCATCCTTTTCTATCAGTCAAGTTCGCTTCTTACTTCTCTTCCACCCGAGTAGTTCTATGCTAACAACAGGGGTTTACGTTCCCCTCTCCCAGTTGACATCCTTTTTTGGGTTTCACATCCGCCAAAAAGGATGTAAGTGGGAGACGGGATCCAAAATTCCTTGATCCTTCAAGAAGGATGTCAACTGGGAGAATAATAATCTTCGGGAGTCGAGAAAGGGGTAGCGGCCGTCTACCCCCTGAGTTGGCCGAGCACCTCATCGTCCAGCTTTCTCAGGGGGAGTGTGAACTACAGCCTCCCTTGAGAGAGCGTGATGGCGTTGAATCGGGGGGACTGGGGGCCGAGTGGCCCTTATTTTCAATTTCGGCTTTCAACCTCAGTGCTGCACTCAGTCCCGTGAATGTACTTTTCAAGAGTCAAACTTAGCTTTATTTTTGCTCATTGTACTCGGTTTCCTTGAATGTATCACTCGGCTTTATTTTTGCCTTATTGTACTCGGTTTCCTTAATAAAACAATGGCTCATACTTGGCCTTTACGAATTTTGTTTTTCGCGCATATTCAGCTTTACAATTTTCGTAGCTTGAACTTAGCGTAAATAACTATAAAGTAGCTCGGATTCGGCTAGTAAGATCATACCTGACCTTTATACTTAACTTTATGGCTCGTACTCGGCCATGAGGCTCTGACTTGGCCTTTGGAATTGAACGGCTCGGACTCGGCCGCCGGGCTCAAACTTGGCCCCTCTGACTAGCTCGAACTCGGCTAACGGCTCGTACTCGGCCGCCGGGCTCACACTTGGCCCCTCTGACAACGGCTCGTACTCGGCCGCCGGGCTCATACTTGGCCCCTCTGACAACGGCTCGTACTCGGCCGTCGGGCTCATACTTGGCACCTCTGACAAGCTCGAACTCGGCTAACGGCTCGTACTCGTCCGCCGGGCTCACACTTGGCCCCTCTGACAACGGCTCGTACTCGGCCGCCAGGCTCATACTTGGCCCCTCTGACTACGGCTCGTACTCGGCCGCCGGGCTCATACTTGGCCCCTCTGACTACGGCTCGTACTCGGCCGTCGGGCTCATACTTGGCCCCTCTGACTACGGCTCGTACTCGGCCGCCGGGCTCATACTTGGCCCCTTTGACAATGGCTCGTACTCGGCCATTAAAATAGGATATCTGCAAAATAAAGACTTCGGCAAGGCAAGGAAAAATAAAACCATATTCATAATAAATTCTGCTTTTTATTGAATGGAGTCCGCGGTGTGCCTCGTTAAAACCTCCCCGGTCAAAACCCATTTTGGGAAAAAATACCGAGGTAGGAAAAAGAGTACAGCACCCGACTATATACATCAGCTGTAATAAAACTTCAAATGAGAAGCATTCCAAGTCCTCGGGATAGGAATTCCCGACAATTCTTCTAACCTATAGGCCCCGTTCCCCAGGTTTTCAACCACTCGGAATGGTCCTCCCCAATTTGCCGCTAACTTGCCTTCCGTGCGGTCCTTCCTTGCTTCCCCTTTTATTCTCAGCACTAAGTCCCCGCGCAGAAAATTCCTCGGCCTTACTCTTGAATTATACCTTCTAGTGGCTCTCTGTTTGCAGGCTTCTTCTCTGATTCTGGCTTCCTCCCTAACCTCTTCTACCAAGTCAAGCTCGACCCTCATATTGCTCCCATTGTCGTTTGGCTCGTGTTGCACACGCTCGGAAAGACCGGTTCCCCAACCTCACCTGGGATCATGGCGTCGGTTGCCCGTGACGTCACTGAAGGGTGTTTCTTGAGTGGTAGATTGAGGCGTACAGTGATAGGTCCAGAGAATACTCGGTAACTCCTCTGCCCATGCTCCTTTAGATCTTCCTACTCTTTTCTTCAGCTCCCCAAGGATGATCTTGTTAGCTGCTTCGGCCTGCCCATTGGTTTGGGGGTGCTCAACGGATGTAACCTGGTGCTTGATACCGAGGTTGTCATAGAATTCCCGTAGCTTCTTATCCACAAATTGTCTTCCGTTGTCAGTAACGATTGCGAAGGGAATTCCGTGCCTACAAATAAGGCTTTTCCACACAAATTTCTGCACCTTCTCGGCAGTAATCTTAGCCAAAGGCTCGCTTCGATCCATTTGGTGAAGTAGTCTACGCTACCAGTAGGAATTTGACTTGGCCTTTGGCATCGGGAAAGGCCCCAAGTATGTCCATTACCCACATTGCAAACGGCCAAGGCGAGTTTAATTTGTGAAGTTCTTCAGGGGGGGTATGATTTACATTGGAACATCTCTGGCACTCATCACACCGCTTCGTCCACTCCATGCAATCAGCTCTAAGGGTAGGCCAATAATACCCTGCTCGGACTATCTTGGAGGCCATTGATCTGCCACCACTGTGAAAACCACAGATTCCTCGGTGAACCTCTTCCATGACATACTTAGATTGTGCCTTGGTCAAACATTTTAGCAAAGGCGCCGAGAACCCCCGCTTATACAGCTCCCCGGCGATTATGGTGAAATGACTTGCCCTTAGCCTGACTTTCCCGGCCTCAGCCTGATCCGAGGGTAGAGCTTCTGAGGATAAGTACTCCCAGATAGGTGCCATCCACTCTCGGTCAACCAACTCATTGGCCATCACCTCTTCTGTCCCAATGCTTGGTTCATTGAGGGTTTCTTGAATAACCGCTTACGTGGTGTCCCGCTTCTTTGTCTTTGGCAAGCTTAGACAACAAATCAGCCCGAGTGTTTTCCTCTCGGGAATGTGCTCAATGGTGAACTTTTCAAAGCCGGAGATTAGCTGGTTAACCTTACACAAATATCTGGTGAGCCGAGGTTCCTTCGTCCCGATAGCCCCGGATATTTGTCCTGACTAGTTGTGAATCACTTGCACTTGACAGCCTTCGCCCCCATTTCATTCGCCAGCCTTAGTCCCGCTATCAGAGCTTCATACTCGGCCTGATTGTTCGAGGTTTTGAACTCGAATTTCAACGATTGTTCCAATATCAAATCTCCCGGTCCTTCCAGAATCACCCCCGCTCCACCGCCCCGATATTTGAGGATCCATCCACGTATAGATTCAACCATGTATCCTCGGCCCCGGGCTGTGGATGGAGCTCGGCTATGAAGTCGACAGGCATTGTGATTTCAGGGGTCCTCTCATCTCGTATTTCAAGCCAAACTCGGACAACTCTACCGACCAAGCAATCATACGCCCGCCAATTCGGGTTTTTGAGTATCTGTTTGATGGGGTGATCCGTCTTAACAACCACTTGGTGACTCGAAAGTACGGGCGCAACCGGCCGAACTGCGTCGCCAAGGCTAAGACCAGCTTCTCAATAACTTGATACCGAAGTTTCGGCATCATGGAGCACCCTCTTGATGAAGTATACTGGCATTTGGGCTTTCTCTACCTCCCCGCACGATGATCGCGCTAATGGCATTCTCGGAGGCCGATCTGAGACAGATACAATTCTTTCCCCGAGATGGGCCTTGTTAATATCGGGCGGGGAGGACAGAAAGTCCTTGAAGTCGACAAAAGCCTTTTTTCAGTCCTCGGTCCATTTGAAGGTTTGGGGCTTCTTCAAGCAACTTGAAGAAAGGCCGAGCTTTCTCATGGATTTGGGTAGGAACCGAGATAATGACGCCACCGCCCCGCCAATCTTTGTACTTCTTTAACGTTCTGCGGGCTTCTCATCTCAATTACGGCCAAGCACTTATCGGGATTGGCTTCAATTCCCCGGTGGGTAAGCATAAAGCCGAGGAATTTACCCCCATGGACACCGAAAACACACTTTTCCGGATTGAGCCTCATGTTGAACCTTCTCAACTGCTGAAATATTTCTTCTAGATCTAAAGGGTGGCGGCTGGGGTCATCAGATTTCACTACCATGTCATCCACATATACTTCCATGGTCCTGCCAATTTGCTTCTCAAATACTCGGTCCATAAGTCTCTGGTACGTAGCTCCCGCATTCTTCAGCCCAAACGGCATTACTCTGTAGCAATAATTTGACCCCTCGGTAATGAAGGCTGTTTTTTCCTCGTCCGGGGGGTACATTCTAATTTGGTTGTACCCGGAGTACGCATCCAAGAAGCTTAAAATTCTGTATCCGAAGCCCCACAACCAGACTGTCAATACTCGGCAAGAGGATAAGAGTCTTTTGGGCATGCTTTGTTCAGATCCGTATAATCAGTGCACATGCGCCACTTGCCGTTTGCTTTCTTGACGAGAACGACGTTGGCCAACCATGTGGTGTATTCTACTTCTCGGATAAAGTTGGCCTTGACCAACTTCGCCGTCTCCTCTTCGACTACTTTTCTCCTCTCTTCACCTAATCTCCTCCTTCTTCTCGGGCCATCAAGCCTCGGGACAGATTGCCAATTTATGGCATAAAAAGTTGGGATCAATTCCGGCATGTCGGATGTGGTCCACGCAAATAGATCGGCATTTCTGCGCAAAGTACTTGTTTTATTTCTTCTTTCGAGTAGGTTCAAGGTGACCACCGAGCTTGGTACACTGTTCAGCCGCGCGCCGAGTTGGAACTTCTCTAGCTCCTCAATAGGTTGCGGACGTTGTTCCTGCGCGTCCATCCCGGGATCCAGCTCAACGGAGTTTCTCGAACTCACCGCCTTGTCCTTCCCCCTGTCTAGGGTTTCTATGGTGCGGGTTTAAGTTTGCTCACCCTCAAACTATCGGCGCAGCACCTGTCTCGCCATCCTCTCGATCTGCTCGGACAGCCACTATATCTCCCGAGTTGGAGGGGAACTTCATCGTGAGGTGGGGGGTAGAGACCACGGCCCTAACTCGTTCAAGGACGGCCTTCCGATCGGGATATTATACGATGTAACTGCGTTTACCAACACATACCCGACCATGATGGTTTTAGCAGCTCCGCCATCGCCAAAAGTGGTCAAGAGGTCAATATATCCCCGAGTATCAACTCTGCTCCCCCTGCGAAACCAACGAGTTTATTGTCATACGGCTGAATTGATTTCTCCGGGATCCCTAGCTTCGAAAGGTTGAGTAGTACAATATATCCGCGGAGCTCCCCGATCGACGAGGGTTCTTTTGACCGAGAAGTTGGCCAATCAGACGGTGATCACCATGGGGTCATCCTGGTTGGGATCTACTCCCACGAAATCATCATCGAAAAGATAATAGGGGGGAACTCCGGGAGGCTTGCCGGATACCGAGTTAATCGCCCGGATGGCCCGCAGATGTCTTCTCCGAGCTGAACTTGTGGTGCCTCCCCGCGAACCCTCCCGAGATGGTGTTTATCACCCCGGATGACATTATCCCCTTCCCGTCTTTCATTCTCGCCTTTCTCTCGGTCTCTACTCTCTCCTCGTTTCTTCGATCGCCGCCCTCCTCAGGCTTGGCCACCCTCTCTTCTTCTCGTTTCCCCGCGCTCTCACCTTGTGTTGTTGTTTCTTCGGACAAAGTTTGCTGAGGTGACCTGCCTGAACCAGTTCTTCAATTTTATCCCGTAGGACCCAGCATTCCTCGGTGGTATGGCCATAGTTGCGGTGAAACCGACAATGCTTCCAGCGATCCAGCGTTTGGAAGTGTGGCCACCCTTTGGGAGCCGCAGAAGCTCACACAGTACGCTTCTTCTTGAACACCCGAGCCCTATTTGTGTTGAGGGAGTATAGTGATCGTACTTCGGTCCCTTTGGAAATGCTCGTAGGGCTTTTAAATCTCGGCTTATCACCCCGCCCTCCTCTTGTCTCTCGCTTCTCACGTCGGCCCTCATCCGTCCGATCCCTTTTCTTGGACTCCTCTACCTCCTCCATATTGATATAACCTGCAGCTTTTCTTCTCGGTTCATCCATATCGGCCGGCGGTTTTCGAGCTAAGTACCTAGCAAAAGGGCCAGGTCTCAACCCGGTCGAGATGGTGTGTAGTGCAACATCGGCACTAAGATTTGGGATGAGTACCGCCTCCTTCTTGAATCGGCCATGAAGTTGCGCGCAGATTCATTCTTCTCCCCGCCTGAAGTTCACCAGGGAGGCCGAGGTTTTCTGGTGGGCTCGGCTCGTGGCAACCGAGCACTCGAACCTAGCCACGAATGTGTCAAAAGAGTCCACCGAGGCTGGGGGTAGCTGGGTGTACCAAGTCAACGCTGCCTCCTTCAGTGTGGTTGGGAAAACTTTGCACAGGACAGCGTCGTCATCCGTAAAAAGGTACATCTGCGTGGTGAAGGCGTCCAAGTGGCGCTCGGGGTCCGAGGTGCCATCATATTTGTCAATGTTGATGGGCTTGTAGAAGGGGAGTTTCATAAGGCGTGCACAATGGAGGGGCCGAGGAAGACCCTCTAGTACATCTATATCCCGCCTATCCTCGGCCGGCAGGGAACGATACTCGAAGCCGACGAATTTTGTGGGAGAGGATTGCCAGTATAAAGGAAACTTGGCATGTTTATTCTCGTCAAAAAAGTGGGAGGTATGAGAACTCGAAGGGCGAACACGGAAGAAGCCAACCTTGAAGTCTTTATAAGACGAGGCGAATAAACTAAGAAGACCTTTTCGGTTCAACCCATTAAGGGATACCCATGATATCATTCGTGAAAGGATGCCTCGGTTTCCGCAGGCTGGTCCTGTCATTAAGTCTGTTCGTTTGGAGCGAAGATTCTGGGGCCTGCTTAGGGAATCCCTCTTCCTCTGCTCGGTTGTTGTGGTGGGAAACCCGGAGGCGAGGACCTCCCTCCCGATATAAGTTTCTGGACCCCTCAATCTCGGGAGGTCGGCGCTCTCTTTCATGTGAGGAGGAGACCGACCTCTCCCTGCTCGGCCCTCTCTCCCGACGGTCATTATGCCGGCGGATCTCTTCATTCTCCCTTCTTAGCGCTGCGACCTGTGCGAGAAGCTCCTGAACCACGGGGTTGTCGGTCATTCGCCTGGGCCTACGGACTGTTCTCCATTATCTCCGTTAACTCCGTTGTTGGCATTCCTTGGCTCCTCCCTCCTGCAGTTTCCGCTTCTCGTCCTCACCATTTTTGTGTGGTATGGGAAAATATTTGCTTCGATTCCCACAGACGACGCCAAATGTTCCTGCCAAATATCTCGGGTATGAAATACTCGACTGAACGAGGATTAGTGGGGTATTTTTGGATTGTGCTTGACAGAATGTGGATTTTGCTCCTACGTATCCAAAAGGGAATCAAAGCAAACGTAGTTCTAGAATGAGGGGTAAGCCCCCTATTTATAGTTGTTCTCTCAGGATCAGGCTCCGAAATAAGCGGAGGAATATTTGGATCAGATCGCGATCATGGGGAGAGATATCCGGAGCCTGATTGTCCGGAGTGGCATTATGGCCAGCGAGATATTCGGCCCAGTTAGCTGCGGATGGATAGCTTGGGGCCGAGTAGTTATTCTCGGGTGTCAGGTGTGCTGACATGTCCTCGGCTTCGGAGGAGTTTGGGTCAAGGCCCATTCGCGGGGGCAAGCTCGGTTGGTCCGATGTATAGACGAGTTCTCGGTCTTACATTCTCGGCCAGTACACTGTGCTCATTAATCTGTATCTTGTTACATTGCATGGCTCATATATATATACACGAGAGCAACTCAACTCTAAAGCTGTGTAACAGCAACTCTATCTAGATCCAAAGAATATGCACATGAAACTATCTAGATCCAAAGAATATGCAGTATAACAAACTTTCTTCTAATGATAACAAACTGATACAGCAGTTCTGTTATCCTCAATATATTATATTGTATATGCCTAGATCTTTATCTCTATAGTTTGGTGAATTGTTGGCTTAATTGCTTTTATTTTGGTGAAAAAGTCCATGAATATAAGCAACAATTATTTATTTTGGGAATCGTTTACCACTACAAGAAGCTGAAAGAAATGAGTGTTGTGGAAAGGAAAGCAAATTTTGTTTCAAGAGTTTGTAATTTTTTTATTTTACAATTTTGGGAGATCTGCTTAAGGTACATGTCTCTGTTTTTCAACAGTTCTTTTTTGTTAGTCCGTTTATATTTTGTCCTCCTAGGCATGCAATTGGAAGGTACAATATTATGCCAAAAGAAAATGGTCAGCTGGCTAAGCATCCCAACACTTTGCAATGACTATTTAATGATCTTCCTGGTACTTTCGATTTTTTACTGCAAATTTGAATTCACGTTTTTATTGTTTCCAGGCTGCAACAGCCATGTGTGTGGGAATTGGCAACTTTCTGACCCTTTTGAAGCACAGGGACTTGCACATTTTTTAGGTTGGAATATTTTTCTTATCTGCAAATAAATCGGAATTTTATTAAGTCTGAATGTTTAACTTTTACTGTTTGCTGACTTGGCCTTCTAACCGCAGTTTAGTGGGAAATAATGAGTTTTTTATTCATATTTTGTTTTACTGATTTTTGATTTATTAAATTAAAGTTCTTATATATTTGTTCCTTACACGGGAAGGAAGGCAAGCATTAACGGGGATAGGACATTTACAGAGGAGGGGAGTTCCGTAGCCGTCACACTCTCTTTCTCTCCTCCCTTCTTTCACATTTTCTTCTATCTTTTTTTTTTTGATCATCACATTTTCTTCTCCATCTATTCCTTCTCTATCGACAAAGGAGGATCGCCACAGTGAGGAGAATTTGTGGGAAGTTAGGGTTTCATTTCTCCTTCTCTCTTTCATTCTGTCATTGTTACTACTCCAACATCCAACAGTGGCTGTTATTACTCCTCAGAAAAGAAGAAGCATCGGTGGCTCACCAACCAAAAGGTATGGTATCTTTCTCTCACACACCCAAATACTCACATTTACTCTGATTGAATCAAATGACACTATTTTTCTTAAATGAGTATTTTTTAAAACTAATAAAGTTTTGATCTTTGATATTTTCATTTTGCTGAAAAATTACATGGTTGTATTTTCATATTGATCTTTGTAGGCTTTACACACTCATTGCAACACAACCTTAGTCATATGTTAGACCCATCTTCCTCAAGAACTCAAACACGGAGATTATGGTTACAACATTATTCATTGCAATTTTGTAGGTTGCCAAGATGGTGGATCTTAAGATAGTTGAGAAGGGGAAAGGTTACCATAGAAGCAGGTAATGTCAAAGGTGGGTCTCTTCATTTTTTTATCTCTCTATTTTTTTATTAATTTATTAATTTCTTGATTTTATGCATTTCAGTGGCTATGGTATGGACAGTTTTAGCGCATGGGGTACTTGCCTAAGTTTCATCCTGATATTTAACTCTTGCACGCATGTAGTTTTCAATGGTTTGTTGCAGCTGATCATATACACTTAAGAAGAAGAACACCATTTTCTTTACTTATCCTCCTGCTGTAAGTTCCTATTTACTCAGATAAGGCACTTGTCTTTAATGCTAAATTTCATTTATATATGGAGAATAGATGCCATGTTTGATTTGCATTGCTCTGGATGTCAAATTTTTTCTGGTTTGGGTAGTCCTCTGGTCCGGTGTTGGATTTGGGAATTAGAGTTACTTAGAAACACATATCATCTATGCGACTCTCTCCTTGCATAATGTTTAATGTGGTCTTTTAGAATATGTGGTTTGCAATCTGCATTGAAGTCCCCTATAGCTTCGCTCCAAGAATGTCGAATGGTGATCAAAGTGGTTGTATAGTCTAATTTGGAAACAACTAATGTGGTTCAGGATTTATACAAGTCTTTAATTACAAATATTAAAACCCAAGGCAGTTAATTCTAATGAATTAATTGGTGATAGTACGATCCAGTGCGGGGGCATGTCAAAGCCATGTTTGATAGTTAAAACTATTGTGTGGTTGTTGCCTACTGAAAAAGGCAGTGCTTCCAAGTTGATGGTTGCAAAACTCATAGATGCGTATCTTGCCAAAATTTTAAAGGATCCCAAATTACCTTTGTCAAATTTTATTGATCTTGCCGAGTTAGTGTCTGGCATCTTTTGTTTGTTATTTCATTGATGGCTTTCTTTTAATTTTGGTTACTGAAATAACTATTAGAATCGTACATGCAAATACAGTCATGTATTGATGCCTTTTTATACAAATCTGAATAAGAGAATTTTATCTAGGGTCCGTTTGGATGTTGAAGTGGAACTATAACAGAATTTTATTTCACCAGAACTGGAATTGACTATGAATTTCAGTTCTTATGTTTGGAGCAAAGATAGATTTAGGTATAGAATTGTAATTGAGCTGGAGGACATCAACAAGAGCTTGAAAATGCTCCAACTCTTTTCTATCTAAAAGGAATATAGAATATAAGTTAGTTGACCAACAAGGTACTGATTTTTGCAAAACTGAAAATAGAGGTGTGGTGTTTGATTAGCATATTTTGTAGGATTTTTTTTACTGATTATAGAGGGTTCAAACTTCTTTGAGCTTTCTACCTGACATGAGGATACTGTAGTGATTATGAAACGAACCTATATATGTTTAGACAATCTTTTAGTGGTTGTTGATTATCAAAGGTTCAAACTTTCATTTCTTTCTCATCTATTCTTCTCATTTTATAGATAATAACTCTTAACCATTGTTTTGGTAGAGGGTGGTGTGTAATTTTACATGTTACTCCTGCTGAACATCCTATACACATTTAACAAAATGTTCTATGATTTCGGGCTATACAAGGAATTGTGCCTCTATGGGGAAGACAGGTTACATGTAATGTTAAAGTAGCAGGCCCCTGTAAAACCAGAAACAAGCAACAACAGTATGCTGTGAATGCAGCAAAACAGAAACCAATTCAAAAGATCATGAAAGGTTGATAACAAAGGAAAGAACACACCAAGAATTTGATGACGGAGTTCGACCCACGATGATGCCTACGTCTCCGGGACTAAGCATAGCTTCAGTCCAGTTTATATCAGAAAGTGATATTACAGCAGCAAAGAAGATGATCTTCTTCTTCTCCCTGAAACTCTCCTTGGTTCTATACACTACCCTTTGATCCCAATTACACCCGAGCACCTAGAGAATGAAAAAACTCCTTTCAACTCGCCTATTGCAATTCTAATCAAAGTCTCTCTCTTCTAAACCTCATTGCTATGCCTTTATATACTTTTCATTCAGTACATAAAGATTACAAGGGGCTTCCTAAAACGGAGGGAAGAAAAGGAAGAGTCCAAACAGAATATAGTTTGGTTAGTTAGAGAATAACTGTCATAACAGAATATGCCACCACTTGCAACAATCTCCACCTTGGCAATTCTGTGATTGAATCTGATACACTGATCTTCATGCTGTGCTATCCTTGTCCAATTGCTTCAAATTTCTGCAATCTTAAGCATGTTTAGGCAATGCCTAAACTAGCTCACAGGAACCACCTTTGTGATAAAGTCTGCAGGATTGTCTGAGGTTCCTTCTTCAGTTGCACCTTCCCATCAGATATAACATCCCGAATCCAATACATTCTAATATCTATGTGTTTTGTTCTCTCATGATAGGTGTGAGTTTTACAAAGATGAATTGCACTTTGATTGTCACAAAACACATCAATACTATCCTGAGGAATGCCTAATTCATTTACCAAGCCTCTTAGCCATAAAGCCACTTTAACAGCTTCAGTCACTCCATTGTATTCCGCTTCAGTTGTGGATTGATGAATGCGCAATTTATGTTAATTTGGAAGTGTAATTAGGAAATAATTCGTAAATAATCTTAGAAATCATAGGAAAAGTGATAGGAAAATACATACTTTGATATGAATAAAGTTGGATTAGAGTTTTGATCCTTTTATATTAAAAATATACTCAAATATGTTGAAAGTATGCAGGAATAGTAGTCCAGTCGCTCGACTCACTGGGTGGATGCTCGGCCCGCAGTAAACGGCAGAAGCTGCAGGAGGCGGGGGCATGTACCAGCGCCGCGCCAAGCATGGGCGCCAGTGCCATGCCCATGAAGCATTTGCATCACCTAGCGGCTGAGAATGGCGCTCAGCGTCGCAGACAGCAGACGAGCAGAGCAGCGTTTCTGTGTTGCAGTGGATGGCGCGAGCAGGGGCGCTAGCGGCTGGGGACGAGCGAGGGAACCTATAAATTCGTGTTTGCAGTTGAAAAGGAACTTTTGGCCATTTTATCCGATTCTGAATCTGTGTTCTCGAGAGAGTTTCAAGTCCGGGTGTTCAAGAGCTTTTGGAAGAAAGAATTGAAGAATCCATGGCTTCTCTACCTCAATTCTCATCTATTTCTTCTAGATTTCAGCTTTTAGTTATGAATTTCTAAATTTCCTAGGTTAGGATAGGATGAATTCAATCAAATCTTGATGTAAGTTTGTTCTAACTCGATTTCAATTCAAATTCGTTCAAATTGAGTAATCTCTTCAATGGTTAATGCTTTTCTTGAAGCGGCCGAGTCATGAAATTGATCTTATGTATGAATGCATAATTGGAAAATGTGTGTTCATGCTAGAACTCGGAATAGATTACCACTTGTGAGGTTGATTCTAGGAATAGAACTTCATTGCAATGCATTTCCTATAAGTCTTGTGCTTAATGCTTGTGCTAATTTTGATTCACCTAAGGAATTAGGGTTCATAATTAGTAACAAAAGGATTATCACCTAAGGAATTATGGATAATCTAAATTAGTGACTTGAGTGTCAATTGAATTAATTGAATTGAATGTTAGGGTTCTATGAGCTACATTAAGTGAAGATTGGGTGATTCCGATTCCTAACCGTCTTAAATACTTGATTCTTCCTAATTGTTCATTTTCTCCATTTCATTGATTGTTTGATAAAAGAAAATCTCATTCAATTACCTTTGTGACAACACTTAATTCAACATTTCAGTTACTTGTTTGGAAATTTGAGCTTTATTCGATCAAATATCAATTGCTTGGTTGTCGTTGTTACTTGAATCTCAATCCTCGTGGGACGATACTCTACTCTCATTATTATTACTTGATACGATTTGGTACACTTGCCAAATTTATACCAAGTTTTTGGCGCCAATTCTAGGGGATTGTTGATCAATATCAACAAAAACAAAAGCATTTGTTAATTTGAACATTATTTTTTTTTCTGTTGTTATTTTTCTGTTTTTCTGTGAAAACTTCGATTTAGTGCATACTTTGAAATTTCCTTGAAAATCTTGTGCAGTGTATGTGAGGTAAAGCAACAAGTGAGCTGTTATTTGATCCAGAAGTTGAGAAAACAGCAAAAAAGAATCGAAAGAAAACAAAAGAGCAAAAACAGAGGAATAAGAATCTGGCAAACGAAAATCCTTCTTCATCACAAGTCAAACAAGAGGTAATCATGGCTGAAAATGTGGATAGGAACCGGAGAACATTGGGAGATTATTCCAATGGTCCAACCAACCGAAATCACTTAAGCATTGTTAGACCACCGGTAGCTGCGAATAACTTTGAGTTCAAACCGGCTTTACTCAATATTATGCAACAAAATTAGTTTGGAGGAGGTGAAGCCGAAGATCCGAATAATCATGTCTCGAATTTCATAGAGATATGTGAGACTCTCAAGACTAATGGAGCTACCGATGATGCGATAAGGTTGCGGTTGTTTCCTTTTTCACTGCGAGATAGAGCCAAAGCATGGCTCCAATCTCAACCTCAAGGAAGTATCACAACTTGGGATGATTTGGAAGAGAAGTTCTTAGCAAGGTATTTCCCACCGTCAAAGTTTGTGAAGATGAGAGGTGAAATCTCAAGCTTCATGCAACGTGATGGTGAAACCTTATATGATGCTTGGGAAAGGTTCAAGGAGTTTCTAAGAAAGTGTCCCAATCACGTCTTTGATGATCTTCAACAAATGCAGACTTTCTGTAGTGGGTTGAGGCCATCAACAAAGCTTATGTTGGACGCTTCGGTGGGAGGTTCTATGAATTCCAAAACAGCGGAAGAGGCCTTAAGGTTGATTGAAGCTATGGCATCCAATGATTATCTTATGAACCATGATAGAGGGAACACATCAAAGAAAGGGATATTTGAGCTTGAGTCTCAAAATGCAATATTGGCTCAAAACAAAATCATCACAAATCAATTGGATGCAATCACAAAGCAACTTCATGCCATGAGTGTGGGGCCAACACAAGCACAACAAGTAATGAGCTGTGATTTTTGTGGAGGAGATCATGAGAACGGTAATTGTGAAGCATCTAATGATCCTCAAGAGGAAGCAAACTATATGGGAAATTATTCAAGACAAGGGCAGAATTCTTACTCTAATCCGTACAATCAAGGTTGGAGGAAGCATCCTAATGTCACTTGGAAACAAGAAGTTCGTCAAGCAAATAATCCTCCACCACAAAAGCAAGTTCAAGAGAGGAAAATCAACTTGGAGGATGCTCTTTCCCAATTCATTCAAGTAACTCAATCTAACTTCAAAAACACCGAATCATCAATCAAAAATCTGGAAAATCAGATTGGGCGAGTTAGCAAAGCAGTTTGCAGAAGCAGTCAAACAGCAATTTCTCTGGCAATACGGTGGTTAACCCGAAGGAACAATGCAAGGCAGTGACTTTGAGGAGTGGTAGAGTCATTACATCCCCTGTTGAACAGAAAATTGTTGATAAAGAAGTTGAAGTTGATAAGAGTGGGTTGGAAGAAGCAAAAGAAGATGAGGTGAGCGATCAAGAAAAAAATAATGAAAAGAAGAGAAAGCTAGTTGATGAGGAGTCACACTTGAGAAAAACTAAGAGTCAATTGTTGAGAGAGAATGGCAAGCCTCAAGAAATTCCCCCTTATGTGAAATTACCTTATCCTCATGTGAGTAAGAAGAAGGAGAAGGAAGAACAATTTTCTAGATTCCTTGACATCTTCAAGAGGTTGCAAATCAACATACCATTTCTTTGAAGCATTGGAACAAATGCCTACTTATGCAAAATTCATGAAAGAATTGCTTACAAAGAAGAGGAAGTTTAGGGAAGATGAGACGGTCGCTTTAACGGAAGAATGTAGTGCCATTTTCTAGAGGAAGTTACCTCCTAAACTCAAGGATCCCGGTAGTTTTACCATCCCTTGTACTATAGGGAATATGACTATTGGCAAGGCCCTTTGTGATTTAGGAGCAAGCATTAATCTCATGCCATTGTCCATCTTGAAGAAGCTAGGAGAAGGAGAGGTTAAGCCTACAAGAATGTCACTCCAATTGGCGGATCGGTCCATCAAATATCCATATGGAATTCTAGAAGATGTGTTGGTAAAAATAGATAAATTTATCTTTCCGGCTGATTTTGTGATATTGGATATGGAAGATGATGTTGAGATACCCCTTATATTGGGGAGACCGTTCCTAGCAACTGGCCGTGCTTTAATAGATGTCCAACAAGGTCAACTCCGACTTAGAGTGCAAGATCAAGAAGTCATTTTTAATGTCTTTGAGGCCATGCACCATCCAAGTGATAAAGAGAGTTGTTTTCGCATGGATAAAGTGGAGGTAATAGCTAGAGAAGTCTTGGGACAGCAGCACCTTTCTACTCCTCTTGAGAAGATATTAGTGCATTCCATTGAAAATCTTGATGAAGAAGAGGAAAAAGAAATAGAAGAATGCTTGCGCAGTTTGGAAGGCCAACAAAGGCAAGTTGCTGTCCACACTAAGAAGGAAGAGCTCGAGAAAGATGAAGTGCAAGTGAAGCCCAAACTTGAGCTCAAACCGCTGCCTGCACATTTGAAATATGTGTTTCTTAGTGAAGATGCTGAAAATCCTGTTATTGTGAGCAGCACATTATCAAAGTTGGAGGAAGAAAAGCTTGTGAGGGTACTTAAAGAGCATAGAACAGCCATAGGATGGTCCATATCTGATTTGAACCATCGTTTTGCATGCATAAAATTCTGTTAGAGGGTGAATTTAAGCCGGTGGTACAACCCCAAAGGAGATTGAATCCAACTATGAAGGAGGTTGTAAGAAAGGAAGTGCTGAAACTTCTAGAAGCGAGCATGATTTACCCTATATCAGATAGTGCATGGGTTAGTCCGGTCCAAGTGGTGCCTAAAAAAGGGGGGATGACGGTTATCAAGAATGAAAAGAATGAGCTCATTCCCACAAGAACGGTAACGGGTTGGCGCATGTGCATTGATTACCACAAGCTCAACCAAGCTACTTGGAAGGACCATTTCCCATTGCCATTCATGGATCAAATGCTAGAGAGATTGGCCGGTCAAGCATTCTATTGCTTCCTAAATGGATATTCCGGATACAACCAAATTGCGTTTAATCCGGAGGATCAAGAAAAGACAGCTTTTACATGTCCATTTGGGATCTTTGCATATCGCCGGATGCCATTCGGCTTGTGCAACGCACTGACCACATTTCAAAGGTGTATGCTATCCATTTTTTACGATATGATTGAAAAATTTATTGAAGTTTTTATGGATGACTTTTCTGTTTTTGGATCTACTTTTGATTTATGCCTCACCAACCTAGTTTTTATTTTGCAAAGATGTGTAGAGACCAACTTGGTCTTGAATTGGGAAAAGTGTCATTTCATGGTGCATGAAGGCATTGTGCTTGGTCACAAAATTTCAGCTAAGGGAATTGAGGTCGATAAAGCCAAGATAGAAGTCATAGAGAAGCTTCCACCACCTGCCAATGTCAAAGGAGTCCGAAGTTTCTTAGGACATGCCGGGTTCTATAGACGTTTTATTAAAGACTTTTCTAAAATTTCTAAACCCTTGTGTGTCTTATTAAATAAGGATAGTCCTTTTGAGTTTAATGCTGAATGTTTGCATGCTTTCACTGTTTTGAAAGAAAAATTAGTCACTGCACCTATCATTGTTGCACCAAATTGGGACGTGCCTTTTGAATTAATGTTCGATGCTAGTGATTATGCAGTAGGTGCTGTTTTAGGATAGAGAAAAGATAAGTTTTTTCATGCAATATATTATGCAAGCAAGGTCTTGAATGAGAATCAAGTTCATTATGCAACAACTGAAAAAGAATTGCTTGCCATAGTCTTTGCATTGGAAAAATTTAGGTCTTATTTGATTGGTTCCAAAGTCATTGTGTTTAGTGATCGTTCCGCACTTAAATATCTCTTGACTAAAGTGGAATCAAAGCCTAGATTGATCCGTTGGATTCTTCTCATGCAGGAATTTGATCTAGAGATAAAGGACAAGAAAGGGAGTGAGAATGTGGTTGCTGACCACTTGTCTAGATTAGAGAATGCAGTTGTAACAGTCCAAGAAAATGAAGTTAGAGAGAAATTTCCGGATGAAAAACTGTTTATGGTCAAAGAGAGGCCTTGGTTTGCTGATATGGCGAACTTTAAGGCCGCAAACACTATTCCGGAAGGCCTCACATGGCAGCAGCAGAAAAAGTTCTTCCGGGATGCTAATTTTTACATTTGGGATGATCCGTTTCTGTTTAAGAGTTGCCCGGATGGCATCCTTCGAAGGTGCATTGATCAAGAATAAGCTCAAGGAATTCTTTGGCATTGCCATGGTTCCCCATATGGAGGGCATTATAATGGGGACCAGACAACAGTGAAGGTGTTGCAATATGGTTTCTATTGGCCAACACTTTTCAAGGATGTGCACCAATATGCCAAGAAATGTGACAAATGCCAAAGAATAGGAAGCATCTCGAAGAGGAATGAAATGCCATTGCAAAACATTCTTGAAGTTGAGTTGTTTGATTGTTGGGGGATATATTTTATGGGACCTTTCCCATTGTCATACTCCAATCAATACATACTTGTGGCTGTAGATTATGTTTCTAAGTGGGTGGAGGCAATTGCTTCACCGGCAAGTGATGGAGCCACGGTTGTGAGATTCCTCAAGAAGAACATATTTGCAAGATTTGGAGTACCTTGTGTGTTGATTAGTGATGGAGGGAAACACTTTTGCAACAATCATTTGCAAAGTGTTTTGACCAAGTACAATGTGAAACACAAGGTGGCAACTCCTTATCATCCACAGACAAGCGGTCAAGTTGAGGTATCCAACAGAGAAATCAAGAAGATCTTGGAAAAAACTGTTGCAAATTCAAGAAAAGATTGGTCAAAGAAGCTAGATGATGCATTGTGGGCTCATATGACAGCATTTAAGGCTCCAATTGGTCTTTCTCCTTATCAAATGGTTTATGGAAAGTCATGTCATCTTCCGATAGAGCTAGAACACAAAGCATATTGGGCTATCAAATTTCAGAATTTTGATTCTACTCTAACCGGTGAGAATAGAATTGATCAGCAGAACAAATTGGAGGAGATGAGGCTAATGGCTTATGAAAATGCTGTAATTTACAAGCAAAGAGTGAAGGCATACCATGACAAGCATATAGTGCATAGAGTCTTCCATCTGGGGCAACAAGTACTTTTATTCAACTCGCATTTGAAGTTATTCCCTGGAAAGTTGAAGTCCAAATGGTCAGGACCTTTCACTGTTAAAGAAGCTATGGCTCATGGTGCGGTTGAAGTGGAAGAACCGGAATCTAAAAGGAGGTTTAAAGTGAATGGACAAAGGTTGAAACTATACTTTGGAGGTGATTTTGAGAGGGTAAAAGCTGCCTTGAGTTTGAAAGAACCTTGATCGAAAAGTCGGCGTCAAGCTAGTGACGTTCAAGAAGCGCTTTTTGGGAGGCAACCCAAGAGTAGATTAGATTCATTCATTTCTTTTTTTTTTTATCGTTTATTACATATTATGATGCACTTTATTGTGTAAAGTTTACTCTGACATTTGGTGCAGATCTGAGTTAGGCCAAAGAATTAGCAGTAGAGGAAGTGGGAGAATGTGCAGGGCTACTGCTAGCGCTGGGCGCTCAGCTTGGCGCTCAGCGTGGACCAAGTCAGAAACTACCAGAAATCCTAGCGTTGGGCCTCACGTGAACAGGATGAGCGCTGGAAGCTCCAGGAAAACCTGAAGTTCCAGCGCTGAGCGCCTCTTGGTAGCGTCGGGCGCTAGTCTGCTATAAACCCACGGGTTTGAGCATTGAACCTCAACACTTGCATAAACAAGCCCTAACCCCTCTTCTTCCTTGCGGTTCTGAGCATCACCAAGGTGGGTAAGGACTTCATTGTGCTTCTATTCTCCTCAAACAGGTATGAGTTCTTGTTCTCCCTCTGTTTCACCATTAGGAATCATGTCTTGGTCTCCCCTCCATAAGGTGTGTCACGTAGAGCACCAACTCACAACCACCCATTTCACATTCATGTTGCATTCACATATCCAAGTTTAATCACTGATTGGGAGTTGGTTTGGATTGAGTTGTTTGCTTAATTGATCATTTTTTTTGGAAGGCAAGAGATGTTTCAAATGATGTAATTTTTGCAACTACAAAACCATGTACCCTATGTGTTTGATAAAATGTCCCTAGGGATTCTATTTGCAAAATTGCAAAAAGTGGCACTTGAATTCACATTTGATCACAGTGTGTAGGTTCTATGATCACTCACTTGCTTGATTAAGTGTTTTTGGAACCAATTCTAAGTGGGTTACTAGGTGTTGGGTATTATGAAGTTTTCCTAAGCATGAACACACCCACACACCACATGTTTGATAAAATGCCTCTAAGAGTGAACAAGTTGCGTTTGTGGGAAGTGAATGCATAAGACTTGGACAGCGATAACTGAATGTGTGCTTACTTTGTGTTATTTAAATCTTCTACATGGCCAGTTGCTATTTTTGAATTCGTTTAGTGAAGTGAAAATGCATGACATTCTGCTTCTCTGGTTTTAGAATTTGTATGATGCCCGGTCATTGCTAAATTGATGTCCCTGTGATACTCTGATATGGCTGAATGTTTTTGTGCATAAACGAGAGTTCTTCTCTACATAAGTGGCCTATGTCTGACATGCTCATGTTGAATATTGTATTTTCTTGAGAAAATTTAAAGAATTTGAACTATGAAATAGCCTGTTTATGCTTTGTATGTTGATATGTTTTTAACAGGTTACCATGGCCCCTATTGCACCGGAAAAGAAAAGAAAGATGGCTGCAGCATCCCCATCATACAATGCAACCTTATTTCGCTCTGAGGAACATGAGCAAACATACAATGATTTTGTGAAAACTAGGAGTATCCAGAGTGAGAAAGTAATCAAGGTGGGGAGGGCTGAGTGTCCTAAAATGGTTGAGCGATTCCGAATAGAAGGTGGAATACCTTGGTGAGCTTTCGAAACCAGATCCCAGCTATTGGTGAAAGAATTCTATGCCAATGCTTTTGAAAATGAACCAGAAGGGGAATAAGTATGTGAGCTTTGTCCGAGGAAAGGAAATTCGTTATAATGCTAGCATCATCAATTCCATCCTCCAGGACTCCTCGCACCAAAGGAATGCGAATATGAAGAACTTCAAGAGCAACACGGTGGATGCTAATGCATTGATAACCACATTGTGCCGACCGGAGCAACATGGATTTATATCGAAGTGGGGTTCCAGAAAGCTCAAAGCATCACATTTCAAGCCTATTCCAAGAGCTTGGTGTACTTTTGTGCATCACACACTTGCAAACATGTGCCAATGTCTACGATGTAATTGTCTCAGGGCACAGTTGGTATATTGCATGGTAGAAGGGAAGAAAATTGATGTGGGTGAAATACTTGCTCGGGATATCTATGAGATTGCACAATCCATCATTGCGACTCTTGGACATGCCTCTCGATTGCCATGCTCTGTGAGAACGCAGTGTCACGGTTTCTAAGGAAGAGATACTAATAAAGCCCATGCTTGCTCATTCTACGAGGAGCTATATTGAGGAAAGCTGGAAAATGGGCCAATTGGGACGACACACCGCTCTCCCGAGAATCCACCGATAGCAAGATCCACCATAGCAGCAGCAGCAACAAACTGATTTTTTGGACAGATTAGGACATGTAGAGCCAGGCCTCAATGAAGTTACTTGGCAGCTGGCACGTGTAGCACTTCGCCAAGGGCGTTTGGATCGAAATGTTCAAGCTATGTGTCGTCCCGAATACCCTCATTCTGCGGTCTCAACAAGGACTAGAGTCTATGATCCGCCGCATGGCGAGAGAACCGAGGGAGTAGATGTTGAGACATTGGGAGGTTTGCGGTGGGACCATTATCAGAACAATGATTTTAGAGATGATTAATTTTGATGACTCGGTAGGGGATGACATGGAGGAGGAACTTGTGGGTGATGATGAGGCAGCTGAGCCAACAAATGGATAGAACGAGGATGCACCATAGTGTTTAGGACTTTGTTTAGTTTTATCTGTGTGATTTACTATTTTTCGTTTTGAACTTGTAACAGATCTTATGTTGTGGTCTTTTGGAACTTGCATGGATGTGTAGGAATTATGCTTTTGATGTTTTTAGTTAAATATTAGATTTTCAGAAAATTAACTGATAGCATGCTAATAACTGTTTTTGATGTGCTGTAGTAATGAGCTCACGGCTATGGTCATCCAGTTGCGTTTGCAGTATGTGCAGCTTCCACAGGCTCAATCATGCAAGGAAAAGGGGGGAAGTGATCTTAAACTCTTTCTCTCTATCCTTTCCTTCAATTGTGTTACATCCTGTGGAGTGTGTGAGTAAAAATGTGGATTTGGAAGAACATAGCATAGTTGAAAAATGAGTGGAGTTTGGTATAAATTCTCTTGTGAGCGTATTGCTATTGCTCGACTGAAAATTCTTAGCATCATGCACTTTGTACCAGCTGAACATATGATTGCATTAAGACCATTGATCCTTGTGACTTGTTTGGGGACAATCTCTCATACTATGATTAATGCAATACTGGGTGTGCTGATTTCCCTTGCACACGGCCGAAACTGTGAGCTTCTGAGCCCAAATCGGTCACATATCATTTCTTTCTTTCATGTGTGTTATCCATCACTTGCATATTCTCACTTTTTCTTGCCTAGATGCTTGCCACTGTTGCATCGTCTGTGCATATGCATAAATGATTGAGGCATCATTTAATTGCTTAAGCTCAGGGTCAAACTAGCCATCCTAACATTTTCCATTGTAAGCCCCTTAGAGCCTTAGCCTGTTTTTCTTATGAAGATAGCACATTACGAGCCAAAAAGCAAAAAAACCATTTTGTCCCACTACTTTGGCTTAGAGGAATGTTTGGACTTAAGTTTGGGGTTGTTCTCTTGCTTAGGGACAAGCAAGCAAACAAAGTTTGGGGTGGTAAGTAGGCCACTAAAGATGCCTACTAGAAGAAAAAAAATTGAAAAAGAAACACTGAAACAGAAAAAGAAAAATAGAAAAAGCCAAAGAGAAAAAGAAACAAAGAAAGTATACAAAAGTGAGAAAAAGGCAAAATAGAAAGAAAAGAAAATGAAACAAGAAGCAATAAAAGAAAAAGAGAAAAAGAAATAGTTGGAATTGAATAAAAAGGGAAATAGAACACATTGTGTGCTTATGTGCTTGTAGCTAGACTAGGCAAGTGAAAATTCCAAAAGAGTCCAAATAGTCCTTGAAGCCAAAGTAGCATAGCATATATATCCTTATTCTCATCCACCCGTACCTAAGCCCCGTTACATCCAAATAAAAGACCTCATGATATGTGTTGCATTGGAATTTGTGATGTGTGTGCTTAGCATCTTGTCAAGATTAGGATTGAGGAATGCAGGTGGATTGGATTTGAGAGCAAAGATGACCAACTGAGGATGTGTGAAACATTGAAATAGAGAGGTTGCAAGGCATAATTTTGTGCATTCAGTGGAGCCGATTTGGTAGTATGGTTGATTGTCTTAAAATAAGAAAGCAAGCGATCAATTGGAATTGATGTTTGATTATGTGAAGTTTGTCCAATTTGCAAAAACGTTATGAGTTGAAGTCTTGCATGAAGTAAGGTGCTTCATAAGGGATTTGATCATAGAACTCCATCTCTTTTACCCTTTTTATGACTTTGAATAATTGCTTGAGAACAAGCAAAATTTCTAAGTTTGGGGTTGTGATGAATGCGCAATTTATGTTAGTTTGGAAGTGTAATTAGGAAAGAATACGTAAATAATCTTTAGAAATCATAGGAAAAGTGATAGGAAAATACATACTTTGATATGAATAAAGTTGGATTAGAGTTTTGATCCTTTTATATTAAAAATATACTCAAATATGTTGAAAGTATGCGGGAATAGCGAGTCAGCGCTCGGCTACTGAGGTGGATGCTCGGCCGGAGAAACAGCGAAAAAGCTGCAGAGAGCGAGGCATGTACCAACGCCCGGTGCAGTATAGGGCGCCAGGAACATTACAGCAACACCCATGGCTGGAGAATGGCGCTCGTCAGCGTCGCAGCAGATGAGAGAGCAGCGTTTTGTGTTGCAGTGGCGCCCAGTGCGAGGCCGGGGCGCCTAGCGGCTGGGACGAGCGGGGAACCTATAAATTCGTGTTTCTGCAGTTGAAAAGGAACTTTTGGCCATTTTATCTGATTCTGAATCTGTGTTCTCTGAGAGAGTTCTGAAGTCTGGGTGTTCAAGAGCTTTTGGAAGAAAGAATTGAAGAATCCATGGCTTATCTACCTCAATTCTCATCTATTTCTTCTAGATTTCAGATTGTAGTTATGAATTTCTAAATTTCCTAGGTTAGGATAGGATGAATTCAATCAAATCTTGATGTCAGTTTGTTCCAACTCTGATTTCAATTCAAATTCGTTCAAATTGAGTAATCTCTAAAATGGTTAATGCTTTTCTTGAACTGGCCAGTCATGAAATTGATCTTATGTATGAATGCATAATTGGAAAATGTGTGTTCATGCTAGAAGCTGGAATAGACTACCCTTTGTGAGGTTGATTCTAGGAATAGAACTTCATTGCAATGCATTTCCTATAAGTCTTGTGCTTAATGCTTGTGCTAATTTTGATTCACCTAAGGAATTAGGGTTCATAATTAGTAACAAAAGGATTATCACCTAAGGAATTAGGGATAAATCTAAATTAGTGACTTGAGTGTCAATTGAATTAATTGAATTGAATGTTAGGGTTCTATGAGCTACATTAAGTGGAGATTGGGTGATTCTGATTCCTAACCGTCTTAAATACTTGATTCTTCCTAATTGTTCATTTTCTCCATTTCATTGATTGTTTGATAAAAGAAAATCTCATTCAATTACCTTTGTGACAACACTTAATTCAACATTTCAGTTACTTGTTTGGAAATTTGAGCTTTATTCGTTCAAATATCAATTGCTTAGTTGTCGTTGTTACTTGAATCTCAATCCTCGTGGGACGATACTCTACTCTCATTATTATTACTTGATACGATTTGGTACACTTGCCAAATTTATACCATGGATAAAGCCACGATGTCTTTGCAGTGATGCTTTCCGACTTCTTGTGTTGCCAAGCGAGTGAATACATAACCTATTAAAGATCTTCTTTTATCTTGGTCTCCAGCAAAATCAGAGTCTACATACCCTTGAGCTCCACCTGAATTCCGATCTCCCTTTCCATACACTAAACCTGTGTTAATCGAGCCTTTAAGGTACCTGAGAACTTGCTTTACAGCCATCCAATGTTGGTAACCAGGATTTCCCATGTATCTACTAATTATTATATGACGATAAGCTATGTCCGGCCTAGTGCGGAACCATAGCATACATAAGGCTACCTACAACACTTGCATAAGGAATGCTTTCCATCTTCTTGACTTCTTGAGTTGTTTTAGGACAATCTTCAACTGATAATTTGAAGTGAGTGCAATAGGAATGCTCCTGAGACTTGGACTCTTTCATGTTGAACCCTGTTCAATACCTTCTCAAGGTATCCCTTTTGAGTGATTGTGAGAATTCCTGCTTCTTTGTTTCTTTGGATGTCCATCCCAAGAAATCTTTTAGCCGGGCCTAAGTCCTTCATCTCAAATTCAGCTTTCAACAACTTCTCAAGCCCATCTATTTACGATATGCTTTTGCAAGCTATTAGCATATCATCCACGTCATGTGAGAAGATAGATATACTCACTTGAAGTCGACTTCTTGTAGTAGACACATTGTCAAAGTTGCTTCTTTTGTATTTGAGACTTATCATGAAACTGTCAAAACGTTTATACCACTGCCTTGGGGACTGTTTTAGACCGTATAAGGATTTTTGCAACAAGCAGACCCAATCTTCCTTCCCTTTAATTTCAAAGCCCTCCGGTTGTTTCATATATATCATTTCCTCCAACTCACCATGTAAGAAAGCAGTTTTACATCCATCTGTTCATGCAAGATGGAGATCAAACTTAGTTACCATGGCAAGAAGTACTCTTATGGAGCAATGTTTTACCACTGGAGAAAAAATTTCATTGAAATCCACCCCTTCCTTTTGAGTAAACCCTTTAGCAACCAATCTTGCGTTGAACTTTGGTGGTTCTATTGTGGGAATTCCTTCTTTCTTTCTGAATATCCATTTGCTACCTACAAGCTTAACTCCACTTGGTTTTTCCACCAAGAACCAAGTTTTATTTTTGTGCAATGACTCCATTTCTTCTTCCATGGCCAAGCTCCATTTTTTATGCTCCTTCCAATTCATTGCTTCCTTGAAGGATTTAGGATCTTCTTGTACTTCCAAGTAGGCAGCATTCAATGCATAAGCTGTGAGATCTGCATAACCAAACCTTTGAGTTGGTTTGATTATCCTCTCCTCTCTGTCTCTGACCAGCATATAGTCATTGATTGATGTATCAGCAGAGTTAGTTTCAACTTGTTCTTCTGTATCGTGTTCCTGTGAATCATCAGCATCAGGAATTCTCTGTTTGCCTCTTGCTGCTTCCAGCTCCACCTCAAGCCTTGACTTCTCTTGAGCATCGGCTGTTTCATTTCCTTGCCTAGGTTTGAACATGTCAGCTTCATGGAAGGTTACATCCCTGCTTATGATGCATCTCTTGCTCTCAAAGCACCATATCCTATAACCTTTTACTCCATCTGGATACCCCATAAACAAACCTTTCTTTGCCCTTGGTTCAAGCTTGCCCTCATTAACATGGTAATAGGCAGGGCAACCAAAGATTTTCAGGTTTCTGTAATCAGCAGGACTACCATTCCACATTTCTTGAGGATTTTTAAAATCAATGGCAATTGATGGACTTATGTTGATAAGATAACAGGCTGTGTGGACAGCTTCACCCCAAAACTGTTTAGAAAGACTAGCATTTGACAACAAACACCTTACTATTTCTAGCAAGGTTCTATTTAATCTTTCAGCCAAACCATTTTGTTGGGGTGTGTGCCCTATGATCTTGTTCCTATAAATGCCATGTTCTTTGCAATATTTATTGAACTTGTCCCCACAATATTCAAGACCATTATCTGTCCTTAAAGCCTTTACTTTTCTATCACACTGAATTTCAGTCCTGGTTTTCCATTGTACAAAGGTCTCAAAGGCTTCATCTTTAGTTTTTAACAGGTATATCCAAACTTTCCTACTAAAGTCATCAACAAAGGTGATAAAATACCTGTTTCCTCCATGAGTAAGTGTTTTAGAGGGCCCCCAAAGATCTGAATGTATGTAGTCGAGCATGCCCTTGGTTCTATAGATTCCTGTATTAAACTTCAGCCTGGTTTGCTTCCCAAATACACATTGCTCACAGAATTCCAGCCCTTCTACTTTGTCTCCACATAGCAGTCCGTGTTTCTCTAGTTCTTGTAGACCACGTTCACTGATATGTGCTAATCTTGTATGCCATAAATTTCCTTTGCTCATGCTTGTATCAACAGCAATAGATGAGTTGCCAATGATGCTGTTCCCTTTCAGCACATAGAGACCATGCTTCCTGTATCCCTTCATCCCTACTCTAGATTCTTTTATTACCTTCAGCATAGAGTCTCCAGCTTTGAAGGTAGAGCCAGATTCTTCCAAGGTTCCAAGTGAGATCAGATTTCTTTTTAAGTCTGGTACATGCCTCACTCTTGTTAGGATCTTCTCAGTTCCATCATCCAATTTTAGCTTGATGGATCCCATACCAACAACCTTACATGTTGCATTGTTTCCCATCACAACTTGACCCCCATCAAACAGTTGGTAGTCATAGAACCAATGTTTGTTTGGGCACATATGGAAGGAGCACCCTGAGTCCATTACCCACTCAGATTCTTCTTTGCACTCAGCAGCCACCAAGACATCTACACTTTCGTATCCATCTGATGCCATAGAGACATCCCATTTGTCTTCATTCATGTTCTTCTTGCTGGATTTTTGATTTGGACAGTCCTTCTTGAAGTGTCCTTCTTTATGACACAAGAAACACTTCAACTTCTTCTTGGATTTTGATCTTGATCGATTCTTGCCTTTATGACCTTTCTTGTCTTGCCTCCCCCTGGCCGTGAGGCTCTTTCCAGTACCAGCTTCCTGAGTTTGACTTCTTGCTCAGTTCCTTTGATATCAAAGCAGCTTGTACTTCTTCAAGTGACAAAGATTCTCTCCCATACACTAGGGCATCGGCAAGGTGCTCATATGAGTTGGCCAGTGATCGAATCAATAGTAATGCTTGATCTTCATCATCTATTTTTATTTCAATGTTCTCTAGGTCAAAAATTAACCTATTGAACTCATCCATGTGATCTTCAATTGAGGTTCCAGGCTGCATCTTCAAGGTGTAGAGTTTCTGCTTGAGATATAGACGATTTGCCAATGACTTTGTCATGTAGAGATTTTCAAGTTTCAACCATATGGCCGCAACAGACTTTTCTTTAGAGACTTTCGAAGAACTTTATCTCCAAGACACAGAACAATGGCGCTGTGAGCCTTGTTTTATGATTCTGTTCTTTCTTTAGCACTTAATGTGCTTGGCAGCTTCCTCTCTCCCTCCAAAGCTTCATCAAGAGCATCTTTAATCTCCACAGAGCAAAGTCATTTTTGCCATTATACTTGTCGATATCGAATTTCGCCATTCCCATCAATCTTCCTTGTAAGCTCCTGATAACAGCTGTTAAAGTAGCAGGCCCCTGTAAAACCAGAAACAAGCAACAACAGTATGCTGTGAATGCAGCAAAACAGAAACCAATTCAAAAGATCATGAAAGGATGATAACAAAGGAAAGAACACACCAAGAATTTGATGACGGAGTTCGGCCACAGTGATGCCTACGTCTCCGAGACTAAGCACAGCTTCAGTCCAGTTTATATCAGAAAGTGATATTACAGCAGCAAAGAAGATGATCTTCTTCTTCTCCCTGAAACTCTCCTTGGTTCTATACACTACCCTTTGATCCCAATTACACCCGAGCACCTAGAGAATGAAAAAACTCCTTTCAACTCGCCTATTGCAATTCTAATCAAAGTCTCTCTTCTAAACCTCACAGTTGTGCCTTTATATACTTTTCATTCAGTACATAAAGATTACAAGGGGCTTCCTAAAACAGAGGGAAGAAAAGGAAGAGTCCAAACGGAATATAGTTTGGTTAGTTAGAGAATAATTGTCATAACAGAATATGCCACCACTTATGACATGTAAGTTGGCCATCTCATACTTTGTAGTTTGTACTATACTTTAAAGTGCATTCTTGCTAATTTGTTGCTTTGGTATGCAAGTGATACTTTTTAGATCTTAGTACTTCAATCTTTCATTGAGTTTCACATTACTTGTCATTTCTTGCTTTGCTCATTGAATCTGTTTATTATATATATTAACTTTAGCTATTTCAATTATTCTTCGCCTAGCCAGTGTTATCGATTGTGGATGGTGGACCATAGCGGAAGGCCAAAAATCCGCCATTTTAAGCCGCCATAAAATGCCATTGCCGCCATGGCGCCGCCATCCTTCATAAGTTGGACATAGTGGTTACCCAAAAATCCGCCACCGCAATCCACCATGGCCGCTATTTGATAACACTGCGCCTAGCAGAGAATAACATATTTATAAAACTAAAGAGAATGACATAATGTAATATATGTTGTAGTTTGAGTCATGTTTTGATGATGAATCAATATTTGGCTAATATCTTGTCATTGGTGGGGACCCTATATGCTTTCCTTTTATAGTATTAATCATTGTTTATCCGAAAGCGTTAGAGTGTAATTCAAATGGTAGTTAGAGTTAGAGTTAGTTACATGGAAGTTAGAGTTGTTAGTGAGTTAGTTGGAGTAACTAACTATGTGAAGCTATATGCCATGTAAGTGTATAAATACATATGATTAGTGAATGAAAGTAGAAAAAGTGCAAGTGAAGTGAATGTGTACAAAGTAATATAGAAGTGTATGTGTGAAAGTAACATACAAATCTCTCTGATTCCTCTTTCTCTATTCCCTCTCAATTTCTCTATTGTGTTAGTGTGAGTGTGTGAAGCATTGTGAGCTTCTTGCCCCAACAAATGGTATCTAGAGCTACAAGATTAGGGACTTGTGAGGGTCTTTCCATGGTCTGCAGAGATTGAAGAGATTATGGGTGGGTATTTTTCAATCCCCCCACCTGTTCTTGATGGCAAGAACTTTGAGCATTGGGTAGTGAAGATGGAAGCAATCTTTGGTTTCCATGAAGTGTTGGAAACAAGTGAAGGATGAGATCCAAGAAGAGGAGGATAGTGCCTCCTACAAGGAATCCAAGAACATAGATTACAAGGCGCTCATCATCCTTCATCAATGTGTGGATGATGTGAATCTTGGGAAGATTGCTTCAGCCAAAAATGCAAGAGAAGGTGCTGAAAATGTGAAGAAAGGTGTTGCAAGCAAGAAGGAGATCAAAAGTGTAAAAAAGAATAAAGAAGAGGACACAGGGAGAAAAGAGAAGCAGGAGAACAAACAAGACATAGTGCAGTAATGATGATCTTGAGGCAAACAAGAGTTGTCAAAAAGCTGCAAGAGGGTGCACAAAGAAGGGTTCAACCGTAGATGGCAAGAAGGTGCACGAGCCAGAAACAGAGTTCAAGAAATGTGTCCAAGAAATCAACAAAGACAAGACAATGCTAGAGCTAGTGATGAGAGATCAAGAAGGCGATACGAGAAGGTGAAATCAATGAGAAAGATGGAGCAAGTCAAGATGGAATAGGCCGACTTAATGCCTTGGTGAAGGAGGTTGTAGCTTAGGAGATGAAGAAAAGGTTAAAGATGATTGCCATGAAGTTGCTCGCTTTGAAGGAGAACAAGGAGGAGGGGAGTGCTTTGTGTCCAAGAAGATGAGTCGAGGTTGCGGAAGTAATGCCGGAGCAGCCCGGACCCACGACCCTTGTACGGTGGTCGATGCACCAGTGGTTTCAACATTCAAGAATGAGGCTACTACAAGAACTGGAAGAACCAAATATGAGCTGGCGAATGTGGAGCCACTGGACCTTGATTTTCATACAGTGGTGCGTGCGAAGGAGCACCCGAGGTGCGCGGCGGTGACAAAGGTAGCGATGCAATGCAGAGTTGTGCGTGAAGGACAAAGCGGTGGTGTGCGGCGGTGTGGCAGGTCGATGGTGGAGCTCTCTGACCCTCATCGGTTCTGCTACCTGCGAAGGGAGGTGACGATACCAGAAATAACAGCAGTTGAGGTGTCACCGTTTGGGCTCGGAAAGGCCAAGGCAGAGATGACGTTCGGAGTGCATCATCCACAAATCATTAGCAAGTGGCGAAGAAGGGCGGTTCGATCAAACCCACGGAGCTGAAGCCGTAGACCGAGATGCTCGGGTGACGATGGAGGGTGCAATAGTGATTGAGAAAAGGCGGAGATGATACGCACGTTGCAACCCCGAACCAGTAGAACCTTCGTGGGGAGGGGGACAACGATGCTGAGGTTCGGAGGTCTGGTCAGGAAACCGCCGCCGCTAACAACTTCAGAACTGTTGTGGTGTAGTGTTGGAGAAGTGAGGCGGCTCTTTGCTGTGCATTGTGAAGGAGAAGATGATGGCGGGGACATGGATGGAATTTCGAAAATTAGGTTCATTTTGTGACCTAATGGGCCAAGCCCATGTTAGAAGAAATCGGAAGAGGCATTTTTGGAATGGAGGTTATTTTTCGATCAAATGGGCCAAACCTAATACTTGTTGAATTTTCAATGGGATCCGGTGGAAATATATGTGTATGTTAGTGTTAATAAAATGTGCATTATAAAAATGCAATTTAGTGAAATATTTGAATTACGGGGGAGTATTAGAGTGTAATTCAAATGGTAGTTAGAGTTAGAGTTAGTTACATGGAAGTTAGAGTTGTTAGTGAGTTAGTTGGAGTAACTAACTATGTGAAGCTATATGCCATGTAAGTGTATAAATACATATGATTAGTGAATGAAAGTAGAAAAAGTGCAAGTGAAGTGAATGTGTACAAAGTAATATAGAAGTGTATGTGTGAAAGTGACATACAAATCTCTCTGATTCCTCTTTCTCTATTCCCTCTCAATTTATCTATTGTGTTAGTGTGAGTGTGTGAAACATTGTGAGCTTCTTGCCCCAACAAAAACCATGCAAGCTGCAGGTTATAAACCGCAGAGAGATGATGCCGGTAGAAATTTCACTTGTGATATGTTTCTTATATAAAGAGATGGGCCATCTATGTTAATAACGGAAACCTGTAACAAGTTTGAATAACGTGCAAATTTTGCAGTTTGTTTTCTTTACAGGTACAAGGTAAAGTGCATATAAGTTTAATTGCTTGCTTTTATAAACTACAGTAGAGTTTAATCTTCAATTAATAGAACTTTATATGCTCTATTTGGTAAGAACTTTACGTATTTCCTTTTATATTCTGAGTTTTTCATTGTGTCTCACTCTCAATAACATATTCAGTGTTGTCTTCTTATTTTCAGCTTCAAGATGAGGCTGCTTTGACACTTATTAGGCAGTCAAATCACTCCCACCTCTATCCATAACATTTTACCCATGGTAAGTCCTTTTTATGTATGACAAATCTGTTCAGTTTCATAGCTTCTTCTATTTGTTTTACCCATTGTTTTTAAATTGGCATTTTTTGTTTGATTTTCTTATTAATCCTTATATTGGGTTATCTTTGTATAATATAAAGTTACAATATGAAAATTGTCATAAAGTTGGATTTTTTTAGAATGATTATAACATGAATCAAGAAATCTAAATCAAGTAACATACCTTTTATTTTTTCCTGCAACAAAAAGTCGTGTTAAAGGTGGAAATGAAGACAAAATTAAGCAAGAAACTATAAAGGCAAGGTTTGGCCTTTCAGGTATTATATTGAGTTTCAACTTCTAATCTTCCTCCTTTTTTTAGCCTCTATGGTTTCATAAGCTTTAGGCATTTGAGTAGGGGAAAAACAAAGTAATCAATTTATTGCACATGGTAGTTGGTGTTAGGGTTGGTTTTTACTGACAAATGATTTTTATTTAAGCCATAACATAAAGACAATATCATTGGAGGCATATCATTCACCAACTTATGTCAAAGTGTGTTCTAGATTCTCAATCTAACATGATATTTAAGAAAATCGTTTTTATTAATATATATATATATATATATATATATACTTCCTTTTGTTATTCAGTTTTGTGATGACATGAGAATTAACATTTCTTTCTGAATGAGATGCTAAGGGTCTTCACATGTGGGGTTGATGTACAATAATCACAAAAAAATCATATTTTTTAAGATCACTTGCTGATTGGTTTATATTAAGAAAAACCAATACTTGATATGAAGAAAGGGGCATGTATCTTTGAGCCACGTAAATGGCTGTACTTTTAAGGGGCTTTGGTTTTTTTATTTTCTAATGTTTACCAGCCTACATTAATAGAAAAAGTTACTCAATTTGTTTGATCTAGACCTTTTTGAGTTTGTCTTAAAAAGGCAGGTATATTAATTCTTCAAATTTGTTGTCTTCATAAACTATTTATATTCTTTAGTTCTTTAGGTAGGTAATAATCTTCTTTACTTTTTATCTATGTTTTGTTGCAGTATTGTCACCTTTTAGTGCGGGATGGACAGAGGTATGCTCTCTAAATTTTAACTTAATAGAGTACAGTAGATCAATGTAAGCCAAAACCCCATAATTGAATGTCTTTGAGTCAAGATCGATTCGATTATGGTCGGGTTTAGCGATTGTAGCCTAGCTAGCATGGTAGTTAGCACAATGCACAGGCTATAAATAGCCAAAGCTGTATTCAACTAAATCAAGAAATTGAAAACAGAATCCTCAAGATTCAGATTAACTGCTCCCCCTCTCTCTCTTTCTCTCTCTTTATGGTATCAAAGCTTGAATCTGGGCCTCAACTTTCATGGCCGCATCACAATCCATTCCCGGTGCTAGCAATCCCTTCAATGAACCAGCTTCTTCTCCGACGACATCGTCCACGACAGCGGAGAACTTCAACCCCTCTCTCTCGGTAAAGCTTGATGACCAAAACTTCTTGCTCTGGAAGCAGCAAGTGGAAGCAGTGATCATTGCTCACAAGCTGCATCGATTCCACACCTATATAGGTCAGTAGTAGGGGCCTTACAGTATGCTACTCTAACCAGGCCGGATATAGCCTTTAGTGTCAACAAAGTATGCCAATTCATGGCAAATCCTCTGGACTCTCACTGGCAGGCAGTAAAAAGGATACTGAGGTATCTCAAAGGCTCTATCAACTTTGGTCTGATACTGAGACCAGCTCCTATAAATCACCTATCTACTCTAAATGCATACTGTGATGCAGACTGGGCAAGTGACCCAGATGATAGAAGATCAACTTCTGGATCCTGCATTTTCTTTGGACCCAACTTGGTGTCATGGTGCTCCAAAAAGCAGCCATTAGTTGCCCGTTCCAGCACAGAAGCTGAATACAGGAGCATGGCCAACACTGTTGCAGAACTTACTTGGATACAGTCCCTACTTATTGAGCTGGCCATTCCTTTTGCGGTTCCAAAAGTATTTTGTGATAATCTAAGTACAGTCTCTGTGGCACACAATCCAGTCCTCCATGCGCGGACCAAGCATATTGAGCTAGACATACACTTTGTGAGAGAAAAAGTCCTTGCCAAAGCTCTGTCTGTCCATCATGTGCCAAGTACAGAACAACAGATTCGCTCACTAAGCCTCTTTCCTCTACTCGGTTTGTATCTCTAAGAACCAAACTCAATGTGGTTGCTTCTCAACAACCACCTTGAGTTTGAAGGGGGGCTAATAGAGTACAGTAGATCAATGTAAGCCAAAACTCCATAACTGAATGTCTTTGAGTCAAAGACCGATTCGATTATGGTGGATTAGCGATTGTAGCCTAGCTGGCATGGTAGTTAGCACACTGCACAGGCTATAAATAGCCAAAGCTGTATTCAACTAAATCAAGAAATTGAAAACAGAATCTTCAAGATTCAGATTAACTGCTCCCTCTCTTTCTCCCCCCTTTCTCTTTCTCTCTCTTTATAACTAATTACTAAAATAACTATTAATTTATCCTCTTTATCAGTCGAATACAACTGATTAATATACAGATTTGTGACCATTAGTCTACTTATTTTTTGCTTTATTGATTTGTTGATTCGATTACTTAATTATTAGTTTTATAAGATGGTGTTTCTTAGTGGACATGTATTTTTTGTTTTATATCTATCTTCTAATTGTTAAGAAGATATGGTTTGATTTGAGAGAGCAGTTCTTCATTACTGAATTTTGTTGTACATTGTTTTTACACTTTCAGGGGAAGTAAGATCTTTGGGGTCTTTCATGTGTTTTTTGAAGAGCAAAGATCCAAATGATGGCACAGAGCAAGGGTATGAGTTGACAATGAAAGTGTGTGAGTGGTTTGAGTTTGTAGATTTGTTATTTGATATGTGGTTAGGAGCTTCATTATTGATTTGGTGGCTATAAAATGATTTGTTGATGAAAAATAGGTGTATTAGAATAGTTTATGGAGTTGGTTTTAGTGTGGAGTTCCATTGGAAATTAAGGTGTTAGAGAGAATGTCACTTCTTTGATTTTTTTTGTAGATATATATGATATATGATTTGAGATGTGGGTAAGTGATTAGTTTGTCATTTGGTGGGTTAAACTGATTTGTTGATGAAAAAATTGTGTTGAGCTTTTTTCTATGATAGAGGAACTCATTTGTTTTGTTATACCAAGCAAGTGTAAAGTGATTTCTATCCCAAAATTTCTGTTTCTCCATTTTCCACCTACTCAACCAACCAGAGTAAGAAGTATAAAACTATGTGTTCAATTTCCCAAACATTTATTTTTGTTTCATTGGGGGTTCACCCAAAACTTCAATTAGCATTTAGTTGTTTCATTGGGGGTTCACCCAAAACTTCAATTAGCTCTGCGTTGTCTTACAACAAAACACAACAAATGGCTAATTAATCACAATTTTAAAAAAGTCCTAATTGAATGATACATTGATTCGTGATTTTTTCTATAAAAAGGAAAAGATTACTGGAACCAATAAGTTACCTTTTGTTTCTCATCTCACAATGCTATATAATCTTTACAAATTTCATTTGTCCTAATTAAGTCAATGGTATTTGTACAGGTTTTAAAACTATTCCATCCTTTATGTATTAGTAGGGTTCTTTTCTTACTTGCTTCATCTGAGACACACACATAGTAATTGCTTTGTTTAATTAGTCCTCAAATTTATATTTAGTTTTTTTATTGGAGGTGGTTTTTGCTCTACCTTTCCCTAAGGTTTATTGTGGACCTTGAGGAACCATTCTCTATAAGCACCTTATTTGTTACCTTTCTCTAATTTTGATGTGGCTGTATTATCATAAGAATAATGAAATTCTCTAGAAACTTTAAAATTCTCTAGAAAATTATAGAAAAATCCTAAAAATATGAAACCAATTCCTGTGTTCTTATTATCACCTCTATAATCATAATCCAAGAGTTTGTTGCAAACAAAGTGTACCTCCCTATTTTTCTCTCCAATGCCAAAACTATGCATGTGAGGGTGGAGGAACTTTTATTCATTTCTTTTGAAAAGGATCTTGTATTTCATCCTTCTAGTATGTAATTATGTTGAATCCAAATCCTTGTATCAAACAAAAATCTCTTACTCCATTTATTCCTCATGGCCGAACCAAGGTTTTTGGAGGATTGGAAGTTTTTAATTCAATCTTTTGTGATTAATCACTAATCTATTGTTTTAAGTACTAAGGATCGCTAATCCAAAGACTTAAGCAATTTTAGAATTTTTAACCACAAAATCACCTTAGGGCCGTGACCTATATGTAGTGAATAGGTGATTGTATTTGTTTGATTTTGATTGGTTGAGTTGTGATTTGTTGAAGGATAAATCTTAGTGGATTATCCTGAGTTGTGCGGAGAAAAGCAGTTCGAATAGGAAAGCCGTTCGTGAAACCAAAGCTTGAATCTTCAAGAAGTAAGGGGGGATTGCCCGAGAGATTTTTCCGATGGCTATGTGCTATCTGTTTTGTGGTCTGTATGTTTATTGGGGGTTGTTAGTTATGGTATTTTATCCGTGTTTCTCTTACGCTTTTAATTGATTATCCGGTGTTAATTAATTATCCGCATGATCATATATTATAGTGTTGGGATGCATGATCTACCTGAGTTAATTATTATAATGATATTGTTGGATGTTGTTTGATAAGTCTGACAGTGATCAATGCTCAATTAATTGAATGAGGTAAAAACTTTAAGAAGATATACGAAGAATATTCAATGTTTAACTGAGAGATATTGAAGTATATTTTTCTAAATAATTATTGAAAAAAATAGGATTTTTTCGAAAATATTATTATTTTAATGATTTATCAATGTAAAAGTAAACTATGAGTCACAGTGAGGGCGTAACCGTGAAATTATTTTTGTACTGCTAATTTTTACATAAGAAATTCCGTAATATTATAAAAAGTTATTTTATGAACTTAATTGTTGAAAATAATTAGTTATGATTTTAGAAAAATATTTAAGTGGAAAAAGCTAAGTTTTGGCTTAAATGGCTTTAAAAATGATAATTGATGGCAATTTCGAAAAGTGTCGACGACAAGTGTTTTGAAACAGCAGTACGTATTTTAAGCAAGTTTAAACCTCAAGTGACTCTCTTTTGTGAAAACCGAGATTTGGTAACCAACAATTTTATTAAAGAATTTCACATTTAAAACGATTTTCCGAAATCAAGTTTAACTCAATTGTGTTAAAAGTGGTGTTGGACTTAGTAACCGAGTCATCGGGGTACTAAGGTTTGTTGTTGTGTTATGGACTTGGGGTTCTCTGAACTTTGAGGTCATGTAGACTTGGTGTCTACTGTATACGTGGTGTATACTGTTTAAACATTTAAGATGTTTTCTATTACCACGAATCTATGACTGGTGCATGCTCTAGGGTTTTGTGACTAAGAACTAGGACTGTGTGTCCTATGTTGATAATAAAAGATTTTAAGACATTGAAAACTACGTTGGTTGTAAGCTTTTGAGATTTGGCAAAGGGAAGATTGTACGAAGAAAATGACGAGAATAAAATATTTTACATGCATTCATTGGCAGACGTGCCCACGTTTTATGTACGGTGCCTTGATAAATAAGGTATTCCGTGCAACGAAGTTATGTACGGTGCTTTGATAAATAAGGTATTCCGTGCTACGAAGTATGTATGGTGCTTTGATGAATAAAGTATTCCATGCCACGAAGTGCCTAATATACCTGGCTATCCAGCTTGATCGACTCATTTACGGTGTTGGGATCTCAGGAGATTAGGTAAAAGTTAGGCAGCGATTATTGAAGCTTACATGCATGATTTTTCAACGACGATGATCGGGTATGAAACCCAATGATGACTACTTGTTTATTTAAGAACTGATGTTGTATGAAAATATATATGTTTATATGCTTTCCTATGAGTTGCGCATGTAGTTATTGAGTTAAATCCATATATTGGTTTCTCACCCTTAGAAATATATCAGGTTCTTCTGGTAATTACCGTTGTATCTTGGGATACTAGTACAGATGAAGCGGAGGAGTTCTTTAAGTCACTTGCGGACTTAGATTCTATATGCTTGAAGAAGTATCTGTTCGTGGGATAGACCACGAGGGTCTTTCCAATAATGTCTTGTAGAAGCGACCAACTTAGGAGTCTTGTTTTGGGTTTTATGTTGAAAAGGTCTCAGAATCGTGATCTTTGTAATACTATATTTGTTTTAACTTTCTTTTATTGGAAATTGAGACCTTTTGAAAATAAAAACGGTATCTTTGTGGTGACTTGTTTAAGAATATGACTTTACTAATTATTGTATGTATTAAGGTGTTCTAGAGTTTTTCGTGGAAGAAAATTTTTACACCCGAGTTTTTCGACCTTAAATAAATAAATTTTCCGAAAGCAACCAGCGAATTAAAGTTTTATTTTCCACAATGAGTTAACGGGTAATAATGTGATGACTCGGGTTAGGGTGTCACATTAGTGGTATCGAGCTGGGTCGAGTCTTTCGGGAATGATGGGGAATAGGACTGTTGTGTTGATGTTGTGTTCTATGATTAAGATTTATTTGAATTACTTCTTAGAAGTAATGTGTGTTAATAAGTAAGTAAGTGATTTATTTTCTGGTGGTGGCCTAACGGATTTAGTCAAGTGGAATACATATCAAAGGAATGCAATGCACCAAAATGTGTATCTGCTGTCAACAACACCAGGACAAACAAATAGACGGCGAAGGGGAGAATTTATAGTTTGAGCGGCACTGAAACTTCGAACTCCGATGAATTCCTACAGAGTGATTGTGACATAGATGGTAATCTCCTAACTTTACTTTATGATTCTGGTGTGACACATTTATTTATTTCAATGGAATGTCTGAAACTGTTGAAATTTCTTGTTTCTTCATTATCGTATGTTCTGATTGTTTCAACCCCTACTGCTAAGCCAGTTACTGTCAATTCTATTTGCTTGAACTGTCCAGTTGATGTTCAGGATAGATACTTTCTTGATAAAAAGTTTCTCGATGAGACTTAATCTAGTCACTTTTACTTTTGGTGGAAGTGATCTAGTCTGAATTCTTGTCGGACTGTTGTTCTTTTAAATCGTTGTTAATAAAATTCTTGTGAAAGAAGGAGCTTTATTAGATTGAAGTTTGTAAATGTGTACCAATCATGCATTTTAACATCCATGAACCTATTAGAGAATCTGTCATGCACATGATATTCTTATATTTTTTCAGATCGATAAAATTATTCTATATATACTTTCTTGTGAAAGTAAGGCTTCGGGGTCTTTCAATCATGTCTAGATTCGTGTCACAAAATTTCGAGGATGAAATTCTTTTAAGAGGGGTAGTTTGTAACACCCCGATTTTTCGCTGTTTTCTAATATCGGAAATTTATATGAATACGTTTATATTTTTATCCGAGACTTAGAAAATATTTTTAATTAAGCCGAAACCTCATTTACACATGGCATCATGATGACATTTTAAGGATTTTGCACTTAAGTCGTTAAACTTTCTCTAAATTGCATTTTGGTCCCTAAACTAGTTTCCATCATCTTCGAAGTGAATTGGATCAATTTTGACCATCCAAACCCAAGTTGGGCTGCGGCCTTATGGCCCAATATCACGACCAATATTTCAATTTCATGAAGCCATTTTCCTACTCTTAACTTTCCTATGTATTCATTAAGACTTAAGCATTTTTATGCTTGAAAATTCAAGTAATGGACTTGGACTCCTCAAGCCCATTTCGCATGGCCCAAGCCCAAATCCTTGGCTCATAAACTCTTGAAGAGTCAAGAGGACTCTAGCTCATTCTCACACTTTCTATCATCTTCTCCAATTTTCTCCATTCTTACTTTCTCTCTAAGACATCGTAGCCTTAGTTTGTGAAGCAAGTAGTTGAATCTTGCACTTTTATTCAATTCCAAGAGGTAATCCATGATCTTCATCATCATTTAACTATATGTTCTTCATATATTTTCATGATTTAAAGCTTTGTTCATAATTTTCAATTCCTAGATCTAGAAACTTTGAAATTCTCTAGAAAATTGTAGAAAAATCATGAAAATATGAAACCAATTCCGATGTTCTTATTATCACCGCTATAATCATAATCCAAGATTTTGTTGCAAACAAAGTCTTCCTCCCTATTTTTCTCTCCAAGACCGAAACTATGCATGTGAGGGTGGAGGAACTTTTGTTCATTTCTTTTGAAAATGATCTTGTATTTCATCCTTCTAGTATGTAATTATGTTGAATCCAAATCCTTGTATCAAACTAAAATCTCTCACTAATCTATTGTTTTAAGTACTAAGGATCACTAATCCAAAGACTTCAGCAATTATAGAATTTTTAGCCACAAAAAATTTTTAGGCACAAAATCACCTCAGGGCCGTGACCTATATGTAGTGTATAGGTGATTGTATTTGTTTGATTTTGATTGGTTGAGTTGTGATTTGTTGAAGGATAAATCTTAGTGGATTATCTTGAGTTGTGCAGAGGAAACCGGATTCGAATAGGAAAGCCGTTCGTGAAACTAAAGCTTGAATTTTCAAGAGGTAAGAGGGGATTACCTGAGGAATTTTTCCGATGGCTATGTGCTATCTGTTTGTGGTCTGTATGTTTATTTGGGGTTGTTAGTTATGGTATTTTATCCGTGTTTCTCTTCTGCTTTTAATTGATTATCTGTTGTTAATTAATTATCTGCAGTCATATATTATAGTGTTGGGATGCATGATCTACCTGGGTAAATTATTATAATGATGTTGTTGGATGTTGTTTGAGAAGCCTGACAGTGGTTAATGCTTAATTAATTAAACGAGGTAAAAGCTTTAAGAAGACATACGAAGAATATTCAATGTTTAACCGAGAGATATTGGAGTATATTTTGTCTAAACAATTATTTGAAAAAATAGGAATTTTTCGAAAATATTATTATTTTAATGATTTATCAGTGTAAAAGTAAGCTATGAGTCACAGTGAGGGCGTAATCGTGAAATTATTTTTTTACTGCTAATTTTTACGTAAGAAATTCCGTAATATTATAAAAAGTTATTTTATGAACTTAATTTGTTGAAATAATTAGTTATGATTTTAGAAAAATATTTAAGTGAAAAAAGCTAAGTTTTGGCTTAAATGGCTTTAAAAATGATAATTGACGGCAATTTCAAAAAGTGTCGACGACAAGTGTTTTGAAACGGCAGTACGTATTTTAAGCAAGTTTAAACCTTAAGTGATTATCTTTTCTGAAACCCAAGATTTGGTAACCAACGATTTTATTAAAGAATTTCCCATTTAAAACGATTTTACGAAATCAATTTAACTCAGTTGTGTTAAAAGTGGTGTTGGACTTAGTAACCGAGACGTCGGGGTACTAAGGTTTGTTGTTGTGTTATGGACTTGGGGTCCTTTGGACTTTGAGGTCCTGTAGACTTGGTATCTACTGTATATGCGGTGTATACTGTTTAAACATTTAAGATGTTTTCTATTACCACGAATCTATGGATGGTGCATCGGTCTAGGGTTTCATGACTTGGCACTGGATTTGTGTGTCCTATGTTGATAATAAAAGATTTTAAGACATTGAAAACTACGTTGGTCGTAAGCTTTTGAGCTTTGGCAAAGGAAATATTATACACGAAGAAAACGACGAGAATAAAATATTTTACATGCATTCATTGGCAGACGTGCCCACGTTTTATGTACGGTGCCTTGATAAATAAGGTATTCCGTGCTACGAAGTTATGTACGGTGCCTTGATTGATAAATAAGGTATTTCGTGCGACAAAGTTATGTACGGTGCCTTGATAAATAAGGTATTTCGTGCTACGAAGTATGTATGGTGCTTTGATGAATAAAGTATTCCATGCCACGAAGTGCCTAATATACCCGGCTATCGAGCTTGATCAGCTCATTTACACGGTGTTGGGATCTCCGGAGATTAGGTAAAAGTTAGACGACGATTATTGAAGCGTACATGCATGATTTTTCAACGACGATGATCGGGTATAAAACCCAATGATGACTACTTGTTTATTTAAGAACTGATGTTGTATGAAAATATATATGTTTATATGCTTTTCTTTGAGTCGCGCATGTTGTTATCGACTTAAATCCATATATTGGTTTTTCACCCTTACAAATATATTAGGTTCTTCTGGTAATTACCGTTGTATCTTGGGATACTATTATAGATGAAGCGAGAGGAGTTCTTTAAGTCACTTGCGGACTTAGATTCTAGATGCTTGAAGAAGTATCATTCGTAGGATAGACCACGAGGTCTTTCCAATAATGTCTTGTAGAGCGACCAGCTTAGGAGTCGTGTTTTGGGTTTTATGTTGAAAAGGTCAGAATCGTGATCTTTGTAATACTATCTTTGTTTTAAGTTTCTTTTATTGGAAATTGAGACCTTTTGAAAATAAAAACGGCATGCTGTGGTGACTTCTTTAAGAATATGACTTTACTAATTATTGTATGTATTAAGGTGTTCTAGAGTTTTTCGAGGACGAAAATTTTTACACCCGAGTTTTCTGACCTTAAATAAATATATTTTCCCAAAGCAACCAGCGAATTAAAGTTTTGTTTTCCGCAATGAGTTAACGGGTAATAATGTGATAACCCAGGTTAGGGTGTCACATTGATGGGGTGTAGTTTTTTCTCTATTATTTTGTTTTTGGTGGATAGGTCAGATATGTGTAATAGCAATATTGGCTATGTTTGTCCAGTATTTTGGTTACATTGGTTCTTTCCTTTGTCTTCAGGTTATGTATATGGGTTAGGGTACCTCGGATACCTTTTTTCTAATACATTTTTGCTTATAAAAAAAATGATGACAGCTAAAATAGGAGAAAAGGACATATTAATCAAGATAAAAAAATGTGAGTTTTCCACTGCTATACATCATTTCTGCTTCTTAATTCTCATTATTTGATTCTCATTTCACTACTCAGGAGATGATTGATGAAGCAGACTAAATAGTAAGTTATCCCAACGATATCCTGATGTGTATATGCTTTAGATTATGATGAGATAGTGCTTTTTGTATATGAATTTTTTTTTACCAATTACCATTACTTTGAACTTCTAATTGGTGGTTTTGTGCATCAAAAGTATATGTACCGATGATAACTTTTAGCATCACACAATAATGTATGAAGTTGGTTTACCATCATTGTTTTTGTTAGCAAAACCACTTTGTGGGGAACAATGATGTTCTTCCCTTTGTATTGTGTTTAATTGGGATGATATTTATTTAATGGCTCCATTCCCCCTTTAAAGGATAATTGTCGAGGATAATATCTTTTGTTCGAAACCCACCTGGTGCATATATTTGTGAGCAATGAAAAAGAATATTAAATGGAAAAGAGGGAGGTAAAAATGACTAAAATAAGTCCATACCTATTATCACTTGGCATTTGTACATTTAAAGATTAATGATCTTATATGCACTCTAATTGAGGAACCCATCCAGTTTCATTAATTTATTAAATTCAAGATAATGTTCATGATCTGTTTCATTATTTGTTTATGTTGGAAGTCCTTTTGTTTTGATTTAATTGGCAGCCTTTTTTTTCTTCTTCTCATCATATCATTGGTGGTAGGTATTGAGGATGAGTTTTAAAGGGATTGGAAGCAGGCTAAGGTGAGCGTTATTGAAATAGATGAGTTTTAAATGTTGTCTTCACCATTTATATTCACTTTTGTTATGTCAAGATTTGGTGATGACTAATTTAGTAAGTCACTGCTCACTAATCACTTCTGGATCTTGGTCATATAAGAATATTATTTGTTAAGTAGTTCAGAATTCAGAATAAATTTAATATTTTTTATATCCATAGGTTTTGAAAAACCACTACTAAATACACGTTCTCTCCACCCAAATTACTAACAAATGCATAGGACGTGGTATTTGCAATAAAATACCACGTGTCACAATTCATTCAAATTGGTTAAACAATACTCTTTTAATGGGTATCCTCTGATTTATTTTTTGTTGTTTTGTTTTTCTTTCTATAGTTTCAACTTTTCTCTCTATATATATATATATATTTATATTGGAAAATCTTCCTGCATTGAGAATGCGGAGCTTTTGGACATGTGATGTCACTGTTCAGCAACAAGATGGGATTCAAGGTGCCATCTTGCACTGCAAGAGGTCCTTCAATGTCTCCTGAGTTAAATTTTATATCATTTTCCCCTAATCAGAAGCTATATGTGTTAATTTATCAAGTGTGAATAAATGAGTCATATTTCACTCTCCAAGCTAATGACAACGTGCTTACTACTAATATGCAGGGAGCTTGAATGTTCTTCCTTCTTTTCTGTGTTCTTATTCAACTTTATTTAATTTGTATCACAAAAGTTTGAAAATATGTAAGAAGTTTTGTAGACTTGGATGGCTAAATTATCTCATGCCCAATATTAAGCAGGGCAAGTTTTTTGGTGATGAAGTCTCTTCGCCAGCATTGGAAGAAGGTATGATATTTGTCATCAAAGATATTTGTGTTTTATATGCATCATTAAAATGTAAGAATACTTAAGTATTATGGTTCAGCTGAAAGAGATAGGTGATATTTGATAAGGGTAAAAACTTTAAACTATTTCTTTGACCTTGTAGTTCTATAAATACAAGAGTTTTAGCTTTCCAATGGCCTCCTATTCAAAATTATGTGAAAGCTTGATGAAAGTCTGGATGCAATTGCTAGAAGCAATCCATCTATTAACATAGCCATGTTACTGCATCCATTTGATTGCTTGCAGATACATGCCTATATATAACACTCTTAACTCTGCATAGTTTGAAATTACTGGAAGATTTACTGGTGTTTAGCTTACTATACCAGTTCAATATCCTTAGTATTTATTTACTTTGTTAGCAGTTCTAATAATCGATGCAGTTGTTAACTTGATCCATGTTGAATGTATTTAAAAAGTGTGGAATGTACCCATAATAGCGTGGACTGTACCCATTTAGGTTGGTTAGCTTGGTTTCCGTGTATTTATTTGTGTTTAATGTTTTTCACAGTAAATCTGTATACTCATTTCTATCTTTGTTAAATATATGTTTATTTATGTACTCACTATCTATATACATACTTTCTTCTGTATATATGTTTTTGATTGGATAAGAGAACTGTTAAAGGGAAGACAGTGAAGCTAATTGCTTGATTGTGATTTATTATTATTATTATTATTTATTGCGTTTTGCTGATGATCTGGTCCATTGTTTTTGTTTCTGTGGTGTAACATACAGGAAGCATTGCTAAAATTGGGGTTTTTCTCTGGTGAGGAAGACATGGAATTTTTCAGCTTCTCAAGTGACACTGGTCGTGCTCTAACACTTGGCAAGTTAGTCTTATTTTCCATAACAATATCTGAATAATGATTATGGAGCTTTCATGTAAAGAGAAGAACAAAAATTGTCTTTCATTCATCTTCATATAACTGCTTTCGGTGATGTTTTGTAACTCTCAATGTGAAATGGAACTTCGAGGCTGCACATGTAAATTTTGTGGGTAGTTTGAACAGAAAGTGATGTGTTTAGTGTTGTTGGCTCTGCCATGTGAATTGCATGCAATAGCACAGGATGGAAGAATACTTACAAGCCCAAGTTCTTTTTCAACAGCGATAGAGGCAGTTCTTCAGTGGTTCAAGTCTAACTTACGATTGCTATGGGACGGTGGGAATTGAACTTGTTTCAAGATACGTTGATAAGGTCTTGTGATGAAAATGACCCGTAACTATTACATGTAATTGGTAATGGGTATATTTTATTTGGGTCAATTTAAGTTACTTATTGTACATCAATGAAGTTTGTTGGGTTTGAATGATTTATGATAATTAAACTTATATTTATCTATAAAAAAAAATTTGAAACCTAATATTATTACCATTTATAAAACTGATTTGTTATTACTTGTCAAAATTGTATCCGTCCGTTCAGCACGAGTCAACTACCTAGTATACGGTACATACACAGGCAATTACAAATCAAAGCAAAAAATTGATAGAAAAGAGTTGCACAGGCAATTGCAAGAATGTATCTTCGAAGAACACTGAACGGCTGAGGGAAGAAAGTGTGGGAGAGAAGGAATTAAGGAATAAAAAGTCTGAGAGTTTTGGGTGGGATTTTGGAATAAGTTTGTTATTTATATTTTTTACTAAAAAGTCATTAAAATCCATTATACAAAAGAATTCATTGAAATCGGCAAACTTTTGAATACCAGAATATTTTTAATAATTTATAAAAAGTCTTGATTGAATACCAGTCAATTTGGAATCCTTAGAAATAAAATTCTAATAATCCTTGAATATCACAAGATTTATTTATATTATATAAAAGTCTTGATTGAATATCACATAATTCTTTTATCATAAAAAGTTCATTAAAATCTTATGAAATCCTAATCCAATACACCTCTTAGATTACTTAAAAGTCTTGATTGAATATCAAAAAGACTTTTGCATCATAAAAAAAACTATTAAAATCTTTTGAAATCCCAATTCAATACACCCTAATACTTTTCCATTTAAATATGTAGATGTCCAAAAGATTTTCCGTTAGAGCTAGAATAATTAATTTAGTACACGTAAGAAAAATTATTAAAATGCTCTTTTGTCAAAAAAAATATATATTAAAATACTCTTATTTTAAATATAACTCATATATAAAAGTTTAATTGACGTATAATATCAGTGTAAAGTTTTTTACACTGTCAACCAATAATAAATTGTTATATAATTAAACCAATTAAACTTATATTTTTAAAAAAATGATATAGCTTGTAAAAAAAAAAAAAAAAACAGTGAATATCCCCTTAACGGGCATAAGTTTAAGTTGGAGTTATATAATTAAGAACATTTGGTTCATTGGATGATCCCATTCTGTGGAGGTGAGCGGTGAAAATACGTTAAAAGAAAGGAAACGATTCCTGTCCTCAAGCTTCCAGCATGTCTCGCCTTACTTCCCGCTCATCAATCTTACGTGCATCCCTCTCTCTCGGGAATCCCTTTCCATCATTCTTTTCAGTCTCTACTGCAACTGCAAATAATTCAATTTTGATTTTGATTTTCTCTCTCTTAATCCTGCTTTGGTTTCCATGGATGACCGAATTGAAGATGACGACAAGGAGAAGGAATCTTTGGCCGGCTTGAGCTCTCTTCCACCTCACCGCAAAGCTCACTCCTACAGCCAACAGCTCCGAGGCCCCTCCACACACAAACGTCAACATCAAGTCCGAAAGCACAGTCTCGACGATGACCGTCTACCCAATAACATCAAATCTTTCTACGACTCTGACTCCGATGATGACTTTTTCCCCCGTTCCTCTACAAACCCTGCTGCTGCTGCTGATGAATACATTGAAGGGGGTAGCGGCGATGATGATTTGTCTCAATATCAGGCTTTGCAGGAATTTATAGGCAGCGGTGGCGGAACCGGGATCTTCAAGGCTCCCATTAGAGCGGCCGTTCATCCCTGCCGACCGCCCTGCCTTGAGTTAAGGCCTCACCCATTGAGGGAGACTCAGGTCGGAAAGTTCCTAAGAAACATTGCTTGTACGGAAGCACAGTTGTGGGCTGGACAGGAAAGTGGGGTGAGGGTATGGGAGTTTCAGAATGCTTATGAACCCGGTAACGGTCTCGGTGGAAGGGTGAGAAGGGGCGACGAGGATGCCGCCCCATTTTATGAATCAGCGGATACCTCTCCCACCTTATGTTTGACGGTTGACAACGGGAATAAGTTGGTGTGGAGTGGGCATAAGGATGGGAAGATTAGGTCTTGGAGAGTGGACCAACCTTTTGTTACTCCCTTTAAGGAAGGTCTCTCTTGGCAGGCACATAGAGGTCCCGTTCTTGCCATCGTCATAAGTTCCTATGGTACGTTCTTTTATTTATTTTTTATTATATATATCTTCAATATCTTCATTCTTCCTCACTTGTGCTTCATCCTGCAGGCGATCTCTGGTCAGGTTCTGAAGGGGGTGTTATTAAGATCTGGCCATGGGAATCGGTAGAAAAATCTCTTTCCCTGTCTCCGGAAGAAAGGCACATGGCAGCCTTACTTGTGGAGAGGTCATTCATCGACCTCAGAAATCAAGTCACCGTTAATGGTGTATGTAGTATATCTTCTCAAGAGGTCAAGTGTTTGTTGTCTGACCATGTTAGAGCTCGAGTATGGTGTGCTGGGTCTCTATCCTTTTCACTATGGTATGCTGCTTCCTCCTGTTCTTACATTATATATATATATATATATGTATTATTTGTTTCTGAGGTTGGTGGAGCTTAAGCTATGATTATAAGAAGAAAATTGATTGATCTTTTTACTGCAGGGATGCCCGTACAAAGGACCTTCTGAAAGTATTTAACATGGATGGTCAGGCGGAAAATAGAGTTGACATGTCATCTGTGCAGCAGCAAGATCAAGCTGCACTAGAAGACGAAATGAAGGTCAAGTTTGTTTCCTCCTCAAAAAAGGATAAATCCCAGGGTTCTAGCTTTCTACAGCGGTCACGTAATGCTATAATGGGAGCTGCAGATGCTGTCCGTAGAGTTGCAACCAAGGGAGCAGGGGCATTTGTTGAAGATACTAAAAGAACAGAAGCTCTTGTTCAAACAGGCGATGGAATGATTTGGAGTGGATGTACAAACGGCTTACTTGTGCAATGGGATGGGAGTGGGACCCGTGTGAAAGACTTTAATCGCCATCCTTGTGCTGTTCAATGCTTCTGCACTTTTGGAACACGGATATATGTAGGCTATGTGAGTGGTATTATCCAAGTACTGGACCTTGAAGGAAATCTAATTGCAGGATGGGTTGCTCATAATAGTCCCGTGATTAGATTGGCTGTTGGCAATGGTTATGTTTTTAGCTTGGCCACTCATGGTGGAATACGCGGATGGAATATTGCATCTCCAGGTCCTGTTGACAACATAATAAGATCAGAGTTGGCTGGAAAGGAACTTACTTATACAAGACGGCACAATGTCAGAATTTTGATTGGTACATGGAATGTCGGTCAAGGTAGAGCTTCTCAGGATTCTCTTCAGTCGTGGTTGGGTTCCATTGTATCAGATGTGGGCATTGTTGTGGTTGGTTTGCAAGAAGTGGAGATGGGTGCTGGTTTTCTTGCTATGTCCGCAGCAAAAGAAACTGTAAGACTTTATTTACATATATGCTTGATTATGCATTTAACTAACTTATTGTTTGCCAAGTCTTTTTTTAACTTTACACGTAAATCTGCCTTACAAATTGACACTAGTTTTTGTTTCTGAAATATGATGTAGATTTGCACATAGGGAAGAATGTATAGACACTTCCTGAATCTTATAACCAATAACAATTTTTTTTTTCTTTACTTGTTTTCGTTTAAAAAAAAATTCAGAATCATTTGTATAGACAAGCATATACTCCACATAAATGTCAGGAACAATTTATTGTGTATTGTGTATATACTGTGCATTCATTTACAGCCTATATCCCAATTGTAGGTAGGGCTTGAAGGAAGTGCAATGGGGCAGTGGTGGCTGGATACAATAGGAAAGGCCTTAGAAGAAGGAAAAGCTTTTGAACGTATGGGTTCTAGGCAGCTTGCCGGCTTGCTTATATCACTTTGGTGAGTGATTGCAATGAAAGTATGTTGCAGTTGCAGATTACATCAATTAGTGTGATAAACCTGCTGTTTCTGTTTCCTTCTTTATGGAAAGTCATCTTTGATCTCCCTATTATGTACTCTGGATTTAAATCTTTAATATTGTTTCCATTCTTTTATGAGTTCACATTTCTATAAATTAGGGTAAGAAAGAACCTTAGAACACATGTTGGGGACATTGATGCTGGAGCAGTCCCATGTGGTTTTGGACGTGCAATTGGTAATAAGGTTTGTATCAATTTCCCTGATTACTTAATACTTATTTAATTAGAAGATGGTACTTTAATTCTGGTAATAGAAGGCAGTATCAAAATTTCTCCATCATTGTGATTTCAGCCACTTGTTACAGAGAAGTTCAGGGGGTAAGGCTCGAGTGGTTATAAAAGTTATAAACTTTTTCTTTAGTAACTTCTTTATTTCTCGATTTGGTACCATGTATGTCATCTACTTATTCTGGTTACCTCGAAAGATAAGTAATTGTGATGTTTGATCCAATTACTCTAATCCAATTTCTCTACATCTTGGTTGCGGTCAAGGAGTTGGGCATATTATTTCAAAATTTAGACTGCTGTTTAGGGGTGACTATGGTCTGTAATGTATATTTTACCAAACTTGGTCATACCCGCATTGTTTTACATTTTGTTGGCAAATAAAACAAAAAATAAAATAAAGAAAGCTAGGTATGCTCGATTACAATTTTAACTAGGAGAAAGTAATGATGAGAAGGGAAAATATCAAAATGCATATGAAAATAATGCTCATGGAAGAAAAGACCACGGAGCATAATTTGGCTTTTCTGTTTATTGCACCATGCTGGACAAAATGCTTTTGCAGTTTTGCATAAATCATTGTTATTGCAATAATACCCCTGCATGGTGCTTTAAAATTCTTTGCTGGTATGTATGACGGTTGATGAGATAAAGTGTTTTTTCCTTCTCTCATTTCGGCCTAAATTTAACCTAATTTAACTGACTTATGTCTATAGCAATAGTCATATTAATGTTACTTGTACAAATAATAGCTTGGGAAGAAGAAAATCTATTGATAAACATTTTACACTTGTGAACTTTGGTTTTTCTCTTCATTGAAATGAACATTTACATGAAAAAAATTGATCAAGCAGGGAGGAGTGGGTTTGAGAATCAGAGTCTATGACAGGATAATGTGCTTTGTGAATTGTCACTTGGCTGCACATTTGGAAGCAGTTAATCGGCGCAATGCTGATTTTGATCACATTTATCGAAATATGGTCTTCAGTCGATCATCCTACCTACTTAATACTGCAGCTGGTATGGTGCCATATCTGTTCTTGTCTTGCTCTCTTGCCTTCTCCACATATTTATTTTGGCTACTTTACTCTTCTGGCTTGCCATTGGTCCTCTCTGTAACAGCTGGCGTCTCTACTACTGTTCATATGCTTCGTGGTACAAATGTGAGCCTTATGCTTGCAGCTATTGATTATCTCCATGCCTTTCAATCAATATTATCATATTCATTACATGGCCTTCATTGTGTCATAGGCTATGGGGGTCAACACTGAAGAACCAAAACCTGAATTATCTGAAGCAGATATGGTGGTATTTTGTGGTGATTTCAACTACCGGCTTTTTGGTATATCTTATGATGAAGCCAGGGACTTTGTCTCTCAAAGATGCTTTGATTGGCTCAGAGAAAAGGATCAGCTCAGGGCGGAGATGAAAGCTGGGAAAGTTTTCCAGGGAATGCGGGAGGCGCTCATCAAATTTCCTCCAACTTATAAATTTGAGAGGCACCAAGCAGGTTTAGGAGGTAAATAGATGGCGGGTCAAGCTCTACTTCTGGTGCCTATTTGTTAAATATTGATTTCAATTTGGTTCCTCACTGTCAATTGATTTAGAATTAGTAACTCAATGAACATAACAGTTTCAATGTGGTCTGCTGTCAACATGCATTTAACAGTATGTTACATGACCTCGATGCTAGTATCGTGCATAAGAAAAATGACAATGGCACAACTTCCATATATTTTTTCAGGGTATGATTCTGGAGAGAAAAAGCGAATTCCTGCCTGGTGTGACAGAATAATATATCGTGATACTCGGTCAGCTCCAGTGTCTGAATGCAATTTAGACTGCCCTGTTGTTTCATCAATTTTACAGTATGTCACATGGTCACAATTGCTTTATGTTTTCTGTTTTTCGTCTTGGCTACAGTTTGTCAGCATTGAAACTGTTTAATAGGTATGATGCTTGCATGGATGTGACTGATAGTGATCACAAACCCGTCCGGTGTAAATTCAATGTGAAAATTTCTCACGCTGATAAATCTATAAGGAGAAAGGAGTTTGGGGAAATTATAACATCAAATGAGAAAATCAGATCCATGCTTGAAGATTTATGTAATGTTCCAGAAACCACTGTCATCCCGAACAATATATTCCTTCAAAACCAGGACACTTCATCGTTGCTTATAACAAACAGAAGTACGAAAGATAAGGCTGTGTATAAGATCACTTGTGAAGGCCAGTCTATAGTCAAGAATGATGGACAAGCACCTGATTATAGCCCAAGAGGTGCCTTTGGCTTTCCCAGATGGCTTGAGGTACGGTATCTTTTAAATTGAAGTCAATAATTTTCAGAACACATGATTCTAAGTCAAAACTATTGCTAACACAGAATTTAATGCCTCAACAGTTTTATATTATAATTTGCAACATGAAGTCTACTTAATACGTGATTTTTAACGAGCATTATTTAGGATGACTTTTCTGTTAGTGAAGAGAAAATGACCCATTTGTTAAAGCTGCAGAGTAGTTTTCTTTCCTCTTGCAAGTGTAGTATTTTGTTTGATGCTTCTTATTCTTAGCCTTACTCAATCACCAGGCTGAATAGGGTTGCAGTTTTCAACTACTAAGATTTAGAATACATTTTCTGATTTTCCTAGTGTGTGACTTTGAGATCTAATGGAACGCCTCAAAGCCCCTTCTCCCGAGCTACCTTCCAATAAAAAAACTAATATAATTGCTTCATATTACTTAGCAAAGTTGCAAAATTTTTCATCACTTATTAATAGTTAAATTTTTCAAATTTGAAATATTAGTTATCCGTTTGTTAATATTAATTTATAATTTATATAAGGAATTTAATGATTCATTTATATACTAAATAATAATACTCTACTACCCTATGCATTCTCTATTTTTAAATTCAATTGGTAAGAGAAACTAAAAGTCTGCGAGCAGATTGTATTAATTTATTACCAAGATATTACTGAGCATATCGAAAAATGAAGAGTTTTTTTGAATTTTATTTGATGTATTTGATTAAATTTTGTTGTAATTACTTTTAATTATCTGTTTACATCTTCCCCCTTTAGGATTGTTTAAATCATTTTGTTAATTGTAACTAATTTGACTTGGATTTAAAATACATCCTTTCAAATAAAAATAAGTGTATCCTTGTTTTTTATTGTTGAAATAAAGTTTACTACTGTTTGTCTTGAAATATGCCATCTTTGTTGTGATATATTATCTGAATTTCTAACTAACCCTTTTTCTTGGTGACTTCTAAGGTGAAGTATCAAAATAGGTGGTCACCATGGACCACTGGTTTCTAAGTTAACAACCAGTAATTTCTTTTTTCATTGTAACTCAATACCAATCCAACCCCTACCCTCACCCCCATTCTCGTGTTCTGCAAACATCAAACATGGCTAAAAAATGGGATCTAAGAAGAAATCACAACATCAAATGAGAAAACCAGTTGAAAAAGTTCATTTTTTTTTTCACGTTAACACCGAGGAGTAGCAGGGGAGCAGCTTGCCACTGTAGTTTCTGGTCTATACGTTGGCGATGGCTTGGATTGGGTATGGTGGCCGTGCCCGCACCTAGGTGGCGACAGTTCGGAATGGGATGGCAGTGGTCGCAGATAGAGCTCTGAATGACGTCACTCACTGTTTTGTACGATTGACTGTGTGAAATGAGGGGCTGTTAGGGCCCAGTCCGATAAGTAATAAAGATAAATATAAGAGTTTGTTAGTAGATTAGGGAGTTAGTTAGTAATGGCTATTATTAGATTAGGATATTCAGTTAGCTTTGTTAGTAGTTGTTATTCTGTATTTTCAAGGGATATGAATGAAGAATTATATTTTGTGAACTAAACAGTGATTTAGTTGTGAAAGGAGAGTGCTCCTTTGGGGTACATTTGTACCATTCTTTCCCTATCTCTTTTTTTTTCTCCTGTTATGATTTAGGAGAGGTTCTCTCCATAGTTAGGGTCTTCATCTTCCTAAAAGAAGGTTCCTAACAAATTGGTCCGACCTGCCGGATACGTTTCGCAAAGGAGAAGATGGCCAGCGAACAAGAAGTGAAATGGGCGGAGTTGAAGGCTATCATGGAGGACATTAAACAGCTGTTGCGGGAGATGATCACCGAGAAGATAGCTTCTGTTGAGAGGGCTAAGACGGTTAAAAAGATAGCGGAGTTGCTGCATTTTACGGGGACAGACCCGGTTGGGTGGATTGCTAAGGTCGAGAAATTCTTCGAGGTGCAAGAAATACCTTCGTTCCATAAGTTGCAATGGGCGTTCATGAGAATGGAAGGTGCTGCAATGCATTGGTTCTATTCTTGGAGCCAAGAGGATCCAGATCAAAGTTGGGAAGCATTCTCCATGGCTTTGATTAGAAGGTTTGAAGTACAGAAGGAGAATGTGGTGATGACTGTTAATGGCGGGGGAGAAGCACACCAGAATGATTTAGTGCCTGTGACAGAAAGAATCATGCATGTGGTGGTGGAAAAGATGGAGATGATAGCAGGGAAAAGTCTCGGAGAAGGGATAGTGGGAGGAAGGAGCAACAAGGGGGCAATGGTGACAGAAGGACGAAGGGAGCAAGCGGTTCTTGGCGACCCACCCCCACCGCCGGAGCCGCCGGGTACCGATCTGCTTGTGGCGGCCAAGGTGTTCCAACCAGCTCTAAGCCCTCAAAGACCGATGGCACTTATACCACGGTTGGAGCCACCAGAACCTCGGAACGCAGGCCCACCTGCGACGACCCCTCCATGGCCGGAGCTGCCGGTCACCGCTCCACTTATGACGGTTGATGGGTCATTACTGATGGAATCACCCTGGATGCTTGCCGTGGACAACTCGAGTCCGCTGGTTTTCAGGCCACTTGCAACGGCCCTGCCCGAGTCGGAGCCGCCAGAACCAGACCCACCTGCGACGATCCAGAATTCGGCCAAGCCGCTGCCACCACCGGAGTCTCTAGATGCGACGTTTTCCGACGAGCCGCCATGGTGTAGGGTTGGAAAGGAACACCGGGTTGAAACTGTATTGTCGCTGCGAGTACCCACCATGAGAAAGAAGGAGTCAGGTGCGGAGGCAAGGTGGGAAGGCAGTCAGCTAAACACACCGGTTAACCTAATGGGCCAAGCCCAACTCATTGAAAGAAGGCAGTGTGTTAAAAAAAGAAAGGTTGGGGGTGCATGGGTTGCTGAAAGTTCACTCAATGTTGGGCCCATTTATCAGAGTGTTTTTTTCTATATTGGACCAAAACCCAAAGCCTTAGAAAATGCTGAAGAGACTGAAGTGATCCAAAAGGATTCGGGGTAGGAAAATTTGGTTCTTTCCATGGGAATTGAAGAAGAACAACAATGGGACCCTGGTGGACAGCTTCGTATGACAACAGCAGATGGATGTGGATCATCATGCTTCAAGTTATGGGACCCTGGTGGATGTTTCAGCCTTGAGGACAAGGTTGTTTCAAGGGTCGGTAGTATTGTTAGGGCCCATACCGATAAGTAATAAAGATAAATATAAGAGTTTGTTAGTAGATTAGGGAGTTAGTAATGGCTATTATTAGATTAGGATATTCAGTTAGCTTTGTTAGGAGTTGTTCTTATCAGTTAGGAGTTTGTTAGTTTTGATAAGCTGGTTGTTAGGAGTATTGATAGGTATTGTTAGGCCTATAAATAAGAGGTCATTCTGTATTTTCAAGGGATATGAATGAAGAATTATATTTTGTGAACTAAGCAGTGGTTTAGTTGTGAAAGGAGAGTGCTCCTTTGGGGTACATTTGTACCATTCTTTCCCTATCTCTTTTTTTTTTCCTGTTATGATTTAGGAGGGGTTCTCTCCATAGTTAGGGTCTTCATCTTCCTAAAAGAAGGTTCCTAACAGGGGCTGTGGACATTGGTGAGACGGGTCCGAGCGAAGAACGACAGAAGGGAGATGGCGGTGGTAGGGGTTGTTTTGGACGACGGTGAGACAGGCCTGGTGTGACACCCTCTACCCTGCATACATTTAAAGCATTAAAAGATAAGATAATTAAAAAGAAACATGCATCATTTATTAAAAACGAAAAACCAAACAACGGGTAGAGAACACCACATTGTATCAAGTCTCAAACGCGGAAAAATAAAACATAACATGACATTAAATAAAACCCAACCGCGATGTCACATTACAGAGCTGGTATAACCAATCTGGAATAAATCCTCGGATACAACCGAAAGCAACTAACTAATCAAACTACTGAAAACCGGAAATCCTAACTATGAGTCGCGGCTCCTCAGAGTCACTCCTCAACTGACTGCTCGCCGTCCTCTGCATAAAAGATACATGCCACAACAAGAAACATAGAAATAAGGAGTAAGAAACATGAATATGAATATAATGGCAAGGAAGCAGTTAGCAAGACGAGCATACATCAAACAATCATTTTATAGCAAACAACGGTATAACATATCAACATCATAATATAAGCGTGGATGCTATGCAATGCAATGATGCTCCACTACTTCGTTATGCATTTGGATCTATCTATCTCAGGAAGTTAACTTCAGAGTTACATTTCCACATTGGCTAATAAGCACCAATGCCGGGGCAATCCACCAAACCTTGGGTGGACCCCTAGGATAGCCGACGCACCTTACTCACGGATATGCCACCACGGTTGTACATGATTCACTTGAATCGCCGCGGATGGCCAGATAGCCTTACTCTTGGATGACCTTCCTTATGTTGAACATCCTTCACCATCATCTCTGATGCGTGAATGCATACTCAACACAACACACAAGCACAATCTCCACCTCCGCTTGGGCCCATAGGCTACCCAAGTTTTAACACCATCAACACCTCGACCTCTCGGCTATCGAGGATTATCGTTATCTTTCGTATTTATTAATTAAACACTCTAGTCGTTCTTCACTAGAGATTACCACCTTGAACAACAAGCATCAAGGTCCCCTTGGCCACTAGGCTACCAAGGTACCATATCATCATTAACACTCTAGCCATTAAGCACTAGAGATTACCACCTTGACCATCATGTATCAAGGCCCCCTTGGCTACCAGGCTACCAAGGTACAGTAATCTTATCACTTGTATTTGGTCTTCATGTGTTGTTGGTATTTTATGAAGCCTTTTAAAGCCTCTGGGGTCAAGCACCCCTAACTCAGCATTCTGCATATGTTTGCTTTTTACATTGCAGACGGTGAGCACAGGCGTGCTCACCCCTCAAGACGGCGTCTTTGGTCCTCTGAGCAAGCACGCAGCCGTGCTTAGTGGTATCAGAGCTGGTTGAGTCTTTCGGGAACCTTGGGGAATAGGTATGTTATGTTTGTGTTGTGTGATCTTTGATCTTAACTTGATCGAATTGTTTCTTAGAAGCAATGTGTGTTGACATACAAGGAGGTGTTTTCTTAATGATTTTCCACAGATTTTACCTTGTGGGAAACCATTGTTAGTAGATGGTACTTTGTTTCATGTGTGACACGCTCGTTTGTCCTTTTGGATTGTGTCAGACATTGAACATTGTGTGTAGCACCCCGTTGTTCTTATAAGTGCTTTTGTGTGTGCCTTGTGTGTTAGGAAGGTTAGAGTGGGCTAAGTGGGGTTTTTAAGTTAAAAATCCCTTCCTGATGCATGAGCACGCCCGTGCTTGATGCACATGTCTTGCGGCTGCCAGAGCCACAAGCACGGCTGTGCTTGTTAGGAACCACGACCGTGCTCAGGTCCAAGCACGTCTTGTCGACGCTAAGTCAAGCACGACCGTGCTTAGAGGGTGCACGATCGTGCTTGGTGCAGAGTCTTTATATACATAGTGAGCAACGAGGGTTACGAGTGAAACCCTCAAAATTGGCATTTTAGGCAATCCTAAGTGTGATGACAGCCTCTGTCATCCTTCCCCTTTGAACCTAATCCTTGTTTGGCGTTTCGTTCATAGTTGAGAGGGTACATTCACGTGCTAGTGCCAATTAGCAAAGGTAATGGTCTTCCCCTCTTCTGTTTCCTTTTCTGTTTCATGAATTGGGAACTAATGGGTTAACCCTGTTTGTGCTAATCGAGGCTTGGATCATTCGTCGAGCCGTTTGAGGGAACCGGTTTAGGACGTCTTCAGTTTAACGGGAATTCTTCATACCAGGTATGGGGAGAAGGAATAGTACGAGTATGTAGGCTTGGGGGTAGCGTAAGACGAAGGGTTCCCATAATCCTGTATGTTTGATAACATATTGTATGCCTATATGCCTAATTGTTATATGATGTTAAACTGTTTGCTATTATGATATTAGCATGACTGTTATTAATTTATTACTGTTGTTATGAATGTTATTGTCATTGAATGTTGCCTATTCTGAACATGTTGAATGTTGATGATTATTGATATTGTGATGTATTGGCTGTTGATTAATGTTGTGATGCGTTAATGTTAAGACGTTGAATCTGTTAAACAATGTTAAGGGATGTTGTTCCCTTGTTCATAAATCTGAATGATAGTAATGAGTGAGGATTATGGCAATGGTTTAGTCAAGAACACTAGGGATTGATTTATGAGTGATTAGGGACATCCGGGTTCGTAAGCCACAAAGGCTGAGGCCTCGCGACCTCGAGCCGCGGACATAACTATACAAAACGTGAATGTACTCAAATCAGGGACTTCTCAATATTATTTTAGGTGCTTGAGTGTGATACCCTTGAACAATCGGAGTAAGACTTAAATTGAGAGGTCGCGACCTCATGAGACAATTGTGGTAAAGGGTATTGCAGCCTAATCATGCTCAACGAAGGGAAGTTAGGATCTCCGGAGAATAAAATATCAAAGTTAGATGATGATGTTGAAGTGTCATGCATTTTTATAAATTGCGATGACTGTCGGGTATGAATCCCATTGTTTAAAACATTTCGATTAGTTATGAGAATTTATGTGTTGTTTATATATGTGTATATGTTGTTGTTGTTTGTGTGTCGTGCATGTAGTTATCACGATAAAACTCATTGGTCGGTATCTCACCTTTGCAATATACCCGTTTTCTTGTTTTTCTTTTGCTGTTGTACTGTGTGATGTGAATACAGACGTTGCAGAGGAGTTCCCCATTTTACTTGAGGACATTAGTCCTGATAATGGAAGAGATCGTTGATTGTAGGTATGACTTCGGGAGTCTTCCCAGTAGATGTCGGTTAGAGTGACCAGCCCAATTAAGATATTATGTTGTTTTATACTCTATTGAAGGTAGTCTGTATATTTGGTGGCTGAGAGCCATTTTTTTTTTTTGAGTTGTGATTTTGGGAAATGACATGTTTGTATAAAGGTCTTGATGTAGATGTTTATTATATATATATATATATATATATATATATATATATATAGATCTATATATATATATATATAAATATAAAGAGAAAAATTTTTATCACCATTTTTGAATAAGGATAAGTAACTAGAAAATTATATTTTCCGAAAGCAACCAGCCTTTATTTGAAGTTTTATTTCCGCAACGAGTTAGTCATGTGACACCTAAGGGGGGTGTTGCACCTGGTCCCAAAGGTATTTTGAGGATAATGAGTGAAATGGGTAGAGTGAAAATTGAGGAAAGAAAGGAAGTGATTTGAGCTGTAGATAAGTAGCTAAGGAGAAAAGAGGTAGCAAGCTCAAGGTCCAAACGAAGAGTATTAGGATCTGATTTTGAAAAAAACCCCATTCAGTATCAGGATCATTTTCAGTCGAATCATGAACAAGAGGAAGACCCATCCCCAAGGGCGCAAAGGAGACCACTTTGATAAGGGAAGAGGAAGCCGATGTGTTCACATGCAAACTTACATACAACATGTGGTGGTGGTCGATTGTTCCCTGTGAGGTGAATGGGGCGAAGGGTAAAATTGTAACTTCAATTTTTCGGGTGACCTGTTGAACAAATATTCAGTTTTAGTCCTAACTATTTAAATATTTTAATATTAAATCTGACGGTAAAAAATGGTGATCCATGGTGAACCACCTATTTTAGTGCTTCACCCTAGAAGCCACCCTTTTCCTTCCCGGCTTATAAGTTTGATATATCTGTGTGAGAGTCGGAGTGAAGGAGTACAAATCAAGGGAATTTTCTTACTTGAGGGAATGACCTTGGAATTTAGGATTTATAAACTTGTATGAACTTCCGGGAGTTTACCAATTGACAATCCTTTTTTTTTTTTTTGAAAATGTCTTTAGGTCACTCCAGCTGCAGGCATCATTAAACCTGAGCAAAATGTAGAGGTTTCAGTACGCCATGAAGACCTTCATACCTCAGAAGAATTTGTAGATGGCATACCACAGAACTGGTGGAGTGAAGACACCAGAGATAAGGAAGTGATTTTGGTTGTTCATGTCCAAGGTAGCTCCTCTGTCAAAGCTTACAGTCAAAAAATCCATGTGCACCATTGCTTCTCAGCAAAGACCGTTCGAATTGACTCAAAATCCAACAGTGCAAGAAGAAATCAAGTAAGCTAACTTCATAGATTAGTTTCAGATGGCTAAATGGAAAGAGGAGAAATGGCAGTGACACAAATGCACAATATAAGAGACATTATTTAATCTTTTTGTTGAAAATCTAAAAGCACTTATTGCTTTATGTCTTAGGATAGGTTAGATTGTCATAATCCCTTTCTATTGATTCACTGTTTGTATGTACTTGGAAAAAAATTGATTAACCAATGAAACCTACCTTCATAATAATGCTAATTGCAATTACTATTTTTCCTTTGAGGTTTAAGAGATTCTTGCACGTCATAGGCCATCTCCAATGGTGATTCTTAAATGGGTTCTTAACATGAGAACCAGTTCTTAAAAAATTCTATCATTGGAGCATGGTGAGGTTCTTAAATGAGTTCTTCTATAAGAACTATAAGAACTAACTTCTTAGATTAAAAAATAATTAAAAAAGGGAAAAAGGAAAGAGGGAGAAAGAAAAGAGGAGAAAAGGGACACTAAAAGTATGTCAAGAACCCAAGTTGAGTTCTACTATTGAAGTGAAAACTAATAAAAATCCTTAAATCCTTTGTGGCATTGTATGGCCCACTAAAAGAGAAATAAGAACCCAAATTGGGTTCTATGGGTGGAGATGCTCTTAATATGACTAGTGCGGTTGTGTTGTTCAGATATTAAAAAACTGTCACATGAAGCGTGGAATATTTTTTTAAACACGATAGTAAAATGTGGACATTTTTATTTAAGCAAAAAGAGATGCAAAAACAAAAAAAAAGTAGGTAAATTATATTTAGATATACATGAATGTGACGAAGTTTAAAATTTTAATGAAGACGATGGACATAATTCCTGATTTTTGATTGGTTGACACCTATTTTTAACATATTCAAAAAATCTTTAATAATTTTTAGTATTATGCTTCAATTTTTTTAAATTTTATTTCAACTTCTATATATTTATTGCATTAGGATTTGAAATAACTACCAAATTAACTGCCAAACAAATAATAATAACATAAACAAATAAATTAATACACATAGATTATCTTAAAATTAGTTTTCAACACAAAAAGCTAATTATATTATAATCAATTTTAATAATAAATTTATACCCTAAAACCTAAACACCAAATGTCAAAACCCCAAATACTAAACCCTAAACCCTAACCTTGAATCCTAAAACCCAACACCTCAAATACTAAACCCTAAACCCTAAACCCAAAATGACAAAACACCAAATACCAATCCGTAAACCCAAAACCTTGACCCAAACCATAATCCTAACCCTTAAACCTAACCTTAACCCCTAATCCTGAAACCATAAATCCCAAACCCCAAACCCCAAACCCAACACCTTAAACCCCAAATGCCAAATCCTCTAATGCTAATAGCCCAAAATTCAAAACCACAAATGCTAGAACCCTAAATACCAAACCATAAACCCTAACCATAACCCCAAACCCTAACCTCAAACCATAAATCCCAAACCCCAACCCACCATAAACCATAAACCCTAAAACCTACCCCTAACCCTAACCCTAAACCCTACCCCTAACCATAAACCCTAACCAAAACCCTAACTCTGACTCTAAACCCTAACCCTATCCCCTAAACACCCAAACCCAAAACCCAAATGCTAAAACCCTTAATGCCAATAGCACTAAAGCCAAAACCCCAAATGCCAAAACCCTTAAGCTAAAAGCCAAAAAAGCCAAAAGCCGAAATGCCAGAACCTCAAATGCAAAACACTAAACCCTAACCTTAAACCCTAATCCTAACCCTAAACCCTAACCAAAGCCCTAACCTCAAAACCCCAAACCTCAAATGGCAAAAACCCAAATACCAAACCCTAAACATTAAATCCTTAAGCATTAAACCCTAAACCCAAAATCCTAAAAGATAAAATCCCAAATGGCAATAGCCCATAAGCCAAAACCTCGAATGCCAGAACCCAAAACTCGAACCCTGACTATAAACCCTAACCCTACCCTCTAAACCACAAACCCTAATCCCTAAATCGTAACCGTAGCCCCCAAACCCTAAGCCTTAAACCTTAAACCACAAATGTCAAAATACCAAATACAAAACCCTAAACCGAAACCCTAAATCCTAAAACCCCAAAACGCCAAATTGTTGGTCGTGGCAACCATACCCGAGGGGGGGTTGAATTGGGTTTTAAATAAAAATGATAACTTTTTCAATAACTCAAAATATTTTGAAACTTTAAACAGAATTAGCAGCGGATATGAAATTCTTTTCAAATTAAAACTTTGTCACGTGCAAGTAAAAACAAATGTTTTTGCAAATGATAAAGCAAAAGTAAAAGAGATAGGGATAAGAAGATTGACACAACGATATATCCTGGTTCGGCCACATACTTATCACATGGCCTACGTCCAGTCCCCAAGGCAATACCACCAAGGGATTTCACTCAATCTCTAGCTTTTAAACAAGAGCAGATAGAACTTTTACAATAACGAGAACTCCTCACAGACCAGAGACATACAATCCCCCAGTGACAGTCTCAAATCCCTAGATTTTAAATAGACGCAGCTAGAACCTTTACAATGGAATCACACCCACTAATCCCTTACAGGAGATATACCCTCTCTTGCAAGAATGGTAACCAAAAGAGGTTGGAGTCAATCCGACTCTTACCAACAATACGCACTCTTAATAGTGCTGATAATACAAATTGAAGCCCAATACTAGGAAACACCTATATGGTGTGTATGTCTCTCTCAAGTAATTGATTTTCTAGTGTAAGAGTATGATAGTGATTTTGTGTTATGTTCAAGAGTAGAGAGAAAGTTAGAAAAATAGTTCAAATTCGTTCTAGGTGTTGTATGGACTTTCTCTGCAAAAGGCCAATATATATTTCTTTGAAAGTTAGGTCAAAACTCTTGAAAACTCATTTTTCTCGAACCATAATCGATTGTTAGAAAAGCATAATCGATTATTTTAGCTAAAGTCAAAAGGTGCATGAAGAAACAGTCAGGTCATAATCGATTACTTGGTCTCTGTTTGAAAGCTCAGACTGAATCAAAATAGCATAATCGATTATCCTAATCGATTTTGAAGCCTCTGACTTTTGATCTGAAAAGCAATAATCGATTTTTGTACAGCCATAATCGATTATAATTTGAATTTTAAACTCAACGGCCAAGACAGAATCAAATGTCCATTAAAGTATAATTATGCCATTTAAAAGCTGAGTTTAAAACGTGTTGAAAATAGCCATAATCGATTGCCATAATCAATTATCACACTTTGAATTTCGAATTTCAAAAACCCAACAGCTCTGTTATTTAAAGTCTCATTTAAGCACAATTATGAGCTGCATAATCGATTATTCTCCGTGTAAATTGGCTTTTGAAAATCTTTAAAGGTCTGAAAAAGATACGGTGAAATTAATTTCGAAGACCTTTTTCTAAAACATAATTTTGTCTGTGTGTGTGATTTATTTTACCTTTGAGAGACACATACCCATTTACATTTAATATAAAACAAACAATATAGTAAAAGAAAATTTCCCTTTTAACCCCGTATTTGTTTGTGGGTCCTTTTCACGTTTTTTGCAATTTGGTCCTTTAGACTTGAATTTGCGTGTTGGTCCTTGGACTTGAAATTTTCTTTTTGCTCATCATCAAAACATAAGTACCTGTCGAGCCATATATCCACAAACTCCCCCTTTTTGATGATGATAAACATCTCATGAGGGAATTTCTAAGAGATAGAGTTAGAGCAATAAAATATTTCACACATTTTAATTTCGCTCTACTCCCCGTCTCTTTAAGAAGTTAGAGCAATAATGTATATGTCTCATTTCATAATTTTTCTCTACTCTCCCTTAAGCATGCAATCAATAGAAGATTTGCCAATTGAAATTTCTCTCCCCCTTAAGCATGCATTTATAAGATTCATATTAAATTTCTCTCCCCCTTAAGCATGCATTTATAAAATTCATATATCAATTTAACTTATCTCCCCCTTAAGCATGCCCTCATGTAACTCTCCCTCTTTTGTCATTATCAAAAAGCAAGAAAAGAATTATAATCTCAACATGGCATATATCCACTAAAGTAATAGACCAATTAAGTGTAAGATATAGACCATGGCATGCATATATTAGGTATGTGCGGAAGCAAAAATGCCTGGGAAAATTAACTCATAGAATCATCTTTCTTATTAGATATTTCAATTCATTTTGAGATCAAGAGATAAAAACATGCATAGAAGAGAATTTCAGAGATATAACACAGTTTGAAAAAGAATTCTCGCCCTTTAATAGTTATATATTCTTGTATTATTATATTTTTCTCAAGTATGCAAATATTTCTCCCCCTTTCGAAAACAATTTTTCGAAATATCATTTCATTTATGGGAGAAAGGGTGGAAGCAGATTTAATCTCAACAAGCATTAAACAATCCACAAAATAGAATATCATAAAAGTTTAGGGATTGAGAAACTTATTGAAATTTGTGTGATGCTTCTTGTTTTCAACCATATTTTGCACTTGTGATATCTTCCCTTGAATTCTTCCGCTTCATATTGCCGGAAAAATATTTGCCAATATTTAGCTGCTCATGTATTTATGAATCTCTCTGTTTAAACTTGCAGCAAGCGTAGTTCTTTGATTTGCATGCTATTCTTCAACAAGTTAGAGACTCATTCTTATCTCTTGTTGTGTGCTTCAAATGACCACTATCAAGATATCAATCTAGGTTCCTGGTCTTTAAGTACACCTACAAATCAAGCTTCAAGAAACATCTTTTTGGTACCCAATAAGTTTTGGATCCATGGGATTAGTCATTGAAGATTAATTCGCTATGCTCTTATGAAGATCAATAATGAGTAATATGAGCATGACATTTAAACAGTCAACTAGCATCAATGACAATTTTAAGAGCTTGCTTGATTTTATGTAATATAGAGAATTTAAAGGCATGGCAAACATGTTTAATGAAGAAAGACCCTTTTCAAAGAATTTTCAAGAAGGTGAGTGTATAGAAGGTTCTAACATGTAAAATTGTCATTTTACATTATCAACTTGTCATTTAAATAAGAATGAAATTTTCTCAATGCACTTGAGTTCAAAAACTTGATTTAAGAAAGTTCATGTTTCAAGATTACCAAACTAATGCCATCTCAAGTAACATCGTTGTATGTTGCAGTTTTGAGAACATATGTGTAGATGGGATGCCATAAAACATGTCTTGTAATGATTTTCATATGTGCATTTGATGGCACTAAGACATGTCTATAATAATTTCATAAATTCCATGTACATTGCAACTAATTCATCATGAGATAAGAGGATAGATGTTACCAAACTTGTTGATGACCAAATAATCGATTTTACTCCCACTATTTTTCCAATAATCAATTATTGTAATCGATTATAACTCCTATGGTATGTCCATTTAGTGAGTAATCGATTATTCGAATCGATTAGGACTCCTCTGACTTTTGTGGTTTCTCCCCCTTTCACATGTAATCGATTTTCGTAATCGATTTGTAGTTTACTGACTTTTGTGTAGTCGATTATCTCCTGTCTGTAATCGATTATTGCTAGAATTTTCAGAACTTTGTCAATCTTTTGGGAGAAAACCTGTATAGCCTATTTTCACACTTCAACACATATTAGAAATAACAAGGTGAAAATAGAGATGAATACACAAGCATTTATATCACTTGTTGGATAATGTTAATGTCTAATAAGATAGTGTGCTAAGAATTTATATCACAAGTGAAAGCACACTCTTTATCAAGAAACCGAAGACATAACATTCAAGAAGACAATTAATTCTAGGTTGCATGTTTAGCATTATGATTCACATGTGTATGTTCTATTCAACTTCATAACATTAAGCATAGGTACATATTGAATCAATGTTTAGCTTTTATTAACACATACATGCATCATATCCATGCTTCAAGAAGGGTAACAATTTTAGCGCATGAGCATTTCAATCAATTAAATTTCAAGTTATATCATCATAAGTTTTTGAAAATAGTTGAACATTTGAAATTTGATTTTGACTTTTAAAATTTGAAGTCTTGCATCATCAAAAAGAATTATTAGCAGATTTTATATTAATCATCTAAATTTCAAAATCACTCCTTAATAAACTTTTGAATCAGTCAATATTAATGTTTGTATTATCACAACCTTAAATGATTTTCAAATCAATTAACATCAAAGATCTGTTACCACAATCTTTAATAATTTTGTATTTCGAAAAAGTGTGGTATATTAATTCATGGCAAGAAGTTAATTTTCCTATAAAATGCAATCATGAATTAATTACTAATTGAATATTAAGATAATTTTCAATCAGATTTTTATTTTTATAGAAGAATGGAGATAGCAATTTTGAATTTCAAAATACACCTTCATAAAGAAGAATTTCGAAAATAATTTAAATTTTGCATTTAAAATCTCAAAAATTGAATTCACTTTAAAAAACGATATAATAATTTATTTAGCCTTTAAATTTCAAAAATTGATACTCAATAAAATTTTCAATCAATCAATATTGAGTATTTATTGCCACAATCTTGATGATTTTCAAATTTGAAAATATGTGGTCAATTAATTCATGACTATAAAATAAATTTTCAATAAAGTATGATCATGAATTTAAAACATTAATGAATTCTTAAATCAAATTTTGAAAATAGTGAGACTTAATGATTTTTCAAAATAAATTTGTATCATAAAAGAAATAAATTCTAATCCAAATTTGAATTTGATATCTTCAAAATAATTACATAATTAAATCAGATATCTTTTAATAAAGATGCATTTATTAGAAAATTAATTATGATTTTATTTTAAAAAATATTTTCAAAAATTCCATATTTTCGTAGCATAATCGATTATTCTAATCGATTATGTGCCTACTGTTTTCTGTGATTTTTCTATGATCATCCTGTAATCGATTACTGTATTTCTGACTATCTTCCCTATTTTCTTGAGGAAGCAAAATCCATTGTCTAATCGATTACCCTCTTCATTTTTCAGATTTTCATAACAAAGGAAGATTTGAATGTTTCTCTAAGCGGTCCTATGAAATTCTTTGAATTTTTCCAAGCATTCTTAGAGACTCTTGACTTACTCAAACATAACATGCTTGACAAAGATATCAAATATCATATAGGCATATTTATGGCATTTATCACAAGGTTCATTCATCATCTTGAAAGAACTTCACAAGCAGGTAATCATGTTCAAATTTGTATTGTTGCATGGAATATATTTATGTTTCATTTTCTTTGAATTCATATAGAGATCTTTATCAGCATACCACCAATTAACAAATTTCACTTTTGAACATGTATTGGAAGTAGGGAATAGAGTTACCTCTTTGCTTGAATTCACAAGACTATTCTTTATTACCCATTTTCGCTTGATCTTGGATCTAGCTCTTACATTGTCTACCTTATTTGAGTTGTTCACCAAGATACCTTTGGTTTTTTTGGTAGAAGTTGCATTTTTGGATTTGCGAAGCATTGTTCTTGATGTCACCTCTTTTTCCAAGATGGTTTGTTTCTCATTATTGGATTTTTCCTGCACTTTAGAAGTACTAGAGAAACTTTTTGGTACCCAATTCACATTGGATCCTTGTGGGTTAGTGAACAAGAAATTTTTGTCTTTTGGCACCCAGACAAATTTATTTCACATAAAATGATTTCTCCCATAATTGCACATATGAGAAATATGTCCTAACTTTCTACAATAATTATATGTTAAGTTCAACTTGGAAGAATTACTTGTAGCTTAGGGTTTGTCATGAACATAGTATTTGTCGTGAGTTTCACTTGGATTTTCAAGATTAAAATTATTGTCATCCCTTTTGTTTCTAGACATAAAATGTGAACATGTAGGTTCTGCAATTTTACCATATTTGCAAGATAAGTTCGATTAAACATGTTCAACATTAATGTAATTTTCATAATCAGGTAAGGGATCATAATTTGTCAATTTTGCCATGTTCATAAAACAATATTCGACTTTTAAAACCTCAATCTGATTTTCAATAGACAAAATACTTTGCAAGCATTTTAAAATTTTATTTTCTAAACTCACCAATTCATCATACAATTCATTGTATGCACATAACCATTCATCATTTGATGATTTGAGTTCAGAATTGTTTACCTCGAAGTTTCTTTGAGTCTCTTGGAGAATACTTTCTATTTTCTTGACCATTGGCTTTTTGCTTTGGTGGTCCTTCTTCTTGGCATGTTCTTGAGTATTTGTTTCCTCCAATGAATTTTGCTCTTTCCTGAAACTATTTTCACTCTCATAATTGTTAGCGACAAGGTAATTATAATTAAGTACATTTAAAATGTCCTTGTCACAAACACAATCTTTAATTCTCTCATAAGCATCATCACACAAACAGTTTCGGAGAAATTGCATAGCTTTGAGATTTAAACAAAAACAGTTTTATCAAATTCAGTAAGATGTTTTTTTGGGTTTGAGAATGAGTCCATGAACTCCAATATCCTATAAGTCAACATCAATTGATTGCATAAAAATTTCAACTTTCATTTTCCAATAAATATAATTCTCACCATCAAAGAATGGTGGTTTGTCAAATTCAAAAGCATACATTTTTTTTTTGGAAAACTTTTGAAAGGTTGCCAAAAGGATCTTAACTCTAAGCAATACAACTTGTTGGCCGTGGCAACCATACCCCCCGGGGGGGGGGGGGTGGGTGGGTTGAATTGGGCTTTAAATAAAAATGTTAACTTTTTCGATAGCTCAAAATCTTTTGAAACTTTAAATAGAATTAACAACGGATATGAAATTCTATTCAAATTATAACTTTGTCGCGTGCAAGTAAAAAAAAAAAACATTTTTTCAACGATATATCCTGGTTTGGCCACAGACTTCCCATGTGGCCTACGTTCAGTCCCCAAGGCAATACCACCAAGGGATTTCACTCCATCCCTAGCTTTTAAACAGGAGCAGCTAGAACCTTTACAATAATGAGAACTCCTCATAGACCAGAGACATACAATCCCCCAGTGACAGAGTCTCAAATCCCTAGCTTTTAAACAGGCGCAGCTAGAACCTTTACAGTGGAATCACACCCACTATCCCTTATAGGAGATATACCCTCTCTTGCAAGAATGGTAACCAAAAGAGGTTTTAGTCAATCCAACTCTTACCAAATGTACGCACTCTTAATAGTGTTGATAATACAAATTGAAGCCCAATACAGGGAAACACCTATATGGTGTGTATGTCTCTCTCAAGTAATTGATTTTCTAGTGTAAGAGTATGATAGTGATTTTGAGTTATGTTCAAGAGTAGAGAGAAAGTTAGAAAAATAGTTCAGATTCGTTCAGGGTGTTGTATGAACTTTCTCTGCAAAAGACCAATATATATCTCTTTGAAAGTTAGGTCAAAACTCTTGAAAACTCATTTTTCTCGAACCATAATCGATTATTAGAAAATCATAATCGATTATTTTAGCTAAAGTCAAAAGGTGCATGAAGAAACAGTCAGGTCATAATCGATTACAATAATCGATTACTTGGTCTCTGTTTGAAAGCTCAGACTGAATCAAAATAGCATAATCAATTATCCTAATCGATTATGAAGCCTATGACTTTTGCCCTGAAAAGAAATAATCGATTATAATTTGAATTTTAAACTCAACGGCCAAGACAGAATCAAATCTCCATTAAAGTATAATTATGCCATTTAAAAGCTGAGTTTAAAACGTGTTGAAAATAGCCATAATCGATTACCATAATTGATTATCACACTTTGAATTTCGAATTTCAAAAACCCAACAACTCTGTTATGTAAAGTCTCATGTAAGGACAATTATGAGCTGCATAATCGATTATCATAATCGATTATTCTCCGTGTAAATTGGCTTTTGAAAATCTTTAAAGGTCTGAAAAAGATATGGTGAAATTAATTTCGAACACCTTTTTCTAAAACATAATTTTGTGTGTGTGTGTGTGTGATTTATTTTACCTTTGAGAGACACACACCCATTTACATTTAATCTAAAACAAACAATACAGTAAAAGAAAATTTCCCTTTTAACCCCGTATTTGTTTGTTGGTCATTTTCACGCTCTTTGCAATTTGGTCCTTTAGACTTGAATTGCGTGTTGGTCCTTGGACTTGAAATTTCCATTTTGCTCTTCATCGAAACAAAAGTACCTGTCACGGCATATATCCACATAAATACCAAACCCTAACCCTAAACCCTAAACCCAAAATGCCAAAACCCCAAATACCAAAGCCTAAACTACAAACCATAAACCCTAAACACTAAACCCTAAAACCTAAAACCTAAACCCATACCCTAACCTAAAGCCGAACCCTGTGACACCCTAACTTGGTCATCACATGGTTACCCTTTTTGCGGAAAAATGCTCGTTTAAATGCTGGTCGCTTTCGGAAAAAGATTATTCAACATACACAAGGTTACCAAAAAGGTACTTAATTTTTTTTTATTTAAAGAAAAGAAGTAAAAGGTAAAGAAACTCACAACTTGAAAACGACAACAGATACATACATATAATATTGCCTCGATAGGTCTTAGGTTTTAACATTACACCACGGCCTTAATCAATATGGCCAACAGAAACGAAAACATAACTGAAACATAACTGAGAAGATAAGGTAAATAAAACACCAACTGGGAATGGGAATCTGGGAATCTAAACTCAAAAGAAAATCTCAAAAGCCAAGACTAACGGACCACTCAAAACAAAGCCTCCAACCACTACCAATGCCTACGACACTCGGAGTGGCCACAAACGCTCCCACAAGAAGAAGTCTCCGGCTCCGGGTCAATCACCTCTCCTCCGTCATCCAGCACGGACATCCTCCTCCTCAATATCCAAAGGGTGATAACCCGCCTCGAGCTCCTCATCCCACTAGTCGTCTACCGGCTCATGAGGGCTCCTCCTCGGGATCCTCTTGGGATCTTCTTGAGATCTTCCTCCATCGGTTCCTCCTCTTCTGGCTCGGCAGGCTCAACGTGAGGGTGAAGTAGACCGGCTTCCTGTAGCGTGTTCCGGTACAACCATGGCGGTGGAAGAATCACGTTCCTGGATTCCACCGAGTGGATCCTCCTAACATGCTCTCCATGTATATTAGCTTCAGTAGTAGTGATTGACCCTCGGTACGTCGCCGTAGTCGCATTCGCGTCCATCCTCCAATTCCCAATCCTGTCGGCCTCGTCAAAAGTCTCTGTCCGTGTGACCTCAGGTACAAGAGGGACAAGAGGGTCCATCTAAAGCATACGCAAACCCGGTACGAGGAAAATAAAAGAACATACAGACATGCAAGAGTGAGATACCATCATAAGATATATCCCACAACAACCATATACATGATACATGCAACACGAAATCAGATCAACAGTTAAAGCATGCATAATCATCATAATATAACAGTGTTATATCAAGGGGTCCTCAAGCCCGTAAAATCAGTTTTCGAAAATGTGCATGACACTTCAATATCAGGCTCTATCCTAATCTCATGAGATCACAACACCATGTTATCCTTTGGAGAAGATAGAGTTGGTCAAGCTCTGCTGCCAGGGCTGTTGCCACCGCATCCCGATGCACCAGGCCTCTTGGTGGACAACGCCACATGCCCTTAACGAAACGACTAGCAATGTGGTGACTCTCGGATACCCCATGGGTATCCTCAATAAGCAAAGGCACGTCTGCCGGGGAAATGCATATGAATAAAAACTTTCCTTTTAAGGTTTTTCTTTGTGTAAATATTTCACCTTGTCAAAGCTCAAAGCTAATGACTTAACATTATTTCCCCATCACTTGAAAACGTAGAAACATAGGACACACGGTCAGAATGCTCAATCCCAACACCTAGGCCGTGGGCGCAGTCAAGGTTTGTGGTAATGGAAATCAATATACTTTTAGTCATGTTTTACTTATCATGCTAAGGACAATAGCCCACAACAACGAAAATCGAGCGAACTGTCCTCGATTCCGCGCGAGTGGACTTGAAGTCCATAACATTACGAATAGGACTTTACGGTCCCGAATTAACATTGATCCAAGATCACGTGCTAAGCATGAAAAACTAGAGGCGGCGTCTCACGTCTAGATTCCTATTCTTTTAGTACTTATCTTTCATTTGACGAAAACAGTTTTGAAATCGAAAGCCTCGATAACCTATCTTTGGCTATCGGAAAGTTTCTAAATCATTTGGGAGAAAACCTTTTCTTTTGAAAATCCTTTATAAAACGTTTTTGAAACACTTTTAACTTTGAAAATCCCCAATAGGATATTGTAAAATATTTTGAAAGTTTTCACTTAAAACACATAGTTCGAAAAGGGTTTTTCTCTTGCATTCTAGAAATCACTAAAACTATATTGTCACATAAAACAAGTACTTTTAAACATTCACGCTTTTTGGAAAAGAACACCCATCCTTTCATCTTCAAAGCTTATTAAGGTTTTTAATCCTTATTAATGATTGAGCACGGACACACGTCCGCTTAGCAAACTTCAAACAACAACAGCGGTATGTACACATATATATATATATTCACAGTTCAATGCCAATATCACGAGTTCATCACAGTTATACATCTCAACATATATAACGATACAGTTCAACTTCATATAATAGCATAACATTTCAGATAATCCAGTAACTCAATAACGATCAAGTAAACAATTAATCAAATACACACATGCATACAGTTATTGAATATCTTTGGAAATCCCCTCTTACCTCAAAAGGCGATAAGGGTTCCGACTACGAAAACTAAGGATCACGAACGTCCGCGTAGAACGAATCTAAGGTTACACACATGAAACCATAGGTTAGATTTTTAATCAAAGAACACTAGCCACAAGGCATAGGTTCGGTTTTCAACAATGGTTTTGGATTAAGGTTTTCCAAAAATCATGCAACTTATGGATTTATGATCCTTAAGTGCTAGGAGTTCTTAAAACACCAAAAGTTTAACAAGTTTGAATCAAGAATCCCACTAAGTCATCAACTTAGGGTTTCGGTTTTCATCCTCTAAAATAGGTTAGGATGTTCTAAATTTTCCAATCTCTTTAGGTTAGCATCCATACCTAGTAAGGAGCCTAAAACCTTGATCATTTTGGAAAAATGAAAAAATCAAATACCCTAGGCCACAAACACTACCATTCAGCCTTGAGTAAAAATGAGGGTTAGAGGTTTTCAAACTTTCCAATCTCTTGGATCTAGCATCCTTATACATCAAGGAGCCCAAATCCATGATCACTTTGGAAAAACCTCAAAGTACATATAACAAAACACTTAGAGTTTTCACTTTTTCATGAAAATACATAAAAGTTTCTAAACTTTTCCAATCACTTAAACCTAGCATCCTTATGTACATAGGAGCTCTTGGTCATGATCATGTTGGAATAACACTCAAACACAAGCTTAACCAAGCAAAGATGAAACAAAACTCATATGGCACAAAAGACATAGATTCTGTCCAGTACAGAAAATGGTGTTCGAGATTTTTGTTTTCCACAAGATTTTAGTATGTTGTAGAGGAAGTAAAAATAAGAATATAGAAATTGGTTTCACCTCAATCGGAGTTTTCTACAATTTTTGAGAATTTTTTGAAGTTTAAAAGCATATTATGAACTCAAAACATCAACTATGAAAATAAAGCCAAAACTTGAAAAACAAATGGTATAGTGACATTACCCTTACCAATATGAACAACTTTGATGAAGAACACAACTTGAAAAACTTAGTAAAAATGGTACCTTTAGTTGTGTGAAGAAGAAGATGAATAGTTGTAAAAAAAGTGTTTTTGTGAAAGGAAGCAAAAGTGTGAAATGGTTACACTTTGAAACTTAAATAGAAGAAGGAAAAGAGAGGGGGAGGCGTCAGTTTTGGGGCAGATTGGAGGGGAGAGAAGAGCTTGACTTGGTTGAGAAGAAAGGAGGTATGGTGTAGGTAAGGTGTGTGTAAGAAAGTATGGTGATTTGACTTGATTGGTGTAAGGAAGGTATGGCCATGGACATGCCTATGTCATAGCCTTCACATCAGTCAATCTACTCCATTTTTGCTCTGCTCCAACATGCATCAGATGAATTTCCCGATCGTATTTCCCGACGATTCGCTCGGGTAATACTCGAAAATTCGGCCCCGAACAAGATTTCTCAAAACACTCCAAACCCACACAAAACATAAAAATAACACTAATCGTCTCGTTCACGAGTCAATATTAGGTCTCTAGCTCAGTAAACTCGTACTGGCTTTGAAAACCCAGACCGGCTTTAAGTCTCGAATTTTATCACCGAAAATTTTCTTTGTGACTTCATACAGTAAAATAACACAAGAAAATGATTTTATTTAAAATAAAATCATCCTCTGGATTTTATCACAATTAAATACATTAAAGCATGCATTTACTAATAATTAAGCACACGAAAAACAGGGTGTTACAACTCCATTCCTCTAAAAAGAATCTCGTCCTCGAGATTACGTACCTTGAAATAACTCAGGGTATTGCATCTTCATCTTGTCCTCAGCTTCCCACGTAGCTTCTCCGGTTGTTTCATTCCGGATAACTTTGACTAGAGGAATTTGTTTACCTCTGAGCTGCTTCGTCATCATATCCGCAATTAAATGCTGGTGGCGTTACGAAAGACAGATTCTCTTTCAATTGTACATTATCGGGTTTTATGACGTGTGATGGATCGGGAATATATTTTCTCAGCTGAGAAACATGAAAGACATCATGGATGTTGGAAAGAAAAGGTGGTAAAGATATTTTATAGGCTCTTTTGGACCTACGCGACGAAGAATTTGGTAGGGTCCAATGAATTTGGGAGTGAGCTTCCTGGATTTTATTACCACTGCCAATCCCCGTTGTTGGCGTGACTCTCAAGAACACATGTTCTCCTTCTTCAAACTCTAGAGGTCGTCGTCTCTTATCAAGCATAACTCTTTCGTCTACTTTGGGCGAGTTCGCATTTTCTCTTGGATCATCTTCACTTTCTCGGTCGTCATTGTACCAGCTCTGGTCCCAACAATAGGCTTTCTCCATCCACGATACCAACACAAAGGTGTTCTGCATCGTCTACCATATAGAGCTTCATAGGGTGCCATTCCTATGCTTGAGTGGAAGCTGTTGTTATAGGTAAACTCTATCAACGGTAATGACTCATCCCAACTCCCCTGCATCCTCCAAAACACAGGCTCTAAGCAAGTCTTCAAGCGGTTGGATCGTCCTTTCCGATTGTCCATCCGTGCGTGGGTGATATGCGAGAACTCAATTTGAGTTTTGTTCCCAAAGAGTTTTGTAGTCCCTTCCGAACTCGGCGTAAATCTCGGATCACGATCCAGAAATAATACTCGAGGGTATACCGTGTAACCTAACAATCTCGTCGATGTACAAGCTGGGTCAACCTTTTTATCGGGTACTTCATGTTGTTGGTGGTAGAAAGTGAGCTGACTTGGTCGATCGATCTACAATTACCCATATAGCCTCATACCCTTTTCTAGTTCTTGGTAAACTGGTTACGAAATCCATTGATATCCGTCCCACTTCCATTCGGGAATATCTAAAGATTGTAACATTCCTGCCAGTCTCTGATGTTCTACTTTGGCTTTCTGGCATACCAAACATGATGCAACATATTCCATCACATCTCTCTTCATCCCGTACCACCAATATAACTTCTTTAGATCTTGGTACATCTTGGTAGCTCCTGGATACATACTCAACTTACTCTTATGAGCTTCTTCTAAGATCAGCTTTCTCAACTCGACATCCTCAGGCACACAGATTCTTTCACCGAACCTTAAGATCCCGTCTGTGCCTTCTCTAAAATCTGACAATGCTCATTGTCGCACTAAATCCCTTTCAGTTTGCAGATACTGATCAGTCTCTTGCTTCTCCTTTATCTGCTCCATCAATCCATTTGACACGATGATCTTGTTCAGACACAGCCTTCCTGGCGTAACCTCAACAGACAAACTCAGATCTCGGAATTGTTCCAACAATTCCTGCTCCCTAACCATCATCAGCGGCGTGCGTGAATCGTCTTTCTGCTTAGCGCATCGGCCACTACATTCGCCTTCCCAGGGTGATACTGTAGTTGAAAGTCGTAATCCTTCAGAAACTCTAACCAACGTCTCTGCCGCATATTCAATTCCTTCTGATCGAACAGATACTTCAGGCTCTTGTGATCACTGAAAACATTAAAAGTAGCCCCGTACAAGTAATGTCTCCATATCTTCAAAGCAAAGACCACAACCGCTAACTCCAAATCATGCGTCGGATAGTTTCTCTCGTGAATCTTCAACTGCCTCGAAGCATAAGCTACAACTTTCCGATTTTGCATCAGCACACAGCCCAACCCTTGATGTGAAGCGTCACAGTAAAGCTCAAAAGGTTCCTTGGGATTAGGTAGAATCAACACAGGTGAAGTCGTCAATCTACGCTTCAACTCTTGGAAATTCCTTTCACAAGCTTCTGTCCAAACGAATGCTTGGTCCTTACGAGTCAACTGAGTGAGAGGTCCCACTATCTTGGAAAACCCTTCGATAAACCTTCGATAGTATCCAGCCAAACCCACAAAGCTACGAATCTCTGTCGCCGTTGTTGGCCTTTCCCATTCCAAAACAGCCTCAACCTTCTTCGGATCTACAGCGATTCCTTCACGAGATATCACATGACCTAAGAATTGAACTTGATCCAACCAAAACTCACACTTTTCAAACCGCATACAGTTGCTTCTCTTTTAGGATCGAAGAACAATGCTAAGGTGTTTAGCATGTGACTCCTCATCCAGGGAATAGATCAGAATGTCATCTATAAAGACGACTACGAACTGATCCAAAAAGGAACGAAAGATCCTATTCATATAGTCCATGAATATAGCTGGCGCATTGGTCACTCCGAATGGCATCACCAAAAACTCATAATGCCCATAGCGTGTTCGAAACACTGTCTTAGGAACATCCTCTGCCTTCACTCGTATCTGGTTGTATCCTGACCGTAGATCTATCTTCGAAAACACTGCAGCGCCACGCAACTGATCCATGAGATCATCTATTCTTGGAAGAGGATATCGATTCTTGATCGCGACTTTATTCAACTGGCGATAATCCACACATAGCCTGGCCGATCCATCTTTCTTTTTCACTAACAGGACTGGAGCTCCCCACGGTGACACACTAGGCCGTATGAACTCCTTCCTCATCAATTCCTCAAGTTGCTCCTTCAAGGTTTCTAACTCCGATGGTGACATGCGATACGGTGCCATGGATATTGGTCCAGCACCTGGGACTAGATCAATCGCGAACTCAATCTCCCGAACAGGTGGCAATCCAGGTACATCCTCTGGAAAAACTTAGGAAACTCTCGGACGACAGTCACCGACTCTAAGTCAAACTCGCTCTTGACCTCAGGAACACAAGAACATGTAAACTTGAGCCCCTTCTTTCAAAGAAACTCTTACGACTATGAGAGAATAATCCAAAAATTTCATCCCTAAAGACTAAGGTTTTACGAGCCTTTGTCTATTAGGATATGTTTGGAAGATAACCAATCCATGCCTAAGATCACATCTAGTTGTACTAGGGGCAAACAGATCAAATCCACAAGGAAATGTCTATTACGAACAATGATAGGACAGTTTAAGCAAAGCAGAATTAACGATCCACAGGTTTAGCGGTTGGGGTAGAAACAATCAGATTATAAGATAAGGAAAAAAGCGAGGCAAGTTCAACGTTTTCACACGATCCATCGAAATAAATGAATGGGTTGCACCAGAATCAAACAGTACAATTAAGAGATTACCATCAATGTCACACTCACCCTGCACGAGATCACCGGAGTTCGATGCCTCCGCACCACTCATCGTGTAAACTCTTCCCTTGGCGGTTGACTTGCTTGCTCTAGTGAGGTTGAATGACTGCTCCCTCTTCGGTGCTTGGCACTCCTTTGCCAAATGCCCACTACGGTCACAATTGTTGCACTTGTAGTCCTTCTTTGGGCAATCATTCACGAAGTGATTCGGATCCCCACATCGGAAACATCTCCTTCCTTGGCCTTGATCGTTGTTTCTCTGGCCTCCACTTCCGAGTTCCGACACCTTTGGAGCGAGCTTGTTGCTTATGATTGTTATTGTAGCTAGGTGCTTGATGGTATGGCTTCCTCTGGTTCTGCTTCCATTTGAAATTATGTCCTTGATTCTGACCCTTATGACGAACTGGTCCACTTGCGCTTTCTCTGCTATCCCTTCCTTTGCGCATCAACTCAATCTTCCGGCACTTCTCCACTAATGCTTGGAAACTCCGAATTTCCAAGGGCAGCACTGATTCCTTGATTTCAAAGCGTAAATCGGCTTCGAACTGTTCGCACTTCCACTCTTCACTGGGGTTGTTCTGAAAGAAGCAGAAGTATTTGGCAAGTGATTCGAACTTTGCCGCATACTCCCCCACCGTCAGATATCTCTGACTTAGCCTCAAGAACTCTTGTTCTTTCTCCTTTCGGGCACTCTGGGGAAAGTACTTGTCCAGAAACTTGCCGCGAAATACTCCCCAGGTGATCACTTGATGTTCAGCCTCTAGCAGTTGCTTAGTACCCTTCCACCAATACTCGGCGTCTCCCACGAGCTGAAACGTCGAATAAGGTACCTTGGATTCTTCAGGAGTGTGTACCAACTCGAAAATATTTTCTAACTCTTGAATCCAGAGATCTGCCTTAATCGGATCCACGTCTCCATCGAACCGAGATGGATTTCGACGTCTGAACGCATCAAGATGCCTTCCTCTGCAGCTTGTTCCGCTCGCTGTTTGTTCTTCGCTGGTTTTGTGTAGCAGCATTGGCGTTTGATGAGCTATAGCAGCAGCCACATCAGCCGGTGCTTGAGCAGCGAAGTCCATTCCTCCATTGCCTCGTCCACGTCCACGAGACACCTCTACGATTCATACTGACCTGGATCACACAAGCAGTCAGATGACAATCCGAAAGAGAGAACCCGCCGGTCACCACACATTACCTCAAAAGAAGTAATTCAAACAACACACAATCAGAGAAAACACAACAGCAACACAACAGACCTAACCCAGACATTCCCGAAAGACTCAACCTGGCTCTGATACCACTAATGTGACACCCTAACTTGGTCATCACATGGTTACCCTTTTTGCGGAAAAATGCTCGTTTAAATGCTGGTCGCTTTCGGAAAAAGATTATTCAACATACACAAGGTTACCAAAAAGGTACTTAATTTTTTTTTTAAAGAAAAGAAGTAAAAGGTAAAGAAACTCACAACTTGAAAACGACAACAGATACATACATATAATATTGCCTCGAAAGGTCTTAGGTTTTAACATTACACCACGACCTTAATCAATATGGCCAACAGAAACGAAAACATAACTGAAACATAACTGAGAAGATAAGGTAAATAAAACACCAACTGGGAATGGGAATCTGGGAATCTAAACTCAAAAGAAAAGCTCAAAAGCCAAGACTAACGGACCACTCAAAACAAAGCCTCCAACCACTACCAATGCCTACGACACTCGGAGTGGCCACAAACGCTCCCACAAGAAGAAGTCTCCGGCTCCGGGTCAATCACCTCTCCTCCGTCATCCAACGGGACATCCTCCTCCTCAATATCCAAAGGGTGATAACCCGCCTCGAGCTCCTCATCCCACCAGTCGTCTACCAGCTCATGAGGCTCCTCCTCAGGATCCTCTTCGGGATCTTCTTCAGGATCTTCCTCCATCGGTTCCTCCTCTTCTAGCTCGGCAGGCTCAACGTGAGGGTGAAGTAGACCGGCTTCCTGTAGCGTGTTTAGGTACAACCATTGCGGTGGAAGAATCACGTTAATGGATTCCACCGAGTGGATCCTCCTAACAGGCTCTCCATGTATATTAGCTTCAGTAGTAGTGATTGGCCCTCGGTACGTCGCCGTAGTCGCATTCGCGTCCATCCTCCAATTCCCAATCCTGTCGGCCTCGTCAAAAGTCTCTGTCCGTGTGACCTCAGGTACAAGAGGGACAAGAGGGTCCATCTAAAGCATACGCATACCCGGTACGAGGAAAATAAAAGAACATACAGACATGCAAGAGTGAGATACCGTCATAAGATATATCCCATGACAACCATATACATGATACATGCAACACGAAATCAGATCAACAGTTAAAGCATGCATAATCATCATAATATAACAGTGTTATATCAAGGGGTCCTCAAGCCCGTAAAATCAGTTTTCGAAAATGTGCATGACACTTCAATATCAGGCTCTATCCTAATCTCATGAGATCACAACACCATGTTATCACTGGAGAAGATAGAGTTGGTCAAGCTCTGCCCACCGGGCTGTTGCCACCGCATCCTAATGCACCAGGCCTCTTGGTCAGACAACGCCACATGCCCTTAACGAAACAACTAGCAATGTGACTGACTCTCAGATACCCCATGGGTATCCTCAATAAGCAAAGGCACGTCTGCCAGGGGAAATGCATATGAATAAAAACTTTCCTTTTAAGGTTTTTCTTTGTGTAAATATTTCACTGTCAAAGCTCAAAGCTAATGACTTAACATTATTTCCCCATCACTTGAAAACGTAGAAACATAGGACACCACGGTCGAATGCTCAATCCCAACACCTAGACCGTGGCATGAGTCAAGGTTTGTGGTAATGGAAATCAATATACTTTTAGTCATGTTTTACTTATCATGCTAAGGACAATAGCCCACAACAACGGAAATCGAGCGAACTGTCCTCGATTCCGCGAGTGGACTTGAAGTCCATAACATTACGAATAGGACTTTACGGTCCCGAATTAACACTGATCCAAGATCACGTGCTAAGCATGGAAAACTAGAGGCGGCATCTCACGTCTAGATTCCTATTCTTTTAGTACTTATCTTTCATTTGACGAAAACAGTTTTCGAAATCGAAAGCCTCGATAACCTATGCTGGCTATCGGAAAGTTTCTAAATCATTTGGGAGAAAACCTTTTCTTTTGAAAATCCTTTATAAAACGTTTTTGAAACACTTTTAACTTTAAAAATCCCCAATAGGATATTGTAAAATATTTTCGAAAGTTTTCACTTAAAACACATAGTTCGAAAAGGGTTTTTCTCTTGCATTCTAGAAATCACTAAAACTATATTGTCACATAAAACAAGTACTTTTAAACATTCACGCTTTTTGGAAAAGAACACCCATCCTTTCATCTTCAAAGCTTATTAAGGTTTTTAATCCTTATTAATGATTGAGCACAGACACACGTCCGGCTTAGCAAACTTCAAACAACAACAGCAGTATGTACACATATATATATATATATTCACAGTTCAATGCCAATATCACAGTTCATCACAGTTATACATCTCAACATATATAACGATACAGTTCAACTTCATATAATAGCATAACATTTCAGATAATCCAGTAACTCAATAACAGTCAAGTAAACAATTAATCAAATACACACATGCATACAGTTATTGAATATCTTTCGAAATCCCCTCTTACCTCAAAAGGCGATAAGGGTTCCGACTACGAAAACTAACGATCCACGAACGTCCGCGCGTAACGAATCTAAGGTTACACACATGAAACCATAGGTTAGATTTTTAATCAAAGAACACTAGCCACAAGGCATAGGTTCGGTTTTCAACAATGGTTTTGGATTAAGGTTTTCCAAAAATCATGCAACTTATGGATTTATGATCCTTAAGTGCTAGGAGTTCTTAAAACACCAAAAGTTTAACAAGTTTGAATCAAGAATCCCACTAAGTCATCAACTTAGGGTTTCGGTTTTCATCCTCTAAAATAGGTTAGGATGTTCTAAATTTTCCAATCTCTTTAGGTTAGCATCCATACCTAGTAAGGAGCCTAAAACCTTGATCATTTTGGAAAAATGAAAAAATCAAATACCCTAGGCCACAAACACTACCATTCAGCCTTGAGTAAAAATGAGGGTTAGAGGTTTTCAAACTTTCCAATCTCTTGGATCTAGCATCCTTATACATCAAGGAGCCCAAATCCATGATCACTTTGGAAAAACCTCAAAGTACATATAACAAAACACTTAGAGTTTTCACTTTTTCATGAAAATACATAAAAGTTTCTAAACTTTTCCAATCACTTAAACCTAGCATCCTTATGTACATAGGATCTCTTGGTCATGATCATGTTGGAATAACACTCAAACACAAGCTTAACCAAGCAAAGATGAAACAAAACTCATATGGCACAAAAGACATAGATTCTGTCCAGTACAGAAAATGGTGTTCGAGATTTTTGTTTTCCACAAGATTTTAGTATGTTGTAGAGGAAGTAAAAATAAGAATATAGAAATTGGTTTCACCTCAATCGGAGTTTTCTACAATTTTTGAGAATTTTTTGAAGTTTAAAAGCATATTATGAACTCAACATCAACTATGAAAATAAAGCCAAAACTTGAAAAACAAATGGTATAGTGACATTACCCTTACCAATATGAACAACTTTGATGAAGAACACAACTTGAAAAACTTAGTAAAAATGGTACCTTTAGTTGTGTGAAGAAGAAGATGAATAGTTGTAAAAAAAAGTGTTTTTGTGAAAGGAAGCAAAAGTGTGAAATGGTTACACTTTGAAACTTAAATAGAAGAAGGAAAAGAGAGGGGGAGGGCGTCAGTTTTGGGGCAGATTGGAGGGGAGAGAAGAGCTTGACTTGGTTGAGAAGAAAGGAGGTATGGTGTAGGTAAGGTGTGTGTAAGAAAGTATGGTGATTTGACTTGATTGGTGTATGGAAGGTATGGCCATGGACATGCCTATGTCATAGCCTTCACATCAGTCAATCTACTCCATTTTTGCTCTGCTCCAACATGCATCAGATGAATTTCCCGATCGTATTTCCCGATGATTCGCCCGGGTAATACTCGGAAATTCGGCCCCGAACAAGATTTCTGAAAACACTCCAAACCCACACAAAACATAAAAAAACACTAATCGTCTCGTTCACGAGTCAATATTAGGTCTCTAGCTCAGTAAACTCGTACTGGCTTTGAAAACCCAGACCGACTTTCGTCTGAATTTTATACCGAAAATTTTACTGTGACTTCATACAGTAAAATAACACAAGAAAATGATTTTATTTAAAATAAAATCATCCTCTAGATTTTATCACAATTAAATACATTAAAGCATGCATTTACTAATAATTAAGCACACGAAAAACAGGTTGTTACAAACCCTAAACCCTAACCCTAAACCGTAACCATAAATCCCTAATCCCCAAAACCCCAACTCCAAACCCCCAACACCAAAACCTCAAACCCCAAAACCCCAAAATCCCAACCCAAACCCCAAACCCCCAAACCCCAAACCTCTAAACCCCAAACACCTAAACCCTAACTCCGAGCCCTAATCCCTAAATTCTAAATATCAAAATACCAAATACAAAACTCTAAATCCTAACCCTAAATCCTACATCCAAAATCCTAAATACCAAACCCTAACCCTAAACCCAAAATGCCAAAACCCCAAATACCAAACCATAATTCCCAAACCCCAAACCCTAAACCCCAAATGCCAAAACCCCTAAAGCCAATAACCCAAAAGTCAAAAACCCTAAAGCCAATAACCCAAAAGTCAAAACCCCAAATTCCAGAAACCCAAATACCAAACCATAAACCTTAACCCTAACCCAAAACCATTAACATCAAAACCTTAAACCCCAACCCAACACCCTAAACCCCAAACCCCAAACTATAAATGTGACACCCTCTACCCCCGAAACGCGTATCACTACAAAAAAAAGGTTGTTTAGCGACCGAAAATAGTGACCGAATTTTTCGGTTGCTTTTTGCGACCGAACTAGCGACCGATTGTAGGATCTACATGAAATAGTGATTAGAGATAATACTGCGTCCGAAATAGCGACCGAAATGGAGCGTAGCAGGGCTATCGGTCGCTATTTCCGTCGCTATATGAAGGAACTTAAAAGTCAGTAATTTTATCCCTTCTTAGCGACCGAAATAGCGATCGACTTAAATGCAACGGTTGAAAGCCAGAAATTTTATGTATTCTTAGCTACCGAAATAGCGACCGAATTAAATGCAACGGTTAAATTTTATTTACATTTGCGACCGATATTAATTCGGTCGCTAAACGGCGCGGAAAAAAAATTAAAATCGCGCATGTTAGCGACCGATTGAGTTCTCCGTCACTAAATTTATGAATTCAAATTTCAAATTAACTCATCCCGCGACCGAATTTAGCGACCATTTTTTATTTAAGTGATTGGCGACCGATTTAGCGACCGATTATTTCGGTCGCTAAATTATAAATCCATAAAATCATGAAATCTTCCCCTTCTTCCTCATTTCTGCCTTCTCTTCCTTCCTCCCTCACCCATCTTCGATCTTCTCCCTCGCGTTCAGGCCGCCACCACCGTGCAGTGGGCACCGCCACCACCGCCGTCTCCGGTAAGCCTCCGTCCTCCTCCTCCTCTTCTTCCATCTCTTCCCTCTTCCTCTCCTCTCTTCCTTTCCCCTCTTCCTGCTCTGTTTTTAATCCCCCCCTCTGTTTCAGGCCGCCATACTCCGCCCCTCTGTTTCAGGCCGCCATACGCAGCTCTCCGGTCACCACGCACGGCAGGCGAGCTCCTCCTACCCTCTTCTCTCCTCAGTTTGTTCATTCCCTGCTCTGCCTTGAGGTAACCATGCATGGACTCTCTATGTATAATTTTTTATTTTGCTTCATTGTTTCATTGCTTGCTTTATTGCTTACTACTGAGAAGAGCTACTTGTGTATTTCATGTGAGTTGTGATATAGGTGACTGTGATTGAGTAGAACACCTTACCATTGTTTCTAATGTAAGTTGTGATTAATGTTGATGTAAATTCCTATTTAAAAATTACTGCGGTTTTCAATTTTCATTCATATATTTATATCATGTAATGAATATTAAGATACATATAATAGATGTCATTATATGAGATGTGAGATTTGTTTAAAATAAGACCTTACCATTGTTTCTAATGTACACGACTTGCTTGTTTATAAAAAAAAATTATGGTGGTTAGTGGTTACTTGTCAAGTTTAATTCTTATGGGTTATAAATACTTGTTTGGGGGAATTGGTAAAGGTATATGAAGGGGTGACATTAATTGAGATGTGTTGTAGAGATGTAGAGATAATGGCAATAAATTGTGGATAAAAGAGATTGAGACTGATATTACAGACATTAATTTGTAATTAATCGTGTTAATAGATTCATATCTTATATCTAATACTGAGATTTGTGGAAGATATGTTTTGATATGAGATATGTGAGATTTGTTTGAACTAGAAAATTAAGAATATCATATGGGTTGCTTAAGAGAAGGTAAAATTACAGGGAGATCAAAGAGTTTTGACAGGAGAGTAAGTGTGGCTACTTTGCCAATTACGTTTTTTTGCTTGAGTGTTGGTAATTGTTTCCTATTTATTACCCATCTCATTTTTTTGTTTCGTTTTGTGAGAGAAGTCATAAGATTAATTGTTGCACGGTTGCGAATATGAGGGGTATATATGGTTATCAAGCTTTATCTATTAATTTAATTTAACATTTGTTACTTGAAGTCTATAACTTTATGTAAGTAATTTAAACCATTCTATTGATAGGCTATTCACCCATGGTTCTTCAGTTTCTGAATCACTTCTTTTTGGTGATTGATGATTTCAGAAAGCACATGAAATGACCATGGTCTATTTCATTGTATTTGAGTGTACCTTATTTGATGTAAATTTATTGAAGGCTGGTACTTATATCTGAGCATGTTCATAAATTTGGATTGCTATGAAGAATAGTTTATTCTCTTTAAAATAAAAATCTTTCAATAACAATGAATCAATGTAATTAGAATAATTTGATATGTATTTATTGATAACTTGTTTGGAAATGATTATGGAATCATATTTGTATATATTTACATTATAAGCATTGGAATGAATTGATAAAGTGTTATTAGTTCGTAAATGGCATGACTTTGTTGTTGTTAATATTCATTTACTAATTTAAAGTCCATGAGCTTAATTAGAAAGTCTCTTCTTGAAGCCAACAAAAGCGAGTCTCTTAGATAATGAAGGATTAAGTATAGGGTTAGATAAAATGAAGGGCTAGGCACAGTTTGCCAGGCACATGCATGACGGGCCGTCATCATTAAAACATTATTCACATTAGAAAGCGAGCTTTGTACACAATATTATGAAAACAACTCTGGTTTTTTACTCATTTGTTTTATTAGGAAATGGAGCTTTCCAGAAATAGTTGTTGATGACCATCCTTACTAGGTTATCTAGGCACTTCCGGTAGGAAAAGTCCTCTCTATGAACATCCTTCAAAACGACGTAAAAGCATCCGCTTTCACGAAAACTACTATGTTTGCTAATATGTAAAGTTGCATGTGAAGTTGCATTTCTTTGTTCTATTTTAACATGATAGTATGCTACATGGATCTTTCCATCTTTTCTTATTATCACTACTATATATCTTGTTGTTTGTTAGTGGAGAGCTGAGCTCAATAGGAAGGTATCCCGCCTAAAAGGCAAGATCTTGATTGTGTCTTGATAATTTAATATTTATGCATGCATTTGCAATTATGTGTTGTTTGCATGTGTATTGTAATTTGGTTTTGATTTTGTGATGGTGTTGATATGCCAATATGTGAGAATAGATATGTTAAAGGATCTTGCTTGACAGGTGTTTGTTATATTGTTTACAAGGAGATGTTATAGTTGCTGTCATGAAAACCCGTATTGACATAGGTTCAGTGTTTTCCTTATAACTGTTTATGTAGAACTATTTTGTTTATGATTCTTATTTTATGTCATTAGTTGTTAAGCGATAGATTGAGAGATTATAGAATGCTCATGTGAATGGTTTATGTGTTTTGTTTTATGTCATTAGTTGTTAAGCGATAGATTGATTTATGAGTTAAGTTATTCAATCTTATGATTAAATGATTGTGAAACACCATTTGGCATCCAAAGGTAGTAACCATGCTAATCCTCTCTATGACCATCCTTCAAAACGGCGTAAAAGCATCCGCTTTCACGAAAACTACTATGTTTGCTAATATGTAAAGTTGCATGTGAAGTTGCATTTCTTTGTTCTATTTTAACATGATAGTATGCTACATGGATCTTTCCATCTTTTCTTATTATCACTTGATGAAGTTTAGACATATGACTTGTTTTCCTTATCGTTTTATCAGAAAATGGACCCGACTAAATGTTTTGAGACAACCATCCATATAGACCAGGTACAGTATCTCATCAACTTAAGAATAACGATCGGATTCACGTAATGATGGTTAAGGCATAAACTAATCATTTACTAAATTGTTCTTGTGTATTTGCAGGATTTGATTTCAATCCCGCGATCATTCTACCGTCGTTGGGGACAACAAATACCGCGTGTTGTGACTATTGAAGACAAAAGCGAAAATCTGTTCAATGGGAATATAGTAATCCATGAGGATCGCCCATATTTTGCAACAGATACAAATGGTATCAGGGAGTTGTATTTGTTGTCCACTGGTGCATTGGCAAAGTTTAAGTACCTTGGGGGTTCTCGTTTCTACATGTTCATCCCTTTGGAAGATTGATGAGTTTTGATATTTTGATTAGTACTTATTGACTGTGGTGTATTTTTATGTTTTGATCGTTAATTAATACTTATTAAACTTTTTTTTATAAACCATTATTAAACTTGCGTTAATTAATGTATATGTTTTCTTGATCATATTGACTGTGGTGTTTTGGATTGTTAGTACATCATATTTATGTTTTCTATTTATTTAAAAAAAATATTGGTGTATTTTGTTTATATCAGAAATTAAAAATCAATGGGGTAATAGTTGAAAAACTATATTCGGTCGGCAGGATCGTTACAGGAAAAAAAAATCAAAATTTTGCGACCGAAATAGCGACCGAATATCGGTCACCAAATTAGGCGAGCTGGTATGCGACCAACTATACGGCGACCGAAATATATACTTTTGCAACCGAAATATCGGTCGCAGATTTGCGACCGAAATATAATTTCGGTCGCTAAACATTTAGCGACCAGGGTTTCTGCTACCCCCTTAATTCGGTCGCTAATTCGGTCGCTATACAGTATAGCAACCGAATTATCATGTTTAGCGACCGAAATCTTCGATCGCTAAATATGTTTTTTTTTGTAGTGTATTATATAAATAGTAAATAAAAAATATTATGTTTTTGCGGAATAAAAACATGGATTCTTGAAATCCTTTTTCACCAAACATAGTTGAGAGCGTAACCATAAACCCTAAAAACTAACCATAATCCTAAACCCTAACCCTAAACCTAACCCCTAAACACTAAATCACTACAAAAAAAGGCCATTTAGCGACCGAAAATAGTGACCGAATTTTTTGGTTGCTTTTTGCGACCGAAATAGCGACCGATTGCAGGATCTACATGAAACACTGGTTAGAGTTGATTCTGCGACCGAAATAGCGACCGAAATAGAGCGTAGCAGATACATTGGTCGCTACTTCGGTCGCTAAACAAAGGAAAGTAAAAGTCAGAAATGTATGAATTGTTAGCGACCGAAATGGCGACCGAATTAAATGCAACGGTCAAACTGTATTTAGATTAGCGACCGATTTAGAAATCCGTCGCTAAGTCTATGAATTCACACTTTAAAATTTATTATATTTGCGACCGATATTAATTCGGTCGCTAAATGGCGCGTTAAAAAAATAAAATTGCGCGTGTTAGCGACCGAAATTTAAATCGGTCGCTAAAATTACAAATTCAAATTAAAACTAACCATATTAGCGACCGAATTAGCGACCGAATTAATTCGGTCGCTAAAACTGAAATCCCTAAATTCGACAGAACCTCCTTCTTCCTCATTTTTTAAGTCACATTTCTCTCTCCCACCCACTGTTTCTCTCTTCTACGGCCCGCGCTCCGGCCACCTCAACACCCCAAGACACCTCCGGTCACCACCGTCATCTCCCCTCTGCTCAGGTAAGCTCTCCTCTACTCCATCTATCTGTCTCTGTTTCTCTCGCATATATCTATCTCTATCTCACTGTCTCACTATTATGAAGTGCATGTTTTTGCTGCTGGTTTTTCTATTCAATTTCCATTGATTTCTTTGGAATTTATATGTTCCCTGTTCTCAGGTTGGTGCATTAATTTGGAGGTGCTATCTTGGCATTGTCTTGTATATTTTGGTTTGTTTATGTGGTGTGGTCAAACTCATTTGCAAGGATCATTTTGTAGTTTAGGTGTTGGGTGAGGTGGTGACTAGATGATTTTTCATTCTGTTTTTTTTCACTTCTTGTTTGGACTGGTAGGTAGTTTGGAGAGGTTTTTTCTAGGTCTATTTAGCTCTGCTGGTTCAGGTGGTGGCTGATATGGTTTATTTTTGGTTGGTCATGGATATTTCAATGTATTGAAATTTAGATTATAATCTCAATGTTACAATTCATTTGTCTCTCTTCAGTCCATCAATTTCCCTCTTTAATTCTGTTTTATGGTTGGATTGATTTCAAAATAACCCATATGAAGAAACTATGATACATGAAGTCATAAACTTGTTATTGAATTAGAGTTGTCTATGACTATAGGTCTCTTACTACATGACAAATTATTTTGCTACATGATACGGGGCAATGAAGCTACTGCTTTGTGTAGACATGCTATTCGATAGTATAATTTATTGACTGGAGAACTAAATTCAACTGGATTAGAATAATAAAACAATGTTGGTTATCTCAGCAACAACATGAATGTAGACTGAAAGATTGTTTGCTTGAACCAGTGCTCGATTGTCTTTTGAATTTGATAAGAAATTCACGTTTATTTCCCCTGTAAACATGACATGTTAATGACAAAGATTTAAGCAAGGATACACATGTTCCTATGCCTAACGTTAATTTAAATTCTTCCTTTTCACAAATAGGGGTAGGTATCAATTGCAAGGTGACTTGAATCCCACATTGGAAGTAGGATTTCGTTGTAAGGTTTATATGACCTTCAGCTCTCCAATCATAACAGCTTTCGAGTTCTAAAAAGCTTACGATCATATTATTGTAACTAGCTTTTAAACGAGATATAGTCTATTGAAAATACAGAAATAAAGGATTTTTTTTATTGACCAATAGTTAATTATCTGCATGAAATGAATTTTCCTTGCTACTGTAGATTGTGGAACAAAAGGGGTGATTTTATGTAACACTAATGAGGCCCTTTCATTGCAAATTAAGCAACTTCTAATCATCTTCCCTTGCTTGAAAAGTTTTATAGGAACTAGTGACACTGATTTTTATAATGGAACTCAATTGTATCACAACTCTGCATATAAACATCAGTGATATCTTGTTCCCTTAATTGGTTGTTTCTTAGTTGTACTTCTGATATACTAATGCCTCCACATGTAAATTAATTAATTTCTCCTATCTATCACACAACTCCATCAAAAGTAAATTATTTGTCATAATCCAACAGTAGGAAATTTCAGCCAAACCACACGATTGCAGGATCCCTTTAAATAAATCTCAAGTCTGAAGCAAATATTAGCCAACCCCAAAACCATCTTTCTCCATAGTTTCAAAGCACCTAATTTCAGAAACCAAAAACTTCAAAACAATGACTCAGTTTCTTTTCCTTTGCTTTCTCTTAGCAAATATTTTCCTTGGTTTTGGAAGTTAAATTGCAATTATCCAGTGTAGGATCTACTACACCATTCTGCAGCCATTATATTAATTTGAATGATTTTAACGTTGGAGAATAATTGGTATGCCCTATGATGTTTGATAATTTACTATTGATTCAGGGAAATATAATCATACGTTTTCTTATTATTTTTTATGCTTCATTGATTATTTTTTCGTGAGCACATGCTTTAACACTAGATATTTATGAGATAAATTATTTAGGTATAACAATTTAACATAATAGAATAGTGATTTGATTTGAAATGAATAATTTCATTTATGCACGATAGGTCCTTGTTGTCATATTCTTCTACCGGCTCCTTCACTTATCCTTGCTCAGTTGTGTTTCCTCTCTCAGGTCAGTTCTCTGAACACCCAGTGTAATGTATTATGTGAATTATCGTCTTGTTTGGTAGTGGAGAGCTGAGCTCAATAGGATGTGATCTTGTCTGATTGTATGCTGATAATTAATTTAATGTTTATGCATGTGTTTGTCAATATGTGTTTTTTGTTAGTGGAGAGCGGAGCTCAATAGGATGTGATCTTGTCTGATTGTATGCTAATAATTTAATGTTTATGCATGTGTTTGTCAATATGTGTTGTTTGTTAGTGGAGAGCGGAGCTCAATAGGATGTGATCCTGTCCGAAAGGCGGGATGCTGGTTGTGTGCTGATAATTTAGAAATTATGCATGTGTTTGACAATTAACTTCTACTTGTTAGTGGAGAGCGGAGCTCAATAGGATGTTTGCTACAATATTTAATCTAAGTTTGTATTGATTTACGCTACAATTTATATAAACTCAACAATGTTGCAATATTTATAGGTTAATGGTTTTATTTTCTGTTAGAGTTAATAATTAATTTACGAAAGCCTTAGTTTCCTATTTGAGATTCAATATTAATGAGCATGCGTAACTTATCAAGGTATGCATGCTCATTGTATTGAATCTTGAATTGTCCAAGTGGGACAGTTTGGGAAAAAACCTTTTTCACACTCGTACAATAGTCATTTCAATGTTCAAATGCCTTATATACTTGTTGAAATCTCGGTCTGATGCATTTCCTTTTGTTCTCCTGGTGCATACTTGATCGCGGTGATTCTGACCGTGCTCGAGTCGTGTAACTTGGAGACCGATGGGAAATGCTGCCGAAATTTTGTCAAGTATAAGGTATTTGAATATGGGAATAACTATTAGTAGCCGAGTGTGGCAAAGGTTTCTTCTCGAATGGGATAGGTTCATACCTTGTCATAAGAATGAGATTGGTGGAGTTATTGGAATGCACCGTAATATATAAGTGTTATTGTAGGATTGGTCAGGCTATTTAATTTGCGGCCAATGGATATTCCGGAGAATCGGAAATGGATGTATCGTAGGTTGGATCGGAATAAACGTCTTAGGGAAGAGTATAGAGTTGGAGTGGGTGAGTTTATAGAGTTTGTTGTTAGTCAGGAGAGATTTATACGGCTGGGCGGTGATCAATTGAGGTGTCCTTGCAAAAGATGCAAGTGTCAATCTTTCAAAAGCATGGATGGAGTTGTAGCCGATATTTATGAGAAGGGCTTCATGCCTGATTACTATTGGTGGAGTAACCATGGTGAGACGTTGCCTGACTTAAACCCGATTGTGGCTGAAGGTTCGTACTATGGAAGTGGTGACGGGAGGGAAGAATTGAATCCATACGAGCAGATGATAATGGATCATGCTGGACCATCGGTTGGTGTTGTACTAGAAGAAGATGGGGGAGAAGATGGTGGAATGGGTTCCCAATACATAGAGGAGAATCCGAATCCCGAAGCTCAAAGATTCTATGATATCTTTGAGTCTTGCCACGATCTCCATTGTGGGAAGGATGTCAAGAGTACACGGAGTTGTCGATGTGCATGGAATGGTTGAGTATCAAATCGACTACAATATGCAAGAAGGCTGTTTTAATCGCCTCACCAGGTCAGTGTCCAAGGCGTTGCCAGAAGGCAATCGGATGCCTACAAGTTTTTATCATGCTAAGAAGTCCGTGGAAAATTTGGGTCTGGGGTGTTTGAAAATTGATTGCTGCCCGAATGGATGTATGTTGTACTATAAGAATGATTCACTGGAAAGCATAACGTGTTGTCGATTTTGTGGTGCGGATCGGTATAAGACAACCACTAGGATGGGCATTGAGAAGAAGAGGTCGCTAAAAAATATGTGGTACTTTCCGCTCGTGCCAAGACTTACAAGATTGTACTCTTCGATGGCCACTGCAACTCACATGAGGTGGCATAGTGAGCATGAGAGGGAGCAAGATATCTTGTGTCATCCATCTGATGGAGAAGCTTGGAAGCATTTTGATAGGGTTCATATGGCATTTTCGCAGGACCCTCGCAATGTCCGATTGGGGTTATCTGCTGATGGATTTAATCCTTTTGGGCAGTCTGGAAAAGCATACTCTTGTTGACCGGTTATCCTGACTCCGTACAATCTTCCCCCGGGGATGTGCATGAAGCGGGAGTTTATGTTCCTAACAGTCATAATTCCGGGTCCGTCTAATCCAAAAGGTAAGATTGATGTGTACTTGCAGCCATTGATAGATGAGTTGACAATCTTTGTGGAATGATGGTGTGTTGACATATGACGTATCTTTGAGGCAGAATTTCATCATGAAAGCATCTTTAATGTGGACGATCAACGACTTTCCCGCTTATGGGATGATGTCGGGTTGGATGACCGCGGGAAGCTTGGATGCCCAATATGTATGGAGCTATCGAAGGCATTCACGCTTAAAAACAGTCGAAAGATCTCATATTTTGATTGTCATCGTCAATTCCTTCCAGAAGATCATCCTTATAGGCGGAACAAGAATGCATTCAAGAAGCGTTGTGCGGAGAGAACACCGCCTCCACCACGTTTGACTGGTCCTAATGTATGGCGCAGAGTACAGTACTTACCGCTCGTCCATGAAACCCAAGGAGAACATATTCCTGATTATGGCGTCAACCATAATTGGACAAAACAAAGTATATTTTGGAGGTTGCCATATTGGAGGACACAGCTACTCCGTCACAACATTGATGTCATGCATACTGAGAGGAATGTGTTTTTGAATGTGTTTGACACTGTGATGGACATCAAGGGGAGGACAAAGGATACAAATAAAGCCCGATTGGACCTGCCTAACATTTGTAATCGGAAGGAGCTTGAGTTGCAGGACGGTGGTCGTGGCAGACTTATCAAACCGAAGGCAAGTTATACACTAAGCAAAGCACAGAAAGTGGCCGTCTGTAAGTGGGTTAAAGAACTAAAGTTACCAGATGGGTATGCTTCCAATCTGGGTAGATGTGTTGACATTAAGGAAGCAAAGTTACATGGAATGAAGAGTCATGATTGCCACGTGTTCATGCAACGGTTGCTTCCAATTGCGTTCGAGCATTACCGAAGCAAATTTGGAACCCACTTGTTGAGCTTAGCCACTTTTTCAGGGAGCTTACATCGACAACACTAAATGTGAATCAATTAAAGGATATGGAAGTAAAGATACCCGTTTTGTTATGTAAGCTAGAGCAAATCTTCCCGCCGAGTTTCTTTGATTCCATGGAACACCTGCCAGTTCATCTACCTTACGAAGCAAGAGTTGGTGGCCCAGTCCAATACCGCTGGATGTATCCATTTGAGAGGTAAACAACATCAACTATTTTACTTAATACATATGAAATTCACGAACACGAGAGCGTAGTTTAGCTTTCCCTAAAACTAGTAATTATTTGTATGTATCCCTCTATAATAGGTTCCTGCACTCCCTTAAACACAAAGTCAAGAACAAGGCACGAGTGGAGGGTTCCATTTGTGAAGCATACTTAGTAGAGGAGACTTCCACTTTTGCCTCTTATTACTATCCGGACGAAGTTAACACGAGAAGGACAAGGATGCCTAGAAACGTTGATTCGGGCGAAGGATGTTCAACATTGTCCTCCTATATCAATATTCAACTATCCGGGCAGATTTAATGGCAAATCAAAAGGATATTTCTTGGAGCAGCGTGACATTAATGCTGCTCATCTGTATATCCTTCAAAATTGTGAAGAGGTGGCGCCATATTTAGAGTAAGTTTCTACAACGTATTTAATAAGTTCAATTGACATTTATGATTATTAATCGTCCTGCTGTTAATCTCCCATATGTAGGATGTACGACAATTTTCTAAGGGATCTCCAACCTGACATTTCAAACGATCAGGTTGCTCGAGAAATTTCTTCTCACTTTGCTACGTGGTTCAGTAAATATGTAGGTTAAGCATCTTCATTTGTTGAAATACATTTTATCTCCTTAAATATATAGCATGTATAAGAATAATATAATATTTGATTTTTTAGGTACTAGATCCAGAAAACAATGTTCAAAATCCATTGTTGACAAATTTGGCATGGGGGCCTAATAGATGGGTTACATCATGGAATACTTATATTGTAAATGGATATAAATTTAACACAAAAACATGGAATGAAGGAATGCAGACGTGTAACTATGGTGTTTGTGTGCGAGCCACTGATGGCAATGTAGAGGATGATTTCTATGGGGTTCTAACTGACATCCTTGAACTCGATTATACCGGTTTCCCCGTGATGAAATTAGTTATCTTCAAGTGTGATTGGTTTGATCCTACTCTTGACGTAGGGACAAAAATAGATAATAATTATGGTATTGTTCAAGTTAGGCTGTCTCGAAGGTATAACAAGGCGTACGACCCATTCATTTTTTCACAACAGGCAGAGCAGGTTTATTACTCGCCATATCCTGAAGGACATCATGGCTGGTTGGGTGTTATTAAGATAAAGGTTCGCAATATAATTACTGATAATGTAATCAACCGGCCTGAAAAAGATGCTCCGTACCAAGATGATGAGTTTTCAAGACCCCACGTACCGTTGCAAATTACGCCGGACATTATTGCTAATTCTCTGGCGGACATTTCCGGAAATGGGGAAGAAGTTGAAAGAGAGTTAATGGATCAATCCGAGTTGGACGCATCTAGCGAAGGTACATTCCGATCAAGTGATACTGATGAGAGTGAGGGTGAATTTAGTTACGGAGATTCTACTTAGGTAATTTATTTATGTCATAATTCATTGTGTGAATGTCATTCTACTTATTAGGTAATTTATTTTTGTATTATTTACACTGTTGTGTAATCATCTTTTCATTTTTTTCACAGATGGCAGATTCCTCTAGAGGTAGGGGTCGTCGTGGAGGTCGTGCTGCGAGAGTCCCTTCGCCGGCCGACCCACAACCTTCAGATTGAGACCACCCTACCAGCACCTCTGTGGACGGGACACCTCAGGGTGATGGAGTTGCACCCCCCACCCAGCCTCATGTGGTCGGGACACAGGCTGCACCCTCATCATCCATACCTACGATGATAGGACCATCATCATCATCAGGACAGGAGAGTCGTGGTCCATCCGACAGGAGGATTCTTCTTATCCCCAGGGCGGATAACGAGTATGCTAATTTAATTTTTTAATATATATAACGTATCATTAATTTCTATTTACTTGTTTTTTAATTTAATTATAACATTTATTAATGCTCTAATTTTGCTGTAGCTTTCTACCCCCGAAGGGCCCTTCAGATTCGATATCGAAGATCCTGCGACGCAAGTTTGATGGTCCATGGCCTACATGTAAGGCCATCCCACTGGGCCATAGGGATCAGTTGTTTCTAGAGTTTAAGGTAACAATTTATTAAGTTTTTTAAATTAAATTTACATTATATATATGTACACACGAATTTCCTAACAACTGTAAGTTGCAGAAAGAGTATAGGTGGGACTTAGCTTTAGAGGCTCTCGTCAGGGACATATTTGAGCATAAAGGGTCCCTGGTCATGAAGAATCTGATGAACAAGCTGAGGAAGGGTCAGAGTAAGGGGAGGTGGGTGGATCCTGAGATCAAGAGGCAGCTGGACCGAAGTTGGGCTCCTGAGAAGTTCCAGGAGATCCCAGGCCACGGCTCGGCGTATCGAGCTTCGATGGTGGCGCATGTGCTTGGACCGGTGGGTCTAGATCAGCCACCGCCCACTACGACGAGCTGGTAATACATTAAACTTTTGACTTAATATACTATTTAATTAATTAGTTTTCATTTTTAATTATTCTTATGAATTTAAGATTATATTTTTCTGTGCAGAAAGCACAGAAACAGCGAGCCCCCACTGCTATGGAGTTGGTGGAGAGGACGAAGAAGTTGAAGTCGGGGACATGGGTCAACGACAAGGCCCGTAACTATGTTGTAAGCAAAAAAATAATTTAGTGTTTACTTGTAATTTATTATAAATGATTTGTTAATATTGGATATAATTTTAACTAAATCTCTTCAACTATACTTTGTAGGTGGGCTTCAACGAGAAGAAGGACGATGCCATATCACGTGCCTCACGGTCACAAGATGAGGCTTTGGCTGGTGATGGGCCCTGCTCTCTCTGTCTCCGTCGACGATAATGCCATTTATTTGGAGGTCGTCGGGGCGGGAACAAGAAGGGGCACGTGTATGGCCTCCGGACACTGGGAGCCGAGTTCATCGCTTCTTCGTCGCACGCCCTGCTCCTTCCCTGACCGATACCATCCCTCGGGAGCAGTTCCACCAAATGCGAGAACACCATCACCACGGCTGAACGCGGAGCTTCGGGAGAAGAGCGAGAGAGAGAAGCGAGATGGCGAACCATATTGCCGATTGACTCAGGCACACAGCGGGATTGATGCAGACGAGCATCAGCGAGGGCTAGACACTGCGGCTGGTGTTGGAGCAGATGAGATCCAGACTCCGATTGCTCGGGATGATGCTCTCGGCGGTTGTCTTTTCTGCTGCCGCTCCTCGATTCCGCCGCCGCCTCTCGATGCTGCTACTCCGGAAGGGACGATTAGCTAGCGAGGCAGCGGTGGTACGGGGCCGAGGATGATTGGATTCCTCCATCTCCCCCTCATCATGACTGATTTTTTTTCTCCATATTTTTTTACTTTAAACGATTCTTGTACGACATTTTGGATTATTCTTTTTATATATATTTATTCTTTCTTATGATTGTATATTTCATAAGTAATTTGGTGTGTTTTGTTAGTAAGTTTGCTAACGTTTAAAGAAAATCAGAAAAAAAAATTTATTTTAAAAGTTTTAATTTTTTTTAAAAAATAATAACCAGTTTAGCGACCGAATTGGAAACCAATAATTCGGTCGCTAAACTTTATTTAACATTTACATATGAGGTATAGCGATCAAAAATCCGTCGCTAATATAGGTTAACAATGACCAAATTTAGCGACCGAATTAGCAACCGATTATCGGTCGCTAGAAATGGTTACCCCAAAAATGCGACCAACCTAATAGCGACCGTTTATTATTATTTAGCGACCGAATTTACGGTCGCTAATTAGCGACCGAAATATTAATTCGGTCGCTAAAACTTTAGCGACCAGGTATTCAGCTACCACTATAAATCGGTCGCTGATTCGATCGCTATAATAAATAGCGACCGATTTACACTGTTTAGCGACCGAAAATTACGGTCGCTAAACAATTGTTTTTTTGTAGTGAATCATAAATCCCAAACCCTAAACCCCAAATGCCGATATCCCAAAAGCAGTTAGGATTAGGGTCAGGGTCAGGGTTAGGGTTTGGGGTTTGGTATATGGGGTTTAGCAGTTAGGATTAGGGTCAGGGTTAGGTTTTGGGGTTTGGTATATGGGGTTTTGGCTTTTCGGCTATTGCCATTTGGGGTTTAGGATTTATGTTTTAGTGTTTAGGGGTTAAGTTTAGGATTTATGGTTTGGGGTTGGGGGCTTGGGGTTTAGGACTTAGGGAGAAGTTAAGGCTTTTGGTTGAAACGGTTGGTATGTCTGAGCTGAAGCGAAGGTAGTAGATAGACTGAGGCTATCGCTACTCGATGTTGGAAGGTTTGACACATTGGTTAATATTGGGTTGGGCCGAAATTGTGTGATTAGCATATTAATGGAAGCAGTCATCACTTTTATAAACTAGAAACATAGACAGGAAAAACTCCAGTCAGTGTGATGGTCCGGGCACAGCGCTGTCATTAAAGGGGAATAGAGAGAAGCCTTAAGCGGTCAGACCACGATTCGCTAAACATTCAAGATTCGAGATGAGCTGCTAAAAAAAGGAAGAATAATAGAAAAAGGTAGAAGATAAAGACTTTCTAATGTATTATCAGAAGGAGAGCTTGACAAACCAGTTAATGACCAGGAGCTTTCAACCTTCGACTCTCTGCCATAGAACCACATGAAAATAGCAAAGAATGGAGAAGACATTAGCCACGGAGCTAACATCTTAGATGGTTCATTCCTCGATTCAAGCATCCAAACCCACCTCCACTTCTCTTAGTTCCCACCAGTCGTTAATACGTAGATTAGAGGAAGATCATTCCTCTCTCGGTTAGATTGATTGACCATCCATCGTTAACTTCTCTCGAACCACTCCAAACACACATATATATGCTTCATATCCCTTCTTTATGCTTCATCTCCCACTTGCCGGAAGGATACAACAGATGCTCTACCGACCTACCTGAGTTGATAATTCCATTTCCATCGTACTCTTAGCCCTAGCCAAGATAAGAGAATTCATTGGATTCGAGCTCTCCCGGCGCTTACTTGAGTGACTTCATTCCTCTGTTCTTTTGTTCTGAAACCATGCTTTTCTTTATTTATTTCTTCTTGCCTCCTCCTGAGAGTTCTCACTCGTTCAAAGAACTTCTCCTTCGAAGCGAGAAAGGGTAGACATTCTCATAGTGGTACTTGATCGTGGACGGGTTCATCAATGTTGGGAACAAGAGGCTAAGAGCTACTTTAGGCTTGCTATAAGAGTGGATCTTACCTCAACTGCTTTCCTTGACTATTTCCTGCTCAAGCTACAGATAAGAAAAATAATGTAAGCTTAGGAATGGGGATGGATATGATTACATTCAAATTTGGCCACCTTATATAGTCTAACTGAAGTTACAGCTATGACAATCGTTGATTTTTCTCCTTTTTTTTTTCTTGTCTTTCCTACATAACATTAACCATATTTTGTTACTTGAATTCTAGTACCAGATATAGGGATAATATATCCCCCCCCCCCTAAGAGTACGTTCTATCGTAGGGGAGATAAAATAGAATTCATTGAAAATCTCTTTCAAACAGCGTATTCTCGGCATCAATGCACCAACCCTTGGCAAGACCCGTTTGGAAATAACCCAAGAGGAATTAGAAGAGTGGCTTAAAAGCTCCTTTAAGCCATCAAATTTCCTTTCATTTACATGATATTCATATTTCTTTTTTGGGATTCCACTAATAGACAGATTGGATAAGAATTTTACTCGATGCAATCGATTCCTAACATCTGATCGGCGATTGTGAAAAAAAAATAAGAGTCCTTTAGCCTTCGGTTAATAGGAGTAATTCTTCCCTCTAGTAGTTCTGTCAGTCTTTAAATGTGTTCCATAGAATAGAAGAGAAAAAGTCAGTCTTTACTCCTTAGTCTGCCGCTATCTGTCATCCCTTAATTGCCTTATCTTTTCTTTTTATGTTGTAAATATAAACCGGACGTTTGTTAGGATCTTCTTGCCGTAACCAGTAATAGGCTTATCTGCCGTTTCATTCGCATTATCGTGAGCGGGTCTGGTGAACTACCCTTTCATTGGTTCTAGCTACTATTGGATTTGAACCAATAAAGTATTCCAACTCTGCCTTTTAGGGTAAGATACCCTGGCTTTCAGTTGTAGTACTGGTCATTGGAGACCTTGGGACACATCTCAAGTGTACTGGGCACCCCTTCTTTGCTTATAGACTCAGCATAGAAAAAGCAAAGCTCTCCTTTGAGATCATGATGTTCTATAGCTTTTCCCAGGGAAGGCATATACTACTGATAGTAGTCCGCTTTGTGAAAGTCCCATAAAAGCTCACTTCCCGGCAACGATATCTAACCAACGAGATATGCTTCGGGTAACATTCCCTGATATGAAATTTCATTAGCGAGTTGGTTCGGTCTATCCCTTCACTTTACCGAAAGCGTACACTCGATATGGAACTTTTATTATCAAATGGGTTGGTTTATTAGCGCACTCACGCCAAGTGCTACCGCCTCATCCTGGTTAGGCATCCTAAGCCCCTATAACATTTGGCTTCTTGCGTCGTTCTACCCAGGGATAGTTGAACCGGGCCTGGTAACTGCCACTTCGATCAAGTGTTAAACTACTATACTACTTATGGCTTCAGTCGAGAAAGGTATGGGCCTATGGGTCGGGTTCGTACTAGCAGACGGACAATTAAAGTACGTGGGGTCTTCTTGGTGAAGATAAGTAGACGGGTATCCCCTAGATATCGAACAACTAGCCACTCATTATTGTAGCAAGGCACCGTGGGTCTTGTGAGCTTCTGTGCATATACGAATCTTCTCGATTCCTCTATATGTAAGGAAATAGCTACATCCAAAAGAAAAGGGAAATTGGTCGCCGGACCGCCCTGGACTCTCCCAACAGTCTTTAGCCTTTTTCAGGCTAAGGCTTGAATGGCGCTCTTAGAATGGATTGTGCTTCAAGAAAACCTACATGACTGGAAAATCCTACACTCTGAGTCTTTATTCCCCGTTATTGAGAGTCCCATGCACCCTAGTCTTCTTTCTTTGAAGACATTTTTGAATTCACGCCCTAGTCTTCTTTCTTTGAAGACATTTTTTAATTCGCACCTTTGGGCTATGACGCTTCTTAGCTTCCCGGGATAGGACTAGTCGACTCAAGTTGGAACGAGGGGTATAACTATTACTACTATACGATAAATGCTTTCCGTCCAACCCCCGTACAAGGCGGCTTAGTAAGGCTTACCGGATTTCTTCAAAGGCCTATGTTCTACGATTAGGACTTGAGGCTTTACCTGTTGACAAGTGACTCCAAATACAAGAGGGCAGTGAATTGTGTGTGAACCGTTTTTTAAAAACTTTGACAAATTAAAATTATTTTCGTTTTAAGACGCTTTGAAAAATGATTGATAAACATCGCGTGCAAATAAAATCGTTTAGTAAAAGATAAAGGCAGAAATAAAAGAGATAAGGGATGAGAATATGAACATATCGATATATCCTGGTTCGGCCACAAACTACCCACGTGGCTTACGTTTTCGAAACCTTGCATTCACTATATCCATTTTGCAAAGATGAACGTGGGGATGTAAAAAGGTCTTCGATTTTTCTTTCAAAACCTTTCATTAACTATATTTTGAAACTTCATTCTTTTCCTTTTTACAAGATAAGCATGATGAAGTTTTATTTAACAAGACTTATTTTTCTTTAACTATTTCCATTTCTTTGTTTAATGAATCAATTTTCAGCTCAATACTAGAAATGATTTTCTTTGATGAGGAAATGATTTTTCCAAGACGCATGCTTTCATCATTTAATTCCTTATATGCAACAAGTAAATCATTATAAGACAATTCATTAATGAGTTCATCATCGATTACCTCATCATCATCAACGTCCTCATGATTGGCCATGAGACAAAGGTTGGCTTCTTCGTCATCGGATTCTTCTGAAGAGTCCATATCATTATCTTCCCATGCGATGTAGGCCTCCCTTCCTTTTCTATCCTTTTGTGGCCTCTTTTCCATCTTGTCATTCTTCTTTAGGACTTGAGGACACTCAGGACGAATGTGGCCTTTCTTTTTGAAATTGATACAAGTAGGTACATAGGACGTTCCCTCTCCTTCAATCTTCTTTTGAGGAGTGAAGTCCTGACGAGTTATCCCTTTGTTCCTTAGGAACCTTTTGAACTTACGGACCATTAAGCTCATGTTTTCATCTCCTTCAATGAGTCCTTCAAACTCATCACAATCACTATCTTATTTGACTGTCTCATTCATACTAGCCTTAAGAGCAAGGCCTTTCTTTTTCTCGTCTTTCCTCACTTTCAATGAGGCGGTTTGATCAGCCTCTGGCTCATCTAGTTTTATGGCTAGTATGACCGTGGTTTTGTGCTAATTATATCTCATTTTCACCCAAATTAGACTTGATTGCCTTTAAGCAACATTTTGAGTCTCTAAAGTAGTTTTATGTTAATTTAGTTGATTTAGAGTCAAATAAAGCACTTACTGCTATTTCTTGTTTTCAGGTTAATAAAAAATGCAATTCTGGAGTATTCGCCTCGCGAGAGGATGCTCGCCTCGCGAGCCCGAAGACCAGCACGAGCAGGAACAGTCACCCTCTCTGGTTCGCCTCGCGAATCATGTTTCACCTCGCGAGAAAGCGACTGTTCATATGATTCGCCTCGCGAAACATGTTTCGCCTCGCGAGCGACCGCAACCCAGAATCTGTTTTATGTTTGTAATGGAGAGCTAGTCTCCTTTGATTAATCTACTGCGATTGGGTTCCATTGACGCTTGAGGTTTTGTAATTCCTAAACTTAATGCTATTCTCTTTCAATATTTGTTCTGTATGTTCTGTTTGCTTAATTCAGGATTATATAGGATAGGTATTGATTTGTTTCAATGATTGTATGTTCCTATACTTAATCGTGTTTGCTTAATTCGCGTGTGTTCGTTCATGTTCGCTTAGTTCATGAGTGCTTCACCCCGTTTGCTTAATTCGGGAATAGGAACACATGTCTCGTAGCATTGGTTTCGCTTGTTAATTGATGTTACAATCGAAAAGAGAGTAGAATCCGCTTAGGGCATGGAATTATGTAAACCGATGATAGTGGGAAACCGAGAACAGTAGGTTAATCGTTGTTTAGCTTATTTGGTAATTGTTTAGTTTACATTGTTTTTCTGCTTTGTTTTATTTATTTAATTTCAAATCCACAACCCCCCATATCTGACTGACTTTTTCTATTAACAGCAACCCAAGAGTCCTTGTGAGACGATACTCGAGTTGTCGATTCCTAAACTACATATTTTGTAAACCGCTCGCTTTTTGGCGCGTGCGCGACAACGCGACCACGGTTCAACTCAAGCTCATGTTCCTGTAATTTACCAAATAGAGTGGCCAAAGACATAGAAGTTAGATTACGTGATTCAGAAATAGCAGTTACTTTGGGTTGCCAACTTCTATTCAAGCACCTAAGAACTTTATTTATCAAGTCTTCATTACTAGACGATTTCCCAAGAGCCCTAAGATGATTTATAATATGGGTAAAACGTTTTTGCATATCTTGTATGGTTTCACCCTGTTTCATCCTAAATAGCTCATACTCATGGGTCAATATGTTCATCCTAGCCCTTTTGACCTCAGTAGTATCTTCATGGGTTAACTGAAGGGTGTCCCACATTTCTTTAGCAGTATTGAAATTTGAGATCCTATAGAACTCATCGTAGCTTAAAGCTGAAGTGATAATGTTCCTAGCTTTCAAATTGTGTTTGACCTTTTTATTTTCCTCGTTGGTCCAAACATTTATCGAATTATCCACCGAAGCACCATTGACTTCGTGCTTGGGGACAAGCACACCATTTTCTACAGCGTCCCAAATAACAATATCAAAAGCTTCAAGAAAATTTGCATTCTTTCTTTCCAGTAACCATACCCTTCACCATTGAAAGATGGGGGTCTGTTTACGGAGTTTCCTTCGTTACAAAAATTGTTTGAAGTCATCTTTCCTCTTGAGAAGGTTTCATCCTTTATATCCAAGAGTTAAGCTCTGATGCCACTTGTTGACAAGTGACTCCAAACACAAGATGGGGGGTGAATTGTGTGTGAACTGTGTTTTTCAAAAAACTTTGATAAATGATTGATAAACGTCGCATGCAAATAAAATCGTTTAAGTAAAAGATAAAGGCATAAATAAAAGAGATAAGGGATGAGAATATGAACACAGATATATCGTGGTTCGGCCACAAGCTGCCCACGTGTCTTACGTCCAGTCCCCAAGGCAATACCACCAAGGGTTTCCAATCAACTCTAATTTTTAAATAGGATCAACTAGAACCTTTACAATTCAGAGAACCCATACACAAATATCAGGATATACACTCCCACGTGCAAGAGCCTCAAAAACGTTTTCGTGAGATCACACTCACTAAGAATTCAGAAGAAAGTTTACAAGAAGATAGCACTCAAAAGTGTAATAGATAAAACAAATTGAAGCTCAATACAATCAATACCTATGTGGTGTATATGTCTCTTAAAGTAAACTTTGCAAGTGTATGATTTAGAGTGGATACTACCACCACCACCACCACCACCACCACCACCACCACCACCACCACTACACACCACCACTAACGCCACTACGACCATGACTGCTACTGCTACTACTACTACTTACTACTGCTGCTGCTGCTACTACTACTACTACTACTGTTGCTGTTGCTACTGCTATTATATTGGGTAATCGACGGAGTCGAGAATGGACGTGCAGAGACAAAATCAGACATTGTATGCTGAGACATCTTGACACCTAGGGTGGTGAGTCATATGGGTGACTCATCAATGTAATGATTACATTTAGCAAATATCTAGATATTTCTTCAAAATAGTGTAATGACCATTTTGCCCTTAGACTGTTTTACCCTTGAACTTCCATTGAAATGCGAAGTTTGTCCCAGCAATTTTGTGGACACAAATCAGCCACACCTCCAACCAATCCTCACCACATGTTAGTCACGATGACAATTTCTTTGGAAATTGCATTTTGGTCCTTAAATTTTAAGTTTTACAAATTGGTTCTTAATCAATTTTGCACTTTGGTCCTTAAGTGACAAGTTTTCCTTGCACTTTAGTTCCCCCCCTCACCTCATCAAAGTGTGCACAACCCCTTTATCCCACACACATATTCATTTCTTCCTATTACAACTTCATCTTCCTCACTTGAAACATAAAAACATAAACTTGATTTTGTGAAGCAACTACTAGATTCCTTGCTAGTTTTTCAATTCCAAGAGGTATACCTTACTCATCTTACTCAATCATCTCTATGTTCTTCAATAATTTTCATGTTTCAAAGCCATGATCATCATTTTCTATTCTTAGATCTAGAAGTTTGAAAAACTCTAGAAAATTTTAGAAAAATCCTATGATCATGAAACCGATTTCTTTGATCTTGTAATCATCTTTTTATTCATGATCCAAGAGCATGAGTCAAAAGAAAATTTCCTCCCTATTTTTCTAGTGTTGGCCGAAACTAAGCTTAAAGGGAGTTTATGGGTTTTGCTTTAGTTTTTGTGAAGTAACACTTGATCTAGTCTATTTAATACTTCTACTTGCTAGATCTAAAAACTTGAAATCAAAATCAATCCCTAGATGTTTTCTTTCAAAGAGGCCGAAACCTTCATTTTGAGGGTGGAGGAAATTTTGGTTCAATTTTTAGAAGTTGACACTTGATTTCATCTTTCAATTACCTATATGTATTGAATCCAATTGAATCAAAATAAAATCTCTAGCCTATGTTTCATGTGACACCCTAACATGGGTCATCACATGGTTACCCGTTTGCGTAAATAAAACTTAATTTCATGGTTACTGTCGGAAAATAATGTTTTCTCAACGTTTATCTTTTCAAAATATGGTGATAATTTTTTTTTCTTCTTTTTAACCTCATAACAACAAAAACGTAATCAAATCACTCTTAAATACATAATGTATATAAATCATACAACTATACTACCTCATATGTTTTCACACCTAGATCATTATCAGTTTAGTTTATTCTCAAAACATAATATAACACAATAGGACCTAAGCAGGTCGTAACTAACAGACGCTACAACTGATAGAAGCAGTAACAGCATGCTCTGAACTAGACAACCTTCTTCTTCTTGTAGAGATCATTCCCCTTGTGCGGCTCTGATATGTTTGTAAGGGTGAGACGCCAATATATTGATTTAACACAATAACCGCATGCGTGACTCAAAGGAAAGCATATAAACATATATATATTTTCATTCAACATCAGTTCTTAAATAAACAAGTAGTCATCATTGGGTTTCATAATCGAAACATCATCGTTTGAAAAACTATGCATGTACACTTCAATAATCGTCGTCTAACTTTTACCTAATCTCCGGAGATCACAACACCACGTAAATGAGATGATCAAGCTCGATATCCAGGTATATTAGGCACTTCGTGGCATGGAATACTTTATTCATCAAAGCACCATACATACTTCGTAGCACGGAATACCTTATTTATCAAGGAACCATACATAACTTCGTAGAATACCCTATCATTAAGGTATCAGACATAGGACGTAGCATGAATACCATATCATTAAGGTATCATACATAACTTCGTAGAATGGAATACCTTATTCATCAAGGCACCATGCATAACTTCGTAGCCTGAATACCCTATCATTAAGGTATCATACATAACTTCGTAGCCCGAATACCCTATCATTAAGGTATCAGACATAGGACGTGGGCACGTCTGCCAATGCATGCATATAGAACATTTTGTTCTCATTGTTTTCTTCGTGCATAATCTTTCCTTTTCCAAAGATCAAGAGCTTATGACCAACATAGTTTTCAATGTCTTAAAGTCTTTTATTGACAACACAGGACACGCAGTCTGAGTGCTTAGTCACGAAACCCTAAACCAATGCATCGGACTTAGGTCCATGGTAGTAGAAAATATCTTAAATGTTTAAACATTATATCTCACTTATACAGTAGACACCCTGTCTATAGGACCTCAAAGTCCCAAAGGATCCCAAGTCCATAACACAACAACGAACCTTAGTATCTCGACGTCTTGGTTACCAAGTCCAACACCACTTTTAACACCGTTGAGTTAAACTTTACTTCGGAAGATCGTTTTAAATGGGAATAATTCTTTAATCAAATCGTTGGTTACCAAATCTTGGTTTTCAGAAAAGAGAGCCACTTGAGGTTTAAACTTACTTAAAATACATACTGCCATTTTAAAACACTTGCCATCAATATTTTTTTCCAAATTGCCGTCAATTATCATTTTTAAAGCCATTTAAGCCAAATCACAACTTTTTCCAATTAAATATTTTTCTAAAATTATAATTAAATTATTTTCAATAATTAAATTCATAAAATAAATTTCTACAATATTACGGAATTTCTTACATAAAAATTAGCAGTACAGAAAAAATAATTTCGCGGTTACGTCCTCACTGTGACTCATAGTTTACTTTCACACTGATAAATCATTAAAATAATAATATTTTCGGAAAATTACTATTTTTAAAAAAAATAATTATTTAGACAAAATATAATCCAATATCTCTCAATTAAACATTGAATATTCTTCGTATATCTTCTTAAAGCTTTTACCTTGTTTAATTAATTGAGCACTGACCACTGTCAGGCTTCTCAAACAACAATTAACCACAATATCACAAAAATATTTCCAGGCAGATCATGCATCACAACACATTATAATATAATTGCAGATTAACAATTTAAATTCAAATATCCCATCACAGATAAAAATAACATAACTTAAACAACTCGAACCAAATTAAACAAGCACCACAACCATAGATAAATAATAAAGACCACACACTAATCACATACACTTATTGGGAAAAATCCCTCAGGTAACCTCCCCTAGACTCAAACTAACGGTTTCAAACAATCTCCCGATTTGATCCGGTTTCCTCCGTCGACTTTAGGTCAAACCAACCCGATCGATTCCTTCATAATGAATTGCAACCAAAATAAATCAAAATCAAACAACAACACACTTAATCAAGAGGGTTAGGGTTCGGCCTCTTCTAAAATTTCTAGGTTAGGAAAGTTAAAATTTTCTAACTTTGGGATTTATGATCCTTAAGCTACTTAAACATATTAAGTCCTTAATCTAAGATCATAAACTAAGAACTTTGAATGAAACTCATCTAGCTCCAAGACTAGGGTTTCGGTTTTCTCAAGGCAAAAAGGCTAGGGATTTTTGAAATTTTATCAACTCTTGTATTCAATAAACATACATGACATAGAGTTGGATTCAAGTGTCACAAGACAACTTTTGAATCAAAACTCATCTAACCACAAAAATTAGGGTTTCGTCCCTTTTGAAACAAATAAGCTAGGGTTTTATTTTTGGTTTTCAAATCACTTATATACAAGATCTATCATGATATCAAGAGATTAAATCATGAATGATGGCTTAAAATTGAAACAAAATCCAAGAACACCCATTTTAGAGGGTTTCGGCCGAGCTTGGAAAAATAGGTAAGAAATTTCTCATGATCACATGCTTTTAGATTATGAATATAGAGATGATTATGAGATCATATCAATTGGTTTCAAGTCAAAAGGGTTTTTCTAGAATTAGTTATGAATTTTTGAAGAAAGCTTCATGAATTTGAAACAAAATGAAGAACATGATGATCAAAGGCATAAACTCAAGAATCTTGTGAAGAGAGAGGCTTAGAATAGCAAGATTAAGAGAGACTACCTCTTGATTATCAAATAAAATGATGATTTGGATGACGTTCTTCACGAAATCACATTGATGTTCTAAGTGTTCTTGAGAAGTTTAGAGAGAAAGATGAAGATGATGAAGATTTAGAGCAGTTTCGGTAATTTGGACATATATCTCAATATACGTATCCGTTTTTGATGATCTTTATGCCGTTGGAAAGAAGAGAGAAAGAGGAACAAATTTCATGTAGAAAGTTTTCCGAGATTCATAACAGAAAATGGTCAGAATCTCTGTGAAAAATCTGGCGAGTATGAACACCTATGAAGTTCTTATGAACTTTTGGAGAGAATGCTAAGTTAGATGAAGAAGATAACATAAAATTTACCCAAGTGTGTTGCTAAAGAGTGGGAGCCATGGGTTTAGGGGTAATTTTGTCAAAAATTACAATGGCAAGACTTGTAAAAACCAAGTGAAACTAGGGGTAAAATAATCTTTTCCATGCCAAAATATCTAATTGTCATAAATGCGCCATTATGGCCATTATAACTCGGATATGATCGCCATAAATGCTCGTCATCTCAGTCACATTAGTGTCTCTGCTATGTTGCCGACTCCTGAATTCATCCAACTCGGGTTTTTCCTAGAGATATCTCGACGTTTTCACCTGCCGTAAATATAATATTTTAATTTTACATTAATTTTTTAAAACTTCCAATATCGTATTAAATATGATAAAAACATTTTTCATTTCGTTCACGAATTAAAATTAGGTTTTCTGAGCAGTAAACTTTTACTGTCAGTAAAAACGCAGAAAACGGCAGACTGATTTCCGTCTGAATTTTTAACCAAAAACTTTACCGTAATCCTATGAAAATAAGTATAACATGGAAATGACCTTGGTTTATCCAAAATCATTTTCTAAGTCTCGGATAAAAATATATATGTTTATATATTTATTACCGATATTAGAAAGCAGCGAAAAGTCGGGGTGTTACATTTCATATTTTGGCCGAACCTAGCTCATATTGGAGTTATAAGATTTTGTTTCAATTTTTAAACTATGATCATTGATCTTGTATTTTAAGTGCTTAAGGATCAATAATCAAAGAGCTTATGAATTTTTGAGATTTTTAGCCATATAAAACCCTCATGGACGAATCATATGATATGGTTTAGGAGAGTTTTGTTGTTTGAATTTGTTGATTTTGTTTGTGATTGGTTGTGAAGGACAAATCTGTGTTTGACTATTCTAAGATGTGCGAAGGAAACCGGATCCAAATCGGAAAACCGTTCGTGAAACAAAACTTGAATCTTCAAGAGGTAAGGGGAGTACCTGAGGGATTTTTCCAATAGTTATATGCTATAAGTTGTGATCTGTATAATTTATTTGAGTATGTTTGTGGTATTTTTAAATTATCTTGTGTAGTTAATCTATTTGCGTTTATTAGCTGCTTTTAATTGATTATCTGCTTTTTAATTGATTAACTGCAATTATGTGATATAGCATTTAATGCATGTTATAGACTGTTTGTTATGCTATATTGTGAATGTGGAAATTTTAAGTATGTTGTTTGTTGATTGAAAAGCCTGACAGTGGTCAGTGCTCAATTAATTACGAGGTTAAAAGCGTTAAAAAGCTTTTTAAGAAATAATGAGTTTTAATTGATGGAATTTAGTAATATAAATATTACTTAATGTTTTGAGTAGTTTAAAATGTGGAATAGTTAAAAATACAATTATTTTAATAATTTAACGTCGAAAGAGTGTTTTATGAGTTACAGTGACGACGTAACAGTGAAAATATTTTAGTACTGCTAATTTTTACATAAGATATTTCTAAATATTAGAAAATGTTATTATAAAAAATAAGTTTCAAAAATAATTTTTATGGTGTTGGGAAAATTATTTTACTAGAAAAGTCAAATTTTGACTTAAAACGTTTGAAAACGACAAGCGACGAACAATTCCGAAAATAATTACGGAAAGTATTCTTAAAAACAACAATATTTGTTAGAATAGAGAATTAGTCTCAAAACGATATTTTTTCGTTGAACTAAAGTTCAAATAAATATTTTTAGAAGAAAATGAGTTTTAAGTGATTTGATGATTTTATAAACGAATTTCCAAATGTAGATGGATTTTCTGTAAAGTAGTTTTATACAAAGGTGTTATTTCCGACAACTTGGATAAGTTGAGGAGGTTTTGTTTTTGATTTGTATTTCACAGAAGGAAAATGTTTCTAAAAATTGAAAGACGAACCTAGTTGCCGAGACGTCAGGGTCTAGTGTTCTATGGTATGGACCGGGGGTCCTAAAGGTGAAGTTATGGACTAGATGTCCTATAAAAAGTGATATTGATTTTTGTGCGCCAAAATCTACGAATCTAAATCTGGTGCATCGGTCTAGATTTCGTGATTTGCACATTTTGACTTGGAGTCTGTTTTTATTGGAATGATGGATTAAACTTAAATATTTAAATGTTGAATTGGTCGTGAGTCTTTGAGCTCCGACATGGAAAAAATGAACACAAAGAAAATGACGTGAACAACACGTTTTATATGCATTTTTGGACAGATGTCCCTACGCATTGGACTTGAATTCTTGATGGCAAGTATTCATGACGTTTGCATCAATGTGCCTTGATGGACAAATGAAAAAACCATATACTATGAACAGGTATTCACTATGCCTCGTGTTGGACAGTGCTATGGTTATGCCTTATTTGGAAAAAAGAGCATTATCAACTCATTTATTTGGTTTGTGAATCTCTGGGATATCAAGTACAAAATTTAGATGATGAATATCAAAGTGTCATTTTTTTTAAAAACGACAACGATTGTCGAGTATGAAACCCTTTGATAAACTATTTGTTTTTTTTTTTTTTTACATTGATGTTATTATAACTATATATGTTATGTGTTGTTTTGTTAGTCGTGCATGTAGTTATCGTTTTAAAATCCATATATTGGTTCTCACCCTTGCATTTATATGTTCTCCTGGCTTTGCTGTTGTACCTTGGTACACTAGTGCAGATGTTGTAGAAGAGTTCCTTAAGTCACTTGGAGACTTAATTTCGGATTGTGGAAAGAGATGTGTGATCATAGGAATGATCACGGGGTCATAACAGTTTGTAAAGCAACCGGCTTAGGTTTGTGTTTGGGGATGTATGTTTTAAAAAGTTTAGTACGTGGGTCTTGATAGTTTTTAAAAAGTTTATAAGAAAAGAATTTTAAGGAAAACTTATAAGAATGTAGAAGGTTTGTTTATAAATAAAAATTGGTGTATGTATGTGGTCAAGTATAGTATAAGCGTACTATTTTTTGTTGTGTGTATCACAAACTTCTGAAGTATTAAGGAGAAAAATTTTTACACCCAGATTTTCTGACTTGAAATAAATCAATTTCTGAAAGCAACCAACAAATTTACTTTTTAATTTATTTCCGCATGTGTTCACAAAGTAATGCCCAAGGGGGGTGTTACAGAGTGGTATCAGAGCTGGTCGAGTCTTTCGGGAACCTTGGGGAATAGGTCTGTTAGGTTTTTGTTGTATGATCTCTGGTTGGACCTTGTTTGAATTGTTTCCTTGTCAAAATAATGTGTGATGGTATACATAGGTGTGTTCTAATGGGTTTTGAGGTAGTCGAGACCTTGGAAGAATCTATGAACGATAGATGATACTTTGACCGAATTACTTCTTAGAAGTAATGTGTTTTAGACACATAAGTGTACGTTTCAGTTTCTGGTTGTAGACTGACGAAGTTTGTCTTATAGGTCGGTTATGGAACCATTAATTGGACATGGACGTGGAGGTGATCACGATGGTGATCGTGATTATGTCAGCAACAAGGATGTGATTGAACAGATGAACCAGGCCATTCAGGCTATGACTAGTGTTGCTGCTATCGTAATTACCCAAAATGAGCTGGACCAGGTTTATGCCGAGCTGGCAGTCGAGGCAAAAAATTCAGAAAACTTCAGAAATCAGAAACCTCAACAATTTTATGGAGATGTCAATCTTGAGAAGGCTGACTTGTGGATACAAGAACTGGAAAGGATTTTCAAGCTTATCAACAACCCTGAAGAATAAGGTCCCGTATGCTCTTTCTCTACTTTTCGGAGATGCAGAATGCTGGTGGGATGAATATACAGCAAATTTTACATTTCTAGTCAAGTATTTTCGTTTCTTCCAAACTCAATTCGATGAAGGTTAGGAATGTAAGAGATTTGAAGGAGGCCTACGATACGAAATCAAAGAGTTTGTGCTACCGCTTGAAATTTGCAACTTTCAAGCTTTAGTGGAAGAGTGCCAGAAAGTGGAGCAGAAAGGGAAAGGTAAAGACTATTGGGATAATACCGGTGGACCATCTCGATTCCAATTCCACAAGAAAAATAAGAAGGAGAAGCAAAACCAGAGGAAACCTTATTTCTGACCCCTAGGAAATGATCAGAACCAACAACCATATTGTTCAGTTGCTACTACATTAGGAAGTGGTGGCCAAAATAACCAAAGCCAAAGCCAAGTCAAAATATGTTACAAGTGTGGAGACCTAAACCATATGGCTAAGAATTTCCCATTAAGAAGAGTTAAATGTTTCAGTTGTGGACAACAGGGACACCTAGCAAAGAATTGCAAACCAAAGCATGGACCAGCAATTTAAAGTTTAATTTTCCGCAACAGGTTATCATGTGATGTCCCAAGAAGGGGTGACGCATTAGATTTAATGACTCGTAGATTTTAATTTTTTAACGAATTCAAAGTATAATCGTATTTCGATGTCCTTGAGTATTTGACTCTTCAAAGTCTTTTATGTTGTTAGTCTTTTCAGTTGATATATAATATCTATGACTTTTTGAGAATAAAGGTTTCTTGAAGGAATTTATTCCAGTCCTTTTTCTTTTGATTGATGTGATAAGTCTAGATTTTTGGGGTCAGATCATTCCTTTTCTAAAATGGATTATCTCTTGGAATTGAAGGAAAGTGCAAGAATCACTAAGTTGCTTCACATAAATGGCTTATGGAACTTAAGCTTTTTAATTAAAAATGGAGGAAAGCTAATGAAGAAGATGAAGCATGGTTTAAATAGTAAGAAGATGGGCTCCTTGGAGTGGTTTGGGCCGTGGGGTTTGAGGGTTAAAAGGGTCCAACACAAAAATTTTAAGGGACAAAATGGTAATCTTGTACAATGGCATTTTTGTAATTAAAACCAACCTTAAGGACATAATTATAAAATCCCTAAAATGTCATCATTACTAAGGTGAGTCATCTATATGACTCACCCATTGTGAGTCACCACTTGTCTCCATCAATTGAATGTCAGATTTTGTCTCTGCACGTCCGTTCTCGGCTCCGTCGATTGCCCGATTAGGGTTTCTGTCTGTTTTTCGATTGAAAATTTTCAAAATAACCAAAATCATTGGAAATATGTTTTAAACATAAACCATTTCGTTCACGAGTCAAAATTAGGTTTTCTGATCTTTAAAATCTTACTGTCAGTGAAAACACTGACTGTTTTCCGTCCAAACTTTTACCAAAATTCGTCCGACTAAACATAATATTTCATTTCTGATCAGAAATTTGGAAAGTAGAATTCCTCACGGACAAAATATAAAAAAAAATCTACAAATTTCATTTTTCGGGTCAAATTAGGGTTTTCTGCCGGTATAAAATTATATTGTCAGTTAAAATACACCGATTTCCGTCTGAGTTTTAAACCCAAAATTTCACCGTATACTTATAAAAATTAGTATAATATGAATATGACTTTCGTTTTCCCAAAATAATTTTCTTAGTCTCGAATAAAAATATAAACATATTTATATAATTTCCAATATTAGAAAGTAGCAAAATGTCGGGGTGTTACAGACTACCCCTCTTAAAAAAATTTTGTCCTCGAAATTTCGTGACACGAAGCTAGACAGGGTCCTTCAATCCAAAGATCTTACTTTCACAAGAAAGTATATAGAAGAATTTTTTCAACAACGATTTAAAAGAACAACAGTCCGACAAGAATTCAAACTGGATCACTTCCACCAAAAGTAAAAGTGACTAGTTGAATAATTGGAGTTTTGAAACAATCACATCATATGACAAAGAAGAAATAGGCTAACTCAAATATTTCACACAATCTATTCAAATTGAAAGAATGCATTGAGTCTGAATTAAAAGTATAATTAAATCACTTCATTCTCCTCACTGGGCATTTATCAGCCATATGATTTGGGTCTCCACATTTATAACACCTCCTAACTTGACCTCGGTTTTGGTTCTGTTGACCTCCACTTCCCGACTCAGAATTATTAGAACGATGCTGTTACCGATTCTGGTTATTTCCTGGTGTTCGGAAATAAGGTTCATTCTGTACTTGTTTTCCTTTTTGGTTTTGGAATTGACCCTTTGACCTAGTCGGTCCTCCTACAGTTCCTCTATTGTCCCCTTCTTTCCTCATCAGCTCTATTTTCTACACTTCTTGACTAGGGCTTGGAAATTCTGAACTTTTAATGGTAGTACTGATTCTTTAATCTCGAAATGCAGTCCCCCCTCAAAACACTCACACTTTCAGTCCTCGTTTGGATTGTTCTGGAAAAAACGAAAATTCTTGCCGCTTATTCTCCAATAGTTAAATCTCTCTGACGAAGTCGCAAAAATTCTTTCTCCTTCCCAGCTTGCGCACTTTGAGGAAAATACTTGTTCAAGAACATGTTTCGGAATACTTCCCAAGTAATCTCCTGATTCTTTGCTTCCAGCAGCTGTTGGGTGCCTTTCCACCAATACTCAGCATCACCAACCAACAGAAATGTCGCATAGGATACCTTCACTCCCTCTGGACTGTGTATGAGTTCAAAGATCTTCTCTAGTTGTTGAATCCATAAATCAGCTTTTACAGGGTCCACGTCTCCATGGAATTGTGATTGCTCCTGACACCTAAAAGCAGTAAGATTTTTGCCTTCAGCTGCCTGTTCAGCTCGAGCCTGCTCCTGTTGGTTCTGGGAAGCCATTGTAGCAGTCCGATTTGCAATAGCAGCTGCCACGTGCTCCATAGCCTGAGCGACATAGTCCACTCCATCATCAAGGTTCTCATTCATGTTACCACGACCGCCAAGAGGACTACCTCTACGACCCCTTCCACAACCGTGTCCATGTCCTCGTCCACGTCCACCACCTCGATCTTTGGTTCCATAACTGACCTACCAGACAAAATCAGTTAGACCATAACCAAAAAATGAAACTCGCACTTATGTATTAACACACATTACTTCTAAGAAGTAATTCAAACAAATCCTAATCAGAGAACACACAACATCAACACAACAGACCTATTCCCCGACATTCCTGAAAGACTCGACCAGCTCTGATACCACTAATGTAACACCCCCTTGGTCATTACTTAGTAACACGTACGGAAATAAATTAAAAGTAATTTGCTGGTTGCTTTCGAAAAATAATATTTTCTTAAGTTGTAATCCTTTCTCAAAATGGTGATAAATTTTTTTCCTTTTCTTTTACTTTTCAACAACCACAACAACAACGTAAATATAACCGTTTATAGATAGTTATATATATAACATCATACAACTATATTGCATCATAATGTTTCACACCTAGACCATTATAAGTATAGGTCCTTATTGAAAAAAAACAACATACACTACATAAAACCTAGGCTGGTCACACCTATAAGACAGACCTAACATTAGCAAAAAACAACATCGGCATGCTCCAAACTAAGGAAACTTCCTCCTGTAGTCGTCGTATCCCTTGAGTTGTTCATCTGGACTCAGATATAAATATATGCACAAGTAGCGAAACCAACAATAAAACTTGCAAGAGTGAGAAACCAATATATGGATTTAACTCGACAACTACATGCGCGACACAACAGAAAAACACATATACATGTTATGTCAACATAAACATTCATATCCAAGTAAATAGTTTATCAATGGGTTTCACACCCCAAATGTCATCATTTGAAAACTATGCATGAACACTTCAACTTTCAACGTCTAACTTTTCACTTAATCTCCGGAGATCCCAACACCGTGTAAATGAGCTGATCAAGCTTGATTGCCAAATAAGGCACAACGTGTTACCATAGGCACACTGTCCAACACAAGGCACGGTGATCAACATATATGGGTTTTCATTGTCCACCAGGGCACAAATGAAGCAACGTAGCCTGAAATATCTTACCCTGCAAGACATTCAGACATACAACGTGGCATGGAATACCTTAATTATCAAGGCACGATACATAACAACGTGGGCACGTCTTCCAATGAATGCATATAAAACATTTTGTTCTCGTCATTTTTCTTTGTGTTCATTCTTATTTTGTCTAAGCTCAAGATGGCTTACGACTATTTGTACTTTTTTCAACGTGTTAGATTTTTCAACGTCAACATAGGACACGAAGTCCGAGTGCTCAGTCACAACACCTTAGACCTTGCAATCAGTCTTAGGTTTGTGGTGGTAGAAAACAACATTCAATTTTAACAACGTAACCCATAACGTGGATAGACAACATGGATAGGACACAAAGTCCATAACAATGTAACACGGATCAAAGATCTTCGTGCTTATATTAAATAACACTAATATCGCGACGTCTCTGATACTAGGTTCGTGTTTCAACATTAACACTGTTTTCGTTCCGTGAAAAACAAATCCAAAACAAAGTCTCCGCAACTTATCCAGGTTGTCGGAAATAACACCGTTTAGTAAAACTCATTTACAGAAAATCCTTTGTAAAATCATCAATTACATGAAATCTCTTTTTTTCTGAAAATTTTATGTTTCAAAAAGGGAGTCACTTGAGGCTCAGTCTTGGTTTTAAACACGTACTGCTATTTTAGAATTTCTTACCGTCGATACTTTTCCAAATTACCATCGTCTAGCATTTTTAAAGTCATTTAAGCCAATGGTCTAGATTTCGTGATTTGCACATTTTGACTTGGAGTCTGTTTTTATTAGAATGATGGATTAAACTTAAATCTTTAAATGTTGAATTGGTCATGAGTCTTTGAGCTCCGACACGGAAAAAATGAACACAAAGAAAATGACGTAAAAAAATGTTTTACATTCATTTTTGGGCAGACATGCCTACACATTGGACTTGAATTCTTGATGGCAAGTATTCATGACGTTTGCATCACTGTGCCTTGATGGACAAATGAAAAGAAACCATATACTATGAATAGTATTCACTGTGCCTCGTGTTGGACAGTGCTATGGTGATGCCTTATTTGGCAAAAAGAGCTTGATCAACTCATTTATTTGATTTGTGAATCTCCGGGAGATTAAATACAAAATTTAGATGATGAATATTGAAGTGTCATTTTTTTTAAAAACAACGACGACTGTCGGGTATGAAACCCTTTGATAAACTATTTTTTTTACATTGATGTTATTATAACTATATATGTTATGTGTTGTTTTGTGAGTCGCGCATGTAGTTATCATTTTAAAATCCATATATTGGTTCTCACCCTTGCATTTACATGTTTTCCTGGCTTTGCTGTTGTACCTTGGTACACGAGTGCAGATGTTGCAGAAGAGTGCCTTAAGTCACTTAGAGACTTAAGTCTGGATTGCGGAAAGAGATGTGTGATCATAGGAATGATCACGGGGTCTTATCAGTGAGTGTCTTGTAAAACGACCGACTTAGGTTTGTGTTTGGGGATGTATGTTTTAAAAAGTTTAGTACGTGGGTCTTGAAAGTTTTTATATAGTTTATAAGAAAAGCCTTTTAAGAAAAACTTATACGTAGTAGAAGGTTTGTTTATAAATAAAAATTGGTGTATGTATGTGGTCAAGTATAGTGTAAGCGTACTGTTTTTGGTTGTGTGTATCACAAACTTCAGAAGTATTAAGGAGAAAAAATTTTACACCCAGATTTTCTGACTTAAAATAAATCAATTTTCGAAAGCAACCATCAAATTTAATTTTTAATTTATTTCCGCACGTATTCACAAAGTAATGCCCAAGGGGGGTGTTATAGATAAAACCAATACTGGTGAAGAATTTAATACCTCTTTGATAAATGAACATCAAATAATTTTACCTGATATAGAATAAAAATTAAATAACTGGAGCATTCTTGAAATAAATGTTTCTAATATTTACAAACCCAAATTAATGGATAAATTTAGGTCTGATTACATAATTAAGACCGCTGAATATACAATAAAAGTAGATAATACTAAAGATAGATTAAATCTTTTAAATTTGTCTATGTTAAAAGAACAGAAGCAAAAATATAGATTTTTGCATATAGGTTTAATTCAAGTTGCAATAAAACCTCTGCATAGATTTGGCATTGATACACCTGTTTGTCTTTGCCTAAGAGATACTCTACCTGCAAAATTCAAGGATCAAATCCTTTCAATAATTGAGACCAATCTACATGATGGTTCCACTTATTTCAATAACTATCCGAATTATACTATGTCCTTAGAAAGTTTAGGAAAAAATAAACATAATATCAAACTTGATATAAAGATAAAGGAAGGGATTTGGAATCCCAATTCATATCTAATGACTGTAATATATAAAATATATTACAAAGCAATGAAAACAAATATTTCTCCAAAAGCATTAAATATTTCCTCAAAAGGAGAAACTTTGCTTCTCCAGGTAAATTTAGAAAAAACAAATGCAGTAACTCCAAAGAGATTGAATCATAATGGAATCTCTAGGAATCTTCATTGGGATTTAGAAGAGATTATGCCTCAAGAAGAACCATAACCTTCTCACTTAGCAATTCCAATTGAATATAAATCCGGAAATGTTTCAATTAGTTTCACACCTTTTAGTAGATGTGAATCTACCAGATCCTTTAGAACTCCTCAACGATCTAGGAAATCAAATTATTCCAGGTTGTCAGTTGACTTAGTAAACCTAATTCATTCCTTAAAACTAGCAGGAGTAAGAGAACATCCTGTAACCCCTCAACCTGAATATAGGGTAGAAACACCTCAAACAATTCAAAGAGAGTCTCCGACTCAATATGAACCAACTCAATCTGAAGCTAATCAATGTTTTGTTATCACAAAATTTTACATTGATAAGGAAACATTACAAAAAGAATTTTTAAATAAAAATAATGATAATAAGAGGAAATGGGTTTTTACCACTTTTTCACAACAAGAGATAAGAAAATATAGGGAAACCTATTATACTTATCTCGAGGAGGAAGACATTCCTTATTTTACTTGATTTCAAAATCATTGTTTCAAAAACTTAGAAATAAAAACTTTGAATTCATCTGAAAAAATATGGAGAACAACCACAGGAAAAGAAGTTGTCTTTGTAATTCCTCCACTTGAAGAAATAACCTTTCCAAATATAGGTAATATTGAAGTAACAACATCTCCTTTCAAAACTATGAAAGAAAATACAAAAGTTTTAGAAACTCAACATCCAAATAGAAATGATATTAAAAATATTCCACAGCAATTAAATTATACAAATCAACTTATATATCAAGTAGCAAATACCTCAAAAGTTAATAAAAAAACTCCAATAAATGAAACACCAAGAAAATTAGAAACATCAATAATAACTCCTTATAAATTTTCAGAATCTGAAATAAAAGAAATAAAAATAGGAAAAGAACCTACTAATGAATTATTGGATGAAATAAATAAACAATTAGCTTCATTAAAAATATCTCAACCAAAGTTAAATATGATAAAAGAAAAAGATATATTAGAGTTTGAAAGTCAATTCAAAGATTCTGATGAAGTAATAGATAAGATAAATAAAATAAAAAATACCTCGAGAAGTTATCCAACATCTCGAAATTACTACCCAAGACCTACTCTACCAGATATTCAATATGAAGATAATACTCTAGATTTAGCATCACAATATACTGGTGATGGAATAGTAGAATGAAATATTGATGGTTTTTCAGAGCATCAAATAATGCATAAGTTAGAGGAAGTGACCATGGCAGCAACTGCCTTTAGAGCTAAAAATAATAATGCTGCAAGTACAGTTAAAATATTAATTTTAGGTTTCACTGGAGGCCTGAAAGGATGGTGGGATAATAATTTAAAAGAAGGAGAAAGACAACAAATTCAAACATTTGTAAAAACTGAAATGGTAAATGGTGAACCCGTAACAATAGATCAACAAGTAGAAGCATTAATATTTGCAATTGATCAAGCGTTTATAGGAGACGCTGATGTTTTTGCAGATAGATCTTTAGAAATATTAAACAATCTATATTGTTCAACCTTAGGAGAATTTAGATGGTATAAAGATAAGTTTTTAGCAAAAATTTATACTAGAACTGACTGTAGACACTTCCAAAGAACTTTTCCCAAAAAGTTAGGGATAATATAAAAATTGAATACCCCGGAATCCCCTTAGAAGAATTAACTTATGGAAGAATAATTTCAATTATAAATAAAACAAGATTAAAATTTTGAACATATATAAAAATGCATAGACAAGTTAAATATGAAAGTAAAACAAATAATAAAGAATTTGGAAATTTTTGTGAACAATTTGGTTATGAGAAAGCAACTCCCCCTTCAAAGCAAAGAAAAGGTAAACCACAAAAATTTAGAAAATATAAAAAATATAATAAAAATAAACAATAAAAGACTTATAAATCTTATAAGAAAACACAAAATAAAACCTATAACAAACCTTATAATAATTTTGATAAAAACATAGTATGTTATAAATATCGCCGAACAGGACACACAGCCAAGAAATGTAGAGTTAAACAAAAGATAAAGGAACTTCAAATGGATGAGCAAATAAAAGAGCAAATTGTAAAAATCCTTTTATATGATACAGAATCATCGGGTGAATCCTCTACAGATGAAGAACAAGAAATAATATATCAGAATCAAGAAACCTCTTCTGATTCTGATGTAGGTTGTTTAAGCTGTGGATGTCTTGGAGCTAACTGTGAATGCAAATTCACCATTAATGTTATATCCAAGGAAGCCAAAGTTTTGCTAGATTTAGTTGGCAAAGCAGATAATCCTCAAATAAAATTAGAAATGTTAGAAAAATATAAAGAATCAGCCAACCAAGAAGTCTCAACAAATAAATTTGAAGGATATAATTTAAAAATATATTATCTTCTGAATCATCTTTAGAAGAATCAGTAACTCTTCCTTCTTTGTATAAAGAAGTTAAATATCTTAAAACAGAAGTAAATCAATTAAAACAACAATATCAAATTTTGCAACAAAATTTTCAAAATTCCTCGGGGAAAGAGGACACAAAAGGAAACACAAAAATTTTATTAAAATCATCTTCTTCATCAGAAAATAATGATGCTGATCTTGAAAATGAATTTGATGTCCTTTTTAAAGAATACAAAGAAGATATTGATGACACAAATTTCTTTTTAAGAATTAAAACAATGCAGCAAAAATGGCATGTTAAAGTAAGTTTAAAAATTAAAAAATCTTTTCACAAACCATTTATTGCCCTTATAGATTCTGGAGCAGATCTTAACAGGAAGGATTAATTCCAACCCAATACTATGTGAAGATGCTTCAAAAACTATATACAGAAAATAACCAAAAATTAAAAGTAAATTATAAACTAGAAGATGATAGTATTAGGTACTCCTTTTCTCACTCAACTATATCCTCTTCAAATAACTGAGAAAGGAATAAAAACAAATAAAAATAATCAAGAAGTTTTGTTTGAATTTATAAATCCAAATAAAAGAAAAGAGATAAATAATTTAAATGAAAATTTAAATGAGAAAAACTTGTTAGCTATAATTCATAGGAAAGAAAATCAAATAAACTTTTTACAAAAAGAAATTCTCTATACAAAAATAGAAAAACAACTCCAAGACCCTTTGGTAAAAGAGAAAATAATTAAGAAACAAAAATAATATGAACAAGAAGTTTGTTCAAAAATACCAAATGCTTTTTGGGAAAGAAAAACCTATATGGTCTCTTTACCCTATGAAGACAGATTACATGAAAGTAAAATCCCTACTAAAGCCGGACCCATTCAAATGAATAATGAAACCTTAGGATACTGTAGAAAGGAAATCCAAGGATTTTTAGATAAAAAACTTATTAGGCCCAGCAAGTCTCCTTGGAGCTGTACAGCCTTTTATGTTCAAAATCAATCTGAGATTGAGCGAGGAGAACCTCACATGGTAATCAATTATAAACCTTTAAATAAAGTCTTAAAATGGATCAGGTATCCTATCCCAAATAAAAGAGATTTAATCAAAAGGTTATATGATGGAATTATCTTCTCTAAATTTGATATGAAATCATGTTTCTATCAAATCAAGTTAAAAGAAAAAGATAAACATAAAAAAGCCTTTACAGTACCATTTGGACATTATGAATGGAATGTAATGCCCATGGGGTTGAAGAATACCCCTTCAGAGTTTCAACATATAATGAATGATATATTAAATCCTTATTCCGAATTTACTATAGTTTATATAGATGATGTGTTAATCTTTTCAAAATCTTTAGATCAACACTTCAAACATCTAAATATTTTTAAAGATACAATTAAGAAAAATGGAATGGTTATATCTTCCAAAATAATAAAACTATTTCAAACAAAAATAAGATTCCTAGGTCATGAAATCTACCAAGGAACTATTACTCCAATAAGTCGAAGTGTAACTTTTACAGAAAAGTTCCCAAATGATTTAAAAGATAAAAAACAATTACAAAGGTTTTTAGGATGTTTAAATTATGTGTCTGAATTTATTCCTAATATTAGGATAAAATGTAAGCAAAGTACTCTAGGCGTAGAAAAACCTCAAATCCCAAACCATAGTCAGAAGAGTTAACCCAATTAGTTAAAGACATAAAAAAGGATGTCAAATTACTTCCTTGTCTAGGGATTCCTCATCCTGATGCTAGTTTGATAGTTCAAGCAGATGCGTCTTGTACTGGCCGAGGTTATTAACCCGGCCACCGAGCCCAAGTACCCGGCCCAGTCCGTAAATTATAAAAGGGGCAGTACCCCTCACAAGAAGAGGGGGACCCTTTTCACTGAACACGGGTGACTCTCCCTAAAGCGTGTTAGAGGAACTAGCGTCGACCAAGAGACTATGAAACAGTCATTGCTCCCTAGTACTCGTCCGACACAAAATGAAGGGATCGAGATCACCGCCCCGCCAAGGGATGAACCTAGAACTACGTCTGGCTTTGATTCCCACTAGGATACGTAGGACCGGAATCACTGAATTCTGTCAAGCCCAAATCATAAAATAACCCCCTTGGTTTCACGTTCTATGGAGATTCGGACAAAACGGATCTTGGCAGGAACATTTGGCGCCGTCTGTGGGGATCGAAGCAAAACTTTCCCATACCACAAACCATGGTGAGACGTGAGTGTGTTCTCTCCATGTGAGACGTGGATGTGTTCTGAGTTTTCTGTTGCGGCTGGAGTGTTGCTCTGCGAGCAGAATCACGGAGGTTTGGGGTGTTGCTCTGCGAGCAGAGTCACGGAGGATGGCGGCGGGAGGAGGCCCTCGGTGGTTGAAGGATGAGAGGGGGAGGCAAAACACTAACGATTTTGGAGGGAGAAGTAACGGATTTAGTGGAACGAATATCTCCTAGAATCAAGGAGGATGAGGTTTCGATGGAGAAAATCAAGGGATCCCACCCAACCATTCTATTGAAAACAGTGGGGGCAGATCTTCTTCCAACCAATTAATTCAAAGGAGCGCTGGATTTGGAATTAGTGAGGAGAGGGGAATAACGGCTGGAGTGAATGCTGGGGACATGACCGCAAATCAAGGGCTCTCTATCTCATTGGATAAGGCAGTAACCAATCAGCATTAATGGGCATGGGCACTCAAAATCTATCTCATTGGATAAGGCAGTAACCAATCAGCATTAATGGGCATGGGCACTCAAAATCTATCTCATTGGATAAGGCAGTAACCAATCAGCATTAATGGGCATTCAAAAAAAAAAAAAATGGAGAATCAACTGGAGGAAATCGTGGAGCTAATACTGGCCCTGTTTTCAATTCAAGTCCCTACGTTCATGGAGGCCCAATGATTGCCGCATTAATTGTTCCTCAAAGGGGTCTTATGATAATGATGAGGACGAATCAGGTGATAAAAAAAAACAAACAAATTTTATTATGAATATGGTTTTATTTTCTCTTGCTTTGCCGAAGTATTTATTTTGCAGGCGTCTTATTTTAATGGCCGAGTTCGAGCCAGTCAGAGGGGCCAAGTTTGAGCCCGGCGGCCGAGTCCGAGCCGTTCAATCCCAAAGGCCGAGTTCGAGCCAGTCAGAGGGGCCAAGTTTGAGCCCGGCGGCCGAGTACGAGCCGTTGGCCGAGTTCGAGCCAGTCAGAGGGGCCAAGTTTGAGCCCGGCGACCGAGTACGAGCCGTTGGCCGAGTTCGAGCCAGTCAGAGGGGCCAAGTTTAAGCCCGGCGACCGAGTACGAGTCGTTGGCCGAGTTCGAGCCAGTCAGAGGGGCCAAGTTTGAGCCCGGCGGCCGAGTACGAGCCGTTGGCCGAGTTCGAGCCAGTTAGAGGGGCCAAGTTTGAGCCCCGCGGCCGAGTACGAGCCGTTGGCCGAGTTCGAGCCAGTCAGAGGGGCCAAGTTTGAGCCCGGCGGCCGATTCCGAGCCGTTCAATTCCAAAGGCCAAGTTTGAGCCTAATGACCGAGTTCGAGCCAGTCAGAGGGGCCAAGTTTGAGCCCGGCGGCCGAGTACGAGCCGTTGGCCGAGTTCGAGCCAGTCAGAGGGGCCAAGTTTGAGCCCGGCGGCCGAGTCCGAGCCGTTCAATTCCAAAGGCCAAGTTTGAGCCTAATGGCCGAGTTCGAGCCAGTCAGAGGGGCCAAGTTTGAGCCCGGCGGCCGAGTCCGAGCCGTTCAATCCCAAAGGCCAAGTCTGAGCCTGGTGGCCGAGTACGAGCCAACGACCGAGTTCGAGCCGGTTATCTTCTAAAGGCCAAGTTTGAGCCTGGTGGCCGAGTACGAACCAACGGCCGAGTTCGAGCCGGTTATCTTCTAAAGACCAAGTCTGAGCCTGGTGGCCGAGTATGAGCCAACGGCCGAGTTCGAGCCGGTTATCTTCTAAAGGCCAAGTCTGAGCCTGGTGGCCGAGTACGAGCCAACGGCCGAGTTCGAGCCGGTTATCTTCTAAAGGCCAAGTTTGAGCCTGGTGGCCGAGTACGAGCCAACGGCCGAGTTCGAGCCGGTGAAATTCCTCAAGGCCAAGTTTGAGCCTGGTGGCCGAGTACGAGCCAACGGCCGAGTTCGAGCCGATTACATTCTAAAGGCCGAGTTCGAGCCTAATGGCCGAGTACGAGCCAATGGCCGAGTCCGAGCCAATTACATTCTAAAGGCCAAGTTTGAGCCTAATGGCCGAGTTCATTCTAAAGGCCAAGTTTGAGCCTGGTGACCGAGTACGAGCCAATGGCCGAGTCCGAGCCAATTACATTCTAAAGGTCAAGTTTGAGCCTGGTGGCCGAGTATGAGCCAATGGCCGAGTCCGAGCCAATTACATTCTAAAGGCCAAGTTTGAGCCTAGTGGCCGATTTCGAGCCGATTATATTCTAAAGGCCAAGTGTGAGCCTAGTGGCCGAGTTCGAGCCAATTACATTCTAAAGGCCAAGTTTGAGCCTGGTGGCCGAGTACGAGCCAACGGCCGAGTCCGAGCCAATTACATTCTAAAGGCCAAGTTTGAGCCTAGTGGCCGAGTTCGAGCCGATTATATTCTAAAGGCCAAGTTTGAGCCTAGTGACCGAGTTCGAGCCAGTCAAATTTCTAAGACCAAGTCTGAGCCTGTTGGCTGAGTACGAGCCATTAAATCTCTAAAGGCCAAGTTTGAGCCTGGTGGCCGAGTACGAGCCATTAAATTCTAAAGGCCAAGTTTGAGCCGCGAAATTATTGAAATCAAATATGAATGTCAAGAAAGAACAAAGTTTGTGTGGCCGAAGAATAAGCTCGGTTTCACACTTATCAGCTCCTTCGCTTATTCAAGCTCGGAGCTCGGGGGGGCTTGTTGTGTACTGGCCGAGAATGTAATCCCGAGGACTTGCCTATACCTTGGGTTGACCGAGCTTACCCCGGCTATGGGCTGATAAGCCTCTGGCTTATCTAGTTTTATGACTAGATGAACTAGGGTTTATGTGTCTAATTATTCGAGTTCAATCTCGTTTTCGCCCAAATTTGCCTTGTTTTGTTCCTAAGTTGGACTTCGACTCGTTTTGCGTCTTTTGTGTAGTTTTTAGCTTATTTTGGATAGAATTACGCTTGTGGGTGCTTTTGTTGTTTCAGGTTAAATAAGTGAAGCTCCGGGAGTCAAGGAAGGTCGAAAAGCAGTGGAAATTGCAATTCTGAGACACTCGCCCCGCGAGTGTACTCTCGCCTCGCGAGAGTCTGAAGACCTGCAAGACAGAGAGCATCACGGCCAAGCCGTGATAAATACCACGCCCGTGGCAGTTTAAGGTTTGAAGACTCGCCCCGCGAGAGGAAGCTCGCCTCGCGAGAGAATGAAGACTTGGAAGTCAGAGACCATCACGGCCCAGCCGTGATGAAGGTCACAGCCTAGAATTGAAGACTCGCCTCGCGAGAAGCTGCTCGCCTCGCGAGAGTTTGAATTGAAAGCGCGCAAATTTTAATTCTCACCTCGCGAAAGGCTGCTCGCCTCGCGAGAGAGCGCAGATCAGGGTTACTATTTAAGGGCTGTTGCATATCAGAAGGAGGATCCATCTTTAGGAGGCAGTTTTCCACTTAGATTAGGGCAGTAGTTACGAATCCTTATTTCTCCTTGGAGCTGCGTCTCCTTTTCTGGTTTCTTTTTATTTTACGATGGTGATTATGTCCGATCGCTTGTCTATGAGCATGAGGAACTAATCCCCTCGTCCGAGGGAACGATGAAGCCACCCATGGCGATGTAAATTCGATATGATGTATGTCTTTCTCCTTTAATTCAATTCTTGTTTTCTAATTCTGATTTGATTGTGTTAATCATATGTTTTGCGTGATTGACTTGTTAACGTTGATGAGGCTTAGTCAGCGATTCACGTTTGGAACTTGAATTAGGATCATCGATCGAATATTGCACGAGAGTGAGTAGGAGATCGGTGCAACCATATAGGGAACAAGAATTAACAGAATTCGAGATTAGGATTATGAGACCTAGTAAGTAATTAATCCAATCGTCGAATACGTCCTAATGAGCACGGAAGTGGATTTAGGAGAATTTAGGGGTCCCGGTTGACATTGTAATTGAACCTAGGGAGGAATTCATCATCACTTGGGTGTACATGTTGGGTAGGTGGATTTGTGACCTTGGACATTTTAGTTTTCTGATTTTTAGTTAATTAGTTTATTAGATTCGTTAATTGAATTTCTTATATTAATCTCTCTCTCAACCACCTTCTGTAACTTGACCGAACGTATCTGACTTCCCGCGGATTAGTCGAATTGGTATCCCAATCCTTGAGTTCGACCTCGGTAATTACTTACCGTGTTATTTTTATTACTTGCGGCGACCCGGTACACTTGCCGGAGTCACAACATGGGCCCTAGCCCAAAGTCCTCCAGGGCCGAGGACATATCAGCACAGCTTGGATCACAGCCCGATCACTGCACTAAGCTGCAGTTGATGTATATAGTCGGGTGCTGTACTCTTTTTCCTACCTCGGTATTTTGTCTCAAAAAGGGTTTTGACCGGGGAGGTTTTAACGAGGCACACCCCGGACTTCATCCAATAAAAGAATTTATTGCGAATATTGCTTTATTTTCTCTTATCTTGCCGAAGTATTTACTCGGCAGGCATCTTATTCTGGTGGCCGAGTTCGAGCCAGTCAAATTCCTCAAGGCCAAGTTTGAGCCTGGTGGTCGAGTGCGAGCCATTAAATTTCTTAAGGCCAAGTCTGAGCCTAAAGGCCGAGTTCGAGCCATTGAAATTATTAAAGGAACCGAGCACAATGCCGAAAGTAAAAATGAGGCCGAGTTCAAAGCCTTAAAATACAAAAAGGCAGGCAGGTTCGGTTGAAGTAACAGCTTGAAATAAGGAAGGAAGGAAGTCCACATGGCCGAAGTATCAGCTCGGTTTAATACTTGTCAGCTCTTTCGCTTGTTTAAGCTCAGAGCTTGGGGGGCTTGTGTACTGGCCGAGGTTATTAACCCGGCCACCGAGCCCAAGTACCCGGCCCAGTCCGTAAATTATAAAAGGGGCAGTACCCCTCACAAGAAGAGGGGGACCCTTTTCACTGAACACGGGTGACTCTCCCTAAAGCGTGTTAGAGGAACTAGCGTCGACCAAGAGACTATGAAACAGTCCTTGCTCCCTAGTACTCGTCCGACACAAAATGAAGGGATCGAGATCACCGCCCCGCCAAGGGATGAACCTAGAACTACGTCTGGCTTTGATTCCCACTGGGATACGTAGGACCGGAATCACTGAATTCTGTCAAGCCCAAATCATAAAATAACCCCCTTGGTTTCACGTTCTATGGAGATTCGGACAAAATGGATCTTGGCAGGAACACGTCTGATTTAGGATTTGGTGGTATTCTACTCCAAGTTCTTCCTCAATCAAAAGTTGAACAAGTTGTCAGATTTCATTCAGGTCTTTGGATACAATCTAAAGAAAAATATAGTACTATAAAAAAGGAGATTTTATCTATTGTCCTATGTATCACAAAGTGTCAGGATGATTTAATAAATAAAACATTTTTACTTTGCTTAGATTGCAAAGCTGCAAAAGATGTTTTGCAAAAGGATGTTCAAAATTTAGTTTCAAAACATATTTTTGCAGGATGGCAAAAGTTTTTTAAGTTGTTAGTAGTAGTCGTAGTAGGTGGTGGTCGAGCAGCAGTAGCAGTAGCAGTAGTAGCAGTAGTAGTAGCAGTAGCAATAGTAGTGGTAGTCGTGGTGGTCGTGGTGGTGGTGGTGGTGGTGGTAGTGGTAGTGGTCGTAGTGGTAGTGGTAGTAGTGGTAGTGGTCGTAGTGGTAGTGGTGGTGGTGGTAGTGGTAGTGGTAGTGGTAGTGGTAGTGGTGGTGATAGTCGTGGTAGTGGTGGTGTAGTAATGGTGGTAGTAGTGGTGGTGGTAGTCGTGGTAGTAGTGCTGGTAGTCGTTGTAGTAGTAGTGGTAGTAGTGTTAGTGGTAGTGGTAGTGGTCGTAGTCGTAGTGGTAGTGGTGGTGGTGGTCGTGGTGGTAGTGGTAGTGGTAGTGGTAGTAATGGTCGTGGTAGTGGTGGTGGTGGTAGTGGTGGTGGTGGTAGTGGTAATGGTGGTAGTGGTGGTGGTGGTGGTGGTGGTGGTGGTAGTGGTGGTAATGGTGGTAGTGGTGGTAGTGGTGGTAGTGGTGGTGGTGGTAGTAGTAGTGGTAGTGGTCATGGTGGTAGTGGTGGTGGTAGTGGTGGTAGAGGTAGTACGGTGGTGGCGGTAGTGGTGGTGGTGGTGGTAGCAGTAAGTAGCAGTAGCAATAGTAGTAGCTCTATCGGTCAGTGCGGAGAAGAACCAATGTAGCAAGGGTAAGGTGCGCTGGGCACGGGTCACTGACACGCACACACACACACACACACACACACACACATACACACACCAAAATTTGAAGTATAATGAAAATATATTTAATAGCTTAAACAGTTAAAGTAATTTAATAACAAGATTAAATTTTTCTCAACTTTTTGTTGGTGCATAATGTTTCTCAACTTATAGTTGCGGGTGTTTATAAAATAGGTTGGGTCAGGATTTAGCATCACACAAACTTGATCCAATATGTTGATTGATTTATTTTTATTTATTTATCTAAACTTGATCCAGTCGTTGCTGGAATGATGATTTTGTCGAGTAAAGGTATCAGAACACCAAGATTTTTTTTTAAGGGCAAAAGGCATGCATAGGCATCACAATAATGGAGGACATCCCAACTAGGTTGGCACCTCAACCACTATCAATCATCTGCAGCACACCCGATTTATTAATAAAAATCAAAGGAAACAGAAAAGCATTGGGGGGGGGGGGGGGGGGGGCATAAACCAAACCCATGAAACAATCAACTAAATCTAAAATTAGGAAGACCATTCCTATTACGAAAAAGGTCTTCCCCAATGAAGGGAGGATAAGAATCCCACCAAAGAAAACCCTGAATAGAAAACCCTGGAATGATGATTTTGTCGAGTAAAGGTATCAGAACACCAAGATTTTTTTTAAGGGCAAAAGGCATGCATAGGCATCACAATAATGGAGGACATCCCAACTAGGTTGGCACCTCAACCACTATCAATCATCTGCAGCACACCCGATTTATTAATAAAAATCAAAGGAAACAGAAAAGCATGGGGGGGGGGGGGGGCATAAACCAAACCCATGAAACAATCAACTAAATCTAAAATTAGGAAGACCATTCCTATTACGAAAAAGGTCTTCCCCAATGAAGGGAGGATAAGAATCCCACCAAAGAAAACCCTGAATAGACAAACCATGTGAGGCAAGTTTATCAGCACAACTATTGCCCTCACGATAGATATCAGAATAAGCAAAATTCATATTCCTATATATAGACAAACAATTGGACCATTTATTTCTAAGACGCCAAGGAACAATGTTGATATTCTTGAAGGCCGAGATGACTAATTGAGAATCACATTCTAACCAAAGATGATTCCAACCTTTATCATAAGCCAACTCAATTTCAAGCATAGCACCAATCAGTTCAGTCTGGAGAGCATTAGATACACCAATGTGGGCAGAAAAAACAACCCAGCACATCCGCATCCTTATTCTTGAAGATCCCACCACAAGATTCTATACCAGGACATCCCATGGCAGCCCCATCTGTATTAGACTTCACCTAGATAAATAAAGGAGTATGCCAAAGAACCAATATGATGGTAGGAGCCTTGCATAAGTGAGCATCCACTGAGAACTGATGCAAAATCCACAACTCAGAAGAGGAGGGTGAAACTAAGCCCTTGCTACGTCTGCCCGACATAGAACAATTGGCAATGACAAGGTTAACAGTAGCAGGGAGTGAAATTGTTCTATTGTCAAACCTTAGTCTGTTTCTACAATACCTAAATAATGTTTGTGATCGCAGCGAGCACCAGGTCCTTGGTCTGAGAACACCACTGCTTGTTACACAAGTCTAAAGTGGATAACATGGAGGAGGAGTCCAAAGAGCATGAAAGGATGTTTCTCAACCAATTCCACAAAGCTGCAGCAAAAGTACACCCGAAGAATAAGTGTTCAGTAGTCTCCTCGGAGGCATAGCACAGATTGCAAATTGACACAACAGTGCAGCCCTTGCATCTTAAGTTTTCATCAGTAGGCATTCGGCCATGAAGAATTCTCCATAACAGAAAGGATTTCGAGGGGGGTATGATGTTAGACCAAATAGACTTGCCCCAAGGAAGAGGATGGCCCAAGGGATTCTGAAAAAGGAAAGCCTCCTCGAGTGACAAACTACCAGAATCAGACTTCCACCTGATTTTATCCTCACAGCTCTGGACAGGGATTGAGACCTTCTTCACTTCAGCAAAGAGAGCAGGAAACTTCTGCAGCAGCACAATAGGAATACACCATTTACCATCCTTTATAAAATCACCAACCTTAGAATACAACAAGGGATGAGCTTCAGCAGGAATATTAGCCAATGTAACTAATGACATGGAAAGCCATGGATCAGTCCAGAAGTTAATATTGGATCCATCACCAATTTGCCAACATAAATTCTGCATGACAATAGGAAACCAATTCTTGATGCCAAGCCAAATGGAAGAGCTGTTATGATGATTTATACAAGTTCCATTTCTGATAACTCTGGCTCGAAGGATGCTGTACCACTGATTTTTAGAGGAAACCAACTCCCAACTAAGTTTTAGCATAGCTTCATTGTTAATAGCTCTGATGGATCTTAGGCCTAACCCTCCCTCATGAATTGGAGCACAAACCTTACTCCAAGAGACAGTAACCACCTTCCTGACATTAATGTTACCAGCCCATATGAAACTTCTAATCCATTTGTCTATAGTTTTTAATAAGAAAGCTGGCCAGGAGTAAACAGTGAAGCTGTAAATCAACATACTATGAATGATGGAAGCCACCAACTGAACCCTGCCCATAATAGAGAGTAGGCAACCTTTCCAAGAGCCTAGTTTACTCTTGATTCTGTCAAAAATAGGCTGGAGGTGAATTTTTCTAGGCTTCCCTTAGAATAGAGGAACCCTAAGATAGTTGAAGGGAAGGCAGCCAGAAGAGAAGCCAAGCAGATTAGAAATGGAGAGTTTCCTAGCAGTAGAGAGGGGACCAGCATAAAATTTGGATTTTTCAGGACCTACCACTTGACCAGAAGCTTGCTCATAGGCCCTAAAAAGAGAAACCAAACTTTGCAGACTTCTCTTAGTGCCTTTGTAAAAGATCAGCACATCAACAGCATAAAGAATATGACTAGGCATCCTATGACCTCTAGGACCAGTCATCAACTGGAGGTGACCCTCATTCACAAGCATGGAGATGCCCCTACTAAGGACCTCTTCAACAAGGCAAAAGAGGAGAGGAGACAAAGGGTCTCCTTGCCTGACTCCCCTTTTGCAACTGAAGAAGCCAGCTGCCTTCCCATTAACGGCTATGGAGATCCTTGCAGAGTTCAGAATAACACTCACCCACTCGCAAAAAGTCTGATCAAAACCAAAAGCATCTAGGACTTTTAGCAAAAAGCCCCTGTCTAAAGTATCAAAAGCCTTTCGAATGTCAATCTTTATAGCCAATTGGCCTCCAAAAGATCTTTTATGAAGCAAGTTAAAAACCTCAGATGCAGAACACACACAGTCCACAATCTGCCTACCTTTGATGAAACCTCTTTGGTTGCTAGAGTTGATTTTTGGGGCTACTATTGCCAGTCTATCAGCCATTACCTTGGTTATGATCTTGAACTGGAAATTAGCTAGTGCAATAGGCCTATAATGGTCCACTCTATCAGCACCTTGAACTTTAGGAATCAAAGCCACCACATTTGAATTTAAGTTAGGTAATATCCAACCATCCTTAAAGAATTGAAGCACTGAATGGAACACATCATGAGATATGATATCCCAGAAGTGCTGGAAGAAGTAGCCCCCAATACCATCAGGACCTGGAGCACCATTGGCATTCATTGAAAAAACTGCATTTTTAACCTCTTCCATGGATGGCATCATGGTGAGCATGTCATTATCCTCACTAGAAACAAGCTTAGGGATTACCTTGTCAACAAGATCATTATTGTGGCACAAATTTTCTGATGCAAAAACAACTTTAAAGTGATTCAGGATATGCTCCTCTATTGCTGCTGGCTGGTGCAGAACTTGATCTCCCTGCATTAGAACAGATATTTGCTTTGTAACGTGCCTGATCCTGGCTGTTTTGTGAAAGAATGTAGTGTTTCTATCACCAAAGGCGTGCCAGTTCATTCTGGCCTTCCCCATCCAGAACTGCTCCTCACAACAAAGAGCATTTTGTAATTGGATTTGCCCTTCTTTTTCCTGAGCTTGGAGACTGTCAGAATAGCCAAACTGATTCAATTGATGTTGTATGTCATCCACCCTAGCCAATGCGTTTTTAACATTTGAGTGAACATCATCAAAGACCAGTTTATTCCAGTCTCTAAGTCTCCTTTTGAGTAACCGCGACTTTTGAGACATGACAAACATAGGGCAGCCATAAATTTCTTCCTTCCAAACCTCAGAAACCACTTTCATTCAATCTAGATGTGAAGACCACATTTTCGAGAACTTAAAGGAAGGACCATGCTTACTACCATCCTTCTCCAAAGATAATAAGATAGGAAAGTGATCTGACTTACTTCTAGTAAGAGTACAACAGGAAACACTCGACCAGAAATCTAGCCAAGGATCATTACAAATAGATCTATCCAATCTTCTTTCGGAAAAGGAGTTTCCTCTCCTACCATTGGACCATATGTATTGAGCACCACGGGTCTGAACATGATGCAGATTGGAAGAGTCAGTCCAGTTCCTAAAGTCTTCACAGGAAGTCCTAGAGGGAAGTCTGGAGCCTCTGTGCTCATGAGAGCCAAGTATTGCATTAAAGTCTCCAATGTGACACCAAGGACCCGGATGAGATTGTTGCAAGTTAGAGAGATCCAGCCAGAGCTGTCGTCTGATCACCACATTGGTAGCAGCATAAACAGCTGAGACAAAAATTTCCTGACCATCCTTCTCTAGGGAGAAAGCAATAAACTGATTTGAGTTGGCAATGATATTTGGAGTGTAAAGATCAGAACACAAGCACCAAAGGTTTGGCACTAAACCATTTCTATCATTGACAACAAAGATCTTTAAATTTAGGCTATCCCAAAAGCCAGCAGGCACAATATCGTGAGCAATCCAAGGCTCTGATATGAACAGAAAATCAGGTTTATTCAAAAGGCAAAGCTTCTTTAAGACTAACCTTGTATCAAGGTTACCAATACCTCTAGCATTCCAGTAAAGGAGCTTCATTATGCAAAATTGATAGGACCAGCCCTTGATCGGGCCATAACATGCTTAGCCTTGACAGCTTCCTTTGTTTTCTTTTTCAAATGCTTCTTTTGTGACTTGGACAGCACCACAGTAAAGTTCTCATTTAAGGTCTCTTCAGGAGCCTCATCAGTCTCATCACTCCAAAACTCGGAGATTATTCTAATGTCTTTTTCCACCTGAGGAGGCATGCAGTGAAGCTGTGTAGCAAGCACATTACTTGACATATGAGCATTAGTGGCAAAATCACTTCCAACATCTACAAAAGCAGAAGCAATAATGCTATCTGAAACATGACTCAAAGCTACATTGCCCTGGGGAGGAGTGTAATCCTTCCTAGTCGAATCTTCTTCTGGGCTAGCCAAAGGAGAGACATGGACAGCAGCAACAGGTTGTAAATCCACTACACCATTGAAATCAAAAGAACGTTCATTCTGCTCCTTCTCTAGCTGCTCAACCTCAGTATTGGTTGGGAGCCCAAATAAGTCATTAGCCCCTGGTTGATCCAATACAGCCTGTTGACCAGGATTACCAGAGTTGCAACCATGGCCAACACAAGTAGCTTGGGGGGTGTCCTCAATGATAATTGCCTTACCGTTGTCCAAAACCTTCGCAGCATTGTCATCATCAACACTAGCAGCCTGCTTAGGAATATATTTAAGTGAGGTCTGCTTCTGATTTCTAGCAGGGGCTTTAACATGAGCCCTATCCGGATTCAGATGACAACCCTCCAGAGAGTGACCAATGGAAAGGCAGTTAGAGCAAAACTGAGGAAGCCACTCATATTCCACCTCAACAGGGAAAGCAAAGTCTTCTCTTTCCACCATTATTTTATCTCTGAGAGTACTCGAGAGATCAAGATCAATCAACACGCGTGCATAATAACCAAAGGTTCTCTTTTTTGTAGCTTCATCCAGTGCAATTGGGACCCCAATAGCTCCACCAATTTCAAAGAGAATTTTAGGCCGCCAATATTCTCTTGACAAGCCATAGAAACGAACCCAACCTTGAAAATTCTTCTGCTTGATTGTTTTCGGGTTGAAGTCAGGAGTCCATGCAAAGAGTCTCAATACACCTGGATTCAAATTCCAAGATCCTATTGATCTAAGGCTATGCAGATCATCCAAGGAGCAAAAGGTAAATTCATAGAAACCTCTACCAAGAGACACCATGCTCCAGGAACCAGCCAGATTCCAAAGCTTTGATAACTTCTTGCGCAAGTCATCAACCCTAATAGGAGAATCACCTTTAGAGAGAGTCAGGCGACCATGGGGGACGTTCTTACAGTTTGCCATGCCCGCCTGGTATTCATCTTCAAATATCTTAATAGATAGTGCATCCCCTAACAGGCGTGGTTTAGGCAACTGACTGACGGGGATGTCACATGAATTTTGGAGTGCCTGGGCGAACGTTTTCTCCTGCCTCAAGTTGGGAGGTTGGGACAGCACTCTGTCATCGGTAGCAGCAAGGGGACGAGAAGAGGGAGGAGGGTCAGGAAGATGGGAGACTGAGTCAGGGAACAGAAAGAACCATGGGCAGTCTGAAGCAATTGCCATGGTGCAACGGCGGTCACGATGAACTCATACAATATTAGAAAGACTAAAAGAGAGAAGTAATTGAAAGAATTGTATAGAGTAATCTTTGTTAACAGAATCCTATCCTTATCAACATTCTGTTTTGATATCATTTCTGTTGTTTTGATATGTGCTGCGCTGCGCTGCTGCTAGCTGTTTTATCAGTTCTTATCATTATCCTTTGTAGTTTGTTACTTGGTATGCCCTTCTCCTGTTTTGATAGTTCTTATCCTTATCTTTTGTAATCCTTAGTTATTTGTATATTTGAATTCTCTTAGATTTTTATGTTTTACATAAACTAGCTCTTGTATTTAAGTTACCGTTGTAATCAATTGAATATACAAGCATATTCAACCAAATATTTCTCTTCTACTTTTTTGCACTTCTTTACATGGTATCAGCCTAAACCTCAATCCTTCATTTTTTATCATTCATGGCTGCTCAACGTTCAACTCCTTCTCGAGATGGTAACACCAAACCTTCTTATCATTGTTTCATTTGCAATGTTGATGGTCATTCTAACAGTCGTTGCTATACTAAAATTGGCTATCCCTCTTGGTGGAAACACAATCTTGGATCCAACAAATCCTGTCGTGGTTCTTCCTCTCGTGATAGTCGAGGCTCAAGACCTTCTGCTCCACATGCTCATCCAACTGTTTCTGTTGCTACTTCATCTCCAGATTCTCATCCTTCGGTTAATTTGTCTCAGACTCAGATACAACAATTACTCTCTCTTCTTAAGACTGGTAATGACCAAACTCTGACAAATTTTGAAGGTCCCACTTTTCGTTGTTTTGTCTCTTTTAAACCTTGTTCATCTCTCTGGATTTTAGATTCAGGTGCAATTGATCATATGGTATCTGATCTTTCACTTTTTCATTCATATACCAGAGTCTCCTCTTCTGTTAAATTACCTGACAACAAACTTGTTCCAATTCACCTTATTGGTTCCATTTACTTAAAATCTGGTATATTAATACCACATGTCTTGCATGTTCCATCTTTTCAATTTAATCTTTTGTCCATTAGCAAACTTTCCCGCGACACTAACTCTTGGGTCACTTTTACTCCTACTTCATGTTTTTTATAGGACCAGAGGACGAAGAGGACTTTGTGATGGGTGAGCAACATGGGGGTCTCTATCTCATAGACAACTCTCCTACCACCTTTCTCTTTGCTGCTTCATTTGGCTCTCATTTTGATTTATGGCACTGGCGCTTATGACACCCAGCCTCAACTTTATCTCCACAATTCAATAATATTGATTCTAGCATTAAATTTTCAAACAAATGTACTTGCACTGTTTGTCCTTTGGCAAAACAAACTCGTTTAAAATTTCCATTAAGTAGCATTTCTACTGTTAAATGTTTTGAATTAGTACATTTTGATGTTTGGGGACCCTACAAAAAAACTCATTCCTCTGGTGCAAATTTTTTTTTTACCATGGTTGATGATTTTTCTAGAAGTACATGGGTTTTTCTCATGCAACACAAAAGTGAAGTTAATACAATCATCCCTCATTTTTTTTAAATGGTTGAAAAATAATTTCAAACACATTAAAAAAATACAATCTGACAATGCACTTGAATTTTTTAACTCCCAAACTCATCTTTTTTTAAAAAAAAAACTTGGGAGTGTTACAACAATCAAGTTGTGCTTATACTCCACAACAAAATGGCATTGTAGAGCATAAACACATACATTTACTAAACGTTGCACACGCTTTGCCTTTTCAATCCTACTTGCCTTTAGATTTTTGGGGTGATTTTGTATTAACAACTACTTATCTAATTAATCGTCTACCTACTACAATTCTCAAAGGTCATGCACCTCATGAAATATTATTTAATAAAAAACCAAATCTTTTTCATCTTCGGGTTTTTGGTTGTTTGGTTTATGGCCGTAACACACACATCAATCACAAATTTGATAATCGTGCTTCTCCGGGAATTTTTTTAGGATATCCCCATGGCCAAAAATGTTACAAAATACTTGATTTATCTTCAAAACAAATTGATGTAACAAGAGATGCTATTTTTCATGAACATATTGTTTGAATAATGGCATTTAAGTAGTATTATTTCTTTCCATTCAAATTTCCACACGTTCTAATTGTGCCTTCTAATTCTGTAACCACTATTTATATTTTAAAGGCCATTGATTGCTTATTACCGTTGCCTTTTTCATTGCAATCAAAAGGCTTTATTAGCCTTCAAAATCTATTTAATTGATTTGAAAATTGAAAGCTTTTTAAGACCATGCTATCATAATTGTTGTACGAGGCTATTGTTTGTACGATGCCATACAAAATCAGTTTGAGTCTTAAGCGCTGAAAGCATATTTTTTGTATTTCTATCACTTCTCTATATCCTTTCATCTTTTCTACTCTGTGTTCTTCTGGGTATTGTTTGTTAGGATCCAACGTGTTTTTGGCCTCGAGTGCACGGGTCCGACTCGTCACTGTGTAAACCTTGGGGAGCAAACCGAATATTGGGTTGCAACCGGAGGTCCGCCGGAATTTGTTTTCAGGGCAGTGGTTATTGTCACGGCACAAGTTTTCTTCTTTATGGTGTTGATGATGCCGGTAATCGTAAGTATGTCACTGGTAAATGGTTGCAGTTCCAAATGGTCGACAACAAACCAATCATGGAGCAAGTGCGCGAGTATGAGAACTTGGTTGCTGACGTCCTAAATGAAGGTATGAAGATGTGCGAGATACTGCAAGCAAATGTTCTACTCGAGAAATTTCCCCCTTCCTGGAGTGAATTCAGAAATCATCTAAAACATAAGAAGAAAGACTTCTCCCTATAGGAACTCATTAGCTACATGAGGACTGAAGAAGCAAATCAATTCAAGGATAGGTATCTCTCTGTCCCTTCTAATAATTTCTCTAATGCTAATATTGTTGAATCTGCTGGCACCTCTTTTAGGGAAAAATTCCAAAGAAATATAGGAAATAAAAATGTGCAAAACAAGTATAAGAAATAAGTCAACAAGCCCAATAACAATTACAAAGGACAAACATCTGGTCATCAACCTAAATCAAAACCACAAGCAAACTTGGCTAAGGACGAGGAGATCATTGCTGCTGTGGTAGAAGCAAATTTGGTCAATGATCAGCCACTGGCTCATCTAGTTTTATGACTAGTATGACCGTGGTTTTGTGCTAATTATACCTCATTTTCGCCCAAATTAGACTTGATTGTCTTCAAGCATCATTTTGAGTCTCTAAAGTAGTTTTAGGGTAATTTAGCTGATTTAGAGTCAAATAAAGCACTTACTGCTATTTCTTGTTTTCAGGTTAATAAAGAGAAGCAATTCTGGAGTTATTCGCCCCGCGAGAGGCTACTCGCCTCGCGAGCCTGAAGCCTCACTGTGCCAGAAATGCCATCCTCTCTGTCTCGCCACGCGAATCACTGTCTCGCCCCGCGAGAAATCCAACCCTGAAGGACAGAGACCATCGCGACTTAGCCGTGATGAAGGTCACGGCTGTGACAGATTGGAATTTGAAGTCTCGCCTCACGGATCCTCGTCTCGCCTCGCGAGAAAGCCAAACACTGAAGAGCTGTTCATAATATTCGCCTAGCGAAAGAATGTTTGCCTCGTGAGCGCGGAACCCAGAATCTGTATTTATATATGTTTTAGGGCAGAACTGATGATCCCTCTTCCTATCTTTTTCATAGTACGACTGCGAATTTAGGTTTAGAGTTTTGTGTTCCCTTTGTAATGGAGAGCTAGTCTCCTTTGATCAATATGCTGTAATCGGGTTCCATTGACGCTTGAGGTTTTGTAATTGCTAAACTTAATGCTATTCTCTTTCAATATTTGTTCTGTATGTTCTGTTTGCTTAATTCAGGATTATATAGAATATGTATTGATTTGTTTCGATGATTGTGTGTTCCTATATTTAATCGCGTTTGCTTAATTCACGTGTGTTCAATCGTGTTTGCTTAATTCACGAGAGCTTCACCCCGTTTGCTTAATTCGGGAATAGGAACATATGTCCCGTAGCGTCGATTTCGCTTGTTAATTGATGCTACAATCGAAAAGGGATTAGAATCCGCTTAGGGCACGGATTTATATGAACCAATGATAGTGGGAAACCGAGAACAATAGGTTAATTGTTTTTAGCTATTTGATAGTTATTTAGTTTGCATTGTTTTCTGCTTTGTTTTCTTTATTGAATTTCATATCCAAACCCCCCAAAACTGACTTTTCTGTTAACAACAATCCAAGAGTCCTTGTGAGACGATACTCGAGTTGTCGCTCCCTATCTGCATATTTTTACAAACCGCTCGCCTTTTGACGCGTGCGCGGCAGCATGTCAAAAATCGGCGCCGTTGCCGGGGACTCTTGTTATTAACAGAAAATAAAAAATAAAAAAAAACTGCATTGCTGAATTAGTTATGGCTGCTTTGTCTGGTTACGAATCGTAGTACTTCCCATGGATAACTATATGCAAGATTATTTACCTTATGTTGATTATGAGCCATGCAAGTTAGGGGATCATGGAATGAGCTTCCGCCCCTTGTCTATCACTTGGACCTTATGCTACAAGCCATGGGATCCGAGAAGATCATATTGCACTTTGGGCATTCCGTGGCCGCTGTATCACAGACAGTGGGATCCCGGTGGAACCGCCTCCATGAGTTTCTCTAAACCCTCTTCTTTTTAATTATCTTTTCCTTGCTTTGTTTTTGTTTTGTTTTCTTTTAGCTCTAGAATAATTTGAGAAGATCAAGAGTTTGTGTGTTGAGTCTTGTGTCGGAAAGCTTGATTGGGTTTTGATTGAATTTTTCATAGATTGATTGCATGACATGTGTTATCTGTTGATGATTTTCCCCCTAGGTTTTGAAAATTGAAAATTTGGTCCCCATTTGAAAAATTGAAAACTGAACTTTGAGATATTATGTTATGATTGCATGATTTATGATAAAGTTTGGGGTGATGGGAAGCACACACTAGGGATTGAATCTCGGTCAAACAATTTGCAAAAATGTCCAGGTGAGGATTTGAGCCTCCAGCATGTTTTTAACTGTGTGAATCACTTTTGAGTTGCACTTTCCCGAATTTGCTTGAATCTCTTAATGGTTTGCATGTTTATGTGTTTGCATCAGATGATTTAGGCAATTTTCTTTGAATTAGCTACTTCGCCTAAACTGAACCATACCTAATGCATGTTCCCTAGTTAGCCCCGTTGAGCCTAATTAGCCTATTATTTCTTGATAACCCTATGTTATGAGCCAAAATCTGGAAAAACCATGTTAACCCGATCTTAGGATTAGGAGAGCATGAAAGCTTAGCAAGAGAAGGTCTGTAAGAAACTAAGTTTGGGGTGGCTACGAGGATATGATGTGTTGTCTGGGATTGAGAAAAATAAAAAAATAAAAAGGTTGGAGCCAAAAGAAAAAAAAGAAAAAAAAAAGGGAAATAAAAAGAACAAAAATGTCAAAAAAAGGGTCTTAAAGGAAAAGGCTGTAGTAGCCCAAAAGCATAAAGAAAAATGGAAAAAGTAATTTGAGTGGAAATTCAAAAGTGTAAAAAGTTTCATGCTCTCTTAGTTCCTAGGGACTTAAGCCCAGTACCTTTGTATATCCTACCCTTAGCCAGGCCCCATTACAACCTTTAAAAGACCTTTTGATGTTGCATGCATGTTTCCGTGGGAACCTTGTTTGAGATGAAAATCAAATTCATGGGAAGTGCTCTTAAAAGTGAAATTGAGTGAAAGGTTGTTAGCCTAGACAAATTTAGCGAATGAGTGAAACATTAAATGCCCTTGTGAGGAAGGCGATTGTTTGAATTTGGTGATCTCCCTTTTGTGTGTAAATTGGATCCTCAGCTTAGATTAATGATTGTATGAATGATGGAATTCTCAATTGTTTAAAGTAAATGAATGTGGGGATTGCATTGTTGAAAAGGGGGAAAACATTGAAGCAAAATTGTTTTGTTGTAATTGCATGAAATTTGTGCGAAATTGATTGAATCTTTTAAGCTCGCCAAGTCTGAGTTCTTTTTGAGTTTTAGTTTGCTTGGGGACAAGCAAAGTTTAAGTTTGGGGTATTTTGATCAGCCTCTGGCTCATCTAGTTTTATGACTAGTATGACCGTGGTTTTGTGCTAATTATACCTCGTTTTCGCCCAAATTAGACTTGATTGTCTTCAAGCATCATTTTGAGTCTCTAAAGTAGTTTTAGGGTAATTTAGCTGATTTAGAGTCAAATAAAGCACTTACTGCTATTTCTTGTTTTCAGTTTAATAAAGTGAAGCAATTCTGGAGTTATTCGCCCCGCGAGAAGCTACTCGCCTCGCGAGCCTGAAGTCTCACTGTGCCAGAAATGCCATCCTCTCTGTCTCGCCACGCGAATCACTGTCTCGCCCCGCGAAAAATCCAACCCTGAAGGACAGAGACCATCACGGCTTAGTCGTGATGAAGGTCACGGATGTGACAAATTGGAATTTGAAGTCTCGCCTCGCGGATCCTCGTCTCGCCTCGCGAGAAAGCCAAACACTGAAGAGCTGTTCATAATATTCGCCTCCCGAGCGCATGGAACCCAGAATATGTATTTATATCTGTTTTAGGGTAGAACTGATGATCCCTCTTCCTATCTTTTTCATAGTACGGCTGCGAATTTAGGTTTAGAGTTTTGTGTTCCCTTTGTAATGGAGAGCTAGTCTCCTTTGATCAATCTGCTGTAATCGGGTTCCATTGATGCTTGAGGTTTTGTAATTCCTAAACTTAATGCTATTCTCTTTCAATATTTGTTCTGTATGTTCTGTTTGCTTAATTCAGGATTATATAGAATATGTATTGATTTGTTTCGATGATTGTGTGTTCCTATATTTAATCGTGTTTGCTTAATTCGCGTGTGTTCAATCGTGTTTGCTTAATTCACAAGAGCTTCACCCCGTTTGCTTAATTCGGGAATAGGAACATATGTCCCGTAGCATCGATTTCGTTTGTTAATTGATGCTACAATCGAAAAGGGATTAGAATCCGCTTAGGGCATGGATTTATATGAACCAATGATAGTGGGAAACCGAGAACAGTAGGTTAATCGTTTTTAGCTATTTGATAGTTATTTAGTTTGCATTATTTTCTGCTTTGTTTTCTTTATTGAGTTTCATATCCAAACCCCCCAAAACCGACTTTTCTGTTAACAACAATCCAAGAGTCCTTGTGAGACGATACTCGAGTTGTCGCTCCCTATCTGCATATTTTTACAAACCGCTCGCTTTTTGACGCGTGTGCGACAGCGTGTCAGTCAACAACGCAGCTGATTGGATACAAGACACATTTGTGCAAACAAGGGGCTATTTCGAGAATTCGATGAGAACACTGAATAACCTACAGTATACATGGGAAATTCTGCAGCTGCTGGAGTGCACGATAAAGGAAAAATTATTCTCAAACTAACTTCTGGTAAAACTATGGCCTTGAACAATGTTCTGTATGTTCCTGAAATGTGTAGAAATTTAGTGTATGGGGCGTTACTTAACAAGGCTGGCTTGAAAATAGTGCTTGATTTCGATAAAGTTGTAATAACTAAAAATGGAGAATTTGTGGGTAAGGGATATATATCTGGTGGTTTGTTTGCTTTGAACACTATTGAAATGAATGACAGTGCTTCTAGTTCCGCTGACATGGTTGAGTCTCTTGATATTTGGCATGGACGACTAGGACATGTTAATATAGCTTCTGTAACACCTCCCTTGGGCATTACTATATGAACACATGCGGTAATAATTTAAAAGAAATTTTGCTGGTTGCTTTCAGAAAATTTATTTATTTGAAGTCAGAAAATCTGGGTGTAAAACAATTTCTTCTGAATACTTTGAGTATAAAGTGCATAACACAATAATAATAACCATCTAATTCATAATCAAATTTCCAAACATATAAAGGTTTTCAAAATACCTACACAGACTTTCTCAAAACATACCACCCAACAAAATTTAAAATATCCTAAGCTGGTCGCTCTACAAGACACTCACTGATAAGACCTTGTGATCATCCCTATGATCACGCATCTCTTCCCGCAATCCGGACTTAAGTCTCTATGTGACTAAAGGAATTCTTCTGCAACATCTGCATTCGTGTACCAAGGTACAATAGCAAAGACAGAAGAACATGTATATGCAAGGGTGAGTTCCAATATATGGATTTTAAAACGATAACCATATGCACGACACACAAATAACATTTAACATGTATATTCAACAATAAACATTCTATTTATCAAAGGGTTTCATACCCGACAATCTTCATTGTTTTAAAAACCATGACACTTCAATATTCCACATCTAACTTTTGTACTAATCTCCGGAGCCCCAACCAACAAATAAATGAGTTGATCAGGCTCTCATTGTCAAATAAGGCAGAATATAAACGTTGCCAGATAAGGAAAGTTTCAAATTATTTGGCCTATCAAGGTTTCGAGTTCCAACTATTTAAGTAAGTAACTCGGTAGGATACGAGCTCCAACCATCATCGTAAGTAGTTCACAAGAACATCCAACGATAGTTGTAATTAACTCGACCTATAAAACATGAGTAATATCCGAGCTCCCGAAATAATCGTAATTAGCCCGGCCTTTCCAAGACCCCTATTCATTTCACCCAAAGGTGAAATGTATCTCATAACATGGATACCTACCAAGGTACCATGAATAAAACCTTTAGGCACATTTGCCGCAGTAAAATACAAAACGCATGTAAAACGTTTTGTTCACGTAATTTTCTTTGTGTTCATTCTTTCCTTGTCGAGGCTCAAAGGCTCACGACCAAACCAAGGTTTAAACGTTTAAGTTTAACAACCATTCCCATAACAAGGACTCCAAGTCCAAAAATGTGCAAATCATGAAATCTAGATCCGTGCACTAGATTTAGATTCGTAGATTTTGGCGTACAAAAATCAATATATATTTTTATAGGACATCCAGTCCATAACTTAACATTTCGGACCCCGGGTCCATATCATAGAACTCTAGACACCAACATCTCAGCATCTAGGTTCGTCTTTTAATTTAACAACATTTTCGCTCTGTGAAACACAAAACAAAACCAAAGTTTCCTCAACTTATCCAAGTTTACGGAAATAACCCGTTGTTTACCGAAAATCCTTTTACGTTGGAAATTCGTTTTGTAAAATTGTCAAAATCCCTTAAAACTCATTTTTGTTCAAAAATGAATATTTTAAACTTGGAAAAATCATCTAAGACAAATTATCGGTATTACTCAATATTACCCTTTTTAAGAATACTTTTGTAAATATTGATGGAATTGTCCATCGTTTGACGTTTTAAAACGTTTTTAGGTCAAAACATGACTTTTATAGTAAAATAATTTTTCCAACACTGTAATAAAATTATTTTTGAAACTTTTTCTCTTAAACAACATTTTCTAATATTTAGAAATTTCTTACGTATAAACTAGCAGTGCAAAAACATTTTCGCGGTTAGTCCTCACTACGACTCATAAAACACTCTTACGCTGTTAAATCATTAAAATAATATTATTTCCAACTTTTCTCATTTTCAACCAACCAAAATACTTAAGTAATATTATATGACTATTTCTCATCAATTCAAACTCATTATTCCGTAAAAAGTTTTTTTAACGCTTTTAACCTCATTATTAATTGAGCACTGACCAATGTCAGGCTTTTCAATCCACAAACCACATCAATAACAATCATGTCAATAATATAGCACATATCAATTAACGACATGCAACAACATACAATAACAATTAAATGCAAATAAATAAATATTTAAAAGAAGATAATTGCAAAACAGATGATTTCACACTACATAAAATAATTAACACACCAAATAAAATATACAGACCCTAAACAAATTACATACAGCTATCAGAAAAATCCCTTAGGTACTCCCCTTACCTCCTGAAGATTTTTTTCCGAATTTAAAATTCCGCCAAGCATCCGATTTCCGCAAAACACGTACACGATGCACACAACAATTAATCCTTCTACAAAACACAACAAATAATTATCAATCAAACACTAAATACACCTATACTCCTATATGATAGGTTCGACCATGACGTGTTTGGATGGATAAAAATTTCTAAAATTCCTAAGCTTGTGGATTAGTAATCCTTGATCACATAAAAACCTAAACTAATGATTAACTTACAAAGGTTGAAATAAAATACTCCAACCCTTCAAAACCCTAGTTTTGTCCATGGCTAGATAAATTAGCTAGAGATCCCAAAATTTCACATACTCTTAGATCCATGACCTTAGAGTAGTGTAGAGTTAAGACAAATTATCATAAGTTGAAAAATGAAACAAAATCTTTCAACTCTTCAAAATATAATTTCGGCCATGAACAAAATAATGGCTTAGAGGTTTGATGATTCAACAACCATGGATTCAATTTATATATGAATTATAAGATTGAATCAAGCAATACTAGTTTAAGAAAATGAACAAAGTCCTCCCCCCACAATAACTAGGGTTCGGCCTCAACAAGACCAATAGGAACGAAATTTTGGTTTGATGTATCCTCTTGGATTTTGAATATAGAGAGGTTACTAAGATCATAGAAATTGGTTTCATGATCATAGGATTTTTATACAATTTCCTAGAGATTTCACAAGATTCTAGATCTAGGAATTTACAATGATGATGATGGCATAAAACAAGTGAAATTAATGAAGAAGAAGAAGACATGATTGATCATGGAGATAAGATACTACTTATTGGTGATGAAGAAATGAAGAGAAATGATCAACCAACACTTAGTTAAAACTGGACAGCTTTGAGGATGTGGTGGTTTTGTGAATATATCTCACGATCTACTCATCCAAAAATTGCAAACTTTGGCTTGTTGGAAAGATAAGAAGAAAAGGAATAACTTTTATGTTGAAGGTTTTATTTGATTAAGATCATAATAGGGGTGGAAAGGGCCTTCTTTCCACTGTTCTTGTATGGTGCCGAGGATTTCGAGCTGTTTCGGTATTTTGGACATATCTCCTAATATACGTATCCGTTTTTTATGATATTTAGTTCGTTGGAAAGAAGAAAGAAATAGGAACAACTTTCATGTAGAAAGTTTTCCGAGTTTCAGAAAGGAAGAGGGTTCTATTTCCGGTGGGGTTTTAGTGTTCTTATGACTTTTTGAAGTACAGTGTAAATAGGAAGAAAATGAAGAAGATGAGCCAAAGGGGAGGGAGGGCTGCGGTTTTGGGCCTTATATAGGCTCGGAATTAGGCCTTGTTTGGTTAAAAGGAATTGAATTAATGGGTTTTGTGAATATTAAATTAATATAATAGTTAACTATGGTTAATAGTTAACTTAACTTGGGTTTTGTTGCCAACCATGGTTAATAAACATGTGGCTCACATTATTTGAAAGGTGTGACTGTTCCTAGTCCACACAAACTAACCATGGTTCCTTAACCATGGTTAAAATTTAACTCGACGGCGGTTAGGTTAAGCGTAGGGGTATTTTGGTCTTTTCGCGCACAAAATATCTAGATATTTAGGAATCGTCATAAATGTGCCATAAATGTTTGATGAATCACCCCGGTGACTCGCTGCCTTAGGTGGCAAGATGTCTCAGCATCGGGTTTTGTCTCTGCACGTCCGTTCTCGACTCCGTCGATTACCCGATTTAGGGTTTTACGCCCGAATCAAGTATAAAACCTAATTATTTTGAAAATTTTCAAAATAATATATATTGTTGTAAATGAGATATAAAATCTATTCATTTCGTTCTCCGGTCAAAATTAGGTTTTATGATCAGTAAAATCTTACTGTCAGCGAAAACGCAGACCGGGTTCCGTCTAAATTTTCAACCCAAAATTTAACCGTATACTTAAAAAAAATAAGTATGATATGAATATGACTTTGGTTTTCCCAAAATCATTTTCTAAGTTTTAGATAAAAATATAAACGTTTATTTATATTTATACCGATATTAGAAAGCAGAAAAAATCGGGGTGTTACAGCTTCTATTAAACGATTGCATAATATGAATCTGTTGCCTTCCATAAAGGAAGAATTTATTTCTAAATGTCTTGTTTGTGTAGAAGCCAAACATACAAAACCACCCTTTAAACCTATAATTTTTAGAGAAACTGAGCTACTTGAATTAGTGCTTTCTGATTTAGCTGATTTTAAAATTACAGCAAGCAGAGTAGGAAAAAAAGTATTATATCACTTTCATTGATGATCATTCCCGATACTCTAAAGTTTATCTTTTGAGAACCAAAGATGAAGCTGACATTATGTTTCTTAAATACAAGGCCGAGGTAGAAAATCAATTAAATAAGAAAATAAAACGGCTAAGATCCGATAGAGGTGGTGAATACAACACCACTAGCCTTAAAGAATTTTGTGAAAAGAATGGCATAATACATGGATTTACTGCACCCTATACACCACAACAAAATGGAATAGCTGAAAGGAAAAATAGGACCCTTAAGGATATGATGAATGCTATGATGATTAATTCTGGTATGCCTAACTATATGTGGGGGGAAGCTATATTAACTGCATGATATATCCTAAACAAGATCCCTCACAAGAAATTAGATAAGACACCCTATGAATTATGGAAAGGTCATCCACCAAACCTAAATTATTTAAATGTGTGGGGGTGTTTGGCTAAATTAGGACTACCAGATTTTAAAAGAACAAACATAGGTCCTAAAACGGTTGATGTTGTATTTATTGGTTATGCCCAAGATAGTACTGCATATAGATTCATGAGCCTAAGTGATAATTCTATATTAGAATCTAGAGATGCTGAATTTTTTTAGCATGTTTTTCCTATGAAGAAATTGAATTCTGTAAATGATGTTGCTATTTCTGGTTCTATTTCTTTTGTTCCTAAACGTGTGCAAAATGTTGAAATCAGTGAACCAAGAAGAATTAAAAGGATTAGAACAGAAACAAACTTTGGTCCATATTTTATAACATCATTTTTAGTAGAAATAGATGATGTTGATAAAATAAATGAAGAAATAATTTATGCTTATATGTTAGAAGAGGATCCCAAGACCTATGAGGAAGCAATACAATCAATAGACTCTAATTTTTGGAAAGAGGCAATTAAAAGTGAACTAGATTCCATAACAAGTAATCACACTTGGGAACTAGTGGATTTGCCTAAAGGTAGTAAATCCATAGGTAGTAAGTGGATTTTTAAAAGGAAATATAGGCCTGATGGATCAATTGAAAAATTCAAGGCAAGATTGGTTATTAAGGGCTTTACTAAAAAACAGGGTATAGACTTTTTTGATACTTATTCACCTGTAACCAAAATTGCTATTGTGCGTGCTTTAATAGCTTTGGCAGCAATCCATAACTTGGTTATACACCAAATGGATGTAAATTAAGACAGCTTTTCTAAATGGAGATTTAAAATAAGAAATATACATGAAGCAACCAGAAGGCTTCATTGTGCCAGGACAAGAACATAAGGTATGCAAGCTTAAGAAATCTTTGTATGGCTTAAAACAAGAGCCGAAGCAATGGTATGAAAAGTTTAATAACACATTGGTGGACCATGGTTTCATAGTAAACACTTCTGATTCTTGTGTGTATACCAAAATGATAGATTCTAATTGCGTTATTGTATGTTTATATGTGGATGACATGTTGATATTTGGAACCTCTTTGAAAGTAGTAATTGAATTTAAAGAGTTTTTAAGTTCCAAATTTGAAATGAAAGACTTAGGAGAAGCTGATGTGATTTTGGGTATGTTGAAAAGATTTTAATAAAATTCAATAGTTTTGATGTTGTACCTGCTAGAACACCATATGATTCTAGTATTCATCTTAAGCAAAATGGTGGAACCAGTATCTCTCAATCTGAGTATGTAAAAATAATTGGTAGTGTATGTATCTTATGAATTATACAAGACCTGGCATTGCTTATGCTGTAAGTAGATTGAGTAGATACACGCACAATCCAAATAGTGACCATTGCAATGCCCTTTTGAATCTTCTAAAGTATCTAAAAGGTACTATAGATTGGAGTTTACATTTTGCTAAATTTTCGGCTGTCTTAGAAGGATTTTGTGATGCAAATTAGGTCTCAGATAACGATAAAGTAAGTTCCACTAGCGGGTATGTATTTACATTAGGAGGCGGTGCTATTTCATGGAAATAAACAAAGCAAACATGTATAGCAAGGTCTACAATGGAATCAGAATTCATAGCTCTTGAACTTGCAGGTCAAGAAGCAGAGTAGTTGAGAGGCCTAATGGTTGATATACCATTGTAGGGGAGACCTACACCTCATATATCTCTTCATTGTGATTCACATGATGCAATGGGTGTGGCTAATAATAGTGCTTATAATGGTAAGAAAAGACACATATGCATGAGACATAGTATTGTTAGACACCTAATTAAAAAAAGGTGATATCTCACTTGAATATGTGAAAAGCGAGAAAAATCTTGCAGATCCTTTTACAAAAGGATTAAAGTTGTCCTGGATACGTCGAGGGGGGTGGGATTAAAGCCTTGATTGGAGGAAAATATGGTGGCCACCCAATTAGTGGTCAAACGAAGCTATATAAATACTCCTATGCACTACACTACTCATTCCTATGGCGTACAGTAGTGCTTGATGTGAGGTTGAGCCATGAGCTGTTAATAGATACATAGCCCTTGATATGGGTGGTGCTATAGAGATGCACTTGATGTATCTACCTACGTGAGTGTGAAGGCAAAGGTCACCTTCCATGAAAGACTTAGGCAATCTTTCTAGAGCACTCGTGAGCAACCCAAGGTGAATTTATATAAGGCCTAAATTATTGTGTAAAGATTTAAAAGCGGAGCTATCACAATTTTAAAGGTAAAAGTGTGTGTTGTGGGGGTCTCATCTTAAATCTACTAATTTCAAGAGCAATTCACTTCTTGGATATAAAGTGTTGCCTCACCTCACTACGTGTTAATTCAATCCTCGGGACATTAACAGTTAAGCAAAAAAAAAAAACCTTTCCTTACCCAGAATTCATTTCTCACTTACCTGCCATTAGTGGGGGATTGTTTCAATAATAGCATTTAAGTTGTATTATTTCTTTCCATTCAAATTTCCACACGTTCTAATTGTGCCTTCTAATTCTGTAACCACTATTTATATTTTAAAGGCCATTGATTGCTTATTATCGTTGCCTTTTTTCATTGCAATCAAAAGGCTTTATTAGCCTTCAAAATCTATTCTAATTGATTTGAAAATTGAAAGCTTTTTAAGACCATGCTACGAGGCTATTGTTGTACGAGGCCATACAAAATCAGTTTGAGTCTTAAGCGCTGAAAGCATATTTTTTCTATTTCTGTCACTTCTCTATATCCTTTCATCTTTTCTACCGTGTTCTCCTGGGTATTGTTTGTGAGGCTCCAACCTGTTTCTGGCGGCGTCTCAAGTGCACGGGTCCGACACGTCGCTGTGTAAATCTTGGGGAGCAAACCGGATATTGGGTTGCACCGAATGTCCGCCGGAATTTACTTTCAAGGCAGTGGTTATTGCCACGGCACAACTTTTCTTCTTCTTCTTCTTTCTAACCATATCTTTCCATACAAAATGCTTAATGCTAAATAATCTCCTTTAGTTTTGCCTCTGCCATCTAAAGATGATTTTACATCACCCATTCTTTATCCTTTTCCAGACACTCACCCACCGCCTGCCTCTTTTCCAATTGACCCATCTTTGACACCTAATGACCAGCTTCCACCTCTTGCCATAACACCCATTACGCCTAATGACCAGCTTCCACCTCCTGCCATAGTTCCTGACGTGCCATCATCAAATGCCTCAAACTCTTCCTCAGCTCCTCAATTAATTCTTATAGACCCTGACATGCAATTATCAAATGGCCAGACTCCTTCCTCGTCAGTGCCTCTTCGTCCAACTCGAGCATGCAATCGACCCCGTTATCTCGACGCCTGCATGTGTTCCCTCACCTCATCACATGCGTCTTCTTCAGCCCCTGTACGTGGTACTTTTTATCCTCTTTGCAATTTCTTATCCTCTCATCGTTTTTTCTCCTTCTCATCGTTCCTTTCTTTCTTCAATTGCTATTGAGTCTGAGCAAAAATCATATTCGGAGGCTAAGAATTTTCCGGAATGGCGCAATGCAATGCAATGCAATCTGAGATTGATGCCTTGTGTAAAAACAGAGTATGGTCTTTAGTTCCACTACATGGGAAGAAACCGATTGGTTGCCGAAGGGTATTCAAAATTAAAGGCAAATTTGATGGAAGCATTGAAAGGTATAAAGTGCGATTAGTTGCTAAAGGCTATACTCAAATAGAAGGGGTTGATTATCTTGATACTTTTACTCCCGTTGCCAAACTTTTTACTATTCGAGTTCTCCTCTCTGTTGCTGCTGCTAAAAATTGGCCACTTCCTCAACTTGATGTCAATAATGCTTTTTTACATGGTGATTTGCATGAAGATGTTTATATGCAATTGCCTCCAGGTTTCACATATAGTACATCCGATCCATCTTTGTTTTGCCTACATCGTGAATCTGGTTCTGTTTTTCTTCTTTTGATAACATTGTTCTCATAGGTTCAGATTTGGTTCTTATAAGATTGGTTTAGGATTTTTTACACAAACATTTCAAAATTAAAGACTTGGGGCACTTAAAGTATTTTTTTTAGGTATTGAAGTTGCAAGATGAAAGCAGGGTATTGTACAAAACCAGTAGATTTTCCCATGGAACATAATCTGAAATTATCTCCCACTGAGGGTACTGTTTTAACCGATCCTGCACCATATCGATGTCTTTGTTGGTGTAAGCCCTAGAGGCCAATCTATTTTGAATAGATCATCATTTGTATCATAAATTTAATCATATATTTGATATATGAATAAGGCATTTATTTATTATGTTATTTGTTTATAGCAAAATAAAGTCCTTAGAATAGGTAGTCCATTCAATGGGATATTAAGTATGTGACTTAATCGTGAGATGTAACACCCCGGTTTTTACTGTTCTTCAATAACAGTAATTATATATATATATATATATATATATATATATGTCTATATGTTTATATTATTTCATTTGGAAATATTAATTTTCTGGATGTCTAATTTTATTTATTTTAAGGGGTTAGTTTGAGTAATTTTAATTACTCATTTAAAATCATTTTATTAAGTGCGTCATCACTGCCCTTTTTCCAGTATAAGTACTTTTACCAGACAATAATGTTATGTTATTGTCACTACTAGTATTTATTTAGAAAAATATTTTAAATGATATGATTGAAAGAAAATCATTTTCATATTTTACTCTATTTAATTTTAGATTTGAAAATAAATTGGTTTGACATTAATCGGAGATTAATTTTAGACCGTTGATTTTCTTGGTTGATCAGTTCAACTATCAAACTTGGCTCTAATTTGAATTTTTAAAATATATATCTGTCACAATTGATTTTTAGATTCAAAAACTAAAAACTTGTTTATTTTAGGCTTAATATTTATCACTCTTTTTGTACCCACTAATACAAAAAAAATCAGAAATTTCTCTCTCCTCCCGTTTATTTCATGCATACAGCAGCCCTACTCCCTTCCTTTTTACGTTTCTTCTTTCCTCCTTCAACATAACACACTTATTCCCCTTCTCATATCACTTTATCTCCTCCCTACTATCTCCCCTCCAGCGGCCGCGACTGCCGCCCCTATCCAGCCGCGACCACTCTGCCTGAACCGTTACCAGAGCCGTGCGACCCACGCGTCCGGTCCGGCTCCTCCGATCGCTGCATCCCTGCTGTGTTTGACTGAGCTCCACCGTGCGAAAAACGTTCTCCACCGCGGTAAGTGTTGGCCGCGCCACCTCTTCATGGTCGTTATCCACCATGTGAGTTCCATTCAAGCTCCTTCTTCTTCCTTGAGTTGATGTATCTCTCTCTCTTTGTTGTCATAGAGAACGAACCACCGCCACGAATCGCCATCCTCCGCCATGGATGCCGTCCCAGTCGCCGCTTTCTCTCTTCCTAGTCATCTTGGGTAAGTGTTTTACCCATAATCTCTTCTAGTTGAAAAATCCCCAAACTGATTTTGAAACCCTAACCCTAAGAATTTGGATTTCAGTTTCAAAGTGTGAAATTAACACTTGTTTTATGCAATTGGGACTGTGAATTAATGTTTCCCTAAACCAATTTCATTATTCTTTTGTTAAAATGAGTTTTTCCCAAATTGATTTATGAACCCTAAAGCCCTAATTCGATTTTTATTGAAATTGGTTATGTTTGGCAAAATTAAGTATGCATTTATGAAATTATGACTTTTAGTTGATGATTCCTAAGTTCATTTTCATGATCCTTTAATCACAACAAAGTTTCCTCAAAGGGTATTGTGAAGCTTAAGCTCCAAACATGATTTTCTTTGAAAATGACCTTGTTAGGTTATATGATTAAGTGTTTAGATCAAATTAGAATGTGTGTTTGGTCATGTGTAATTGATTTCTTGATTTCTGGTTGTTGCGCATTGTTGGATTCCCTCTCTGAGACGTTTGATACGGCTATGCTTGCTTGATGGAGTAGATAGTTACACTCTTGGAGCTAACTTGAGCTTTAAGACGAGGATCATTTACTTGTCTTCAAAGGTAAGGGGAGCTTGCCTAGGGATATTCAATAACTATATGCATGTGTGTATGTGTTTAATTGAGTGTTGTGAATATTATTGTGATATTGAGCCAATACTTGAATAACTTGTTTACTTGAACTATTGTGGTTATTACTTGAAGTTGAACATTACTTGCTTTAAAGTGTTATGAATTATATATATGTGATGAACTGTCATTAACTGTGATATTATTACTGTTGATTGAAGTTTGAGAAGCCGGACTTGAGTCTGTGCCCAATGACTATAAGGATTAAAAGCCTTAATAAGCCTTGAATAGAACTTTGAAAGTTTTGGGTCCATTTATAAAATTTCCTTGTTTAAAATGCTTACTTCAGAAGAATAAGATCTTTGGTTTTAGAAAAATGTTGAAGTGATTTTAAGTTGAAGGAAACTACCTTTTTATGATCAAAAGTTTTGTGCGAGAGAAAACCTTTTCGAACGGTGAATTTTATGAAGGAAAGACCCTTTGAAAATATTTGACTTTATTCCATCAAGGATTTCAAAAGCAAACGAATTTCCTAAATGTTTTATAAAAGAATTAGCAAAGGAAAATATTTTCTCCTAAATGATTTAGAAACGTTCTGGTTACTTGGATAAGTGACCGGGGTTTTATTTTGGTTTTGATTTTCACTGAGCGAAAAGTAAGCACATGTGAAAGAGAATCTAGTTCACGAGACGTCGCCTCTAGTATTCAGTTATATGCACGCGATCTGGGATTCGTGTCAAGAATTATGGGCCAAGGGTCCTAATCGTGATATTATGGGATATGAGTCCTAATCTTGGAATTGAGGACTATGTGTCCTAATTTCGTTGTTATGGGCTAGGAGTCCTTATCATGTTGAAATAAAACATGGATAAAATTATAATTGTTTCTACGACCACAACCTTGGACTGCAGCATCGGTCTAAGGTGTTGTGATTGAGCACTCGGACTGCGCATCCTGTGTTATTGATTTTTCCAATGATGAAAATTGTGAATAGTCGTTAGCTTTGGGCTTCGACAACGGAAAAGAGTGAACACAAAGAAAAGTCTCGATAATGAAAAGTCTTTTATTCATATGGATTTCCCCTTAGCAGACGTGCTTGAGTTAACCGCTTAAGATGTGGTATTCGATGAGGTATACATCCGAATGGCCGTTAAAAGGGATTCGTGATGATGTTGATCCGGGTACATGAGGTGACGGAGACAACTTGCCAATGCGGCATTCGAGCCTGATCAACTCTTTATTTCTTAATGATAAAACGGTGATGGTATCTCATGAGATTAAGCTTAGAGCCTGATGATTTAAGTGTCATGCATTATCTTTATAAGACTGATTGATTCGAGTATGAGACCCACTGATATAACAGTTGTTGTTTTATCTATGAATAATGCTTTAATGCTAATATGCCAATGTGTTGTATGTATCATGTATATGGTTGTTGTGTGATATATCCATTCGTCGGTATCTCACCCTTACAGATATATCAGGTTTCTTCTGGTTCGCTATCGTACCCTGGGTACTTTAGTACAGATGGTGTAGAGGAGTCTTCCTAAGTCACTCGGAGACTTAGATATGGTTTTTTGATGAAGTATTTGATTATGGAATGATCACGTGAGTTTTCCTCAGGAATAACTTTTAGAATGACCAGCTTAGGGTTTGAAACTTAAATTTTTGATAGTATGTATGAGTATGGCTCATAGAGTCTTTATTTTTAAAATGGAATGCTTATGGCTCGGAGAGCATCTCTTTTGACTGAAAACCTAAACATTTCCTTTTGGTCATGTATAGCTTATTGATATAACTATTTTTAGCATATTCTTGCTGGTTGTATTTGGTGTAATCGGAATTGAAATGAAAATGTAATTATTTTAGCAGGTGTTCTTTTACCTGGGATGTTCGAATTACAGAGGAGACTCTATCGAAATTTTTGTAAAAATACTAGCTTTTATTCAAGTATATCGCTAAATTAAATAGGCTTTCCAGGCTAAGATTGTAAGCCGGTGTGCCGATCAAGGCTTAGGTTTGGAGTCGTGACAAATTTTTATATCCAATTTCAGACACTTGTGTACTTTATAAATTATTTTCCGAAAGCAACCATCAAATTATCTTTTTAATTTAAATTCCGCATGTGTTACGTAGTAATACCTAGTAGGGGTGTTACAAGTGGTATCAGAGCTGGTCGAGTCTTTCGGGATCTTTGGGGAATAGGTCTGTTAAGTTTTTGTTGTGTGATCTCTGGTTGATTCTTGTTTGAATTGTTTCTTGTTGAAGTAATGTGTGTTGACGCACAAGTATATGTTTCTTGATGGTTTTCCAAGGGTTTTATGTCCTGGGAGACCATAGATCTTGAATGTTACTTGGGTTCGGATATGACATTCGATTATCCTTACGAATCGTGTCAAACATTCAAAACACAGTGCTTGTGTAAAGGGTTTTTCCGGGAGTGTTCTCTGGAAATATTCTAGGTTTATGGTTAGCAAAGGACATTGATTTTAGATTGATCTAGTTTCTAGATTCGGTGAGATCTCTGTCGCTTTGTGTAGGATGTTGCCTACAAAGTTAAAACGAGTTGGACGACTCGATTCAACAAGAAGATCGATGGTCTGAACCGTTGTTAGACCGAGTGTTTTCCTTGTGAAGCACCAATGTTGTGTGAAGGCTCGTGTCACCGTGTCGATTTCTGACAACTAAGTAAAAGGACGAGTTATGAACAAATATTCTCTTACTTGCGTAGTTGATTTGGTAAATCAATTGCGAGGAGTTGTCGTCTACTCAAAGATCGACTTGGAGACGAGTTATTACCAGATTGGAGTGATGACCTATCTAAGATTTTGTGTCGTCAACTCAGTTTATGAAGAAAGATCAACCCTTTGTATGTTTGATCGATTGATTAAGTTGTCCAGGATCGTACCGAATTCAAGGTGGTCATACTAAGCATGGCTAGAAAGACTTGTATGTTGGTTGGAACCAAGACGAATCGAGTGGATTTTCGATCTTGGGTGAGTGTCTCGTGATTAAGGAACTCTTCACTGTACCCTTTGATTCTCTTGTATTTGTCAGTTGACGTTTATTTCTCAAACCCTATGATTGTATTAGATAATCACAACGGTGAAGTTTGTATGTGTCAGACAAATTTTCTGATTTTAATTTGAAATCTGTCAAGACTCATGAATTAGTTATGCTAATTCATAAATTTCCAGTTATTCATTTCTTTGTTTGTGAGAAGTCGTACTCATACTTCTAAATAATCCTCGATGTATTAGACATTTGAGGGAATTGATTTAACGGAATCCATTGGTATGGATACTTTCACATTTTGTTGAGAGAAGTGGTTATGACTATTTCTTGAGTTATAACACAGATAATTTCGTGTTAGCAGAAGTTTCTTGGTGAAACTTAGTTTCATCGCTTCTATTTTTGGTAGAGGTGAAAGTCATCATTTTGTAAATTCTTCGTACTAAGAATAAGAATTAATCCTCTTTGGATAAGAAATTATTCACCCTTGATTCCTTAAATCCGCCGGAAGATTCTGGTGGAAGAATGAACTTTATTAGATTCATGTTTGTAAATATGTATTGATCATGAATTTTTACACCCACGAGCCTGATGGAAGGATCTTTTTCCATACTAGTTGTTCCTGTATCCTTCAAATTAATGAAATTCTTTTCTATGCTTATGTGAAAGTGAAATCAAGAAAAATTTATTTTCTTGAGAAATTCATTTATGATCACCAAGGTCATGTCTTAATGCGGTTTGAAAGTACTTATCGTCGTTGATCATCTTAGTTCTACGTATTCTCCAAATGTCGTCGATGTGTGACCTATCTCATCAGTCATGAGTTGGGTATCTCCACATCAAGATGTCAGAGTTAGTCGAGTATAGTGAAAGAGAGATAGTTTGACGTTAGAGACCTCCCTTGCTAAAGATGTTAGCATCTCAATGAAGGTTGTCGTGGGTTTACCGAGTATCTTCAAGAGTTTTAATTAGTTAGAGTGATCGCGGACAGGTTGATGAAGTCAACACCCTTCTTAGCTGTTAAGACCCATGATAAGCCTCTGGCTCATCTAGTTTTATGGCTAGTTTGACCAGGGTTTTGTGCAAATTATATCCTACTTTCACCCAAATTAGATTAGATTGTCCTCAAGCAAGGTTTTGAGTCGTTTGCGTAGTTTTAGGTTAATTTAGCTAGTTTTGAATTAAATAAAGCTTATGGTTATTTTGTTGTTTCAGGATAATAAGAAGAGCAAGTAAGGAAGTGTATCTGAAGCAGAGGCTATCACGCCCAGGCCGTGACACTGGTCACGGCCGTGATGAGAAGATCATAAAAAGTCAGAAAGGATCACGGCTTGGCCGTGATGAAGGTCACGGCCGTGACAAGAGAGAAACCAAAAGTCAGAATGTATCACGGCCTGCCCGTGATAGACATCACTACCGTAACGCACCAAAATGCGAAAGGTCACCCTTGGCGGAGACGATCACGGCCTGGCGATGACAGCCATCACGGCCGTGATGCGCAACCTCTTATAAAAGCAGAAACGTTGCAGACAAAAAGGCATCCAGTTTTTCACTACTTTACATTACACTTTTGGGTTTCCTTCTGTCTGTAATGGAGAACTAAATTCTTAGGATTAGTCTACTGTTTGAGGATCCTAAATACTTGAGGTTATGTAAATCCCTATTTTAATTGCTTTTCCCTTTTCAATATCATATTGCATATTTCTGTTTGTTATTTCAGGAGTGTGTAATATTGTATTGATTCGTTTCAGTAATGTAAATTTCCTATACATAATCGCGTTTGTTAATTCGCGTGTGTTCATTCATGTTCGTTTGATCATGAGCGCTTAATCCCGTTTGTTATTTCGGGAATAGGAATTTGCATCCATAGTAGCAATTACGTTGTTAGTTGTTCTCAGAATCGAAAGGGGATTAGAATCTGCTTAGGGCTTGTGTTTACATTAACCAAGGATAGTTGGGAATTCTTGACAGTAGATTAATCGTTGTTTGATAATTGATAATCCCTTTTCAACTGCCTTGTTTTGATTACTGTTTTGTTTGTTTCTTAATTGCATTCCAATCCAAACCCCCCCCAAAAAAACTTATTTTTGTGAAAAGTAATATTCTCAGAGTCCTTAGAGACGACATCCGAGTTGTCGCACTATACTATACTTTTAAACCCGCTCAACCTTTTTGGCGCGTGCGCGACAGCGCGACCAAAAATTGGCGCCGTTGCCGGGGACTCTGAGTTGTTATTTTCTCAATTTGTTTTTATTTTCTTTTCTTTTCTTTCTTTTATTTTCTGTTTTGTTTTGAATTGGAGTCCAGCTACTAGGTCTAATTGCCCTGAACTGTGTGATTTTGACCCGGAAATTGAAAGAACATTGCACACACTCCGTAGGGAATTTCGGGCTAGCACTAGTAGTGATTCCAATTTTAAAACTGCTTTTGAAAACATGGGAGACCAAAGGACTTTGAGGCAGCTTGCTGCCCCTGATGTGAATTACAATGGTTTGTGCATTGCTTATCCCGGGTCTTGACACACCTTTTGAGTTAAAATCCGGGCTAATCCATTTGTTGCCTAGATTTAATGGTCTTGCGGTGAAGATCCACACAAGCACTTGAAGGAGTTCCAAGTTGTCTGCTCCACAACTTTGAGGCCAGAAGGAGTAACTGAGGATCATATCAAGTTGAAGGCTTTTCCATTCTCACTCCAGGGAGCTGCAAAAGATTGGCTTTTATACCTTGCACCAAATTCCATTACCACATGGAATGACTTGAAGAAGCTCTTCCTGGAGAAATATTTTCCTGCCTCCAGAGCCGCTGCAATTAGGAAAGAAATCTGTGGAATAAGGCAAGGAAATGAGTCGCTAGCTGAGTATTGGGAGAGGTTCAAGCGGTGACATCTAGTTGCCCCCAAAGACCAAATTTCGAACAGCTCCTCATCCAATATTTTTATGAAGGATTGCAGCCTATGGATAGGAATATTTTGGATGCTGCTAGTGGGGGAGCATTGGTTGACAAGACCCCAGCTGCTGCTAAGCAACTTATTGAGAACATGTCGTTGAATTCCCAGCAATTCACTACAAGAAGAAATTCTGTTGAGACTAGAGGTGTACATGAGGTCCGCACTTCCTCTTCCAGCCATGACAGTGATGATAGAATTGATAGGCTCACTTCTTTGGTAGAGAAATTGGTAATGGATAGGGTTCAGTCTGCGGTGTTGTGTGGCATGTGTAGTTCTCCTGAGCACCCATATGAAGCATGCCCCATTTTGCAAGGAGGGTCGATTCTTGAATCACCTCAAGCCTTTGCAGTCCATCCGTATAATCGGGGCAATAACCGAACAGATCTGACATTCCAGATCTTTCAACAAATAGGTACCATCCCAGCTGGAGTAATCACCCTAATCTGCGGTATGGGAACTCATCTCAACAGCCGATGGCACCTCAGAATCCTCCTCCAGTGACTACTTCAACACCCTCCGGACCTTCAGTAGATGACATGCTCAATAAAATGGCTGCACAAATGGCTGCACAAAATCTACAGTTTCAGCAGCAAATGGGACAGATTCAGGCCTCACAGGCACAGTTTCAGCAGCAAACAAATGCCAGCATTAAAAATTTAGAGACACAGATTGGACAGATGGCCACATCCATGAATAGCACACCGCAAGGTCAAAGAATAACCCAGTGCCCGGCCAAGACCGGTGATCAATCCTAATGCCTCCAACCCCAATGTGAGTTCTATGTCTCCGAGGTCCGGAAAGGTTGTTGAGGCCACTTCGGAAAGAATGAAGAAACTATAAAGGCTACTCCCGAGCCTCTTGTTGAAGTTACTCCTGAACCTGTGGTTGAAGTTGCAACTGAGAGAGTGTATAGACCACCCATTCCGTTCCCACACAGAATCCAGAAAAATTTGAAGAATGGTGGTGAAAATAAGGAGAAGGAGATTCTTGATGTTTTAAGAAATGTGGGTGTTAATATCCCCCTCTGTTGGATATGATCAAGCAAGTGCCCGGATATGCAAAATTTCTCAAGGACCTATGCACCAACAAGAGGAAGATGAAGACTAATGAGAGGGTTGACTTGGGAAGAAATGTCTCGGGCGCTTATCCGGTCTAAGCCAGAAGAAGTTGATGCTTTCACTCAGGCAATGCCACCAAAGTGCAAGGATGCAGGCACCTTCACTATCCCATGCCCTAATGGGGACAAGAAGTTTCAAAACCGCATGCTGGACTTGGGAGCATCTATCAATGTCATGCCTACCTCCATCTTTAACAAACTGGATCTTGGTCCTTTGAAGTACACAGGTATCACCATTCAGTTGGCCAACAGGACTTGTGCCCGCCCCATGGGAATGGTGGAAGATGTACTAGTGCAAGTTGATGATCTGATCTTCCCAGCTGATTTCTACATCTTGGACATGGCAGGCGAGACACATTCCAGTAAATCACCAATCATCCTGGGCCGGCCATTCATGAAGACAGCCAAGACTAACATTGATGTGGGTGATGGAACCATGTCTATGAAGTTTGGGGATATAGTTGCAAAGTTCAACATATTTGATGCCATGAAACATCCAGCGGAAGAGCACTCTGTATTCCACATTGAGCTGATATCTGAGACTATTGAGGACACCCATGAAAACTTGTTTTCTAATTTTCCACTTAATTACATTTGTGATGATATTCTTTCTTTTCTTGATTGTACTAACGCTAACCATTTTGTGGTTTGTGCTGAGATTGCTGCATGTTTAGCAGGTGATAAGATTGTCAGTGCAGTGGATGAGAAACATGAAGAAGATGAAGCAGCACCGGAGGCCCTCTCTACCTCTTTGGACTTAGACTGCAAGGAATGGGATCCAGGGGACAGCTCCCGTTTACACTGCACTTGATCAGGGAGTACTTTTTTTTTCCTTTCCCTCACTATGATCTTATAATTCTGTTGTTCATTGGGGACAATGCATGTTTTAAGTGTGGGGGAGGGAATCAGTTTTAGTTTTTCTTTTCTTTGAATAAAGTTTTCTTTGAATAAAGCTCCTGAATAATCTGAGAAGCTCAGGAGCATTTGTGTGTTGAGTCTTTTGTTGGCAAGCTTGTTAGATTTTTATTGATGTTGCACAGATTGTTTGCATGATTGATATGTAATGATTCCCCCTAGCTGAAAAAATTTTTGTTTTTGAAATATGATTCCCATGTGAAATTGAAAACTGAACTTTGGGATTTTGTTATGATAGCATGATGAATGATAAGTTTGGGGTGATAGGGAGCACACACTAGGGATAGTATCTCTTTCAAACAATTTGCATGAATGTCCAGGTGAGGTTTTGAGCCTCCAACATGTTTTAAAATGTGTGATAATCACTTTCAAGTTGCACTTCCCTGGATTTGATTGAATCTCTTTTTGGTTTGCATGATTATATGTGTGTAGCAAATGATTTAGGCAGTTTCTTTGTAAATAGCTACTTGGCCTGAATAAACTAAATCCTATTGCATGTTCCCTAGTTAGCCCTTTTGAGCCTATTAGCCTATTAGTTCTTGATAACCTAATGTTATAAGCCCAAAAATCTGGAAAACCATGTTAACCCGATCTTAGGATTAGGAGAGCATGTAATCTTGGAGTGGGTGCAAGAACTAAAGTTTGGGGTGGCTGCAAGGTGTAATATGTTTTTGGGATTGAAAAAAAAAAAAAAAAAAAGAGAAAAAGTTGGAGCCAAGAGCTTTTGAAAAAAAAAAAAAGTGTACAAATGTAGGGAAAAAAAAACAAAAAAACAAAAATGCAAAAAATAAATAAAGAGAGCTGTAGCCACCCAGAAGTGTAAAGAAAAAAATAAAGAAAGGAGCTTGAGTGAACTTCTATGTGTAAATTTAGTTCATGCTCTCTTAGTTCCTAGGGTCTTCAGCTTAGTTCCTTTTGTATATCCTACCCTTAGCCAAGCCCCATTACAACCCAATAAAGACCTTCTGATGTGGCTTGCATGTTTTCTGTGGGAGCCATTTTGAGGTGAAAATCAAATTTTTGGGAAGTGTACTTGAAAAGTGAAACTGAGTGCAAGTTGTTAGCCTGACATAAACTGAGTGACTGAGTGAACAAATAATGCCCTTGTGAGGAAGGCAGTTGTTTGGATTTGGTGATCTCCCTCTTGTGTGTGACTTAGATTCCCTGCTTAGACTTCTGATTGTTTTCATTATGAAATTCTCAAATGCTTAGAATAAATGAATTTGGGAATTGCTCTGTTTGAAAAGGGGGAAACAATGAAGAAAAATGTTTTGGTGAAGTTGCTTGAATTTGTGCAATGTTGGTTGAATCTTTTAAGCTTGCCAGATCTTGAGTCCTTTTGATTTTATTTTTAGTCTTAGTTTGCTTGGGGACAAGCAAAGTTTAAGTTTGGGGTATTTTGATAAGTCTCTGGCTCATCTAGTTTTATGGCTAGTTTGACCAGGGTTTTGTGCAAATTATATCCTACTTTCACCCAAATTAGATTAGATTGTCCTCAAGCAAGGTTTTGAGTCGTTTGCGTAGTTTTAGGTTAATTTAGCTAGTTTTGAATTAAATAAAGCTTATGGTTATTTTGTTGTTTCAGGATAATAAGAAGAGCAAGTAAGGAAGTGTATCTGAAGCAGAGGCTATCACGCCCAGGCCGTGACACTGGTCACGGCCGTGATGAGAAGATCATAAAAAGTCAGAAAGGATCACGGCTTGGCCGTGATGAAGGTCACGGCCGTGACAAGAGAGAAACCAAAAGTCAGAATGTATCACGGCCTGCCCGTGATAGACATCACGGCCGTAACGTACCAAAATGCGAAAGGTCACCCTTGGCAGAGACGATCACGGCCTGGCCGTGACAGCCATCACGGCCGTGATGCGCAACCTCTTATAAAAGCAGAAACGTTGCAGACAAAAAGGCATCCAGTTTTTCACTACTTTACATTACACTTTTGGGTTTCCTTCTGTCTGTAATGGAGAACTAAATTCTTAGGATTAGTCTACTGTTTGAGGATCCTAAATACTTGAGGTTATGTAAATCCCTATTTTAATTGCTTTTCCCTTTTCAATATCATATTGCATATTTCTGTTTGTTATTTCAGGAGTGTGTAATATTGTATTGATTCGTTTCAGTAATGTAAATTTCCTATACATAATCGCGTTTGTTAATTCGCGTGTGTTCATTCATGTTCGTTTGATCATGAGCGCTTAATCCCGTTTGTTATTTCGGGAATAGGAATTTGCATCCATAGTAGCAATTACGTTGTTAGTTATTCTTCAGAATCGAAAGGGGATTAGAATCTGTTTAGGGCTTGTGTTTACATTAACCAAGGATAGTTGGGAATTCTTGACAGTAGATTAATCGTTGTTTGATAATTGATAATCCCTTTTTAACTGCCTTGTTTTGATTACTGTTTTGTTTGTTTCTTAATTGCATTCCAAACCAAACCCCCCCCCCCCCCCCCCAAAAAAAAACTTATTTTTGTGAAAAGTAATATTCTCAGAGTCCTTAGAGACGACATCCGAGTTGTCGCACTATACTATACTTTTAAACCCGCTCAACCTTTTTGGCGCGTGCGCGACAGCGCGACCAACCCACTGTGTAGTGGAGAAGCTGAATGAAGTAGGTATCAGAGGACTGAACAGGATTCATAGAGTATTTCCAAGTATCGTTTCAAAGTAAGACCCGAAGTTTACCAACATTTGTCGATAAAGTCCGCTCTAAGTGTTGAGGATCAAGTTGAGGCTAAGCTCAATGGATCATTCTCAACTCGAGTGAGCGAGCGAGCAAAATGATATGATCTTTAGAAAATTGGTTGGGAGTAAGTATAGTATTTAACTACGATCACCCCTTTAGTCGGATGGATAAGAAGTGACGAAAGTTTTGTTGAGGTATAGTTGTTATTAGTAAAATGTGAATCCTTAAGATCAATAACAGCAAGTGAGGCAATTATTATAAATCAAATGTTGATCGAGGCAGAATACCGTTAAAGGAAACTAGGATAATGATCAATATCCATGGTTAAGATTGATTTTATGAGTTTGAAGTTTTACAGGGAAGTGTCTATAGTAGTTTTCCCTAAGCTGAACGGGAGCAGTAAATAGGAGTTTTTGAGTAAAACTAAGTTGTTGGAAAAGTTCAAGATTTATGATTTTGGATAATTTAAATCGTGGTGATTCCTTTTTGGTTGTAGTTTTATGAAGAAGTGTAATCATGTTCTATAAGATTGAAATGTATGACTATGATATGATTTGGAGTGGTGGACTATGTTCAAAGGAAACTGAGATTATGATTGAATACCTTGAGTATGAAGTTGATGCATGTTGTAGTAAAGTAAGTTTTTATCTTGGTAATGACTATGAGAGTTAGATGTGTGGAAAGCAGTTTTCTAGCTGATCAGCAATTGAAAATAGAAGTGATTAAGTTTTGATTTTTCTCTTGATGTAGAAGGAACTAAGATAAAATGTCATGGATAGTGGATACATGTGGTGGTAGATAAATTCGAGGATGAAAGAGAACGACGTAAGAATTGATTATGTTATGAAATTAGTAATAAGAGGAATGAAGCGATTGGGAATGCAACATAGAATCATGGATAGAGAATGATGTGTGTGTTGTGAGAGAAGTGAGAATCTTAGTTTAAATCTTGGCGTTAACAGTGAGAGTTAAGGATGTAGAGGAAAATTTTTCTAATTAATGGACTAGTATTAAAGGAAGAAGAAATTAAGTTTTGGTTATACCTTTATGCGTGAAAGATTAAGAAAAAATTGTTAAGTACGAGAAGTATGGATTGAGGAAAAGGGATTAAATTTTGTGGATAAATAGAACGAAGAATAAGTATGAATTTTTTTATTGAGTTTCAAACGTCATCTAGGGGAAAGTGAAATTCGGGAAGTAATGTAATGCCCTGTTTTTCCTGTACTTCGATTATCAGTAAATACATGTTTAATTGTATTTATTTTTTATAAAACCTATATGATGATTTTAATTAAAATAAAATCATTTCCTTGTGTTGTTTTATTGTATGAAGTCACGGTAAAATTTTCGGTTGAAAATTCAGACGAAAACCGGTCTGCGTTTTCTCTGTCAGTACTAGTTTACTGAGCTAGAAACCTAATTTTAATCCGTGAACGAGACGATGGATCTTTTCATGAGGTTTTGTGTGGGTTTGGTAATTTTTTTGAATTTTGTTGTCCGGGAATAAAATATAATATTTTATCCGGACGAAATCTTCAGAAAATACGATCGGATGTGCAACCGGTTACGTATTTAAGCAGTTAAAGGAACTCTAAAGGATGAGAGAAGGCTTGATGGGATGCCTAATTAAATGCTTATGACACACTTTAAAGTGATCATGATTACTTTTTCAAATTATAATATATTTTATTCCAAAAACCCATTAAACCTTCCTTAAATGATCCAAACAATGCCCTAAACCAAAACTTTCTCTCCAAGCCTTGCTCCCTCTCCTCTAGGCCGTGAACCCCTCCCCCTTACTCTATAAATACCACTCTTCATCCTCACTTCATCGCTCTCCTTTCTTCTACTCCATTAAAACTCTTAAGCTTTCATATTTTTCTTAACTTCAAGCTTCCAAAGCTCTAGTTTTTCTTCTTCTTTTCACTAAGTGTTCTTCACCAAAGTTGTTCCTCTTACTTAGGGTAATACTCTCATGTATTCTTTTCTTTAAAAACTTCATCTTTTTCTAAAGTTTCTTCTTTATGTCATATATGAGCTTTTATCTTCAAAAATCTCTCAAAAATGGTAGAAAACTCCTTTTGAGTTGAAACCAATTTCTATGGTCTTGTATTTACTTATATTTTAACATACTAAGAGGTTGTATAAATCAAACATCTCCATCCTCTATTTATTGAGGAGGCCGAATCTACTCATGATGGCCTAGGGAGTGTTTTGTTTCAACTTCTTTTACATGATCATGTGTTAGGTTTTTTTTTAAGTGTTCCTTGATCACTGAATCCATAAATCTTGGAAGGTTTTGATAGCTTGTTTTCCCATGATGGCCAAAACTATGTATTAGTGGTCTAGGATACTATGTTTCAACTTATCCAAGTGTGATCATGAACTTAGAACCCTAATACATTGTGATGCTTTACTTTATTCTTGCTTCATTTATTTATTGTTCTTTCTTTATGGCTTTCCTTACTTGTGCTTATTTATTTTTATGTCATTATGTTTCTATTCATGTCATTTACTTCCATGTTCTTTATATTCATGTCTTTTATTTTATGTCATTTATATTTATGCCATTTACTTTATGTCATTTACATTATGTCATTTACTTTTATGTCATTTATGTTTATGTCATTTATGATTCATTTACTAATGTCATTATGCTTTAATTACTTATAGGCTTATGTTGTTCTTACTTTATGTGATTATGAGCTTTGTTATTTAAAGTCCTATGCTGCTTTCAAGATGATCATAGACTTGGGCTCCATAAGTTATTGGATGCTAAAAGTTCTAAGAGATTGGAAAATTTAAAGATTTCTATCATGAAAACCCAAGGATGGCCGAATCTTAAAGGTTATGGACCTAGGGTGTTTCGTTTTTTCATTTTCCAAAGTGATCATGGTTTTGAGCTCCTTACTATTAATGGATGCTAAACCAAAGAGATTGGAAAGTTTAAATGTTCCTAGCCTATCTTATTGGTCAAGGCCGAATCTCCATCAAATGTAACTTGGTGGGATTTTTGTTCAACTTTGTTTAAAGTAATCTTGTTTTAAACTCCTAGCACTTAAGGATCATAAATCCCTAAGTTGCATGTGTTTTGGAAACTTCTAGCCCTAAGTTCTTGGTTGAGTTCTAATCCTTTGAATCTTGTGTCTTAAAACCTAGACTTGCATCCTAACCGACTTTGAATAATGTTCGTGAAACCGTCTATTTTCTCTCATTCTCTTACCTTCTTGAGGTAAGAGGGGATTGCCTTAAGATATTCAATAACTATATGCATGTGTGTATGTGTTTACTTGAATAATTTGAATATGATTATGATGTTGAGCAAATACTTGTCTAACTTGGTTACTTGAATTAATGTGATTATTATGTGAAGTTGAGCTTTACTTGCTTTAAAGTATGGTGAATTATACATATATGATGAATTTCCCTTTTATTGCGATATTATTGTTGGTTGAAGTTTGTGAAGCCGGACTTGAGTCCGTGCCCAATGACTTTAAGGGTTCAAAGCTTTAATAAGCCTTGAATAAAACTCTAAGTGTATTTGGTTTATCATCATAACCTTTGTTTAAAAGTGCTTACCTTATGAGGATGAGTTTCTTATTTTAGAAATGGAACTTGAGTTGATTTCAAACCAAAGGGAACTACTTTTGGGAACTAAGTTTCTTATTCAAGAGAAAACCTTTTGTTTGTAACCTTTACTTGATGAAGAAAAACCCTTGTGAAAATACTTAACTAAGGATTTAAAAAGAGAAAAGGATTTACAATATGTTTTACAAAAGGTTTGTAAAAGAAAAGGATTTCTCCTAAACGATTTAGAAATATTCCAGTTACTTGAAAAAGTAGCCGAGACTTAGTTTTGTATTTGATTTTCACTGAACGAAAAGTAAGAACACTTGAAAGAGAATCTAGTTCACGAGACGTCGCCTCTAGTATTCAGTGGTATGCACGTGATCTAGGATCCGTGATAAATGGGCCTAGGGTCCTAATGATGATATTATGGGCTAAGAGTCCTAAATCTCGGAACTGAGGACTGCGTGTCCTAATTTCGTTGTTGTGGACTAGGAGTCCTTATCATGTTAAGATAAAACATGGATAAAACTATAAGTATTTATATGAGCACAACCCTCGACTGAGGCATCGGTCTAGGTTGTTGTGATTGAGCACTCGGACTGCGCGTCCTGTGTTATTTTTCCAAGTGTCGGAAATTGTGAATAGTCGTTAGCCTTGAGCTTCGACAACGAAAAAGAGTAAACACAAAGAAAAGCTCGAAAATGAAAAGACTTTTATTCATATGCATTTCCCCTTGGAAGACGTGCTTGAGTAATCCGAATACCCGCTTAAGTTGAGGTATTCGATGAGGTGTTTATCCGAATGGCATGCGTAATGAGGCATTCGAGATGATGTTGATCCGGGTACCTTGGTGCACGAGGTGACGGAGACAACTTGCCAATGTGGCATTTGAGCCTGATCAACTCTTTATTCCTTTATGATAAAACGGTGACAGTATCTCATGAGATTAAGTTAGAGCCTGATTATTGAAGTGACGTGCATAGTTTTATAAAGTTGAGTGTACGAGTATGAAGCCCTTTGCTATAATACCTGTTGCCTGTATCATGTTTATGGTTATTGTATGATATATCTGTTATTGGTATCTCACTCTTGCATTTCTTATTCGTTATGTTCTACTTCCTTTTGGATCGACGTATATGTGTGGATTAAGATGGATCCCGACATCCCCCTTATACCAATCGCGTTGAAGACTGAAGTCTTCGACAACACGGGAGACATTAGAGCTTGGCGCATACATCAAGGAGCTACCACCGCTACGTACACGGGACCGGTGACGACCACGGACTTGAATGAGGATGGGGACCCCATCCATCAGAGTCAGACCGAGGAGGCGCGGAGAGTGGCATTACCTCCGACTTGGTTATACCTACACTCTCTTTAGGTTCAGGGCCTATTCCACGTAGACCCTCCTGAGGTAGACGTTCCGGAGGAGGATCCTGAGGAGGACCCGGAGGAGTATCCGGAGGACGACCCCGAAGAGGAACCCGAGGGAAACCCTGGAGATTTCATGGAGGTAGAGGCCGACGATGAACTCGAGTACGAGGTCCTCGACCATGACGACGACGACGAGTCTATAGATAATGGCGGCGAGGTCATCGACCCTATTCTCGACGATTCTTCTATAGGGAGCACGTGTGGGGACCCTGCCTGTAGGGATTGCCACTGACGTGCCGAGTTTAGGTCGTGGGTAGTCCGTGTTTAGACTTTTAGAGTCATATTTTGAGTTGTATGCCCAGTTCCCTTTTCCCGTAGTTTGATTTTATGCTCAGTGGTATTTCCTCTTAGTGTAGATTCCTTCAATGGCCGTTGATAAGGCCCTGGTTCTTTTGTATTAGTCAAATATACCTCTTGAAGGAATTAGAATTATATATATATTCAGTGTTCTGTTTTTGTTTACAGTTTAAGTTCATGTTCTGAGTATCCATCTTTCTAAGTTATTTATTCCACCTTTATTTTCAAAAAAAAAATTTAACTCCTAATTTTAGTTAACCTTCAATTGAAAATAGTATTTTTCCTAAAATAATTCGTGGTGATAAGCAATTTATTTTCCGTGTTTTTGGTAACCATGTGATACCGGTTTTAGGGTGTCACAAGTACAATGTAGGATCTTGGGAGTAAGATGTAATTACAAGATCCTGTTTAGTTTCGAGTCACGAAATTTCGAGGACGAAATTTTTTTAAGTGGGGTAGTAATGTAACACCCCGGTTTTTACTGTTCTTCAATAACAGTAATTATATATATATATATATATATGTCTATATGTTTATGTTATTTCATTTGGAAATATTAATTTTCTGGATGTCTATTTTTATTTATTTTAAGGCGTTAGTTTGAGTAATTTTAATTAATCATTTAAAATTATTTTATTAAGTTCGTCATCATTACCCTTTTTCCAGTATAAGTACTTTTACCAGACAATAATGTTATGTTATTCTCACTACTAGTATTTATTTAAAAAAATATTTTAAATGATATGATTGAAAGAAAATCATTTTCATATTTTACTCTATTTAATTTTATATTTGAAAATAAATTGGTTTGACATTAATTGAAGATTAATTTTAGACCGTTGATTTTCTTGGTTGATCAGTTTAACTATCAAACTTGACACTAATTTGAATTTTTAAAATATATATCTGTCACAATTGATTTTCAGATTCAAAAACTAAAAACTTGTTTATTTTAGGCTTAATATTTATCACTCTTTTTGTACCTACTAATACAAAAAAATCAGAAATTTCTCTCTCCTCCCCTTTAATTCACACGTATAGCAGCCCTACTCCCTTCCTTTTTACGTTTCTTCTTTCCTCCTTCAATAGAGCACACTTCTTCCCCTTCTCATATCACTCCATCTCCTCCCTACTTTCTCCCCTCTAGCGGCCACGACTGCCGCCCCTGTCCAGCCGTGACCATGTAACACCCCAATTTTTTCGCTTTCTAAGATCGGTATAAATATAAATAAAAGTTTATATTTTTATTGGAAACTTAGAAGATGATTTTGGGAAAACCAAAGTCATATTAATATCATACTTATTGTTATAAGTATACGGTGAAATTTTTGGTTGAAAATTCAGACGGAACCCGGTCTGCGTTTTCGCTGACAGTAAGATTTTACTGTTCAGAAAACCTAATTTTGATCCGAGAACGAAATGAATATATTTTATATCTCATTTCCAACAATATAGGTTATTTTGAAAAAATTTCAAAATAATTAGGTTTTATACTCGATTCGGGCGTAAAACCCAAATCGGGAAACCGACACAGTCGGAAACGGAATTGCAGAGACCTGTCAAGAGATTGGGACAACGAGTCATACATGATGACTCATGGAGGATGAGTAACCAAGCATTTATGAGCATTAAATGCTAGTAATCATGACTTTTAGGTAAAAAGACCAAAATACGCCCAAGCTTTCGCGGGTATTAACCAGACACTTCTACGCACTTTTAACCACTAATTTTATATGGTTGTAAACCTCTCGCATCTCCTCAATTTCGTGCAACCATATATACTCAATCATACCTATTTCATTTTGCTTTTGTTTCATTATTTTCCTCTCAAAAACCGAAATCGGGTAAATGATGGAGTTGCGTACGAAATTTTTGGGAACCGCTAATGGATAGGATCGGTGACTCATTGGTGAGTCACTATGTGTGGCCCAAAATCAACCACTTATTATTAACCATGATTAGCCAAATAAACCTTAGTTAAGTTAACTATTAACTATGATTAATCATATATTAATTTAATATTCACAAAATCCATTATTTGGACTCTAGGGAACCAAACAAAGCCTAAATCTAATCCTATATAAAGGCTCAAAACCGCAGCTGCCCCTCCCCACTTCTCTTCATCTTTCTCACCAAGTTTTCTCCATTTCTCTAAGTTACAAAACTCATAAAAACATCGAATCTCCACCGAAAATATGACCCTCTTCCTTTCTGAAATGTGGAAAACTCTCAACATAAAAGTTGTTCCTCTTTATCTCTTCTTTCCAAAAAGCTAAAGATCATCAAAAACGGAAAAGTGGATTGGGAGATATGCTCAAAATACCGAAACTGCCCAGAACTCTCAGTAACCCACGAAACAGCATAAAGAAGGCCCTTTTCACCCCTGTTATGATCCGAACCAAATGAAATCCCCAACACCAACGTTGTTAATTTCTTCTTATCTTTCTAACTAGCCAAATTTTGTGATTTTTAGATGAGTATATTGTGAGATACACTCACAATACCATCACACCCTCAAGCTGTCTAGTTTTCAACTTAGTGAAGGTTGATCATTTTCTTCATTTCTTCAATCTTCAAGAGTAAAAAGCTCATCTACTTGATCATCTAAGCTTTCATATTCATGTATTTCTCATGTTTATGCCATGAATCATATTTTTCCATTTCTAGATCTAGAACTTTGAAAATTCATAGAAAAATCATTTTAAAGTGAAACCAATTTCTATGATCTTAGTATCCTCTCTATATTTAAGATCCAAGAGGATACATCAAACAAAAATTTCGTGCCCTTTTATTTTGTCAAGGCGGAACCCTAGTTTCTAGTGGGGGAGGACTTTGTTCATTTTGTTAACTAGTCTTGCTTGATTCAATCTTATAATTCATATATATGTTGATCCATGATTATTGAATCAAAATCAAATCTCTAAGCCATTATTTTACTCATGGCCGAAATTATTTTCTTGAGGAGTTGAAAATTTTTGTTTCATTTTCCAACTTATGATAACTTGTCTTAACTCTACACTACTCTAAGGTCATGGATCTAAGAGTATGTGAAATTTTGAAATCTCTAACTCAAATTTATTGTCATGGCCGAATTAGGGTTTTTGGAAGATTGAAGTATTTTATTTCAATCTTTGTATTCTAATCTTTGTTTTATGGTTTTAAGTGATCAAGGATCACTAATCCAATAGCTTAGAATTTTTAGAAATTTTTAGCTAATTAATTCCCACATGGCCGAACCTATCATATAGGAGCATAGGTGTATTTAGTGTTTGATTGATGATTATTTGTTGTGTTTTGATGAAGGGTAACTTGTTGTGTGAGTCGTGTACGTGTTTTGCGGAAACCAGACGTTTGAAGGAATTTCAATTCGACAAGAGAAAAATCTTCAAGAGGTAAGGGGAGTACCTGAGGGATTTTTGCGATAGCCATGTGTAATTGTTATTGTTTGTCTTAATTATGGTGTGTATGTATTGATTTTGTAGTTATCATTATTTGCTTATTGCTTATCTGCTGTTAATTATTTGATTTAACTGCATTTAATTATTTGTTATATTTGGTGATATGTTTTAAATTTCTATGTGTCATATTATTGATATGAAATAATTGTTGATGTGGATTGTGAGTTTGAAAGCCTGACAGTGGTCAAAGCTCGATTAAATACTCGGTTAAAAGCATTTAAAAGCTTTTTATGAAATGATGAAGTTAATTTAGGTGGAAATAGTAATATGATATTACTTAATTAATTATTTGGTGAAAAATGGGAATTTATGAGAAATAATATTATTTTAATGATTTAACGGCGAAATGGCGTTTTAAGAGTTACGGCGAGGACGTAACCGTGAAAATATTTTAACACTGTTAATTTTCACCCGAGGAATTTCTAAATAATAGAAAATATTATTTTATGAAGAAAAGTTTCAAAAATAACTTTATTACAATGTCAGAAAAATTAAATTACAGTAAGGAGTCACGATTTTGCCTATTTGCGTTTTGAAAATGGAAAACGGCGGACAATTCTGTCAATATTTTTTTAGTAGTCTTAAAAAGAGATAAAATTTATTATTACTGAGGAGTAGTCTTAAATAAGATTTTTGAGTTTAAATTAGTGAGTTTTAAATAAAACAGTGAATTTTCAACGTGAAAGGATTTTTGGTAAACAACGGATTATTTCAGTCAGATTAAGAAAGGTTTGGTTTTACTTCTGTTTTTCGCAGAATAAACATAGTTTAAAGTTGTAAATGAACCTAGCCGTCGAGACGTCGGACCTAGTGTTCATAAAGATATGGCCCGGGGCTAAAGAAAGTGGAATAATGGACTAGAGGTCCTATAATCAGTGTATTGGTTTTGTGCACTAAAATCTACGTGTCTAAGACCAGTGTATCGGTCTAGATTTTGTGATTTGTACACTTTTGACTTAAGGCCAGTTATGGTTTAATTGAGATATTAAACTTAGTAGTTTAAGATAATGGGTTGTCGCGAAACTTTTTAGTTCCGACATATAAAGAATGAGCACAAAGAAAAACAGCAAGAATAAAATGTTTTACATGCATTTTGCATTTTATTGTGGCAAATGTGCCTAAAGGTGTTATGCAGGGTACCTTGATAGGTATTCATGTTAAGGGATACATTTCACCATTGGCTGAAATGAATGGGGTCTAGGAAAGGCCGGGCTAATTACAACTACTTCGGGAGCTCGGATATTACTCATATTTTTTAGGTCGAGTTAATTACGACTATCGTTGGATGTTCTTGTGAACTACTTACGATGATGGTTGGAGCTTGTATCCTACCGAGTTATGTACTTAAATAGTTGGAACTCGGAACCTTGACGGCCAAATTATTTGAAACATGCCATATCTGGCAATGTTTATATTCTGCCTTGTTCGGCAATGAGAGCCTGATCAGCTCATCTATTGGTTGGTTGGAGCTCCGGAGATTAGGTCTCAAAGTTAGTTGATGAATATTGAAGTGTCGCGGTTTTTAAAGCGGTTACGACTGACGGGTATGAAACCCTTTGAGATATATTTAAATATATTGTTGTCTTTAATATTTATGATTAAGTGGTAATTGAGAGTCGTACATGTGGTTGTCGTTTTAAAATCCATATATTGGAACTCACCCTTGCATATACAGGTTCTTCTGTCTTTGCTATCGTACCTTGGTACACGAATGCAGATATTGCAGAAGAGTTCCTTAAGTCAGTTGGAGACTTAAGTCTGGATTGAGGAAAAAAATGTGTGATCATAGGGATGATCACGAGGTCTTATCAGTGAGTGTCTTTTAGAGCGACCAGCTTAGGATTTCTTTGGGGTAGTATGATTTGAGAAAGTTTGTGTAGGTATTTTGAAAACCTTTAGATGGTTTAAAATTCTGTTGTGAATAATATGTTTTATTTTTACTATTGAGATAAGTACGTTACGTACTACCCTATTCAAAGGAAATTGTTTTACACCCAGAGTTTCTAACTCCAAATAAATCAAATTTTTCTGAAAGCACCCAGCAAAATTAATTTTAATTTATTTCCGCACGTGTTAGTATAGTAATGCCCAAGGGGGGTGTTACAGACCATGCCGCCTGAACCGTCACCGGAACCACGCGACCCATGCGTCCGGTCTGCCTCCTCCAATCGCCGCATCCTTGCTGCGTTCGATCGAACTCCGCCGTGCGAAAAACGTGCTCCACCGCGGTAAGTGTTGGTTGCGCCACCTCTTCATGATGGTTATCCACCATGTGAGTTCCTTTCAAGATCCTTCTTCTTCCTTGAGTTGATGTATCTTTCTTTCTTTGTTGTCATAGAGAACGAACCACCGCCACGAACCGCCGTCCTCCGCCATGGCTGCCATCCCAGCCGCTGCTTTCTGTCTTCCTAGTCATCTTGGGTAAGTGTTTTACCCATAATCTCTTCTAGTTGAAAAATCCCCAAACTGATTTTGAAACACTAACCCTAAGATTTTGGATTTCAGTTTCAAAGTGTGAAATTAACACTTGTTTTACACAATTATTGGGACTGTGAATTAATGTTTCCCTAAACCAATTTCATTATTCTTTTGTTAAAATGAGTTTTCCGAAATTGATTTATGAACCCTAAAACCCCAATTCGATTTTTATTGAAATTGGTTATGTTTGGCAAAATTAAGTATGCATTTATGAAATTATGACTTTTAGTTGCTGATTCCTAAGTTCATTTTCATGATCCTTTAATCACAACAAAGTTTCCTCAAAGGGTATTGTGAAGCTTAAGCTCCAAACATGATTTTCTTTGAAAATGACCTTGTTTGGTTATATGATTAAGTGTTTAGATCAAATTAGAATGTGTGTTTGGTCATGTGTAATTGATTTCTTGATTTCTGGTTGTTGCGCGTTGTTGGATTCCCTCTCTGAGACGTTTGATACGGCTATGCTTGCTTGATGGAGTAGATAGTTACACTCTTGGAGCTAACGTGAGCATTAAGACGAGGATCCTTTACTTGTCTTTAAAGGTAAGGGGAGCTTGCCTAGGGATATTCAATAACTATATGCATGTGTGTATGTGTTTAATTGAGTGTTGTGAATATTATTGTGATATTGAGCCAATACTTGAATAACTTGTTTACTTGAACTATTGTGGTTATTACTTGAAGTTGAACATTACTTTCTTTAAAGTGTTATGAATTATATATATGTGATGAACTGTCATTAACTATGATATTGTTATTGTTGTGAATATATTACTGTTGATTGAAGTTTGAGAAGCTGGACTTGAGTCTGTGCCCAATGACTATAAGGATTAAAAGCCTCAATAAGCCTTGAATAGAACTTTGAAAGTTTTGGGCCCATTTATAAAAGTTCCTTGTTTAAAGTGCTTACTTCAGAAGAATAAGATCATTGTTTTTAGAAAAATGTTGAAGTGATTTTAAGTTGAAGGAAACTACCTTTTTATGATTAAAAGTTTTGTGCGAGAGAAAACCTTTTCGAACGGTGTGTTTTATGACGGAAAGACCCTTTGGAAATATTTGACTTTATTCCATCAAGGATTTCAAAAGCAAACGAATTTCCTAAATGTTTTATAAAAGAATTTTCAAAGGAAAAGATTTTCTCCTAAATGATTTAGAAACGTTACGGTTACTTGGATAAGTGACCGAGGTTTTATTTTGGTTTTGATTTTCACTGAGTGAAAAGTAAGCACATGTGAAAGAGAATCTAGTTCTCAAGACGTCGCCTCTAGTATTCAGTTATATGCACACGATCTGGGATCCATGTCAAGAATTATGGGCCAAGGGTCCTCATCGTGATATTATGGGCTAGGAGTCCTGATCTTGGAATTGAGGACTGTATCCTAATTTCGTGGGCTAGGAGTCCTTATCATGTTGAAATAAAACATGGATAAAATTATAATTGTTTCTACGACTACAACATTGGACTGCGGCATCGGTTTAAGGTGTTGTGATTGAGCACTCGGACTGCGCGTCCTGTGTTATTGATTTTTCCAATGATGAAAATTGTGAATAGTCGTTAGCTTTGGGCTTCGACAACGGAAAAGAGTGAACACAAAGAAAAGTCTCGATAATGAAAAGTCTTTTATTCATATGCATTTCCCCTTAGCAGACGTGCTTGAGTTAACCGAATACCCGCTTAATATGTGGTATTCGATGAGGTATGCATCCGAATGGTCATTATAAGGGATTCGTGATGTTGTTGATCCGTATGCATGATGTGACGGAGACAACTTGTCATTGCTGTAGTCGATCCTGATCAACTCTTTATTTCTTAATGATAAAACGGTGATGGTATCTCATGAGATTAAGCTTAGAGCCTGATGATTGAAGTGTCATACATTATCTTTATAAAACTGATTGATTCGGGTATGAGACCCACTGATATTATAGTTGTTGTTTTATCTATGAATAATGCTTTAATGCTAATATGCCAATGTGTTGTATGTATCATGTATATGGTTGTTGTATGATATATCCATTTGTTGGTATCTCACCCTTACAGATATATCAGGTTTCTTATGGTTCGCTATCGTACCCTGGGTACTTTAGTACAGATGGTGCAGAGGAGTCTTCCTAAGTCACTCATAGACTTAGATCTGGTTGTTTGATGAAGTATTTGATTGTGGAATGATCACATGAGTTTTCCTCGGGAATAACTTTTAGAATGACCAGCTTAGGGTTTGAGACTAAGATTTTTGATAGTATGTATGAGTATGGCTCAGAGAGTCTTTATTTTTAAAATGGAAAGCTTATGACTAGGAGAGCATCTCTTTTGAATGAAAACCTAAGCTTTTCCTTTTGGTCATGTATAGCTTATTGATATAACTATTTTTAGCATATTACTGCCTGGTTGTATTTGGTGTAACTGGAATTCTGGAATGAAAATGTAATTATTTTAGCAGGTGTTCTTTTACCTGGGATGCTCGAATTACAGAGGAGACTCTATCGAAATTTTTGTAAAAATACTAGCTTTTATTCAAGTATATCTCTAAATTAAATAGGCTTGCCAGGCTAGGATTGTAAGCCGGTGTGCCGATCAAGGCTTAGGTTTGGAGTCGTGACAAATTTTTATACCCAATTTCAGACGCTTATGTACTTATATAAATTATTTTCCGGAAGCAACCAGCAAATTATCTTTTTAATTTAAATTCTGCATGTGTTACGTAGTAATACCTAGTGGGGGTGTTACATGAGACCTCGTTGAATAATAGAACGCTATTCTTAAATATCCGTAGTCGAGTATTATTGTTAATTCGGACGACAATAATACATAGAGACTATTGTGTGAGTAAACTGATGACCACATCTCACTGGTCATGGATGTGTGATATCAAGTCGGCACACATGTATAAATATTAGGAGTAATATTTATATCGGATGACCCATTATGAGAATACTTCATAATAGTTATGTAAGTGTCATAAGTATTCTCATGGCGATCATGGTGAAGTAGTCCTTCGACTTGAAGTCACTACGATTCCTACACGATGAGTTGTAGGCTTTAATGCTTTCAAACGTCATGCGTAACAGGTGATCATAAAGGTAGTTATTGGGCTTGCAGTAAATCATGTTGAGGAGTGTGAGTGACGTAGACAGGATCCGTCCCTCCTACATAACCGGGGTAATGTCATGGGCCCCTCGATAGAGTAAGACATGAAATATGCGTGGCCACGCAGAAGTGGGCCAATATGTGATATTGGGTCCATTTGTGATTATGCGTCTACTTGGGGATCGGGGAATAAATAATTGAACATAACAAGGATGACACTCTTATGCCTTGTGTTCAATTAAGACATATGGACGGAGGGACATTTACTGCACGGTAAATTTTGGTCGCAGTAAGGCTAAAATCGGATCACCGATACTCTCGCTGATTGGGTAGTAATGATGTATTGCTAGGTGCCGCTCATTATTTATAATATTTAATATTATAATTAATATTTGATATTATTATAATATTTAATATTATTGCCAACTTAGTGGGAACCTATAGGGTCACACGCATAGAGCAAATGCGGAGCAGTTATATTAATTAAATATGATTTAATTAATGTAAGGACAATTGGGCTTGTAGTGTACAAAGCCCAATAAAGTAAGCAGTTAGGTTAAAGGGAGCTGCCAACTTATAAATAGAAATGCTCTCCCCTCTAACCTAGACTTGCTAACTATGTCTCTCCCTATCCATCAGCTAGCACAAGATGCATAGTTCCGATGCCCATTTGTTCATGTGGACTAAGTAGAGGTGCTTCTCCTTCGTGGCACTGGTGATCGAAAATAAAGCTAAAGCACGCTTCAAGAGGTAAACACTATTTGCCATTTGTGATTCATGTTTGTAATGCACGATCCATGTGATGGTTTTCTTCCACCTTGAGATTTGATTTTAAAAGAGGATAATCTCATGAAAACCCAACAGTCTTATGGGTCGTCTAATTTATCCCACAGTTACACGTCCTGATATTGCTTACTCCGTCAATATTTTAAGCCAATTTATGCATGCTCCTCGTCAACCACACATGAATGCTGCTACTCGTCTACTTCGCTATTTAAAGGCCACTCCTGGCCAAGGCCTTTTCTTTCCCTCTCATTCAGATTTATCCCTCCAAGGCTACTGTGATTCAGATTGGGCTAGTTGTCCCACCACTCGACGCTCTACTTCTAGTTATTACATTTTTCTGGGTTTTAGTATAGTCGCATGGAAAACAAAGAAACAAAGTGTAGTATCCCGTTCATCTGCCTAAATTTTGAAAATGTAGAGGAAAAGAAAGGAAAGAACGAAAAAGTGTTAACCAAGTTTGATATGCAACTTGTGAAATTACTTGGCTCTCATATCTTTTGAATGACTGATAAGCCTCTGGCTCATCTAGTTTTATGGCTAGTATGACCAGGGTTTTGTGCAAATTATATCCTATTTTCACCCAAATTGGATTAGATTGTCCTCAAGCAAGGTTTTGAGTCTCTAAAGTAGTTTTAGGTTAATTTAGCCAGTTTTGAGTCAAATAATGCACTTATAGCTGTGTCTTTGTTTTCAGGTTAAGTTGGAAGTCAAGAGAATAAAGAAACAGGGGATTCGCCTCACGAGAGTATTTTCGCCTCGCGAACCTGAAAGCTAGCAGAACAGTGAAAATGTCATCCTCTCTGGTTCGCCCCGCGACTACTCTTCTCGCCTCGCGACCCCGAAGGCTGACTGTTCTAGGAAAATGCAAGGTTTCTGTGTCGCCTCGCGAACACTTGACTCGCCTCGCGAGTAATCCAACCCTGGAAGACCAGAAGCTATCACGGTTTAACCATGCTGAAGGTCACGGCTGTGACAGTTTGGAACTTGAAGAGTCTCGCCTCGCGAGTAGTCCTTCGCCCCGCGAGAAGACCAAACGTTGCTGACTTTTCACAATATTCGCCTCGCGAATTAGGGCTCGCCTCGCGAGTGGACTTAATTTCTGAATAGTATAAATTGCCATTCTGAACAGCTTGAAAGGACTTTTTGCTTCTCAATTGTTCTATTTACATATTTTTTCTGTGTGTATTTCGTTTTCATGGAGAACTAAATTTCATAGATTAATCTATTGTAATTGATTTCTACCGTATTTGAGGTTCTGTGATCTCTGTTTTGTATGTTTTTCCCTTTTCAATGCCATATTATACATTTCTGTTTGTTTAATTCAGGAGTGTATAGTGTTGTGTTGATTCATTTCAGTGATGTTATGTTCCTATACTTAATCGCGTTTGTTTAATTCGCGTGTGTTCATTCATGTTCGTTTAGTTCATGAGGGCTTAACCCCGTTTGTTTAATTCGGTAATAGGAACATACATCCGTAGTAGTGATTTCGTTTGTTAATTGTTACTACAACTGAAAGGGGAATAGAATCTGCTTAGGGTTTGGGATTACATGAACCGATGATAGTTGTGAAATCAAGAACAGTAGATTAATCGTTTTTGGCCATTTGATAACCTCTTTGAACTGCCTTGTTTTATTGCTCTGTTTTCATTGTTTTATTTTCTTTGATTGCATCCAACCAAAACCCCCCCAAAACTGATTTTTGTGAAAAATAACACTTTAAGAGTCCTTGTGAGACGACATCTGAGTTGTCGCCCTAAACTACAGTTTTAAAACCTGCTCGTTCTTTTTGGCGCGTGCGCGACAGCGCGGCCAAAAATTGGCGCCGTTGCCGGGGACTCTGGTTTGTTATTTTTCGCATTTTGTTTTCTTCTTTTATTTTTCTTTTATTTACTGTTTTTGTTTTTAATTGGTCTGGCTACTAGGTCTAATTGCCCTGAATTGTGTGATTTTGACCCGGAAATTGAAAGAACACTGCACACACTCCGTAGAGAATTTCGGGCTAGTACTAGCAGTGATTCTAATTCCAAAACTGTTTTTGAAAACATGGGAGACCAAAGGACATTAAGACAGCTTGCTTCCCCTGATGTAAACTATAATGGATTGTGTATTTCATATCCTGGTGCTGATACTCCTTTTGAACTAAAATCTGGTTTCATTCATTTGTTGCCAAAGTTTAATGGTCTTGCAGGTGAGGATCCACACAAGCACTTGAAGGAATTCCAAGTTGTCTGCTCCACAACCTCGAGATCAGAGGGAGTCACTGAGGATAGCATCAAGTTGAAAGCCTTTCCGTTCTCACTCCAGGGAGCTGCAAAGGATTGGATGTTATATCTTGAGCCGAACTCTATCACCACTTGGAATGATTTGAAGAGGGTTTTCCTAGAAAGATATTTTCCTGCTTCCAGAGCTGCGTCAATAAGGAAAGAAATATGTGGCATCAGGCAAGGGAATGAGTCGTTGGCTGAATATTGGGAGAGGTTCAAGCATTTGGTATCCAGTTGCCCCCAGCATCAGATTTCTGAACAACTCCTTATCCAGTACTTTTATGAAGGATTACTGCCGATGGATAGGAATCTTTTGGATGCTGCTAGTGGGGGAGCGCTTGTTGATAAGACCCCAGCTGCTGCCAAGCAACTCATTGAGAATATGTCATTGAATTCCCAGCAGTTTACTACTAGAAGAAATTCAGTTGAGACAAGAGGTGTGCATGAGGTCCATAGTTCCTCGTCCAACCAGGCCGCCCTTGAGAATAGATTGGATGAGCTCACTTCTTTTGTAAGGCAATTGGCAATAGACAGGGTTCAGCCTGCAAGGTTATGTGGCATATGCAATTCTCCTGAGCACCCACATGATCCATGCCCTATCCAGAGAGAAGAGTTCGTCTGTGAAGTGTCTCAAGCTTATGCAGTAAATCCATATAATCAAGGAAACAGTCAGAATCGGTACAGCACTCCAGACCTCTCTACCAATAGGTACCATACCAACTGGAGGAATCACCCTAATCTGCGGTATGGAAACTCATCCCAACAACAACCGATGGCAGCACCTCAGAATCCTCCTCAAGTGACCACTTCTGCACCTTCTGGACCTTCACTGGAGGACATGTTCAAGGAAATGACTTCACAATTGACTTCACAAATGAATGCACAAATGACTACACTTTTCCAGCAGCAAGTCGGACAACTCCAGGCCTCACAGGCACAGTTTCAGCAGCAAACAAATGCCAGCATTCAAGATTTGAGGACACAAGTTGGACAGCTTGCCACATCCATGAATAACATACAGCAAGGTCAAGGGACAACCCAGCTGCCAGCACAACCGGTGATAAATCCTAATGCCTCCAATCCTAATGTGAGTGCCATATCTCTGAGATCTGGAAAAGTTGTTGAGGCCACCTCTGAAAAAGATGAAGCAACTGTTGAGGTAACTCCTGAGCCTATTGTTGAAGTTGAAGTTGAAGTTGAGAAAGTGTACAGACCACCAATCCCTTTTCCACACAGAGTTCAGAAAAATAAGAAGATTGGTGGTGAAGACAAGGAAAGAGAGATTTTAGATGTGTTCAGAAAGATAGCTGTGAATATTCCCCTTCTAGATGTGATCAAGCAGGTTCCTAAGTATGCCAAATTTCTGAAGGATCTATGCACCAACAAGAGGAAGATGAAGAATAATGAGAGGGTTGATTTGGGAAGAAATGTCTCAGCTCTTATCCAGTCTAGGCCTGCACCAGAAAGAGTTGCTGCTTTAACCCCTACTCAGGCACTACCACAAAGGTGCAAGGACCCAGGCACATTTACTATTCCATGCACTATTGGGGATAGGAAATTTGAAAACTGCATATTGGATTTGGGAGCCTCCATAAATGTCATGCCTACCTCCATCTTTAATAACCTTGATCTTGGGCCCCTGCAGTATACAGGTCTCACCATCCAGTTAGCCAACAGGACCAGTGCCCGACCCATGGGAATGGTAGAAGCTGTGCTAGTGCAAGTTGATGAGTTGATCTTCCCTGCTGACTTCTACATCCTAGACATGGCAGGAGAGACACATTCCGGTAGATCACCAATAATCTTGGGCAGACCATTCATGAAGACAGCCAAGACTAAGATTGATGTGAATGATGGGACTATGTCTATGGAGTTTGGTGATATTGTGGCCAAGTTCAACATCTTTGATGCTATGAAACACCCACTGGAGGAGCACTCTGTTTTCCACTTAGAGTTGCTGTCTGAGATCATTGATGATACCCATGAGGACCTAGTTTCTGATTTTCCTTTTATTTCTGGTTTTGATGATTTATATTCATGTACTAACTGCACTAACACTAACCCGTGTTCTGTTTGTGCTGAGTTTCTTGATTCAACTTTGCAGGGTGATAGTGATAGTGATAGTGAAGCTGTCTGTTCAGCAGAAGTCCTTGACATCCTGGCTACTCCCAATGTACCATCCATTGAGCAGCCGCCCTCCCTAGAGCTCAAGCCACTTCCTGGGAACCTGAAGTATGCCTACCTGGAGACAAATGAAAAACTTCCAGTCATCATTTCTTCCAGCCTTGACTCTGACCAGGAAGCAAAACTATTGGAGGTTCTGAAGAAGCACAAGAAGGCTATTGGGTGGACATTGACTGATATTCCAGGAATTAGCCCCTCCAGATGCATGCACAGAATTCTATTGGAGGATGGAGCTAAACCAGTAAGACAGGCCCAAAGGCGACTTAATCCACTAATTTTGGATGTGGGTGAAGAAAGAGGTGACTAAGCTTCTGCAGGCAGGTATTATATACCCCATCTCTGATAGTACTTGGGTATGTCCGGTGCAAGTTGTACCAAAGAAGTCCGGTCTAACAGTAGTTAGGAATGATAATAATGAGCTTGTACCTACTAGAGTCCGTAATAGTGGCATGCAGTCCGTATAGATTATAGGAAGTTGAACCAGGCCACCGAGAAAGGATCACTTTCCTTTGTCGTTCATAGATCGAGATCTTTGGATCGGCTGGCTGGTAAATCTCATTCTTGCTTTCTTGATGGCTTTTCCGGGTATTTCCAGATCCATATTGCCCCTGAGAATCAGGAAAAGACCACTTTTACGTGCCCCTTCGGTACGTTTGCCTATAGGAGGATGCCATTTGGCCTTTGTAATGCTCCTGGCACCTTCCAAAGATGCATGCTTAGCATTTTCTCTGAATTTATTGAAAATTGCATAGAGGTGTTCATGGATGACTTCACTGTATATGGCTCCTCATTTGATGCATGTCTGCATAGTCTGAGTTTAGTTCTACAAAGATGCATTGAGACTGATCTGATTTTGAATTATGAAAAATGTCACTTTATGGTAGAGCAGGGGATTGTTTTGGGTCATGTAATTTCTAAAGAGGGTATTTCGGTAGATCCTGCAAAAATTGATGTGATTTCTTCATTGCCTTACCCATCTTGCGTACGCGAGATCCGTTCTTTTCTTGGCCATGCAGGTTTCTACAGGCGCTTTATTAAGGACTTCAGCAAGATAGCTCTGCCATTGTCAAACCTGCTGAAGAATGATGCCCGGTTCCAATTTGATGACAATTGCAAGAAGGCATTTGACCACCTGAAAAGAGCATTGACCTCTACCCCCATCATCCAGCCCCCAGACTGGACACTCCCTTTTGAACTCATGTGTGATGCTTCCAATTTTGCTGTGGGAGCGGTTCTGGCACAAAGGGTGGGCAAGGCTGCCCATGTAATTCATTATGCTTCTAGGACATTAGATGCTGCACAATCAAATTACACCACCACTGAGAAAGAACTGCTAGCTGTTGTATTTGCACTTGATAAGTTTAGGTCATATTTGCTAGGTTCTAGGGTTATTGTTTTCACTGACCATGCAGCTCTGAAGTACCTGTTAAAGAAATCAGAAGCTAAGCCAAGACTGATCCGGTGGATGCTTTTGCTCCAAGAGTTCAATGTGGAGATAAAAGACAAGAGTGGAGCTGAAAATTTGGTAGCCGATCACTTGAGCCGAATAGCTAGGGATGAGGATCCTTCTCCCATCCAAGATGATTTCCCTGATGAGAGACTTCTACATCTGTATGGGGTAACCCCCTGGTTTGATGACATAGTTAACTTTCTTGTTGCTGGTATTGTTCATGCAGGTACAAGTAGACATAAGTTCCACAAGCTCAAGAGCGATGCAAAGTACTATGTGTGGGATGATCCGTACCTTTGGAAGTTTTGCAGTGATCAGGTGATTCAGAGGTGTGTCCCCGATCATGAGACAGAGTCCATTCTGCATTTTTCACATGCCTCTCAAGTTGGAGGAAATTTTGGACCACAGAGGACGGCAAGAAAAGTCCTGGATTCTGGGTTTTACTGGACCACAATTTTTAGAGATGCCTATGAGGTTTACAGAAATTGCAAGGAGTGTCAAACAGCAGGCCCTACCATCACTCGTAGGAGTGAGATGCCTCAGCAGCCCATGCTTTTTTGTGAGGTTTTTGATGTGTGGGGGATTGATTTCATGGGTCATTTCCCTCCTTCTTTTGGTTTTGTATATATTCTTTTGGCTGTAGACTATGTTTCCAAGTGGGTGGAAGCAATCCCCACTAGGACTAACGATGCTAAAGTTGTTTCCAAATTTGTTAGGTCCAACATTTTTTGCAGGTTTGGCATACCTAAGGCCATCATCAGTGACCAGGGCACTCACTTCTGCAACAGAACCATGGAGGCCTTACTCAAGAAGTATGGGGTTGTGCATAGAGTTGCCACTGCTTATCATCCCCAGACCAATGGCCAGGCTGAGTTATCAAACAGGGAGATCAAGCAGATTCTAGAGAAGATGGTGCAGCCGAATAGAAAGGAATGGAGCCGCCGTCTGGAAGACGCACTGTGGGCTCAGAGGACCGCTTTCAAGACACCTATAGGAATGTCCCCCTTCAGGCTTGTATTTGGTAAGGCATGTCACCTCCCGGTGGAAGATGAGCACCGTGCATATTGGGCAGTCAAGTGCTGTAACATGGACATGAAGGAAGCTGGTGTTGAAAGGAAACTGCAGTTGCAGCAACTTGAAGAGCTTAGGCTAGAAGCCTATGAAAGCTCCAGGATTTATAAAGAGAAAACAAAACTTTTTCATGATAGGATGATTGCTAGGAAAGAATTTTTGTGGGTCGAAAGTCTTCTTGTTTAATTCCCTTTGAAATTGATGGCTGGGAAACTTAGGTCCAGGTGGATTGGACCATTTGTTGTTACTAATGTGTTTCCTTATGGTGCAGTAGAGATCAAAGATGCAGGTACCAACAAAACCTTCAAGGTTAACGGGCAGAGGCTGAAGCCATTCCATGGTGTGGATGCTGGTGACCCTGTGGATGCTAATGTTGAGGAGCTCTCCTTGGAAGCTCCCACCTACACTGACACTTGATCAGGGAGTTTCCTTTCCTTTCCCTCACTCTGATTTTATAGTTATGTTTGTTCATTGGGGACAATGCATGTTTTAAGTGTGGGGGAGGGAACTGTTGTGACGCCGGCAAGTGTACCGGGTCGTCGCAAGTAATAAAATAAACACGGTAAGTAATTACCGAGGTCGAACTCAGGGATTGGGCTACCAATTCTACTAATCCGCGGGAAATCCGATACGTTTGGTCAAGTTACAGAAGGTGGTTGAGAGAGAAAAGAGAGAATGGAATCGAAATTCAATTAACAATCTATTAAACTAATTAACTAAAAATCTGAAATTAAAATGTCCAAGGTCACAAATCCACCTACCTAATCATGCAAACCCAAGTGATGATGAATTCCTCCCTAAGTTCAATTACAATGTCAACCGGGACCCCCAAATTCTCCTAAATCCACTGTCGTGCTCATTAGGACGTATTCGACGATTGGATTAATTACTTACTAGGTCTCATAATCCTAATCTCGAATTTGATTAATTCTTGTTCCCTATAAGGTTGCACTAATCTCCTATATCCACTGTCGTGCTCATTATTCGATTAGTGATCCCAATTCAAGTTCTAAAACGCGAATCGCCGTTCGGCCTCAAACACGTTTAACAAGTCAATCACGCAAAACATATGATCAACGCAATATAATCAGAATTGGAAAACAAGAATTGAATTAAGGGAGAAAGACATACATCATATCGGATTTACATCACCATGGGTGGCTTCATCGTTCCCTCGGACGAGGGGATTAGTTCTTCATGCTCATAGACAAACAATCGGAAATAACCACCATCGTAAAATAAAAAGAAAAGAGAAAGGGGAACGCAGCCCCAGAATAAGGATTCTAAAAATCTACAAAAAGTTCTGATGCCAAAGTCCTCTAAATCTGATCTGCACTGTCTTATTTATAGGGAGGCCACGCGTCACGGCCGTGATGGTCATCACGGCTAGGCCGTGACGGTCATCACGGCTAGGCCGTGACGGCTTCTATTTCTGGCGCACTTCTGGAATTTAAACCCTCGCGACGCGAAGGATGTCTCGCGACGCGAGCCTTCTTTTCACGGCCCGTGATGTGAATCACGGCTAGGCCGTGATGGTCTCTGACTTGTGTGGATTTTAGGTCACGGCCGTGATATACATCACGGCTAGGCCGTGTTGGTCTCTGTCTTCCCGGGTCTTCAAACTCTCGCGAGGCGAGCTTCTTCTCGCGGGGCGAGAATCTCCAGAATGGCAATCTCCACTATTTCTTGACTTTCCTTAATTCTCAGAGCTTCACTTATTGACCTGAAAATAACACAAGCAACCACAAGCGTAATTCTATCCAAAAGAAGCTAAAAACTACACAAAAGACGCAAAACGAGTCAAAGTCCAACTTAGGAACAAAACAAGGCAAATTTGGGCGAAAACGAGAGTGAACTCGAATAATTGGCCTATAAACCCTAGTTCATCTAGTCATAAAACTAGATAAGCCAGAGGCTTATCAAAACACCCCAAACTTAAACCTTGCTTGTCCCCAAGCAAGCTAAAACTCAAAAACGACTCAAGACTTGGCAAGCCTAAAGGAATCAATCGATTTCGCAAAAATTTCATGCAATCAAAACAGTTTTTCTCCAATGATCTCCCCCCTTTACATCAACGTAATCCCCACATTCATTTACTTTAAACAATTGAGAACTTCATCATTCATGCAATCATTAGTCCAAGTTGAGGATCAGGGTCACACACAAAAGGAAGATCACCAATTTCAAACAACTGCCTTCCTCACAAGGGTATGTAAAATTTCACTCATTCGCTCAAGTTCGTCTAGGCTTTCAACTTTTTCACTCAATTTCACTTATCAAGAGAACTTCCCATGAATTTGATTTTCATCTCAAAAATGGTTCCCACGAGAACATGCATGCAACATCAGAAGGTCTTTTAAAGGTTGTAATGAGGCCTGGCTCAAGGTAAGATATTCAAAGGATAGAGGCTAAGTCCCTAGGATCAATGAGAGCATGAAACTAGTATCACAACAATTGAATTCACTCTCATATTATTCTCTTCCTTGCATTTGGTGGCTACACACCTCTTCCTTTTTATATTAATTTTCTTTGCCCTTTTTGGCACATATTCAATGCTTTTTATCACCCATTTTCTTCTCTTTTTTTTTTTCTTCTTTTTTTTGCCTTGGGTCAGCCTTTATTTTCTTTTTCTCATCCCAATATGACATATCACCTTGTAGCCACCCCAAACTTAGTTTCTCACAACTCTTTTCTCATTAAGCTTCCATGCTCTCCTAATCCTAAGATTGGGTTAACATGGTTTTTTCAGATATCGGCTCATAATATAGGGTCATAAAGAAACAATAGGCTAATTAGGCTCAATGTGGCTGACTGGGGAACATGCATGAGGGATGGTTCATTTTAGGTCAAGTAGTTATTTCAAAGAAAATTGCCTAAATCATTTGATGCAACACATAATCATGCAAACCATAAAGAGATTCAAGCAAATTCGGGAAAGTGCAACTTAACAGTGATTCACACAATCAAAAACAAAGTTGGAAGCTCAAATCCTCACCTGGACATTTTGCAAATTGTTTGACCGAGATACAATTCCTAGTGTGTGCACCCCCTCACCCCAAACTTATCATAAATCAAATAATCACAATAAAATTCTCAAAGTTCAATTTTTCAATTTTTAAGTGGGGATCAACTTTTCTAATTTCAGAACCTAGGGGGAAATCATCAATGGTCAAATAATTCATGCAATCAGTTTATGCTCAATTTAATTAAAATCCAACAAGCTTGCCGACACACTATTCATACAACAACTCTTGATCTTCTCAAATTATTCAAGAGTGACAAACAAAAACAAAACCAAAGTTAGGAGAGGAGAGGGATACCTAGCTTGGGTTGCCTCCCAAGAAGCGCTTGTTTAACATCCCGAGCTTGACTTATTAAGAAGCATCCACCTGGATCCCATAGTCTGTGGTACAAGGGCCAAGAGACGCTCATCATATCAAATCCTCCACCCAGATCCCATGGTTTGTGAAGTGGCCCTTGTAGGAGCAATACTACTCTTTCCACAACTCCACCCAGCCAGTGTGTGAAGACTCCATTGACCTCTTCGGTTATGTACTCACTTCCTCTTGGGTCAAATTGTGTTTTCACGAGGAAGCGTGCCAGACAAGTGGGAGGGTCTAACTTACCAATGTCCACACATGCATGTAAGCCAACATAGTTACCCAATGCATTAATGTCAGGTTGCTTGGCAAGCATGGTGGATTCCACTACCACTTTATCTTCATTTTGATCTCTACCCCCTTGCTCCAGTGCCTTGTCCCTTGCCAACTCCTCTTCCTCAGGTTGCTCTTCCTCAACATGTGGTAATTCTTCCTCAACTTCCTGAGAACTAGTTGCATCCCTGTTAGATCCCAACACCCCACTGCTTCTAGTTGTTGTGGCATCGCATTGGTTCTTAGGGTGGTTCTCGGTATCACCTGGGAAGGTCTCTGGGGGACACTCATTTAGTTGCTTTGTGAGTTGGACAATCTGCATCTCTAGATTTTGAAGTGCCATCCTTGTATGAGTTGCCAACTTGTCAATGGCTGCGTTTGTATTGATTGACACTTTCTCAAGTGTCGCACTCAACTTCTCAAAAGCCAACTCCCAAGGTTGTCTTCCACCATTCTGTTGAGGTTGTGGTTGCCAGGCTAGACCATCGTCAGCATTACTCCAAGCGAAATCCGGATGGTCTCTACTCATATCACCCCAATACTGATTCTGACTCTGATAGTTGTTCTGGGGCACGCTGTCATAGAAATTATGCCATGGTTCCACATATTCTTGAGGGAAGTAGAACGGACAACTCCAAGTGTCGTGGTTCCCATTACAATATTCGCAACCCGGAAGCATTCCTTCGTGTACCTCGCATACAAAACAAGGCAAGACCAAGTGGAATCAAAGAAGTAGAGAGAGATAATAGTAATTAAAAATAAAAATAAAAATAAAGATAACTTAACCAAATAATCAAACTACCCTAAAATCAGGAAAATTGGTTGTGCCAATCCCCGGCAACGGCGTCAAAAACTTGTTGTGACGCCGGCAAGTGTACCGGGTCGTCGCAAGTAATAAAATAAACACGGTAAGTAATTACCGAGGTCAAACTCAGGGATTGGGCTACCAATTCTACTAATCCGCGGGAAATCCGATACGTTTGGTCAAGTTACAGAAGGTGGTTGAGAGAGAGAAGAGAGAATGGAATCGAAATTCAATTAACAATCTATTAAACTAATTAACTAAAAATCTGAAATTAAAATGTCCAAGGTCACAAATCCACCTACCCAATCATGCAAACCCAAGTGATGATGAATTCCTCCCTAAGTTCAATTACAATGTCAACCGGGACCCCCAAATTCTCCTAAATCCACTGTCGTGCTCATTAGGACGTATTCGACGATTGGATTAATTACTTACTAGGTCTCATAATCCTAATCTCGAATTTGATTAATTCTTGTTCCCTATAAGGTTGCACTAATCTCGTAAATCCACTGTCGTGCTCATTATTTGATTAGTGATCCCAATTCAAGTTCTAAAACGCGAATCGCCGTTCGGCCTCAAACACGTTTAACAAGTCAATCACGCAAAACATATGATCAACGCAATATAATCAGAATTGGAAAACAAGAATTGAATTAAGGGAGAAAAACATACATCATATCGGATTTACATCGCCATGGGTGGCTTCATCGTTCCCTCGGACGAGGGGATTAGTTCTTCATGCTCATAGACAAACAATCGGAAATAACCACCATCGTAAAATAAAAAGAAAAGAGAAAGGGGAACGCAGCCCCAGAATAAGGATTCTAAAAATCTACAAAAAGTTCTGATGCCAAAGTCCTCTAAATCTGATCTGCACTATCTTATTTATAGGGAGGCCACGCGTCACGGTCGTGATGGTCATCACGGCTAGGCCGTGACGGTCATCACGGCTAGGCCGTGACGGCTTCTGTTTCTGGCGCACTTCTGGAATTTAAACCCTCGCGACGCGAGCCTTCTTTTCACAGCCCGTGATGTGAATCACGGCTAGGCCGTGATGGTCTCTGACTTGTGTGGATTTTAGGTCACGGCCGTGATGGTCTCTGTCTTCCCGGATCTTCAAACTCTCGCGAGGCGAGCTTCTTCTCGCGGGGCGAGAATCTCCAGAATAGCAATCTCCACTATTTCTTGACTTTCCTTAATTCTCAGAGCTTCACTTATTGACCTGAAAACAACACAAGCAACCACAAGCGTAATTCTATCCAAAAGAAGCTAAAAACTACTCAAAAGACGCAAAACGAGTCAAAGTCCAACTTAGGAACAAAACAAGGCAAATTTGGGCGAAAACGAGAGTGAACTCGAATAATTGGCCTATAAACCCTAGTTCATCTAGTCATAAAACTAGATAAGCCAGAGGCTTATCAGGAACTAGTTGTAGTTTTGTTGTGTCTTGTTTTTTTTTTCCTTTTCTTTTAATAAAGCTCCTGAATAATTTGAGAAGCTCAGGAGTTGTGTTGAGTCTTTTGTTGGCTAGTTGATGGATTTTGATTGATTTTGCACAGATTGATTGCATGATTTATGTGATGATTCCCCCTATGCTGAAAAATTTTTGTTTTTGAATGAGTGATTCCTATGTGAAATTGAAAACTGAACTTTGAGATTTTGTTGTGATGGCATGATTTATGATAAGTTTAGGGTGATAGGAAGCACACACTAGGGATAGAATCTCTGTCAAACAATTTGCATGAATGTCCAGGTGAGGTTTTGAGCCTCCAACATGTTTTAAACTGTGTGAAATCACTTTCAAGTTGCACTTTCCTGAATTTGATTGAATCTCTTTATGGTTTGCATGATTATGTGTTTGCTTCAGATGATTTAGGCATTTTCTTTGTAAATAACTACTTAGCCTAAAAATAACCATCCCTAATGCATGTTCCCTAGTTAGCCCCTTTGAGCCTAATTAGCCTGTTAATTCTTGATAACCTAATGTTATAAGCCCAAAATCTGGAAAACCATGTTAACCCGATCTTAGGATTAGGAGAGCATGGAATCTTAGAAAGAGAAAGGGTGCAAGAAACTAAGTTTGGGGTGGCTGCAAGGTGTAATATGTTGTTGGGATTGAAAAAAAAAATACAATAAAAAGGTTGGAGCCAAAGGCTTGTAAAAAAAGAAAGAAAATAAAAGTGTATAAATGTTAAAAAATAAAAGTATTAGAAAAAAAAAAGAAGAGGTTGTAGTCACCCAAGGTAAAAAGAAAAATGAGAAAAGGAACTTGAATGGAAGTTCAATGTTTTGAAGTGTTTCATGCTCTCTTAGTTCCTAGGGTCTTCAGCCTAGTTCCTTGTATATATCCTACCCTTAGCCAGGCCCCATTACAACCCATAAAAGACCTTTTGATGTTGCTTGCATGTTTTCTGTGGGAATCATTTGGAGATGAAAATCAAATTTAGGGGAAGTGCTCTTAAAAGTGAAATTGAGAGAAATGTTGTTAGCCTGACACAAACTGAGCGATTGAGTGAACACTAAATGCCCTTGTGAGGAAGGCGATTGTTTGAATTTGGTGATCTCCCTCTTGTGTGTAACTTGGATCCCCTGCTTAGATTAATGATTGTTTGAATGATGAAATTCTCAAATGTTTAGAATAAATGAATGTGGGGATTGCTTTGCTTGAAAGGGGGGGAACATTGAAGAAAACTGTTTTGATGAAACTTCTTGAATTTGTGCAAGGTTGATTGAATCTTTTAAGCTTGCCAGGTCTTGAGTCTTTTTGATTTTTGAGTCCTAGTTTGCTTGGGGACAAGCAAAGTTTAAGTTTGGGGTAATGACATTGGTCTTTCTCGTTCTACACCAATACCATTGTTTTGTGACAATCTGTTATCCCCACATTTAAATTAATTCGGCCAAGTGGCTGAGCCAACGGCTAATTAATTGTTAGCCGAAGATGGAAGTAGCCGATGGAGGGAGGGGCACATTCGACTAAGGAAAGGGTTGGGCCTTGTTAATGGGCTAGGCTTGAAAGACAGCATGGGCTGAAGCTTAATGGTTCGCGAGCTGTTGGAAGGAGCTAAGAAACCTTGAAACGTGCGAGTTTGAAGAGCACTAAGTTGCTGTTAAACGGTTGCCGCAAAACATGCCGGAAAAATAGGAGTGGAGATGTTGAAGGGTAGCCGTTGTGACTGAAGCGGTTAGGAAACGTGGGCAGCTGAGTTGAGGATAGTTGCATGTATTTAGGAGGATTGACCAATTAGAAAAGGATTACGATGATTAGGCTTAGCCTATAAATACATATTGTACTTATTGTAAAAAAAAACACAATCAACACCCAATACAAATTTTTAAGCTTTGCTTACTTATACCCGCCTTTACTTTCAGCTTACTTTCAGCTTTTCTTTAAGTATTGTTTTCACTTAGTGCATTTTATTTTATGCAAGCTTACTTGATTTTACTTCTAGTTCAAGTCACTTGATACTTAAATCCGTACGTGTTCCTCGGCTGAATCTCCATTCAGCTGATTAACTAATCCCCACGTGAAACACAATCATTCTGCTATTCATATTGACTCAATCCGGTGTATCACGAACGCACTTAACACATAGAGATCGATTGTCATGTTATTCATGAAAAGATTTCTTCTGGTCTCATTAACACTATGAAAGTTAGTACCGCAAATCAAATTGTTGATTTGTTCACCAAGTCCTTGAGCAAAGATCAATTCCTGCTATTAAAAAGCAAGATGGGGTTATCCAACTTACACACCCCATCTCGAGGGGGGAGTGTTAACAGCATCCTATCGTTATCAACATTCTGTTTTGATATCATTGCTGCTGTTTTGATATGTGCTGCGCTGCTGCAAGCTGTTTTATCAGTTCTAATCATTATCCTTTGTAGTTTGTTACTTGATATGCGCTGCTCCTGTTTTGATAGTTCTTATCCTTATCTTTTGTAATCCTTAGTTAGTTGTATATTTGAATTCTCTTTGATTTTTCTGTTTTACGTAAACTAGCTCTTGTATTTAAATTACTGTTGTAATCAATTGAATATACAAGCATATTCAACCAAATTATTCTCTTCTACTTTTCTGCACTTCTTTACAATCTTGTGTATTGAATTGATGTTGAAGTCTGATACAATTGTGTCTTTATATAGAGTTAGACAACTCTAACCTCCTGCAACTGCTATAACAGAATCCAATTTTTTACATATTGAGCATGTGTGAGCTAACTGATTAACTGTCAGTTAGCGGGTTATCCCTTTACATCGAGACGTTATCCTAATATTTAAACAAATATAAAAAAATGGATATTATGTATAAGTAAGTCATAAAATTTAAGAAGTTAAAAATTATTAATATAGATAATTTACAATATATATTTTTAAAAATATGTTAACACAAAAGTTATTATCATATAATGGCAAAATATTAAATGGTATAAAAAAGTTATAATTTATTACTAGATTTTCAAAAGATATAAATTTTAAAATATTTTGTGTCATGTGTCATCAAATTAGCTCGAAAACTATCAACATGTGGTTGGTCCAAGTGGTAAGGGACTTGGGCACCTTAAGCAAGTGGTTAGGAATTCGAATCCTAACTTTTGTGTATGGAGAAAACCTGGTTGGGATTGGAGAACTCACCTTGTGTGTCCAACAGGTTCCCCGACAAAAATTAGTCATTACTAACGGTAGTGGATACTTCGCACCTGTGTCATGGTTATAAAAAAAAATTAGCTCAAAAACTCTGTCAAAAAAAAAAAAAAAGCTCGAAAACAATTTAAAATGTGACTCAAATCTAACTTAAAAATACACGAAGTTTAATATTAAAATCTAAGACCTTATCCATTCAATTTAGGATTGGGATTTGGGACGGATAATAAACACTCCTACGTGTTCTGTCCGTGTCCAAGTTATTCCGCTTCAAATCATCCATTTCATTACAAGCAAACGATGCTGTATTGCCATATGCTGCCCAATCCGTAAAATACAGTGATAAAAAGATAATGAAAAGTTTGTAAAACATTATTGGGGAACCGAAAGTAGTATGAACGAGAAGATAGTCATAATCTCAGATTCTCAAACATTTTCAAATTCAGATGCATAGCATAGGATGCTCAGAGACAAGTTGACCAATATGAATTATGGAGTATGGACCTATCCTATGAATGTACCCGTTGACGTTTTGATCTCTGCATTGTTATATGTTATATGCAATATAATGTGATAGGCTTTTACTTCAGAGTATCTCAACTCAAAAAATAAAATAAAAAATTAAAACAAGTCATGTGGTTATTTATTATTTATTATTATTAGATGGTCTTTTAAATGGTTGACTTTTTCTATTGAATTATAGAGGCCTCTCCCCACACAAATAAACAAGAGGAAATGAAAAAATGAGCAATGCTAAACTTTGAGAATGCAGAAGAAAAGGAAGGAAAGAACGAAAAAGTGTTAGCCTGTTATGTGTTATCTGAGATCATCGTTCACGTGCCCGAGGGAAGAAGCCCAACAAAAAGGGAAGAAGCCCAGGATGATACTAAGAACTGAGAAGGTGAGATATAGTTCATGGGCACAAATGATGGACTTTGAAATAAAAAAAAGGGCCCAACTATATGAACCTTGATTTTTTTCTTCATACACCTTGCACTCTTTTTTAATATTTGTTAATTCTAAATTACCCTTCGAATAATGGTTATTTTAAACTACACATCCGAAAATTAAATTCCAGATGTATAAAATTTTATGAAAGGCCATTTTACACTTTCGAAAATTAAATTCCGGATGTGTAAAATTTTACGAAAGGTCATTTTACACATCCGGAAATTAATTTCCAAACGTGTAAAATTTTATACATTCGGAAATTAAACTCCGGATGTGTAAAATTTTACACGTTCAGAAATTTAATTACGGTTACTCTAGAAACATATGACATACCATTTTACACATCCGAATTTTATTTTCGGAAGGTCATTTTATATGTCCGGAAATTAATTTCCGAAAGTGTTCCGGAAAATAAATTCTTGATAGTACAAACGTAAACAAATAGGTGTGTGATTCCATCGTGGGATGAAGGATATTTTAGAAAAATAAAAGTAAGAAAATTTCACACTAGGTGTGTGGAGAAAAAATCGGATGTCAAAAGCAAGGCCCATAAAAGAATTATCCAGACTACAGCCTGACCAATACAGTGTATGAAGAAACAAAAATCAGGAGCTAGTATTCGGGGGGACCCCAATTGTGCAAGCATTGATATCTCAACTTTTTTTTTCTTTATGGAAAATATAAGAGTTATGATATTTGTACACCCAAAATCAACACCAAACATCATATCACTACTATAGAAAAGGGCTTTAATAGCGCTTTTTTTTGCCTTTAGTAGCGCTTCCAAGCGCTATCTATTCACCCGTTACTGAAGATGAGAGAGATTCAATAGTGCTTAAAAAAGTGCTACTGAAAGTGGAATAGGTAGCGCTTCCTTGAGAAAGCGCTGTCTAAAGTTGGTAATAAGACAATCTATTACATACTTTAGACAGCGCTTTCTCAAGGAAGCGCTGTCCTAAGTTTAAAATAGATAGCGATTTCTTAAGAAAGCGATATCTATTTTTAACCACCGCCACCACCCACCACCACCCACCCCCCCTTTTATTATTTGTTGTTTTTCTACATTTCCCACCTGCACAGCCATGCCTCATCAATTCATAGTAACACTGCATTTAGGTACATCGATCACACACATACACGTATATAATGTACAGAGCTTACATACAATATTGGTAAGCATATATATATATATATATATAAACCAAACCAAATATATATCAAAATCATGCATATAACCAATTAAGTAATATACTTTAACACAATTCACAGTAACGTTTACAGATAACCAATTCTACTGTTTAAGTCCATAAACCAAAAGGTCGCTAACCTACACTAGATAATAACCATGCATACTAACAATGTATACAAGCTAATCAACACAATAGTAATTATAAACAATTTGTGCATGCTGCTTCCATCTTCTACTTGATCGCACAAAGTGTAACACCATGTATTTCACTGTTTTAAATAACAGTGATACATATAAATATGTTTATAAATTTATTTGAGTTTTAGAAAATTATTTTAAATAAATGGAGTTTACTACTCAATCCTACTTGAACGTAGGAAGCAACGATTAAAATTTAGGTTGGAAAGTCAGGTGAAACCCGGCCCGCGAATTCCACTGACAGTATATTTATACTGCTCAAAAGACCTAATTTTAATTCGTGAACGAAAGACTTAAGATTTTTATTTTATTTCCTACCATTCTGTATTTTTAGAATTATTTCAGAAAAAAATAAAATAATTTACGTTTTACGAGTGGAATACGTAATCGGGTAGACGACGGAGGGGATTTTGAAGTTTCTAAGAGCCGATAAAGAGTTTATCTTAGGATTTTGAGATGAATCATGGGGATGAATCATACTTTTAAGTCTAGAAGGTTCTACAGGGTTAAAGTGAAAATTTGAGAATTTTACGCTTAAGTCCCTGAACTTTCTGTTAATTACCCTTTTGTCCCTAAGTTAGTTTCTAAGTTTTTTTAAGTGAATTGGGCCAAAATCTTTGTTCCAAGACCATTGGTGGACGTGGCCATGAAGCCCAAAATTTCCTAGTTCATGGATTAATTCCATAAAGCCTATTTGAAACTATACAAGTTTCCTATGTTATATTTAAGCTTAAATCTTTAAGTGGGCCCCACAAAAATGAATTCAAGCCCAAATTGAGTAGGCCCATATGCAAGCCCATGAGGGAGAAGGGTATGCCCTCATAAAATTTTTAGATGAGCCAAGAATTTTCTAGAATGTTCTAGAATGTTCTACATTCTTCTACTTTATTCTACAACATCTCTAATGTTCTCAAATCTTCTTCAACAAGCTAGGTTTTTCCTAAAATATCTAATGACAAAAATCAGCCCAAAATAGTCAAGATAAGACCACATTTAATGTGGCAAATGGTCATCATGACACTTTATTGGCAATTTGCAAAATAGTCCTTATACTTTTGGAATCTTTGCAAAATGGTCCCTATGAGTTATTTGCACTTTAATCCTTTGAAAAGCCACCTCCTTTATCTTAAATTCTCCAAAGTGGCGCAGCCCACATGCTTATAAATACCCTCCCTCACATTTCATTTGGTTCCTATTGCCATTTGTTACAAAAACCACTCCAAAGTTCTAAGTTCATAAGCCTTTATCATCACTTTGTAAAGCAAGTCCTTGGATCTTCACTTTTTTCTGATCTTCAAGAGGTGAATCATATTCTTCTTCTCTAATCATGCCTATGTTATTTGGCAAGTTTCTTGATTCAAATTTTGTTTCATAGGTGTTCATCATTTTCAAGTTTCTAAGTCTTGAACTTTGAAAAATCATAATAAATTCTAGAAAAATCTTATGATGATGAAACTACTTTCTATCTTCTTGATATCATGCATATTATCTAAATCTAAGAGCATGATGTAATCAAAAATTTCTTTCCTAAAAACCTAGCCTTGGCCGAATCTATCAAAATAGGTTTGGTAGAGTTTTTGTTCATAGTTTTCATTAATGATCTTGTTAATCAAGCTATTAGTATGTATGCTTAATAAATCCAAATTGGTTTATTAAACTAAGAAACCTAACCCTATGAACATGTTGAGGCTGAATCCTTGTATAAAAGAGTTAGGAAGTTTTGAATTTCAACTTTAGTTGTTTAGTCACTAATCCATGATTTAGGTTAATCAAGGACCATTAATCTATGACTTAATCATGATTAGAAATTTTAAGGATTTTGAACCCAAAAAGTCAGCCCTTGGTCAAAACCCTAACTCTAAAGGTTAGAGGATTTTGTTTCAACTTTTAGTCTTGTAATAAGTAATCTATGTTAGTTAAGACTCTAGTAACTAGGATCCAAAAGATGGCATTAAGAAGATAATCCTAAACCTATTTTCTAAGTCTTGGCCGAACCTAGCCCTAAAGTGTCATAGATGGGTGTTAGTTGATTAATTATAGTTATGTTGTTTGGTTGAAGGTGGTTGTGTTAACGTGGCGGGATAACGAGGATCGTCGTGTACGCGTTTCCGGTGCTAACTCAGGTGGGGAAAAGAATCAACCTATCGTCGGAATCGATAAGTAGTAGATTATATGATAATTGTGTAGGGCGACCTAAACCCTACTAGTAGTCGAGTAATCGACAAGACCAAAATCCCATTGGAAACCTTTTCTGTAAAATCAATGTGATTCGGGGATTGTAGGTTTATCGACATTAAGTTGATTTTAAGTATTTGAGGATGTTTGATTTTGCTATCGAATTTACAATGATACGCTGGTTGAGGTATTCCAGCTGCATGTGACGTATTATTTCGGTGTTTGAATATTTATGATATTGAGTATGTTTGTTGTCTGTCACGGCCGTGTTGGCTATCACGGCCAGGACGTGAGAGTCTGACTTTGTTATTTATTTGGTTGAACTATTATGATTTGGTTGTGATAAATTGCCTTATATGATATTGAGATATTTGAATATTCTGTTGATTAATGTGTTATGCATGATCTGCCTGGGTTTAATACTATGCTTAGATGATTTTAAGGAAAGATATATATTGCTCGGAGGTATTTTGTTTGGGTGAGAGTTTTGAATATGAATTAGAAGTGCCTCGCTATTATAGAAGTGATGTGATATAGAATGTAAGTGGAGGTTGTGAGGAAAATCTTGAGGTACTAGGTTGCTATTGATAAAAGTCAGTGAGAATCATACCGTGCTTATGCATTATTTCCTATTAGAGACTAGGGAATAGTGGCGCACCGAATTATAAGGTCTTTTATGCTTATGTGCTATTTCCAATGGGGGCAATAGTGACGCATATTGTGCTTATGCACTATTTCCTATGAGATATAAGGGAATAGGGGCGCACCGAGTTATTATTTATTATGTGCTTATGTGCTATTTCCAATGGGGGCAATAGTGACGCATACTGTGCTTATGCACTATTTTCTATGAGAGATTAGGGAATAGTGGCGCACCGAGTTTTGACCCTAAATAGTTCTGGACTACTGACTAGTGTGACAGGAGTAAAGATGGCCACATCAGTATAAAGTCTTAGTTGCAAGGGCTGAGGGTAGAGGATGATATAGTGAATTGAGGATGATTGTCGATTTTGAGTGATGCATGTCTGTGACAATTACTGTATAATTTACTATTACTCTTTTCCGCTTTTTGATGATAGAACTGTTTCTTATTCCCTATATCTTTCTGTGTGTTGTATTTTATTTCTGATGTGATCGTACGAGAAGACCCGATGGAGGAACCAATTGCTGAGGAGTTAGATGGAACTCCTTACGGACCAGATGCTGGAGGTCGAGCTATGATTCATGGCGAGTAAAGTATAGACATTATGGCCAGTGTGTCTAAGGAGTATTTATATTTCCGCTAAGTATGTCTGTAGTGAATTTTATGCCTGTGAGGGATCCTACTGAGAGGATACCCTCAACAGTGTTTTGGTAATGTAATAAATAAACATGTGTGTATGTATATATATTACTACCTTGGTGTGTTTTAAATTTGAAGAAGTTATATGATAATGATATAAGTTTTATTTTTTTTTTTTGTATTTTCAACGATAAGAGCGCGATTAAGTAATAAATATTAAGGTTTTAATGTAATAATACGATGGGGCACAACGGGGTATCTCACAAAGTCCTTGTTGTCGGCATGCATAAGATACACATACTGATCACTTGCACATACACACAAGTCTAATAATATAGGAGAGACACTAGCTAGCATAATATCAGAGTATGTCGTACCCTTTAATTGTTGATAAATTTCATAACCACATAACGACACCACTCGTCTTTAAGTTGAGTAAGTTGATCGTCGGAGTATATGATGCATTTACATTCAGGAAAATACTTCAAAATGAAAATTAAATCAAATTAGAATGACTAAATCTGAGTAATTAAATTATATAAGCTAGAACTGAAATTAAATACCGTGGTTGGGATTTGCATTTGGTTCTGAATGATGATATCCTTGATAAATTTCAGAACGTAGTAGCCACAGTCGTTGTCATTCGGTTGACGGGGGCACTATAAAACCAAAAATAATAAATTAATTCTTTTAATTTTTTAATTTAAATTAAAAAATTGCATAAGGATTTTCGTAAATACCATTATAGATATCCATTTAGTCGTCCTGGATGATTTAGAAATTCGATACTTGCCTCCATTTAATCCTCGATGAATTAGCAAAGCCCTGAGTGCAAAACCAAACAATTTCATTGAAGTAAAGGTTTTGAACCATCATATATATGAAGATAACAATAAATGCATATATATATACTTACTAATTGTACGTATCCCTCATTTTTGTGATTGTTAAAATGCATATGCAAGGTATCTAAATAGTACACCGTGTCCTCTTTGGGATTGATCACTAACAATACCCAATGACCCCTACAAAAATGTGGTCAGTTAGGAAATCTTAAGCAGCTAATCACATTTCATAAAAGTTACTATCGTTAATTAAATTAAATGACTCACTACATTGCAAGGTGACAAAAACAAGGTCTCATCCTCTGGCTTTGCCAATGCCAAGCGTTCAGCTATATACTCATTTATTTCCACAGAGTCAAAGTGCATATGTGTTCGCTGTGGGCATAGAAACACAAACCTCCAGGTCCGTTCTTCTGGGATCAGTATCTCACGGTACAAGTACCTTAAATTAAAACATGTATACAAAGAAATGAAGAAGAGAAAAACTGAAAATGAAAAAGCAGGACAACACTTTTCATCAAACTCAATTCTTAGCATTCAAAAAAGATAACCACCAGAGATCAGTATCAATATTTAAAACACTTGAGATATACGCTAAAAACAGTATGTGATATACTTCAAAGTTGTATAGGTTGTATACTTCAAAGTTTGATGTAGTACCTGAGATATACGCTAATAACAGTCTGTGATAACCATTCATGATTAAGAATTTCTCCAATCTCGGAACCTTCACCACCGAGCTCTAATGTGTCTTCATAACCCAGAATTTTTGGCTCCATTGGTATGGCAATGTTTCCTATATCTGCCATCCTTGTTAACACATGGACTCTAAGAAAGGTTATAAAATCTGCACTACCATGAGTTATAGGAGGGTGGGAGGGCTGATGTTTGCTCTTGTTCTTTAATGGGGAAGTAACTGACCCTTTTGTTTGCTCCTTGCCAACTATCGGAGGTCTAGGGGAAGGTTGGGGTTTACCCACATTCTTGCCCACATTCTTGCTAGCTCTGTGCTCCGGCACTTTGTCCTTGTCCTTGACTTTGGATTTTGCGGGTAACTACATTTTTTTCATTGCAACACATTAATTAGTTAGTGACCACCTAATTTAATAAATATATGCAGTAAATGATAATGGATCGCTTACAACTACGAGGTGGCTTGGCCATGCCACATAGGTACCTATTGCTTGTTCCACTGTCATCACATCTGCATTCACAAGTGGTACAGGCAATGGTGCATATCCCTCAATTGCAAACTCAACCACAACTTTTACATGACCTGCAGGTATTGGTAGGTTGTGTAGTGTGCCACCTGATTCGTTATAGACTGTCCCCCTAGTGACCAAACGATGAGTTGGGCTTGACAAATATAGGTTGCATATATTATTGCCCTAAACCAATGATAAACAAAAATATTAATATGTAAACTGTCAATGCAATATGTACAGGTAAAGAAAGCGATTAATGTAATGATTATTGCCTCGGGTGGCACAAGAGTGCAACTATCTCTGGCACTATATGGGGCAGGGGTAGGGTTAGGGGAAGGTAAATCAGGCTCATGCCCCTCCACTGGTTCCTTGTCCTGCTTGCTGTTTTTCAATTCATGGACTTCTTTAAGCAGTTGGGTGACCATCCTGCTCAATTCTATTGTTTCTTCTTGTTTTGCGCGCTTTCATGATCCTAAGATAGTTTTCTGAGTGACACCAAAACCCACACCCCTATAGCGACCAGAATACTCTCTGGCAGGTAAGACTTGGGCTAGGATATCTTCGCGACCACCACAATCTGTTATCTCCCCATGTGATACAGTCTGTGTTAGGGTCTCCTGAAACACAAATATTATTGGCAAAGATGTTAAACATAATTATCATAAGAAAATTACAAATGAAAATGTTAATTAATGCTATCATACTTACAATTCTTTCAGCCACTTCCCTAGTGGGGGGATGGTCAATCACACCCTCTTCATTTTTACGGCCTTCCATCCACAAAATATGGCGTTCAGTTGAATCAACTTCTGGATCTCTGATGAGTGTGATTCCACATCATCTTTGTCTATCATTTTGCATGCATTTTCATGTAGTTTAGGCATATTTTTATTAGATTTTAGGTTATTTTTCCTTTGGAACGGGTAAGGCGGTTTTCGTGTGTTGTTTTGCAGATATCAAGGGTGAATTGCTCAAGATCAACCATGATGAAGTTTGGATGAAGATGGAGCTTTAAAACTGAAGAAAATGAGCCAAACAGAGCCCATCACGGCCTAGCCGTGATGCCCATCACGGCCATGATCGAGCAAAACTGAAAAAGAAGAAAGGTCAAGTCGAGTCATCCGGCCTGGCCGTGATAGCCATCACGGCCGTGACCCAAAACCACCACAAGTCGAGCACATCACGGCCCGGACCGTGAAATTCTTCACGGGACAAAACAGAGGCTCGCGTCACGAGCAGTATATTCGCGACGCGAATGACCGGATTTTGCACAACTTCCAGAAGCAGAGACCGTCACGGCCTGGCCGTGATGGCCATCACGGCCGTGACGCGCATTACTTGGACCTGAAGAAACCGAAATAGATCAGATTTTGAGTTGGTTTGGGACTCTAACTTCCCCATTTCTATAAATATGGACCAAGGCATCAGATACAGAGGAGATTGGATCATCCATAACAACTAGGACTCTAGGCTTAGATCTCTCTTCTCCTCTTCTCTTCTCTTTTCTGATTTTTATTATGTTGTCAACCCAGCTTGTCATCTCCATGGCAAGACTGGAGTAGTAGCTTAGTTTCTAGGGACTAGGGCTCTGCCCGAAGTTCGTTTATGATGTAAATTTGATGTAAACTCTTTGTTAATTACGATTTGCTTTACATCTGATTTCTAGTGTGTAAATCACTCATAAATTTCGGCAACCGTTATTTGCGTGACATAGACGTTCTAAGGAGGAACCTAGCGGTGAACTTAGGATTTCTAGGGTGTTTAACTCGTAAAATTCGGCAGCCACTGGTTTGTGAGATGTGGATGATCTAAGGAGGAACCTAGCGGTGAACTTAGGTTATTTGCACGACTTAGACATTATAAGGAGGAACCTAGCGGTGAACTTAGGTGTCGGACCTATAGAAGTCAGACTTGGGACTGAAATCACGAGAGTTAGAAGCCGTCCCTCGAGGAGCAACGAGTTGTCACGAAACGCAAAGGGTCCAATCTGGGATCGACTACCACGAGAGTAGGGGTCGGGTCAATTGGGCACGGCTTTTGTAACCCGAGAGGGAGCTTAAGCTATCAGAGGATAAACTCGCCTTCAAGGCAATTTCGGTAATCAACAAAGGTAAATCAGATTAGCAACATAAACAACCTCAAAGGTAACCCAAATCCCTAGGAATCCATTTAAATCGAAAACCCCAAAAACATTTGTTTTTCTGTTTGTTTATCATTTAAATTCAAATTCAAAAACCCTTTTTACAAAACCCTTTCATACAGTTCAGATTCAATCGATTCGAAATTAATTGTGATTCGGGAACACAGTCTCTGTGGGTTCGATATCTTTTATTACTTGACGGCAGTCCGGTACACTTGTCGGAATCGCACGAGCGCGCGCGTCCGCGCGCGACATCAAGTTTTTGGCGTCGTTGCCGGGGACTGTGCCTTTTCGAATTTCAATTAGTTTTTAAATTGATTTTTCTGGACCCTTTTCTTTTTATTTGATTGTTATTTCCGAGAAATTAAAAAAAAATTCAAAAACATTCTTTTCCTTATATTGTATCCATCTCTCTGTGTGTTATATGCAAAGATCTCTAAGTCTTGGGAGCCTTGGTGAGATTGATCCGGAGATCGAGAGGACCTTCCACAGACGTAGAAGACTACGCAGAGAGGAAGAAAGGTTGAGTCCCGCTCCACTCATGGCGAATCAGCCGGATACAAAGCCTTTGAAGGACTACGCAGCCCCAAATGCGAGAGGCTTGCGAACTGGGATTGCAAGGCCAGAGATTGAGGCGGAGAACTACACCATACCGCCCATGCTAATCAACATGATTAGGCAACATCAATTCGGAGGATTGCCTTCGGAGGACCCGACCGATCACATAGAGACATTTTTAGAGTTCACCGATGCAATCCGGATTCATGGAGCCTCAGTCGATGTTGTACGTTTGAGACTGTTCCCCTCATCTCTCACTGGAAAGGCGAAGGCCTAGCTTAAGCAAATCCCCGCTAACACTTTGACCACTTGGGACCAATTGGAGCAGGCGTTCTTGGAGAAATTCTTCCCTCCATCCAAGACGGCCTACATAAGAACCCAGATCACCGGCTTCTTCCAGAAAGACGGAGAATCATTATCGGAAGCTTGGGATCGTTACAAGGGACTGCTGGAGTCGTGCCCACATCACGAACTCGAGAGGTGGTTAATAGTGCACACCTTCTATAACGGACTGGATTACTCTTCGAAGGTGTCACTAGATTCTGCAGCCGGTGGAGCGTTTATGAATAGGCCTCGATCGAGGCATTCAACATCATCGAGAATGTCGCCACCAACTACCACCAATGGGGATCCGAAAGAGGTAATAACCCGAACAAGATTTCGGGGGGTAAGTTTGAGGTAAATAGCACAGATCTTATTATGTCGAAGATAGACTCACTTAATAAACGTTTTGATCGGCTTGAAAGAGCTAATGTGAGTGCATTAGGTGCTACTAACCTTGTTTGTGAGATTTGTGGAATGCAGGGACATGACATGATGGAATGCCCTCGTGGCATCGCTCATGGATCCGGCGCTTCGGGTGAACAAGTGAATTCTTGTAACAACTACTATGATACGAACCCGAAGCTGCCCAACTATGCTCCCCCAAATCCCTACAACCAAAGAAGGAACAACCCTTACCTCTCCTACGGCAACTACAAAGAACACGCTCAACCATGAGTTCCAAGAGGGTCAAGGTAATAAGAGAGCAGCACCGGGGTATCCTCAGGTACAAAGATCTAAACTTGAGACTTTATTTGAAAGTTTTGTCGAAACTCAGACAAAACAGAATGAGGAGTTTAGACAACAAGGAAGGGCAGTGAGTGAGGCAATAAAGGATCTAGCATCTAAGGTAGACAACTTAGCAACTCATAACAAGATGCTAGAAACCCAAATTGCCCAACAAGCCATCACGTACTCGAGACCTAAGGGTACACTCCCGGGGCAACCCAAAGCAAATCCCAATGAGCATTGCAATGTCATACACTTGAGGGATGATAAGCTTGGGGTGGGGGTAGCTGAAATGGAGGTGGAACCGGAGGAGGACACGAGCGAAAAAGAAGAGCCAGAACCGAAATATGTCCCTCCACCACCGTACCAACCCCCGATACCTTTCCCACAAAGGTTGGTCAGAAAAAAGCAAGTAGACGTGGAGACTAAAATGCCTACTAAACTGAAAGACCCAGGTAGTTTCTCCATCGCTTGCTCGATCGAACAAGTGCAAATAGACCGAGCCTTGTGTGACTTAGGGGCTAGTGCGAGCTTGATGCCCCTCACTATCATGGAAAGGTTGGAAAGTAAAAAGTTGAGACCATTCAAATTCCCCTTACAATTTGCGGATGGCTCAACTAGGACTCCTCTAGGCATACTAGAGAATGTTCCTGTAAAGGTAGGGAAAATTCTCATCCCCACCGACTTCCTGGTATTGGATATGAAAGGGAATTCCAAATTCCCCATCATTTTAGGAAGGCCATTCTTGGCAACCGCTGGAGCGGTAATAGACGTAAGGAATGGCAAACTCTCTCTAAATGTAGAGGAAGGTAGGGTAAATTTTCAGTTGACTAACTCTTGTAACAACCCTCCTTTTGAGAGCCATGTGTGCAGAATTGATGTAGCGTCTCCAGCGGTAGAGAAAGAACTTAGCATGGAAGCAACCCCAAAGCTATGCAAGGCTAATGATGCACCCAGCAGTGGTGAAGTTGGAGTTGCTGTCCATGCGGAAACAAAACTTCCGCCGGGAGGAAGGAAGGCTAGGAAGCTCCGAGAGAAAAGAGCGAAGCGGAAGCATTATTGGCCGTATGAGCAGAAACGGCTATTTGAAGGAGCTCCATGGAAGAGAAGTGTTCCTGTACTTCTACGCCCAGCCGACCCCGATTGATTTAAGGAAGTATGGTCAAGCTTAAGACCATAAATAAGCGCTTCTTGGGAGGCAACCCAAGTTTTTCTTTCCCTTTTTCCTTTTGTTTTTGATTTAACCTCTTGAATAATTTGAGAAGATCAAGAGGCAAAAAATATCATTAATAGGTTTGTCTAGTGTTTTCAGGTTGAGAAAGAGAAGAAGAGCATAAAAAGATAAAGTCAGAGGCCATCACGCCCCGGCCGTGACAGTGGTCACGGCCGTGATAAGCTGAATAAGAACACAGAAAAGATCACGGCCTAGCCGTGACAACCATCACGGGCGTGATGAGTAGGATGCCAAAGCCAGAGAGCATCACGGCCTAGCCGTGATGTAGATCACGGCCGTGACAGGGCAACTCCTGAGGACAGAATTGATCACGGCCTAGCCGTGATGAGCCTCACGGCAGTGATAAAATTTCCACCCAAGTTTTGACTGGAATGTGAAGCCAACACCCGCTACCGACTCGGTAAGTTGTTCCATTTTTTTTTTCACCTCTCTCCGACGTGATTATTTACATTGGAGACAATGTAAGTAATCAAGCTTGGGGTAGGGGTATTTATTTTTGCATTTGCATTGTTGCATTCATATTGCATTCTCATAGGCATAGATTGGTATGATCACATTCTTTAGATTGACCCTCACTTAGAACATGCATCCGATTGTGAGAACTTGGTGCCAAATGAATTGAGATAGTGAATTTTCGAACCCAATTTTTCATTATTCTTGTGATATGGCTAAAAATAAAATTTCTTGAGATAATCTTTTGATAGTTGATAATTAGCATGTGGTTCCTTAGACTTGTGTACCTCACTGATTTTTGAACTACTAAATGTAAGATTTTGAGCCAAAAAGGGGGTATTCACTAAATCTACCCCATTTCTTGTGATAGAGTGATTTAATTCCTCATGGACTGTATTTTCTAGAACTTGACTTGAAACCATTTCAAAACTTAAAAATTTCTGAAAACATTTTTGGAAATGATTGAGGCACTAGGTATTTTTCCGGCCTCCCGAGCTTTGAATGATAAATGCTACCCCTTAGTTGCCCAATTTTGAGCCTAAAGAAAAAAAAATACTTTTCTTGGTACCATGAATTAATTTGATGAATAATGCTTGGTATGGCACCTTTTAAAGTATTACAAAAAGGGTAATTGGTAGTTGGAAAAAGTATGGGAAGAAAAAGCTAGAAAGTAATTTCTCTTGAGCTATAAATCTCCCCTTCTCCAAACAAATAAAAAATGAAATAAACAGAAAAAAAATGGAGAAGGGGATGACAAAGAAAGTGAGAAATGAAAAGAAAAAGAAAAAAAAATTAAATGAAGGAAGAAAGGTGGAAAAGTAAACCAAAGCCCAAAAAGGGGTATTTTAGAAGGTGTCATGCTTTGTAATGTTTGATAATCTGTCTAACCTTCTTGAAATTCCCTTTCCTTGATTTTCCCACCTAACAATAAATCCCATGGCCACATTACAACCAAAGGAAAAGACCTCTTGATTCTTAAGTGTTTTCTTAAATAAAGTAGAGATTTGGTTAATAGTCAAGCCTATGGTAAAATACTTTACTTGAGGAAATGGAGTGAATTGTCATAAACCCTAAAACACTTGAGTGAGGTGAGATGAGTGCCCAAATCAGTGAGAACATGAACTTGAAGAACCTAAGCTTCTAATTGGACTTGAACTTGATTATCTCTTAAGTGCTTATTGAATATGCCTATCACTTGGATTAGCTTCTAGGGTTCTTGGTTCACTATCCATGCTTTGAATGATTTATATCTTATGGCCTGAGTAATTGCTTGAGGACAAGCAAAGTTTTAAGCTTGGGGTGATTTGATGAGTGTGATTCCACATCATCTTTGTCTATCATTTTGCATGCATTTTCATGTAGTTTAGGCATATTTTTATTAGATTTTAGGTTATTTTTCCTTTGGAACGGATAAGGCGGTTTTCGTGTGTTGTTTTGCAGATATCAAGGGTGAATTGCTCAAGATCAACCATGATGAAGTTTGGATGAAGATGGAGCTTTAAAACTGAAGAAAATGAGCCAAACAGAGCCCATCACGGCCTAGCCGTGATGCCCATCACGGCCTAGCCGTGATGCCCATCACGGCCATGATCGAGCAAAACGAAAAAGAAGAAAAGGTGAAGTCGAGTGCATCACGGCCTGGCCGTGATAGCCATCACGGCCGTGACCCAAAACCACCACAAGTCATAGCACATCACGGCCCAGCCGTGAAATTCTTCACGGGCCAAAACAGAGGCTCGCGTCGCGAATGACCGGATTTTGCACAACTTCCAGAAGCAGAGACCGTCACGGCCTGGCCGTGATGGCCATCACGGCCGTGACGCGCATTACTTGGACCTGAAGAAACCGAAATAGATCAGATTTTGAGTTGGTTTGGGACTCTAACTTCCCCATTTCTATAAATATGGACCAAGGCATCAGATACAGAGGAGATTGGATCATCCATAACAACTAGGACTCTAGGCTTAGATCTCTCTTCTCCTCTTCTCTTCTCTTTTCTGATTTTTATTATGTTGTCAACCCAGCTTGTCATCTCCATGGCAAGACTGGAGTAGTAGCTTAGTTTCTAGGGACTAGGGCTCTGCCCGAAGTTCGTTTATGATGTAAATTTGATGTAAACTCTTTGTTAATTACGATTTGCTTTACATCTGATTTCTAGTGTGTAAATCACTCATAAATTTCGGCAACCATTATTTGCGTGACATAGACGTTCTAAGGAGGAACCTAGCGGTGAACTTAGGATTTCTAGGGTGTTTAACTCGTAAAATTAAATGACCATTGGTTTGTGAGATGTGGATGATCTAAGGAGGAACCTAGCGGTGAACTTAGGTTATTTGCACGACTTAGACATTATAAGGAGGAACCTAGTGGTGAACTTAGGTGTCGGACCTATAAAAGTCAGACTTGGGACTGAAATCACGAGAGTTAGAAGCCGTCCCTCGAGGAGCAACGAGTTGTCACGAAACGCAAAGGGTCCAATCTGGGATCGACTACCACGAGAGTAGGGGTCGGGTCAATTGGGCACGGCTTTTGTAACCCGAGAGGGAGCTTAAGCTATCAGAGGATAAACTCGCCTTCAAGGCAATTTCGGTAATCAACAAAGGTAAATCAGATTAGCAACATAAACAACCTCAAAGGTAACCCAAATCCCTAGGAATCCATTTAAATCGAAAACCCCAAAAACATTTGTTTTTCTGTTTGTTTATCATTTAAATTCAAATTCAAAAACCCTTTTTACAAATCCCTTTCATACAGTTCAGATTCAATCGATTCGAAATTAATTGTGATTCGGGAACACAGTCTCTGTGGGTTCGATATCTTTTATTACTTGACGGCAGTCCGGTACACTTGCCGGAATCGCACGAGCGCGCGCGTCCGCGCGCGACATCAATCTCCACCCACCTCTAACAGCTGTACATTTAAACAAACAAATTAAAATTCTTCATCTTACTAAGAAAAAAACCAAAAAGTGTTAAATAAACCAAGTTATAATTAAGGATATTATAAATACCATATCTTCCTCAATGCCAGCATACCCCTTAACCCTTCCTTTGAAAGGGTAGTCAGGTTCTAGCGCTCTCTGCCGATTTTCTTCTCTTATTCTCTATATAGACACAGAAATATATCAATCTGACCTTTGTCACACTCAAAAGGTCTGAACTCTGAATAGTTGTATGCAGTGCTAGTAAATGTGTATAATCAGAAAGATATATAATTAATAACACAAAGACTGAGTGTTGAATATTCACATTGCACATGTACAGTGGGTTCGTTCCCCAGCATTTTCTTCATGCAAGTTGTACAAGTTAATAATGATAATGCTTTTCTTAATTAATTTTCCTTTTCAATCACTTCGTAGTTCTTGTTTTCTTGATTATCAAGTCTAATAAATGCATAGGATCAAACTTGTCTTATTTTAAAATTATACCATTTCTTAAAAGCCAAACAAACTAGCATGTTGAGATCTATGTATACAAGTTCTAAGGATACATACAAGAAATTCCTCATCTTCCGTGCGTTTTGCTACAAAAGCTATCCAATCTTCCATGCTTATAAAATCTTTATATTCTGGTGGAGGCTCACGTCTGACATTCCCGTTGTCGTCTCTAAGGTACTCTCTCGTCAAGTTAGTTCGAAATGTCCGGTGCATTTTTCCGGCACGCTAAATTAGAGTACTCCGTCGGGTCTCATCAACCACAAAAGTCATCTTCAACGACGATATAAATAAAATCTCAGAGTATAAGTATGTCTACATAATTAGGAAACAATATAACTAACTCTTGTTAATTAATTTACCTGTACATCACGCCAGATCTCATCTTTGAGATTGTTCAAAGCTCGACTCCTCCAACTATTGCAAGTAATAGGGACTGTTTGCCGCACTTTGGACCCAATGTAACTAATCAAGTCTCTACCATTTCTACCAATGGGCTGACCCTTAACATTCCATTTAACCTAAAAAAATTTGATTAAATGTATAAATTTAGATAACAAACAATTAATAGAATGAAACAATTAATTAGATTAATTAGTAAGTATTTTACCACAATTTTAGGTCCTCCTTTACTCCTCTGACGGATAATCTTCTTCTTCAAGGTTAGCCCACAATGCCTCACCTTTCGTGTGGCCTCCTCAGTACTATCATGATCCTCAGCACTATCATGATCACTAGGAGATGCCATTTACCTGCAGCAAATTAAACACACAGTAAAAAACGTCAGTTCATAATCATACAAGTTTACTTAAAGAAATTCATGAACATAAATTTAAATGTCCAAGAAATTAAAAAAACACAATCCTTACATACATGTTTTAAGTCAATCTTTTCCTTTTCCTTGTTGGATTGAGACTTGCGCGTCCCTTATTGGTACGAAATATTGGAAGGAACCAATGCCCCTCGTCATGATCATTTCTAATATACATATCATCCTCTCTAGTTGGGTTAGCCTCACGTGATTGTGACACTCTGAAGAAAGGGTCATCCTCAATATTAGCATCTTCATGTGCTTCATCATCAATCTCATTAACAATTTTTTTGTTAGTCAATAGAACAATGGACCAATTCGTATCAGTTGGATCGGTGACATAGAACACTTGTTGAGCTTGCGATGCTAAAATAAAAGGCTCATCTTTATAACCCACCTTATTGAAATCCACCCGCATGAACCCCAACTCATCCATTTGTACATCGTTATTGTTGTCAACCCACTTACATTGGAACACAGGCACCCGAAACATTGTGTAATCCAAATCCCATATGCGTTCAATGACCCCGAAGTATGACATATTCGCGTATATAGGGTTTCTGTCTTTCGTACTTGAGATATGCAAGGATTCAGCTACAAGAGTCACCCCGCTATTTTGCATTGTACTTCGATCATCTTGTTCTTTTGTATAGAATGTGTACCCATTCATCAAATAAGTGGTGTAAGAGAAAACATGTATAGTTGGACCTTTCACTAACCATCTCAATCTTTCTGAAATCGAGGCAGGATTTACAGTAAACTCTTCAGAAATCTGATCTTTTAGCCAAGTTATAAAACATCGATTATGCTCTCTTGCTAACCAATTTTGACTCTTATTTGGGTGTGAACTCTTAAGTATGTCCTTGTGTTTTACAACATATGACTCAACCTCATCGGCGTTCTGTAGAACATACAAGTGTGCTTGCTCCCATTATTTCCTTGGTATAGTCAATATTTCAGTTCCAGAAATCCCTTGCCCTGCGCTTCTTCCTGCGTGACGAGACTTTGGCAGCCCTACAGAATATTCAACATTGGATAGGTAGTCGGTACAAAATTCAACAGCTTCTTCGACTATGTACTGTTCAACAATACAACCCTCTGGTCGTGATCGGTTTTTAACATAACCTTTTAATATCTTCATATAACGCTCAAACAGGTACATCCATCTCATATAAGCTGGCCCACACAATTGTGTCTCTCTAACCAGATGTACAGTCAGATGGACCATGATGTCAAAGAATGAAGGTGGGAAATACATCTCTAGCTCACACAAAGTCACAACAATTTCTCTTTGCAATGCTGGCAACTTTCCAGGGTCAATCACTCTACTTCAAATTGCCTTGAATAAGAAAGTTCAGTTAAGGTATGCCGCACTTTGTTCGGCAAAATGGACCATATACCGATGGGTAGCAAATTCTCCATGAGAACATGATAGTCATGGGACTTTAGACCATTTAACTTAAGGTCTTTCATCGATACGAGGTTCATAATGTTTGAAGAGTGCCCCTCTGGAACCTTAACTCCATGAAGAAACTTACAAAAAACAATTTTCTCTTTTCTAGATAGAGTATAAGCAGCCGGAAGTAAATATGTATTTTCCCCTTCTTTACCGGTCCCAATTCTCGTCTCAATCCCATACTAACCAAATCCAGCCTTGCATTAATGCCATCTTTGGTCTTCCCTGGCACATTGATTAAGGTACCAATGACACTATCAAATACATTTTTTTTAACATGCATTACATCAATGAAGTGTCTTACGTATAATGACTTCCAATATGGCAGCTCAAAGAAAATCGACCTTTTCTTCCACCCTCGTGTGACAAGCTCTCTCGCAAAAGGTTTCCCAAATTCAATACCCAAATCTTGTACCTTTTCAAACAGTTGCGCACCCGTCAACGGCAAAGGAGCTACACGTTCTTCTGTATTCCCATTGAATTCCTTTCTCCACGACCGATAATGATGACTTGAATGCAAAAATCTACGATGCCCAAGGAAGACATTCTTCTTGCCATGTTCCAACCGCATCCAATCCGTATTATCTTCACATATAGGGCATGCACACTGACCTTAGGTACTGTATCCTGATAAATTACCATATGCCGGAAAATCATTAATTGTGCCGAAGATCATGGTCTTTAGGGTGAACTTTCTTATCTATACCCATCATACACCTCTACACCGGTCTCCCACATTTGCTTCAAGTCTAAAATTTAAAGGAGCCAAGTATATGTCGATATCATTTCCTGGTTGTTTGGGACCATAAATTAACATAGACAACATCATGTATTTGCGCTTCATGCATAGCCATGGAGGTAGGTTATAAATCACCAAAATCACAGGTCATATACTGTGAGAGCTACTCTGAACACCATGCGGATTAAATCCATCAGTAGACAATGCAAGTCGTAGATTTCTTGGTTCTTGCTCGAAATCAGGATAATCATGATCAATTATTTTCCATTTAGGAGAATCTGTCGGGTGTCGTAGCTTGCCACCTTTAATCCTTTCATCCTCATGCCATGTCAAGTGTCTTGCATCTTCTGAACTATGGTACATGCGCCTAAATCTGGGAATTATGGGGAAATACCATAGAACCTTCTCTGGATCCGATTCTTTCTTCTTATACCATGAGTCATTACATTTAGGACACGTATTTAACGATGCATATTCATTTCGAAATAAAATGTAATCGTTAGGACAAGCGTGTATCCTCTCATAGCTCATGCCAATAGAGCGTAACATTTGTTTAGCCTCATATGTCCGAGTAGGAAGAACATTATCCTCCGGCAACATATCTTTCAATAGTGTGAGTAAGTCCGTAAAGCTCTTATCAGTCCATCCATTCCCCGATTTCAAGTTATACAACTTTAGCATCGCCGACAATCTTGTGAATTTAGTACAACCCTCATACAACGGTTTCTCAGCATCACTTACCAACTTCTCAAACATTCGAGGACAATCACGAAGATCTTCTTCAACCGTGTTTACCATCTCTTCAAAACAGTCGGCATCATATGTATTTATATCGGTGTCATCTGACGCACATCTCCCACTATTCCCCATATCACTAGATTCACCTTTAGTCTCACCATGCTTTGTCCAATAGGTATAACTTTGATCAATTCCATTGCACAATAAATGTCCTTCCAACTCAGCTACACTAACTCGTCTTGTATAACAACAACTTAAATAAGGTCGTATGATTCTACTAGGGTTTTCTGCATGCTCAACTGCAAACCTAATAAAATCTTGCACTCCGTCCTTATATTCCTTTGACAAACGATTGGCAGACATCCACTTCCGATCCATATTTTTACGATCTACCATAATTATTTTGAGTTTGAACATGAAACGAAGGTTAATGCATGTTTATACCGATAAAAATAAACATGTCCAATTATACAACTAAAGGGTGTGTTGGAGAGGAGTGTGATAAAGAGTGTGATGCTAACATTTTTCAATAGACAAATATGTCAAGGTCATCGAAATGGGAAGACTAAAATTATTGGAAAACTAGGGACATCACTACATGAAAAGTACAAGAATAGGCCTAAGTTTCAATTTTCCCTTGAACCGATCAATTGTATAATCATTTTTTGCATCATTCATGTCAAACGTCACAACCTATAACTCAAAGGTAATCTCACCCAGTCACTACATAGATATTAGAATTTTTAGCACCAAAAAAATCAATTATAGAATCTGCTGATTCTTTCACATCATAAAAGGCAAGTTGAATTCCAAGACATACACAACAAAGAAGAAAAAGAATAATGCAGGAAAAAGGAACAAGAGTCATATTTTTAAAAGTTTAGCAAGGAATAAAACGTAGGCACTTCGACAGTCTTCATTTTCAGAAGCTATATATAATTTCGATATTAGTTATATCAACTATTTTATTAGAAAAATGCAAATACAACAAAACCTATTTTGATTGTTTAACAAGTTCATAATGAGCCTGAATTGTTACTGCCAAAACAGAGAGAAGAGTACTTCTACGTGAATGCTATTTCTAATTTCTAAACACCAACACACGAGAGACATTTTGTTTTAAACCAAAGCAAATCCTCCATATATATATATATATATATATAATATTATAATATCAGCAAGTAGAAGGACGACCTTTGCCACACCAGGTTCAATAAAAATCAACACTGCAAACCAAACAATTCTGCTAGGCTACTCTGCTTGGAAACAAAAAAAAAACACATGTCTGATGCATTACTGCAGATTGAAGCACGCCTTTAGATTTAGAATCCAACTTGATAATGAGCAAGTAAAAGCCAATTGTTTTTCCATGTAACCAAGACCATGACCTGAATTTTGCTGCATCAGTGATTTCAGACACTGACCTTCTGACCTGGATTTAGTGGCTTCTTTATATATAGCTATGCTATATATATAGCTTAGAGCTATTATCTAAGAAGTTCTAATTCAATTAACATAATTCATTGGAATTTTCTTTATTATAAAGAAAGGCCTCAAACAGAATGTTTGACTAGAATTAACCTAAACACAACTTAATTTGTCCTAAACCAGTTGGTGATAAAAATTAAAAACAGGGAGCTCCTTCAAAACTACCATCTACAATTTGTTTTGCTTACCACCCCAGATGAAGCACTCTTTATTACTTTATAGCCAACACGCCTCTTTTACTGATAGTCGAACACTGGGATTAGTGTATCATTGCCATTTGTCAAAACCTATTTGCAATAGAGAAGCCTGTTAAAAAAAGTGTCAAACACAAAAGAAGCTCACACAAACCAACATGTAAGACTCATTTGCATTTCTTACCAAAACCATAAGCTAGTCCCCAAGAGAATATATTAAATTGACACATAATTTAATCAGTTTAAGCCCACAAGAAAACAAGCAAATAATCTCTTCACCAAGAGTCTAACTTGGTAAACCAGTGGATACTAATGCCTTTAAATTGTGATTCTTTTTCTTATTCTTATTCATATTCTTCTTTTTGTCTTTTGATTTTGTTAATGTTGGTCAGATCATAGGAAGACTACATTTTGCTAATGTAAAATATAAAGCTTGAAAAGGACAAAAATTGAAGCATAAAATTTAAAAATTAGTAAGGGTCAGCCATGCAAACCCATCAACGCCAACACAGTAACTATGAAAAGGCAAGAACAATATTTTAGACATGTTAAAGTCAAAGAGAAGCAAATGCAAACCTCAAGATTCTTGATCAGGGTATCAAAATCTACAGAATCCAGAACATTCCCTTCATTGTTTGGATTCAGAATGTGCTAGAATGATGAGACAGAAAAAGCAACCAACAAAACACTTCCTACCAACAGAAAACAAAGATGATATAAAGAAAAATGAAAAAACAAAACCAAACAAAAAAAAAAAACAGCAGCAGCAGAAAGAGAGAACCTCAACTAGAGACAAGTGAAACTAAAGATTTGTTAACATTTTGATTGCAATATAGATTAAAGGAACATCTAAGAACCTTAATGATAGAAAACAGAGTAGCAGGCAAATTTTTGAAGCATGAGTCGAGGTGCATTTGTTAGTTTCTAATTCACTAAAAAACTGAGAATGACTATGGAAAGGGATTATTGCATAAAAACATTTGAAGATTGTTGAACAGACTAGAAGTCTATTAGAGTGCATTTATGATTCAAAGTGCAATCAAATTTGAATATTAGTTTCCATCACTAGACTAACCAGCAACAAAGAACATTGGACCAACCAAGAACTAACAATATATCTGGACACAAAAGCTACCAGCACCCTACCACCTAGCAACATAGAAAGTTACAATTAAAATCAACTAGAAAACTACCCAGACAGTAGAGCATGAAGGTGGTAAAACCAAACACCCATAGTAATTCAATAGCAATACATTCCAAGAGAACCAGATAAGTCAGATAACAGACTTGAATGAAGCCAGAATTAAAATAAACCCCTGCATAATTACTCCACCACTGATGGAACTAGCACCATAAAAAATTCAGGAAACTAGATCACCCCATCGGAAATTAGCACCATAAATATGTAAACAGGGAAATTAGCAATAGAAATTTACAAATTATATTGCTCAAGTATCCGACACATGTGTATCCTAAAACTGTTTGACATTAAGGGGAGAAAAGGTATCGCTCTATTGTTAAGTTAACATATCCATTGAAAAAGTATAATAATCAGATAGGAGTTGAACATTGAAAATGCAATGGGAAAAAATTAAGAATCAAACTATTGTTTTAAAGGCTATAGTTTGTGAGATGGGTTCGGCAAGTTCTGTTTGTCTACCATTCTCATGTATTTTGTTTGTGCATTTCCATCAATAGTGTAGTAAAGATAAAAACTGTATGGAGCCAAAAAAAAATCCCAATTTTCACTCAGGAAACCCAAAACAATAAAATGAAGCTCAAAACAGTAAATCGAGGCAATAATGATGAGAATGAAGGAAGGGGTAGAGTGAAAAAGAGGGAACAACATACCAAAGGAAGGGTAGAGAATGGCGCAGCAGTAGTAGTTCGACGCAGTGACAGTGACGGCATCGAACATTCACTATGAAAGGGTTGGAGCGCACGTCGTTCGAAAGGGTTATGGTGGTTAGGCGATGAGGCAGTGAGGGTTACGGCGGTGAGTGATCAGCCTCTGGCTCATCTAGTTTTATAACTAGAAAAACCATGGTTTTGTACTAATTATATCTCGTTTTCGCCCAAATTGGATTTAATTGTCCTCAAGCAACATTTTGAGTCTCTTAATTAGTTTTAGGATATTTTAGTTAATTTTGAGTCAAATAAAGATTTATGCTATTTCATATTTTTCGAGGTTAATGAGAAGAGCAAAAAGGGAAGGACACTTAAAGCGCGAAGCCATCACGCCCGGCCGTGACACTGGTCACTACCGTGATGAGAAGACCATGAAACTCAGAACGCATCACGGCCACGCCGTGAGACCCCTCACGGGCGTGATGAGAAGACCCTGAAGATCAGAATTGATCACGGCCTAGCCGTGATGGAGGTCACGACCGTGACAGATCAGCACCCATGGATGCATTGATCACGCCGTGGTGATGCACGGAATTTGAATGCGCGCCCTTGGCGTAACACGTCACGGCCGCGGCCGTGATGGCCATCACGGCCGTGACGCCGCACTTTGATCTATAAAAAGGCATCTCGGCGAGCAGAACAAATATCCAATTTTCACTGTTTACAAATTATTTTCCTAGGTTTTTGTTACGTTTGTGATGGAGAACTAATCACCAGGGATTAATCTGCTGTAATCGGTTTCCGCCGACACTTGAGGTTCTATAATTCCCGATCAATTTGCTTATCCCTTTCAATATTATGCTATATGTCTTGTTTGCTTAATTCAAGTTATATAGAACAAGTATTGATTAATTTTGATGACTATATGTTCCTATACCTTGATCGCGTTTGCTTAATTCGCGTGTGTTTGATCGTGTTTGCTTAATTCACGAGGGCTTCAATCCGTTTGCTTAATTTGGAAATTAGGAATATATATCTCGTAGTGTCGATTGCGCTTGTTCAATTACTGCTACAATTGAAAAGGGATTAGAATCCGCTTAGGGCATGGAATTTATATGAATCAATGATAGTTGGGAAACCGAAACAGTAGATTAATCGTTTTAGCTTATTGATAAATACTTAATTGCACTGTTTTCTTAATCGAATATTAAACCAAAATCCCCCCCCCCCCCCCCAAATAATCGATTTGTAGGTTAATAACAATCCAAGAGTCCTTGAGATATGATACTCGAGTTGTCGTGCCCTAACTACAGTTTTCTTCTAACTACTCGTTTTTGACCCGTGTGCGACAGCGGATCAAATTGGCGCCGTTGTCGGGGACTCTTGTTGTTATTAACAGATTTATTGATGCATTGTTGGAGTAGTTACGGCTACTAGGTCTGGTTGTTCGACTGTTTGATAAGTGATAACATGGTGATCAAAGAACACTAAGATAGCTTCTTTGCTCCCGATGTTAATTACAGTGGTTTATGTATTGAATATGTTGATGTCGTTGCTCCTTTTGAATTGGAATCTGGTTTAATACACTTGTTGCCAAGGTTTAGTGGTCTTGCAGGTGAGGATGTGATGTTACCGCTGACACCACCACAGAACTCTCCCCAAGTGACCACCTCTGCACCTTTCGGACCTTCACTAGAGGACCTTGTCAAGCAAATGGCCGTAAATGATCTCCAGTTTCAGCAGTGAATCAATTCTAGTATTCATACTTTCTGAGACACTGATTGGATGACTTGCCACTATGATGAATGCCATGCAGCAAGCTCAAGGATCGAACCAACTACCTGCACAAACAGTAGTGAATCTTAATGTCCCTAATCCCAATGATGAAGATGATGCAATAATGGATGATAAGGAAGATGAAGAGGTGGGAGCAACCGAGTCAGGAGGAGAAGAACCTGTTTGTGAGAACATAGCTGCACCGTCTCCCATTGAACCCTTGACTAAAGAGATTGAAAGGAAGAGGCATTTGGAGGACATCTATTTCACCATGCTTGAGGATGATGAAAAACTTTTGGAATTAGACGATTCTATTAGGTACTATGCATGTGTTGATTGTGATGGGAGAAACACTTGTGTGGTTTGTGCTGAGATTGCTGCATATATGGAAGGTGATGGATTTGATAATGCAGTGAGGGAAGATTGTGCAGAAGTTAACGCAGCACCAGTGATCCTCTCCACTTGTTTGCCACCTCACACTGCGAAGCAACCAATGATGGAGTTCAAGCCTCTGCCTAAGAAATTGGATTTTGCATCTTTAAATATGAAGGCACTATGGCCAGTCTAAGAGGTTGAACCCCATTGGTATTGGGACGACTTTGTTGATAAAGAGGACATCTTTGACCCGGGAGAGATTGAAAAGTTCGTCCCACTTAAAGAAGTCAAGATTTTCGAGCGCTCACTTTCATATTTATGCTGCCGGTTATGGGACCCTGGAATGAGCTTCCATTCTTTGTCGATCACTTGGCCCCTATGCTACAAGCAATGGGATCCAGGCGGAAGCCTCTCAATGAGTTTTCTTAACCCTTCTCTGTAGTTTGTTTTCTTTTTCTTGTTAGTTTTTGTTTTTATTTTCCTTTTTCTATTTGTTTTTGAACTTAGCTCTTGAATAATTTGAGAAGATCAAGAGTATGTGTGTGAGTGTTGTGTCGGCAAGCTTGGTGGATTTAATTGGATTTAGCATAGATTGATTGCATGGTACTTGTTGACTGTTGACGATTTCCCCCTTTTGAAAAAAAAGAAAATTGATCCCCATGTGAAAAATTGAAAATTGAACTTTGAGAAATTTTGTTGTGATTGCATGATTTATGATAAGTTTGGGGTGAAGGGGTGCACACACTAGGAATTGTATCTCGGTCAAACAATTTGCAAAAATGTCCAGGTGAGGAATTTGAGCCTCCAACATTGTTTTTAATTGTGTGAATCGCTTTTAAGCTGCACTTTCCCGAATTTGCTTGAATCTCTTCATGGTTTGCATGTTTATGTGGTTGCATCAGATGATTTAGGCAATTTTCTTTGAAATAACTACTTGACCTAAAAAGAACCATCCCTAATGCATGTTCCCTAGTTAGCCACAGTGAGCCTAATAAGCCTATTGCTTCTTGATGACCTTATGTTATAAGCCAAAAATCTGGAGAAAACCATGTTAACCCAATCTTAGGATTAGGAGAGCATGGAAGCTTAGAAAGAGAAGGGTTGTAAGAAACTAAGTTTGGGGTGGCTACAAGGGTTTGATATGTTATTCTGGGTTGAGAAAAAGAAAAATAAAGGTTGAAGCCAAAGGCAAAAAAAATTGCAAAAAGAAAAAAAAAATTACCAAAAGAAAGGGGCAAAATAAAAGGGTCTCAAAGGAAAAAGGTTGTAGCCACCCAAAGCATCGAAAAGAAAAATGGAAAAAGGAATTAGAGTGAAAATAAAAGTGTAAAAGTTTCATGCTCTCTTGATTCCTAGGGTTGTAAAGCCTAGCACCTTTGTATATCCTACCTTTAACCAGGCCCCATTACAACCTTTAAAAGACCTTTTGATGTTGCATGCATGTTTTCGTGGGAACTTTGTTTGAGATGAAAATCAAATTCATGGGAAGTGCTCTTGAAATGTGAAATTGAGTGAAAAGTTGATATCCTCGACAAATTGAACGAATGAGTGAAATATTAAATGCCCTTGTGAGGAAGGCAATTGTTTGAAATTGGTGATCTCCCTTTTGTGTGTAACTTGGATCCTAAACTCAGATTAATTGATTGCATGAATGATGAAATTCCCAATTGTTTAAAGTAAATGAATGTGGGGATTACATTGTTGCAGAGGGGGAAAACATTGAAGAAAAATTGTATTGATGAATTGCATGAAATTTGTGCGAAATTGATTGAATCCTTTAAGCTTGCCAAGTTTGAGTCTTTTTGAGTTTTAGTTTGCTTGGGGACAAGCAAAGTTTAAGTTTGGGGTATTTTGATAAGCCTCTGGCTCATCTAGTTTTATAACTAGAAAAACCATGGTTTTGTGCTAATTATATCTCGTTTTCGCCCAAATTGGATTTAATTGTCCTCAAGCAACATTTTGAGTCTCTTAATTAGTTTTAGGATATTTTAGTTAATTTTGAGTCAAATAAAGCATTTACTGCTATTTCATATTTTTCAGGTTAATGAGAAGAGCAAAAAGGGAAGGACACTTAAAGCAGAAGCCATCACGCCCAGGCCGTGATACTGGTCACGGCCGTGATGAGAAGACCCTGAAAGTCAGAAAGCATCATGGCCCAGCCGTGATACCCATCACAGGCGTGATGAGAAGACCCTGAAAGTCAGAAAGCATCACGGCCCAGCCGTGATACCCATCACGGGCGTGATGAGAAGACCTTGAAGATCAGAATTGATCGCGGCCTAGCCGTGATGGAGGTCACGGCCGTGACAGATCAGCACCCATGGACAGAATTGATCACGGCCTGGCCGTGATAGGTATCACGGTCGTGACAGACCAGAATTTGAATGCGCGCCCTTGGCAGAACACGTCACGGCCTGGCCGTGATGGCCATCACGGCCTTGACGCGCACCTGATCTATAAAAAGGCATCCAGGGCGGATGAAACATATATCCAATTTTCACTGTTTACAAATTATTTTCCTAGGTTTTTGTTACATTTGTGATGGAGAACTAATCACCAGGGATTAATCTGCTGTAACCGGTTTCCGCCGACACTTGAGGTTCTATAATTCCTGATCAATTTGCTTATCCCTTTCAATATTATGCTATATGTCTTGTTTGCTTAATTCAAGTTATATAGAACAAGTATTGATTAATTTCGATGACTATATGTTCCTATACCTTGATCGTGTTTGCTTAATTCGTGTGTGTTTGATCGTGTTTGCTTAATTCACGAGGGCTTCAATCCGTTTGCTTAATTCGGAAATTAGGAATATATATCTCGTAGTGTCGATTGCGCTTGTTCAATTCTGCTACAATCGAAAAGGGATTAGAATCCGCTTAGAGCATGGAATTTATATGAATCAATGATAGTTGGGAAACCGAAACAATAGATTAATCGTTTTAGCTTATTGATAATCACTTAATTGCACTGTTTTCTTAATCGAATCTTAAAATACTTGAGTTGTCGTGCCCTAACTACAGTTTTCTTCTAACTACTCGTTTTTGATCCGTGTGCGACAGCGGATCAGTGAGGCAGTGAGGGTTGCGGTGGTGAGGCAGTGGTGGTGGTAGACGAACGACGGTGGAGGCTGCAGGGAAGTAACAAGAGTGCGAGAGGGAACTTACTAACTTAGGTCGCGTGGAGGAAGGAACAGTAGTAGTGTGTGTTTGATAAGTGCGGGGGAGAATTTGTTTACCATGGGAAAGGGAAATTATATTTAGGAAGGGGGAATAGACAACGCTTCCTTGAGCGAACGCTATATTATGTGGAGAATAGATAGCGCTTTATCAAGGAAGCGCTATCTATTGGATAACCTAAGATAATGTTTCCTTAAAAAAACGCTATCTGTTCTTTTTTGTTGACTTTTAGTTGCTCTTTCTTAGGGAAGCGCTATCTTAGGTTTTCCAATAGATAGCGTTTCCTTAAAGAAACACTATAAAAAGTCTTCCGCCTCCTTTACAGTAGCGTTTCAGTTAGAAACACTATTGAAGGTGTGCTATTTAATGTATAATCTGGCGTAGTGTATATTTATACTTTTCTATACTTATATTATTATTTTATTCATCCCCAAAAGTATTTCAAAGTTTCACAATGCTCACCCCATATGGTGTCGGGGTCCAATGTCTCACTTTGGTTGTCCAAAAATCAATATTGTAAATATAATTAATTATGGATGTACAGTAAAATTTATTTTTATTGGATTTTTCGTTTTCGTGGTTTTATTTTTACCCTTCCCAATTCATTAATCTCATTCACCGCTTTATAATCAATGGGTATAAATGTTACATGGTAACTTCTAGATTTGGATTCCCTAAAGTTGTATTTACCTAAAGTTCTTACATTTAGGGAAATTTTTTATTTTTATTACACCCAATAAATTTAACTCCAAAACCTACTTAACATAATTTTAAATAACTTTAGGGAACTTTAGAGATTTCCAAATGTAGGGAATCAATATCCGGTAACTTCTATTAGAATTATTTGCACCTTATTACTGGATTATATCTTTTTCCCCATTTGACTGACAAAATGTTACATTTTTTACAAGAATCTTCCTGCAAAGATGGTGGAAGAAGCCCTATTCAAGAAGCATGTGACCTTCAACCCTCAAAGATGATTCAGATAGGATTTATCCTTGCAAAATCCGTTGGGTTTTTAGAAGGGATTATGAAGCCTATATCACTAAAGGATGGAAAAATGTTTGCAAGGATAACAATCCAGCTAAGGGAAGCAAGGTGGAGCTCTATTAAGCTTGACGACCAAGGCAAAATATTTGCGAAGACAAAAGATGTTCAGTAACACAAGTTGCAACCTATCTCTGTTCTGTTTTTTTGGTTTCTAACGAGAAAGAAACATCTCTTTTTTGGTTGTCTGAAAACAAACTGTGATTTAATTTGGGCCTTTTGTTTATGTTTTTTTTTAAGCAAACAAGGTAAGCAAAGGCATCACAATGAGGAAAGACATCCCAACTAGATAGGCACCTCAACCCCCACCCATCATCTGCAGTATACCCGGAATATTATTAATAAAAAACAAAAATAAAGAATACAAGCATGAGAGGACAAAGACCAAACCGATGGAAAAGTTATGTGAATCTAAAAAGAGGAAGTCTAAACCTATTTCTGAAAAAGTCCCCTCTAATAAAAGGAGGAATTAAGTTCTACCAAGAATTACACTTCGACAAGACATCAAAATTAGCTAGCTTATCAGCACAACTGTTTCCTTCTCTGAATATATGGGAGACTCTAAAATTCATGAATTTTGTCATGCAAAGGCAGTTCCTCCATTAACCTTCGATTTCCAGAGCACAATATCTATATTGGAGAAAGCCATAACCATCACCTTTGAGTCACACTCCAACCATAAACTATACCAACCCTTTTTAAAAGCAACTTCAATTGCAAACATTGCTGCAAGGAGCTCAACATTAAGAGAGGAAGAGATCCCTTTTGTTTATGTTTTATTTGATCTGTAAGTATTTTCTTTTTTTGTTGCAAACTGTTATGAAACTCTTGCTATCTTACCTAAGAAATTTATGTTTTGCACCAGTTTTATATGTTTTGTATTGCATTTTTATTGCACAAAAATTCATTGCATATTGATTATTTAACCATTTTGTATCTTATATATTCATATAAAATCATTCTTTTATCCCGTGTCGGGCATGGGTGAAAACATTAGTGTATTACAATGGTCGTGTTCTTCACGGCCAAAAAGAGGAAGATGAATTTAAAATTTCTCTTCAACAAGGGTATGTTGTATGCTGGTTTTGTGGCACTTACTAAAGTGGATTGCTAGTTTTCCACTAACTTAATTATTAAGCTCAGAAATTTAAAAACTTCCAAAAATTCTAGTGGCCATTAAGTTTCATTTGGAACATGTATTATAGTAGTCTATATTGATATCAGACATATCAACACAAGTCTACAAAATAAATCAAAACATTCCACCAATCGGACGAATTGATAAACTTAATACTAAGAGTGTGTTTGTTATTGTTTATTTTGTTAAAAAAATAATTTTTTAACCATAAAATCATTTTTTTAAAAATTTCTAGTATGTTTGTTTTTGTTTCTAAAAATAATCAAAATCAGAAAAATAATTAATCAACGAAAAATTTTTTGTTAATGAAAATATATCTTATAATTTTTTAAAATTACATCTTCTATTCCTTGACATACTCTAACTTTGTGGTGTCAAAAGTCACCTGACTTTCTCTTTATCTCTCTCCTATATTATTTTCTCTCATTTTCCTCTCACCTTTCTTTCTTTTAAAATACATTAAAGTTACCTTACTTTTTACACTTAAAAAGTCAGGAGATGGGAATCCTTGACATACTCCATACATTCCAACTGTGTCAGTTCACTTTCATCATTGTGGCCTCTCGGGAAATTCTTCAATCCTCCATCTTTGGAGCTAAGGACCAATACTCACCTCCTTTCTATTGGTTTTAACCGGTTAACACACCGGTTACAAAAAAAAATGGTTCCTTCTTCCTCCATCTGTTTACCACCGCAAATCCAGTGCATGTCCTTCCCACCCCCTGCACCAATCCAATTTTCTGACCATCCAAGTCTTCTTTCAAAGTATGGCAAGTATGATTACAGTTAAGTAAATCATGATTATAATAAAATAATAAACAAAAGTTTTCATTAACTCTTGTGACATTGCACACAAAATGTATCTCCCCGCAATGGATCCGATTCGGAAACCCGGATCCCAAATCGAAGGTGTTTTGGCAGAATCAAGGACAACGACAACAATCGGAGGAGAAGAAGCACTACAGAAGGGTCCGCTAGAGGCTGAGGCAAGTATGAAGGGTTAGAGGTCATTGTCTCCAATTCCAAATGACAAAAAAAAAAAAAACCGGATAAACAAGTTACATGTAAAAAGCTTGGATAGATCTTGACCATTCTTCTTTTAAAAATAATAAATCAACGGTTATCTTTCACGGAGGAGGGAAACTCCGAATTCGTCATAGAGTATTTTAGACGAAGCCGGCCTGTCACTCACGCTGCAGCTGCTAGTTCACTTTCACCAGGCGTTGTCTTTAATACTCCAACGTGGGAGTGGAGTTCCCATCATGACCTCCAGTGTGACCGTCTCCAGCCGGTTATCCGGTTTTGGGATTTTAACTTTCTTTTTTCAGTCAAAAAATTTTTTTTATTTAGAAGCTTGGCTCTACGGTAAATCCCCCGATAAGAATTAAAAGAAAGTTACTTGTAATTTAGAAGGAACACCGCTACAAAAAAAAATTATACTATAAGTATATGGAGTAACGATGACATTAATGTTGAAGTATCAATTTAAAACAACAAGAGGCAATAAAAAAAATCCCCTAATAACACGTAGCAAATAATATCACAAGAGTCATAAAAAAATAATAGTAATAACAATTTACACCAATAAATATTCATCAATTATTAAAGTAGTAAAAAAAATTTACCTTGTAAGTTTCTTTTTGACTTGGAAGGCGTCAGTCTGACTGGTGCTTTTGACCCGTCAGAGTGAAAATAAAATAAAATATGCCACGTGTCCAAAAGGACCTCCCATTGATAAATAGTTTCAGAACAATCCTAAACTGGTAAATAGTTTCTAAAAGGAACCCAGTTTGGTTAAAAAGCCGATTTAATCAAATGTGGTTCGTTCCGGTACTGATTGTTACGTAACGTAAAAACCTATCGTATTTTTATTCGTAAAATTTCACCCGAAAAATTCATATAAAAATAAATAATTTATAAAATCATAAAAATAAATATAACTGGGTTAGAAAATAAAATTTTGAATTTTCAAAATTTTAAAATTATTTTCGGGTCAGTAGATCTTAACTGACAGTGAAAACTCAAACTGTAAACGTCTGAAATTTTCTATCGAAAATTCAACTGTACATTTTTAATATAAAATAAATAAAAATTGACTTAATTTGGTCTATCAAAATTATTCATCACCATTTACGAATTTGGTCAAAGTTAGCATCCACCGTTCAACTCAAACTAATTAAAAAATAATATAACCTGTTACACAGGTTTCAAGTGAATGATCTCTACCGTTACTTTTTTATAATATTATATCTAAGGCTTATAATAATGGAGGATCCATCCTCCAAAACTAACAGGGAGGATGTTAGACTCGCCCCTTTCACCATTGTGTTAGGTATGATTTCTCTCTCATCGCTTTTGACTTTTCAACTTTGATTTGCCTTGTTACAAAATTGTCATCTTTTCATAAGAAGTAATAACTATTTCTCTCTCACGCTGGTAGCCTGCCACTTTTGTCTCATGCAATACTTGTGTTAACACTATTTTTTTTCTCATACGGTAACGTGGACTTGATTATAAATAAAAAAATATTTATATTTTGTGAATTTAAATATAAATAAAATTTAATCAATTCTATTCTATTTAATAATAGTATTTCAAAAATCAAGAAAATTAATCAATCCAACAAATTCTTTTTTTACTTTTTCAAAAGCATTACAAACTCTCAAGACAATTAAAGGATATTTTAGTAATTATAACTCATTTTTTTACATTAATCAAGACAATTAAACTAAATTAACTAACTGTTGGAAATAATTCAAATATAACTAATTAGTTGTAGTGGTTGTTATTAGTTAGTGTTAGTCATATGATAGTTATGTTAGTTGTTGTAACTAACTCAATGTGTGAGTGAGTCCATGTGGGACTTTATATGTTGTATAAATAGATATAGTGGGTGATGTGAATGAACGCAGAAGTGTATATGTGCAAGTGATATACAAATCTCTCTCTGGTCCCTCTTTCTCTATTCCCTCTCAATTTCTCTATTGTGTTAATGTGTATGTGTGTGAAGCGTTGTGAGCTTCTTGCCCCAACAAATGGTATCTAGAGCTACAAGATTAGGGACTTGTGATGGGTCCATGGAGGTGAAAATTGAAGAGATTGTGAGTGGGGATTTATCAATCACATTACCGGTTCTTGATGCACTAGTGCAGAAAAGGGATTCTACATCGGAGTTTACACATCGGTTTATTAAAAACCGATGTAAAACGCAAGGATGACATTTTTGAAATTAAAATCAAAGTATTACACATCGGTTTAGAGAATAACCGATGTGTAAAATTAAAATAAAAAAAATTTAAAGTCAGAATTTTTAACATTAAACATCGGTTCTATATGAACAGATGTGTAAAATAGTGATTAACCACATCGGTTTCTAATTAACCGATGTATAAAATTATAAAAAAAATTAGAAATTAAAATTTTACTTTTACACATCGGTTTTGGTAACCGATGTATAAAATTAAAAAAAAAATCCGAAATTAAAAGTTTAATTTTTACACATCGGTTTTACCATAACCGATGTGTATAATATGGTTAACACATCGGTTTTTCTAATAACCAATGTATAATATTCCTAATTTTTCTCTTTCCCTCCTTGTGTTCTGCGCCCTCTCCCATTCTTCAGTTTCTGAACCCTAAAACACAAAACACTCCCTCCCTCTGCTAACGCGCGACTTCTTCCTTCACACAATCCCAGCTCGAAGTTCATCTCCTCCCTCATCTCCTCCTCGAAGTTCATCTCCTCTGAATCAATTATCGGACTAGTGTGTGAGTCCATTGGAGTACATCAAAAGGTACAAAATACTTGATGTTCCCTGTTCTGCGTTTTGGTTACTTTCTGTTGGTCATGATTGTCTTGGATTCACTGAAGTTTTGCTACTATTGTGGTTACCTTGCTGGTTGGTGTATCTGGTATACTTGCTGTGTGTGGGGGGATGATTTCTATTGCTGCACTATTTGGGACTGGTTTGTTTGGTTTGCTGTTTTTTTTCTTCTGATTTTTCCTGTACATTGTTCTGTTTTACTGTGGCAGGGGATAGTGTTCTTTTTGGGGGAGGATTATACAGTTTTATACCTAGTCTATGCTTGGGGCTGTTAGTTTTTTAGTCTTGGTTGTTGAGCTTACAAAATGTATGGGTGAAAATTGCTCAAACTTATGTGTTTGTAACTTATTTGAGTACATCATTACAGTTTTTTCACCTACTCTTTGCTTCTTTCCCACCTCTTAGATATAGCTTGGTTCATTATCGAAGAAGTTATAGTCTAACTAACTACTAAGTCTAGCTCTATATACTATACTCTGACATGATTATGACTATAGCAATCCACCTTTCTCTAAGCTTTAGTTTATTTTATGCCAATTCTCATAGCTTTTTAATTTCTTAAATTTATTCCCTCTTTATAATGTTTCATTGTTGTTCAGTAAACCAAACATGATAAACAAGGATTGAATTGACTTGCCTCGATATGGTGATGATTATATCAACAGTGTTAGATGCTTTTTGGATATTGCATTCACTAAAGGAAAGGTTGAAGGAGAACAGATTTTGTGCCCTTGTGCTGTATGTTGCATTGATAGTTGGGAAAAAAGAGATGTAGTGTTTGATCATTTAATAAGCAAAGGACTTGTATATGGTTACAAAGATTGGATTTACCATGGTGATGAGATAAATGGAATTGATGTCTCATTGGTGCGATATCCTTTTCTATGAAATGGTTTATTCGCTTAACTAGCAAACATATGCTGGATTGAAATCAAATGTGATATTGCTTTAGTATGCATATATTGATTCTCAAAATTTGCCAACTGTTTTAATTGTTGAATCCATATTGAATGGAAAAAGCAAAATCAGCATCGTGCAAACTGTAAAGACTTGGTGATGAATAGAAAGATGCATATGAGGATTTTAAACACGACATTGACATGTTACTTTTGAAGCTTTTTTCCCTCCTCCTTTACAATTACTGTCTGGTTTCTTTTAATGGCTCCATTACCCTACTTATGTGGTTTATAATGTGTTAAAATAGTATAACTTGGGTGTGAAGGACATAAACAATGAGGAATGCATGTATTGCTCTTAATTTATGGTGAACCAAATTTTATTACTTATGATTAAAACTTCTTCAAATTGTATAAATTTTTACATGCTACACACACACACACAGATGTTGCCAAGCCTGTCTAAATTTTTAAGCATTTCTAACATTTAGAATTTCTACCAATCATTGCCGCTGACCAACTTTCTTACTCTATTTGCAGAACAAGAAATTGATGGTGTTAATTTCTGGACTGCATGGATTTGATTTGAGGAGTGTCCTTGACTCCGTTGCATAGTGCCTCTTGCCTCTGCTTTGTTCACTTCTCTGCTGTCTTTGCACAATAACAACTAGGCGTGTCTCTCAGAAGGTACGTTTTGGCTGAAAAGCTTTCATTGGAGTTTTAATGTATTTTCTTGAAAATTTATTTGATTCGAGAATATGCCCACAATAATTAGTAAAGCCTTAGTTTCCCGTTTGAGATGCAATACTAATGAGCGTACGTGTATGTGCTTAATGTACCGCTCATTGTGTTGGATCTTGAATTGTCCAAAGTTGGACAGTTTGGGAAAAAACTTTTTCTTAATTCAGTTAAAATAGTTATTCATTGATTCTAATGTTATATACTTGATGAAAGTTCGGATTGATAAATTTCCTTTCGTTCTCCGGGTGCATACTTTATCGTGGTGGATGTCATCGCGTTCAAGTAGTGTAGCGTCGGAGACCGCAGGAAATCTTTGTCGAAATTTTGTCGAGTATGAGCATGAGAGTTAAGGACTAACTGTTAACCGAATGTTGAAAAAGTTTCTTCTCGAATGGGATAGGGCCATACCTGTCATAAGAAGTGGTTGATGAATATGTTGGACTAAGTACGAAGGTATTGGTTTAGTCATGGATCGCGATTGGATGAATGCTAGACGGACAAGTGATGAGTATGAGAATGGAGTGGAAGATTTTCTACAGTTTGCAAAAACAAATGCTCCTGATAGTGGTAACGGAAGGTTTTATTGTCCTTGTGTTAACTGTTTGAATGAGAGACGACTAGAAGCTGAGGAGATACGTGATCATCTTATTTGTGAGGGAATTTGCAAGAGTTATACAACATGGATATGTCATGGTGAATCGTTAGACAGGCCGAGGGTGTCGGATAGAGAGGAAGTTGATGACGTGGAAATGGACGATGGACTAGAGGACATGATCCGTGATGTTGGGCAAGAGTCTTTTCGGCGTGCACATGTGTATGATACTTTGTGCAGTGATGCGCAAGTGGCTTTGTATCCGGGGTGCACTAATTTCACACGGTTGTCAGAGGTGTTAAGATTGTTCAATGTGAAGGCGAGAAATGGGTGGAGCGATAAAAGCTTTCTTGAATTGCTTGAGTTGTTGAAAGAAATGCTTCCAGAAGGCAACACATTGCCATCTCGAAACTATGAGGCGAAGAAGATATTGTGTCCGATGGGTATGGAGTATAAGAAAATACACGCTTGCCCCAATGATTGCATATTGTACAGGAAAGAGTTTGAAGAGATGCACGAGTGCCCCAGGTGTGGGGTATCACGCTACAAAGTGAAGGATGGTGATTCTAGTTGTGATGTGGTCACCAAAGGTCCTCCTGCGAAGGTGTTATGGTATCTTCCCGTGATTCCGCGGTTCAAGCGATTGTTTGCTAATGTAAATGACGCAAAGAACATTAGATGACATGCAGATGAGAGGAAGTGTGATGAATAGCTTCGCCATCCGGCCGATTCTTTGCAATGGAAGAGAATTGATAGTTTGTTTCTGGATTTCGGCAATGAGCCTAGAAACCTCAGGCTTGGACTTGCTACCGATGGAATGAATCCATATGGAAACCTAAGTAGTATTCATAGTTCATGGCCTGTTCTCCTTGTAATTTACAACCTGTCTCCTTGGTTGTGCATGAAGCGCAAATACATTATGTTAAGTATGATGATTTCGGGTCCTAAACAGCCAGGAAATGATATTGATGTTTATCTGAGTCCCTTGATTGAAGACTTGAGAATGTTGTGGGATGAAGGCGTTGATGTGATTGATGGGTATTGCCATGAGACATTCAGATTGCGTGCCATGTTATTTTGCACCATCAATGACTTTCCAGCATACGGTAACCTGTGTGGGTATAGTGTTAAGGGGCATAAAGCATGTCCAATATGTGAAGAAGGCACATGTTACCATCAACTGCAACATGGAAGGAAGACGGTTTACCATGGGCATCGGAGATTTCTGTAACACCCTAGTTTTTACACCTAGGATTAATTATTTTATTTGAATGTTTATGTTTATTATGTTAAGTGGTTTAGTTTGAGTAATTAAATTACTCTCTTCAAATTATTTTATTAGGTGCGTTAGCACTGACTTATTTCAGTGAATGCACGTTTACTAGACAATAATTTACGTTATTGTCACTATTATACCAGTACAGAAAAATATTTTAAATAATGTAAATAAGAGAAAAAGATTTTCATATTCTTATCCTATTTAATTTTAGAGTTAAGAATATTTTGGTTTGATAATTTTCGGAGATTAAATTTTGGACTGAGTATTTTCTTAGTGGATCAGTTCAACTATTAATCTTTACTCTAACTTGAATTTCGAAAACATATCCTTATCAATCTTTATTTTTAGATTCTAAAAAAATAAAAACATGTTTATTTTAGACCTAATATTTATCACTCATTTTGTACCTATTACTAAATAATTAGTATAAAAACTTAAAGTTTCTCTCTTTTCTCTCACTCACTCGACGCTAATCTCTCTCTTTTTCACGTTTCTTCTCTGCTTCTTTCTTTCTTCTTTCTTCTTTCTTCTTCTTTCTTTTTTTTCTTCCTCCATACTTCATCTTTCTCCTCCCTCTTCCTTGTTTTGTTCAGATTGGCGCCACCTCTGCACCGCCACCCGGAGTCGCGCGACCACCACCTCAAGACGGCCCGCGACCACGCCGTGCAACCCATACGTCCGGTCCGCCGTCGCGCGCTCGTCTCTCCGTCGCGGTAAGTCCGATCTGCCGCCTTCCATGGTGGTTTCGAACCCCACTTGTTGGTTAAGCTTCTCTCCTTTCTTTTATGCTTTCTTTCAACTCTGTTGCTTTTGTTCACTGTAGAACCGCCACTGCCACCTCACCGGAAATCGCGTCCGCCGCCGCAAGGAGCACCACAGCACCACCTTCAAGTTGTCTCCAAGCTTGGGTGAGTCAAAACCCTCTCTTGTGTCTCAGATTCAAAACCCCCAAAATCTGATTTGAAACCCTAACCCTAACCCTTTGATTTCAGATTTTAATCTTGAAATTTAAAGTTGTTTTATGAGATTGGGACTGTGAGTTTGTGTTTCCCTAAACCAATTTCATTATTCTGAATTTCCCCTAAATTTTAATAATGAGCCCTAAACCCCCAATTTGATTTTATTTGAATTTGGAAATGTTTTTATGAAATTAATTATGATTTAGTGCAATTAGGACTCTTAATGGATGATTTCCAAAGTTCTTTTTCAAGATCTTTTAATCAAAACAAAGTTTCCTAAAAGGGTATTAGGAAGCGTGAGCTTCAAACATGATTTTCCTTAAAAATAACCTTGTTTGGTAATTAGATTAAGTGTTTATATAAAGTTAGAATGTGTGTTTGATTATGTGAAATTTATTTCTTGATTTCTGGTTGTTGCGCGTTGTTGGATTTACTCTCTGAGACGTTTGGACACGGCTATGCTTGCTTAATGGAGTAGAGATGAGCTAACGTGAGCATTAGGACGAGGATTCTTTACTTGTTTTCAAAGGTAAGGGGAGTTACCTAGGGATATTCAATAACTATATGCATGTGTGTAATTGATTTCTGTGAATATTATCGTGATGTTTAGCCAATACTTGAATAACTTGTTTATTTGAACCCTTGTGGTTATTACTTGGAGTTGAACATTTGTTTCTTTAAAATGTTATGAATTATATGTATGTGATTAACTGTGATATATATGAATTGTATATACATGATTAACTGTGATGTTATTGTTGTTGATTGAAGTTTGAGAAGCCAGACTTGAGTCTGTGCCTAATAAAGATAAGGATTAAAAGCCTTAATAAGCCTTGAATAGAATTTTGAAAGTTTTGGGTTCACTTATAAAAGTTCCTTCTTTAAAGTGTTTACTTCAGAAGAATAAGACCCTTGTTTTTAGGAAAATTTTAAAGTGATTTTGAGTTGAAGGAAACTATAGTTTTATGATCAAAAGTTTTGTACGAGAGAAAACCTTTTCGAACGGTGTGCTTTATGAAGGAAAGACCCTTTGAAAATATTTATTATGAAAGAAAGACCTTTTGAAAATATTTAACTTTATTCCATCAATGAATTTTAAATACAAATGAATTTCCTAGATGTTTTAGAAAAGATTTTGCAAAGGAAAAGGATTTTCTCCTAAATAATTTGGAAACGTTCCGGTTACTTGGATAAGTAACCGAGGTTTTGTTTTGGTTTTGATTTTCACTGAGCGAAATGTTTTACAAGTCGATAAATTTGCCTAGAAACCGAGACGTCGGGGTTCTAGTGTTGTATGGACACGTAGATCAAGGATCTGTGTCAGGGGACGGAGTGTCCTGTAAAGTTTTGTTTTTGGACTGTGTGTCCTAAGTTGATGTGGACAGTGTGAGTTCCATATCCGCGAGCCTAAAACTGGTGCATCGGTTTAAGGGCATCGTGATTGAGCATTCGGACTGTATGTCCTATGTTGAGATTAAAAGATTTGGACTGTGTGTCCTGTATTTGTTTTAAGTGAAAAGTCTTAATTAAAAGAATTAAGCAAGGTCGTTAAGCTTTGTGCTTCGACGAGGAAAGATTATTACGACAAAGAAAACAAACGAGAATAAAAGTTTTTCTCATGCATTCAATGGCAATTGTGTCATGTAAATGGGCATTGAATCCAGAGTGGATCAATGTATATGGCAGACGTGCCAGGAGATGATGATCATTGAGGTCCGGAGTGGATCAATGTATCTTTTATAGGACTGTGTGTCCAAATTTATAGGACTGTGTGTCCAAATTTATAGGACTGTGTGTCCAAAAGTTTATGCGTTAACTATTGCAATCTGAGTGACGCAATAGGTTATGGAAAATAAATTCCATAATTCGCAGTGACCATTGTGCCTCTGTACATGTGTGAGATAATGAGTCAAACTTTGATTTATAACCCTGGCATATCTGTGTGAGACCAGTGTGTTATGTGATGTGCTTGGGCATTGTTTTGTTCATTTTTACAATGCACCATGTGCGAGCCTGATCAGCTTGAAACGAAACAGAAAGTTGTGGGATCTCCGGAGATTAGGTATCAAAATAGAGTTGAATATTGAAGTGCCATGCATTCTCTTTATAAAACTGATTGTTCGGGTTTGAGGCCCTTTGTTATAACACTGTTATGTTATGTATATGCATGATTTAAAATGCTTATATGATTATGTGATGTATGTATCATATGTATGGTTGTTGTATGATATATCCATTTGTCGGTATCTCACCCTTACAAACATTTCAGGATTCTTCTAAGTTCGATATTGTACCCTGGGTACTCTAACACCGATGGTGCAGAGGAGTCTTTCTAAGTCATTCCAAGACTTAGATGTAGTTGCTTGATGAGGTATTACTTGCGGAATAACTCTTAGAACGACCAGCTTAGGGTTGAGACTTAGATTATTTTGATGGTATGTATGAGTTTGGCTCAGAGAGCCTTTATTTTTTTAAAAAAGGGAATGTCTATAGCTCGAAGAGCATATCTTTTGAATGAAAAATCTAAGCTATTTCTTTTGGTTTTGTAAAGCTTATGGCTACATCTATTATTTTTATGTATTGATGCCTGGTTGAATTTGATGTAACTGGAATTCTGGAACGAAAATGTAAATATGTTAACAGGTGTTATTTTACTATGGGATGTCCGAATTACAGAGGAGACTCTGTCAAAAATTTTGTAAAATTACTACTTTGTATTTAAGTATATTCTTTAAACTACATAGGCTTGCCAAGTCATGATAGTAAGTTTATGTGTCGATCTAGGCTTAGGTATAGAATCGTGACAAAAATTTTTACACCCAATTTCAGACATTTATGTACTTATATAAGTTATTTTCCGAAAGCACTAGCAAATTATATTTTAATTTTTATTTCCGCACGTGTTACTTAAGTAATGCCCCAAGGGGGGGCGTTACATAGTGGTATCAGAGCTGGTCGAGTCTTTCGGGATCTTTGGGGAATAGGTCTGTTAAGTTTTTGTTGTGTGATCTCTGGTTGGTTCTTGTTTGAATTGTTTCTTGTTGAAGCAATGTGTGTTAATGCACAAGTATATGTTTTCTTGATGGTTTTCCAAGGGTTTTATGTCCTGGGAGACCGTAGATTCTTGAATGTTACTTGGGTTCGAATATGACATTCGATTATCCTTGCGAATCGTGTCAGACATTCGAAACAAGGTGTTTGTGTATAGGGTTTTACGGGGAATGTTTCCTGGAAATATTCTAGGTTTACGGTTAGCAAAGGACATTGATTTTTGATTGATCTAGTTTCTGGATGTGGTCAGATCTCTGTCCTTTTGTGTATGATGTTGCCTACAAGGTTGAAAAGAGTTGGACGACTCGATTCAACCGAAAGATCAGTGGTCTGGACCGTTTGTTAGACCAAATGTTTTCCTTGTGAAGCACCAATTGTAGTGTGGAGGTTGTGTCACTGTGTAGATTTCTGACAGCTAGGTAAAAAGGACGAATGATGGACAAGTATTCTCTGACTTGCGTAGTTGATTTGGTAAATCTATTTCGAGGAGTTGTCATCTACTCAAAGATTGACTTGAAGATGAGTTATTACTAGATTGGAGTGATGACTTATCTAAGGTTGTGCATCGTCAACTCAGTTTATGAGGAAAGATCAACCTTTTGTATGTTGGATCGATTGGTTAAGTTGTCCGGGATCGTACCCAATTCAAGGTGGTCATACTAAGCTTGGCTAGAAAGATGTGTATGTTGGTTGGAACCAAGATGAATCGAGTGGATTTTCGATCTTGGGAGAGTGTCTCGTGATTGAGGAATTCTTCATTGTACCCTTTGATTCTCTTGTGTTTGTCAGTTGACAATTAATTCTCAAATCCTGTGATTGTATTAGATAATCACAACGGTGAAGTTGGTATGTGTCAGACATATTTTCTGATTTTAATTTGCAGTCTGTCAGGACTTATGAATTAGTTATGCTGATTCATAAATTTCCAGTTATTCATTTCTTTGTTATGAGAAGTCGTACTCACATTTCTAAATGATCCTCGATGTATTAGACATTTGAGTAAATTGATTTAACGGAATACATTGGTCGGGATCCCTTAAAGTGTTGTTGAGAAAAGTGGTTATGACTATTTTTCTTGAGTTATAACCCAAAGAATTTCGTGATAGTAGAAGTTTCTTGGTGAAACCTAGTTTCGTCACTTCTATTTTTGTTAGAGGTGAAAGTCATTTTGTAAATTCTTTGTATTAAGAATGAGAATTAATTCTCTTGGGATTAGACATTATTCACTTCTTGATTATTTGAATCCATTGGAAGATTCTTGTGGGAGAATGAACTTTATTAGATTCATGTTTGTAAATGTGTATTGATCATGCATTTTTACATCCACGAACCTGATGGAATGATCTTTTTCCATACTGGATGTTCCGATATCCTTCAAATTAATGAAATTCTGTTCTATGCTAATGTGAAAGTGAAATCCAGAAAAATTTCTTTTCTTGAGAAATTCTTTTATGATCACTAAGGTCATGTCTTATTGTCGTTCGAAAGTGCTTGTTGTCATTGATCATCTTAATTCTACGTACCTTCCAAATGTTGTCGATGTGTGACTTATCTCATCAGTCGTGAGTTGGATATCTCCACATCAAGATGTACAATTGAGACCTTCCTTGTTGAGATGTTGGCAATCCTTCAATCTTTGTTATGAGTTTTCTGAAGACCTGCATGAGTCTTGTTTGAATTCAAGTGATCGATGATCGACTGGTGAAGTTTACATCTTCTTACGAGTTAAGATCCACAAGCAGATTTAGTGAACCGAATAGTGTATCGAGTATCGGAGAATTGTTTAGACTTCATGGAGTATCTTTAAGTGTTGTTTCAGATGAAAAACGGAAGTTTATCAACGTGTGTCGGTTATGTTTACTTTAAGTGTTGAAGGCTAAGTTGAGACTAAATCCAGCTGATCATCCTCCGTGGGATGGATAAGGAATGAGGTGACCTATCTTTAGCAGGTTAGTTGGGAGATAGTGTGGTATCTAAATTTTTGTCATCTCTATGGTAGTACGAACCAGAGTTGATAGGAGTTTTGTTAATGTATAAGATGTGAATGGTATTATGAGGACCCTTAAGTTCAACATTTTTGAGTGAGATGATTACAATGGATTTTATCGTGATCGAGGTAGATATATCATTAAAGGAATTTAGAGTAGTAATCAATATTTATGGTTAATATTGACTTAGTGAGTCCGAGGGTTGACGAAAAAATATATGGTAGTTTTCCTTAACCTGAACGGAATTAGTAAAGAGGAGTTATTGAGTGAAACTAAGTTGTTAGAAAAGTTTAAGAATTATGATTTTGAATAATTCAAACTGAAGTGATTCCTTTTGGTTGTAGTTGCATGGAGAAATGTAATTGTATTCTTTAAGATTGAAATGAATGATTATGATATAATTTGGAGTGGTGAAATATGTTCAAAGGAAACTAAGACAACAGTGGTATACTTTGAGTTGAAGGTTGATGTATGATGAGGTAAAAGTTAGTGTTGAACTTGATGTTCGTTGTGAGGATAAGGTGTTGAAGAAGTTTTGCTAGTAGACAAAATTTGGAGGCAAGAAGTGATTAAGTTTTGATTATGTCTTTCGAGTGAAATAAGCTATGGCGAAATGTTTATAATCTTTGAAGTCTTATTTTGGTAAAAATGTGGTTGATGATCCATAGTGGAGACTAGATATTTTAAATTCAAGATTGCCATTGGAGAGTGTCCACTTTGATTTCTTGGCTTTATTTTGGTGCAGCTCTTAAGGGTAATGGCCTTAGGAAAACTCTGTTTTATAATCTCTTTTCTCGGCTGCAAATATATAAGATAAGGGCAGTTAGGATACAAGCACTTCCTTGTATAAGTGATAGAGCTATGTCTTCAGATGGAGGAATTGTTAGGAGTTGTGTATTTCCTTGGACAATAGGATAGATGTGCATGGTAAATTTCTTAAACCAGGGATACTAACGGGGCTTGAGAACCAAATTGAAAATGAGAGGCAAATGAAGGATATGAATTCGAAGTAGGCAAAAGATTCGAGAAGAATTAAGAGGAGAACGGACTATGTGGGATGTGGTAAGATTCAATTTTGATAAGATTGAATTTCTTAGGTTCTTGGAGTAAAGTTTATCAGGTGCAATTCAGGAATGTTGTGACGTTTTGATTGGAGATTTGAAAGTGTGAATTTGATATGACTAGAAGAGTAGATTAAGCTTAAATGGACTAAGACTATGATCGCATCTCTTGAGTAGAAGGTTAATTGATGTTATGTAAAGTTAGTGTTGGTTTTGACATTATCTATGAAAGTTAGATAGTGGAGAAAGTTTTTCCTAATGGATTTGTATTGAGAAAGTTAAATGAAGAGATTAAGTGTTGATTTTGTTCTTTGAAGTGTAATAGACTAAGATGAAATATCAAAGGTAGTGGAGAGAATGCGGTGGTGAAAAGTCTCGAGGATAAATAAAATAGCATAAGAATTGATCTTGTTATAGTGTTATAGATGAAAGGAATGAAGCAATGAGAATACAAAGCAAGATTTTAGAGTTAAGGTATGATTACAACATCCTGTTTAGTTTTGAGCTATGAAATTTCGAGGACGATTTTTTTTTTTAGAGGGGTAGTAATGTAACACCCAAGTTTTTACACCTAGGATTAATTATTTTATTTGAATGTTTATGTTTATTATGTTAAGTGGTTTAGTTTGAGTAATTAAATTACTCTCTTCAAATTATTTTATTAGGTGCGTTAGCACTGACTTATTTCAGTGAATGCACGTTTACTAGACAATAATTTACGTTATTGTCACTATTATACCAGTACATAAAAATATTTTAAATAATGTAAATAAGAGAAAAACATTTTCATATTCTTATCCTATTTAATTTTAGAGTTAAGAATATTTTGGTTTGATAATTTTCGGAGATTAAATTTTGGACTGAGTATTTTCTTAGTGGATCAGTTCAACTATTAATCTTTACTCTAACTTGAATTTCGAAAACATATCCTTATCAATCTTTATTTTTAGATTCTAAAAAAATAAAAACATGTTTATTTTAGACCTAATATTTATCACTCATTTTGTACCTATTACTAAATAATTAGTATAAAAACTTAAAGTTTCTCTCTTTTCTCTCACTCACTCGACGCTAATCTCTCTCTTTTTCACGTTTCTTCTCTGCTTCTTTCTTTCTTCTTTCTTCTTTCTTCTTTCTTCTTTCTTCTTCTTTCTTTTTTTTCTTCCTCCATACTTCATCTTTCTCCTCCCTCTTCCTTGTTTTGTTCAGATTGGCGCCACCTCTGCACCGCCACCCGGAGTCGCGCGACCACCACCTCAGCACAGCCGCGACCACGCCGTGCAACCCATACGTCCGGTCCGCCGTCGCGCGCTCGTCTCTCCGTCGCGGTAAGTCCGATCTGCCGCCTTCCATGGTGGTTTCGAACCCCACTTGTTGGTTAAGCTTCTCTCCTTTCTTTTATGCTTTCTTTCAACTCTGTTGCTTTTGTTCACTGTAGAACCGCCACTGCCACCTCACCGGAAATCGCGTCCGCCGCCGCAAGGAGCACCACAGCACCACCTTCAAGTTGTCTCCAAGCTTGGGTGAGTCAAAACCCTCTCTTGTGTCTCAGATTCAAAACCCCCAAAATCTGATTTGAAACCCTAACCCTAACCCTTTGATTTCAGATTTTAATCTTGAAATTTAAAGTTGTTTTATGAGATTGGGACTGTGAGTTTGTGTTTCCCTAAACCAATTTCATTATTCTGAATTTCCCCTAAATTTTAATAATGAGCCCTAAACCCCCAATTTGATTTTATTTGAATTTGGAAATGTTTTTATGAAATTAATTATGATTTAGTGCAATTAGGACTCTTAATGGATGATTTCCAAAGTTCTTTTTCAAGATCTTTTAATCAAAACAAAGTTTCCTAAAAGAGTATTAGGAAGTGTGAGCTTCAAACATGATTTTCCTTAAAAATAACCTTGTTTGGTAATTAGATTAAGTGTTTATATAAAGTTAGAATGTGTGTTTGATTATGTGAAATTTATTTCTTGATTTCTGGTTGTTGCGCGTTGTTGGATTTACTCTCTGAGACGTTTGGACACGGCTATGCTTGCTTAATGGAGTAGAGATGAGCTAACGTGAGCATTAGGACGAAGATTCTTTACTTGTTTTCAAAGGTAAGGGGAGTTACCTAGGGATATTCAATAACTATATGCATGTGTGTAATTGATTTCTGTGAATATTATTGTGATGTTTAGCCAATACTTGAATAACTTGTTTATTTGAACCCTTGTGGTTATTACTTGGAGTTGAACATTTGTTGCTTTAAAATGTTATGAATTATATGTATGTGATTAACTGTGATATATATGAATTGTATATACATGATTAACTGTGATGTTATTGTTGTTGATTGAAGTTTGAGAAGCCAGACTTGAGTCTGTGCCTAATAAAGATAAGGATTAAAAGCCTTAATAAGCCTTGAATAGAATTTTGAAAGTTTTGGGTTCACTTATAAAAGTTCCTTCTTTAAAGTGTTTACTTCAGAAGAATAAGACCCTTGTTTTTAGGAAAATTTTAAAGTGATTTTGAGTTGAAGGAAACTATAGTTTTATGATCAAAAGTTTTGTATGAGAGAAAACCTTTTCGAACGGTGTGCTTTATGAAGGAAAGACCCTTTGAAAATATTTATTATAAAAGAAAGACCTTTTGAAAATATTTAACTTTATTCCATCAATGAATTTTAGATACAAATGAATTTCCTAGATGTTTTAGAAAAGATTTTGCAAAGGAAAAGGATTTTCTCCTAAATAATTTGGAAACGTTCCGGTTACTTGGATAAGTAACTGAGGTTTTGTTTTGGTTTTGATTTTCACTGAGCGAAATGTTTTACAAGTCGATAAATTTGCCTAGAAACCGAGACGTCGGGGTTCTAGTGTTGTATGGACACGTAGATCAAGGATCTGTGTCAGGGGACGGAGTGTCCTGTAAAGTTTTGTTTTTGGACTGTGTGTCCTAAGTTGATGTGGACAGTGTGAGTTCCATATCCGCGAGCCTAAAACTGGTGCATCGGTTTAAGGGCATCGTGATTGAGCATTCGGACTGTATGTCCTATGTTGAGATTAAAAGATTTGGACTGTGTGTCCTGTATTTGTTTTAAGTGAAAAGTCTTAATTAAAAGAATTAAGCAAGGTCGTTAAGCTTTGTGCTTCGACGAGGAAAGATTATTACGACAAAGAAAACAAATGAGAATAAAAGTTTTTCTCATGCATTCAATGGCAATTGTGTCATGTAAATGGGCATTGAATCCAGAGTGGATCAATGTATATGGCAGACGTGCCAGGAGATGATGATCATTGAGGTCCGGAGTGGATCAATGTATCTTTTATAGGACTGTGTGTCCAAATTTATAGGACTGTGTGTCCAAATTTATAGGACTGTGTGTCCAAAAGTTTATGCGTTAACTATTGCAATCTGAGTGACGCAATAGGTTATGGAAAATAAATTCCATAATTCGTAGTGACCATTGTGCCTCTGTACATGTGTGAGACAATGAGTCAAACTTTGATTTATAACCCTGGCATATCTGTGTGAGACCAGTGTGTTATGTGATGTGATTTATAACCCTGGCATATCTGTGTGAGACCAGTGTGTTATGTGATGTGCTTGGGCATTGTTTTGTTCGTTTTTACAATGCACCATGTGCGAGCCTGATCAGCTTGAAACGAAACAGAAAGTTGTGGGATCTCCGGAGATTAGGTATCAAAATAGAGTTGAATATTGAAGTACCATGCATTCTCTTTATAAAACTGATTGTTCGGGTTTGAGACCCTTTGTTATAACACTGTTATGTTATGTATATGCATGATTTAAAATGCTTATATGATTATGTGATGTATGTATCATATGTATGGTTGTTGTATGATATATCCATTTGTCGGTATCTCACCCTTACAAACATTTCAGGATTCTTCTAAGTTCGATATTGTACCCTGGGTACTCTAACACCGATGGTGCAGAGGAGTCTTTCTAAGTCATTCCAAGACTTAGATGTAGTTGCTTGATGAGGTATTACTTGCGGAATAACTCTTAGAACGACCAGCTTAGGGTTGAGTTTGGCTCAGAGAGCCTTTATTTTTTTAAAAAAGGGAATGTCTATAGCTCGAAGAGCATATATTTTGAATGAAAAATCTAAGCTATTTCTTTTGGTTTTGTAAAGCTTATGGCTACATCTATTATTTTTATGTATTGATGCCTGGTTGAATTTGATGTAACTGGAATTCTGGAACGAAAATGTAAATATGTTAGCAGGTGTTATTTTACTATGGGATGTCCGAATTACAGAGGAGACTCTGTCGAAAATTTTGTAAAATTACTACTTTGTATTTAAGTATATTCTTTAAACTACATAGGCTTGCCAGGCCATGATGATAAGTTTATGTGTCGATCCAGGCTTAGGTATGGAATCGTGACAAAAATTTTTACACCCAATTTCAGACATTTATGTACTTATATAAGTTATTTTCCGAAAGCACCAGCAAATTATATTTTAATTTTTATTTCCACACGTGTTACTTAAGTAATGCCCCAAGGGGGGGGGGGGGTTACAATTTCTCCGACGTAATCATCCTTATCGTAGATTGAGAAAAGCTTTCAATGGACTTCCGGAGAATGAAATTGCTCCGGTGGCCTTGACTGGAGAGCAAGTTTATGAAAGGGTGAACAACACTAATGTTATCTATGGGAAGACCCAGAAGAAGGCTACCGAGAAGAAAATATGGAAGAAGTGGTCGATCTTCTTTGATCTTCCATACTGGTGCAAGCTTGATGTAAGACATTGTATTGATGTGATGCATGTAGAGAAAAATGTGTGTGACAGTTTAATCGGAACGCTTCTCAACATTCAAGGCAAGACAAAGGATGGTGTGAATGCTCGTCTGGATCTAGTTGCGATGGGTATACGAGAGCAGTTAGCTCCACTTAAAGTGGGGGATAAGAAGACTTATTTGCCCCCAGCATGTCATACTTTATCAAAAAAAGAGAAAAGAAGTTTCTGTGAATGTCTACGGGGAGTCAAAGAGCCACAGGGTTACTCTTCAAATATCAGAAGACTTGTCTCAATGAAAGATCTCAAATTAGTTGGCTTAAAGTCTCATGATTGTCATGTCTTGATGCAACAACTACTACCGGTGGCCATTCGTGACATATTGCCTAAAAAAGTCAGACATACCATTACTAGGTTATGCTTATTCTTCAATGCTATATGTAGCAAGGTCATTGACACTAAAAATTTGGATGAGTTGGAAAATGAGGCAGCCATTGTCTTGTGCCAATTGGAGATGTATTTTCCACCTTCACTTTTTGACATCATGGTTCATTTGATTGTTCATCTAGTGAGGGAGATTAGATTGTGCGGTCCCGTTTATTTAAGGTGGATGTACCCGGTTGAGCGATACATGAAGATCCTGAAAGGATATATGAAAAATCCACACCGTCTCGAAGCATCTATTGTTGAAAGGTATGTTGCAGAAGAAGCTATTGAGTTTTGTACAGACTACATGTCAGAAGCGGAACCTGTAGGGCTTCCGAAGTCTCGTCACGAAGGAAGATATGATGGTAAGGGTACACGAGGTATCACTGTTAAGAGCATGGATCGGGAGGAAGTGCTTCAAGCACATTTGTATATATTGAATAACACTGATGAGGTTGAACCATACTTATGTGAGCATAAAAGCATCATCAATGAAACTTACCCTAGAATGAATGAAAAATGGTGTTTGAACAAGCATAACAAGACTTTCTTGAACTGGTTTAAAGAAAAAATTGCAAAGGATGATATTGCTTCTGCTACATTAAAATGGCTAGCACAAGGGCCTAACTTTGATGTCATATGCTGGAGTGGGTACGATATCAATAAGTTTTCCTTCTATACAAAGTCCTAGGATGACAAAAGTACTATGCAAAACAGTGGGGTTATGGTCGTCGCTGAGTCCATGCATTTCTCTAGTTCGAAAGATAAAAACCCTGTTATGGCATCAGTTTCATACTTTGGAATCATTGAAGAGATATGGGAGGTTGATTACACGAAGTTTAGAGTACCTGTTTTTAAATGTCAGTGGGTCGACAAGATAACAATGGTGTGCAAACCGATGAGTTAGGATTCAAATTGGTGGACCTTAATAAGGTAGGTAATAAAGAGGAACCTTTCATCATGGCATCCCAAGCAAAACAAGTGTTTTATATCCGTGATCCTTCTAACAAAAGGTGGTCAGTGGTTCTCCAGGGAAAAAACATGTATAATGGTAGTGAGGGAAATCACGATTCAACTCTTGATATTTCTGATACTCCTTCTTTCTCAACACGAGTGCCTAATTTCAATGAGGAAAATGAAGTGGATGATGTACATGCTACTCGTAATGATCACCAAGAAGGGTTATGGGAGAACTTTACTTATTGACCACAAAGTAAGTTTAGTTTGATATTACCATCAAGTTTGGCATATTATATGTTTACGTTGATATTTATAAGTTATGTTTATGTACGTTGATCGATATTTATAAGTTATGTTTGATATTTATCCTGACATACTAACAAGTTTTTTTTGTGTGTTTAAACAGGTATACATGGCTGATCGTGAGGATATCCCTCCTTCATGCAGCGGGTCAGAGACCCCGTCTACTGGTAGAAAGGGTAGACGTACCACACGAATGAGGAATTTGACTGCCAACCGTGGGTCAAATCAAAGGATAAGAGTAGACTTTGATAATAACCTCAATCCTATTGGGCCAATGGCAGATTAGTTTAACAGTTTTGTGGCGACCCTTGCTAGGAACAGGCCCAATATACTCATTGATAGGTGGAGAGATGTACCGGCGGACGTGAAGGATCAGATATGGGAGAGTATTCTGGTATCTATACTTCTACGTCCTGTGTTTGTCTGTATCTACTTTATTTTTATCTTAATAATATCATACAGTAATTCGTTGATTCTTTTGGTCTTAATGTAGTTGACATTTGACATACCGGATACGTACGTTATGAAGAAGCGTTTGCTAAAGTATACTGGAGAGAGTTGGAGGGATTTTAAGGCCGACCTGGTCAGATACTATGTATTCAATCCAAAAAAGTAAAAAGAACCCACTTGAGGTGTATCCGTTTCTTGACAAGGCGACGTGGGATCGCTTTGTTCAGAGCCGACATGATCCCAGCTTTCAGGTTAACTTATTTGATTTGTCTCTAAATTTATGTAATTGCATTAATTTCATTTACTTATGTAATTTAATTGTCTTTTATTTATAACAGGAGAAGAGGAAAAAAGGGCAGAAAAACAAAAGCAAGAATGTCTACCCCCATGTCATGTCTCGTGGGGGATATAAAAAGCTTGTTGAGAAAATGGTTGAAGAGGAAAAGAAAGCACGTCAGGAAGCAGCATCTCAGGCGGATCCTAATGCTAAAAATCTTCCAGAGGTTGTTGATCCACCTCCACCCCCACGCCATCGTTCATGGAAGAGGGGCCGGCAAAGAAAAATGGGACAATATACATCCGAGGAGGCCCGCCAAGTAGCTGAGAAGATTGTAAGTATAGTTTGTTGTAATTGTCATTTTAAGATTGTTACCGAATTGTAATGTGACCTGATATTTTATGTGATAGGATGCCTTGGATGATCAGCTAACCCAAGGAACCTTTGTTCCTAGAGGATGCGATGATATCTTATCTCACGCCATCGAGAAACTGCACCACCCGGCCGTGTCATTGGTGTTGGATGGGGAGTCGGCATTCGCCAATACCATGGTTCATCTTCACACCAATGCCACAGGGATGTTGAAGCAGATAGAAAGCACGACTAAAACAGAGATTGCAATGAGCTCGACGAGAGATGGCCGAGCAGTTTGCCCAGCAGATGGCAATATTGACTTCTATGTCCCAACAGATGACAGCCGGTGTCCAACCCTCTGTCCATGTGAGCACTAAGGGCTCATGTGATCCTCCTCATCATCCTGAAAATGATGATGATGATGATGATGATGATGATGACGACGACCCTAATAGGTGTGAGCTGTATGTTGATGATCATCATCATCGCCGCTTAGTGGCATTGGGTAGGGAACATAATAACTTAGGTAATACCACACACCATCGGTTATTACCGGATGATCAGCTGAGGGTCGTTGTTGAGATTATTCGAGATGCTGATGCTCGAGTCCTTGTGTCCACTGAGGAGGTTCAAACAGTGGGTCAGGCCCCCGGTAACTTCATCCTCTGGCCAAGAAGACTGGTCAGCTTTCTTGTTGCATCTGAGGTATTCGGTTAGTTGTGTTTTTCTATATTCATAGTTGAAATAATTTATTATTGTTTAAAGATAATGCTTTATTTTTATTCGTTATAGGATGTTGGAAATGATATTGTGCCTAAAAGGTCGGATCTAGGAAGACCAGAGATGTCTACTCCTGCCAGGGTATTCATTTGACCATTTAGTTAATAACGAATTAAATAACTTAATTATCCGTGATTACTAATATATATCTATGTTGTTTAGGGGATCGACAAAGGGGCACCTGGCCATGGTGATGTTTTTAAAGTTCTGGCTATACAGGTTGTTACCATGGAGAATGACGCAGCCTTGGTAAGGTTGGAACATGATGCCACGGTGATGAACTCGTATATCCCAAAGAAGGAACTTATGGAGATGGTACTCAATAAAGAAATGGCTAGTTCTGCACACATATCGTTATGGTGCACGTAAGTACATTTTATTTATAAGTTAAGTACGTAATTAATTTTTAAATACTATGATAATTAACATGTTTTTCCAATATATTAGGTATCTGCATCGTATGTTAGTCGATCGGGGTAACCTCGCCCTTTATGGGTTCATTGACCCCATGTTCATTCAGGGTGATGTTCTCCTAGCATCGAAGACCCCGGTCACTACCATACGTGATATACTTGCCCGAGACGATCATCAATTCTATCTTGCGCCTTATCTCAATAAGTAAGTACCGGTTATTTAAGTATAACTATATATGACTTAGTCACTAACTGTTCGCAAATACAGCCTGCATTGGCAATCTGTTGCTCTTGTACCCAAGAATGAACGTCGTGGTCTTCTTTCTCGCTCATTGGGAAATAAGCGGTGAATCAATCAAGACGATCATCGAAACGTAAGCATTAAAATACTTTATAATCAGTAATGCAGTTGTTTTAATTATCTGAAATCTATTAGATATACTTTAATTAATGTTTTTGTCATGATAGGTCTATTAATGCAACCCACATGTTGCGTGGTGAAAGGCGTACTCGGGCTATCAGATGGATTATTCCCAGCGTAAGATATTTATTAGTTCAAATGCATCAAATGCAGTGAGTGCAATAATTGATTTCTATTTTATTTAATTCCTCATATTCTAATTGGGTTTCATTTGTACGTAGTCACGTATACAACGTGGGTCATAGGAATGTGGCTACTATGTGATGCAGTGGATGTTGGAAATTATCTCCTCCAGGATCACTGAAAGATGGCACGAGGTAAATGTTAATTGACACAATTAGAAGTAATAGTATAGATTCGTTATATGTTTTATGTTAGTTTATTACTTAAAAGATATAATCTTTTGTCCAATTAAACTTGCAGATATTCAACAATCCAACTCCATTTTCTGATTTCGACATCAACAACATAAAGAGGCGTTGGGCAACTTTCTTTCTTGAAGTGTACCAACCATAGTTTGTATATATGTAGTTAGTTTAAAAACTTATCATGTACTAGCTATTACTTTTGACTGATTATATGTATTTTGATATGAAATCTATAATATATCATGTAGCTTTTTGGTTTCTAATTATTTTTGTTGTCTCTGAATGTAATTGAACGTATATATATATATATATATATATATATATATATATATATGTATTGTTCGTAATAAATTCAATATATGTTAGTTGTGTTGAGAATATTTACAGTATGTTATTCCGGTATATATTGATCCGCATACATCAAACAGGGGGAAGGAATGATAGAAATGTAAATAATAGGAAAAAAAATGAGACTTTACACATCGGTTTTATTAAAACCGATGTGGAAATTTCACTTTACACATCGGTTTTCATTAAAACCGATGTGGAAGTGAAATTTCCACTCATTTTAAACAAAACCGATGTGAAATTTCACTTTACACATCGGTTTTATATAAAACCGATGTGTAAAGTGAAATTTCACAATAGGATACCAATTGACAAATTAATTTTCCACATCGGTTAAGAGTTAACCGCTATATAAAATATTATAAATATCGGTTATAAAACCGATGTGTAAAGTGCCAATAAACCACATCAGTCGTTTCAACATCAGTTTTAAAACCGATGTGTAAAGCCAAAAATAACCGATGTGGAATCCCTTTTCTGCACTAGTGATGGCAAGAACTTCCATCAATGGGTGGTGAAGATGGAGAACATTTTCAATTTCTATGAGGTGCTTGAGGTGGTGCAAGAAGGTGTTTAAGACAAGGAAGATGGTGCTTCCAAAAAGAGAGACTATAAATCTCTCTTGATTCTTCATCAATGTGTTGATGAAGGAATTCTTGAGATGATTGTTGCTGCCAACACAGCCTTTGAAGCATGGAACATCTTACAAAAAACCTTTGAAGAAGCTGATAAAGTGAAGAAGGTAGAGAAGCCTTATGAACCGCAAGTGGGTTTGCAAGAGGCAGAGGATGAGAGAACAAAATTGTTTCTCATGCAAGAAGAGCTGAAAGAGAGGAGAGAGGCAGCAGCAGCAGCAGCAGCTGCGAGACAAAGGGTTTCTTGCACAGAAAGGATAGGAGAAGGTGAAAGTGGAGTGGAGAGTGATCAAAGTTCACAAGAGGAGGAGAAACATAAGCAAAAGAAAGAAAGAAAAGCTGTAAGAGAGTGCAACAAGAAGGCAAGAGAAGACACAAACAGTGATGCCAGAGATGATGGCTATAGCCAGCGAGTTGTGACAAGCAAGCACAGGGGTGAGGTCAATACTGATTTCGACGATAAAGAAGAGGCATATTATGGAGTTCAACATGACATTGAGCAAGAAGTGGTAGTAACAATGAAGAAATCTTTAAAAGATGAATTGAAGCCCAACATGAATTCCAGGGAGGTTGGTCTGGTTGATAGGTGCCAAACAACTAAGGAAGTAGGTTCTGCTGAAGATGTGCCAAGAAAGGAGGTGACTAACGCAATGGGAAAGAAGGAAGACGAACCGGACGATCCACCGCTGCCGTCATTGCCGGAACGGCGAGCAGCCAGAGCCGTGTGCTAGAGGAGGTGATGGCGGAAAGAGAGGAGAATCCAGTCTGGGTAGCGATGCCGCGAGGTGGCCGGAAGGCGACTGAGACGAAGGTGGCGATACCAGATCTGCAACTCGCGAAGACAAAAGATGGTGCGACGGAGAGGGAAATCCTCCATACAGATCGCGCAATAGCAGAACAAAGATGGGAGGTGAATGGGTCACTAATGGTGACTGAACCGGCCGAACTTCAACCACCGGAGACACCGGTCGCGATCCTGGGGGTGGATGCCGCTGAACCATGTCCAAGGAGGAGGTGCCCTATGTCCAAGAAGGAGAACGAGACTCTGGAACCGCCACAGCTATTGGAACTGTCGTTGCCGAAACTACGGGACTGTGACCCTTGTACGGTGGTCGACGCACCTGTGGCTCCAAAGTTCAAGAATGATGCCGCTGCAACAATAGGAATAACCAAGTTGGAGCCGACGAACGTGGACCAACTCATGGTGGTCGGAAAGGTGCATATGGGCCAAGCCCAACCGAGTTATGATGGCAGCATATGGGCTCAGAAATGGCTTCATGTTCAACAGGCCCAAGGATCCAGAAGTGATCAATATAAATTTCAGAGATTGGGTCATGTGTTTGTGGGTGGAGCCCAAATTAGTGAAGAAGTTGAATTGGGTCCTAAGCTGAAAGATGATAGGGAAAAGGGCCATATTGGGTCAATTTTATTTGCTCTTGTTGGCTTGATGGGTCAAGTCCAATTCTACAAAAGATTGCAACGGGACCCTGGTGGAATGAAGGACAAATATGTGTGTTAGTGATAATAAAAAGTGTGCATTATTGAATGCAAGTTTAGTGTAATAATAAAAATAGTGTATGTGAAATATTTGAATTAAGGGGGTGTGTTGGAAATAATTCAAATATCACTAATTAGTTGTAGTGGTTGTTATTAGTTAGTGTTAGTTATATGATAGTTATGTTAGTTGTTGTAACTAACTCAATGTGTGAGTGAGTCCATGTGGGACTTTATATGTTGTATAAATAGACATAGTGGGTGATGTGAATGAATGCAGAAGTGTATATGTGCAAGTGATATACAAATCTCTCTCTGATCCCTCTTTCTCTATTCCCTCTCAATTTCTCTATTGTGTTAGTGTGTGTGTGAAGCATTGTGAGCTTCTTGCCCCAACACTAACTTCCTTGATAAATATGAAATTAATTAATTTTGCTTATAATTGAGTTTGGAAGTAGTATTATGTTAATATATATATTAAATTAATAAGAATTACAATTAACATGAAATGTATTTAAGAATTATCAGTAATGCTATTATGTCCCTTATAGTAATTTTACATAAAATTAATCAATTCAACACAGTTGGTATCCAAACAAGTTAAAAATTATTATTTTTAAAAAATGACTTTTACTCAATATTACAAATACAAAATAATTTCTATTTTTCTTTGAAATCTCTAAAAGTAATAAATAAATTATTTTATAACAAAATCACATATTTTTTAATCTTAAACAAATAGACTCTAAATGTGAGAGTGACCCAATCTTCAACAATGTCCATGTATTTTCTTCGAACTGAACTGAACTAAAAAAAACAAGTATTAGATGTTTTTATTCTATTATTAGGAAAGTAAACTACAGGTTTCTTTGGTTATTGCAGTCATTTTCTAATAAATTGATAATCTGTTCATGTATTTGTTTACTTACCACAGGAAATTTCAGGTTTATAGATTCAGCCATTATTGTCTAGTTTTAGTACAAGGGCTAGCGATCATATATTAACATTCAATCATACACATACCAATTTGGTTAAAACATATCCATTTTCCCTTCCACGAGAGTTGTGTAAGTTCTCGAGATGGGAATTATAGAGAGCACAAATAAAAAGTAAATAAAAGATAGTCATTAAAATGGCATCATGCATATCATGAATGTGGTGTTGGTATAGAGGAAGTAACTTGCCCCCACAAGAAGGAGAATATGGGGAACCCATATTTGAATCATTGTGGAGTCATCCCCATTGGAAAGCTGAGAACCAATGGATAAAACCCTTCTCAGTTACCCGAATCAGAGAGATTAGTCCTATATATAGGGGACCATGAAGGCCTAAGCCGTGAGATATGTTGGTGAAGGCACTCGACCCAAAGGGTTAATTATTAGGGTGAGTTCCAAATAAAAATAAAATAAAATGACAGTATGATTTATATTGAATAACCAAATTGATGACGATAATTATTACTCCCTCCGGTCCTTATTATAAGAAACAAATGGGTATTTTTTTTTGTCCAAAATATAATAAACATGCATCAATTTTAACACATATTAAATGCTAATTTCCAATTTTACCCTCATTTATTATAGGATTTATATTTACGAGATAGTATCAACTTTCCATATAAGTGGAACATTAATTAAGATTAAAGGGGTATTTTTGTAAATTTATATGAATATTAATTATAATTAACTTATTTCAATGCATTTCCTTGGTCTGTGTGTTTTATGATTTTGTTTTTTATAATAAGGATCGGAGGGAGTATTTTTGGAGGGCCTAATTAAATGTTTAATACAAAACAATAATGTATTAACTGATGTAGTAAAGACCTTTATTTTTCATTGGAAGTACAATGTTTATTTTTATTTAATTCTATATTGGTAATGGTAATATAAGTATTTATAAGGCCTTGATTGGTAAAAGCATGGTAAACATTCTACTGATTTTTCACCCTTACATTTATTTTCATTCTTCTTGGGTCTATTGATTCTTCACCACCACATGCTAACTACATAAGAGGGCATGAACTTTCTGCACACTAGACTTCTAATATTCATTCCAATAATTTGTAACATAAGATTCTGTAGCTAGCAGGAGCACCATATATAATGGCATGTGTTTTGTGAATAAAATGAATCATTTTTTAAATGATATGATACATAACATGGTGTCTAATAATGTCGTGATTTAAAAACAAAAGGGGTATATAATGCACATTGTATATGAAAATTTGAGCCTGGTGGATGGAAAAAATGTGGTTGGGAGGGGAGACCCCACTAAAGGTGGTCAGCCAGGTTCCCCGGTGGAGATTAGTCATCGAGAAAGCTGGTAGATACTTCGCACCTATGTCATGGTAACCAAAAAAAAAAAAAGAAAGAAAATTCGAGCAAAGAATTTCTTTTTTCCCATCATAAACTAATGGGAGGCCTTTGGTCTTTTGTTGCTTAATTTATATTATACAACCATAAAGGAAAAGGAAAAGAAAAAGATATAAAATAATAGAAGCTCCATTCATGGTGCACATGAGTTTTTATTTTATCTCTATAATCATACATGTTGTTCAGTGAAGAATTTGGGTAATTCTTATACGAATATATAAATTAAGTATTCTAATCTAATTGAATTTGGGTATATTTTTTTAATGTGAAATAGACATCATTCTAATTTTTTAATGATATTATTTTAGATAAAACTTTAAGTTAAAAATCCATCAGGTTTTTTGTCATGCTTATTCTAATATTTTTCATTCTATAATGGATTTTATCTATTGTTTTTTGAGGATCATGAACTAAATACAGGCCAAGGACAAAAACCGGCTCAGTCTTCTACAAAAGTCTCAATAGTAGTACAAATATATATATATATATATATATATATATATATATATATATATATATATATATATATATATAAGGAAATTATTATTTGCTACACATGGTAATATTCGATGTGTTTTCAAGTATTCACGGGAAACATATTTTGGGTTGGATATATACATCCGAGAAGGATTGTCATGAAGATATATACATCCGATAAGTATACTTTGGCTTGGATTGAATTTGTCGATATAACTTCATTGTATTTGAGCACATATCAATTTGTCATGAATATACAAAGCACGTGTAATTTCTTACAAACCAAAAAGCTGCTATATTGTTAATGTAGTCTTTGTTTTCTTCGTAGAAGCTGTTAGAATACCTGGATTTAGTATAAACAAACTTATTAGTATATAATAGATTGTTTACAAACAGAAATTACAAACAGGCTGTTTCGAACATGCATAATGTAACGCCCCGATTTCTGTGTCTTTCTGTAGCAGTAAATACATGTGTACATATATTAATTTTTGATAAAATCCAGAGAATGATTTTAAATAAACTAAAATCATTTTCTTATGTTCTTTTACCGTATGAAGTCACAGTTAAATTTTCGGTTGAAAATTCAGACGAAAGCTGATTTGCATTTTCACTGTCGGTACAAGTTTACTGAGAAGAAAGCCTAATTTTGAACCGTGAACGAAACCGTTAGTGTTTTTGTGATGTTTTGTATGATATTGGAAATTTTCGGAAATTTGAGTTTGGAAATAAAATATAGTATTTATTCCAGGTGAAATACGATCGGAAACTTGAACCGTATACGCAATGGAGCAGAGTAGGGAGCACAAAAGTGATGAGGTGACATGTGAGAGTGAGGTGACTTACTAGGGGATGGCCTAAGTCACATCCTAAAAAGTGGTCATGATGACACTTTTTGAATTATAATATATTATATGCTAGAAACCCATTTTTCTCTCTCTTCTTCAACCAAACAAGGCATAAGCCAAAACTTAGCTATAAAGACTTGCTTCTCCCTCTATCTTTCACACCACTCTCACCTCTCCTTCTATAAATACCCACTTCATTTCATCTCTTCCATTTTTCTTCTTCTTCTCCATTCTTACTTCAAAACTTCCAACACTTAAAGTTTTCATTTTTACTTAGTTTCAAGCTTCAAGTTCTTCATACTTCTTCTTTCTAGTTTCAAGGGTAACCCCCTCATACTCTTCTCTTGCTAGTTTTTCACTTATTTCATGAGTTTACTCTATGTTTTCTTAAAAATTTCTTAAAGATCTTTTAACTTCTAAAATCTCTAATAAATGGTAATAAAATCCTTTTGAGTTGAAACCAATTTCTATGAACTTCTATTAATCTCTACTTTCATATTCTAAGAGCTTGTACCAAACAAACATCTCTAACCTATTTTTCCAAGGATGGCCGAAACTATGTATAAGTGGCCTAGGAAGTTTTGTTCCAACTTTTTGAAAGATGATCATGTATTTGAGCTTCTAGATACCTCTTGATCTTAAATCTAAAGTCTTGGAATGTTTAAAAATTTCTAGCCTATTTATCCTATGATGGCCGAACCTATGATGGTTGTGAACCTATGATGTTTTGTTTTAATTTTCCAATATGATCATGGACTTGAGCTCCTTAATACATTTGGATGCTAAGTCTAAGATATTGGAAAGTTTAAAGATTTCTAACCTGTTTATCCTATGATGGACGAACCTATGATGGTTGTGAACCTAGGATGTTTTGTTTTCATTTTCCAATATGATCATGGACTTGAGCTCCTTAATACATTTGGATGCTAAGTCTAAGATCTAGCTTATTTATCCTATGATGACCGAACCTATGATGGTTGTGAACCCTGGATTGTTTGTTTTTCATTTTCCAATATGATTATGAATTTAGACTTCTTGGTATCTTTTAACGCTAAATTTAAGAGCTTAGAAGGGTTGAAAATTTCTAGCCTACTTACACTAAAGAGGCCAAAACCCTAAGCATGGATTTAGTGGGATTTTTTGCTCTATCTTTGTAAAGTGAACCTTGGTTATGAACTCCTAACACTTAAGGATCATTAATCCATGAGTTGTATTCTTTTTTTTTAAACCTCTAACCTAGTTTTATGCTACGGTCGAACCTATACCTTCTTGGTTTAGTGTTCTTGGTTAACTTTTAACTTGTGGTTTTGTGTTCATAAACCTAGACTTTCGTCGTGGAGTAGACGAGGACATTCGTAGTGCACTTCCTCAAGCATCACGTACCTTTACCTTCACAAAAGGTAAGAGGGGACAGCCTAAGGGATATTCAATAGCTACGTGCATGTGTGTATGTGGTTTACTCGATTTATTTGAATATTGTTATTATATTGAATCAAAGTTTGAATGATTTGTATACTTGAACTGTTGTGATAACTGTTTGAAGTTGATCCTTACTTGATTTAAAGTGTTGTGAATCATATATGTTATGAACTGTCATTAACTGTTATATTGTTGACTGAGATTTGATGATATTGATTGATGTCTGAAAAGCCTGACGTTAGTCTGTGCTCAACTAATCATATGATTAAAAGCCTAAATAAGCTTTAAAGAGAACTTTGAAAGTAATGGCGTTCATTTTAAAATATTCTTTAGTAAAGTATGTGTTTTGGAAAATAAATGATCTTACCTGTATTTATTCCGGAAGGATAAAACTTTGGAACTTGTGTTAAATAATTTCAAGTTAAAGGAAATTATTTTCTTACGAACTAAGTTTTTGTACAAGAGAAAATCATTTAGAAAATATGTGTTTTTACGGAAGGAAAAGCCTTTGGAAAATATTTGACCTTAAATAGAGATGATTTTTAAGAAAAGGATTTCAAGAGAAAATGGATTTTTTATAATAGTTTACAAATGATTTTCCAATGAAAAGATTTCCTGTAAAGAAATACTTTCGAAAATATTCTGGTAACATGGATGGATTATCGAGGTTTTATTTTGGTATTTGATTTTCACTGAACGAAAAGTAAGAACGGGTGAAATCGAATCTAGTTCGCGAGACGTCGCTTCTAGTATTCTATAATGTGCACGTTGATCTTTGATCAGTGTTAAGTATTGTGGACCGAGAGTCTTAATCATGATGTTGTGGGCTAAGAGTCCTAATCTCGTTATTATGTACCAAGTGTCCTAATTACGTTGTTGTGGACTAAGAGTCCTAATCATGTTGAAATAAAACATGGGTAAGATTGTAAGTCTTTTTCTATGACCACAAACCTTGACCGAGGCATCGGTCTTAGGTGTTGTGATTGAGCACTCAGACTGTGTGTACTGTGTTGATGTTGAGTAATTTCAAGTGATGAAAATTATGAATGGTCGTTGCTTCGACAACGAATGAGATTGAACGCAAAGAAAGCATCTTGAACGAATGTTTTTCTTCATGCATTTAGGCAGACATGCCTCACAGGTTAGTCACTTCGGTGATGCCCAAGCAGGGGCTATTAGTCACTTCGACGATGCCCAAGCAGTGGCTATTAGTCACTTCTGTGATGTCCAAGCAGGGACTTTTAGTCACTTCGGTGATGCCTAAGCAGGGGCTGTCATATAAGTCACGACGGTGATGTCCAAACATGGACTTTAGTCACGATGGTGATGCCCAAGTGGGGGACTTTGAGGTTGATCAACTCTTAGAAAGATGAAGGGATCTCATGAGATTAAGTTTATAGAGCCGGAATATTGAAGTGTCATGCATAATCTTTATAAAAGCTGATTGTACGGGTATGACACCCATTGATATGATACTTGTTGTTTTGTCTATTAATATTTGGTAAATGTTAATATGTTGATGTGATGCATGTATCATGCATATGATTATTTTAATCTATCCATATATTGGTATCTTACTCTTGCATATCTTCTTGTAATTTCTCTTTGCTTTTCGGCATCGCTGTATATCTATGAGTTTAGATGGATCCAAACATCCCATTGGTATCGTCGGAATCGAAGACTGAGATCTTCAATGATGCGGGGAATGCGGAGGCGTGGCAGATTCACCCCGGATCTACATCGGCTACCTATCATGGACCGATAACTACGCTGGAAAAGAATGCCGAGGGCGAACCATGTCGCAGAGTTCAGACAGTTGAGACGAGGAGGATTGCTCTCCCACCACCTTGGTACTACTTACACGTGCTACAGATGAATGGACAGCTACATGAGCACCCGCCTCTAGGGGTACCATTACCCGGAGTCGAGCCGGCTTCACCGGTTGAGGAAGACCCGAAGGAGGACCCCGAGGAGTACCTGGAGGATGAGCCCGTGTACCACGTCTTGGATCACGACGATGATCTTGATGAGGTGCCGGAGTACGTGCTTGATGACGATCAGGATTTTATGATTCCGACTCTCCTGATGAGGGCGGAGACGTCGTGGACCCATCACCCGGGGTCTCTTCTTGTGGAAGTGTTCGTGGCGAGTCTTCCTTTTAGTCGTTAGTAGTGGCCAGCTTAGGGGTGTATATTTTGTGGTTAGTCTGTCTCGGTCCGACTGTATTTGGCTTCTTAGAGCCATCCTTTTGATGCATGGTTCCGGACCCTCCCCCTATTTTGCTTTACTTAGTTTACAGCTATTAACAGTATGTTCTGTAACTTTGTTATTAATGGTCATCCACTAGGATAGATTATATATATATATATATATATATATATATATATATATATATATATGATGTTTACATTTCATGTTCTGAGTGTTCATCACCTACCCTTGTTTTTTAGAATACTCACTTATTAAGAAAATATCATTTACCGGAAGCAACCAGCAATTTAATTATTTTATTTTCCGCAACGGGTAACAAAGTGACTCCCGAGTTTAGGGTGTTACACATAAAAAACGAAAGTGATCTGTGTAATGCATAGGTACGTTACTAATAATATATACATAACTAGTGTAGTTGCCCGTGCAAGACGCACGAGCATCCGTTAAATGATTATTTTCGTAATAGTTTTTTTATAAATAATTTCAATATAACAATATTAAATGTACTATTTTTTTTAAATATATAAAATAATACTATTGTGTGCAACAATTGAATTCATATATTCAATAGTTAGCTGAAAAGGAGAAGAACCAAGAATGAAAGACAATAATTAATAGATTCTGTAACTAATCAATTAATAATAAATAAATAATTAATTAAAATTTTAAAAAAAGTAAGCTAAACATAGTCCACAGATCCGATATTGACATGTGTCGCTATACAGTGACCAGATACTCAAAACTGCATTAGAGAACAACAACCCAAATAAAAAAATAATATTAAAATGAGTCCCTAGAATAAATAATACAATAAATAAAATAATTAATTAAATATTTATTATTAAAAAAAGGCAGAGGCTGAAATTTTATGTGAACCCCGCCCATGACAAGTGTCGCCCATTTATTCGTCCTCAGCAAAATCATGTTACAAATTTATTGTAACAAAAAGCCCTAGAATAAATAAAACAATGATTAAAATAATTAATTAAATAATAATTATTAAAAAATTTCAGAGAATTAAAATATATGTGGGCCCTGCCCGTGACAAGAGTCGCTCGCTTAATCGTCCAAAGTAAAATCATGCTATAAATTTATTTTAAGAAAAGGGCCTAGAATAAATAATACAATAATTAAAATAATTAATTAAAGAATTATTTTAACAAAATTCCAGAGGATGAAAAATTCGTTAGGCTGAAATTATATGTGGATCCACCCATGACACGTGTCGCCGGTTTCTTCGTCCACAGCAAAATCATGGTAGAAATTTATTTCACGAGAAGGCCTCGGAATAAATGATATAATAATTTAAATAATTAATTAAATGTTTATTATTAAAAAAACTCTTTAGGCTGAAATTATACATGGATCCACCGATGACACGTGTCGACGGTTTGTTCGTCCACAGCAAAATCACGCTACAAATTTATTTTAAGAGAAGGCCCCAGAATAAATATTACAATAATTAAAACAATTAATTAAATATTTATTATTAAAAAAATCATTAGGCTGAAATAATATGTGGATCCACCCATGACACGTCTCGCTGGTTTATTCGTCCACAGCAGAAACATGGTAGAAATGTATTTAAGAGAAGGCCGTAGAATAAATAATACAATAAATAAAATAATTAATTAAGTAACTATTATTAAAAAAATTCCAGAGGACAGAAATATATGTCGGTCCCACCCATGACACGTGTCACCGGTTTATTCGTCCACAGTAAATGCAAGGTTGAAATTTAAAAAAAAATGAAAAAGAGAAGGCCATGTAATAAATAATAATACAATAATTAAAATAATTATGTAAATATTTTTTATTATAAAAAATCAAGAGGCCAAAAAATTCTAATGGAAGAGGCTCATGACACGTGGCGCCCGCCTATTCGTCCACAATAAAAGCATGACACAAGATTTTTTTAAACAAATTATATATTTTAAAAAAATTAATATTTAAATTGTTAAACACAGCAAAACCAAAACCACAAAATTAGAGCTGGGACCCGCCACAAACACATGTCGTCATCCAATTCGTCTACAGTGACAAGATGGTCTGGGGAGATTCCCAAGCTATACCATGTCTCAAGAAGGAATTAAAAATAAAACATAAAGAATAAATATCAAACATTAAAAAAGTATAATTTAACCAATTAGTTATAACAATGGTACAAAAAGGAGAAGACTCTAGAATAAATGATACAAAAATTAATAAAATATTTAGTATATTTAATATTAAAAAAATAAATAATAACAAAAAAGATGTGTGAGACCCATAGGTGACATGTGTCAAAATTTCATTCGTGCATAGTAAGAACTTGTTCCTCATTGAACTTTAGAAAAAAAGACAAAATCCAAAAATATTTATGGACCCAGCCAGTGACAAGTGTGACTACCAGGTTGGTGTACAATAAACTAATGCTCTCCATTGTTTGCACTAGATTAATTAATATCAATAAAAAATAATATTAATTTGTAAATTAGTCGAAATAGGAGGAGGAAATTTTAGGCGGGACTCGGTCGAGACACATGTCACTTCGTCATTCTGCTACAACATCATATGGCTCCAAAGTTGCAACACGTTCCCCAAATAATGATCCCAAATAGTAATAAATAATAAATGTTTGCAATAAAATACAAAAGTTAAATTAAAAGAAGACAAAAGAAAAATTTTATTACATAAAAGTAAAGGTTTTTTTTAATTAAACAAAAAAAAAATTAAAAAAATAAATTTTTTTAATTAAATTTTTTTTTATTTAACAATGTTTTTAAATACAAAAAGTTTTTAATTTAACAATGTTTTGAAATCACTAATGTTTTTTTAAATTTTTTAAATAAAATAAATGTTTTTAATTTAACAATGTTTTTTAATTTAACAATGTTTTTTAATAAAAAAATGTTTTTAATTTTTTTAAATAAAATAAATGTTTTTAATTTAACAATGTTTTAAATAAAAAATGTTTGTAATATTTTTTAAATAAAAAAATGTTTTTTAATTTAACAATGTTTTTTGTAACACCCCCTTGGGTCATTACATGGTTAACTCATTGCGGAAAATAAAACTTTATTTCGCTGGTTGCTTTTGGAAAATAATATTTTTAAGTTATTAACATTCCTCAAAACGGTGATAAAAATTTTTCCTTTTTTTTCCTTTCGACAGCCACGACAACAACATAAACATAACCGTATATGGATAGATATGTATATATAACCTCATGTAACTATACTGCATCATAATTGTTTACACAACAAGACCTTACCAAGTATAGGTTCTTCCAAAACATAATATAATTCAAAACCTAAGCTGGTCGGAACTAACAATAGCTATCACAGTAGAAACAAACATCAGCCTGCTCTGATCTAAGGAAATTTCTTCTTGTATTCGGCAATTCCCTTGAGTGGTTCATCTGGACTCGGATATAAATATATGCATAAGTAGAAAAACCAACAATAAAACATGCAAGAGTGAGAAACCAATATATGGATTTAACACGATAACTACATGCGCGACACAAAAGAAAACATATACACATATACATGTTTATAACAACATAAGCATTCATAATAAAGCAATAGTTTATCAATGGGTTTTACACCCCAAACATCATCAATTGAAAACTATGCATGGACACATCATATACATCGTCTAAAATTCATGCTTAATCTCATGTGATATCCCAACGTCGTGATGAGTTGATCAAGCTCGATGGCCAATATGGCACTTGTTAAATACCATAGCACACTGTCCAACACAAGACACGGTGATCACTGAATATGGTTACCATAGCACATTGTCCAATTTAAGGAGCAGTGATCACCGAATATGGTTTTCATTGTCCAACCAGGGCACAATGATACGTTGATTCATGAATATCGTCATGATATCATGATTAACAAATAGGCACGTTTGCCTAACATGCATGTAAAACATTATGCTCTCGTCCTTTTTCTTCGTGTTCAATCTTTCCTTACCGAAACTCAAAAGCTTTCGACCATTCACCATTTTCAAACCTTAAGATTTTCATTATTAACATAGGACTTAAAGTCCAAGTGCTCAATCACGAAACCCTAGACCGATGCATCGGGCTTAGGTTCGTGGTAATAGAAAACAATGTTCACTTTGAATAAATTTAATTACACTGAAATTAGGACACAAAGTACATAGGACACGCAGTCCAAAATACACCGAAATTAGGACAGAAAGTCCAAAACACCGCAAGAACACTAGTACTCCGACGTCTCGGTTACTAAGTTCAAAATCACTGTCTACACTGTTGGCGTAAAACTTGATTTTGGAAAATCATTTCAAATGAGAAATTCTTTTATAAAATCATTAGATACTAAAATCTTTTCTGAAAACTTCATGTTTCAAAAAGAGAGTCACTTGAGGGTCAAACTTAGTTTAAAACACGTACTGCCATTTTAGAAACACTTGCCGTCGATACTTTTCCAAATTGCCGTCGTTAAACATTTTTAAAGTCATTTAAGCCAAATCTTAGCTTTTTTCACTCAAACAATTTTCTAAAATCATAATTAAGTTATTTTCGAAGATTAATTTCATAAAATAACTTTTTATAATATTACAAAATTTCTTACGTAAAAATTAGCAGTACAAAAAATATTTTACGGTTACGTCCTCCCTGTGACTCATAAATTGCTTTTACTCTAATAAATCATTAAAATAATAATATTTTCAAATAATCCTTATTTTCTAAAATAATTATTTTAAATCATAATATCTTCCAATATTTCTCAATGAACTATTGAATATTCCTCATAAAGTCTTCTTAAAGCGTTTATCTGATTAATTGACTGGGCACTGACCACTGTCGGGCTTCTCAAACAACAATCAATAACAACATCATAACAATATTCCCGGGCAGATCATGCATCACAACATCATAATATATAACTGCAAATAAATAATTAAATGCAGATAAACAAACACACACTAGTGGAAAATATACATTAGACGGTAAAGGTTTACGTCAGTTAACCAAAAACTAGACGTTAAAAAGGGGGCGGTGGCAGTTTTGTAAATATCAGACTTCATTAATTCACTGTTAACGTCAGTTGTTTTAAGTACTGACATTAAAAGTGAGGCGGTGACAATTTTGTAAATATGAAATCACTATTTGCGTCAGTTGTTTAATGAACTGACGTTAAAAGTGTTTTGCAAGAAATTATTAACAATTTTAACGTCAGTTGTTTATAAAACTGACGTTAGAAGTGTGATTTTAACTTCAGTTAAATAAATAACTGACGTAAATAATCAACTCATTCCTATCTTTCTTTCGTTGTCATCTCCCTGTTGTCACTCTTAACGCAGATCATCACTCCATATAGTGCAGTTTATTTCTAATCTTTTTTTTTAAAAAAGTTTATTTTTAATCTTAATTAATTAGCTTGAATTAGTAAATTAACAAATTCTTGTGCAAATTAAAATAAATAAACACTTAACATAAAACAAGTTATATATGTATAATCAAATCGTATCTCATTGAAGCGATTCATAAGTTACAATTACATGTTTAAAAGATAAAAAATTTCCGCAAGATAGCACTAAAATATAAAAAAGTTTCTGCTTCAACATCATTTCTTCTCAGTCCTGTCCTCAGAAACTCCAACATTGAATGCATCCCCTCCATCATTTGAAGTCCTTGATGCTCCATCTGAATCCACAGTCACTTTGGAGCCGTGGCAGAGTGAAGGGTGCACTCGATCTGTTTCAGCAATATTCTTGGAATAGCCACTTGGTTCCAAAGCTGAGGTTTTGGAACTGTAGCTACTGATTCTCCAGAAGGATGATGGTGTGTGCAATTCACATAATGCGATTTACACACCCTTATCACCCATGTAATGCGATTTACACAACCTCAGAAGTTGTTTGACCATTAAGACAGAGACCTTTAAGTCTAGGTATAGGAAGAAAGAGTGATGAAGTTAATCTCCATGGCAGAGCCATATCGTGAAGCAGAAAAATTAAAGGAAGGAAGGAAGCTATTTATAGGAGTAGGGGATGAAGTTACTAGGCGTCGTAAGTTGCTAAAAAATTAAATTGATCGTTAAGAGCATTAGGTTCCAAGGCGCATTGGGAGTTGGCAGTCATATATTATAAACGTGCCGAAAAGAAAACGCCCGAAGGATTAGGAAGAAATAGACCTTTAAGTCTAGGTATAAACTTAGTGCTCATAAAGAGGATTATAGGTTACAATGTGCATGGGTAAGTAGCACAGCAGTAATGGGTAATTTAGTAGCAGAGTAGTCAAAGGAATGAATGCTTTTGCAGAAACTTATACACTTTTAACGTCGGTTGTTGAATAAAAGCGACGTTCAAAGTGTTTTTAAAATAAAAATATTTATTTTTAACGTCGGTTGTTTATACAATCGGCGTTAAAAGTGTGATTTTTTACTTGATTAAATAAACAGTGGCGTAAATAATCCTATATCCCTATCTCGAAATGCCCTGTTGTCACTCTTAACACAGTGTCATTAACGTCGATTGTTGAATAAAACTGAAGTTAAAAGTGTTTTTAAAATAAAAAATATTTATTTTTAACGCCCGTTGTTTATACAATTGACGTTAAAAGTGTGATTTTTACTTGATTAAATAAATAGCTGGCGTAAATAATCCTATATCCCTAGCTATCTGAAATGCCCTGTTGTCACTCAATTAACACAGGTCTCGAGACCCATTTTGTGAAGGAATAGAAATATAGAGGAAAAGAAGAGGCGTGATACAGTCAAAGCAGAAGAATGTTACTTTATACGAGAGACACAACACTTTTAACGTCGGTTGTATTCAACAACGGACGTTAAAAGTGTTTTTTTAAAATATTAATATTTAACGTCGGTTTGTTAATAAAAGCGGCGTTAAAAAATTAATTGTAACGTCGATTGTTTAATACAACCGACGTTAAATGTTGTTTTATATAACGTTTACACCGCGTGCCTTCTCGCACTTCGCTGCAGACGCACGTCTCTTTTCTCTTTTCATCACGCTCAACCCTAAATCACTCTCAACCCTCACTCTCACTCTCACCCAAAGACAGAACCCTAATCGCGAGCTCATCTCCACCGCAACCACCGCGAGGGCTTCTTCGCCACCACCATGAGGTACACTATTAACCCTAACTCTGTCTTTCCATTCATTCTTTGCAATAACTTGACGTACATCTCTCTTTCCCCTTCCCGCGCACTAACTCTCCTTATCCCTCTGCTCTCAGTAACCACATCGAACGTTGGCCACCACTCGAGCTCCCCTCCCCACCACCACGCGAGCACCTATTTCTGGTGAGTATTTAGGGCACATTTTTGTATTTTTGGTTTTGAGTGTATGTTGAAACTGTAGTCTCAGTAGTTGAAACTTGAAACCGTGAGTTTGAGTTGTTTGGAATGTACGTCTCTGTTTTTGGTTTTGAGTGCATGTTGCTCTGCTGGTTGATCTGTCACGGCCGTGATGCTAATCACGGCTAGGCCGTGATCAGTTCTGCCTGTGATGGTATGGTCTGTTCAGTTGGCACGTTACGGCCGTGACCAGTGCTTGGCAATTAATCTTTAAAAACTATAGTTTTCAATCTCCCGTATTGTCCTTATATTGGATATATATATGTTTTGTATATCTACAGGACCTATCTAGTTATGGATCATAGTTGGATGGTTTGTAAGCGTACTAGTGCTGAGTATTTGAAGGGGGTGGGAGAATTTATAGAATTTGCTCAAAGGAATGTTCCTAATAGTAATGGAATGTTCTGTTGTCCTTGTGTCAAGTGTTTGAATACGAGGAAATGTACGGTGAAGGATATACGTACTCATTTGATTTGTGAAGGGATTTGCTTGAGTTATACAAGATGGATATGGCGTGGTGATATGTTGTTGAGCAGTAATACGGCGAGTGTCTCCCAAAGTGAGGACGTTGACGTAGATATGGAGGATGATCGAGTAGAGGACATGATCCGTGATATTGGACAAGAATCTTTTCATCGAGCGCATGTGTATGATAGGTTGTGCGGTGATGCGGATAAGCCTTTATATCCAGGGTGTACTACTCATACACGGTTGTCGGCGGTGCAAAAACTGGTTTGTGTGAAGGCGAGAAATGGTTGGAGCGATAAAAGCTTCACGGAATTGCTTGAAGTGTTGAAAGACTTGCTTCCGGAGGACAACACATTGCCTGACCGTAACTATGAGGCCAAGAAGGTATTGTGTCCTATGGGTATGGAGTATAAGAAGATACATGCATGCCCCAATGATTGCATATTGTACACCGGTGTTCATGAAGACAAACACGATTGCCCCAAATGTGGGTTATCACGATACAAAGTGAAGGGTGGTGGTGATGATGATGATGTTGATGATGTGAGAAAAAAGGGTCCTCCTGCGAAGGTGTTGTGGTATCTTCCAATAATTCCAAGGTTCAAGCGATTGTTTGCCAATGCGAAAGATGCGAAGAATCTTAGATGGCATAATGATGAGAGGAAATGTGATGGAAAGGTTCGTCATCCTGCTGATTCTATTCAATGGAAGAATATCGATACTATGTTTCCGGATTTCGCCGATGAGCTAAGAAATCTAAGGCTTGGACTTGCTACGGATGGAATGAATCCTTATGGTAACATGAGTAGTATTCATAGTTCATGGCCTGTTCTGTTGGTGATTTACAACATGCCCCCTAGGTTGTGCATGAAGCGCAAATACATGATGTTGTTTATGATGATTTCGGGCCCAAAGCAACCGGGAAATGACTTAGATGTTTATCTAGGTCCCTTGATTGAAGACTTGAAAACATTGTGGGTGGAAGGTGTTGATGTAGTTGATGGGTATTCTCATGAGACTTTCAAGCTTCGTGCCATGTTATTTTGCACCATCAACGACTTTCCAGCATACGGTAACTTGTAAGATGCAGTGTCAAGGGGCATAAAGCATGCCCTATATGTGAAGAAGGCACATGCTACACTCAGTTGCATCATGGAAAGAAGATGGTTTACCTTGGGCATCGGAGATTTCTTAGACGTGATCACCCATATCGTAAGATGAAAAAAGCTTTTAATGGATGCCAAGAGACAGAAGAAGAAGAAGGCGGCCTTAATTGGAGAGCAGGTTTATCGGAGGGTAAAGGACATCGATGTTATATTCGGCAAGTCCAAAAAGAAAGGTAAAGCTGTTGAGAAAAACATATGGAAGAAGAGGTCGATATTCTTTGATCTTCCATCTTGGCGCAAGCTTGATGTCGAATCTTGCATTGATGTGATGCATGTGGAGAAAAATGTGTGTGATAGTGTGATCGGGACGCTTCTCAACATTCAGGGCAAGACAAAGGATGGTGTGAATGCTCGTCTCGACCTCGTTGCTATGGGTATACGAGAGCAGTTAGCTCCAGTTGTTGAGGATGGTAAGCGGACTTATTTGCCGCCAGCATGTCATACTTTGTCAAAAAAAGAGAGACAAAGTTTCTGCGGGTGTCTTCAGAGCATCAAAGTTCCACATGGTTACACTTCAAATATGAAGAGGCTTGTCTCTAGTGATCTTAAATTGGTTGGCTTGAAGTCTCATGATTGTCACATCTTGATGCAACAACTTCTGCCCGTTGCTATTCGTGGTATTGCTACAAAAAATGTGAGACATGCCATTACTCGGTTGTGCTCATTCTTCAATTCTATATGTAGCAAAGTCGTTGACCCCCGTATGTTGGATGACTTGGAAGTTGAGGCTGCTACAATCTTGTGCCAATTGGAGATGTATTTTCCTCCTTCCTTTTTCAACATAATGGTTCACTTAATTGTTCATTTGGTGAGGGAGATTAGATTATGTGGGCCGGTTTTTCTGAGATGGATGTACCCAGTTGAGCGCTACATGAAGATCTTGAAAGGGTACGTGAAGAATCCTCATCGTCCGGAAGCATCTATTGTTCAAAGGTATGTTGCAGAAGAAGCTATTGAGTTTTGTTCGGACTACCATCATAACACGGATCCTATAGGGGTTCCTAAGCCTCGGCATGATGAGATCAGATGTCAAGGTAAGGGTACACATGGCTTAAGAATTAATAGGAAGGATCGGGAGGAAGTGCTTCAAGCACATTTGTATGTATTGAACAACATCGAATGTGTTTAGCCTTTATTATTTGAACATAAAAGAAAAGTCAATCAAGAAAATCCTCGAATGAGCGAAAGGTGGTTGTTGAACAAGCATAACAAGACTTTCTTACCATGGTTCAAGGAAGAAATGCTTAAGGATGGTAGTACTGCTTCTGATGACGTAAAATGGCTAGCACGTGGGCCTAACTTCAACGTCATATGTTGGAGCGGATACGACATAAATAACTTTTCCTTTTATACAAAGGAACAAGATAACAAGAGTACCATTCAAAATAGTGGGGTTATGATCGTGGCTGAAGCAATGTACTTCTCTAGTGCAAAGGACACAAAACCCGTTACAGCACCGAGACCTTACTTTGGATATATTGAAGATATTTGGGTGCTCGATTACACTAAGCTTACGGTGCCGGTATTTAAATGTAAGTGGGTTGATAGTAACGGTGGTGTACAAACCGACGAATTGGGGTTCACATTGGTAGACCTCAACATGTTAGGTCATATAAATGAGCCTTTCATAATGGCTTCCCAAGCAAAACAAGTGTTCTACATCACTGATCCTTCTAACAAAAGGTTGTCCGTGGTTCTCCAAGGAAAAATCATGTATAATGGTAGTGATGAAAATGAAGATTCAAATCTTGATATTCTTGAGACTCCTTCTTTTTCAACAAACATGCCTACTATAATCGAGGAGACACAGGTGGACGATGTACATGCCACTCGTGATGATCATCACGAAGGGATATTGATATAGGTAGTTTAAACTTAGTATACATTTATAACCTATGTTAATAAATATATATTGTTTTGAACAGGCATACATAGGGATCATTGTTCCATTTTTCCTTTGCAATTCTGTAATGTGTGTGATATTACGTATTCTTGGGACATTTCTTGAATGCGGGGATGGCTTAGGGGAGTGATATTTTAAAACTGAATTTAAAAAAATACTATTAACGTCGGTTGTATCATACAACCGACGGCGTTAAAAGTATTTTATAAAAATATACAGTACACTATTAACGTCAGTTGTTTATTACAACTGACGTTAAAATTAAGACCTTTAACGTCAGTTCTTTATAACAATTGACGTTAGTTTTAACAAAATTAACGTCGGTTATGTTAAAGAACTGACGTTAATTTTGACAAAAATAACGTCAGTTGTGGTAAAGAACCGACGTTAATAGTGTTATATTTAACGTCAGTTCTCAACTGACGTTAAAAGTTTAACTTTTAACGTCAGCTGTATTTACGTCAGTCAGTATTCTGACGTAAAAAATCAATTTTAACTGACGTAAAAAGCACTTATTGCACTAGTGACAGATAAATAACACACTTTAATCAAACACCACAACGACAAACTAAACCCCACAACCATAGATAAATCATACAGACCAACACAGATAGCATGTAGCCATAGGAAAAATCCCTCAGGCAATCCCCTCTTACCTCTTGAAGATTTCGTAGCGGGTTAATATGTACTTTGTCGGAAGTCCGGTCTCACGTACACAACTGATTCACTCAACCTTCATCAATGACAACCAAACAATTACTAATCAAACAATTAAAATCTCCTAATTCTCTATAATAGGTCAAGGCCTCCATAGGGTTTAGTGGCTAAAAATTTCCAAATTTTCCTAAGTCATTGGATTAGTGATCCTAATTACTTAAGACAAAGAATTAGTGATAAATAAACAAAGTTTGAATCAAAAACTTCTAAACTTCTAAAAACCTAGATTCGGCCTTAATGAGTACATGAAGCTAGGGATTTTTGTATGATGAAATAACTTGGATTCAACATGAATACATACTAGAAAGATGATATACAAAATCATTTGTAAAGAAAATGAACAAAACTTTCCTCCAACACCACCTATAGGATTCGGCCTTGTCAAGAAATTAGGGGAGGAAATTTTGGATTTCAACATACTCTTGGATTATCATTATAGGAATGATAATAGGAACATAGAAATTGGTTTCATATTTTTAGGATTTTTCTATGATTTTCTAGAGAATTTCAAACTTCTAGATCTAAGAATGTAAAAGTGTTGATCATGGCATGAACAAGGCATTGAATCATGAAATTTCTTAAAGAACAGGAAGATGATTATGTTGGGAATTTGCGTATAAAACAAAATTAAAACGCAGCGGAAAAATTCCCATCGAAGGATCCTTGCGAATGGTCATGATTCATGATTAGAAAGTTTACCTCTTGAAGTGATGGTTGTTGGTTGAAATTCGTCTATCACGAACACCGCACGAACGGTGTCTCTAGAGGTATCCACATGAGCGGACTCCGTGAGCGTCCAATGTCACGAACCAAAGCGTCTCTGTCTCACAGTGCTAGCTTCAAAACCGAGACTTTTTCTGTTCACACTTACTCTCTTTTGTGCGGCTAGGTTATCAACCATCTGGGCACAACAACTTAAGTGGTCTACTTATAGTAGCACCTCCTTAAGTGAGTTAGTGAGCAGCATTTGACCTAAGCCCATCTACTATGCGCTAGGCCCAATAGGAAAGTCCAACTTTCTTTTAATGCTTCTTTTAATCCGCTCTTTTGTGTGTGACTTGATGTGGCGTAAGTCGACGTGCGACGACGCTCGTGCGAATCCGGCAAGTGTACCGGACTGCCGTCAAGTAATAAAAGATATCGAACCCACAGAGACTGTGTTCCCTAATCACAATGAATTTCGAATCGATTAAGTTCTGGACTTTTTAGAGAGGGTTTTGAAATTGGTTTTTGAATTTGAATTTAAATGATAAACAAACAGAAAACAAATGTTTTTGTGGTTTTCGATTTAAATGGATTCCTAGGGATTTGGGTTACCTTTGAGGTTGTTTATGTTGCTAATCTGATTTACCTTTGTTGATTACCGAAATTGCCTTGAAGGCGAGTTTATCCTCTGATAGCTTAAGCTCCCTCTCAGGTTACAAAAGCCGTGCCCAATTGACCCGACCCCTACTCTCGTGGTAGTCGATCCCAGATTGGACCCTTTGCGTTTCGTGACAACTCGTTGCTCCTCGAGGGACGGCTTCTAACTCTCGTGATTTCAGTCCCAAGTCTGACTTCTATAGGTCCGACACCTAAGTTCACCGCTAGGTTCCTCCTTATAATGTCTAAGTCATGCAAATAACCTAAGTTCACCGCTAGGTTCCTCCTTAGATCATCCACATCTCACAAACCAGTGGTTGCCGGGCTTTACGAGTGAAACACCCTAGAAATCCTAAGTTCATCGCTAGATTCCTCCTTAGAACGTCTATGTCACGCAAATAACGGTTGCCGAAATTTATGAGTAATTTACACACTAGAAATCAGATCTAAAGCAAATCGTAATTAACAAAGAGTTTACATCAAATTTACATCATAAACAAACTTGGGCAGAGCCCTAATCCCTAGAAACTATGCTACTACTCACGCCTTGCCATGGAGATGACAAGCATGATTATAAATAACATGAAAATACAAAAATCAGAGAAGAGAAGAGAAGAGGAGAAGAGAGATCTAAGCCTAGAGTCCTAGTTGTTATGGATGATCCTCTGTTTCTGATGCCTTGGTCCATATTTATAGAAATGGGGAAGTTAGAGTCCCAAACCAACTCAAAATCTGATCTATTTCGGTTTCTTTAGATCCAAGTAAAGCGCGTCACGGCCGTGATGGACATCACGGCCTGGCCGTGACGGTCTCTGCTTCTGGAAGTTGTGCAAAATTCAATTTCTCGCGACGCGAGATATGTCTCGCGACGCGAGCCCTCAGCTTCATGGCCCGTGATGAATTTCACGGCTGGGCCGTGATGTGCTCTGACTTGTGGTGGTTTTGGGTCACGGCCGTGATGGCTATCACGGCCAGGCCGTGACAGACTCTGACTTCAGCCTTTCTTCTTTTTCAGTTTTGCTCGATCATGGTCGTGATGGGCATCACGGCTAGGCCGTGATGGGCTCTGTTTGGCTCATTTTCTTCAGTTTTAAAGCTCCATCTTCATCCAAACTTCATCATGGTTGATCTTGAGCAATTTACCCTTGATATCTGCAAAACAACACACGAAAACCGCCTTACCCGTTCCAAAGGAAAATTAACCTAAAATCTAATAAAAATATGCCTAAACTACATGAAAATGCATGCAAAATGATGGACAAAGATGAGGTGGAATCACACTCATCAAATCACCCCAAGCTTAAAACTTTGCTTGTCCTCAAGCAATTACTCCAGCCATAAGATAAATCAATTAAAGCATGGATAGTGAACCAAGAACCCTAGAAGCTAATCCAAGTAATAGGCATTTTTAATAAGCACTCAAGAGATAATCAAGTTCAAGTCCAATTAGAAGCTTAGGTTCTTCAAGTTCATGTCCTCACTGATTTGGGCACTCATCTCACCTCACTCAAGTGTTTTAGGGTTTATGACAATTCACTCCATTTCCTCAAGGAAAGTATTTTACCATAGGCTTGACTATTAATCAAATCTCCACTTTATTAATGAAAACACTTAAGAATTAAGAGGTCTTTTCCTTTGGTTGTAATGTGGCCATGGGATTTATTGTTAGGTGGGAAAATCAAGGAAAGGGAATTTCAAGAAGGCTAGACAGATTATCAAACATTACACAGCATGACACCTTCTAAAATACCCCCTTTTTGGGCTTTGGTTTACTTTTTCCACCTTTCTTCCTTTTTTTTTTCTTTTCATTTCTCACTTTCTTTGTCATCCCCTTCTCCATTTTTTTTTCTGTTTATTTCATTTTTATTTGTTTGGAGAAGGGGAGCCTTTTAGCTCAAGAGAAATATTTTCATCCCATTCTTTTTCCAACTACCATTTTGCCCTTTTTGTAATACTTTAAAAGGTGTCATACCAAGCATTATTTATCAAATTAATTCATGGTACCAAGAAAAGTATTTTATCTTTAGGCTCAAAATTGGGCAACTAAGGGGTAGCATTTATCATTCAAAGCTCGGGAGGCCAGAAAAATACCTAGTGCCTCAATCATTTCCAAAAATGTTTTCAGAAATTTTTAAGTTTTGAAATGGTTTCAAGTCAAGTTCTAGAAAATACAGTCCATGAGGAATTAAATCACTCTATCACAAGAAATGGGGTAGATTTAGTGAATACCCCTTTTGGCTCAAAATCTTACATTTAGTAGTTCATAAATCAGTGAGGAACACAAGTTTAAGGGACCACATGCTAATTATCAACTATCAAATGACTATCTCAAGAATTTCATTTTCAGCCATATCACAAGAATAATGAAAAATTGGGTTCAAAATTTACAATCTCAATTCATTTGGCTCCAAGTTCTCACAATCGGATGCATGTTCTAAGTGAGAGGCAATCTAAAGAATGTGATCATACCAATCTATGCCTATGAGAATGCAATATGAATGCAACAATGCAAATGCAAAAATAAATACCCCTACCCCAAGCTTGATTACTTACATTGTCTCCAATGTAAATAATCAAGTCGGAGAGAAGAGAAAAATGGAATAACTTACCGAGTCGGTAGCGGGTGTTGGCTTCACATTCCAGTCAAAACTTGGGTAGAAATTTTATCACGGCCGTGAGGCTCATCACGGCTAGGCCGTGATCGTTTCTGTCCTCAGGAGTTGCCCTGTCACGGCCGTGATCTACATCACGGCTAGGCCGTGATGCTCTCTGGCTTTGGCATCCTACTCATCACGCCCGTGATGGTTGTCACGGCTAGGCCGTGATCCTTTCTGTGCTCTTGTTTAGTTCATCACGGCCGTGACAGTGCGTGATGGCCTCTGACTCTATCTTTTTTTATGCTCTTCTTCTCTTTCTCAACCTGAAAACACTAGACAAACCTATTAATGATATTTTTGCCTCTTGATCTTCTCAAATTATTCAAGAGGTTAAATCAAAAACAAAAGGAAAAAAGGGAAAGAAAACTTGGGTTGCCTCCCAAGAAGCGCTTATTTATGGTCTTAAGCTTGACCATACTTCCTCAAGTCAACCGGGGTCGGCTGGGCGTAGAAGTGCAGGCACACTTCTCTTCCATGGAGCTCCTTCAAATAGCCGTTTCTGCTCATACGGCCAATAATGCTTCCGCTTTGCTCTTTTCTCTCGGAGCTTCCTAGCCTTCCTTCCTCCCGGCGGAAGTTTTGTTTCTGCATGGACAGCAATCCCGACTTCACCACTGGTTGCATCTTCAACCATGCGTATCTTTGGGGTTGCTTCCATGCTAAGTTCTTTCTCTACTGCTGGAGACGTTACATCAATTCTGCACACATGGCTCTCAAAAGGAGGGTTGTTACAAGAGTTAGTCAACTGAAAATTTACCCTACCTTCCTCTACATTTAGAGAGAGTTTGCCATTCCTTACGTCTATTAATGCTCCAGCGATTTGCCAAGAATGGCCTTCCTAAAATGATGGGGAATTTAGAATTCCCTTTCATGTCCAATACCAGGAAGTCGGTAGGGATGAGAATTTTCCCTACCTTTACGAGAACATTCTCTAGTATGCCTAGAGGAGTCCTAGTTGAGCCATCCGCAAATTGGAAGGGGAATTTGAATGGTCTCAACTCTTTGCTTCCCAACCTTTCCATGATAGTGAGGGACATCAAGCTCGTGCTAGCCCCTAAGTCACATAAGGCTGGGTCTATTTCCACTTGTTCGATCGAGCAAGCGATGGAGAAACTACCTGGGTCTTTCAGTTTAGTAGGCTTTTTAGTCTCTACATCTACTTGCTTTTTCTTGACCAGCCCTCGTGGGAAAGGTATCGGGGTTGGTACGGTGGTGGAGGGACATATTTCGGTTCTGGCTCTTCTTTTTCGTTCGTGTCCTCCTCCGGTTCCACGTCCATTTCAGCTACCCCCACCCCAAGCTTATCATCCCTCAAATGTATGACATTGCAATGCTCATTGGGATTTGCTTCGGGTTGCCCCGGGAATGTACCCTTAGGTCTCGAGTACGTCTTTGGCTTGTTGGGCAATCTGGTTTTCTAGCATCTTGTTATGAGTTGCTAAGTTGTCTACCTTAGATGCTAGATCCTTTATTGCCTCACTCACTGCCCTTCCTTGTTGTCTAAACTCCTCATTCTGTTTGTGTCGAGTTTCGACAAAACTTTCAAATAAAGTCTCGAGTTTAGATCTTTGTACCTGAGGGTACCCCGGTGCGGTCCTCTTATTACCTTGACCTTCTTGGAACTCATGGTTGAGCGTGTTGCTGTAGTTGCCGTAAGAGAGGTAAGGGTTGTTCCTTCTTTGGTTGTAGGGATTTGGGGGAGCATAGTTGGGCAGCTTCGGGTTCGTATCATAGTAGTTGTTACAAGAGTTCACTTGCTCACCCGAAGCGTTGGATCCATGTGGGCATCCCATCATGTCATGTCCCTGCATTCCACAAATCTCACAAACAAGGTTAGTAGCACCTAATGCACTCACATTAGCTCTTTCCAGCCGATCAAAACGTTTATTAAGTGAGTCTATCTTTGACATAATAAGATCTGTGCTATTTACCTCAAACTTACCCCCCGAAATCTTGTTCGGGTTATTACCTCTTTCGGATCCCCATTGGTGGTAGTTGGTGGCGACATTCTCGATGATGTTGAATGCCTCAGTGAGAGGCCTATTCATAAACGCTCCACCGGCTGCAGAATCTAGTGACACCTTCGAAGAATAGTCCAATCCGTTATAGAAGGTGTGCACTATTAACCACCTCTCGAGTCCGTGATGTGGGCACGACTCCAGCAGTCCCTTGTATCGATCCCAAGCTTCCGATAATGATTCTCCGTCTTTCTGGAAGAAGCCTGTGATCTGGGTTCTTATGTAGGCCGTCTTGGATGGAGGGAAGAATTTCTCCAAGAATGCCTGCTCCAGTTGGTCCCAAGTGGTCAAAGTGTTAGTGGGGATTTGCTTAAGCCAGGCCTTCGCCTTTCCAGTGAGAGATGAGGGGAACAGTCTCAAACGCACAACATCGACTGAGGCTCCATGAATCCGGATTGCATCGGTGAACTCTAAAAATGTCTCTATGTGATCGGTCGGGTCCTCCGAAGGCAATCCTCCGAATTGATGTTGCCTAATCATGTTGATTAGCATAGGTGGTATGATATAGTTTTCCGCCTCAATCTCTGGCCTTGCAATCCCAGTTCGCAAGCCTCTCGCATTTGGGGCTGCGTAATCCTTCAAAGGTTTTGTATCCGGTTGATTCGCCATGAGTGGAACGGGACTCAACCTTTCTCCCTCTCTTTGTAGTCTTCTACGTCTGTGGAAGGTCCTCTCGATCTCCGGATCAATCTCACTAAGGCTCCCAAGACTTAGGGATCTTTGCTTATAACACACAGAGAGATGGATACAATAGAAGGAAAAGAAATTTTAAATTTTTTTTTAAAATTTCAGAAATAGAAATCAAATAAAAAGAAAAGGGTCCAGAAAAATCAATTCAAATTTTGAATTGAGATTCGAAAAGGCACAGTCCCCGGTAACGGCGCCAAAAACTTGATGTGGCGTAAGTCGACGTGCGACGACGCTCGTGCGAATCCGGCAAGTGTACCGGACTGCCATCAAGTAATAAAAGATATCGAACCCACAGAGACTGTGTTCCCTAATCACAATGAATTTCGAATCGATTAAGTTCTGGACTTTTTAGAGAGGGTTTTGAAATTGGTTTTTGAATTTGAATTTAAATGATAAACAAACAGAAAACAAATGTTTTTGTGGTTTTCGATTTAAATGGATTCCTAGGGATTTGGGTTACCTTTGAGGTTGTTTATGTTGCTAATCTGATTTACCTTTGTTGATTACCGAAATTGCCTTGAAGGCGAGTTTATCCTCTGATAGCTTAAGCTCCCTCTCGGGTTACAAAAGCCGTGCCCAATTGACCCGACCCCTACTCTCGTGGTAGTCGATCCCAGATTGGACCCTTTGCGTTTCGTGACAACTCGTTGCTCCTCGAGGGACGGCTTCTAACTCTCGTGATTTCAGTCCCAAGTCTGACTTCTATAGGTCCGACACCTAAGTTCACCGCTAGGTTCCTCCTTATAATGTCTAAGTCATGCAAATAACCTAAGTTCACCGCTAGGTTCCTCCTTAGATCATCCACATCTCACAAACCAGTGGCTGCCGGGCTTTACGAGTGAAACACCCTAGAAATCCTAAGTTCACCGCTAGGTTCCTCCTTAGAACGTCTATGTCACGCAAATAACGGTTGCCGAAATTTATGAGTAATTTACACACTAGAAATCAGATCTAAAGCAAATCGTAATTAACAAAGAGTTTACATCAAATTTACATCATAATCAAACTTGGGCAGAGCCCTAATCCCTAGAAACTATGCTACTACTCACGCCTTGCCATGGAGATGACAAGCATGATTATAAATAACATGAAAATACAAAAATCAGAGAAGAGAAGAGAAGAGGAGAAGAGAGATCTAAGCCTAGAGTCCTAGTTGTTATGGATGATCCTCTGTTTCTGATGCCTTGGTCCATATTTATAGAAATGGGGAAGTTAGAGTCCCAAACCAACTCAAAATCTGATCTATTTCGGTTTCTTCAGATCCAAGTAAAGCGCGTCACGGCCGTGATGGACATCACGGCCTGGCTGTGACGGTCTCTGCTTCTGGAAGTTGTGCAAAATTCAATTTCTCGTGACGCGAGATATGTCTCGCGACGCGAGCCCTCAGCTTCATGGCCCGTGATGAATTCACGGCTGGGCCGTGATGTGCTCTGACTTGTGGTGGTTTTGGGTCACGGCCGTGATGGCTATCACGGCCAGGCCGTGATGACTCGACTTGACCTTTCTTCTTTTTCAGTTTTGCTCGATCATGGCCGTGATGGGCATCACGGCTAGGCCGTGATGGGCTCTGTTTGGCTCATTTTCTTCAGTTTTAAAGCTCCATCTTCATCCAAACTTCATCATGGTTGATCTTGAGCAATTTACCTTTGATATCTGCAAAACAACACACGAAAACCGCATTACCCGTTCCAAAGGAAAATTAACCTAAAATCTAATAAAAATATGCCTAAACTACATGAAAATGCATGCAAAATGATGGACAAAGATGAGGTGGAATCACACTCATCATGACCCTATAGGTTCCCAATACGTTAGCAGTAATATTAAATCCCATTTAATATTACAAACAGTGAGCGGTATCTAGCAATACATCACTGCTACCTAAGTAGTGAGAAAGTCAGTGATTTGACGAAACCTTTCTGTGACAAATATTCATGTGCATTATTATCCCTTTGTCCATATATCTATATTGAACACAAGGCATAGAATGTGTCACCCTTGTATGGTTCAATATCATGTTCCCTGATACCCGAGTAGACTTAACAACAAATGAGGTCAATATCTCATATTGACTCATTTCAGCACGGCCATGCATTTTACAGTCTCACTCTATCAGGGGGCCCACATATATTACTCCTGTTATGTAGGAGGGACAAATTCCATCTAGGTCACTCATATCCCTCTGCATGGCTCGTGGTATGCCCAATGACCATCTTTATAATCATCCTATTACAGATGACGTTTGACGATATTAAAGCACACGACTCCTCATGTAGGGATCGTAGTGATTTCAGGTCGAAGGATTACATACACCATTGTCACTATGAGAACTACTTATGACACTCACATAACGCTCCATGTAGTGTTCTCATGGTGGGTCAATCCAGTACATCATTACCTTAATGTGTACCTATGTGGCGACTTGATATCTCATATCCATGACCCGTGAGATATGGTCATCAGTCTGCACACATAATAGTCTCAATTGTATTATTATTGTTCTTGTTGATAAAATACTTGACTACGGATATTTAAGAATAGGATTTCATTGTTCAATAGTGTCTCACGATCAAGTCATGTACTTGATATTCTATTAAACTGAAATTTCTATTCTAAGGACTTTATTATGTTTAAACAAGTAACACAATAAACTGGAATGCCTCATATCATATATATATGAAATAGCAAGATACAAATGTAAGTCTAAAGAAATACATTGGCCTCTAGGGCTTACACCAACAATCTCCCACTAGCACTAGAGCCAATCAGGCATAAATCTAATGCCCATCGATCTAGTGTGACCTTCATGCTTCTGTTGAGCAAGAGGTTTCGTAAGTGGGTCAGCAACGTTATCAAGCGTTGGTACTCTGCATATCTTCACATCTCCTCTATCGATAATCTCTCGAATGAGATGGAAGCGCCTAAGTATATGTTTGGATCGCTGATGAGATCTAGGTTCCTTAGCTTGTGCAATGGCCCCATTGTTATCACAATAGAGATCAATGGGGTCCACAATACCAGGAACCGTACCAAGCTCAGTAATGAACTTCCTGATCCAAACAGCCTCCTTTACTGCATTGAAGGCAGCAATATACTCAGCCTCTGTAGTAGAATCGGCAACTGTTTTCTGCTTCGAACTTTTCCAGCTCACGACCCGCCATTCAGGCAGAACACATAACCAGATTGCGATCCGGAATCATCCTTATCATGGCCTGGAAGCTAGCATCGGTGTAACCTATTACAGCAAGCTCTTCCTCGCCTCCATACACCAAGAACAAATCCTTAGTTCTTCTCAAGTACTTAAGGATGTTCTTGACTGAGACTGATGACTTTCACCAGGATCGATGATACCTGCTCGTTATGCTTAAAGCATACGATACATCTGGTCGAGTACATAACATGGCATACATGATAGATCCAATTGCGGATGCATATGGAATCTTACTCATGCGATCCCTTTCTTCTTGAGTGGAAGGGGATTGTGCCTTTGATAGGCATATACCATGTGACATAGGCAAGAGTCCTTTCTTGGATTCATGCATGTTAAAGCGTCTCAACACTTTGTCTATGTATGTACTCTGACTTAGGCCAAGCAATTTCAGCGATCTATCCCTATAGATCCTGATTCCTAATACATAGGTAGCCTCACCCAAATCTTTCATAGAGAAGCAATTCCCTAACCATGTCTTTACATTTTGTAGTGTAGGGATGTCATTTCCAATGAGTAATATGTCATCTACATATAACACAATAAAAACGACAATGCTCCCACTAACCTTCTTGTAGACACAAGGTTCATCTTCATTTTTGATGAATCCGTACTGTCTTACAGCATCATCAAAACGAAGGTTCCAACTTCTGGAAGCTTGCTTCAATCCATAGATTGACCGCTGCAATTTACATACCTTTCGAGCATCCTCTGAAATGTCAAAGCCTTCAGGTTGTGTCATGTACACATCCTCAAGAAGCTTTCCATTAAGGAAGGCAGTTTTGACATCCATCTGCCATATCTCATAATCATGGTATGCAGCGATAGCAAGTAAGATCCGGACGGATTTAAGCATCGCAACAGGTGAAAAGGTCTCATCATAGTCGACACCATGAATTTGCTTGAAACCCTTAGCGACCAATCACGCCTTAAAGGTGTGTACCTTACCATCCATGTCAGTTTTCTTTTTGAAAACCCACTTGCACCCTATAGGTTTTACCCTTCGGGTGGCTCTACCAAGGTCCATACCTGATTGGTGTACATGGAATCCATCTCGATTTCATGGCCTCAAGCCACTTCTCGATTCTCGGGCCGAATGGCCTCCCGGTAGGTCACAGGCTCATCTTGATCCATGAGCAATACATCACCTTGTGGAGTCATGAGAAATCTATATCTCTCAGGTGGTGACGTATCCTGTTAGACCTACGCTGGTCTTGTGCTCTTTGGAGCGGGTTGTTCCTCCACAACATTCTGTGAAGGTTGCTCCTGTTCCACCAATGGTAGGTCACTACTCTGTGATTCTTGAATTTCTTCAAGTTCTATCTTCCTCCCACTGGTTCCTATGGAGATAAACTCCTTTTCTAGGAATACACCAGTCCGTGCGACAAATACTTTGCCTTCGGAAGGATTATAGAATTGGTATCCCTTGGTTTCTTTGGGATACCCCACAAAGAAGCATTTATCAGATTTGGGGTCAAGCTTATTAGAAACTTGATGTTTTACATATGCTTCACAACCCCAAATCTTCATAAAAGACATGCTGGGTCGTCTACCAGTCCATATCTCATATGGTGTCTTTTCTACCGTTTTGGACGGAACACGGTTAAGTGTAAAAGCTGCTGTTAATAGAGCATGTCCCCAGAAAGAGTTTGGAAGGTTTGCATGACTCATCATAGACCGAACCATGTCCAACAAGGTTCGATTTCTCCTCTCAGAAACACCATTCCATTGTGGTGTTCCAGGTGGAGTGATGATAAGCCTCTGGCTTATCTAGTTTTATGACTAGATGAACTAGGGTTTATGTGTCTATTTATTCGAGTTCACTCTCGTTTTCGCCCAAATTTTCCTTGTTTCGTTCCTGAGTTGGACTTTGACTCGTTTTGCGTCTTTTGTGTAGTTTTTAGCTTATTTTGGATAGAATTACGCTTGTGGGTGCTTTTGTGTTTTCAGGTAAATAAAGTGAAGCTCCGGGAGTCAAGGAAAGCAAAGAAATAGTGGAAATTGAAATTCTGAGACACTCGCCCCGCGAGTGTACTCTCGCCTCGCGAGAGTCTGAAGACCAGCAAGACAGAGACTATCACGGCATAGTCGTGATTAAGGTCACGGCTGTGACAAATGGAGGTTTGAATACTCGCCCCGCGAGAGACATCTCGCCCCGCGAGAGAATGAAGACTTGGAAGTCAGAGACCATCACGGCTTAGCCGTGATGGATATCACGGCTGTGACAGATTAGGGTTTGAAGACTCGCCCTGCGAATACAAGCTCGCCTCGCGAAAATACAAAATTTGAAGCACGCCAATGCTTAATTTCGCGTCGCGAGAGTAAGCTCGCCCCGCGAGCTGGCGAGAAACAGAACCCTTATTTAAGGGCTGTCTCAGATCAGGATTAGGGGGGAGTTGTTAGCCACTTGTGTAGATCAGAGTAGTGCGAATCCTTGTCTCTGGAGCTGCGTCTCCCTCGTCTTTTATTTTCTTCTTTTAGTTTGTTATTATGGAGATTATTGCCGATTGTTTGTGCGTCGTCACGGGCATGAGGAACTAATCCCCTCGTCCGAGGGATCGATGAAGCCACCCATGGCTGTGTAGTGTTCATATGATGTATGTGTTCTCCTCTCTTTTTAATTGATGTTTTCCGATTCTGATTTGAATGTTTGATCATATGTATTGCGTGATTAATAAGTTAAACGTGTTTGATGCCGAAAGGCGATTCGCGTTTTAGAACTTGAATCGGGATCATAAATGTTTTCCAATTCTGAATTGATTGTGTTAATCATATGTGTTGCGTGATTAACTTGTTAACGTGTTTGAGGCCAAACGGCGAGAAGCGTTTTAGAACTTGAATTGGAATCATTAATCGAATAATGAGCACGACCGTGGATTTATTTGATTAGTGCAACCATATAGGGAACAAGGTTTAATAGAATTCGAGATTAGGGTTATGAGACCGAACAAGTGATTAATCCAATCATCGAATACGTCCTATTGAGCACGACAGTGGATATAGGAGAATTTAGGGGTCCCGGTTGACATTAAAATCGAACTTAGGGAAGGAATACATCATCACTTGGGTACTTAACATGATTGGGTAGGTGGATTTGAGACCTTGGATGCATTTAATTTCTGATTTTAATCACCGTAGCGTTATTTGATTTGATTCTTGAATTGCAATCTCAATCTCTTTCTCTCAACCACCCTCTATTGCTTAACCAACGTATCGGATTTCTTGACAATTTAGTTGAATTGGTAGCCCAATCCTTGTGTTCGACCTCGGTAATATCTTACCGTGTTTTTATTACTTGCGACGACCCGGTACACTTGCCGGAGTCACAACAAGTGAGTTGAGATAAAATCCCACACTCTTTCAGATGATCATCAAACTCTAGGCTCAAATATTCACCATCTCGATCTGATCGAAGAGCTTTAATATTTTTACCAAGTTGGTTTTGTACCTCATTTTTGAATTCCTTGAACTTTTCAAAGGATTCCGATTTATGTTTCATAAGATACACAAATCCATATCTACTGAAATCATCAGTAAATGTGATGAAGTACTGAAAACCACCTCTAGCTAATGTGTTTAGGGGTCCGCATACATCACTATGTATAAGACCCAAAAGATCGTTGGCTCTTTCACCTTTGCCGGTGAATGGAGCTTTGGTCATCTTTCCCAATAAACAAGACTCACATATCTCATATGATTCATAATCAAATGAGTCCAAGAGTCCATCTTTATGGAGCTTCGAAATGCGCTTCTCATTTATATGGCCTAAACGACAATGCCAAAGATAAGACGGGTTCAACTCATTTGGTTTGGACCTCTTAGTATTTATGTTATAGATGGGCATTTCAAGATCAAGGACATAAAGCCCATTACTCATGTGTGCACTAGCATAGAAAATATCATCCAAATAAATAGAACAACTTTTGTTCTTTATTATAAAAGAAAAACCACTCTTGTCCAAACAAGAAACGGAAATGATATTCCTGCTAATTGCAGGCACAAAATAACAGTTCTCTATCTGAATAGTAAGCCCAGTGGGCAAAGTCAATACATAAGTCCCTACGGCTAAAGCAGCAACCTTTGCTCCATTTCCAACTCGTAGGTCGACTTCGCCCTTTGCCAATGGTCTACTCCTGTTTAGATCCTGCACATTTGTACAAATGTGAGAACCACATCCGGTATCTAATACCCATGATGCAGAAGTAGATAAATTGACTTCTATAACAAACATACCCGAAGTGGAAGTCTCACTTCCCTTCTTCTTCTTGCTTTCTTCCAGGTATTTTGGGCAGTTCCTCTTGCTTGCTTGCTCTTGGTAGAGCAGCTTGAGGTGCACGATCATCTCGGTCGCCTCCAGGGTCTCTTGTTGCGTTTGCAGCTCCGAGGTGATGGCAAGCAAGCATAAGACAGCCCACGTCTAAGGCGTCATCCTGATGCTTCTTATAAGCATCCCTGTCAGCCCTAGGAGCACTTGAAGCCGGTGGCTTCTCAGGGATAGGCTCCTCAAGAACATACAGCTTTTTCTCATGTTTGAGGACAATCCTCAAGTTTTTGTACCAGTCCGAGAAAATTGCGTTAGGATAGTTTGTCCTTCTCAAGGACGGATCGCAATGACAGGTTACTTGATGTGTTTGATGCCATGGTAATCTACAGAGATAAATATGCAAAGTATAAGTATCATGCCATGAAGTTATTTAATAAGGTCTTTAATTAAATACGCCTCCCACTATTTTACTCAAAACAATGACCCTCATCATTGATTCGGAAAATCCCGTTGGAAGATTTTCTAGTGGGCCAAGATCCATATTTCACCTAGCTTTAAGTCAGCTTTGGCTGATCACCCAAAATTCGTTTATTTAGGTAGGAAACACTTTCCGATTGCATCTCATGCAACTCTTGGATAGTTGGGTGAATAACTCTTACTCAAATCCATCACATGGACTAAAGCCCAACTTATAAGCCTCTAAGCCTTTCAATCCTATTGAAGTTGGCTTAGTTAAGTCAGACCCAATGGATAGCAGTTGAACATTACATTTGTCCCATCGCGCCTTACTATCATAGATAAAGGTACCCCGCTTTGGCGGACCCACACTTAATCGATAATAGTCTTGACGAGTGCCATGCATCGGAAGGCCTTTAAGTGTGACTTAATATTTCCTTTTGAGGGATTTGTTTAAAGTTTGATCTCATCATTTGTTAAACTCTTTAACTTATTATTTACATATATGCATCTCATACATATATTAGTTAAACTCTTTTAACATACTATATACATACATGCATCTCATATATATATAAGGCAAATAAATGTGATATGGTTATGGCCCCTAACGCATTGATTCTCCCAAGCCAATGAGAGAATCTAAACTAAAACCTAGGAGCGTCCAAGCTTCTCCAAGCAAGATCTCCCACATGATAGCGTCTTATTGTCTCCATCATTACATTACATAAACAGAAACCTCATTTTACATACGAGGGGAGTGAGATGAGAAAAGAAGATACATATGGAATATAAGAGAAAGGCACGGCACGCAGGCCGTATTTCAAAATATAAATCAAAAGATTAAAGGACTAAGGCCATAACCATTCACCATACATCACCAAACAAATAGTAACAACCAATAATAATACACAATTATTATTATTATTAATTTCATAAATCACATTTATTATAATAAATCACATTTATTATAATTGACGTTACTATAAATCACATTTATTGCATTTGTTGTTACCACAAATCATATTTATTGTAATTGATATAAATCACATTTCAAAATCTGAATTTTGAAACCGTAACATATATATAATAAATCACATTTATTATAATTGATGTTACTATAAATTACATTTATTGTAATTGATATAATTATTAAATGGTGACATAAAATTTCAAAATTTGAATTTCGAAATTACACACTACGCAGAGGTAGCACGGGGGTCCCGCTGCCTTGGTGGCTAGGGCTTCAACCTCTCAACCCTAAAACCGCAAGGCCCGTGAACACTTCACGTTGCAAGGAACGGCGGCTACGGTTTCAACCCTTGGAACCTCAGCCGCAACAACATGAACTCTTCATGTCTGAAACCCCTTAACGCCGCCAACACAGAACTGAAAACAATCATGTTTAACATCAACATTTGACGCCATCGCAGAACATAATAAGGATTCAGAACCAACGTACATATCACATACATACACAAACATGCAATAGACGTATATATCATATACATACGAAAATCACAGAAACAAGGTTTCGCAAACCAGATGCAAACGATTTTCAAAAACAATTTTCAGAAAAACGATTCACATTATAAACATGTTATCATACATAACAGATAAACCACGTAACAGAATCATGGTTTCGCAAGCGGCTCTGATACCACTGTTGGGAATTTGCGTATAAAACAAAATTAAAACGCAGCGGAAAAATTCCCATCGAAGGATCCTTGCGAATGGTCATGATTCATGATTAGAAAGTTTACCTCTTGAAGCGATGGCTGTTGGTTGAAATTCGTCTATCACGAACACCGCACGAACGGTGTCTCTAGAGGTATCCACACGAGCGGACTCCGTGAGCGTCCAACGTCACGAACCGAAGCGTCTCTGTCTCACAGTGCTAGCTTCAAAACCGAGACTTTTTCTGTTCACACTTACTCTCTTTTGTGCGGCTAGGTTATCAACCATCTGGGCACAACAACTTAAGTGGTCTACTTATAGTAGCACCTCCTTAAGTGAGTTAGTGAGCAGCATTTGACCTAAGCCCATCTACTATGCGCTAGGCCCAATAGGAAAGTCCAACTTTCTTTTAATGCTTCTTTTAATCCGCTCTTTTGTGTGTGACCCTATAGGTTCCCAATACGTTAGTAGTAATATTAAATCCCATTTAATATTACAAACAGTGAGCGGTATCTAGCAATACATCACTGCTACCTAAGTAGTGAGAAAGTCAGTGATTTGACGAAACCTTTCTGTGACAAATATTCATGTGCATTATTATCCCTTTGTCCATATATCTATATTGAACACAAGGCATAGAATGTGTCACCCTTGTATGGTTCAATATCATGTTCCCTGATACCCGAGTAGACTTAACAACAAATGAGGTCAATATCTCATATTGACTCATTTCAAAGACGACCATGCATTTTACGGTCTCACTCTATCAGGGGCCCCTGAGATATTCTTGTTATGTAGGAGGGACAAATTCCATCTAGGTCACTCACATCCCTCTGCATGGCTCGTGGTATGCCCAATGACCGTCTTTATAATCATCCTATTACAGATGACGTTTGACGATATTAAAGCACACGACTCCTCATGTAGGGATCATAGTGATTTCAGGTCGAAGGATTACATACACCATTGTCACTATGAGAACTACTTATGATACTCATATAACGCTCCATGTAGTGTTCTCATGGTGGGTCAATCCAGTACATCATTACCTTAATGTGTACCTACGTGGCGACTCGATATCTCATATCCATGACCCGTGAGATATGGTCATCAGTCTGCACACATAATAGTCTCAATTGTATTATTATTGTCCTTGTTGATAAAATACTTGACTACGGATATTTAAGAATAGGATTTCATTGTTCAATAGTGTCTCACGATCAAGTCATGTACTTGATATTCTATTAAACTGAAATTTCTATTCTAAGGACTTTATTATGTTTAAACAAGTAACACAATAAACTGGAATGCCTCATATCATATATATATATGAAATAGCAAGATACAAATGTAAGTCTAAAGAAATACATTGGCCTCTAGGGCTTACACCAACAGATTAGGCAAGGAGAGTAAGATTCACCTCTTGAAGATAAAAAACAAGTGAAGATCCAAGGACTTGCTTCACAAATTGCTTGTAGGAAAGCTTATGACTTATGAGTTTTTGAAACAAAAGACAATAGGAAGAAAATGAAATGTGATGGAGGGCTATTATAGGGGTGTGGGCTGCGTAACTAGGGACCAAGGAGCAAGGAATTCTTGTTTCATAAGGACCAAAGTGCAATATTGATTAAGGACCAAGTGCAATATTGATTAAGGACCAATTTGCAAAACTTAAAAAGTATAAGGACCTAAGTGCAATTTCCTTATAGTTTGTCATCATGATGCCATGTGCACCATTAATGCATTCACATGGTGACTCATCATGTGTGACTCATTGGTATTATTCGTTAGCGGCTCCCAGAAATCCCGTAATCTACTCCGTTGCTTCCCGGATTCAATACGACGTCCGGATAAAATATAATATTTCACTTTTTAGTAAAATATTTCAAAATAACCAAAATCGCAGGAAATTAAATAAAAATCTTAAGTTTTTCGTTCACGAGTCCAAATTAGGTTTTCTGAGCAGTATAAATATACTGTCAGTGAAATTCACAGATCGGGTTTCACTTGACTTTTCAACCTAAATTTTTATCGTAACTCTCTACGGTAAAGTAAAGTGTAAATAAGATTTCGGTTTAATTAAAAACATTTTCTAAGTCTCGGATAAAAATATAAACATATTTATATAAATTTCCGATATTAGAAAGCAACGAAAAGTCAGGGTGTTACATTTAAAAAAAAATGTTTGTAATAATTTTTTAATAAAAAAAAATTTGTTAATTAAAAAATTTTAAAAAATAATTTTTTTTAATTAAGAAAAGTTGGTAATTTAATTAATATCAATAAAAAATAATATTAATTTGTTAAATTAGTCGAAACAGGAGGAGGAAATTTTAGACCGGACCCGGCCGAGACACGTGTCACTTCGTCATTCGGCTACAACATCATATGGCTCCAAAGCTGCAACACGTTCCCCAAATAATGATGCCAAATAGTAATAAATAATAAATGTTTGCAATAAAAGATAAAAGAAAAAAATTTATTACATAAAAGTAAAGTTTTTTTACTATTTTTTTAATTAAACAAAATTTTTAATTAAAAAAAATAAGTTTTTTGATTAAAAAAATGTTTTTATTTAACAATGTTTTTAAATAAAAAATGTTTTTAATTTAACAATGTTTTGAAATCAATAATGCTTTTAATTTTTTTAAAATAAAATAAATGTTTTTAATATAACAATGTTTTTAAATAAAAAAGTGTTTTTAATATTTTTAAATAAAAAATGATTTTAATTTAACAATGTTTTTAATAAAAAAAATTTAATTAAAAAAATGTTTAAATTTTTTTTATTTTTTAATTAAAAAAAATTGGTAATTTAAAAAATATTTTTAATATAAAAAAACGCGATTTTTTTAATAATTTTTTTTTTAAAAAATTAAATAAAAAATAATTTTTTTAAATAAACAATTTGTTAAAATAAAAATGTGCGCCCCGCCCCATTCGCCGTATTGTGTGCCTATCATCCCATTAGCCACACCTTATTCCTGCTTTTTCTTTTTCTTTTTGGTGAGTTGTTGCCTTCTTATTCAAATCATCTTTTTAATTTTTTTATTTTACCAATCTTTGATGGTTCTGGAGCACATTTGAAATATGTCACACATCCCAGCATCCAAATGTCCACATGTTACTTGTTCTTGCATTTGAGCAATATAAAAATGATTTTATTTGAGCAATAAAAAATGCCAAAATGCAATACAAACCCATTCTTTCTTTGATTGAACAATACTGAGTTGCCATCCTTTTAACACAGAATGGTTACTTTGGGAATTGGCAGAGACTCGCCGAGGCCATTAACGTAAAAAAAAAAAAACTTCATGAAGAATGAAGATATTAGTTTTTTAATTAGCATTTAAAAAATTTGTCGTTACAAGCACTTATATAGTAATGTAGCCAAACGCCTTAATTTTCTATAAGTGCTTTTCGAAGTATACATCCAAATGCACATAACTTATTGAATTTAAGCGCTTATGGCATAATCTCTCGTGCGATAAGCTCTTATGAGATAAGCACTTAATTAAGTTGTTTACCCAAATGCGACCTTATTAGCAACCATTAATTAATCGACAAAAACATTAGTAAAGCCTGTTTTCGAGCTCGTGTGAAGGGACAACCAGGACCGCGTTAGCTAGCAAGCTATATCCATTGGAGTTTCAGTTCAAAATGGTTTTTTATATTATTTGAATGTTTAGTACATGAAATGAAATCTAAACAACACTCCGTACATATTTTGTATATTTAGTGAAAATAGTATCCGTTTTAAAATAGTACGAAAAAATAATCTAGATCACACCGTATTAAAGATTAAAAGTTACATAATGATCAAATAATCACTTAATAAGATTTAATAATCAACATTCATTATTCTCCTTCTTACATTGCTTATCAAAAAAAAAATCTCCTTCTTACAATAACAAGTATTCTCATCTAAGTAGCTATATGTTAACATATATGTTGAGATATGCCTCAAAATCAACAATATGAAGTTGAAGTTGAAGTTGCAGAGGCATAATCGATTATGGTAATGGTGTAAACGATCATATGTTGGGTAGAAACATAGTAATCGATTAGGATAATCGATTATGGCTAGTATCAGAAAAAGCGTTTGAGACAAAGATAGAATAATTGATTATGGTCAACTGGATAATCGATTATGGAGCGACTAAGTGGAATCAGTTGAGAAGTTGGTTAGTTAGTTGGTGTCATAACTAACTTGGATCAAGCTTCACAAGGATTGATAGCTTCATATGGATCAAGACTCGCATAAGTTTATAAATAGATCATCATGTAATAGGATGAGAGGAACACAATTACAATCAAGCATAAGACACAATGTAGTGTGTGAAAAGAAGAGAGGGATTGAGTGTGAGGCAATACTATCTTGAGAGAAAATCATAAAGTGATTGTGAGTTGGGGATCAAGGGTTGAGAGAATATAGAGATAAGCTTGAGTCGGGGATCAAATGTTGTTGGATGACAACAACATTTTCTATGCTAACAGCTTCAAGAGGTGGGAGATCTTGCAATATTGTTTTTGTGATCTGTTAGTTAATTTTTCTAGGGGCAGTAAGGTTTTTATGGTCTGTTGATTGTAGGCAGATATTTTTTTGGTTTGTTGGTTATGCACTTCATAGGCTAGTGTAATACGCATACTAATATAGCTTCATCAAGTATTCTAATTACATTGGTCCTTGTTTTTGGCTCTTTGTAAATAGGTTGAGTATCCTTTGTACTCTTTACTCAATATACTTCTTTACTTATCAAAAAAAAAAAGGGCAAGAACACAATGAGTTTTCTATTGTAACCAAGATCCATACTCATTGTTCAAGATAGTAAAGGGGATAAGAAGATTTGTTGTGCTCTCTCTCCTGTGGACGTAGGCTATAATGACCGAACCACAAAATCACGGTGTTCATTTTCTTTTACCGTTTTATCTTCTTCTTAGTTTTCGATTAGTTCTTGTTATGGGTGATTTGCTTTAATGTTTTTGTATAAGCTTTTTCATGGTGTTTCGTGCCCCCAAAAACCCAATTATATATTCTCATGAAAATAATCCAAGAGCTAGTCTTTTTTCGAAAAAGGGGAAAGAATTAAAATCACGATTTAAAAAATTTATAAATACAATAACACAGTAATTTTAAGCTATATTTCATTTTTAAAAATCTTTTTTATGATTATTTTCAAACACAAGTTCTATAAATGTCTAATTAATCCACAAATTGTGTTGGGAAAAATAAAAGTAGAAAAATGTATTCTCTGTTTTATTATCTATAAGCTTTTCAAAAAATAAAAAATCTACAAAAGAAATGGTGTAAAAATAATACAATCGATTATAATGATATAATAAAATTTATATAAACGTGACGTAGGATGTATATTTAGCCCTAAATAATTCTATTGATATAGGTACTGTTATGTGGTGAAGTAAAATTAGTCGTGACCTCGGCTAACTTCTAATAACGATGATTCCGTTATCAGTCGATGATGTTAAAAGGAGGATTCTGCCTTCTAACTTGTGGGATCCTAAACTACTCCAAAGAGTGTTTAGTGTGGAAGGTAGAAATAACTAAGCTAAATGCGCGAAAATAAATTGAAAGCAAGAAGAAATGAGCATAAAAATGTGTTTGATTGTATTGATGTGTCTGATACAATATTTATAATTGGTATTTATAGGCTACAACTCGAACACTATGAAAAACTGTCCCTATTGGCCACCTTCTCTTACATTTTAGCATTTGGCGCTTTAGTGGCCAACGTGAACCTCCTAGATTACAACGGCTAACCATGTCTAACTAGAATTCCTATATTTTAGGCATGTCTTCAAAGATCATCCGTCATTAACCTTCTGAGCTCGTTATCTTCACTCTTCAACGTCTCTTTGCTTCCTAAAATCAAGCTAAACAGCTTGTAAACCGTTTCCTCCTTATCTCGGAAGGTTGTTAGCACGTGCAACATCTATGATACTCATGCTCCTATTTGATTTCTTTGGCTATCACCTCCACTTTGAATATTCAACGTATCACTTGAGAGTATTATTCTTCAGCTCGTATCATTGACCTAACCGTTTCCACTTAACAATCGTTCCTTATCAGCTACCAATATCATCTTCCGACTCGGCTACTCTCCAACGGCTAGTTTATTAATGGCTAAGTCAACTTACGTTACTTTAGGTGATAACATTTGCCCCATTATATCTTCTATCTAATTGAAATGAAGATAGAACGATATAACCGATTTTATCTTGAGCCCCGCATCATAACCGCTTATCTCAATTCACGTGTGTGTCCTCTTCATCGCCTCAATCCCTCTTAATTGCTAATGGCTAGTTTTGCAATCATTCTTCCCTTTCTTATAAATTTAGCCGACTGCTTCCTTTCACCTTTTACTTTACTTTCTCTTAATCTTCCTCGAGTTCTTCTGCTTTCCAATCCTCTTGAACCCTTCTTGAATTTCCTTTGATCAAACATGTCTTCCGCATCCCATTTTCAAAATCCTGACAACGTCTCCTATGACCACAATGCCTCGGATGACTCAGCTTCCATTGGTCCCCATCAATCCTCATCTGATTCCGAACAAAATATGGAGACTCTTTACCGTATTGACCATTCCATGACTTTAAACCCTTCCACCGACAACCAAGACGAAGGCAAGCTGTTTCTTGATAATGTTTTGTATCCTAGCTTGTTCTCATTGCCCATCGCTTCGGATTGGTTTACCCTTGATCAAAGAACCTCCAGCTTCAGAACTTGGCCCAACGGCACCACCGCTTACAGAAAATGGCTCCATCGTGTGGTATCGGCTAAGAGTAAAGATTGGAAAACTTAGGGAATCTTTAACCTAATCATGCTCTCCCGTCATGAAATCCCCATCAACGTGAACCTCCTTTTCAGCTTCAGTGGCTTCTAGAATACTTCCATCAACAGCTTCATTTTCCTTTTCGACATGATGAGCCCTAACTTGCTCGATGTCGCGGCTATTACCGGACTCCCTCTTCACGACAATGAAGTCCCTGCTTTCTCTGAAGTAGTCGAACCACTAGACGGTATTAAATGCTCTAAGCCGCATTGCTATTACAACAATTTTATTACGGCTAACTCGCATTTGACTGGGGAGGTCACCGATCTCGAGCATCATGCTTTTCTGTTGTACTGGATGTGCAGATATTTTATATGTACCAACTCGGTTCAGGTAGTAGCCGAAGTTCTCAATTATGTTCAGCTTATCACTTCTGGACAAGCCTTGGCTCTCGGTCCTCTGTTCCTCTGTCTTCTTTATCAGAGCCTGTTTGTCTATGTGGAGCGATTGAGAAATCACGAGAAAACCGACAACGTCCCTGTTCCACTTTGGTTCTTGCACCTCTGGATCCTTCACTATTTTCCAGAGTTTGTGTCACAAGTCGAGAGCTCCATTCCACCTCCTCTTAATCTGCCAATTCTGGGAGAACGCCTAGTTACTCTCACTTCTTTAGACTGCTCCATGGTAGGGGCCATGAATACTCTTTTGTCCCTCACTCGACTCTCTTCAGAATTTCACCCTACCATCTCGACCGGAATTGGCCCATCCTGGATTTTTACCTCTTTTGAAGGTACGACCAACAAAAGTACCCGCCAAGCTATTGTGCTTGGTTGGGCCAGTGCGTTAACGGCTCGAAACCTCCTCACTGGGATCAAGCCCAAGTCGAGGAACAGTAAGTCTTCCTCTGAGTACTACAACCCTTAATGCCTCACACGACAATTTGGGCTGCTACAACACATCCCCATGCCATTCTCTAAACCGGCGTCCCCCTCTTTAGACCAACCTATACCGAAGACGAAGTTGCAGAAGAATTCGCGGCAATTGTTGAGCAGCTATCTATTTTTCATTATAAAAGCTTCGAACGACAACCAGGAACAACCTCGGCTTTCCCCAACTGGTGGCCGTCCATAGTCGATAAGATTTTCGATGACTCAACTGCCGATTGGATTAACCGTTTGGTAGAGGGCAGGGTAGATGAACAATCTCTATCTCCTCTGAACATCCAACCCATATCATCGCGCCATCCTCCTTCATCTTCGTAAGCTAAAGGTAAGCCAATGCTTCTTGGTTTTTTCTAATTAACCTCACACTTTGATAATTCCTAACCATCGACTATTTTTGTATTGCAGACAAAGGAATAATTGACTTGGATGACGAACTCGACAACATCCCTCTTTCTGCTGCTCGGAAAAGGACGCGATCCCAAGGAGTGGTCATCAGAGAACTTTCAGAGGCTGCTCCCAAGAAAGCAAAAAAAGGAGTTGAAGGTTCTGCTAAGGCATATCCTTCATTTGAGGTTTCATTAAGTTCTTCTTTCTCAAAACATTCTAACGACTGCTCCATCCTTCTCAGAAAAGCACCCGCAGTACACAGTCAACCGAGAAAAAGGACTCCAAGGTTTACGGTTGAGGTAAATTCATTTCCCCCACTTTCTTATTTTACTCTTATTCTTTCTGTAAACCTCCCTCGTCTAACGTGTGCTTTACTCTTACTAGTCAACCATTCCAGAAATTGCTCCTCACTCACTGCCTCAGGAGTTAACGGCTGTCGCCCCAAATATTCCAGCAATATCAGTCGTTCCTCCAATTCCTCAAACAGCTGAGGACCAAGTCCAAGAAGCCCTTCATCCTTGTACTCCAGAGAACATTGTGGCATCCCCCGAATTCATGATCCTTGATGATATCCTCCTCCAGTATTTCGAGACTTCCATTACTCAAACGGCAATTCCTCCTTCTTCCCCTGTGGACGAGCACTTGGCCTTAATTGAAGAACAACTGGGGAAAGAAGTACCTTCCGATGAAACGACTATCACCAAGCTACGAATAGCACTGTCCAAGATAGCTTAAAGCACAAAATTCTCGAAAAATCAGAAGACCATTTTCAGTCGTATATCGGTAAAAATTGGAGATATTCACTATGATTACTCGGCCCATGTTAAGCGGTACGAGAAAGCTTCCACCCGTCTCCATCAACTCTCTGGCCTTGAACCCCAAAAAATCCAGTTACTAACCACCTTCCAAGCCGTGCAAGCTGAAAGAGAGTCTGACATAACTGAGAATAAGGATTTGACTGATTGCCTTGCATTTTTAATGGCTGAACGAGAAAGGATAAACAGGTAGATAGCTGAAACTGAGCCTCGACTCAAGGTGATAGAAGAAAAAATTAAGTTGAGTGCTAAGACCAGAGTCCAATTATACCAACAGTCCACCATTCTCGACAAGGAAATCAGTCCCCTTGCTCAACAAAAAGTTGCACTAGAGGGACACCTCGCTACAGCAGAGCATGGGCTCTCGCCTACCAGGGCTTCCCGGAGAGAATTGTAAAACATGTTCATAGAAGGTGATAGTGTGATTTCACATCATAATTCATGTACATTTTTGCATGCATTTTCATATAGTTTAGGCATATTTAAATTGATTTCTATTAGTTTTCACCTTGGAACGGGTAAGGCGGTTTTGTGGTGTTGTTTTGCAAAAATTAAGGATTAAATGCCCAAGATGAGCCATGATGGATCCTGGATTAAGTTGGAGCTTGAAAAGTGAAGATATTAGATGACTCCAATTTAATTTGGAATGGAAATAATTGATGACAATTGACAAAAGTCCAGCAGCAATGTAAAAGGCCTAATTGATGGATTGGATGATTTGGATATTAATGGCTTACCATAAAAATAGAAGATGAAGATATTGATTGGGCAGTTAATTTAGAAGATTTGAAGTCATTAAAGAATACCAATCACCATATGCAAGGAGATATATCTTGAACTCAATCCAAGCAATGTTTATGGCAAAGCAAATCACGGGTCCACATGATTGTTGACAAACTAAATTGGAGAATAAATTACTCCCTGTGATAGTGCAGCAACGTAAATCAAAATAAATGGGCCTAATGCAAAGGAAAGAAGATTGGCTAATTGAAACATATTTTTCTCTTGGGGCTGGCGCAATTAAATTTATATTTAGCCACAGCAGCGCCATTAAAAAGAGGAAGACTTGGATCATATAGAAATATAGGATTTTTAACCTAGGAGCACTTTTACCCTAGGGAGACTCTTGGGAAGCAAAAAGGGGCGTGATTTCTCTGAACCAAGGGGCTGCGGTGACGACTGTGGAGAGCTTCAATGGAGTTTCTTCTTCCCTTTGTTCTTATTGTTCCGGTTTTGGCTTTCTCTTTCTCTATGAGTAGCTAAATCCCTTTTTGTTGGGATTAGATGTAACTTAACTGAATATCATGTATTTGCCTTGATTGTATTAATCTATGTTTATGCCTTCGTATTAGTGTTTAATTCCGTCACTTAATGCTTTTTGTGGCTTAGCTACCCATGAACTGATTTTGAGAATTGATTTGCAATGGGGACGTTCTTATTGATTCTGGATATGGAATTATTCACCTAGTAAACCTCGCATCTAGGAATGGGGTTTGGTTTATTAGTAATCGCGTAATCCTTAATCTTAATGAAAATTCATTAATCTAGGCCACCTAAGAAATTAGGGTCTATTAGTGGGTTTAGGCTCTTGTCATCTGAGGAATCAGGGCTTGAGTAATTTCATGGGTTGATTTTAATATTTGAAGTATAAACTGGATTGGTGGTCTTGGTATTGCATGAGGCTAACGTTTAGTGAAATTTAATCCCAACACCCCTATTTGCATTCCAAGTGTTTGATAAAAATTCCCAAAAAAATACAAAAAGATTTTATTCCTTTTGTTTGTTTATTTTGAATTCTCTTGATACCATATTTTAGTCTAGAAAGTTGTTGAAGTTGTGAATTGGTAGTTGGCAGCCAATCCTCGTGGGAACGATATCGGTCTCACCACCGTATTACTTGTACGACTGGGTATACTTGCCCAGATCCGTCAACAGAAGGCAAAGCAACACCAACTCCTTCAATCGCGGAATTGACTTTTCTTGCCCCCATGCCCAGCATATCGACTTCAGAGCTTGCTGCTAGTATGCCCATACCAGCTGAAACTATCATAACTGCGGTCGTGAGTGATATCGCGACTAGTGAAGCACCTAATGCGACTGAAGAAACTCTCGCGGTTGAAGGTAATGAAGAGGCAAAAACAACCGACGAGGGGTACATTTTCGCCGAGGATGTGGCACTGACCGTCTTGGATGAAGCTCTTCCTGCTATGCAGACCGGAGATGAAAATGATTCTGCAACCCCTCCAAACTCAATGGCCAATCCAGTCAACTAAGATAGTATTTCAACAGCCGATGTTATTTCCTTTTTGTACTTTTCTTTTTAATGGCGTTAGGAAGCTATTTGGCCAGCTTGTGGTCATCACTTTGAACTTACTCCTTCCCAAATGGAAGGATAATATGATTTTAAGTACTTGCCATTTATGCTCCTATTCAATTCTTCCCCTTGTATGTTAACTAACCGATAAACACCTCCAAAAATAACTTGACTAATAATAAACAACCCTTCCTAATTTGGTGACCATTTCCCATACTTAGGATCCATACTCCCAATTGGTAAAATAGTCTTCCAAACTAATTCACCCTCGGCAAACTGCTTGTTTTTAACATGTTTGTTATAAGCTTTAGCAACCTTCTGCTTATTTTGCTGAATGTTATCGAGAGCCATGAGCCTATCCTCATCGACTGAATCTAACTCCATCAACATGGCTTGTTGATAGTCATCTAAAATTAACCCATGTTGCCTGGCTACCCTTAAGGATTTTACATTAATCTCCAAAGACAGCACAATATCTTGACCAAAAGTAAGTTGATAAGGTGTCAAGCCTATAGCCATGGACTTGGAATTCTTGTAAGCCCATAACACTTCGGATAATGCTTCATGCCACTTCCGGGGTTTATCCTCTAATGTCTTCTTGATCATGGCAATCAATACTTTATTGGTAGCCTAGGCCTACCCATTGACTTGGGCATAATATGGGGAAGAATGGAGTAACATGATCCCATATTCCTGAGCAAAGGCCACCATCTTTTCACCAGTGAACATAGTTCCTTGATCAGTGATGATTGTCTCGGGTATACCATATTGATGGATGATATGCTGCTTGATGAAGTTAATGACATCTTGTTGAGTGACATTGACCATCAACTGCGCCTCCACCCATTTCGTAAAGTAGTATGTTGCCACAACGATAAAGGTATGCCGTTTAGTCGATAGGGGATATATTTTTCCAATCAGGTCCATTGCCCATCCTCGGAAAGGCCATGGTTTGACTATGGTATGAAGTTCCTTGGCTGGTACTCTTTGAATGGAACCATGTTTTTGACATGCTTCACACCCTTTGGCATACTTATAACAATCAACTGTCATGGTGGGCCAATAGTACCCCATCCGATGCAAAGTTTACTTCATAACCGGTCCTGCCCTGTGAGCACCACAAATTCCTCCATGAACTTCCCCCATCACTCTTAGGACCTCTTCTTTTCCCACACACTTAATATATGCTCCATTGATTCCCTTTCTTACCAGTTCTCCATCCAGCAACGAATATTTCAATGCCCTCTGTCTCACTTTGTAGTCTGCCTTAGCCGAGGGACTTTTTAAATAATTTGTAATTTCAACTCTCCAATCCTCGACTGGCTGACTATCTAGAGACATTATTTCTTTTAGATTATTCGTCTGGTCATCCAAGATCTTTATCTCCTTATAGCCAGAGGCATGCTGGGTCAGGTGATTAGCCTCATCATTTTCTTCCCTCGGAACATGCATTACTAAAACATCGACAAACTATCTTAATAACAAGCTAGCCGTTTCGTAATATTCCAACATTTTAGGGTTGTTACACTTATATTCCCCGGTTAATTGCATAGTGACCAACTGGAAATTGCCCATTATCTGAACATACTGAGCCTTTATAGATGTCAGGATTCTCAGTCACATAATCAAGGCCTCATATTCGGCTTGGTTATTGGAACAACTTGATTGCACATGACACATAAATTTCCAGTTTTATCCAGTTAGACCTACAATGGTAACTCCAGCCCCCACACCTTTTTTGGTCTTCGATTTATCAAACATTAAAACCCATGGCTTAAGGTTAATACAACAATTAACCTCTTCAAATGGATTGACTATATCAACCGAGGGATGCTGAGCCACGAAATCGACTATAGCTTGGCCTTTCATAGCCTTTAATGGTACGTATGTCAATGCATATGCACTTAACTTAATGACCCACTTCATCAATCTACCTTGTAAGACAGGCCTATTAAGTAAATATTTAACAATATCAATCTTGCACAAAACTAAGACTTCTTTGGGTAATAAATAATATTCAAGTTTTGTACAAGCATGGAACAAAGATAGACACATTTTTTCAATAGGAGTATATCTAGACTTAGCCGAATTTAGCAATCGGCTAACATAATGGACAACTCTCTCAGTACCATCATCAGCCTCCTGTAGCAACAGGTAGTCGATTGATCCTTCTGCGGCCGATATGTATAACTTCTGGGGTCTTCCTGGCACGGGTGGCATCAAAACAGGAGGGTTTTCCAAGGCTAGTTTGATTTGTTCGACGCATCTTGGTGATCCGATTCCCACGCAAATTCCTCAACATTTTCCAGTCTAAGAAATGGAGAAAATGCCTTCATCTTCCCAATCGAGTTAGCTATGAATCTTCTTAGAAAATTGATCTTCCCTATGAGTCTTTGTAGTTCTCTCTTGTTTCTGGGAGGTAATGCTTCCAACACTGCCTTTGCTTTGTTCTTATCTATCTCAATGCCATGCTGATGTACCAAGAACCCTAAGAAATTATTAGCCGAGACTCCAAAGGAACACTTTTCTTGGTTCATCTTCAGACCATGGAATCTCATCCTCTAGAATGCCATTTCCAAATCATGCAGGTGTGCTTCAAAATATGTAGACTTAATCATTACATCATCGATGTACACCTCCATGTTTTGTCCAAATAAATCGTGAAAGATGGCATTCATAGCTCTCTGATAAGTAGCCCCAGCATTCTTCAATCCAAACAGCATAACCACCCACTCGAATATCCCAATTGACCCCGGGCATCTGAAAGCAGTCTTATGGACGTCCTCCTTGACTATAAAAATCTGATTATAGCCCGAGTGTCCATCCATTACTATAAGAATCCCATTGCTTGCCACATCATCGACTAACATATATGCTATGGGCATGACATATTCATCCTTAGGGGTCGCCAAGTTTAAATTCCGGTAATCAGTGCAAATTCTCAATTTGCCATTCTTTTTGAACACCAGAACAATGTTGGAGAGCCATTCAGTGTACCTAATAGTCCGAATAAACCCAGCTTTGAGTAATCTTTCCATTTCTGCCTTAATTTTGGGAAACAAATCTGGATTAAATCTCCGAGATGGTTGTTTATATGGCTTGAAACCTTCCTTGATCGGTAGCCGATGCTCCACTAACTGCCTAGACAATCCAGGCATCTTACTATAATCCCATGCTAGACAATATTTGTACCACTTGATGAGATCGAGCAACCTAATCCTATCAGATTCGGCTAACAAACCACTGACCTTAGTCGTTCTTGGCTAGTCATCCGAACCCAAGTTTACTGTTATCATTGGATCTTGTGCTTCGAACGTTGGCAACTTCTTATGAATTGAGGGTGGTATGTCTTCATCATTATGATTCTGACCCCTAGTTTCTTCCTGCAACCCATTCTGCATCTCCCCCTGGTCTGACCCTGTCTCAATGATTTTACTCTCAGCCGTAAACATGGTCAGTCGTTGGAGAAGATTTTTGATGACTTGAGGCTTATTGATCATTAAAAATGTCTTAAGGTCGTGGTTCGGCCGACATTTTCACTTCAAAACCCTTTGCGATCAAGTCACATGATTCCCAAGCCCCTTCTTCATAATCCTCATGTATCATGATAGAATCCATATGAGGTAAATATAATAAGGCCTCCGTCGCTCTTACCTCTGCTGTAAAAGAATTCCTGTCTGCCAAAACTACATCTGCCTTTCCATCATTCCACATAATCAGTTGTTGATGCAGAGTCGAAGGCACACACCTACTTGAATGGATCTAGTCTCTACCCAATAATATTGAATAAGTAATCTTGGCATCCACCACAAAGAAGGCAGAATTGATAGTTTTTGACCCTACTGTAACATCGGCTACCAGACTCCCAAGGCAGTCGTTGTCTCACCAGTAAAGTTGGTCATCTTCACGTTAGTCGAGACAAGATCTTCTTTAGTCTTTCCCAGTTTCCGTAAAGTAGTAACAGGCATCACATTTAGTACTGCCCCTCTAACCACAAATACTCGACTGACCTCCTTGCCATTCAACCGTGCCTTGATGTATAGGGGCTTCAAATGCTTGGATATTTCATGTGTAGGTTTGTCAAACGTCATCCCCACAGGTCTCAAAAGAGCTTCATCAGATAAAGCAGCCCACTCTACTTCATCTGCACATACATTACCCTCCAACATACTCGACTGCTTCTCATCTGCCCAAAACTCACTAGCCAAGATACTCACAACGTCCACTTCGGCTGATGGTGAATTCTCCTCTGCCAGAAGAGTATCCAGCAAGGATTCTTCAAAGAATGACATCATGCCCATTTCCTCCTTAGCCATTACATCTCCAGCATTTCCATTTTCTCCGAGATGGCTGTCACCATTTTCTAACTCAGGGCTTTGCATAAAGTTAACCTTTTCTCCTCTGTGCCACGACCTTGTTCAACATGTTCATCTTGCATAGTGAATTGCTGAACCTCCATTTCCCCGCTTCCTATCTCCCCTTCCTTCAAGTCTTGTGTTGGTAACTCCTCAATTTGGGAAAAGCAAAAAGCTTTTTCCCAAGCCCTGTCAACTTCATCAGACGGAATTTCACTTTTGTCCTTGTCCTTGGCCTCGGCTATCATTTACAATCATTTTCATTGTTTGCACAGACTTCCTTCAATGATGCCTTTTCTTTTGGGTGTGTGTCAACTGATGAGGTACTGGATTGACAAGCTTATTCATAGGGACATGCTTGTTTACTTCCCATTTTCCTTCCTCTACCTTAGTCGAAGGTCTGAGCATCCTCTGGGGCTTCATGTCTTCCTTGTTTCTAACGACGGCATTCCTCCCCTCGTATTGACTTCAGCTACATATCGTTTACCCTGTGGAATTGGGCTCTAATCAATCATTGGCAATCTTATTCTATCATCCGACGTGCTTATATTAGCCGTTCTGACCCCTGACCTATGTTGGTGACTTCTCTGGGGTTGTATAGTGTGAATTTCGAACAGTTTTCTCAAGCCTTCCACACTACCTTTCCCTTTTGGCGGTACCAATCTACTAAACACACTAGACCTTTGAGGTTTTACATTCCCTGATAACTTCTGAGGCACCGATTTCTTCATGGCTGTCATATTAGGAGTTCCTAGTCTTTCAAACACACTCGGCTTCTGATTGCCTCTGTTGTCTTCGGCTGGATCTCGTTCACCCCCCCGTGTTTTAACCATGTTCTTTACTCTCCATTACTGATGAATCAGCTGTTTCCATTTCTTGTATGGTGAGCCAGATCCCCAAGAAAAGGAGACCATGCCAATGACAATATTAGGAAATGGATCTACATACACACCCATTTCAGCAACCGTTTTGTCAGACAACTTAAACCTGCTGTCTTTTACGGCCTTTTGGATAGCCTTTCTTAAAACTACACAGTTTACCGTAGCATGGCTGTAGGAATTATGCCATTTACAGTATTTCTTACCCTTTAATTCATCAGTCGATGGAATCTTATGGTCCTCGGCTAAACGAATTTGTTTGTCCTTGAGTAAGTAGTCGAATATCTGGTCAACTTTTGATATATCAAAAGAATACTCTGTCTTCTGTTATGGAGTATCTACCTCTTTGCCTTAAGCAGCTATTAAAGCAGGACAAGAATATGGCTTCCCTCTGAGGATCTCGGTTGCCATAATGTCAGCCGTGGAATCGGCTGGTAGTTCCATTATGTCATCCGAGCTTTCTGTATCAGCAATGGATATCAAGTGAGTTCCCCTATTCCTGTTGGACCTCCTCTGATCCTTTTCAATAATGAACTATTCCACCTGGGTTGCTACGAACACTAACTATACCAAGTCTACGAACCGTTGAGCCACCAACTTCTCTCTCAACTATATATGCATATTGCTTATGGCCATGGAAGCATACTCAGTTTCTAGGAATTGTATACTGCAACGGCTTCCCAGTTTCCAGAGCCTTTCAATGAATTCTACGACTGGTTCATCAACTTTTTGTTTTAAATTCATTACATCAGTCGTGGTCACTTCTGGCTGAGGTCTGAAGAACCTATCGTGGAAACATCTTTCAATATCTGTTCAATTCTGGGCAGAATTGGGGGGCAAGGAAAAATACCAAGTAAAAGCAGTCCTTGTTAGGGAAAGAGGGAACAACTGCAACTTGAAATATTCATTCTGATTTACCTCCCCACATTGAGCCGTGAAACAACCAATATGCTTCATTGTCGACTTGCCATCATCACCTGAAAAGGTTGTTGAATCTGGAGTCTTGAAGCCTCTCGGCAAGGACATCATCTTGTCCACCCACTTAGGATAGGGCTTCTTATATACAGGTCTGTCTAACGACTTCAGGTGAACGCCAAAATACTTCTTAATAGTCTCAGCAATCATATTGGGATCGATTAGCTGAGGTCCCAGAGGCCTGCCATCGGCCGCCACTCCTTGTGGGGTTTCCCTTTCGCGACTGGCTGCCCGAAAGATATCGACGCCCCCTGGTAAGGATTTTGATAGCTGTATTCAGGTGTGAACGGATTCCTGGCAGGATTACCCATATGAGGTGGATTGTTAGTCCATTGCTGCTCATTCGTGTACCCTTACGGAATCTGATATTGCATCCCTTGGATAGCCGAGTAAGTACTAGTGTGAGGTGGAAAATAATTCCATACCTGCTCACCCGAATGCTCCCCTGGTGTCTTGCACAAAATTCCTTACTGAGGAATCGAACCCAAATGACCATAAGGAGGTTGTTCTGGCACAATCTGATCGAACGGAAAACCAGTCGAGGAAGGTGGAACATAATTTCATGGCTGATGCCATACATAGTTCCCAAATGGCCTAGTCTGTGTTACTCCATAGCCCATGGCTTGACAGACGGTTTGACCTGGTGTGGCTACCTGAAAACGGGTTCCATGAGCCGAAGCACTTGGTTCCAGGTGAGGTATTCCCAACGTTCCAACAGTCCCTGGTGACCTCATAGCCATTGATACATGTCCATGTTGTAGATTAGAATGGAAATCATCATGTCCCATAGATAATGTCATGGAATTAACAGTAGGCATTGTCATGATAGAATATAAGGGCTTGTTTGGTGGTTAGCATAGGACAGGGGAGGATGGGATAAGAGAACCTGATAGGAGGATGATAGGATAAGAGCATGATAAACTGTTATTCTATCCGACATTTGGTGCCCATCAGATAACCAACTAAACAACATTATAATTTAAGTATGAATTTTAAAATTTTCGTTTTTATTCTAAATGTTTTCATCCTTTATTAGATTTTAGTTTTTTTTTTATAATTTTCATTATTTAAAATTATATAAAAATAAAAAATCATCCTTGTGATAAAATTACATATAATTTTTTTAATATTTTCTAACTAAAATTAATTTTGTATATTTTTAAATATTCATTTTTTTATTTTTACTTTACATATAGTTAAATTATAAGAATAAATTTATATTTTATATTTTTTTAAAATAATATAAAATAACAAAATTAGTATTGTGATAAAATAAAAATAAATTTTAAAATTACTTATTAATATTTTTATTATTTTAAATATTTTATATTTTATTATACCTTTTTTTTGGTAATCATGTTAAATTTTATTATACTTTAAATTATTATTTTATTATGCTTTAATTATTTTATATATTATATATTTTAATATTTTATTATACTTTAAATCACCGTATCCTACTTGTTACCGAATAAAAAAATCATGTTATCCTATCCTGTTGATTTCTAACCCAGCACTCCCCTTAGGATAAAATTTTAACTAGATGTACATGATATAATAAGTGATAGGATTGACTTATCATGTCCTGCTGGCTCACCAAACAACAATTTCAGATAGGATATGATAGCTTATCCCTATCCTGTCTCTCTTATCCTGACCACCAAACGGGCCCTAAAGGGAGGGGAGATGGTACCTGCTGCACTACATTCGACTGCACCATACTCATGGTCCTATATGAACTTGTGGAATACCATACCCTGCGTATCCCCCTGATGGTGGATTCATCTGTGGAGGGTTCAGCTGCCCTGGATTAACCGAGGTAGCCGAGCCATGGGCAGATTTGAGGCCAAGCTTTGTCATTTGGATCTCATTCCTCACCATGGGCTGGACGATCTCAGCCAGCTGTTTTAACATTTGGAGCATAAGCTCATTGAGTCCAGAACCGATCTGCTCCTTGATAATCGTGGTAGTTACCACCATAGACTGATTTGGACCAGCCACTTCTGCCCTTGATGATGTCCCTGCTTTGTGGCTAACAGGTGTGCCACTTAACAAGGGAGTGCTGGGTGATGATTGGAAGGATGCTGGCATCCCTAAAGTAGGTTGCACTTCCGTTGGTTTCCTAGCTCCATTCTTCTATTTTGGCTGTGGCTCCATGCTGTTCAGTTGTTTCCCAGAACGCAAGTGCATGCGCCAATTGAAATCTTGATTGGGATAGGTAAACTTCCTAATATGTTCACCTTCACCGGTCCCACCGGGCATCCCAAAATTGTTATATGGTGAAGTAAAATTAGTCATGACCTCGACTAACTTCTAATAACAATGATTCCCTTATCAGTCGATGACGTTAGAAAGGGAATTCTGCCTCCTAACTTGTGGGTTACTAAACTACTCCCTATATTTTAGGCACATCTTCAATGATCATCCGTCATTAACCGTCTGAGCTCGTTATCTTCACTCTTCAACGTCTCTTTGCTTCTTAAAATCAAGCTAAACAGCTTGTAAACCGTTTCCCCTTATCTCGGAAGGTTGTTAGCACGTGCAATGGCTATGATACTCAATGCTCCTATTTGATTTATTTGGCTATCACCTCCACTTTGAATATCAACGGATCACTCGAGAGTATTATCCTTCAGCTCGTATCATTGACTTAGTCGTTTCCACTTAACAATCGTTCCTTATCAGCTACCAATATCATCTTCGACTGGCTTCCGACTCGGCTACTCTCCAAAGGCTAGTTTATTAACGGCTAAGTCAGCTTACGTTAACTTAGGTGATAACATGTACTTTATATCTATATAGTTTAATTTATACTATTTTATTTTAATTTTTACGTACCTAGTTATAATTTTTACGTACCTAGTTATGATTCCCAAACCTTAAATTTTCAAAACTGGAGGCTTTCCTTCTCTATCAGCTTTGCGAACTCTCTTCTATATAAACACATGCTAGCCATGTGCCATAGTCACAAAACCAAAAATACATAAAATAACTAGCTACATTATCCAAATTCTCAATGGCTATCATGACAACTCTTGTGTTTCTAGCTTTTCTTTGCCTTGTGCACCTTCCATCCCTTTCAAACGCTCTCTCATCCTGCAACGGACCATGCAACTCTCTCAACGATTGCAAATGGCCAACTCATTTGCATACGACAAATGCAATGACGATCCTGACGTCGGCACCCACATTTGTCGACGAAGTGGCGGTGGAGGCGGCGGCGGCGGCGGCGGCGGAGGGGGCAGTTGCCCGCGCACTGTAGCAGTCTGTTTTTAATTTCGATGTATTACCGATAAAAATATATTTAATTATATTTTTATTAGAGACCAAGAAAATGATTTTGGATAAAACAAAATCATATTCATACTTTATATTATAGTAGAGCGTTACGATGAAATTTTGGGTTTGAAACTCATACGGAAACCGATCTGCGTTTTTACTGACTGTATAATTTTATACCGGTAGAAAACCCTAATTTGATCCGAAACTGAAAATTTGTAGATTTTTTTTTATATTATGTCCGGGAGGAATTCTACTTTCCAAATTTCTTATCATAAATAAAATATTATGTTTATTCGGACGAATTTTGGTAAGAGTTCGGACGGAAAACAGTCCGAGTTTTCACTGACAGTAAGATTTTAATGATCATAAAACCTAATTTTGACTCGTGAACGAAATGGTTTATGTTTAAATCATATTTCCAACTAGTTTGATTATTTTGAAAATTTTCAATCGAAAACGAAATATTTTGTTTTTATACAGGCGTAAAACCCTAATCGGGGAACCGACGGAATCGGAAACGGAACTGCAGAGATATAACCGGACATTGGAGAATCTGAGTCATGGGATGACTCACCAAGTATTTTTGATGCAATTGATGATAGGAATCATGAGTTTTTAGGCGAAATGACTAAAATGCCCTTAATCTTAGCCTAACCTATCCTAGTTAAGTTTTAACCATGGTTAAGGCAAGTCGGGCCCAATTTGGCTTCTTCCTCCTCATTTGTGGTCCAAAATCAGCCTCACCTCCCTTCACTCTCAACCATATATTTTAACCTAATCATGATTACTATTAACTATAGTTAGGTTATTATAACCATAGTTAAGTTATTATATTATTTTCTAAACTTAACCTATGTCAAATAACTTAACCTTGGTTCATTTTAACATTAACCCCCCCCCCCCCCACCCCACCCACCACACACTTGGACATTTCATTTTCTTTCCTAAGTCATTTTGCTCACAAAACACAAAGAACATCATAGTGTTCTTGCTAAGTTCATCATAATTCTTCATTTCTTCTTCAAGTTCCTCATCAAACTTCTTCATTCTAGGGTGAGGAAACTATCCTAACCATCTTAGCTTTATTTATCATGCATCAAATCTTCATTTCCATCAACTTTTCACAAATCTCCATTTCTAGATCTAGAATTTCAAATAATTCTAGAAAATTTTAGAAAAAATATTTTAATGTGAAACCAATTTCTATGATCTTGATATGTCTTCTACTTTCATCATCTAGGAGCATGTAAGCAAAATAATTTTCCTCCCTATTTATCTAGTCAAAGCCGAACCTATGTGGTTTTAGGCAAATGAAGTTTTTTTCAATTTTTAAAATATGACACTTGATTTTAACTCTCTAATACCTATAGTAGTTAGATCTAGAAGCTTGAAATCAAAAGAAATTCATAACCCTATTTTCTAGTCTTGACCGAATTGGTGTCATGTTGACAAAATAAGTTTTCTTCAATCTTTAACTAGATCATGATTTATATGAACTATCTAAGGTGTGTAGGTTCTATATCCAAGAGCATGTGAGCAAAAAGAATTTTTTAGTCAATTTTACTATGTATGACCGAAAGCCTAACCCTAGAGGTTAGAAGATTTTGTTTCATATTTTTGAATTGTAACACTTGTTTTATGTTAGATAATACTCTAGTAACTAGGATCCATAAAAGATGAAATTGAGAAAATGATCCTAGCCCTATTTTGAATGGAATGGCCGAACCTAGCATAATTAGACACAGATGAGTTTTTTTTTTGATTAACTTGTTTTATCATTGATTTGGTTGAAGGTGGATTTGGTAACTTGTGGCGTGATAACGAGGAGCTTCGACTTCTTGTTTTCGGTGTTAATTTAGGTGGGAGAAGAACCATTCCATCGTCGCAATGGATAAGTAGTATATAATTTATAATAATAGTGTAGGGCGACCTAAACCCTACTAGTGGTCGAGGAATCGACAATACCAAAATCACATTGGAAACTTTACCGCAATACCAATGCTGATTTGGGAATTGTAGGTCTATCGCCTTAGGTTAATTTTATAATATTTGAGGATGTTTGAATTGTTTATTATTGACTATTTGTGATACGCTGGTTGAGGTATTCTACTGCATGTGATATTTTATTTTGATGTTTGAATATTTTATTGATTATTGTGTTCGGCATGATCTATCTGGTTTGATAAATTGCTTAGTTGATTATAAGTAAAGATATATATTGCTCGGAGGTATTTTGTTTGGGTGAGAGATTGAATGTGAATTAGAGGTGCCTAGCCATTATTTTGTAGAAGTGATGTGACATAGAATGCATGTGGAGACTATGATGAAAGCTTGAGGCACTAAGTTGTTATTGATATGAGTCAGTGAGGTTTATATGTGTGCATTGTTATTCACAACCATGTGTTGGGAATAAACGAGGTCCGAAGTTCTCGTGGGGATGTCCCAATTTAGTTTTAGATTGTGCAACTATAGTGTCATTGTTTTGCATGAGCAATGGTCGCGCTGTCGCGCACGCGCCAAAAAGGACGAGCAGGTTTTAAAACTGTAGTTTAGGGCGACAACTCGGATGTCGTCTCTCAAGGACTCTTAAAGTGTTATTTTTCACAAAAATCAGTTTTTTTTTTTTGGGGGGGGGGGGGGGGGGGGGGTTTGGATTGGAGTGCAAATAAGAAAATAAGCAATAACAAAGCAAATGAAAACAGGGCAGTTGAAAGAGATTATCAAATAGCAAACAACGATTAATCTACTGTCTCGAATTCCCCACTATCCTTGGTTTATGTAATCCCAAGCCCTAAGCAGATACTAATCCCCTTTCAGTTGTAGCAACAACTAACAACGTAATTGCTACTACGGATGTAGGTTCCTATTCCCGAAATAACAAACGGGGTTAATCTCTCATGAACAAACGAACATGAATGAACGCACGCGAAATAACAAACGCGATTTAGTATAGAAACATAACATCACTGAAACGAATCAATACAACACTACACACTCCTGAAATAACAAACAGAAATGTATAATGTGGTATTGAAAAGGGAAAAGCAAGTAAAATAGGGATTACAAAACCTCAAGTATATGGAATTCTCATACAGTAGATTAATCCTAGAACTTAGTTCTCCATGACAAAAACGAAAACACACAGAGAAAAATGTAAACAGAACAATGGAGAAGCAAAAAGTTTTTTCCAAACTGTTCAGAACAGCTATTTATACTAATCAGAAATTAAGTCTACTCGCGAGGCGAAGCCTCTCTCGCGACGCGAATCCTGTGAACAGTCTGCAACCTTTGGTATTCTCGCGAGGCGAACACACCTTCGCGAGGCGAGGAACTGAAGAGTCTTCTTATTACGCCCGTTATGAACATCAGGGGTCAATCGTGATGCTTTCTGACTTCCAGGCTCGCGAGGCGAATGGATGCTCGCGAGGCGAGACTCTTCAACTTCAAAACTGCCACAGCCGTGACCTTCAACACGGGCAAGCCGTGATCGTCTCTGACTTTTCAGGGTTGGGAGACTCGTGGGGCGAGATTTCCGTCGCGGGGCGAACCAGAGACCTTGCATTTTCTTGGAACAGTCAGCTTCTGGGTCGCGAGGCGAAGAGATGTTCGCGGGGCGAATCCCCTGCTTCTTTATTCCTTCAACTTCTTCTTAACCTGAAAACAAGGAAATAACTATAAGTGTATTATTTGACTCAAAACTAGCTAAATTAACCTAAAACTACTTTAGAGACTCAAAACCTTGCTTGAGGACAATCTAATCTAATTTGGGTGAAAATACGATATAATTTGCATAAAACCCTGGTCATACTAGCCATAAAACTAGATGAGCCAGAGGTTGATCAAAATACCCCAAACTTAAACTTTGCTTGTCCCCAAGCAAACTAAGACTCAAAAATCAAAAAGACTCAAGACCTGGCAAGCTTAAAAGATTCAATCAACATTGCACAAATTCAAGCAACTTCATCAAAACAGTTTTCCTCAATGTCCCCCCTTTCAATCAAAGCAATCCCCACAATCATTCATTCTAAACATTTGAGAATTTCATCATTCAAACAATCAGAAATCTAAGCAGGGGATCCAAGTTACACACAAGAGGGAGATCACCAACTTCAAACAACTGCCTTCCTCACAAGGGCATTTAGTGTTCACTCAATCACTTAATTTGTGTCAGGCTATCAACATTGCACTCAGTTTCACTTTTAAGAACACTTCCCATAAACTTGATTTTCATCTCAAAATGATTCCCACAGAAAATATGTATGCAACATCAAAAGGTCTTTTATGGGTTGTAATGGGGCCTGGATAAGGGTAGGATATACAAAGGTACTAGGCTGAAGACCCTAGGAACTAAGAAAGCATGAACATTATTTACACTTTGGATTTAAACTCAAGTTCCTTTTCTCATTTATCTCTTTACCTTGGGTGACTACAGCCTTTTTATTTCAACATTTTTACACTTCTCTTTTTTTTTTTTACAAGCCTTTGGCTCCAACCTTTTTATTGTATTTATTTATTTTATTTTTTCAATCCCAACAACACATTACACCTTGCAGCCACCCCAAACTTAGTTTCTTGCACCCATTCTAAGATTACATGCTCTCCTAATCCTAAGATCGGGTTAACATGGTTTTCCAGATTTTTGGGCTTATAACATTAGGTTATCAAGAATTAAAGGCTAATAGGCTCAATGGGGCTAACTAGGGAACATGCATTAGGAATTGGTTATTTTTAGGCTAAGTAGCTATTTACAAAGAAAATGCCTAAATCATCTGAAGCAAACACATAATCATGCAAACCAAAAAGAGATTCAATCAAATTCAGGAAAGTGCAACTTGAAAGTGATTTTCACACCGTCAAAAACATGTTGGAGGCTCAAAACCTCACCTGGACATTCATGCAAATTATTTGAAAGATATTCTATCCCTAGTGTGTGCTTCCTATCACCCCAAACTTATCATAAATCATGCCATCATAACAAAATCTCAAAGTTCAGTTTTCAATTTCACATGGGAATCACTTTTGCAAACTCAAAATTTTTTTTTCAGCCTAGGGGGAATCATCACATATCAATCATGCAAGCAATCGGTGCAACATCAATCAAAATCCACCAAACTTGCCAACAAAAGACTCAACACACAAATACTCCTGAGCTTCTCAAATTATTCAGGAGCTTTATTAAAAGAAAAGGAAAAACTACAACTAGTTCCCTCCCCCACACTTAAAACATGCATTGTCCCCAATGAACAACAGAATTATACAATCAGAATGAGGGAAAGGAAAAGAAACTCCCTGATTAAGTAGCAGTGTAGGTGGGAGCTTCCAAGGAGAGCTCCTCAACATTTGCATCCACAGGAACAACAGCATCCACACCATGGAATGGCTTCAGCCTCTGCCCGTTAACCTTGAAGGGCTTGTGTTTACCTGCACGTGTAATCTCTACTGCACCATAAGGAAACACATTAGTAACGACAAAGGGGCCATCTCATTTGGACCTAAGTTTCCCAGCCATCAATTTTAGGCGGGAGTTAAACAATAATACTAGCTGGCCCACAAAAAATTCTTTCCTAGAAATCATCCTATCATGAAAAAGTTTTGTTTTCTCTTTATAAATCCTGGAGCTTTCATAGGCTTCAAGCCTAAGCTCCTCAAGTTGCTGCATCTGCAGTTTTCTTTCAACACCAGATTGCTTCATGTCCATGTTACAACACTTTACTGCCCAATATGCACGGTGCTCAACTTCCACCGGGAGGTGACACGCCTTACCAAATACAAGCCGAAATGGGGACATTCCTATAGGGGTCTTGAAAGCAGTCCTCTGAACCCACAGTGCGTCTTCCAGACGGCGGCTCCATTCCTTCCTTTTCGGCTGCACCATCTTCTCTAGAATTTGCTTGATCTCCCTGTTTGATATTTCAGCCTGGCCATTGGTTTGGGGATGGTAAGCAGTGGAAACTCTATGTACAACCCCATATTTTCTGAGTAAGGCTTCCATGGTTCTGTTGCAGAAGTGTGTGCCTTGGTCACTGATGATGGCCTTAGGTATGCCAAACCTGCAAAAAATGTTGGACCTAACAAATTTGGAAACAACGTTAGCATCGTTAGTCCTAGTGGGGATTGCTTCCACCCACTTTGAAACATAATCTACAGCCAAAAGAATATATACAAAACCAAAAGAAGGAGGGAAAGGACCCATGAAATCCATCTCCCACACATCAAAAACTTCACAAAAGAGCATGGGCTGTTGAGGCATCTCACTCCTACGAGTGATGGCAGGGCCTGTTATTTGACATTCTTTACAATTCTTGTATACCTCATAGGAATCCCTAAAAATTGTTGGCCAGTAAAACCCAGAATCCAGGACTTTTCTTGCTGTCCTCTGTGGTCCAAAATGTCCTCCAACTGGGGAGGCATGAGAGAAGTGCAAAATGGACTCTGTCTAATGATCGGGGATACACCTCCGAATAACCTGATCACTGCAAAACTTCCACAAGTATGGATCATCCCACACATAGTACTTTGCATCGCTCTTGAGCTTGTGCAACTTATGTCTACTTGTACCTGCAGGAACAACACCAGCAACAAGAAAATTGACTATGTCAGCAAACCAGGGGTTTACCCCATACAGATGTAGCAGTCTCTCATCAGGGAAATCATCTTGGATGGAAGAAGTATCCTTATCCCTTGCTATCCGGCTCAAGTGATCGGCTACCAGATTTTCAGCTCCACTCTTGTCTTTGATCTCCACATTGAATTCTTGGAGCAAAAGCATCCACCGGATCAGTCTTGGCTTAGCTTCTGGTTTCTTTAACAGATATTTCAGAGCTGCATGGTCAGTGAAAACAAAAACCCTAGAACCTAGCAAATATGACCTAAACTTATCAAGTGCAAATACAACAGCTAGCAGTTCTTTTTCAGTGGTTGTGTAATTTGCTTGTGCAGCATCTAATGTCCTAGAAGCATAATGAATTACATGGGCAACCTTGCCCACCCTTTGTGCCAGAACTGCTCCCACAACAAAATTGGAAGCATCACACATTAATTCAAAAGGGAGTGTCCAGTCAGGGGGCTGGATGACAGGGGTAGAAGTCAATGCTTTTTTCAGTATGTCAAATGCTGTCTTGCACTTTTCATCAAACTGGAACAGGGCATCATTCTTCAGCAGGTTTGACAATGGCAGAGCTATCTTGCTGAAGTCCTTTATAAAGCGCCTGTAGAAACCTGCATGTCCAAGAAAAGAACGGATCTCGCGTACGCAAGATAGGTAAGGCAATGAAGAAATCACATCAATTTTTGCAGGATCTACTGAAATACCCTCTTTAGAAATTACATGACCCAAAACTATCCCCTGTTCTACCATGAAGTGACATTTCTCATAGTTCAAAATCAAATCAGTCTCAATGCATCTTTGTAAAACTAGACTCAGACTATGCAGACATGCATCAAATGAGGAGCCATATACAGTGAAGTCATCCATGAACACCTCTATGCAATTTTCAATAAAGTCAGAGAAAATGCTAATCATGCATCTTTGAAAGGTGCCAGGAGCATTACAAAGGCCAAATGGCATCCTCCTATAGGCAAACGTACCGAAGGGGCACGTGAAAGTGGTCTTTTCCTGATCCTCAGGGGCAATATGAATCTGGAAATACCCGAAAAAGCCATCTAGAAAACAATAATGAGATTTACCAGCCAGCCGATCCAGCATCTGATCTATGAACGGCAAAGGAAAGTGATCCTTTCTGGTGGCCTGGTTCAACTTCCTATAGTCTATACAAACTCGCCAGCTATTCTGGACTCTAGTAGGCACAAGCTCATTATTATCATTCATAACTACTGTTAGACCAGACTTCTTTGGTACAACTTGCACCGGACTTACCCAAGTACTATCAGAGATGGGGTATATAATACCTGCCTGTAGAAGCTTAGTCACCTCTTTCTTCACCACATCCAAAATCAATGGGTTCAGTCGCCTTTGGGCCTGTCTAACTGGCTTAGCCCCATCCTCCAATAGAATTCTGTGCATGCATCTGGAGGGGCTAATTCCTGGAATATCAGCTAATGTCCACCCAATAGCTTTCTTGTGCTTCTTCAGAACCTCCAATAGTTTTGCTTCCTGTTCAGAGTCAAGACTGGAAGAGATGATGACTGGAAGTCTTTCATTTGTCTCCAGGTAGGCATACTTCAGGTTCTCTGGGAGTGGCTTGAGTTCTAAGGATGGCGGCTGCTCAACGGATGATGCATTGGGAGTAGCCATGATGCCAAAGACTTCTGCTGCACATACAGCTTCACTCTCACTATCACTATCACTATCACTATCACTCTGCAAGGTTGAATCAAGAAACTCAGAACAAACAGAACAAGGGTTAGTGTTAGTGCAGTTAGTACAAGTATATACATAATCAAAACCAGAAATAAAAGGAAAATCAGAAATAAAGTCCTCATGGGTATCCTCAATAAGTTCAGATAGCAACTCTAAGTGGAAAATAGAGTGCTCCTCCACTGGGTGTTTCATAGCATCAAAGATCTTGAACTTGGCCACAATACCACCAAACTCCATAGACATAGTCCCATCATACACATCAATCTTAGTCTTGGATGTCATCATGAATGGTCTGCCCAAGATTATCGGTGACCTACTAGAATGTGTCTCTCCTGCCATGTCTAGGATGTAGAAGTCCGCAGGAAAGATCAAATCATCAACTTGCACTAGCACATCCTCTACCATTCCCATGGGTCGGGCACTGGTCCTGTTAGCTAACTGGATGGTAAGACCTGTATACTGCAATGGCCCAAGATCAAGATTGTTAAAGATGGAGGTAGGCATGACATTGATTGATGCTCCCAAGTCCAACATGCAGTTCTCAAACTTCCTGTCCCCAATAGTGCATGGAATAGTGAAAGTGCCTGGATCCTTGCACTTCTGTGGTAATGCCTGAGTAGGGGCTAAAGAAGCAACTCTTTCTAGCTTAGACTGGATAAGCGCTGAGACATTCCTTCCCAAGTCAACTCTCTCATTATTCTTCATCTTCCTCTTGTTGGTGCATAGGTCCTTCAGAAATTTGGCATATTTGGGCACTTGCTTGATCACATCTAGGAGAGGAATATTTACAGCCACCTTTCTGAATACATCAAGAATTTCCTTCTCCTTGTCTTCACCACCAATCTTCTTATTATTCTGCAATCTGTGTGGGAATGGGATTGGTGGTCTGTATACCTTCTCAACTTCAACTTCAAATGCAGGCACAAGAGTTACCTCAACATTAGGCTCAGGTGTTACCTCAATTGTTTCTTCATCCTTTCCAGAGGTGGCCTCAACAACTTTTCCAGATCTCAGAGATATGGCACTCACATTAGGGTTTGAGGCATTAGGATTTATCACTGGCTGTGCAGGTAGCTAATTGGATCCTTGACCTTGCTGTATGTTGTTTATGGATGTGGACAGCTGTCCAATCTGGGTATGCAAAGCCCGAATGCTAGCATCTGTCCTCTGCTGAAACTGTGCCTGCGAAGCTGCAACCTGTCCAACCTGCTGCTGAAACTGTAGATTGGTTGCCACCATTTGCTTGACCAAGTCTTCTAATGATGGTCCAGAAGGTGCAGAAGTGGTCACTGGAGGATTCTGAGGTGCCATCGGTTGTTGTTGGGATGAGTTCCCATACCGCAAATTAGGATGATTCCTCCAGCTGGGATGGTACCTATTGGTAGAGAGGTCTGGAGTGCTGTACCGATTCTGACTATTTCCTTGATTATAGGGGTTTACTGCATAAGCTTGAGGCGCTTCACTGATGAACTCTTCTCTCTGAATGGGGCATGGATCATATGGGTGCTCAGGTGAATTGCACATGCTACATAACTTTGCAGGCTGAACCTTGTCTATTGCCAATTGCCTTACAAAAGAAGTCAGCTCATCCAATCTATTCTCAAGGGCGGCCTGGTTTGAAGATGAACTATGAATCTCATGCACACCTCTTGTCTCAAATGAATTTCTTCTGGTGGAAAACTGCTGGGAATTCAATGACATATTCTCAATGAGTTGCTTGGCAGTAGCTGGGGTCTTATCAACTAATGCTCCCCCACTAGCAGCATCCAAAAGATTCCTATCCATCGGAAGTAATCCTTCATAAAAGTACTGGATCAAGAGTTGTTCAGAAATTTGATGCTGAGGGCAGCTAGATACCAAATGCTTGAACCTTTCCCAATATTCAGCTAGCGATTCATTCCCTTGCCTGATTCCACATATTTCTTTTCTTATTGAAGCAGCTCTTGAAGCAGGAAAATATCTTTCTAGGAACACCCTCTTCAAATCATTCCAAGTGGTGATGGAGTTGGGCTCAAGATACAGCAGCCAATCTTTTGCAGCTCCCTGGAGTGAAAACGGAAAAGCCTTCAGCTTGATACTATCCTCAGTGACTCCCTCTGATCTTGAGGTTGTGGAGCATACAACTTGGAATTCCTTCAAGTGCTTGTGTGGGTCCTCACCTGCAAGACCATTAAACTTTGGCAACAAGTGAATAAAACCAGATTTTAGTTCAAAAGGAGTGTCAGCACCAGGATATGAAATACACAATCCATTATAGTTGACATCAGGGGCAGCAAGCTGTCTTAATGTCCTCTGGTCTCCCATGTTTTCAAAAACAGTTTTGGAATTGGAATCACTACTAGTGCTAGCCCGAAATTCCCTACGGAGTGTGTGCAGTGTTCTTTCAATTTCCGGGTCAAAATCACACAATTCAGGGCAATTCGACCTAGTAGCCAGACCAATTCAAAACAGAAACAGAAATAAAAGAAAAAGAAAAGAAAGAAAAGAAGAAAGAAAAAAAAATGGAAAAATAACAAATAAGAGTCCCCGGCAACGGCGCCAATTTTTGAAGTCTTGACCGAATTGGTGTCATGTTGACAAAATAAGTTTTCTTCAATCTTTAACTAGATCATGATTTATATGAACTATCTAAGGTGTGTAGGTTCTATATCCAAGAGCATGTGAGCAAAAAGAATTTTTTAGTCAATTTTACTATGTATGACCGAAAGCCTAACCCTAGAGGTTAGAGGATTTTGTTTCATATTTTTTAATTGTAACACTTGTTTTATGTTAGATAATACTCTAGTAACTAGGATCCATAGAAGATGAAATTGAGAAAATGATCCTAGCCCTATTTTGAATGGAATGGCCGAACCTAGCATAATTAGACACAGATGAGTTTTTTTTTTTGATTAACTTGTTTTATCATTGATTTGGTTGAAGGTGGATTTGGTAACTTGTGGCGTGATAACGAGGAGCTTCGACTTCTTGTTTTCGGTGTTAATTAATTTAGGTGGGAGAAGAACCATTCCATCGTCGCAATGGATAAGTAGTATATAATTTATAATAATAGTGTAGGGCGACCTAAACCCTACTAGTGGTCGAGGAATCGACAATACCAAAATCGCATTGGAAACTTTTCCGCAATACCAATGCTGATTTGGGAATTGTAGGTCTATTGCCTTAGGTTAATTTTATAATATTTGAGGATGTTTGAATTGTTTATTATTGACTATTTGTGATACGCTGGTTGAGGTATTCTACTGCATGTGATATTTTATTTTGATGTTTGAATATTTTATTGATTATTGTGTTCGGCATGATCTATCTGGTTTGATAAATTGCTTAGTTGATTATAAGTAAAGATATATATTGCTCAGAGGTATTTTGTTTGGGTGAGAGATTGAATGTGAATTAGAGGTGCCTAGCCATTATTTTGTAGAAGTGATGTGACATAGAATACATGTGGAGACTATGATGAAAGCTTGAGGCACTAAGTTGTTATTGATATGAGTCAGTGAGGTTTATATGTGTGCATTGTTATTCACAACCGTGTGTTGGGAATAAACGAGGTCCGAAGTTCTCGTGGGGATGTCCCAATTTAGTTTTAGATTGTGCAACTATAGTGTCATTGTTTTGCATGAGCAATGGTCGCGCTGTCGCGCACGCGCCAAAAAGGACGAGCGAGTTTTAAAACTGTAGTTTAGGGCGACAACTCGGATGTCGTCTCTCAAGGACTCTTAAAGTGTTATTTTTCACAAAAATCAGTTTTTTTTGGGGGGGGGGGGGGGGTGTTGGATTGGAGTGCAAATAAGAAAATAAGCAATAACAAAGCAAATGAGAACAGGGCAGTTGAAAGAGATTATCAAATAGCAAACAACGATTAATCTACTGTCTCAAATTCCCCACTATCCTTGGTTTATGTAATCCCAAGCCCTAAGCAGATACTAATCCCCTTTCAGTTGTAGCAACAACTAACAACGTAATTGCTACTACGGATGTAGGTTCCTATTCCCGAAATAACAAACGGGGTTAAGCTCTCATGAACAAACGAACATGAATGAACGCACGCGAAATAACAAACGCGATTTAGTATAGAAACATAACATCACTGAAATGAATCAATACAACACTACACACTCCTGAAATAACAAACAGAAATGTATAATGTGGTATTGAAAAGGGAAAAGCAAGTAAAATAGGGATTACAAAACCTCAAGTATATGGAATTCTCATACAGTAGATTAATCCTAGAACTTAGTTCTCCATGACAAAAACGAAAACACAGAGAAAAATGTAAACAGAACAATGGAGAAGCAAAAAGTTTTTTCCAAACTGTTCAGAACAGCTATTTATACTAATCAGAAATTAAGTCTACTCGCGAGGCGAAGCCTCTCTCGCGACGCGAATCCTGTGAACAGTCTGCAACCTTTGGTATTCTCGCGAGGCGAGGAACTGAAGAGTCTTCTTATTACGCCCGTTATGAACATCAGGGGCCAACCGTGATGCTTTATGACTTCCAGGCTCGCGAGGCGAATGGATGCTCGCGAGGCGAGACTCTTCAACTTCAAAACTGCCACAGCCGTGACCTTCAACACGGGCAAGCCGTGATCGTCTCTGACTTTTCAGGGTTGGGAGACTCGCGGGGCGAGATTTCCGTCGCGGGGCGAACCAGAGACCTTGCATTTTCTTGGAACAGTCAGCTTCTGGGTCGCGAGGCGAAGAGATGTTCGCGGGGCGAATCTCCTGCTTCTTTATTCCTTCAACTTCTTCTTAACCTGAAAACAAGGAAATAACTATAAGTGTATTATTTGACTCAAAACTAGATAAATTAACCTAAAACTACTTTAGAGACTCAAAACCTTGCTTGAGGACAATCTAATCTAATTTGGGTGAAAATACGATATAATTTGCACAAAACCCTGGTCATACTAGCCATAAAACTAGATGAGCCAGAGGCTTATCAAGCAACCTTGAGAGAGAATCAGGGTGTGCACCGACTGTGCTGTGCAGCTATAATGTCATTGCTTTGCATGAACATTCTCACCATGGATGAGGATGTGCACCGGTTAATGGGGATGCACTGCTTGGACGACTGACTAACATCCCTCAGCGGGCAAGGGATGTGTGATGGGATTGGTGGTGGCCACGTCAGCATATAGGTTTAGTTGCATGAGATTGATGGTAGAGGAAAGTATCGTGATTTAAAGATGATTGTTAATGATGAGTGTTGCTTGTATGTGACTATTATTATATTATATGCTATGAATCTTTTTCGCTTATGATGATAAAACTATTTCTTATCTCCCTATTTCTATATTTTTGTGTATGTACACTTTATTTCTGCTAGAGGACTCGGTGGAAGAATACGTTGCTGAGGAGTTGGGTGGAACTCCGTTTGAAACGGATGTTGGAGAACGAGATACGGATTTTAATGATATAGTGTAGTAAGTTTAGGGCCAGTGAGTCTTAAAAGACATTTTATGTTTCGTCTAGTTATAAACACTTTGTACAATCAAGTATCTGTGAGGGATCCTACTGATAGGATACCCTAAACAGTGTTTCGGTAATGTAATGAATAAAAATGTGTGTATTTATATATTATAAAGTTGGTGTGTTTTAAATTTGTAGAAGTTATATGTTTTATAATTAAGTTGTTAATTTTTACGTGTTTTCAACGGTAAGCGCGCGATTAATTAATGATTTAATGAGGTTTTAATTTAATAAAACAATGGGGCATAACAGGGTCTCTCATTTGGTGGTATCAGAGCAGTTCGATTCTAATCGGACAGTGAGGTCTAGGATGTTGTTACTGGCCGTGTCTAGTTGAAGCCACATCGAACTTTAACTATGCTTAGAAATGGGTAGTGTGTCTGAACTTGACGCGATAATTAACATTAATATGATATATTGTATTTGTAAACTTGTCTAAGTAGTATTATATGTCATACTGATGAGAGCGGATGATTTCTTTTATAGAATCATGGCTGGTGGAAGAGAACGTCCGATCGATAGTGGTGACAACTCCCGAAAGAATTGTCGGAGCTGACAAAATTGATAATAATCACACTAGAAGTGGAGGAGAGTCATCTGAGACTCGTAATGTCATGAAAGATATAGCTACTGCTTTGATACTACAAACACAGCAGAATGCCGAGATGCTGCAGATGAACAAAAAGCAGCAGGAACTATAGAATCGAAGGAGAGCTGCAGCAGCTGAAGATGCCGGATTGACTACTTTTCTGAAAGGGAAGCCACCTCAATTCCGAGGAGATTATTACCCAGCTGAAGATGCGTTTTATTTTTGGAAGCCCATCACTTAAGAACTCCACAGTTAAGCGTGCTTGACTTGGAGCAATTCTGTGATGGGTGACCTCCTGAGAAGTTTTCCAGGAAGCGTGTGAGTGAGGACAAAGCACGCTGAAAAGACCCGTGTTGGTTTGTGGGGATAGTCGTCAATCCATAAAGCAGCCAGGGATGTTACACCATAGATCTTGTACTGGGAACAGGACCTATATCTATAGCACCTTATCGGATGTCACCTGTAGAATAGGCAGAGTTAAAGAAATAGTTGGATGACATGTTGGGGAAACAGTTCATAAGACCGAGTGTTTCACTGTGGGGAGCTTTGGTGTTATTTGTGAACAAATATCTGTTGCCTAGGACAGATGATCCGATGGATCAATTGAATGGAGCGGCAGTGTTTTCTAAGACTGACTCGAGGTCTGGATACCATCATATTAGAGTAAGGAAGGAATATATACTTAAAACAGCTTTTAGGATGAGGTACGGGCATTATAAGTATTTTGTTATGCCTTTCGGGGTGACTAATGCTCCAGCAGTGTTCATGGATTACATGAACATAATCTTTAGACCGTTCCTCGATAAGTTTGTTGTTGTGTTCGTCGATGACATCCTTATCTATTCTCGTACACGGGAAGATCATGAGGAACATTTGAAAGTGATGCTGCAAGTCTTGAAGGATATGAAGCTTTATGCTAAACTTTCCAAGTGTGAGTTTTGGATGGAAGAAGTCCAATTTCTTGGACATGTGATTAAAAAGGAAGGTATAGCAGTAGATCCAGCTAAGGTTGAGGCATTTCTTAAGTGGGAACGACCTAAGTCGGTAAGTGAAGTACGAATTTTTCTAGGGTTAGCTGGATATTATTGGAGGTTTATAGAGGGTTTCTCGAAGATTGCATTGCCCATGACGCAGTTGACGAGGAAAAATACAACTTTTGTATGGACAGACAAGTGTGAGCAGAGTTTCCAAAAGCCGAAGGACAAGTTGACTACATCACCTGTGTTAACTTTATCCGATCCGTTTAGACTGTTTGATGTATACTGTGAGGCTTCATACCAGGGTTTAGGTTGTGCTCTGATGCAAAAGGGAAGAGTTGTGGCTTATGCTTCATGACAATTGAGAATTCATGAGAGGAACTATTGTTGACGAATCTGGGCAAGTATACCCAGTCGTACAAGTAATACGGTGGTGAGACCGATATCGTTCCCACGAGGATTGGATGTCAATTACCAATTCACAAGTTCAGAAACTATCTAGACTATTCAGAGAATTCAAAATAAACAAAACAAAATGAATGAAATCTTTTTGTATTTTTGTCGAGCACTTGGAATGCGAAAAGGACATGTTGGGATCAGATTTCACTAAACCTCTGCCTCATGTACTACCAGGACTAGATACCTCCCATTCATGCTTCAAATATTAAAATCAATCCACTAAATTACTCAAGCCCTGATTCCTCAGATGACAAGAGCCTAAATCCACTAATAGACCCTAATTCCTTAGGTGGCCTAGATTAATGAAATTGCATTAAGATTAGGGATTACGCGATTACTAGTAAACCAAACTCCATTCGAAGACGCAAGGGTTACTAGGTGATTAATTCCAGTTCTGGTTCTAATACGAATTTTCCAATTGCATACCAAAACACTAATCAAGTCATGGGGGTGCTAGCCACAACAGGCATTAAGCGAAGGAAATCAATCACTAATAGAGAAACATAAAAATAGATTAATCAGTCAAGACAAATACATGAAGTTTAGTTTAGTTACATCTAGTCCCAAAAAATGGGGATTAGCTACTCAAAATTACATAGAAAGCCAAACCAAAAAAATGGGAGAAGAGGAGAGAAGAAACTCCATGGGGGCTTTCCACCGTCGTCACAGCAGCCCCTCTTAGCAGCTCCCTTCTAGGGTTGGAACCCTCTTCGCAGCCTCCAAGTATCCTTTAGGTTAAAAGTCAATCTGATGGATCTGTGTCAGAGACACCCCAGAATCCTCAGCCCCCTGAATCTATCTTCTGCGCTCATATTTATAGAGAGGCCACGCGTCACGGCCGTGACGTGTTTTGGAGTGGGCGCGCTTTCAAATTTGGAGCATCACGACCATGAGCCTCATCATGGCTAGGCCGTGACAGCTTCTGACTTTTGCCTTCAATCTTCTCAGTTTTCTTGATCATGGCCGTGATGGCCGTGATGGTCATCACGGCCGGGCCGTGATGGTCATCACTGCCGGGCCGTGATGGTCATCACTGCCGGGCCGTGATGGTCATCACTGCCGGGCCGTGATGGGCTCTGCTTGGCTCATTTTCTTCACTTTTCAAGCTCTATTTCATCCATGCTCCATCAAGGCTAATTCTGAGCATTTTCCCTTAAATTCCTGCAAAACAACACCAAGAAACCGCTTCACCCGTTCCAAGGGAAAAACTAACTAAAATAAAATAAAGAATGCCTAATCTATATGAAAAATGCATGCAAAAGTGTACATGAAACATGATGTAAAATCACACTATCAAATAACCCCAAGCTTATTCAATTGCTTCTCCTCAAGCAATCACTAAGGCCAGAAGATCAATAATAATCAAAACATGGGTAGTGAACCAAGAACCCGAGCAAATAATCCAAGTAACAGGCATTTTCAAATAATTCAGCGAGAGACAATCAATATCAAGTCCAATTAGAGCTTAGGTGTTCTAAATTCATATTCTCACTGATTTGGGCACTCTTTCTCACCTGAAAATCACCCCAAGCTTGTTCATTTACTTGGCTCTCTTTCTCACCTCACTCAAGTGTTTAGGGGTATATGACGATTCACTCTATTTTCCTCAAGGAATGAATTCTACCATAGGCTTGACTATCAACCAAATCTCTACTTTATTAATGAAAACAATTAAGAATCAAGAGGTCTTTCGCTTTGGTTGTAACGTGGCCATGGGATTAATCGTTAGGTGGGGAAATTAAGAAAAGGACATTTCAAAAGGCTACACAAACATCAAGCATTGTAAATCATGACACCTTCTAAAATACCCTTTTTTGGGTTTTGATTTATTTTTCCACCTTTATTTATTTCTTTTTCTTTTATTTCTCACTTTTCTTTTTGTCATCCCCTTCTCTATTTATATTTCTTTATTTTATTTTTTTTCTTTTATTTGGAGAAGGGGAGATTTTTCAGCTCAAGAGAAACTTTTTTTTTTTTTTCTGATTTTCTCAGCCCATACTTTTTCAACTACCTTTTTACCCTTTTTTGTAATACTTTAGAAGGTCACCCATCAATCATCATTCATCAAAGTATTTCAAGGTACCAAGAAAAGTATTTTATTCATGTAGGCTCAAAATTGGGCAACAAAGGGGTAGCATTTCATCAATCAAAGCTCAGAAGGCCGGAAAAATACCTAGTGCCTCAATCATTTTCAAAAATGTTGTCAAAAATTTTTAAGCTTCAAAATGGTTTCAAGTCAAGTTCTAGAGAATACAAACCAAGAGGAATAACACTTTAACACAAGGAATGGGGTAAATTTAGTGAGTACCCCTTTTGGCTCAAAATCTCACATTTTGTAGTTCAAGAATCAATGAGAAACACAAATCTATAGAACCATATGCTAATTATAAACTATCAAAGATTTTCTCAAGCAATTTTCATTTGTAACCATATCACAAGAATAAAAAAATTGGGTTTCAACGATTCACTATCACAATTTATTTGGCACTCGGTTCTTCACAATTGGATGCAAAATCTAAGCAAGGGCAATCGAATCATGTGATCATGCAAAACTATCATGCAAAACTATATGAATGCAACATGAAAAAAATGCAAATGCAAATGCAAAATACCCCTACCCCAAGCTTAAGAATTTACATTGTCCCCAATATAAACAATCAAGTCAGAGAGAGGAGAAAAATAATTGGAACGACTCACCGGGGCGGTAGCGGATGTTGGCTCACATTCCAGCCAGAAACTTGTTGGGAAATGCATCAAGGCCGTGAGCCTCATCACGGGAAAGCCGTGATCAATTCTGATCCATGGGTGTTGGCCTGTCACGGCCGTGAACCCCATCACGGCTAGGCCGTGATGCTCTCTGCTCTTTAGGGTCTTCCCATCACGCCCGTGATGTGGATCACGGCTGGGCCGTGATCCTTTCTAGTCTTCATGACTAGCTTATCACGCCCGTGACCAGTGTCATGGCATGGGCGTGATGGTTGCTGCCTTTGCTCTTTTCCTTGTCTTCTTGCTCTCCCTTCCTTCTTTCCCTGAAATCACTTGGCAAATCTCAATTTATTATTTTTCCTCTTGATCTTCTCAAATTATTCAAGAGTTAAAATCAAAAACAAAAACTAACTAAAGAGAAGGGTTAAGAAAACCTGGGTTGCCTCCCAGTAAGTGCTTCTTTAACGTCACTAGCTTGACTTATTGAAAAGCATCCACCTGGATCCTATAGCTTGTGGTATAAGGACCAAGGTGTGCTCAAGATGCAAGATCCTCCACCCGGATCCCATGGTTTATGGAGTGGCAATTTCAGAAGCAATACGGCTCTATCCACAATTCCACCTAACCAGTGTGTGAAAACCCCATTGACCTCTGCAATCATGAACTCACTTCCTCTATGGTCAAATGGTGTTTTCATGAGGAAGTGTGCCAGACAAGTGGAAGGGGCTAACTTACCAGTGTCCACACATGCATGCAAGCCAACATATTTATTTAATGCAGCAAAATCAGATTGCTCAGCAAGCATGGTGGAGTCCATTACCACTTCATCTTCATTTTGAACTATCCCCCAAACCAGATTTTTCTCAAATTGTGCTTCATCTAACTCTTGTACTAACTGTTTACAAATCTCCTCAACTTGCGTTTTGAAGTTCTGCTTCACAGTTTCGATATTGTCACAATTGGCTCTTGCCTTGGCCTCAGAGATGGATAGTTCTTGGGAATATTGTTTTAGAGCAGCTTTCAAAGGTGTTTGCTCCTTCCATTCCCATTCCTCTTCTTGTTGCTCTTCTACCACCACCACTTCATCTTCATCCACGTCCGTGCTAGCAAGTAGATTCTCTTCAATTTGAATTCCATGTGGCTTTTCTGCTAGCAATTTAGAGAATTCACTAGCTTGTTCTTCCAACTTCTGAAAGATGTCGCTTAGCGATGCTACTATATTACTAGCATTTTTTCCTGCTCGCATCTCAGCCCTCTGAATCATGGAACCAACTTCCTCCTGACTATGCTCTATGCTCAAGCTCAAAGGATAAGCATCTATATCCCCAAGAATCTCTAGCAGATCAGGATCCAGCTCGAAGTGTGGTGGTGGTTGCAAGGATGAAAAATAGGACTTCTATTCCTCCTTGGAGTAAATCTTCACGTGCTTATCAGTGATACCATCAAACACGATCCAATCAAGTTGAGATTCCCAAGTTGGATGGTAATGATAGTCCATGTGTTTCCTCAACCTTGCACAAACAAACACTCAAAAGAAAAAAATCAAATCTGTACAGAGAAAATGTCAAATATATATACAGAAAAATAAAAGATAAAAATGTCTAAATTAGTTGCCTCCTTTGTTACTAATGATATTGGTAAAACCAATCCCCGGCTACGGCACCAAAAACTTGTTGACGAATCTGGGCAAGTATACCCAGTCGTACAAGTAATACGGTGGTGAGACCGATATGGTTCCCACGAGGATTGGATGTCAATTACCAATTCACAAGTTCAGCAACTATCTAGACTATTCAGAGAATTCAAAATAAACAAAACAAAATGAATGAAATCTTTTTGTATTTTTGTCGAGCACTTGGAATGCGAAAAGGACATGTTGGGATCAGATTTCACTAAACCTCTGCCTCATGTACTACCAGGACTAGATACCTCCCATTCATGCTTCAAATATTAAAATCAATCCACTAAATTACTCAAGCCCTGATTCCTCAGATGACAAGAGCCTAAATCCACTAATAGACCCTAATTTCTTAGGTGGCCTAGATTAATGAAATTGCATTAAGATTAGGGATTACGCGATTACTAGTAAACCAAACTCCATTCCTAGACGCAAGGGTTACTAGGTGATTAATTCCAGTTCTGGTTCTAATACGAATTTTCCAATTGCATACCAAAACACTAATCAAGTCATGGGGGTGCTAGCCACAACAGGCATTAAGCGAAGGAAATCAATCACTAATAGAGAAACATAAACATCGATTAATCAGTCAAGACAAATCCATGAAGTTTAGTTTAGTTACATCTAGTCCCAACAAACGGGGATTAGCTACTCATAATTACAGAGAGTGCCAAAATAGAAAAATGGGAGAAGAGGAGAGAAGAAACTCCATGGGGGCTTTCCACCGTCGTCACAGCAGCCCCTCTCAGCAGCTCCCTTCTAGGGTTGGAACCCTCTTCGCAGCCTCCAAGTATCCTTTAGGTTAAAAGTCAATCTGATGGATGTGTCAGAGACCCCCCAGAATCCTCAGCCCCCTGAATCTGTCTTCTGCGCTCATATTTATAGAGAGACCACGCGTGACGGCCGTGATGGCCATCACGGCCAGGCCGTGATGTGTTTTGGAGTGGGCGCACTTTCAAATTTGGAGCATCACGGCCGTGAGCCTAATCACGACTAGGCCGTGATAGCTTATGACTTTTTCCTTCAATCTTCTCGATTTTCTTGATCATGGCCGTGATGGGCTCTGCTTGGCTCATTTTCTTCATTTTTCAAGCTCTATTTCATCCAAGCTCCATCAAGACTAATTCTGAGCATTTTTCCTTAAATTCCTGCAAAACAACACCAAGAAACCGCTTCACCCGTTCCAAGGGAAAAACTAACTAAAATCAAATAAAGAATGCCTAATCTACATGAAAAATGCATGCAAAAGTGTACATGAAACATGATGTAAAATCACACTATCAACTATCTGACTCATGATTTGGAGTTGGCAGCCATAGTGTTCGCATTAAAGATATGGCGACACTTTCTGTATGGAGCAAAGTTTAATGTTTGCAGTGACCATAAAAGTCTGAAGTATATGTTCGACCAAAAATAGTTAAACATGAGGCCGTAGAGATGGATGGAGTTTATCAAAGACTATGAGTTTGATTTACTATACCATCCTAGAAAGGCAAATGTTATAGCGGATGCTTTAAGTAGGAATTCATTGCATGTATCCGCGATGATGGTTAAGGAGTTGGAATTGCTGGAACAGTTCAGAGATTTGAACTTAGGAATGGAGTTGGTTGATGATAAAATTTTCTTAGGTATAATCACTATTAGTAGTGATTTTATAAAAGATCTTAAGGATAAACAAGTTCAGGATATATATCTTCAGGAGATAATTAGAGGTATATATGAGGGTAAGATTTCCGAGTTTAGTAGAGGAACAGATGGTGTGCTGAGGTTTAGGGATAGAATATGTGTGCCAGAGGATTTAGAACTTAGGAAGATGATATTAGAAGCAGCACATAAGAGAAAATTGGGTTTTCATCCTGGATCCACTAAGATGTATCAGGATTTGAAGAAAATGTTTTGGTGGACAAGGAAGAAGAAATAGGTAGCAGAGTATGTTTTATCTTGCCTGGTGTGCCAGAAGGCTAAGATAGAGCATCAAAAGTCGGCGGGCTTATTACAATCATTAGATATCCCAGAGTGGAAATGGGATAACATAGCTATGGATTTTGTGGTTGGATTACCACGAACTCCGAAGAAGCACGAAGCGATTTGGGCTATCATTGATAGGTTGACGAAGTGTGCTCACTTCTTACCTATTGGTGAAAGTTATAGTGTACCACCCTTCTCGAGTGCTACATCGTACATGACATTTTAAGGCCAAAAAGCAGTTTAATTAAATTTGGCTATATTCGAATGGGGTATTTTTTTTTACTTAAGTTGTAAATATAACTACTTTGATTTAAAGGAATGGACAATAAAATATTCCGTTATCAAAATTAAGGTCATGAATTCGAAAATCATTTACATAATACCCAACCCGACTCATAGACAAAAGTCATAAAGATATACAGACTCAACATAAAGATATGGAGACGTAGCTCCTAAAATACGAGATACTTGGAGTCGCAGCTCCATAAACAGTAGCAGTAACTCCCAAACATACCCAGCTGGCTAAACTAAAATAGAAAAGACAATCATTTCTCGTACATTGTGAGTAGAACAATCCCAACTAATGAGATCTAGTGGAAACTCTATTTGAGTCCAATATCGACGTCGTCGCAAAAGACACTACTAGAGTCACTACAAAAGTAACTCTTGGACTAATCCCTTACCACTTCCAAGAGGAAAAATATGGTCTATGAACCCATCAACAGTCTGGAAGACGTCCACTAGAAACTCCAACATATCGTCCGCATGTTTGAACCTCAATCTCTACGATGCGTTAGTCAAGGGACATCTTGACGTCCCAATCTTCTCAAAAGAATACAGAAAGCACATAGCCTGTCGACATAGGCAATATAAAAATAAGGAGGTGAGATTTCCATTTATCTTACACATAAGGCAGACATGCAGTGGTACGACTCACAGGTATATAATACAACAGTCTTATCCCCCATTTAAATTCTGCAACTCAAAACTCCAAGAATATAATATACCAAATAAGATGGTAAGCTTATCAAGTATACCGGACACGGTTTGTCCATCAAAGGACAGGAATAGAGAGAAACTGATTGAAACCGTATAGTCCCATACCTACACAGCCTCAAGGAATATTCGATTCTAACATCGGAGCTAATTTGATATTTTGGAAATGAATGGTTAGTACAGGTTTCATCTATGCCCACCTTCAGGCACCATGTATGGCTATCATGGCACACAAGGCTCAAATCATAATCATAATGTACGTACTATCATTATCACATGTGATCTCAAACTCTCTATGGAACAACGAGCTCTTTATGAAACCTTTACTACTGAGAAGCTTGGTTTCCTTGGCACAACGGCCTTTCTGAACATAGTATCAACTATGTAGTTGGGAAAAATTGCCGGAATACGTCCAATTGGTTTATCCATCAGATGACCTCGTGATTCCACCAGAATCCATTTCATAATAATCTCTAACGATGATATTCTCGGGTACAAATCATCGGTGTAACACTCCCTTGGCGCTACATGTTGAAACTAAAAGACTGAAAATAATTACGCCGGTTGCTTCTGGAAAAATATAATTTTCTCCATTTTTTAACTTCCTTGAAATTAGTGATAGATTTTTTTTCTTTTTCTTTTCCTCAAACGATACAACCCAAACCGTTATAATTAACAAACAACTGAATACATATATATGCATCAATAAGGTTTTACATATGACCCTTTATATTACAATCATTTATTTAAGCCATAGCATAAGGAAAACACACATAAACTAAACCTATATAGTAACGGTACTACTTTCCAAAAGTAAACCCAAATCAGAATCCTACAGCTGGTCACACTTAAGAAAACCCATTGGGAAGTCCTCCCTATAACACCCTGCCCGCAGAAGTATCCAGGTTAGTCCTCCATACGCTTCCGTCATTAGCCTCGTCAAAATGCAGGGAACGTATTCCCTTGTACGATATCAGACTCATTTGGCTCATCTGTACTCGAATATATATATATATATATATATATATATATATATATATATATAATATATATATATATATATATATATATATATATATATATATATATAAGCATAGCAGAAACCCAACATCAAAATAAATAAGGCAAGGGTGAGATACCATCATTGAGTTTCATCATGATAACTACATGCACGACACTCTAACAAACATCATGTATACATACTATAAATATTTCCTACCAATGGGATTCATACCCGATCATCCAATCGTAATTTTTCAAAAATGCATGACACTTTAATATCCATTCATATGAGTCTTGACCTTTATTCTCCAGAGATTCCTAACTTCCCTTCTTCGAGCAATGATTAGGTTACGATACCCTTAACACAATTGTCTCAAGAGACGAGCCTCAAAATTTAGGTCCGGCTCCAATTGTTCAGGGAATATCACGATGGAGCACCTAAAATAATATTGGAATAGTTCCCTATTGAGTACATTCGTGCTGGGTAACCGAATTCCATGACCTGAGGTTGCAAGGCCCCAAGTATTCGCTGGATTTTCGAAGCCCGAATGTCCCTAAGACCCAAAGACCCTAGAATTTATCTTTGGTCCGAAACTAACAAATTTACCCAATTCACCATTTGTCAAATTATAGCTCGATACCCAAGGCATTTCTGCCCAAATATGGCATGTTTGCCAGACTATGCATGTAAAATCCTTTGTTATCGTAATTGTTCTTTGTCAATTGTTTTTCCTCTGTCGAGGCTTAAAGCTCCCGACTACCCTTCCTTAGGTATTCCAATTCCTTTCTCTTCCAAGTGCAATTTCCTTTTAGGAACACTAACCCGACATCTCGGCAATCTAGGTCCTTATCCTTTCCTTGATGTTTTCCCAAAGAATTTTTGTTCAGTGAAACACAAATACCAAAAACAAAAACTCCGAAAACTTATCCAAGTTTGTCGGAAATTTCCGCTATTCTTAAATTCTTTTCCAAAAATCATTTTCCGATGAAATTCGTTTTAAAACGTAACGAAAATCATTTTTCACTTAAATCATTTATTTTTATTTCTAAAAATCTGTTAATTCTTTTAAAATCATTTCTAACCCATATATTTATTTTTATTATGTAAAAAGATCGTTTTTCCTCATACTGCCGTTAGGTAAGCAAAAACCCTTATTTCTTGAAAAATTATTTATTATCATTCTTAAAACACTTTTTAAAATACATTTTTTTAAAATTAAGATTTATTTCCATTTTTCCCGACGTTTTTGGAAAAAGTACGAAAGTGAAATTTTTTTCATGGTTACGTACGCGCGGTTGCTCATTAACTTATTCTTTTATTAAAACTCATTAAAATACTATTATTTTTCAACTAAAAATTAAATCCACCAATTTTCAAAAACATAATATTTCCCTTAAATTCTCTTAACGTTTTATCCTTAATTTCCAATGAGCACTGACAGGTGTCAGGTTTCCAGCCAATCATAAAAATCAACAGAAAATTTCATACAACACAATTTATCACATGTATTCACACCCAATAATAAATTCTCAAATCACAATTTATAACATGCTTTCACAGATAAATCATGCATCACAGAATATAACACAATAATTTTTAAACATACACCACAACCTACACAATTAATTACAGACACACCAAACAATTTTATACACATAATTATCGAAGCTCCTCGGGCAAACTCCCATTACCTCTTGAAGATTCAAGTTCCGATTCAACGAAGTCTCGGTTTCAAATCCGGTTTCCTCCACGAACTCCGAACAACAACTACTAACACTATCCTTCACAAAACAAAACATAACTAATTAAACTTTGCAAAAAAAAAATCTATTATTTCCTATGGGTATGGTTTCGGCCCAAGATAGGAAAATAGGTTAGAATTTTCAAAATTCCACATACTCTTAGATCCATAACCTTAGAGTAATGTAGATCTAGGGAAAATTGCCATAACTTGAAAATGAATCAAAATCATCTACCCCATTTCATGGTTAGGATTCGGTCGTGACTACTAAAAATGGCTATAAATTTCTAAAATTCACATGCTCTTAGATTAGTGATCCTTAAGCATTAGAGATGACATAACTAATGATCATGACATGGAACTAAAACAAAACCACTTCCATCCTTTCAAGTGAGGTTTCAGCCTCTTAGAGAAAAATTAGAAGTAAATTTTATTTTTACACATGCTCTTGAATGGAGATACTAGGGATCATAACTAGTTCATAGCAATTGGAATCATATGAAAAGGATTTTTCTATGATATTCTAGGAATTTCCAAAGTTTTAGATATAAGAAATGAAAAGTGATGATCATGGCATGAATTTATGAAATAAATGACGAACAAGGCTTAGATGATCAAGAGGAGAGAGGGTACTGATGTGCTCCAGCAAGTGTACCGGATTCATCGTCAAATAATAAAAAGATCGATCCCACAGAGACCGTGATCTCAAATAACAATTAATTATGAAAATGATTAAACTGGACTATATATAAAAGAAATTTGGAAAAGATTTGATTTTTTGTAATAAGAATTAACTATAAAATCAGATATTTAAGAACGCAATCAATTAAAATAGGAAAGCAAATCAATTAGGGGTTTTTCAAATCAAAAGAGATTCCTAGGAATTGGGTTACCAACAAGATACATGTTACTAAATTGACTACCCCTTGTTAATTATCAATATTGCTTTGAAGGCGAATTTATCCTTAATAAGTTAATGCTCCCTCTAGGGTTACAAAAACCGTGCCCAACTAAACCAACCCCTACTCTCGTGATAATTGAATTTAAATTGAACCCTTTAAGTTCTGTGACAATTCGTGAACCCTCGAAGGACGGCTTCTAACGCTCGTGATTTAAGTCCTAAGTTTGATTCCTATAGATCTGATACCTAAGCTCACCGCTAGGTTCCTCCTTAGAGTATCTACGACAAGCAAATAAGTGGCCACTGAATTTATGAGTAATTAAAGCAATAAGAATCAAATCGAAAGCAAAATCGAAATTAACAAGAGACCAAACATCAATTCGTCACCATAAACAAATCTTGGGCATAGCCCCAATTCCTAGAAATAAGACTACTACTCAAGCGTTGCCATGTTCATAGCAAGCTTGATTAACAAAAGCATAAAAGAAAACCTAAGAGAAGAGAAGAAGAAGAAAAAGAGAAATCCTAATTTTGCCTAAGGTAGCAGCCCAAAAGGTCATCCTATTTTCGAGCCTCTAGGGCCTATTTATAAGGTAGGGTAACTTGCATCCCAAGCAATTACAAAATCAGATAAAATCATCTTTTAAAATTCCAGATATTGCGCGTCACGGCCGTGATGCCTGTCACGATCAGGACGTGACAGATTCTGTCTTGGAAAACTTGGCTCTGATGGCCTGTCACGGCCGTGATGGCCATCACGGCCTGGCCGTGACAAGTTCTGACTTTTGTGTACTTTTCTTTTCAGCCTTGTTCGATCATGGCTGTCACGGCTAGGCAGTGATAGCCTCTGTTTGGCTCAATTTTCTTGCTTTTCAAGCTCCATCTTCATGCAAGCTCCATCATGGTTGATCTTGAATGTTTTAACCTTCAATTCCTGTATAACACCACCACAAACCCGCCTTACCCGTTCCAAGGTAAAAACTAACAAAAATCAAATTAAAAATGCCTAAACTACATGAAAATGCATGCAATATGATAAAGGAATATGATGTGTAATCACACTCATCAAACTACCCCAAGCTTAAGATTTTGCATGTCCTCAAGCAATAACCAAGGCCAGACAAGATAGACAATCAGAGCATGGACAGTGACCCAAGAACCCAAGTAACAAATCCAAGTAACAGGCATATCCAAATAAGCAACCAAGAGACAATCAATTTCAAGTCCAATTAGAAGCTTGGGTTCTCTAGATTCATGCTTCTCACTAATTCGGGCACTATTCTCACCTCACTCAAGTGTTTAAGGGCATTTGACAATTCACTCAATTTCCTCAAGGAAGGTACCCTACCATAAGCTTGACTATTAACCAAATCTTTACTTCATTAATGAAAACACATAAGAATCAAGAGGACTTTTATTTTGGTTGTAATGGGGCCATGGGATTAATTGTTAGGTGGGGAAATCAAGAAAGGGAAAATTCAAGAAGGTTTAAACAAAATATCAAACGATGCAAAGCATGACAACCTTCTAAAATACCTTTTCGGGCTTTAATTCACTTTTCCACCTTTCTTTCTTTCTTTCTTTTCTTTTTATTTTTTATTTTTTATTTCTCGCTTTCTATTTCTCATCCCCTTCTCCATTTTTTTGTTTTTTTATTTTATTTTTATTTTTATTCATTTGGAGAAGGGGAGATTTCCAACTTAAGAGAAATATTTTTTCTAACTTTTTCATCCCACAATTTATTTTTTCAAACTACCTTTTTGTCCTTTTTGCAATACTTTAAAAGGTGTCATACCAAGCATCATTCATCAAAATAAATCAAGGTACCAAGAAAAGTATTTTATTCTATTAGGCTCAAAATTGTGCAACTAAGGGATATCATTTAATCAGTCAAAGCTCATAAGGCCAGAAAAATACCTAGTGCCTCAATCATTTTCAAATATGTTTTCAATTTTTTTTTAAGTTTCAAAACGGTTTCAAGTCAAGTTCTAGAGAACACAATCCAAGAGGAATAAAACACTCAATCACAAAGAATGGGGTAGATTTAGTGAGTACCCCTTTTTGGCTCAAAAAATCTCACATTTAGTAGTTTAAAATCAATGAGAAACACAAATCTAAGGAATCACATGCTAATTATCAACGATCAAAAGATCATCTCAAGCATTTTTATTTTTAGCCTATCACAAGAATACAGAAATTAGGTTCAAAAATTCACTGTCTCAATTCATTTGGCGCAAAGTTCTCACAATTGGATGCATACTTTAAGCAAGGGGCAATCTAATCATGTGATTATGCAAAACTATGCCTATATGAATGCAACATGAAAAATGCAAAAATACAAAAAAAATGCAAAAATACCCCTACCCCAAGCTTAAAAACTTACATTGTCCCCAATGTAAATAATCAAGTCGGAGAGAGGATAAAAATGGAACAATTCATCGAGGTGGTGGAGAGTGTTGGCTCAAATGCCAGTCAAAGAGAAGCTGGAAGATGTGCCACGGCCGTGACATTCATCACGGGCGGGCCGTGATCAGTTCGGGTCCATAGGAGCTGGCCTCTCATGGCCGTGAATTCCATCACGGCTAGGCCGTGATACATTCTGATCTTCTGGGTCCTCCCCATCACGCCCTCACGGCCGTGAGGGCTGTCACGGCTGGGTCGTGTTCCTTTCTGATCTTCAACTATTGGCTAATCATGGCCGTGACCCCCATCACGGCCTGGGCGTGATCAATTCTGACTTTATTTTTCCATGCCATTTTTGCTCTTCCTGCCTTCATAACCTGCAAATACTTGGCAAAACCATCAATTAGTGATATTTCTTCTCTTAATCTTCTCAAATTATTCAAAGACAAAATTCAAAAACAAATGGAAAAAGGAAAGAAAACTTGGGTTGCCTCCCAAGAAGCGCTTATTTACGGTCTTAAGCTTGACCATACTTCCTTCAATCAATCGGGATCAGTTGGGCTTGGAAGTGCAAGAACACCTTTCTTCCAAGGTAGTCCTTCAAAGTGACTATTTTGTTCATATGGCCAATTGCGCTTTCGCTTTGCTCTTTTCACTCTGAGTTTCATGGCCTTACTTCCTCCCGACGGAAGTTTTAACTCCACATGATGAGAAACTCCCATTTCATCATTATTTGGTGCATCATTCATCATGCAAAGTTTGGGAGTTGCTTCCATATTAGGCTCTTCCTTCATCTTTGGAGGCATTATCTCAATCCTACACACATGACTCTCAAAAGGAGGGTTGTTATATAAGTTTGTCAAATCAAAATCCACCCTACCTTCCTCTACATTTAGAGAGAGCTTGCCATTTTTTACGTCTATTATCACTCCAGCTGTGGCCAAGAATGGCCTTCCAAGAATGATAGGAAATTTATAATTCCCGTTCATATCCAACACCATGAAATTGGTAGGAATGAAAAATTTCCCTACCTTTATGGGAACATTCTCTAGTATGCCGAGAGGGGTTTTAGTTGATCCATCCGCAAATTGTAAAGAGGATTTGGATGGACTCAATTTCTTGGTTCCTAACCTCTCAAATATAGTAAGCGACATCAAACTCGCACTAGCCCCTAAGTCACATAAGGCTTGGTCTATTTTCACTTTCCAATTGAGCAAGCAATAGAGAAACTTCATGGATCTTTTACTTTAGGAGGCATATTAGTTTTTATCATGGCATTATGCTCCTCAATTGAGCTCTTAGTTTCTATTTCTACTTGCTTTTTCTTGACCAACCTTTGTTGGAAAGGTATTGGGGGTTGGTAAGGTGGTAGAAGGACATACTTTGACTCTATCTCTTTATGTTCACTCATGTCCTCCTCACATTCTACATCCTTTTCAACTACCCCAAGCTTATCACCCCTCAAGTAAATAGCAATACAGTGCTCATTGGGATTAACTTCGGGTTGTCCTGGAAAAGTACTCTTAGCTCTAGAATATGTACTAGCTTGTTGGGCAATATGAGTTTCTAACATCTTATTATGGATGGCTAAGTTATCTACCTTAGATGCTAAATCTTTTATTGCCTCATTGACTGCCCTACCTTGTTGCCTAAACTCTTCATTTTGCTTTGTTTGAGTTTCCACAAAATTTTCCAAAAGAGACTCAAGTTTAGACTTTTGTACCTGAGGATACCCCGATGCGGGTTTCCTATTACCTTGGCCTTCCTGGAATTCGTGGTTCAACGTGTTGTTGTAGGTCCCATAGGAGACATAAGGGCTATTCTTCCTTCCTTGGTTGTACGAATTTGGGGGAGCATAATTTGGCAACTTCGGGTTCGTGTCATAGAAGTTGTGATAAGAGTTCACTTGTTCCCCCGAAGCACCGGATCCAGGAGCAATACCATGTGGGCACTCCATTATGTCATGTCCCTGCATTCCATAAATCTCACAAACAACATTAGTAGCACCTATTGAACTCACATTAGCCTTTTCAAGCTTATCAAAGCGTTTATTCAGTGAGTCAATTTTAGACATAATTAGATCAGTGCTATTCATTTCAAACTTACCCCCCGAAATATTTTTTGGGTTATTACCTCTTTCCGAACCCCATTGGTGATAGTTGGTGGCCACGTTTCCAATGATATTGAATGCTTCCGTTAGTGGTCTATTCATAAAGGCTCCACCAGCTGCGGAGTCAAGCGACACCTTCGAAGAGGAATCCAATCCGTTGTAGAAAGTATGCACTAACAACCACCTCTCGAGTCCGTGATGTGGGCAAGACTCTAGCAATCCTTTGTAACGATCCCAAGCTTCGGATAAGCATTCTCCGTCCTTTTGGAAGAAGCTGGTGATCTGAGTTCGTAGGTAAGCAGTCTTGGATGGAGGGAAGAATTTCTCCAAGAATGCTTGCTCTAGTTGGTCCCAAGTCGACAACGTATTAGCGGGCACTTGCTTCAACCAAGCTTTTGCCTTTCCAGTCAGAGAGGAGGGGAATAACCTCAATCGAATAGCATCAATCGGGGCACCATGAATTCTTATTGCATCGGTGAACTCCAAGAATGTATCCACATGATCGGTCGGGTCCTCCGATGGTAATCCTCCGAATTGATGTTGCCTAATCATGCCAATTAACGTAGGCAGTATAGTGTAGTTCTCCGCCTCAATTTCTGGCCTAGCAATCCTAGTTCGCAAACCCCTAGCATTTGGGGCTGCATAGTCCTTCAGTGGTTTGGTATCCGGTAGATTCGCCATAAGTGGAATGGGAATCAACCTCTCTCTCTCTCCTTGTCTTTGTAGTCTCCCACGTCTACGAAAAGTCCTTTCGATCTCGGGGTCAACTTCAACAAGATTTCCAAGACTTTGGGATCTTCGCATAAGAGAGAAAAATTCCTGCAAAGAGAGAGGTAGATACTAATAAAAAAGGAAAAGAGATAAATGAATAAAAGAGAAAATTTAATATAATAAATAATTAAAAAAAGGTCCAGGAAAATCAAATTAAAAATTAAATTGAGATTCAAGAAAGCACAGTCCTCGGCAACGGCACCAAAAACTTGATGTCCTTCAGTAAGTGTACCGGATTCCTCGTCAAGTAATAAAAAGATCGATCCCACAGAGACCGTGATCTCAAATAACAATTAATTATTAAATCGATTAAACTGGACTATATAAAAAAGAGATTTGGAAAAGATTTGATTTTTTGTGATAAGAATTAACTATATAATCAAATATTTAAGAACGCAATCAATTAAAATAGGAAAGAAAATCAATTAGGGGTTTTTCAAATCAAAAGAGATTCCTAGGAATTGGGTTACTAACAAGATTGTTCATGTTACTAAATTGACTACCCCTTGTTAATTATCAATATTGCTTTGAAGGCAAATTTATCCTTAATAAGTTAATGCTCCCTCTCGGGTTACAAAAACTGTGCCCAATTAAACCAACCCCTACTCTCGTGGTAATTGAATTTAAATTGAACCCTTTAAGTTCTGTGACAATTCGTGAACCCTTGAAGGACTGCTTCTAACTCTTGTGATTTAAGTCCTAAGTTTGATTCCTATAGATCCGATTCCTAAGTTCACCGCTAGGTTCCTCCTTAGAGTATCTACGACAAGCAAATAAGTGGCCACCGAATTTTTGAGTAATTAAAGCAATAAGAATCAAATCGAAAGCAAAATCGAAAATAACAAGAGACCAAACGTCAATTCATCACCATAAACAAATCTTGGGCATAGCCCCGATTCCTAGAAATAAGACTATTACTCAAGCATTGTCATGTTCATAGCAAGCTTGATTAACAAAAGCATAAAAGAAAACCTAAGAGAAGAGAAGAAGAAGAAGAAGAATAAGAGAAATCCTAATTTTACCTTAGGTAGCAGCCCAAAAGGTCATCCTATTTTCGAGCCTCTAGGGCCTATTTATAAGGTAGGGTAACTTGCATCCCAAGCAATTACAAAATCAGATAAAATCAGCTTTTAAAATTCCATATATTTCACGTCACGGCCATGATGCCTGTCACGGCCAGGCCGTGACAGATTCTGTCTTGGAAAACTTGGCTCTGATGGCCTGTCACGACCGTGATGGCCATCACGGCCTGGCCGTGACAGGTTCTTCTAACTTTTGTGTACTTTTTTTTTCAGCCTTGTTCGATCATGGCCGTGATGGCTGTCACGGCTAGGCCGTGATAACCTCTGTTTGGTTCAATTTTCTTGCTTTTCAAGCTCCATCTTCATGCAAGCTCCATCATGGTTGATCTTGAACGTTTTAATCTTCAATTCCTGTACAACAACACCACAAAACCGCCTTACCCGTTCCAAGGTTAAAACTAACAAAAATAAAATTAAAAATGTGTAAACTACATGAAATGCATGCAATATGATAAAGGAATATGATGTGTAATCACACTCATCAGGTACCTCTTGAAGATCAAGGAAAATTAAAGAGATTAATACAAACTTTCCAAGAAAACCTTAAGAACTTACGTTTTTCTTTGTTTTTCTCTAAGTGTAGTTTGAAGAAAATGAGAGAGTATGAGAGGGGAGGGGCTGCGTGAGAGAAGAGAGTAAGGAGGTAAGGTGTAGTGAGTCATAAGGGTAGTTTAGGGTTTCTAAACACACTTAAGGGCATTTTAGTCTTTTTACGTAACAAATATCTAAGATATTTTCAAAAACCTATCATGACTAACATGTGGTGAGAAATGAGTGAAGATGTGACTGATTTGTGTCCACAAATTGTGGGGACAAACATGACATTTCAATGAAAATTCAAGGGTAAAATGGTCCAAGGGCAAAATAGTCTTTACACTAATTTGAAGAAATATCTAGATTTTTGTTAAAGGTAATAATGACATGGGTGACTCATCCACATGACTCACCATCCTAGGTGGCAAGAGGTCTCAGTATCCGATGGTGGGTTTTGTCTTTGCACGTCCGTTCTCGACTCCGTCAATTACCCGATTAGGGTTTTACGCCCGAATCGAGTATAATAACATATTTATTTTGGAAATTTTATAAATAACCTATATAGTTGGAAATGCTATATAAATTCTATGCATTTCATTCTCGGGTCAAAATTATGTTTTATGATTAGTAAAATCTTACTGTCAGTGAAAATGCAGACCGGATTCCGTCTGAATTTTCAACCAAAAATTTCACCGTATACTTATAAAAATAAGTATGATATGAATATGACTTTGGTTTTCCCAAAATCATTTTCTAAGTTTCAGATAAAAAAATACAAACATATTTGTTTATCGATACAGAAAACAGCAGAAACTGGGATGTTACATTACTACCCCACTAAAAAAAATTTTGTCCTCGAAATTACGTACCTGGAAAAAGATCAGGATATTGTAACTTCATCTTGTCCTCAGCTTCCCATGTTGCCTCTCCCGTTGTCTCATTCCAAATAACATTGACTAAGGAAATTTGTTTACCCCTGAGCTACTTAATCCTCTTATCCTCGATTCGCACAGGTGAAGTCTCATAAGACAAGTTTTCTTTTATTTGTACTTCATCGGGTTCAATTATGTGAGATGGATCAGGAATATACTTCCTCAATTGTGAGACATGAAAGAGACTATGAATATTTGAAAGAACAGATGGTAAAGCAATTTGATAGGCTACTAGACCAATACGACAAAGAATTTGGTAAGGTCAGATAAATTTTGGAGTGAGTTTTCTGGATTTTAAAACTCTACCTACCCCAATCATGGGTGTGACTCTCAAAAATACATGTTCTCCTTCTTGGAATTCAAGGGGTCGTCTCTTCTGATCAGAGTAACTCTTCTGCCTGCTTTGTGTCATTCTCATCTTTTCACGGATTTGTTTAACCTTTTCCGTGGTTTGCTGCACAATTTCTGGTCCTAAAATCGTGCTTTCTCCATCTTGATACCAACACACAGGTGTTTGACATTTCCTTCCATATAAGGCCTCATAGGGTGCCATCTCCATACTTGAGTGAAAACTGTTGTTGTATGTGAATTCGATAAGGGCAAAAGATCATCCTAACTTCATCGATTCTCTAAGACGCATGCTCTCAGCAAGTCTTCTAACGATTGAACCATCCTTTCTGTTTGTCCATCAGTTTGAGGATGATAAGCTGAACTTAAGCGTAACTTAGTTCCTAGCACTTGATGTAAACTTCTCCAAAAACGTGAAGTGAACTTCGGATCTTGTTGAACGATTTCTAGGCAAGTATACCTAGTCGTACAAGTAATACGGTGGTGAGACCGATATCGTTCCCACGAGGACTGAGACAAGTACTAACACGTACCGAATCAATTACTATCCAAGCGAACCTTTGGATTGAAGGAAGTTCTATACTAATTAACAAGCCTAACAGAAGTTAAAACAAACAAAATAAAAAGAAAAAGTTCTTTTAGGAATTTTGTCAAACAGTTGGAATGCAGAAAAATGGGTTCTTCAAACATGATAAAAGACGTTGGGATCAGACTTCACTAAACCTTAGCCTCATGCAATACCAAGACTACCAATCCAGTTTATGCTTCAAGTATTAAAATCAACCCACAAAATTACCCAAGCCCTGATTCCTCAGATGGCAAGAGCCTAAACCCACTAATAGACCCTAATTCCTTAGGTGGCCTAGATTAATGAATTTGCATTAAGATTAAGGATTACGCGATTACTAATAAACCAAACCCCATTCCTAGATGCGAGGTTTACTAGGTGATTAATTCCATATCAAGAATCGATAAGTATGTTCCCATTGCAAATCAAATCTCAAAATCAGTTCATGGATGATCAAACCATAAAAAGCATTAAGCAAAGGAATTAAACACTAATATGGAGGCATAAACATAGATTCATACATCAAGGCAATTACATGGTATTCAGGTTTAGCTACATCCAATCCCAACAAAAAAGGGATTTAGCTACTCATGGAGAAAGAGAAAGCCAAAACAAAAGAATTAGAGATAAAGGAAAGAAGGGATTCCATGGAGGCAATCCTCAGCAGCCACAGCAGCCTCTAGCTCAGAGAATTAGGTTAAAATTATGGTGTAAAACTTCCCCTTTCTGTTCTGCCCAAAGGTCTTATTTATAGATCAGGGAAAAACTGCGCGTCACGGCGGTGATGGCCATCACGACCAGGCCGTGACGCGTTCTGCCTTGGGCGCGCTTTCAACTTTTGGATTATCACGGCCATGATGTTTGTCACGGGTAGGCCGTGATCGCTTCTGCCTTCACCAAATGGTCTGTCACGGCCGTGATGGCTTCTGACTTTTGCCTTCTTTCTTTTCAGCTCTGGTTGATCACGGCCGTGATGGTCATCACTGCTAGGCCGTGATGGTCATCACGGCTAGGCCGTGATGGGCTTTGCTTGACTCATTTTCTTCACTTTTCAAGCTCTCTCTTCGACCAAGCTCCATCATGATCAATCTCGAGCATTTTACCCTTATTTCCTGCAAAACAACACTACGAAACCGTCTTACCCGTTCCAAGGTAAAAACTAACTAAAATCAATTTAAATATGCCTAAACTATATGAAAATGCATGTAAAAATGTACATTAATTATGATGTGAAATCACACTATCAAATCACCCCAAGCTTATTCAATTGCTTGTCCTCAAGCAATCACTAAGGCCGGATGATATAAATAGTCAGAGTGTGGATAGTGAACCAAGAACCCGAATAACCAATCCAAGTAACAGACATTTCAAATAATTCAGCAAGAGACAATAGTTTCAAGTCCAATTAGAAGCTTGGGTTTCTTTGACTCATATTCTCACTGATTTAGGCACTCTTTCTCACCTCACTCAAGTGTTTAGGGATATATGACAATTCGCTCCATTTTCTTCAAGGAATGAATTCTACCATAGGCTTGACTATCAACCAAATCTCTACTTTATTAATGAAAACAATTAAGAATCAAGAGGTCTTTTGCTTTGGTTGTAACGGGGCCATGGGATTAATGTTAGGTGGGGAGATCAAGAAAAGGAAATTTCAAAAGGCAACACATAATATTAATCATTGCAAAGCATGACACCTTCTAAATTACCTTTGTGGGTTTCGATTCATTTTTACACAGCTTTCTTTCTTTCTTTTTATTTTATTTCTTACTTTCATTTGTCATTCCCTTCTCACTTCCTTTTGAATCAAGAGGTCTTTCTTTCTTTCTTTCATTTTTTTTTGGAGAATGGGAGATTTTCAATTCACGAGAAATATTTTTCAAATTTTCTTATCCTATACTTTTTCAACTACCTTTTTACCCTTTTGTAATACTTTAGAAGGTATCTCCTACCAAGCATATTCATCAAAATATTTCAGGGTACCAAGAAAAGTATTTTTATTCTTTTTAGGCTCAAAATTGGGTAACTAAGGGGTAGCATTTAGTCATTCAAAGCTCAGAAGGCCTGGAAAAATACCTAGTGCCTCAATCATTTTCAAAAATGTTTTCAAAAATTTGTAAGCTTCAAAACGGTTTCAAGTCAAGTTCTAGAGAAATACAATCCAAGAGGAATAACACTCTATCACAAAGAATGGGGTAGATTTAGTGAGTACCCCTTTTGGCTCAAAATCTCACATTTTAGTAGTTCAAAAATCAATGAGAAACACAAATCTACTGAACCACATGCTAGTTATCAACTTTCAAAGATCATCTCAAGCATTTTTATTTGTAGCCTTATCACAAGAATAAAAAAAAATTGGGTTCAAAAATTCACTATCTCAATTTATTTGGGACTCAGTTCTTCACAATTGGATGCATAGTCTAAGCAAGGGGGGGTAATCTGATCATGTGATCATACAAACTACGCTTATATGAATGCAACATGCAAAATGCACAAGTATGCAAAAGTACCCCTACCCCAAGCTTAAAAACTTACATTGTCCCCAATGTAAATAATCAGGTCGGAGAGAGGAGAAAAAATGGAACGGCTTACCGAGGCGGTAACGGGTGTTGGCTAACATGATTAGTCAGAAACTTATTGGGAAATGCATCACGGCCGTGAGCCTCATCACGGGCAGGCCGTGATCAATTCTGGTCCACAGGAGCAGGCCTATCACGGCTGTGTCCTCCATCACGGCTAGGCCGTGATACATTCTGACCTTCAGGGTTCTCTCATCACGCCCGTGATGGGGATCACTGCTGGGCCGTGATACTTTCTGGTCTTCATGGCTGCTGACTTTATCTGTACCTGCCCTTCTTACTCTTCCTTCCTTCTTATCCTGAAAACACTTAACAAATCTATTAATCTATGATTTTTACTCTTGATCTTCTCAAATTATTCAAGAGTTAAAATAAAAAACAATGGGAAAAGGAAGAGAAAACTTGGGTTGCCTCCCAATAAGCGCTTCTTTAACGTCACTAGCTTGACGGGTCGGTGATCTCAAGGATCACGAAGATGCATAGCTGTGGTTAATCTCTCAATGTCACCACCCAAGTAGGCCTTGAGCCTTTGGCCATTTACTGTGAAGGTCTTTTTTGAAGTCGGGTCCTCCACTTCTATAGCTCCATGAGATGAGACTTCTTTGACAATGAACGGTCCCGACCACTTAGACCTCAACTTGCCTAGAAACAATCTCAGCCGGGAATTGAATAATAAAACTTGTTGTCCCGGCTGAAATATTTTCATCATGATCTTCTTGTCATGATAGGTTTTAACACGCTACTTGTAAATGGCTGCATTCTCATATGCATTAAGGCGCATCTCCTCTAATTCATGCAGCTGATTGACTCTTTTTTCACCCGCCAGAGTGGCATCAAAATTCAAGAACTTCAATGCCCAAAAGGCTCGATGCTCCAACTCTACGGGTAGATGACATGCCTTCCCATAGACCATCTGAAACAGAGATAACCCCACAAAAGTTTTCAATGCAGTCCGGTAAGCCCACAAGGCATCGTCAAGCTCCCTTGCCCCATCTTTTATTGAAGTGGCCACAGTTTTTTTCCAGAATTCTCTTAATCTCTCGGTTAGAGACCTCCGTCTGCCCATTTGTTTGCGGATGATAGGGAGGTGCCACCTTATGCCTCACATCATACTTGGTCAACACATTTTTCAGTTGTGAGTTGCAAAAGTGAGATCCCCCATCACTTATAAGGACCCTTGGGACACCGAACAGGGCAAAAATGTTCTTCTTGATGAACTTTATCACTGTTTGAGCATCATTCTTCGGAGTTGCAATGGCCTCCACCCATTTAGAAATATAGTCCACCGCCACCAAGATATATTGATTGGAGAATGAAGGTGGAAGTGGACCCATAAAATCAATGCCCCAACAGTCAAATACTTCAATCTCCAATATATTTTGCAGTGGCATCTCATCCCTTTTAGAGATATTCCCGGTCCTTTGGCACTTGTCACAACTCTTCACATGATTGAAAGATTCCTTGAAGATTGAGGGCCACAAGAGCCCAGATTGGAGGACCTTTGCAGCTGTCCTATCCCCATTGTAGTGTCCACCATATGGAGAGTTATGGCAGTGCCACAAAATATTCCTCACTTCCTCTTGACTGACACACCTCCTCCATAAGCCATCCGGTCCAACCTTGAACAAAAATGGGTCATCCCACATGAAATGGTTGGCATCCCGGAAGAACTTTTTCTTTTGTTGCCAAGTGAGGTGCTCTGGAACAATGTTGACTGCCTTGAAATTTGCCATGTTGGCAAACCATGGTCTTTCTTGAACTTGAAATAAGGCCTCATCCGGGAACTCATCCTGAATGTCCTTCTCTTTTGCAGCAACCTCTTCATTCACTAACCGAGATAAGTGGTCAGCTACCACATTCTCGCTTCCCTTTTTATCCTTGATGACTAAGTCAAATTCCTGCAACAATAGAATCCACCTTATGAGTCTTGGTTTAGAATCTAACTCAGTCAACAAATATTTAATTGCAGCATGATCAGTAAAAACAGTGACTTGTAACCCAATCAAGTAGGAACGAAATTTTTCCAATGCAAACACTATGGCTAGTAACTCTTTTTCTGTTGTTGCATAGTTTATCTGGTTTTCATTGAGAACCTTGCTAGCATAGTGAATGGCATGGAAAAATTTTTCCTTTCGTTGTCCCAAAACTGCCCCAACTGCGTAGTCACTGGCATCACACATTAATTCAAATGGTGACTCCCAGTTGGGTGCAACAAGAATGGGAGCAATGATCAACTTGTCTTTCAAAATCTGAAAAGATGTAAGACAAGTAGTATCAAACACAAATGGTGTGTCCTTGTTCAAAAGGCTACACAATGGCTTGTCTATCTTTAAGAAGTCTTGGATGAACCGCCGGTAAAAGCCTGCATGCCCAAGAAAACTCCTCACACCCTTGACATTCACTGGTGGAGGTAGTTTCTCAATCACATCAATCTTGGATTTATCCACTTCAATCCCCTTAGCTGAAATTTTGTGCCCAAGCATAATGCCCTCCTGCACCATAAAATGACACTTCTCCCAATTTAAGACTAAATTGGTGTCCATGCACCTCTTTAACACAGCAGCAAGGTTAGACAAGCAATTATCATAAGAGGAACCGAAAACAGAAAAATCATCCATGAAAACTTCAATGTATTTTTCTACCATATCAGAGAAAATGGAAAGCATGCACCTTTGAAATGTCGCAGGTGCATTACAAAGACCGAAAGGCATCTTCCGATAGGCAAAAACCCAAACGGGCATGTGAAAGCAGTTTTCTCTTGGGCTTCTGGGTTGACCGCAATTTGGTTATAACCCGAATAACCATCCAAGAAACAATAGTAAGCTTGCCCAGCCAGCCTCTCCAACATTTGGTCCATAAATGGAAGTGGGAAGTGATCTTTCCTAGTGGCTTGATTTAGCTTCCGGTAATCTATACACATTCGCCAACCGGTGACCGTTCTAGTTGGGATCAACTCATTCTTCTCGTTGTTCACGACGGTCATGCCACCTTTCTTGGGAACCACTTGCACCGAACTCACCCAAGCACTATCGGAAATCGGATATATCATTCCAGCTTCAAGGAGTTTTAGCACCTCCTTCCTTACCACTTCTTTCATTGTAGGATTGAGCCTCCTCTGCGGTTGGACCACCGGTTTAAATTCAGCCTCCATCATGATCTTGTGCATACAAAACGCAGGGCTAATACCTTTCAAATTTGAGATTGACCATCCAATGGCTGTTTTATGTTCTCTAAGCACCCTTACAAGTTTCTCCTCTTCCAATTTGGACAATACATTGCTCACTATGACAGGGTCTTCATCATTCTCACAAAGAAACACATACTTCAAGTGGGGAGGTATAGGTTTAAGCTCTAACTTGAGCTTCTCTTGGACTTCATCCTTTATGAGCTCTTCTTTCTTGGTATTGATAGCAAGCTGAGTGGGTTGGGCTTCCAAATCACGCAAACAGTCTTCTATCTCCTTTTCCTCTATCTCATCAAGATTTTCAATAGAATTCACAATTACCTTCTCAAGGGTAGAGGAATGGTGCTGCTATGCAAAGGCTTCTTTAGCCACTACTTCCACAAGGTCCATGCTGAAACAATTCTCTTCATCACTCGGGCGATGCATGGCTTCAAATACATTGAAAGTAACCTCTTCATCTTGCACTCTGAGTCGAAGTTGGCCTTTTTGTACATCTATCAAAGCACGACCAGTTGCTAGAAAAGGTCTCCCCAATATAAGTGGAACTTCTGCATCCTCCTCCATGTCTAGTATCACAAAATCCGCCGGGAAGATAAACTTATCCACTTTAACCAAAACATCTTCCAGAATACCATAAGGACGCTTGATTGATCTATCGGCTAGTTGCAATGCCATCCTTGTTGGTTTCACCTCACCACCTCCAAGCTTATTCAAGATTGAAAGCGGCATCAAATTGATACTCGCCCCCAAGTCACACAAGGCCTTCCCAATAGCAACACTCCCAATAGTGCAAGGGATTGTAAAACTACCAGGATCTTTAAGCTTTGGAGGTAGCTTCCTTTGAAGTATCACACTGCATTCTTCCGTCAAGGCAACAGTCTCACCTTCTTTGAACTTTCTTTTCTTCGTGAGCAACTCCTTCATGAACTTTGCATAAGTGGGCATCTGCTCTAGTGCTTCAGCAAAGGGTATGTTTATCTGTAACCTCTTGAAGATGTCAAGAAATTTGGCAAACTGTTCTTCCTTCTCGTTTTTCTTGCTCAAATGAGGATATGGCAACTTCACATAAGAGGGGATCTCTTGAGGCTTGTCTCCATCTTTCAAAATCTGACTTTTACTTCTCCTCAAAATTGAATTTTCATCTACTAACTTTTACCTCTTGTCTTTTTAACTATCTTTCTCTTCTTCCTCTATTACAACCTCTTTGCCTTTTTCCTATCTTTTCTCAGCACTCAACTCTGTTTTTTCATCAACTCTCTGATTTTTCACCAAAGGCTCACCACTCTCTTCTTCAAGACTTTTACCACTCCTCAAAACAATAGCCTTACAATGCCCTTTAGGATTCATTTGAGTATTACCTGAAAAACTGCCGCTAGATTGTTCCGCTAGTTGCTTTGCAATTTGTCCAACTAGAACCTCCAAGTTCTTTATGGAAGCATCGGTGTTTTTCTGGTTTGACTTGGACATTTGCATGAATTGATTGAGGGTGTTCTCCAAGATAGAAGTCCGGTCTTGAGGCAGTGGTGTGGGTTGAGGCTTGCTTGTTTGTCCGGCATCTTATTTCCAACCAAAACTTGTTTGATTCCTCCACCCTTGGTTGTAATTGTTGGAGTATTGGTTGTTACCTTGCCACCCATAGTTCCCTATATAATTAGCTTCCTCATGGGAACTAGGTGGTGCCTCACATCTTCCATTATCATTATCTCCTCCACAAAAATCACATCTCATTACCTGTTGAGGTGGCATGGTTGTCCCTTGAACAGTTTGGAGTTGTTGTTGGAGTTGAGCTAGTTGCTTGGTGATGGACTCAAGTTGTTGTTTCATAATCTTATTTTGAGCCAAAAGTGCAGTTTGTGAGTCTAACTCCAACACTCCCCTTCTTGATGTGGGACCCCGATCATGATGCATCAAATAGTCATTAGATGCCATAGCCTCTATCAAAATCAATGCTTCCTCCGCTGTCTTTGTGTTCATGGAACCTCCAGCTGAGGCATCCAACATATACCTGGTTGACGGCCTCAATCCATTACAAAATGTTTGCATTTGGGTATGATCATCAAACCCATGATTTGGACATCTTCGGAGCAAGTCTTTGAACCTTTCCCATGTGTCATGAAGAGTCTCACCCTCTTGTTGAGCAAAGCTTATGATATCACCCCTTGTCTTCACAAATCTTGAGGCAGGAAAAAACCTTGCAAGAAATTTTGCCTCTAATTCACCCCATGTAGTGATGCTCCCCCTTGGTTGAGATTGGAGCCAAGCCTTGGCCCTATCTCTTAGAGAGAAAGGAAACAACCTTAAGCGAAGTGCGTCATCGGAAACACCATTGTGCTTACTCGTATCACATAACTCCAGGAAGTAGGAGACATGATTATTAGGATCCTCCTTCTCTAACCCGGCAAATTGATTTTGTGAAACCATATTGATGAGAGCTGGCTTGATTTCAAAATTTGCGCAGTTCACTGGAGGTCTCACTATGCTAGTGACATGCCGATTGACATTTGTATTGCCATAATCTCCAAGTGTCCTCCGTGGATCACCTTCACCATTGCCTTCCATCTTGAGTTCTTCTTGATGAACTTGAGAAGTGGAAGTCTCTTGTTCTTCTTCTTGTTGTTCTAACAATTTCTGCTATCTTGCTTGCCTCCGATTCTCCCTAGCTGTTCTTTCAATTTAAGGATCGTAGAGGAGTTGGTCAGCCGGGACAGTACCTCGCATGCACAAAAGTCTAGAGACCAAAACTGTTAGCAATAGATGACAGCATAGAAACACAGATCAGTAAAACAAAAATAAAATTGTGCCTAAATTAGTAATTCACTTGGATATGCTAATATTGAAACCCAGTCCCCGGTAACGGCGCCAAAAACTTGTTGAACGATTTCTAGGCAAGTATACCTAGTCGTACAAGTAATACGGTGGTAAGACCGATATCGTTCCCACGAGGACTGAGACAAGTACTAACACGTACCGAATCAATTACTATCCAAGCGAACCTTTGGATTGAAGGAAGTTCTATACTAATTAACAAGCCTAACAAAAGTTAAAACAAACAAAATAAAAAGAAAAAGTTCTTTTATGAATTTTGTCAAACAGTTGGAATGCAGAAAAATGGGTTCTTCAAATATGATAAAAGACGTTGGGATTAGACTTCACTAAACCTTAGCCTCATGCAATACCAAGACTACCAATCTAGTTTATGCTTCAAGTATTAAAATCAACCCACAAAATTACTCAAGCCCTGATTCCTCAGATGGCAAGAGCCTAAACCCACTAATAGACACTAATTCCTTAGGTGGCCTAGATTAATGAATTTGCATTAAGATTAAGGATTACGCGATTACTAATAAACCAAACCCCATTCCTAGATGCGAGGTTTACTAGGTGATTAATTCCATATCAAGAATCGATAAGTATGTTCCCATTGCAAATCAAATCTCAAAATCAGTTCATGGATGATCAGACCATAAAAAGCATTAAGCAAAGGAATTAAACACTAATATGGAGGCATAAACATAGATTCATACATCGAGGCAATTACATGGTATTTAGGTTTAGCTACATACAATCCCAACAAAAAAGGGATAGCTACTCATGGAGAAAGAGAAAGCCAAAACAAAAGAAATAGAGATAAAGGAAAGAAGGGATTCCATGGACGCAATCCTCAACAGCCACAACAGCCTCTAGCTCAGAGAATTAGGGTAAAATTCTGGTGTAAAACGTCCCCTTTCTGTTCTGCCCAAAGGTCTTATTTATAGATCAGGGAAAATTGCGCGTCACGACCGTGATGGCCATCACGGCCAGGTCGTGACGCGTTCTGCCTTGGGCACGCTTTCAACATTTGGATTATCACGACTGTGATGCTTGTGACGGGTAGGCCGTGATCGCTTCTGCCTTCACCAAATGGTCTGTCATGACCGTGATGGCTTCTGACTTTTGCCTTCTTTCTTTTCAGCTCTGGTTGATCACGGCTGTGATGGTCATCACAGCTAGGCCGTGATGGGCTCTGCTTGGCTCATTTTCTTCACTTTTCAAGCTCTCTCTTCGACCAAGCTCCATCATGATCAATCTTGAGCATTTTACCCTTAATTCCAGCAAAACAACACTACGAAACCGCCTTACCCATTCCAAGGTAAAAACTAACTAAAATCAATTTAAATATGCCTAAACTATATGAAAATGCATGTAAAAATGTACATGAATTATGATGTGAAATCACACTATCAGGTCTCTATCTGAAACAATACTCGAGGGTACTCAGTGAAGTCTAATCACTTCTCTGATGTAAACTTCGATCAACTTTTCCATAGTGTAGTTGATCTTAACAGGCAACAAGTGTGCTGACTTCGTTAACTTGTCAATGATCACCCAAATTGAATCAAAACCTCTGGAAGTTCGCGGTAAACTTACCACAAAATCCATCGATATGCTATCCCACTTCCATTCAGGTACATCCAACGAGGTAAGCATTCTGCCTGGTCGTTGATGTTCTACCTTCGCTTTCTGACAAATCAGACATGCTGCAACATACTCCGTGACTTGCTTTTTCATGCCTGGCCACCAAAACTTTGTTTCAAATCCTGATACATCTTAGTTGATCTCGGATGAATACTTAACTTACTCTTGTGTGATTCCTCTAGAATCATCTTTTTCATCTCAGGATTATCAGGTACACAGACTCGTCCATTGCACCTTAAGATGTTATCTGGTCCAAGCTAAACTTAGTAGCTTTTCCTTGTTCCATTAACTTCTTCTTCTCTTGAAGACAAGTATCGGCGACTTGTTGTTCTCTGATCTCTTCCATTAATCCACTAGAGATCTTGATCATTCCTACACAAATTTTCTTTTGACTTACGTCCATGATTAAGTTGAGATCACGGAACTTTTCAATCAATTCTAATTCCTTCACCATCATAACTGAGATATGAATGGCCTTCCGGCTTAGTGCATCTGCTACAAAGTTCCCTTTTCCAGGATGATATAATAACGTGGAGTCATAATCTTTCAAAAACTCCATCCATCGTCTTTGCCTCATATTGAGCTCCTTATGATCAAACAAGTATTTCAGACTCTTGTGATCACCAAAGACATGAAACTTGGCTCCATACAGATGATGTCTCCATATCTTTAGTGCAAAAACTACAGCAGCTAATTCCAGATCATGCGTCAGATAATTCCTCTCACGAGTCTTTAACTGTTGTGATGCATGAGCTACGACTTTCCGATGTTGCATTAATACACAACCTAAACCTTGATATGAAGCATCGCAATATACTTCGTAAGGTTCATTCGATTCAGGAATTAATAACACTGGCGATGTTGTCAGACGTTCCTTAATCTTTTGAAAACTTTCCTCGCACTTGTCAGTCCATACAAAAGGTTGATCCTTCCTAGTCAGTTGAGTCAATGGTCCCACTATCTTGGAAAAACCCTCGATAAACCTCCTATAGTAACCGGCTAGACCCACAAAGCTGTGAATCTCCGTTATCGTTTTTGGTCTTTCCCAAGAAAGTACTGCTTCTACTTTTGCAGGATCGACAGCAATTCCTTCCTCAGTAATCACGTGCCCCAATAATTTCACCTCTCCGATCCAGAATTCACACTTAGATAGTTTTGCGTATAATACTTTCTCACGTAGGATTTGCAGGACTTGTCGTAAATGCTCTTCATGTTCCTCATCATTCTTAGAATAAATGAGAATGTCATCAATGAATACGACAACGAACTTATCTAGAAACAGACGAAAATCCGGTTCATGTAGTCCATGAAGATAGCAGGTGCATTTGTTACTCCAAAAGGCATTACAAGATATTCGTAATGTCTATAACGAGTTCTGAACGCAGTTTTTGGTATGTCTTTCGTCTTCACCCTTATCTGATGATATCCCGTTCTCAAATCGATCTTTGAGAACACAACGGCTCCTCTTAGTTGATCCATTAGATCATCTATACGTGGTAAAGGATATTTGTTCTTGATCGTCACTTTATTGAGTTGTCGAAAATCCACGCAGAGTCTCGACCCTCCATCCTTCTTTCTTACTAACAGAATTGGTGCTCCCCACGAGGAAATACTTGGTCGAATGAACTGTTTTGACAAAAGATCTTCCAGTTGAGCTTTCAACTCAGCAAGTTCTGTCGGTGCCATTCGATATTGAGCGATTGAAATTGGACCGGTTCCTGGAATCAGGTCTATGGAGAATTCCATATCTCTGACAGGTGGCAAACCAGGAACATCATTAGGAAACACATCCGGAAATTCTCTTACTACAGGCATCGTACTCAAGTCGATTTCCTTCTCGACTTCCAAGTTAGATAGAAGTAAGTATTCCTGAGCTCCTTCTTTCGAAGTAGTTCTCATTTGGTGGGTAGATAAAAATCCATAAATCTCAGGATCGGGAAAATTTAAGGTCTCATGGGAACAATCTAAAAGGATATGGTTGGAAGATAACCAATCCATGCCGAGAATTACATCTAATTGAATTAAAGGAAAACATATGAGATTAACAAGAAAATGTCTATCCTGAATAATGATATAATATTTCAAACATATAGAAGTCACAGTAACAGGTTCAACAGTTGGAGTTGAAACAATCAGATCATATGCCTTGGAAGAAACAGGTAATTCTAGATGTCTCACACAATCCATCGCAATAAAAGAGTGTGTTGCACCCGGATCAAAAAGTACAGTTAAGAGATTACTAGCTATGTCGCAACTACCTTGTATGAGATCTTCGAAATTCGAAGCCTCAACACCACTCATGGTGTAAACCCTTCCCTTAGTTATCGGTTTATTGGTCCTAGAATTGTTGGTGGTTGATGCGGGTTTCTGAGTTTGACAGTCTTTGGTCATGTGCCCTATCTTTCCGCATTTGAAGCACTGCACTCCTTGTAGTCGGCAATTATCCGTAAAATGAGTCTCGCTTCCATACTTGAAACACTTTCGAAACTGGCCTTGGTTTTGGTTTCTTTGGCCTCCACTGTTGTACGCAAAAGCGACTGGACGAAAAGTTTGTTGATTCTGGTTTTGATTATTCCCTGAGCTTTTATCCTCTCTGGTTCTGGTACTGATTCTTGGATCTAGATGGTCCTCTAACATTCCCTCTGCTATCCCTTCCCTTTTTCATCTGTGCCACCTTCCTGCATTTCTCGACCAGAACTTGAAAATTTTTGATTTCTAGTGGCAACACTGACTCCTTGATTTCAAACCTTAATCCTCCTTCAACTTATCACATTTCCATTCTTCGTCCGGTTGAGCTTGGAAGAAACAGAAATACTTGGCGACTAATTCGAACTTCGTCACGTATTCCCCAACAGTCATTTCTCTCTACTGCAGATGCAGAAATTCTTGTTCCTTTTCAGTTCTAGCACTTTGAGGAAAGTACTTGTCCAGAAACGCGTTACGAAATGCATTCCATGTAATCTCCTAATGATCCGCTTCCATCAATTGTCTGACTCCCCTCTACCAGTACTCAGTATCACCCACGAGCAGGAACATAGCATATTGAACTTTGACTCCTTCTGGGTTGTGAATCAGTTCAAAGATCTTTTCTAATACTTGTATCCAAAGGTTAGCCTTCTCGGGATCAGCATCCCCATAAAATCGTGATGGATTCTGACGCCGAAAAGCAGTCAATTCTTTTCTCTCTGCAGCTTGTTCAGCTCTGAGTTGTTCTAGTTTATTTTGGGTAGTCATAGTTGCCGTCTATTGTGCAATAGTAGCTGCGACATTTTCCATTGCCCGTGCTGCATCGTCCATTCCACCAGCTCCTTCAGAATTCTATATGAGATTACCATGACGGCCAACACGACCGCCTCTATGGCCTCTTCCACGGCCGCATCCACGTCAGCGTCCAGCTTCTGATTCAACAACTGGTTCCATAATTGACCTATAAGCCACAATCAGTTAAACCAAAACCAGAAACTGAAACGTAAACTTACTCGTTACCACACATTACTTCTAAGAAGTAATTAAAACAAATCTAAGTCAGAGATCACACAACATAGACATAACAGACCTATTTCCCAAGGATTCCCGAAAGACTCGACCAGCTTTGATACCACTAATGTAACACCCCCTTGGTGCTACATGTTGAAACTAAAAGACTGAAAATAATTACGCTGGTTGCTTTCGGAAAAATATAATTTTCTCTATTTCTTAACTTCCTTGAAATTAATGATAAATTTTCCTTTTCTTTTTCTTTTCCTCAAACGATACAACCCAAACCGTTATAATTAACAAACAACTGAATACATATATATGGATCCATAAGGTTTTACATATGACCCTTTATATTACAATCATTTATTAAAGCCATAGCATAAGGAAAACACACATAAACTAAACCTATATAGTAGCGGTACTACTTTCCAAAAGTATACCCAAATCAGAATCCTACAGCTGGTCACACTTAAGAAAACCCATTGGGAAGTCCTCCCTAGAACTCCCCGCCCGCAGAAGTATCCAGGTTAGTCCTCCACACGCTTTCGCCATCAGCCTCATCAAAGTGCAGGGAACGTATTCCCGTGTACGATATAAGACTCATTTGGCTCATCTGTACTCGAATATATATATATATATATATATATATAGAAGCATAGTAGAGACCCAACATGAAAATAAATAAAGCAAGGGTGAGATACCATCATTGATTTTCATCATGATAACTACATGCACGACACTCTAACAAACATCATGTATACATACTATAAATATTTCCTACCAATGGGATTCATACCCGATCATCCAATCGTAATTTTTCAAAAATGCATGACACTTCAATATCCATCCTATGAGTCTTGACTTTTATTCTCCGGAGATTCCTAACTTCCCTTCTTCGAGCAATGATTAGGCTGTGATACCCTTAACACAATTGTCTCATGAAATGGGCCTCTAAATTTAGGTCCGGCTCCAATTGTTCAGGGAATATCACGATGGAGCACCTAAAATAATATTGGAATAGTTCCCTATTGAGTATATTCGTGCCGGGTAACCGAATTCCACGACCCAAGGTTGCAAGGCCCCAAGCATTCACTGGATTTTCGAAGTCCGAATGTCCCTAAGACCCAAAGACCCTAGAATTTATCTTTGGTCCGTAACTAACCAATTTACCCAATTCACCCTTTGTGAAATTGTAGCTTGATACCCAAGGCATGTCTGCCCAAATATGGCATGTTTGCCAGACTATGCGTGTAAAATCCTTTGTAATCGTAATTGTTGTTTGTCGTTTGTTTTTCCTCTGTCGAGGCTTAAAGCTCCCGACTACCCTTCCTTAGGTATTCCAATTCCTTTCCCTTCCAAGTACAATTTCCTTTTAGGAACACTAGCCCGACATCTCGGCAATCTAGGTCCTTATCCTTTCCTTGATGTTTCCCCAAAGAATTTTCGTTCAGTTAAACACAAATACCAAAAACAAAAACTCCGAAAACTTATCCAAGTTTGTCGGAAATTTTCGGTATTCTTAAATTCTTTTCCAAAAATCCTTTTCCGATGAAATTCATTTTAAAACGTAACATAAATCATTTTTCCCTTAAATCCTCTATTTTTATTTCTGAAAATCAGTTGATTCTTTTAAAACCATTTCTAACCCATATATTTATTTTTATCATGTAAAAAGATCGTTTTTCCTCATACTGCCGTTAGGTAAGCAAAAATCCTTATTTCTTGAAAAATTATTTATTATCAATATCAAAACACTTTTTAAAATACATTTTCTTAAAATTAAGATTTATTTCCATTTTTCCCGACGTTTTCGGAAAAAGTGCGACAGTGAATTTTTTTCACGGTTACGTACGCGCGGTTGCTCAATAACTTATTCTTTTATTAAAATTCATTAAAATATTATTATTTTTAACTTAAAAATTAAATCCACAAATTTTAAAAAACATAATATTTCCCTTAAATTTTCTTAACATTTTATCCTTAATTTCCAATGAGCACTGACCGGTGTCAGGCTTCCAGTCAATCATAAAAATCAACAGAAAATTTCATACAACACAATTTATCACATACTTTCACACCCAATAATAAATTCACAAATCGCAATTTATAGCATGCTTTCACAGATAAATCATGCATCACAGAATATAACGCAATAATTTTTAAACATACACCACAACCTACACAATTAATTACAGACACACGAAACAATTTTATACACATAATTATCGAAGCTCCTCAGGCAAACTCCCTTTACCTCTTGAAGATTCAAGTTCCGATTCAACAAAGTCTCGGTTTCAAATCTGGTTTCCTCCACGAACTCCGAACAACAACTACTAACACAATCCTTCACAAAACAACACATAACTAATTAAACTTTGCAAAAAATCTATTATTTCCTATGGGTATGGTTGCGGCCCAAGATAGGAAAATAGGTTAGAGGTTTCAAAATTCCACATACTCTTAGATCCATAACCTTAGAATAGTGTAGAGCTAGGGAAAATTGCCATAACTTGAAAATGAATCAAAATCATCTAACCCATTTCATGGTTAGGATTCGGCCATGACTACGAAAAATGGCTAGAAATTTATAAACTTCACATGCTCTTAGATTAGTGATCCTTAAGCATTAGAGATGACATAACTAATGATCATGACATGGAACTAAAACAAAACCTCCTCCATCCTTTCAAGTGAGGTTATGGCCTCTTAGAGAAAAATTAGAAGGAAATTTTATTTTTACACATGCTCTTGAATGAAGATACTAGGGATCATAACTAGTTCATAGCAATTGGAATCATATGAGAGTAGTATCTCAATTGGAATCATATGAGAGATCACTCGTGAGGCGAATCTGGAAAAATTGTTTCCACACTTTCCAGAATAGCGAGGCGAGTAGTATCTCGCGAGGCGAATCTGGAATTCCAACAGATGATGATGCCCAGAATCGCGAGGCGAAAGTAGACCTCGCGACGCGAGACAGAAACGTGAGTAAGCCGCTGAGGTTCAGGGCTTCTGTCTCGCGCGGCCACAGTGGATTCGCGTGGCGAATCAAGTTTTTTTTTTTTTTTTTATAGATATAAAAATGAAAATGACAGAAACTAAAAATAAAGGATACCTAGCTTGGGTTGCCTCCCAAGTAGCGCTTGTTTAACGTCACTAGCTTGACTTATTAAGAAGCATCCACCTGGATCCCATTGCTTGTGGCACAAGGGCCAAGAGACGCTCATCATATCAAATCCTCCACCCGGATCCCATGGTTTGTGAAGTGGCCCTTGCAGAAGCAATACGATTCTATCCATACTTCCATCTAGTCTGAGTGTGAAAACTCCATTGACCTCTGTAATTATGAACTCACTTCCTCTCGGGTCAAATGGTGTTTTCTCGAGGAAGTGTGCCAGACAAGTGGGAGGGTCTAACTTACCAATGTCCACACATGCATGTAAGCCAACATAGTTATCTAATGCAGTAATTTCAGGTTGCTTGGCAAGCATGGTGAAATCCTCTACCACTTTATCTGCATTTTGATCTCTACCCCCTTGCTCCGGTGCCATGTCACTTGTCAACTCCTCTTCCTCAGGTTGCTCTTCCTCAACATGTAGTTGTTCCGGGGCCATGTCACTTGTCCACTCCTCTTCCTCAGGTTGCTTTTCCTCAACATGTGGTGGTTCTTCCTCAACTTCCTGAGAACTAGTTGCATTCCAGTCAGATCCCAACACCCTACCGCTTCTAGTTGTTATGGCTTCGCATTGGTTCTTAGGGATGTTCTCGGTATCACCTGGGAAAGTGTCTGGGAGACGCTCATCTAGTTGCTTTGCGAGCTGACCCAACTTGTCTATTGCCGCATTTGTCCTCTCAAAAGCCAACTCCCAAGGTTGTTGTTGTTGGGCCATCTTATCAATTGCCGCAATTGTCTTATTAATTGCCGCATTTGTCCTCTCAAGAGCCAACTCCCAAGGTTGTCTTCCACCATCCTTTTGAGGTTGTTGTTGCCAGTTCTGTTGAGGTTGTGGTTACCAATCTAGACCATCGTCAGCATTACTCCAAGCGAAACCCGGATGGTCTCCCCTCATATCACCCCAATACTGATTCTGACTCGGATAGTTGTCCTGGGGCACGCTGTCATAGAAATTATAGCATGAGTCCACATGTTCTTGAGAGAAGTAGAACGGACAGTTATGAGTGTCATGGCCTCCATCACAATTTTCGCAACCCGGAAGCATTCCCTCGTGTATCACATTCACCCTCTTGTTCCAAGACAAAGCTTCATTCTGCATCTTCAGCAATCTATTTTGCTCTAGAATGGCTTCTAATGTTGCAGAACTGAATCCACTTGAGGTTTCCCAACCACGGTTGTAATCATTGTATGACATCTCCTCCAATGATGCCCATCCATCCATTCAAGCCTCTTTTGCTCTGTGCTTCTTTCCTTAAGCGCTTCTCGGTCTTGGTGATCACCGTATCAAATAGCAAGTCCTCTTGTGGGAGGGTACCTCGCATACAAAGACAAGGCAAGACCAAGTGGAATCAAAGAAGTAGAGAGATAATAGTAAATAAAAATAAAAATAAAAATAAAAATAAAAATAAAAATAAAATAAAAATAACTTAACCAAATAATCAAACTTCCCTAAAATTAGAAAATTTGGTTGTGCCAATCCCCGGCAACGGTGCCAAAAACTTGTTGGGTCACCGGCAAGTGTACCGGGTCGTCGCAAGTAATAAAATAAACACGGTAAGAATTTACCGAGGTCGAACTCAGGGATTGGGCTACCAATTCGACTAATCCGTGGGAAATCCGATGCGTTTGGTCAAGTAACAGAAGGTGGTTGAGAGAGAGAGATTAGGATCAAAAATTCAATTAACAAATCTAATAAAATAATTAACTAAAAATCTGAAATTAAAATGTCCAAGGTCACAAATCCACCTACCCAATATGCATTCCCAAGTGATGATGAATTCCTCCCTAAGTTCAATTACAATGTCAACCGGGACCCCCAAATTCTCCTAAATCCATTGTCGTGCTCATTAGGACATATTCGAAGATTGGATTAATTACTTACTAGGTCTCATAATCCTAATCATCAAACTCTGTTAATTCTTGTTCCCTATAAGGTTGCACCGATCTCCTACGCACTCTCGTGCAATATTCGATCGATGATCCCAATTCAAGTTCTAAAACGCGAATCGCCGATCAGTCTCAACACGTTTAACTAGTTAATCACGCAAGCATATGATCAACACAATCAAATCAGAATTGGAAAACATTAATTGAGAAAAAGGGAGAAGGACATACATCACATCGAATCTACACTGCCATGGGTGGCTTCATTGTTCCCTCAGACGAGGGGATTAGTTCCTCATGCTCATAGACAAACAATCGGACATAACCTCCATAATAAAATAGGAAAATAAAAAGGGAGACGCAGATCCAAAGAGACAAGAAACTACCCTAAACGCTACTCTAAATAGTGGAAAAACTACTAGGATTCGCGACCCTCCAAAAGCTTTTCCAAATCTGATCTGAAACAGCCTATAAATAGGGATTCTGGTTCTTGGCCGCTCGCGGGGCGAACAATATTTCGCGATGCGAACATTAGTTTTGGCGCGCATCCAATTTGGATTCTCGCGAGGCGAGAGTGTGTTCGCGGGGCGAGTCTTCAAACCTTAGTCTGTCACAGCCGTGACCTTCATCACGGCTAGGCCGTGATGGTCTCTGTCTTCCAGGGTCTTCAGACTCTCGCGAGGCGAACCAGAATAGATGACTGTTGCTGTTTTACTAATCTTCAGGCTCGCGAGGCGAGCATCTACTCGCGGGGCGAGTATCTCTAGAATGGAAATTTCCACTGTTTTCTTGACTCGAAATGCTTCCTTGACTCTTGGAGCTTCCCCTCTAACCTGAAACAATAAAAAGACACAAAAAGCGTAATTCTATTCAAAATAGACTAAAAACTACAAAAACTGCCTAGAACAAGTCAAAGTCCAACTTAGGAACAAAACAAGGCAAATTTGGGCGAAAACGAGAGTGAACTCGAATAATTTGCACAAAAAACCACAGTCCATCTAGTTATAAAACTAGATAAGCCAGAGGCTTATCAAAACACCCCAAACTTAAACCTTGCTTGTCCCCAAGCAAGCTAAAACTCAAAAACGACTCAAGACTTGGCAAGCTTAAGGGAATCAATCGATTTCGCACAAATTTCATGCACTCAAAACAGTTTTTCTCCAATGATTTCCCCCCTACATCAACGTAATCCCCACATTCATTTACTTTAAACAATTGAGAACTTTATCATTCATGCAATCATTAATCTAAGTTGAGGATCAGAGTCACACACAAAAGGAAGATCACCAATTTCAAACAACTGCCTTCCTCACAAGGGTATGTAAAATTTCAATCATTCGCTCAACTGTGTCTAGGCTGTCAACTTTTCACTCAACTTCACATTCCAAGAGCACTTCCCATGAATTTGATTTTCATCTCAAACATAGTTCCCACGAAAATATGTATGCAACATCAGAAGGTCTTTTAAAGGTTGAAATGGGGCCTGGCTGAGGGTAGGATATTCAAGGATACTCGGCTTAAGTCCCTAGGAACTAAGAGAGCATGAGCATTTGACACATATTCCACTCAAATTCCTTTTTCCATTTTTCTTTTTGCCTCGGGTGACTACAGCCTTTTCCTTGCTAATCTTTTTGTTTTGCCCCTTTTCTTTTGGCATTTTTTTTTATATATTGCCTTGGGTTTCAACCTTTATTTTTATTTTTCTCACCCCAATATGACACATCACCTTGTAGCCACCCCAAACTTAGTTCCTCACAACCCTTCTCTTGCTACGCTTCCATGCTCTCCTAATCCTAAGATTGGGTTAACATGGTTTTTCCGATTTTGGCTTATATTATAGGGTTATCAAGAAACAATAGGCTAATTAGGCCTAACGGGGCTAACTAGGGAACATGCATTAGGGATGGTTCTTTTTAGGTCAAGTAGTTATTTCAAAGAAAATTTCCTAAATCATTTGATGCAACACATAGACATGCAAACCATAAAGAGATTCAAGCAAATTCGGGAAAGTGCAACTTAAAAGTGATTCACACAATCAAAAACAAAGTTGGAGGCTCAAATCCTCACCTGGACATTTTTTTGCAAATTGTTTGACCGAGACACAATTCCTAGTGTGTGCACCCCCTCACCCCAAACTTATCATAAATCAAGTAATCACAATAAAATTCTCAAAGTTCAATTTTCAATTTTTCACATGGGGATCAACTTTTCTAATTTCAGAACCTAGGGGGAAATCATCGATGGTCAAAATAATTCATGCAATCAATCTATGCTCAATTTAATTAAAATCCAACAAGCTTGCCGACACGACATTCATACACAAACTCTTGATCTTCTCAAATTATTCAAGATAGACAAACAAAAACAAAAACAAAAACAAAAACAAGAGTGAGGAAAGGAGAGGGTGCTCCCTGATCAAGTTTCAATGGTTGCATCCTCGTCCAATTGGTCTCACGGGCTCCCTTCTGTTGCATAGCATCTTGGAAGAACTCCTGCAAATTAAAACCTTAATTGCAGATTCGCGAGGCGAGAGATCACTCGCGAGGCTAATATGGAAAAATTGTTTCCACACTTTCCAGAATAGCGAGGCGAGTAGTATCTCGCGAGGCGAATCTGGAATTCCAACAGATGATGATGCTCAGAATCGCGAGGCGAAAGTAGACCTCGCGACGCGACACAAACGTGAGTAAGCCGCTGAGGTTCAGGGCTTCTGTCTCGAGCGGCCACAGTGGATTCGCGTGGCGAATCAAGCTTTTTTTTATAGATATAAAAATGAAAATGACAGAAACTAAAAATAAAGGATACCTAGCTTGGGTTGCCTCCCAAGTAGCGCTTGTTTAACATCACTATCTTGACTTATTAAGAAGCATCCACCTGGATCCCATTGCCTGTGGCACAAGGGCCAAGAGACGCTCATCATATCAAATCCTCCACCCGGATCCCAAGGTTTGTGAAGTGGCCCTTGCAGAAGCAATACGATTCTATCCATACTTCCATCTAGTCTGAGTGTGAAAACTCCATTGACCTCTGTAATTATGAACTCACTTCCTCTCGGGTCAAATGGTGTTTTCTCGAGGAAGTGTGCCAAACAAGTGGGAGGGTCTAACTTACCAATGTCCACACATGCATGTAAGCCAACATAGTTATCTAATGCAGTAATTTCAGGTTGCTTGGCAAGCATGGTGAAATCCTCTACCACTTTATCTGCATTTTGATCTCTACCCCCTTGCTCTGGTGCCTTGTCACTTGTCAACTCCTCTTCCTCAGGTTGCTCTTCCTCAACATGTAGTTGTTCCGGGGCCATGTCACTTGTCTACTCCTCTTCCTCGGGTTGCTCTTCCTCAACATGTGGTGGTTCTTCCTCAACTTCCTGAGAACTAGTTGCATCCCAGTCAGATCCCAACACCCTACCGCTTCTAGTTGTTATGGCTTCGCATTGGTTCTTAGGGATGTTCTCGGTATCACCTGGGAAAGTGTCTGGGAGACGCTCATCTAGTTGCTTTGCGAGCTGACCCAACTTGTCTATTGCCGGATTTGTCCTCTCAAAAGCCAACTCCCAAGGTTGTTGTTGTTGGGCCATCTTATCAATTGACGCAATTGTCTTATCAATTGCCGCATTTGTCCTCTCAAGAGCCAGCTCCCAAGGTTGTCTTCCACCATCCTGTTGAGGTTGTTGTTTCCAGTTCTGTTGAGGTTGTGGTTGCCAATCTAGACCATCGTCAGCATTACTCCAAGCGAAACCCGGATGGTCTCCCCTCATATCACCCCAATACTAATTCTGACTCGGATAGTTGTCCTGGGGCACGCTGTCATAGAAATTATAGCATAAGTCCACATGTTCTTAAGAGAAGTAGAACGGACAGCTATGAGTGTCATGGCCTCCATCACAATTTTCGCAACCCGGAAGCATTCCCTCGTGTATCACATTCACCCTCTTGTTCCAAGACAAAGCTTCATTCTGCATCTTCAACAATCTATTTTGCTCTAGAATGGCTTCTAATGTTGCAGAACTGAATCCACTTGAGGTTTCCCAACCACGGTTGTAATCATTGTACGACATCTCCTCCAATGATGCCCATCCATCCATTCAAGCCACTTTTGCTCTCTGCGTCTTTCCTTAAGCGCTTCTCGGTCTTGGTGATCACCGTATCAAATAGCAAGTCCTCTTGTGGGAGGGTACCTCGCATAAAAAGACAAGGCAAGACCAAGTGGAATCAAAGAAGTAGAGAGATAATAGTAAATAAAAATAAAAATAAAAATAAAAATAAAATAAAAATAACTTAACCAAATAATCAAACTTCCCTAAAATTAGAAAAATTGGTTGTGCCAATCCCCGGCAACGGCGCCAAAAACTTGTTGGGTCACCGGCAAGTGTACCGGGTCGTCGCAAGTAATAAAATAAACACGGTAAGAATTTACCGAGGTCGAACTCAGGGATTGGGCTACCAATTCGACTAATCCGTGGGAAATCCGATGCGTTTGGTCAAGTAACAGAAGGTGGTTGAGAGAGAGAGATTAGGATCAAAAATTCAATTAACAAATCTAATAAAATAATTAACTAAAAATCTGAAATTAAAATGTCCAAGGTCACAAATCCACTACCCAATATGCATTCCCAAGTGATGATGAATTCCTCCCTAAGTTCAATTACAATGTCAACCGGGACCCCCAAATTCTCATAAATCCACTGTCGTGCTCATTAGGACATATTCGAAGATTGGATTAATTACTTACTAGGTCTCATAATCCTAATCATCAAACTCTGTTAATTCTTGTTCCCTATAAGGTTGCACCGATCTCCTACTCACTCTCGTGCAATATTCGATCGATGATCCCAATTCAAGTTCTAAAACGTGAATCGCCGATCAGCCTCAACACGTTTAACTAGTTAATCATGCAAGCATATGATCAACACAATCAAATCAGAATTTGAAAACATTAATTGAGAAAAAGGGAGAAGGACATACATCACATCGAATCTACACTGCCATGGGTGGCTTCATTGGTACCTCAGACGAGGGGATTAGTTCCTCATGCTCATAGACAAACAATCGGACATAACCTCCATAATAAAATAGGAAAATAAAAAGGGAGATGCAGATCCAAAGAGACAAGAAACTACCCTAAACGCTACTCTAAACAGTGGAAAAACTACTAGGATTCGCGGCCCTCCAAAAGCTTTTTCAAATCTGATCTGAAACAGCCTATAAATAGGGATTCTGGTTCTTGGCCGCTCGCGGGGCGAACAATATTTCGCGATGCGAACATTAGTTTTGGCGCGCATCCAATTTGGATTCTCGCGAGGCGAGAGTGTGTTCGCGGGGCGAGTCTTCAAACCTTAGTCTGTCACAGCCGTGACCTTCATCACGGCTAGGCCGTGATGGTCTCTGTCTTCCAGGGTCTTCAGACTCTCGCGGGGCGAGAAGACTCTCGCGAGGCGAACCAGAATAGATGATTGTTGCTGTTTTGCTGGTCTTCAGGCTCGCGAGGCGAGCATCTACTCGCGGGGCGAGTATCTCTAGAATGGAAATTTCCATTGTTTTCTTGACTCGAAATGCTTCCTTGACTCTTGGAGCTTCACTTCTAACTTGAAACAATAAAAAGACACAAAAAGCGTAATTCTATTCAAAATAGACTAAAAACTACAAAAACTGCCTAGAACGAGTCAAAGTCCAACTTAGGAACAAAACAAGGCAAATTTGGGCGAAAACGAGAGTGAACTCGAATAATTTGCACAAAAAACCACAGTCCATCTAGTTATAAAACTAGATAAGCCAGAGGCTTATCAAAACACCCAAAACTTAAACCTTGCTTGTCCCCAAGCAAGCTAAAACTCAAAAACGACTCAAGACTTGGCAAGCTTAAGGGAATCAATCGATTTCGCACAAATTTCATGCACTCAAAACAGTTTTTCTCCAATGATTTACCCCCTACATCAACGTAATCCCCACATTCATTTACTTTAAATAATTGAGAACTTCATCATTCATGCAATCATTAATCTAAGTTGAGGATCAGAGTCACACACAAAAGGAAGATCACCAATTTCAAACAATTGCCTTCCTCACAAGGGTATGTAAAATTTCACTCATTCGCTCAACTGTGTCTTGGCTATCAACTTTTCACTCAACTTCACATTCCAAGAGCACTTCCCATGAATTTGATTTTCATCTCAAACATAGTTCCCACGAAAATAGGTATGCAACATCAGAAGGTCTTTTAAAGGTTGAAATGGGGCCTGGCTGAGGGTAGGATATTCAAGGATACTCGGCTTAAGTCCCTAGGAACTAAGAGAGCATGAGCATTTGACACATATTCCACTCAAATTCCTTTTTCCATTTTTCTTTTTGCCTCGGGTGACTACAGCCTTTTCCTTGCTAATCTTTTTGTTTTGCCCCTTTTCTTTTGGCATTTTTTTATATATATTGCCTTGGGTTTCAACCTTTATTTTTCTTTTTCTCACCCCAATATGACACATCACCTTGTAGCCACCCCAAACTTAGTTCCTCACAACCCTTCTCTTGCTACGCTTCCATGCTCTCCTAATCCTAAGATTGGGTTAACATGGTTTTTCAGATTTTGGCTTATAATATAGGGTCATCAAGAAACAATAGGCTAATTAGGCTCAACGGGGCTAACTAGGGAACATGCATTAGGGATGTTTCTTTTTAGGCCAAGTAGTTATTTCAAAGAAAATTGCCTAAATCATTTGATGCAACACATAGACATGCAAACCATAAAGAGATTCAAGTAAATTCGGGAAAGTGCAACTTAAAAGTGATTCACACAATCAAAAACAAAGTTGGAGGCTCAAATCCTCACCTGGACATTTTTTTGCAAATTGTTTGACCGAGATACAATTCCTAGTGTGTGCACCCCCTCACCCCAAACTTATCATAAATCAAGTAATCACAATAAAATTCTCAAAGTTCAATTTTCAATTTTTCACATGGGGATCAACTTTTCTAATTTCAGAACCTAGGGGGAAATCATCGATGGTCAAAATAATTCATGCAATCAATCTATGCTCAATTTAATTAAAATCCAACAAGCTTGCCGACACGACATTCATACACAAACTCTTGATCTTCTCAAATTATTCAAGAGTGACAAACAAAAACAAAACAAAAACAAAAACAAAAACAAGAGTGAGGAAAGGAGAGGGTGCTCCCTGATCAATTTTCAATGGTTGCATCCTCGTCCAATTGGTCTCACGGGCTCCCTTCTGTTGCATAACATCCAGGAAGAACTCCTGCAAATTAAAACCTTAATTGCAGATTCGCGAGGCGAGAGATCACTCGCGAGGCGAATCTGGAAAAATTGTTTCCACACTTTCCAGAATAGCGAGGCGAGTAGTATCTCCCGAGGCGAATCTGGAATTCCAACAGATGATGATGCCCAGAATCGCGAGGCAAAAGTAGACCTCGCGACGCGAGACAGAAACGTGAGTAAGTCGCTGAGGTTCAGGGCTTCTGTCTCGCGCGGCCACAGTGGATTCGCGTGGCGAATCAAGTTTTTTTTTTATAGATATAAAAATGAAAATGACAGAAACTAAAAATAAAGGACACCTAGCTTGGGTTGCCTCCCAAGTAGCGCTTGTTTAACGTCACTAGCTTGACTTATTAAGAAGCATCCACCTGGATCCCATTGCCTGTGGCACAAGGGCCAAGAGACGCTCATCATATCAAATCCTCCATCCGGATCCCATGGTTTGTGAAGTGGCCCTTGCAGAAGCAATACGATTCTATCCATACTTCCATCTAGTCTGAGTGTGAAAACTCCATTGACCTCTAATTATGAACTCACTTCCTCTCGGGTCAAATGGTGTTTTCTCGAGGAAGTGTGCCAGACAAGTGGGAGGGTCTAACTTACCAATGTCCACACATGCATGTAAGCCAACATAGTTATCTAATGCAGTAATTTCAGGTTGCTTGGCAAGCATGGTGAAATCCTCTACCACTTTATCTGCATTTTGATCTCTACCCCCTTGCTCTGGTGCCTTGTCACTTGTCGACTCCTCTTCCTCAGGTTGCTCTTCCTCAACATGTAGTTGTTCCGGGGCCATGTCACTTGTCCACTCCTCTTCCTCAGGTTGCTCTTCCTCAACATGTGGTGGTTCTTCCTCAACTTCCTGAGAACTAGTTGCATCCCAGTCAGATCCCAACACCCTACCGCTTCTAGTTGTTATGGCTTCGCATTGGTTCTTAGGGATGTTCTCGGTATCACCTGGGAAAGTGTCTGGGAGACGCTCATCTAGTTGCTTTGCGAGCTGGCCCAACTTGTCTATTGCCGCATTTGTCCTCTCAAAAGCCAACCCCCAAGGTTGTTGTTGTTGGGCCATCTTATCAATTGCCGTAATTGTCTTATCAATTGCCGCATTTGTCCTCTCAAGAGCCAACTCCCAAGGTTGTCTTCCACCATCCTGTTGAGGTTGTTGTTGCCAGTTCTGTTGAGGTTGTGGTTGCCAATCTAGACCATCGTCAGCATTACTCCAAGCGAAACCCGGATGGTCTCCGCTCATATCACCCCAATACTGATTCTGACTCAGATAGTTGTCCTGGGGCACGCTGTCATAGAAATTATAGCATGAGTCCACATGTTCTTGAGAGAAGTAGAACAGACAGCTATGAGTGTCATGGCCTCCATCACAATTTTCGCAACCCGGAAGCATTCCCTCGTGTATCACATTCACCCTCTTGTTCCAAGACAAAGCTTCATTCTGCATCTTCAACAATCTATTTTGCTCTAGAATGGCTTCTAATGTTGCAGAACTGAATCCACTTGAGGTTTCCCAACCACGGTTGTAATCATTGTACGACATCTCCTCCAATGATGCCCATCCATCCATTCAAGCCTCTTTTGCTCTCTGCTTCTTTCCTTAAGCGCTTCTCGGTCTTGGTGATCACCGTATCAAATAGCAAGTCCTCTTGTGGGAGGGTACCTCGCATACAAAGACAAGGAAAGACCAAGTGGAATCAAAGAAGTAGAGAGATAATAGTAAATAAAAATAAAAATAAAAATAAAAATAAAAATAAAAATAAAAATAAAAATAAAAATAAAAATAAAATAAAAATAACTTAACCAAATAATCAAACTTCCCTAAAATTAGAAAAATTGGTTGTGCCAATCCCCGGCAACGGCGCCAAAAACTTGTTGGGTCACCGGCAAGTGTACCGGGTCGTCGCAAGTAATAAAATAAACACGGTAAGAATTTACCGAGGTCGAACTCAGGGATTGGGCTACCAATTCGACTAATACGCGGGAAATAAGATATGTTCGGTCAAGTTACAGAAGGTGGTTGAGAGAGAGATTAATATCTAAAATTCAATTAACAAATCTAATGAAATAATTAACTAAAAATCAGAAAATAAAAATTTCCAAGGTCGCAAATCCACCTGCCCAATATGTACACCCAAGTGATGATGAATTCCTCCCTAAGTTCAATTACAATGTCAACCGGGACCCCTAAATTCTCCTAAATCCACTGTCGTGCTCATTAGGACGTATTCGACGATTGGATTAATTACTTACTAGGTCTCATAATCCTAATTATCAAACTCTGTTAATTCTTGTTCCCTATAAGGTTGCACCGATCTCCTACGCACTCTCGTGCAATATTCGATCGATGATCCCAATTCAAGTTCTAAAACGTGAATCGCCGATCAACCTCAACACGTTTAACTAGTTAATCACGCAAGCATATGATCAACACAATCAAATCAGAATTGGAAAACATTAATTGAGAAAAAGGGAGAAGGACATACATCACATCGAATCTACACTGCCATGGGTGGCTTCATTGTTCCCTCAGACGAGGGGATTAGTTCCTCATGCTCATAGACAAACAATCGGACATAACCTCCATAACAAAATAGGAAAATAAAAAGGGAGACGCAACTCCAAAGAGACAAGAAACTACCCTAAACGCTACTCTAAACAGTGGAACAACTACTAGGATTCGCGGCCCTCCAAAAGCTTTTCCAAATCTGATCTGAAACAGCCTATAAATAGGGATTCTGGTTCTCGGCCGCTCGCAGGGCGAACAATATTTCGTGAGGCGAACATTAGTTTTGGCGTGCTTCCAATTTGGATTCTCGCGAGGCGAGAGTGTGTTCGCGGGGCGAGTCTTCAAACCTTAGTATGTCGCAGCCGTGACCTTCATCACGGCTAGGCCGTGATGGTCTCTGTCTTCCAAGGTCTTCAGACTCTCGCGGGGCGAGAAGACTCTCGCGAGGCAAACCAGAATAGATGACTGTTGCTGTTTTGCTGATCTTCAGGCTCGCGAGGCGAGCATCTACTCGTGGGGTGAGTATCTCTAGAATGGAAATTTCCACTGTTTTCTTGACTCGAAATGCTTCCTTGACTCTTGGAGCTTCACTTCTAACCTGAAACAATAAAAAGACACAAAAAGCGTAATTCTATTCAAAATAGACTAAAAACTACAAAAACTGCCTAGAACGAGTCAAAGTCCAACTTAGGAACAAAACAAGGCAAATTTGGGCGAAAACGAGAGTGAACTCGAATAATTTGCACAAAAAACCACAGTCCATCTAGTTATAAAACTAGATAAGCCAGAGGCTTATCACTCTTCACTAATCTACAGTTCTCAAACAGAGTTGTCATGTTTGTGCAAATATATTTTAAGGCGCTTGCTTACAAGTCCTAACACATTATGGAATTGGATCAACAATCCAATCATTTATTTCTTTACACTTTTATAATTGAGCCTTTCTCTTGGCTTCCAAGAAATTAAATAATTCTTAGTCCATTAAATCTTATGGAGGTGTGGATAATGAATTATCCACACTTCACAAGAAATTGTCTTGCTTCACCATAAGTCGTAATTCATTAAGTTCATATTTTCACTAAGTCCTTTATGACTTGGGTTTTGCTTTTTGATGTAAATACTAGTCTTTGAAGACTAGAATCATCCTTTGTCTTAAAACCAAAACCTTTGGTTAAAACCAAACCATTTTTGAAATCAGATTCCATCAAAGTACTAAATTCCTCTAAACAGATTCTTGAAAAACGTCGAAACTCTTAAAATACCATTTTACCGTTTTTTACTATATTTCAACTTAAATTCCATATTTTCACAAATATAATTATTTTTGTCAAATCCCTCACTTTCCTAAGTTATCATACTTATGTTAAAGTATTAAAATATTGATTTCAAACTTTACATCATGGTTTTCTCAAAAATCTTTAAAAATGATTGACGACGGTTTGACCGCTTTTTACTGGTTTTAGGCCCAGAAGCCATACTTTTGAAAATATGGTTCTTCACCTCATTTATATTACTCACCTAGGTTATAATATTCGTATTAAGATGTTCGAAACATTGATTTTACAATTTCCTTTCCATGTATACAAATTTGATCGAACGTCGTTAAGTTTGTAAATCACGTAAATCATTTTTCAACGATTTTAAACTCTAATAGTCCAAAACTCATTTTGGAGTTTTAGAACACTTAGTTAAGTATGAAAACCGTCTCTCACTGTCAAGTTAAATGTATTTTCGAATTTAACCCCTAAACTTCCATTAATTGCAAAAAGATCCTTATTCACTTAAAACGTTATAACTTTTTATTTATAACTTCAAATCACACCAAACCAACTTCTATAGAAATATTTTTCAGTCCTCATAAAATTCCAGAAATTACATTTCTACCCCATAAATTACAATATTTGCAAAAAGGTCCTTGTTTACTAAAAAGCTTATATCTTTTTATGTATTAATCCAATTAACACCAAACCAATTTCTATGATCTTATCTTATTATTCACTTCAACTGTGTGACATATTTTTATATTTATAGTTCAGTCCCACAATTTTCCATAAATTGCATAAAAGTCCCTGGAGACTCATAAATTCATATCTTTTAACATACATATCCAAATCAATCCAAACCAATTTCTATACTCTTCTATACTCATTCAATCCTTATAAAAATTATCCAAACAATTAAATCCTCACGGAACTCCCTCAAACAGTTATGGCCGAATGGCCCCAAATCATCATATTAGGCATTTTTCTTAACAATTCAAGCAAACAACAATCATGGTTCCAACTTAAGGTCATTGGAACCAAAACAACCATATGACATATGATACCACAACCATACATCAAATCAAATCCTCCAAGAGGATCACACACATATAAATAAATAATATACATGTATGAGTTACAAAACGTATACACTAAATAAACCATCAACATATCTACATTAAGGTAGGATAGTAGTAATCTCCCCCCTACCTCTTGTAGATCACTTGAAACTCAAGTAGTAGAAGGATGTTGTTCACCTAAATCACAAGGTTTTGAACCCACAAAACCTAGCCATGAACAACCAACAAGAAATCAAGTTAAAGATTGAAGAAAATCATCCTAACCCATTATGGTATAGGTTTGGCCAACTCAAAATAAAAGGTCTAGGGATCTCTAAATTTTTCAAGCTCTTGGATGATGAATATAGAAGTCATATGAAGATCATAGAAATTGATCTCACATTAAAATGATTTTTCTATGATTTTCTAAATTTTTTTGAAAAACTAGATCTAAGACTTTGATCTTGAAGAAATCATGGATTTAAGAAGAAAAATTGCGATGAAACGTGAAGGTATGATCATGGATCATAAGGCTATACCTTTGGAATCTCAAGAAATGATCAAGATCTATGACTTCCTTTGCAAATCAAGTGTAAGAACTTAAGTGTTTTTGTGAAAAAGTTGAAGAACATGAACAAGTGAAGTAAAAAGGAATGACCAAGTGTGGTCTTAAAGGGTTTGGCCGTGATTTTCTAGGGAGAAAATGGTCCAAATGTTGTCATGGCAACTTGAAATTACAATGCAAGCTTAAGGGTATTTTAGACATTTCACACTTAAGCCATCATTACTTGCATTTAATGCAAGATGACTAACCCCTATTTCTCACCACCAAGAGTCATCATAGATGACTCGTTGTCCTCATCCATCCGGCGTCAGGTTTTATCTCTGCACCTCCGTTCTCGATTCCGTCGTTCCCCGATTGTCGAGTATTCGACCGACTAACGTATAGTAACCTATTTATTTTCAAAATAACCACTATCGTTAGAAAAAAAATAAGAATCTAAACTATTTCGTTCTCGGGTCAAAATTAGGTTTTCTGATCAGTAAAATCTTACTGGCGGTTAAAACGCGGATCGGGTTTCGTCTGAATTTTAAACCTAAATTTTTACCGTAACCTTCTACCATAAGGTAGAGTAAAATTATGATTTTGTTTTATCTAAAATCATTTTCTGGATCTCAGATAAAATATAAAGAATTAAAATCCTACCGATAATGAAAAACAGTAAAAACGGGGTGTTACATATAGTATGGAGAAGTTGAACCAGATTTACATCAAAGAAGTTGTAAGGTTGCATGGTGTGCCGTCAAGCATTGTCTTAGACCTAGATCCTAGATTCACATCTAGATTTTGGAGACAGTTGCACAATGCCTTGGGGACGAAGTTGAGAATGATTTTTGCTTATCATCCTCAAACAGATGGACCGTCAGAAAGGACGATTCAGTCATTGGAAGATCTTCTGAGAGCCTGTGTGTTAGAGCATACTGGCAGTTGGGATGAGTTCTTGCCATTGATTGAATTTACTTATAACAATAGTTTCCATAGTAGCATTGGAATGGCACCATATGAGGCTTTGTATGGCAGGAAGTGTAGGACCCCATTATGTTGGTATGAGATTGGTGAAAACCAAGTTTTGGGTCCAGATTTGGTGCAACATACTACGGAACAAGTTAGGAAGATAAGGGAAAATATGAAGGAAGCAAAGGATAGGCAAAGGAGCTACAGTAACAAGAGGAGGAGACCTTTAGAATTCAAGGAGGGTGATCACGTGTATTTGAAAGTCACTCCGAAGGCAGGGCTATCAAACTAGAAAATTTACTCCTAGATTCATCGGACCTTTCTCGATTCTTCGAAGGATTGGTCCAGTAGCTTACCATATTGCTTTACCACCTAACCTTGCTAACCTTCATGGCGTCTTTAACGTTTCTCAGTTGAGAAAATATTATCCTGATTCTTCACATGTTATTGAGTCTGAGTCTATATAACTACGAGAGAATCTAGAGTGTGAGGCTCTACCTGTTAAGATAGAAGATAGAAGGATTAAGGAACTTCGCGGTAGACAAATTCTTTTGGTTAAGGTTATATGGGATGCAATTACTGGAGATGCTACTTGGGAACGTGAAGCAGATATGCAACAACAATATCAACATCTTTTCCGAGGTATGTAAATTCCGAGGACGGAATTTTTTTTTCTAAGTGGGGTAGTAATATAACAGCCTGTTTTTAATTATGATGTATTACCGGTAAAAATATATTTAATTATATTTTTATCAGAGACCAAGAAAATGATTTTGGATAAAACAAAATCATATTCATATACTCTATATTGTAGTAGAGGGTGACGGTTTGGGTATAAAACTCAGACGGAAATCGGTTTGTGATTTTACTGACAATATAATTTTATACCGCTAGAAAACCCTAATTTGGCCCGAAACTGAAAAATTGTAGATTTTTTTGGGAGGAATTCCACTTTCCAAATTCTGATCAGAAATAAAATATTATGTTTATTCGGACGAATTTTGGTAAAAGTTCGGACGGAAAACGGTTTATGTTTTCACTGACATTAAGATTTTAATGATCACAAAACCTAATTTTGACTCGTGAATGAAATGGTTTATGTTTAAATCATATTTCCAACAAGTTTGGTTATTTTGAAAGTTTTAAATCGAAAACGAAGTATTTTGTTTTTATACGGGCGTAAAACCCTAACCGGGGAACCAACGGAATCGGAAACGGAACTGCAGAGATAGAACCAGAAATCGGAGGAGCTGAGTCATGGGATGACTCACCAAGCATTTATGAAGCAATTGATGCTAGGAATCATGAGTTTTTAGGTGAAATGACCAAAATGCCCTTAATCTTAACCTAACCTATCCTAGTTAATTTTTAACCATTGTTAAGGCAAGTCAAGGCCAATTTGGCTTCTTCCTCCTCATTTGTGGTCCAAAATCAGCCACACCTCCCTTCACTCTCAACCACATATTTTAACCTAACCATGATTACTATTAACTATAGTTAGGTTATTATAACCATAGTTAAGTTATTATATTATTTTATAAACTTAATCTATGTCAATTAAATTAACCTTGGTTCATTTTAACATTAAACAACTCCTCCCCTCACTCCTCACAAAACACCAAGAACATCAGTGTCCTTGCTAAGTTCATCATAATTCTTCATTTCTTCTTCAAGTTCCTCATCAAACTTCTTCATTCTGGGGTGAGGAACATATTCCTAATCATATTAGCTTCATTTATCATGCATAAAATCTTCATTTCCATCAACTTTTCACAAATCTCCATTTCTAGATCTAGAATTTCAAGTAATTCTAGAAAATTTTAGAAAAAACATTTTAATGTGAAACCAATTTCTATGATCTTGATATGTCTTCTAATTTCATCATCTAGGAGCATGTAAGCAAAATAATTTTCCTCCCTATTTATCTAGTCAAGACCGAACCTATGTGGTTTTAGGCAAATGAAGTTTTGTTCAATTTTTAAAATATGACACTTGATCTTAACTCTCTAATACCTATAGTAGTTAGATCTAGAAGCTTGAAATCAAAAGAAACTCATAAACCTATTTTCTTGTCTTGGCAGAATTGGTGTCATGTTGACAAAATAAGTTTTCTTTAATATTTAACCAGATCATGATTTATATGAACTATCTAAGGTGTGTAGGTTCTAGATCCAAGAGCATGTGAGCAGAAAAAATTTATATCCAATTTTACTATGTATGGCCGAAACCCTAACCCTAGAGGTTAGAGGATTTTGTTTTATATTTTTGAATTATAATACTTGTTTTATGTTAGATAATACTCTAGTAACTAGGATCCAAAAGATAAAATTGAGAAAATGATCCTAGACCTATTTTGAATGGAATGGCCGAACCTAGCATAATTAGACATAGATGAGTTTTGTTTGATTAACTTGTTTTATCATTGATTTGGTAAAGGTGGATTTAGTAACTTGTGGCGTGATAATGAGGAGCTTCGACTTCGTGTTTCCGGTGTTAACTTAGGTGGGAGAAAGAACCATTCCATCGTCGGAACGGATAAGTAGTTTATAATTTATAATAATGGTGTAGGGCAACCTAAACCCTACTAGTGGTCAAATAATCGACAATACCAAAATCGCATTAGAAGTTTTTCCGTAATACCAATGCTGATTTGGGAATTGTAGGTTTATCGCCTTAGGTTAATTTTATAATATTTAAGGATGTATGAATTATTTATTAATGACTGTTTGTGATACACTGGTTGAGGTATTCTACTACATGTGACATTTTATTTTGATGTTTGAATATATTTTATTGATTATTGTGTTCTGCATGATCTGCTTGGTTTGATAAATTGCTTAGTTGATTATAAGTAAAGATATATATTGCTCGGAGGTATTTTGTTTGGGTGAGAGATTGAATGTGAATTAGAGGTGCCTAGCCATTATTTTGTAGAAGTGATGTGACATAGAATACGTGTGGAGGCTATGATGAAAGCTTGAGGCACTAAGTTGTTATGGATAAGAGTCAGTGAGGTTTATATGTGTGCATTGTTATTCACAACCATGTGTTGGGAACACACGAGGTCCGAAGTTCTCACGGGGCTATCCCAATTTAGTTTTAGATTGTGCAGCTATAGTGTCATTGCTTTGCATGAGCACCCTTGAGAGAGAATCGGGGTGTGCACCGACTGTGCTGTGCAGCTATAGTGTCATTGCTTTGTATGAGCATTCTCACCATGGATGAGGATGTGCGCCGGTTAATGGGGATGCAACTCTTGGACTACAGACTAACATCCCTCAGCGGGCAAGGGATGTGTGATAGGATTGGTGGTGGTCACGTCAGCATATAGGTTTGGTTGCATGAGATTGAGGGTAGAGGAAAGTATCGTGATTTAAAGATGATTGTTAATGATGAGTGTTGCTTTTCTGTGACTGTTATTATATTATATGCTATGAATCTTTTCCGCTTATGATGATAGAACTGTTTCTTATCTCCCTATTTCTGTATTTTTGTGTATGTACACTTTATTTCCGTTGGAGGACTCGGTGAGAGAATACGTTGCTGAGGAGTTGGATGGAACTCCGTTTGAAATGGATGCTGTAGAACGAGCTACGGATGTTAATGATATAGTGTAGTAAGTTTAGGGCCAGTGAGTCTTAAAAGACGTTTTATGTTTCCGCTAGTTATAAACGCTTTATACAATTAAGTACCTGTGAGGGATCCTACTGATAGGATACCCTAAACAGTGTTTTGGTATTGTAATGAATAAAAATGTGTATTTATATATTATAAAGTTTGTGTGTTTTAAATTTGCATAAGTTATATGTTTTATAATTAAGTTTTTAATTTTTACGTGTTTTCAACGATAAGCGCGCGATTAAGTAATGAATTAATGAGGTTTTAATTTAATAAAACAATCGGACACAACGGGATGTCTCACCCACCGGCGTTTCGACCTATGGTGGACAACTTCACAGTGTCACGTGCTCCTCGCAAATCTCATCCTCCACACCAACCATTCCCACCTTCAACGATTTCAGCGAAGGTGGCAGTGGTGGATATCCCTCTGAGTGCGACGAGAGGTTCCATGGTAGCTCGGAACTAGTGGTAGCCTTTCTTTTTTTATTTTATAATCACAAATTGTATATATATATTGAGTATGAATACTCCATTTTGTACATTGTACCCAAATACCCAAAAGCTCCTCTACTCAGGAGACCCCTGTATGAGCAGAAATAAAACTGCAGTGCCTATTGCCACTTTAGAGCTTTCCTACCTAAGCAATTTTCGCCTACTTTTACATATACCAAAGCTGAGACATCATAGTGATATTGACTACCTACACAAGAGTGGTAGCCTTTCAACCGGGTGGTTTAACAAACATTCCAGGTATTTATTCATCCTAATATTCCGATTCTTTTTTATAAGTAAAATTTTATTAAATCGAGTACTCGGGGTACCCATCCTAATATTTAGATCAATAATAAAAGATTAATTTCTCTCGAGACATAATTGAATTTTGACTCTCTCAACAAAGTTTCTTTCACATATAATAAAAACATATTTAAGAAATCCAAGTGTATGTAGGCTTTAATGGTTTTATTCACTCTAACTTTTTTTTTTTGATTTAGAACTCACGGTAATTATGATATTTGGCTATCCCACAACTTCGATCATTTGGACTAGCTATATGATTAATCTCCGATTTAGTCACGTAGACACATGAGAATTAATCCGTTGGATTTAACCACCTCCAAATTGGAGAGCCTCCTAGAAATCGAACTCAAATCCTCTTCCTTAGGTTAGAGCACGTTTCCACTCCAACCAATCCCTTCACTATTATTCACCTCATATCATATTTGTACATAATTTTTACATTTTATTTATAACTATATATCTCACGCTGTTTTCTACGCACACTTATACATTAGTTAATGATCGTGATATATAAGCATATATGTGGGAGATGTGTATCTTAAAATAATGTGATGTACCATTTTTGGTTACAGGTGCGGTCAAATGATTAGGATCACGGCTAATAAGAATGGGAGGTGTGACGGCTAAGGTGGTGGATGAGTGTGACTCAGTGAATGGGTGTGACAAGGAACATGCTGGTCAGCCACGTTGCCGTAACAACATTGTAGATGGATCCAAAGCCGTGTGGGATGCTCCTGGGTTGAATATCGATGTGGGTGAAGAGCGTGTTACTTGGTCCATGGCTTGATATATATAATATATCTACCATAAAGTGCGCAACTTCAATAAGGACAAGCATAATAAAGTTTGCTTTCTCTGTTTCGCTTATTTGTTTTTACAATATAAGTACAAAGAAGGATGGGAATGCTCGCTTTGATGAGATGAGCATCCTTTGATATTTATCACCTAATAATTTGAATACGGAATATATATATGAGGTCTTTTTGCTTGCTGCCTAAAGTATGGTTCCTAATTTCATAGTCCATTATTAATAAGCTTTTTTTTTTGGACTAAAAAAGAAAGTCCATTATTAATAAGCTAAAGAAGATACATAAGCACACAAATATGCCGGGGCACCTAGTCCTGCTAATCCTAAAGCTAAAGCTAATCATGCTAATATCTATATTTATATCTTATTAATATACAACTATAGTCTTATTAGAAGGAAAGTTTGATTACGTGGCAGCACTATATTCAATGGTTTTTCTAATAAACTTGGTTTACTATTATTAATAATGGAAACAACCAATCAAATTGCAGATTCATTGGAATTATATTTTTTTGTTATTTTACTGAGTCTTAAATTGACATAAATTTGATCAGGCTTTACTTACCTCCCGGCCGAATCCCGGATTAGTCAGGATCAAAGATTCTGGACATCGGGACGGGGTCAAAGACCCTCCGGACCAAAAAAATTTGATATAAATTGATCTTTATCGAAAAAACCTGCTAGATTAAGAGTTGGGTAATGGACATTTTTAAATAGGGGCTATTTTCAATATGATGTGTGCTCTTTTCAATACTGTGAACAAAACGAAAAGTCATCTGCAACTCTGCATATGGCAAGTTACAAATTAGAGGTGGGTAATGGACATTTTTAAATAGGGGCTATTTCCAATATGATATGTGCTCTTTCCGATATTGTGAAAAAACGAAAAGTCATCTGCATCTGGCAAGTTACAATAATTAACTCATTTTCAAATTTATATATATTTTTTATTTTTATAGAAAGATAACGTCTTCAAGTTGGATGCTCACCATATTTTTACCTTCTGTTTTCTATTCTCCTAGGAACACAAGTGATGATTTTGGAATTCTGGGTGGGGGAGTCGAAACAAGTTCCATCTACCACAATATTTATCAGATAGCACTATTTTGATTCACGGCCTGGGTATCAGCAACATTGATCTCTTCCTTCTTCGTTTAAATTTTTTTTAATGAAAATTGAAATGCATAAGTTGTTTGTTTTTTTTTAAGCTTCCTTCTTCATTTTGACCCTCTTTTTTATTTGTTTTTTTTTCGTTTTGATAGCCTATTGTTTGACGGTGGTTTAAAAATTTTGGTTCTTTCTTCCTTTTGAAACCTCACCACCATGCATGATGAAACTTATTTGTGGAGATTTTGAAAGAACTTTAGTTTTCTACCTTTTAATTCAAACCCCAATTCGACTTTAAGATAATTTTTGATTTTTTTTAATTTGTTAGTTTTTTCTAATACAGATCTACAGTAGCTTTGAGCCAGCATAGGAGAAAATGTAAGTAGCTGAACACTCTTTGCTAGAGTTCCCAAAGGCTGCTTTTGAAATGATGGATTTTATTATAAATGGTTCTTTCTGATTTAGTATAGTAGTTTTGAAGTTTTGTTTCATTATTTATGAGAAGTTGCTAAATTTCTGTTGTTGTGTCTGCAGTTAACTGTAATTTTGTATTTATAAAATAAAATTTAACCTTACACGTATATTGCTGATATGTCTTGCTTAATTTTGTAGACTTTTGGGAGTGACTCGTGCATTTGAGGTACTAAGAGATGGGTTCTTGAGACAATTAGTCATGATTGTGGAGTTAAAATGTGGAGGTGGGTGTAAGTTTTCGAGGTCTTCAACCACTGTTGAACATAATAGTGATATGGGGTATAAATAAAATTATTGGAACAAAAAGGTAGCAAGTTGAAGAAATTGTAGCCATTTTAGGACATTTGATAATTGATTTGGGTATAACAAGCACTCAGAATTAATATATTACTACACATTGTACATGAACTGAATTTAGTTCATTTGATTTCACAACTTCAGCCATCGGTAGTTTTTAAGGACCATGTGGGGGAAAAAGGCCTCTTAAGTAGAACCATCTTTTGGTTTTTTTAGAGCCTACAGTGTCTCTATACTTCTATACATATATAAATCAATGCTACTTTCAAAGAAACTTTTTATAGGTGGTATCTTCTCATGCAATGACTTCCAAAAGAAGCTCCTTCAAACTATTCTATTTTTAAAAAATTTCATCTATATATTCAAACAAAAAAAATTTAGCCACAATTGATAGTGGGATACAACTCATACCTCATTCATTACTACTCATTTTTACTTTTTTTTTAGACAATCGTGTCCACTACTAGCATGAGGCTGAGCAATTAATTAGTCTATCTCTCCCTCTATTCTTCGTACCATGATTCTTAGGAAGGGAATATTTTCTTTTTTATGATATGAATGAATGCTTACATCATTCCAACTTTCAATGTATGGAAAAAACAAAATATTAATTTCTACCTGCCATAAAGTCAATCAAATAATTTCTTATATCTTTAATTCTTTTTTCCATCTTTATCTCTCTTTTCTCTCAACGGTCCATCTGCATCCATCAGGAGCATGCATCATCTTTTTACTCCCAATGTATTTCAAATTTCAAATTTCAAATTTCAAATTGCTTTTCTACTTCACGCTTCTTCCGGAAAGTTCTTCACAAATAAAACCACTCTATCTTCACCCTTCTCCCAGAAAGAAAACCACACCCACACCCTCCCTTCACCCATCTTGACTTTCGAAAACCTCACCTTCCCTTCAACAATCTATATTTCCCTTCCAGAAAGTTCTTCAGGAACAAAACTCTCCTTTCATTTCCCATCTTCATTTCCGAAAACCTCACATTCTCTCCCTCACTCTCTAATTCCCGTTGTGGTGGTTCGAGGATGGCGGTTGGTGATCTGCTCCTACGGCGACTCAGCAACGGGAATTCCAATTCCAATCGCAATCTCACTGATCAGGTCATCGCCATCAATTCAGCTAAGGTATATGTACCCATTATGTTATCGAATTGTTTTTTTTTTAATTTCCGAACATATCTTTGCTCTTGCAAAAGAAGAAGATTGATGCAGAAAACAACAGGAACAAGACGACGGTAAGCATTTAACACTTTTTTTTTTAAATTTCTTTTCGATCATTTGCTTCTTTTCCCCCTTCAACATTTTTCTTCACTTTTCATCTCTCTTCATTCTTTACCCTTCTTTTTCTTTCTCTTTTATTTTTTTTACTTATTTTTGGAAACTTATAATGATCAAATTTATATTTTTGTGGCAGGACATCTTACATCGAGAAGTGAAGTGTATAGTATATACTTATTGAGTATTTAAAAATTGACATTTTTAGTTTTTACTTATGATTGAATATGAATACCTTGGGCTATGCTTCCAAAAACACATCCTGTTTTCTCACCTTGGGCTATGCTTCCAAAAACACATCCTGTTTAATCTTTGTTCATTTTTCATTTTGAATGGGATGGAGTGGCTATATTGCCAGTTTAATCTCTGTTCCCTTGCTCACAAAAAAGTTGAGTATGGAATCACTATATGTGGTAAACAAGGCTAAAAATCATCCAGCAGCAAAGTTGAGTTGTTGCATCTCTATTTGTTTAGATATTATTAACAATAAGTTAAGTTCAAAGATGCAAACTAATATATTACCAAAGATAAGATCCCTTTGTGTTGGAGCATTGGATGCAATGCTCAAGTTTAATTTATGAAATTCAATCTTAATTAGTTTAATCACATGTTGGTTATTTTAATTAAATTGAATGTAAATCTGTGTTTTGTTGCAGGTGGGTATGTGGTGCTCCACGAATAATTGCCCAGCTATGTAGTTCCTTTTTAACTTGCTGTCAAAAAAACTATGTAGTTCCTAATTTGACTGATTTTAAGGTTTGCAACTTCCACTCATCTAATCTTATCACTAATTTGTCTTTTGTTAATTATGTGCTCACTGATCCTTTTAATTATTAATTAGTTTAAATTTAAATTACATGGGCCATGGTTCAAAAGCTTAACAAAGGTAACATTCATTCGTACTTGGTGTTAATTAATACTATATGAGATAATTGTGGTTTATTCTCTCTCTCTTTTTTTTATCTGTTTATTTATTTATCCCCATCTTCTCAATGTGCATTCATTTCATGTTCATTACTAAGACTCACTATTTCATTGTTTTATCTGTGGTCTGTTTTGTAATACTTGAAGCATTAGAGGCATTCCATTTAACTAACTTTTGCTAACTGTCCAAGATGAGTTAGAAGTGCATCCTAGATAGGACTAAACTTTTTCTCTGTTTGGAAAGGCCTTACAGAACATGATATACTCCTCACATTTCTTAATGGTCATACTAAAAAAATGAAGTTAATAGAAAGGATACTTTATTTTCATACATAGGCTTGAATTGCAAAGAATGCTCCCAAAATTAAAATAGCCACAGTGCCAGACTCATGACTTAATCCTCATTCATATAAGTAATCAAGGAATTATTGTTATACTCAATGACTAAGAGACTTTGATATATGACAAACACAACTTAATGTGTATGCAAGTGTTTTAGTGTCAAATTGCAAAGACAGGTATCAAGCAATATTCAACAAGTTCAGTGAGCAATTAAAGGAAAACATTCAAGGAAGAACTTAAAGAAATCAACAAGAGCTATATGGAGGAATCAAAAAGCAAAGACAGAGATCAAAAGAATCATCAAGACAAAAGCTTAACGGAGAAATTAGATTTAAGTCTTAGATGATAGGTAAGCGATGAAATCTCTTATTCACAAATAAGCTCAATTAAAAAAATACATGAAGAAAATCAATTTTCATAGCCTGCATTAAAACGAAAAAGTTTTCGTTAATGAAAATGATTTTTGGAAATAAGATTTCAGAAGCGCTCGTCCAACACTGAAGTGATTGAAGCATTCATCCAACATAAGTGATAGAAGCGCACGTCCAACATAAGTGATAAAAAAGGGCGTCCAATAAAGTGATACAAGCGCTCGTCCACTAAAGTGACAGAAACTCTCGTCTACTAAAGTGACAGAAGCACTCGTCTTCTAAGGTTATGCTCTTTGGACTTACTAAGTCCTTAATGAGAAGCTTCGTCCAATAAAGTACCATATGGAGCTCGTCTAGCATATGGAGTTCGTCTACCAAATGGAGCTCGTCTACCAAATGGAATTCGTCTACTAAATGGAGCTTGTCTACTAGCCCGTTCGAATGTAAAATCTTAATGGCTAGATGGACGCGGTTATTTTCAAGATTGACGTGAATTCTACAAGAACCAGAATCAAGAAAACAATTTCTGTTAATCAGATCCAAATCTGTTTTGATTGATCCCAACGACTATAACATGTTTTCTATATAAAGAGGGATCGAAGGAACACTTTCTACAAGAATTATAATCATATCGTATCGATCATAACGATACACATATCATTCATCATCTTTCTTGAGCTTACTGTGAAAAGAGTGTTTCAATACTCATAAGTGCTTCAATTTGTTTATCTGACTATTGAGAGTTAGGAATCAACTTTTGTTTTACTTTTGATTGTAAAGAGAGAGGGAGTTTCTCTGAGTGATTAGGGTGAGGTATCCCTAAGGAAGAACATTGAGGCTTTTCACAAGAGTGTGGTATCTCGAGGTGAAGGAGTGCTCTGTGGTGTAAAGGTTTTTCAAGCTACCTGGTAAAGCTTGTGTGTTAGTGTGTGAAATCCCACAAGTGGAGTGGCCACTGGATGTAGGTCACAGTGGAGGTGACTGAACCAGGATAAATCTGGTTGTGATATGTCTAAACTCAAACTCCTTACTTTCTGTTTATGATCAAGAACCTGTGATTTTGATGTTTAAAGTAAAATATAATTTCTGTTCTTGATCTGTTTAAACTGTATTGAAAACTGAGTTCAACTGTAATAAAGACTGTGTTATCTGCGTTCAAAACTGAGTTGATCAAAACCATTCTTGATTGTTGAAACTGAACTAATTACTGAAACTGAAACCTGCAAGTTTGTTCTTGATTGTTAATGCTTGTATCTGAAACTTGCATAACTTGTTCTTAATCATTAATGGTTTAATCGGCCAGATTCTGTTATTACTAAGTTATTGAACCTGAACCTATTCTGAACTAATCTTTTTATCCTCATCACCTTTTATTCAAGATTTTATGTAAGCCCTTCATTGATATTGTAAAAGATCCCGAGGCCACTAATCAGCAACTCTGATTTGAAAAGCTTTGTGAAAAAGTTTTAAGAGGGAAATAATTTTTTGAAAACTCAATTCACCCACCTCTTGAGTATTTGAAGCCAAAACAACAATTGACATCAGAGCCAAACTCGTAAGTTTGGCTTATCAGCTATAAGAGTATGATTTCCAATGACTGTTTGAATGAATGGGCTTCCCTTGCACGCCCGCCTGCCTTCAATGGATTTGAGTATATCTATTAGAAGGAAAGAATGGTAATCTTTCTTGAAGCAGCAGGTGTTGACATATGGGATGCAGTAGAAAATGTACCATTTGTCCCCTCTACTGTAGATGTTAATGGTGCTTCAAGAAATAAGTCTAAAACTGAATGGAATGAGGATGATAAGAAAATAGTTCAATATAATGCACGTGCTAAGAATATAATAACATATGCTTTAAGCCGTGTTGAGTTTTTCAGGGTTTCAAATTGCAAATCAGCAAAGGAGATGTGGGATACATTGTAAGTAAAACATGAAGGAACCTCGGATGTCAAAAGAGCAAGAATGAACACCCTCACACATGTATGAGCTGTTCAGAATGAACCGAGGAGAACCTATGACTGAAATGCAAAAGCGATTCACACACATCGTAAATCAATCGGCTTGTCTTGGAAAGACAATCTCAAAGGAGGATCAAATTAACAAAGTAATGAGATGCTTGGGCAGCGAATGGCAACCTAAAGTCACTGCAATCTCAGAATCTAGAGATCTCTCATCAATGACCATTGCCACACTGTTTGTAAAACTGCAAGAAAATGAATTGGAGTTGAACAGACTGAATGAGAGTGAAGAAACTGATAAAAGGAAGAAAGGATTAGCTCTGAAATCACAAGTCAGAGAAGTAGAAGATAGTGATGATGATGATTCATCACAAGAGGTAGAATCTAAAGAAGAGATGGCCGGGAATGCTAGTTAGAAATTTCAAGAAGTTACTAAAGAAGAAAGACAACTTCAAAAGACAGCCATCCACTTTTCAAAGGAGAAATTTCAGTAAAGGTGACAACTCTTCCAACAACATTACATGCTATGAATGTGGAAAGTTTGGCCACATCAAGCTTGACTGTCAAAAACTGCAAAAGAAAGACAAAACTGAAAAATTTGACTCAAAGGACAAGAAGTGGAGAAAGTGAAGAAAGGCCTACATTGCTTGGGATGATAATGATCTAGAATCCATTAAAGAATCTGAATCCGAGGAGGCAAACTTGTGCTTGATGGCTAGCAATCATAGTTATTCCGAAAGTGAAGTAAGTTCTGATAATCAACCTTCTTATGATGAATTGCAAAATTCTTTTGAAGAACTTCATAAAGAATCCATTAGACTTGCTAGATTGCTAAATAAGTCTAAGAAAACTATCACATGCCTAGAAGATAAAAATTTTGTTTTAAACAAAGAGCTAGATGAATTAGAAACAGAAAGATGTGCTGTAAAAGATAGATTAGCTACTGTTTTGGAACCACCTATATGCTTTAATTGTTCTAATTGTTGTACATTGACTAAAGAAGTTGAAAAACTGAAAAATGACTTTGCCAAGTTCACAAATGGTAGAGATAACTTGAATGCTTTGTTAGGACAGCAAAAATGTGTTTATGATAAGGCTGGAATAGGTTATAAACCTAAGATACATGAGAAATCTTTCAAGAAATTTTTTGCTGCACCTATGACATCAAACACACCATTTGTTAAATGTTATTTCTGTGCTAGAAAAGGTCACACAGCTTCTACATGTCAATACAGAAAGTCAGCATACAATAAATCTAAATATATATGGGTTCCTAAAGGAACTATTGCTGCAACTAACTCGAAAGGACCCAAACAGATTTGGGTACCTAAAGCAAAAACATGATTCTGTTTTGTAGGTGTGTTGGAAAGCCAAGAATGTGAAATGATATCTTGACAATGACTGTTCCAAGCACATGACTAGAGACAAAATCAAGTTTACTTCCTTTACCCCTAAGCCAAGTGGTAGTGTTACTTATGGAGACAATAATAAAGCGAGAATACTTGGCATTGACAACATTGGAAGTGACTCAACAATAATCATTGAGGATGTACTATATGTTGAGGGACTGAAACATAACCTGTTAAGTATCAGTCAACTATGTGACAAAGGCTTCAAGGTAAAATTCAATTTCAATAGTCTCTTAATAGAAAATCAGCATGATGAAAATTTGAAATTAATTGGACATAGGACAGATAACATCTATATGTGATGCATGTCAAAATGGAAAGCAAGTTAAGGTCTCATTTAAACCAAAGAACATTGTTTCAACAACTAGACCCTTGCAACTTTTGCACATGGATTTACTTGGTCCATCTAGAACCAAAAGCTTTGGTGGTAACTCGTATGCATTGGTAATAGTAGTTGATTACTCTAGATATACATGGACATATATTCTATCGCATAAGAGTGATTCATTTGCTGCATTTAAGAAAATGGCAAAAATTGTGCAAAATGAAAAGGACGTGAAAATTGTTTTTATATGAAGTGATCATGGGAGATAATTTCAAAATGAAGTGTTTGAAAACTTTTGTGATGAGTATTGCATTCAACATAATTTTTCTGCTCCTAGAACTCCACAACAAAATGGAGTAGTGGAAAGAAAGAATAGATCATTAGAGGAGATAGCAAGAACTATGTTGAACGACTCTACCTTACCAAAACATTTTTGGGCAAATGATGTTAATACAGCCTGCTATGTGCTAAATAGAGTCTTGATAAGACCAATCTTGAAGAAAACCTCTTATGAGCTTTACAAAGGAAGAAAACCAAATATAACACATTTACATGTTTTCGATTGCAAATGCTTTGTTCTTAACAATGGAAAGAATAATCTTGGAAAATTTGATGCAAAGGCTGATGAAGGAATTTTCCTAGGTTACTCTCTATCTAGTAAAGCATTTAGAATATATAATAAGAGAACACAAACTATTCAGGAATCCGTGCATGTGACATTTGATGAGTCTAACCCCAAAAGGTTGGGAAAGGATTTTGTTATTGATGATCTTGCAGATTCAACTGAGAAAACTCTCTTAGAAGAGAAACAATACAATGAAGATGAAAGCTTAAAGAATGAATTACTGTAGCAGGAGAAAAAAGAACAACAGCCTGACCTACCAAAGGAATAGAGGATTGTCAGAAATCATCCAATTGATAACATCATTGGTTAAATTACAAAGGGGGTAACTACTAGACAATCTCTTATAAATGTTTGTAATCATATGTCATTTGTGTCTCAAGTAAAACCTAAGAACATAGATGATGCTATAATTGATGAACATTGGATGATGGCTATGCAAGATGAGTTAAACCAGTTTGAAAGAAACCAAGTTTGGAAACAAGTACCTAAACCCAAGAACTGTCAAGTAATAGGTACAAAATGAGTTTTTAGGAATAAACTAGATGAAAATGGTATAATTGTAAGAAACGAGGCTATATTGGTAGCCAAAAGGTATAACCAAGAAGAAGGCATAGATTATGATGAAACATATGCACCAGTAGCAAGATTAGAAGCTATAAGAATGCTACTTGCTTATGCTTGCATAATGGGATTTAAATTGTATCAAATGGATGTTAAGAGTGCTTTCTTAAATGGATTTATACAAGAGGAAGTGTATTTTGGTCAACCACCTGATTTTGAGAATAATGAATTGCCTAACCATGTTTATAAACTGTCTAAAGCACTATGTGGCTTAAAGCAAGCTCCTAGATCTTGGTATGAAAGGTTAAGTAATTTTCTCATTGAAAAAGGATTTAAAGCAAGCTGCTAGAGCTTGGTATTAAAGGTTAAGTAATCTTCCTCCTTCAACCTCCATTAAACCTTCATCTTTTTCTTTCTTCTAAAAGTTCAAGCTCTTAAAGCTATAGCTTTTATTCATCTTTTCTACTTAAGTTCTTTATTAAAGTTTTTCCTTGCACTAAGGGTAATGCTCTCATATGAATCTTTTTGCAAGTTTCATGTTTTATTTCTTAGTTTACTTTATGTGTTATTTATATGCTTTAAACTTCTAAAATCTCTCTAAAATGGTAGAGAACTCCTTTTGAATTGCATTTGTGACCTAGGAAGTTTTTGTTCAACTTTTGGATTATGATCATATGTTTGAGTTTCTAAGTATCCCTTGATCTTGAATCTGTAAATCTTGGAAGTTTTGATAGCTTGTTCCTATGATGTCCGAAAATATGAACAAGTAGCCTTAGGATACTATGTTTCAACTTTCCAAGTATTGATCATGGATTTGGAACTCTTAATACCATGTGATTCTAAAACTAAGAGTTATTGTTAAACAAAGAATATTTTCCTCATCATCCTATGATGGCCAAAATTTAGTGTTTAGGTGCTAGGATGTTTGAGTTTTTATTTTTCCAAAATGATCATGGACTTGAGCTCCATAAGATATTTGGATGCTAAGTCTAAAAGATTGGAAAGTTTAAAGATTTTTATCTTATTATTCTATGTTATTAAAGCTAGGATGTATTACTTTCATTTTTCCAAGATGATCATGGACTTGAGCTCCATAAGTTTAAGGATTTCTAACTTGTTTATTCTATGTTATTAAAGCTAGTATGTATTAGTTTCATTTTTCCAAGATGGTCATGGACTTGAGATCTATAAGATATTTGGATGCTAAGTCTAAGAGATTGGAATGTTTAAGTTTCCATTGTTTTCCAAGATGATCATTGACTTGAGCTTCATAAGATATTTGGATGCTAAGTCTAAGAGATTGGAAAGTTTAAAGATTTCTAGACTATAGATCCTATGAAGACCGATCCTAGAAGGTTATGGACCTAAGATACTTTGTTCTTATTTTTCCAAAATGATCATGGTTTTGAGCTCCTTAATACATATGGATGGTAAACCTAAGAGATTGGAAAGTTTAGTGAATGCTAACCTACTTTACTAGCCTTGGCCGAATGCCCTATGTTTATAATTTAGTGGATTTTAATTCAACTTTGTTAAATGATCATTGTTTATGAACTCCTAACACTTAAGGATCATAAATCCATGAGTTTTATAATTTTTGGGAATCTCTAACCCTAAGAGCTAGTCTTGGCTGAACCTATACCTTGTGGTTTAGTGTTCTTGTTTGATTTTAACTTGTGATTTTGTGTTCATAACCTTAGACTTTCATCACGGAGGAAACGAGGACGTTCGTGACATACCTCTTCGAGCATCTAATCTTCTTACCTTCATAGAATGTAAGAGGGGATTTCCTAGGGATATTCAATGACTATATGCATATGTGTATGTGTTTACTTAAATGATTTGAATATTATTATAATGTGGAGCAAACACTTGAATGACTTGTTTACATGAACTATTGTGATTATTACTTGAAGTTGATTATTACTTGCCTTAAAGTATTGTGAGTTGTATATATGTGATGAACTATCATTAACTGTGATATTATTGTAGAGAATATACTACTGTTGATTGAAATTTGTGAAGCCGGACTTGAGTCTGTGCACAATGATTATAAGGATTAAAAGCCTTAATAAGCCTTGAATAGAACTTTGAAAGTATTGATTTCATTTATAAAAGTTCCTTGTTTAAAACACTTACTTCAAGAGAATGAGATTCTAGTTTTGGAAAGAAACGTTGAAGTGTTTTTAAGTCAATAGAAACTACATTTTTATGATCCAAAGTTTGTACGAGAGAAAACATTTTTCGAACTATGTGTTTCATGAAGGAAAAACCCCTTTGAAAATATTTGACCTTATTCCATCAAAGATTTCAAAAGCAAACGAATTTCTAAATGTTTTATAAAAGAATTTATAAAGGAAAAGATTTTCTCCTAAATGATTTAGAAATGTTTCGGTTACTTGGATAGGTGACCGAGGTTTTTGTTTTGGTTTTTGATTTTCACTGAACGAAAAGTTAAGCACATGTGAAAGAGAATCTAGTTCGCGAGACGTCGCCTCTAGTATTCAGTTATAAGCACGCAATCCTGGATCCGTGTCTAGAATTATGGACCAAGGGTCCAAGTTGTGATATTATGGGCTAGGAGTCCTAATTTTGGAAATGAGGATTGTGTGTCCTAATTTCGTTATTATGGGCTAGGAGTCCTTATCATGTTGAAATAAAACATGGATAAAATTTTAATTGTTTCTACGACCACAACCTTGGACTGCGGCCTCGGTCCAAGGTGTTGTGATTGAGCACCCGGACTGTGCGTCCTGTGTTATTAATCTTTAAGTGATGAAAATTATGAATAGTCGTTAGCTTTGGGCTTCGACAAATGGAAAAGAGTGAACACAAAGAAAAGCCTCGTTAATGAAAAGTATTTTATTCATATGCATTTCCCTTGCCAGACGTGCTTGAGTTACTGAATACCCGCTTAAGATGTGGTATTTGATGATGTATACATCCGAATGGCCATTATAAGGGATTCGTGATTGTATTGATCAGGGTACATGAGGTGACGGAGTCAACTTGCCAAACGTGGCATATGAGCCTGATCAACTCTTTCTTTCTTAATGATAAAACGGTGATGGTATCTCATGAGATTAAGATTAGAGTCTGATGATTGAAGTGTCATGCATTATCTTTATAAAATTGATTGATTCGGGTATGAGACCCACTTAAATAATACTTGTTGTTTACCTATGAGTAATGTTTAAAATGTCAATATGCCAAGGTGTTGTATGTATCATGTGTATGGTTGTTGTGTGATATATCCGTTGTCGGTATCTTACTCTTTCATTTCTACTTGTTATTCTCTTTTCCTTTTTGGTATCGCCGTATATATTTGAGTTTAGATGGATCCCAATATCCCACTTGTACCGACAACATCGAAGATTGAGGTCTTCGACGATGCAGGGAATGCCGGGGCATGGCTGATACATCTAGGGGCGACATCTGCCACATACCACGGAGCAATTACCACAGCCGATTTAAATGCTGACGAAGACCCAATCCGTAGGAGCCATACTGTGGAGACTAGGAAGGTAGCTCTGCCCCCGACTTGGTATTACCTTCACACACTGCGAGCTAACAGACTGCTACATGAGCCACCACCTCTAGACGTAGAGCCGACAGCACCGATTGAGGAAGATCCTGAGAAGGACCCTGAGGAGGATCCTGAGGAGGACCCTGAAGAAGACTTCTATGAGGTCATGGATGAGGATGAGCTGGATTATCACATTATGGATCATGACGACGACTACGATTCCCTAGATGAGGGCGGGGACGTCATAGATCCATTACCCGAGGTCTCGTCTCGTGGGGGCATTTGTGGAGACCCTGCTTGCAGCCAATGTCAGTAACTAGTTCGGAGCGTTTTGTGGATAGTCTTCCGTCATCTGACTTTTCAGAGTCACCTTTTTGGATGTGGTTCTGGACCCTCTTTCCCTGTGTCTTACTTACTCTCTTTTAAGTTGTATCTTCTAGATGTCTAATTCTGTTGTAATGGCCATTGATAAGGCCCTAACTTATGTACTGGAACTTGGCTTTCATTGGGACACGTTATATATATTGTTGTCTTCAATTCATGTTCTGAGTGTTCATCACCTTTATCTTGTTTCATCCTTTCAAAAAAAAATTAACTACCTTTTTTAGTATACTCATCCATCGAGAAAATGATACTTTCCGAAAGTAACCAGCATTGTAAATCAGAAATATTTCCGCAATTGGGTAACCATGTGATGCCGGGTTTAGGATGTCACATTTGTGGTATCATAATGAGTCGAGTCTTTCAGGAATGTTTGGGTTTAGGTCTGTTGTGTCGATGTTGTGTATTCTCCGATCGAGTCTTGCTTGAATTACTTCTGAGAAGTAATGCGTGTTATCCGACGAGTTACCTTTTATTTTCTGGTTACCATCTCACTGATTGTGTCTTACAGGTCAGTATGGAACTAGGAGGAGCGTGCGGGTGTGGCGGTGTTGGCCGATGCAACGGCGAGATGCACTTCGCTTCCCAAGCTTTGACTGACGTTGCTGCTGCCATAGCTTTTCAGACTACCCACGCGGCTGCCCAGAATCAACAGGAACAACAAAGAACAGAACAGGCTACAGAGGGGAAGAATCTGAATGCCTTCCGATGCTACAATCCGTCACAGTTTGACGGGGATGTAGACTCGACTAAAGCTGATCTTTGGATCCAAGAGCTGGAAAAGATCTTTGAGCTGGTGCACACCCCAGAGGAAGCAAAGATGCCTTACGCAACATTCTAACTAATTGGAGATGCTGAATACTGGTGGAAGGGCACCAGACAACTGCTAGTAGCTGAGCATCAAGCAATCACCTGGGGAGTATTTCGCAACAAATTTCTGGACAAATACTTTCCCCAGAGTGCTCGGACAGAGAAAGAGCAGGAATTCCTGAGGCCGAGTCAGCGGGACATGACGGTGGGGGAATATGCGGCATGGTTTGAGCCCCTTGCCAAATACTTCCGCTTTTTCCAGAACAACCCCGACGAGGAGTGGAAGTGCGAAAAATTAAAGCCGGTCTGTGCTTCGAGATCAAGGAATCTGTGATGCCCTTGGAAATCAGGAATTTCCAAGCCCTAGTAGAGAAATGCCGAAACGTAGAATAGATTCACAAGGGGCGAAATAACAAAGGGAATGTTGGAGGACCCATTCGTCCCAAGAGTCAATATCAGGGACAGAACCATAATTGAAAGCAGAACTAGAGGAACCCATATTACCGATCACCCAGTAACAATCAGAAACAACAGCAACAACATCGTTCCGGTACTTCGGGAACGAGAAGTGGAGGCCAGAGAAATAATAATCAAGGCCGAGAGAGGAAGTGTTACCGGTGCGGAGATCCCAGGTCATCTAGCTGATAAGTGCCCAAGGAAAGAGATGAAGTGCTTTAACTGCGATCGTATGGGGCACAGAGCCAGGGACTGCAGAGCACCGAAAAGAGAACCAGCTATCAATCATGCCAAAGCAAGCAAGTTGACTGCTAAAGGGTGAGTGTATACGATGAGTGGAGCTGAAGCATCGAATTCTGCCGACCTGGTGCAGGGTAAGTGCGATTTAGCCGGTAATCGTTTAACTGTACTTTTTGATTCAGGTGAAACTCATTCTTTTATCTCGATGGATCGTGTGAAACTTCTAGACTTGTCTATTTCTTCCTTACCATATAACTTGTTTATTTCTACCCCAACTGCTGAGCCAGTAACTGTTAATTCTGTTTGCTTAAATTGTTCTATCATTGTCCAGGATAGGCGCTTTCTGGTAGATTTAATATGTTTACCTTTAATACAACTAGATGTAAGGCATGGATTGGTTATCTTCCAACCATATCCTGATAGACTGTGCTCAAAGAACCTTAGTCTTTAGGGATGAGATTTCTGGATTATTATCTGCTAGTCAGGTAAGAGCTTCTTTGAGCTCAAGGTTACATGCTGCTGTTTTCCTCGGATGTTAAGAGTGAGTTAGACTTAGTGTCCGTACCAGTCGTCAATGAGTTTCTGAAAGTTTTTCCTGAGGATGTACCTGGTCTAGCTCCTATTCGAGATATCGAGTTCGTGATTTATCTGATTCCAGGCACTGGACCGGTTTCCATGGCACCGTATCACATGACACCATCGGAGTTAGAAACCCTGAAGGAACAACTTGAAGAGTTGATGAGAAAGGAATTCATCTGACCCAGTGTATCGACGTGGGGAGCTCCAGTTCTGTTAGTAAAGAAGAAGGACGTGACTTCTCGACTCTGTGTATATTTTCGACAGTTAAACAAGGTTACGATCAAGAACAGATATCCGCTCCCAAGGATTGATGATCTCATGGACCAGTTGTGTGGCGCGACGGTATTCTCGAAAATAGATTTACGGCCAGGTTACCATCAGATTCATGTGAAAGCAGAGGATGTCCCAAAGACAGCGTTTCGAACACTCTACGGGCATTATAAGTACCTAGTGATGCCGTTTGGAGTGACGAATGCTCCTGCCATATTCATGGATTACATGAATAGGATTTTTCGTCCTTACTTAGATCAGTTTTTATCGTCTTCATTGATGATATTCTGATCTATTCTCCAAACAGGGAAAGGCATGCTGAACATCTCAACATTGTTCTTCAGACCTTGAAAGAGAAGCAACTCTATGCGAAGCCGGAAAAGTGTGAATTCTAGTTGGACCAAGTGCAATTCTTTGGTCATGTAATATCATGCGAAGGAATCGCATTGGATCCGTCAAAAGTCGAGACTGTTTTAGAATAGAAAAGGCCAACAACGACAACTGAAATCCGTAGCTTTGTGGGTTTAGCGGGCTACTATAGGAGATTCATTGAGGGATTTTCCAAGATAGTAGGACCCCTTACCCAGTTAACTCGGAAGGACCAAGCATTTGTCTGGACGGGGGCTTGTGAAGGAAGTTTCCAAGAGCTGAAGAGAAGGTTGAGAACCTCACCCGTGTTGATCCTACCTGATCCTAAGGAACCTTTTGAAGTTTATTGTGACGCATCACATCAGGGGTTGGGTTGTGGGATGATGCAGAACTGAAAGGTCGTAGCATATACTTCAAGGCAATTGAAGATTCACGAAAGGAATTACCCGACGCATGACTTGGAGTTGGCAGCGGTTGTCTTTGTCCTGAAAATCTGGAGGCATTATTTGTATGTAGCTACTTTTAATGTTTTCAGTGACCACAAGAGTTTGAAGTACCTCTTCGACCAGAAGGAGTTGAACATGCGTCAGAGGCGTTGGTTGGAATTTTTGAAGGACTACGACTTTCAACTACAGTATCACCTTGGGAAGGCGAATGTGGTGGCGGATGCACTGAGCAGGAAGTCAATACATGCGTCAGTGATGATGGTTAAAGAGCAGGGATTGTTGGAACAATTTCGAGATCTAAGTTTATCAGTTAAGACATTTCCGGGAAGGATGTGTCTGAATAGGATCACCGTTTCGAACTGATTGATGGAACAAATAGAAGAAAAACAAGGGAGTGATCAGTACTACAAGGAAGGGACTTAGTACTACAAGCACTATCAGAATTCAGAGAAGGAACGGATGGGATTTTGAGATTCGGTGAAAGAATCTGTATACCATATGACGTCGAGCTTACAAAGTTGATTTTAGAGGAGGCTCACAGGAGTAAGATGAGTTTACACCCAGGGGCCACGAAGATGTATCAAGATCTCAAGAATTTATACTGGTGGTATGGAATGAAAAAGGACGTAATGGAATACGTCTCTTCTTGTCTGATATGTCAAAAGGCTAAGATTGAACACCAGAGGCCAGCAGGAATGTTATAACCATTGGACATCCCATAATGGAAGTGGGACAATATTTCAATAGACTTTGTGACCAGCTTGCCAAGGACTCGGAAGGGACATGAGGTTGTATGGGTAATTATGGATCGACTGAGCAAGTCAGCTCACTTTTTACCTATCAACATGAAGTACTCGATGAAAATGTTGACTCAGTTGTACATCGACGAGATTGTCAGGTTGCACGGTATACCCTCGAGTATCATTTCGGATCGTGATCTAAGGTTTACGTCAGAATTTTGGAAGGGACTACAAAACTCGTTGGGAACAAAGCTCAAATTGAGTTCTGCGTACCATCCACAAATTAACGGACAGTCAGAGAGGACAATCCAATCACTCGAAGATTTAATAAGAGCGTGCGTGATGGAAAACAGTTGGAGCTGGGACGAGTTCCTACCATTGATAGAATTCACCTACAACAACAGTTTTCATTCAAGTATAGGGAAGACACCCTATGAGGCTTTGTATGGTCGACGATGCCGAACACCTTTGTGTTGGTACCAGGATGGTGAGAGTCTGCTGTTAGGACCAGAGATCGTGCAACAAACGACCGAGAAGGTGAAGATGATCCAGGAGAAAATCCGGACGGCCCAAAGTCGACAGAAAAGTTACGCTGACAAGAGACGATGACCTCTTGAGTTTGAGGAAGATGAGCATGTGTTCTTGAGAGTCACACCAATGACTGGGATTGGCAGAGTGATAAAATCCAGAAAGCTTGCACCCAAATTCATTGGACCCTACCAAATTCTTCGTCGCGTAGGTCCAGTAGCGTACAAAATATCTTTACCTCATTTTCTTTCCAACATCCATGATGTTTTCCATATCTCTCAGTTGAGAAAGTATATTCCTGATCCATCACATGTTATTAAACCTGATAAAGTACAACTAAAAGAAAACCTATCTTTTGAGACTTCACCGGTACGAATCGCGGATAGGATGATGAAGTAGCTCAGAGGTAAACAAATTCCTTTAGTCAAAGTCATCAGGAATGAGACAACCAGAGAAGCTACATGGGAAGCGGAGGACAAGATGAAATTGCAATACCCTGAGTTATTTCAAGGTGTGTAATTTCGAGGACGAAATTCTTTTTAGAGGGGTAGTATTGTTTTTCCTATGTTTTCTGTAACAGTAAATACATATTTAAATGTGTTTATTTTAGATTAAACTCTGAGGATGATTTTAATTAAACTAAAATCATTTTCTTGTGTTGTTATATCACATGAAGTCACGGTAAAATTTTCGGTGGCAAATTTAGATGGAAGCCAGTCTACGTTTTCACTGTCGGTACAAGTTTACGATGCAGAAAACCTAATTTTGACCCGTGAATGAGATAGTTAGTGTTTTTATTATGTTTTCTTCAACTTTGGTTATTTTGAAAATTTTCGTGCAAAAATAAAATAAAATATTTTATTCGGGTGAAAACGTCGGAAAAATTACGATCGGAAATGCAACCGGGTACGAAATGGAGCAGAATAGGAGACATAAAAGGCTTGAGGTGAGATGAGGGAGTGAGCTGACTCACTAGAGGTATAGCCTAAGCTACCTCCTAAAAAGTGGTCATGATGGACTTTTTGAAATATATCATATTATATTCTAAAAACCTATTTTTCTCTTTCCTCTTCAACCAAACAAGGCACAAGGTCAAAACTTGCTCTCCAAGCTCATTCCTCTCTCCTCAATTTCATGCCACTCTCTCCCCTTTCTATATATACCCCTTTCATTTTCACTTCATTATCTTTCTCCTTCAACCTCCAAGAAACCTTCATCTTCTTCTTTCTACTAAAAATTCAAGCGCTTAAAGCTTTAGTTTTTATTCATCTTTTCTACTTAAGTTCTTCATTAACGTTCTTCCTTATAATAAGGGTAATGCTCTCATATGAATCTTTTTGCAAGTTTCATCTTTTATTTCTTAGTTTACTTTATGTGTTCTTTATATGTTTTAAACTTCTATAATCTCTCTAAAATGGTAGAAAACTCCTTTTGAGTTGAAACCACTTTCGATAGTCTTGTATTAACTTATATTTTCACATACTAAGATGATGTGCAAAACAAAAAATCTCTATCCATTGTTCCAATGAAGGCCGAATGCTTGCATTTGTGACCTAGGAAGTTTTTGTTTCAACTTTTGTAATATGATCATGTGTTTGAGTTTCTAACTATCCCTTGAACTTGAATCTATAAATCTTGGAAGTTTTGATAGCTTGTTCTTATGATGGCCGAAAAATATGAAGAAGTTGGCCTAGGATACTATGTTTCAACTTTCCAAGTATTGATCATGGATTTAGAACTCTTAATACCTTGTGATTCTAAACTTAAGCGTTATTGTTAAACAAAGAATATTTTCCTCATCATCCTATGATGGCCGAAACTAAGTGTTTAGTTGCTAGGATTTTTGAGTTTTTATTTTTCCAAAATGATCATGGACTTGAGCTCCATAAGATATTTGGATGCTAAGTCTAAGAGATAGGAAAGTTTAAATATTTCTAACTTGTTATTCTATGTTATTAAAGCTAGGAAGTATTACTTTCATTTTTCCAAGATGATCATGGACTTGAGCTCCATAAGATATTTGGATGCTAAGTCTAAGAGATTGGAAAGTTTAAGGATTTATAACTTGTTTATTCTATGTTATTAAAGCTAGTATGTATTACTTTCATTTTTCCAAGATGATCATGGACTTGAGCTCCATAAGATATTTGGATGCTAAGTCTAAGAGATTGGAATGTTTAAGTTTCCATTTTTTTCCAAGATGATCATGGACTTGAGCTCCATAAGATATTTGAATGTTAAGTCTAAGAGATTGGAAAGTTTAAAGATTTCTAGACTATAGATCCTATGAAGACCGAACCTAGAAGGTTGTGGACCTAGGATACCTTGTTCGTATTTTTCCAAAATGATCATGGTTTTGAGCTCCTTAATACATATGGATGCTAAACCTAAGAGATTGAAAAGTTTAGTGAATGCTAACCTACTTTATTAGCCTTGGTGATAAGCCTCTGGCTCATCTAGTTTTATGGATAGTATGACCATGTTTTTGTGCTAATTATATTTTGTTTTCACCCAAATTAGACTTGATTGTCCTCAAGCAACATTTTGAGTCCCTTAAGTAGTTTTAGGTTAATTTAGCCAGTTTTGAGTCAAATAAAGCACTTATGGCTATTTCATTGTTTTTAGGTTAACTTAGAGTCAAGGGAATGAAGAAACAGGGGAAATTGCAATACTGGAAGTATTCGCCCTGCGAGAGGCTACTCGCCTCGCGAACCTGAAGACCAGCTTGAACAGCAGAATGTCATCCTCTCTGTCTCGCCCCGCGAACCACACCTCGCCTCACGAGCCTGAAGGCTGACTGTGCCAGAAAGTGCAACCCTTTCTGTGTCGCCTCACGAACCATGTCTCGCCTCGCGATCCTGAAGACCAGAAGCCATCACGCCTAGTCCCTGATACTCATAACGGGCGTAATAAGAAGACTCTTCCATTCCTCGCCTCACGATCCATTCTTCGCCTCGCGAGAAGTCCAAACGTTGCAGATTTCTTCATAAGATTCGCCTCGCTAGTGAGAGCTCGCCTCGCGAGAGGGCGCAGATCCTGAAAGTTATAAATTGCTGTTCTGGGCAGATTAGGAGACACTTCTGATTATCCACTGTTTACAAATTTTCTAGTTGTATTACGTTTTTATGGAGAACTAATTCTCTTGGATTTGTCTACTGTAATCGGTTTCCACCGCACTTGAGGTTCTGTAATTCCCGTTTATTTGCTTTTCCCTTTTCAATACTATGCTATTGATTTCTGTTTGCTTAATTCAGGATTGTATAGAATTTGTGTTGATTTATTTCGGTGATGTTATGTTCCTATATTTAATCGCATTTGCTTAATTCGCGTGTGTTCAATCGTGTTTGCCTAATTCACGAGAGCTTCACCTCGTTTGCTTAATTCGGGAATTAGGAACATATATCTCGTAGTATCGATTTCGCTTGTTAATTGTTGCTACAACCGAAAGGGGATTAGAATCTGCTTAGGGCTTGGAATTTATATGAACCGATGATGGTTGGGAAACCGAGAACAGTAGATAATAACAATTCAAGAGTCCTTGTGAGACGATACCCGAGTTGTCGCGCTCTACTACAATTTTGTAAACCGCTCGCTTTTTGACCCTTGTGCGACAGCGTGTCAAAAATTGGTGCTGTTGCCGGGGACTCTTGTTTGTTATTTTCGCATTTTTTTCGTTTTTGTTTTGAATTAGTCTGGCTACTAGGTCTACTTGCTCTGACTTGTGTGATTTTGATCCTGAAATTGAAAGAACACTGCACACACGCCGTAGAGCAATTCGGGCTAGCACTAGTGGTGATTCTAATTCTGAAACTGTTTTTGATAACATGGGTGACAAAAGGACATTAAGACAACTTGCTGCCCCTAATGTTAATTATAATGGCATGTGTATTGAATATGCTGGTGTTGTTGCTCCCTTTGAATTAAAATCTGGTTTAATACACTTGTTGCCAAGGTTTAGTGGTCTTGCAGGTGAGGATCCACATAAGCATCTGAAGGAATTCCAGGTTGTCTGCTCTACACCCTTGAGACCAGAGGGAATAACTGAGGATCACATCAAGCCGAGAGCCTTCTCGTTCTCACTACAGGGCGCTGCAAAGGATTGGCTGTACTATCTTGAGCCAAACTCTGTTACAACCTGGAACGATTCGAAGAAGGTCTTCTTAGAGAGATACTTTCCTGCCTCCAAAGCTACCTCAATCAGGAATGAAATATGTGGCATCAGACAAGGCAATGAGTCATTGACTGAGTATTGGGAGAGATTCAAGCAGTTGGTATCCAGTTGCCCTCAGCATCAGATTTCTGAGCAGCTCCTTATTCAGTATTTTTATGAGGGGTTACTACCGATGGATAGAAATATTTTGGATGCTGCTAGTGGGGGAGCACTTGTTGATAAGACTCCGGCTGCTGCCAAGCAATTGATTGAAAATATGTCACTAAACTCCCAACAGTTCACAACCAGGAGCAATTCTGTCGAGACAAGGGGTGTGAATGAGGTCCATAGCTCTTCTTCCAACAAGGCCCTTGAGACTAGAATTGATGAGCTCACTTCTTTTGTAAAGCAGTTGGCAATGGATAAGGTTCATCCAGCAAGGTTGTGTGGCATTTGTACTTCTCCTGAGCACCTGTCCGATGCATGCCCTATTCTGAAGGATGAGTCAGTCACTAATTTGCCTCAAGCTTATGCAGCTAATCTCTATAATCAAGGCAACAATCAGAACCGGTACAACGTACCTGACCTCTCCACAAATAAGTACCACCCCAACTGGAGGAATCATCCCAACCTTCGGTATGGAAACTCATCCCAACAACAGCCGATGGCACCACCACAGAATCCTCCCCAAGTGACCACTTCTGCACCTTCTGGACCTTCATTAGAAGACTTGGTCAAGCAAATGGATGCACAAAATCTCCAGTTTCAGCAGCAAGCAAATGCTAGTATTCATACTTTGCAAACACAGGTCGGACAGTTTCAACAGCGAACGGATGCTAGCATTAATACTTTGCGAACACAGATTGGACAGCTTGCCACTTCCATGAATACCATACAGCAAGCTCAAGGATCAAACCAACTACCTGCACAAACAGTGGTGAATCCTAATGTCCCAAATCCTAATGTGAGTGCCATTTCTTTGAGATCTGGAAAAGTTGTCGAGGCAGCCTCTGAAAAAGATAAAGAAACTGTTGAGGTCACTCCTGAACCTTCTGTTGTTGTTGAAGCTGAGAAAGTATATGTGCCACCGATCCCCTTCCCGCAAAGAGTGCAGAAAAATAAGAAGATTGATGGGGAAGACAAGGAGAGGGAAATTCTAGATGTGTTCAGAAAGGTGGCGGTGAACATTCCGCTTCTGGATGTGATTAAGCAGGTTCCAAAATATGCAAGGTTTCTGAAGGATTTGTGCACACACAAGAGGAGGTTGAAAGGAAATGAGAGAATCAATTTGGGGCGAAATGTTTCAGTCCTCATTCAACCTAAGCCTGCACTTGAAAGGGTTACTGTTTCAACCCTCACTCGAGCATCGCCACGTAGTGCAAGGATCCGGGCACTTTTGCTATTCCATGCACCATTGGGGACAACAAATTCGACAATTGCATGTTGGATTTGGGAGCCTCCATAAATGTCATGCCCACCTCTGTTTTTAACAACCTTGATCTTGGTCCCTTGCAGCATACGGGTCTCACTATTCAGTTGGCCAACAGGACCAATGCTCGCCCCATGGGAGTGGTAGAAGATATCTTTGGTACAAGTTGATGAGTTGATTTTCCCTGCTGACTTTTACATCCTGGACATGGCATGGGAAATAAATCCAAGTAGATCACCAATCATCACGGCGCAGACCGTTCATGAAGACGGCAAAGACAAAGATTGATGTTGATGATGGAACCATGTCCATGGAGTTTGGTGACATTGTTGCAAAGTTCAACATATTCGATGCTATGAAGCATCCCTTGGAAGAGAACTCTGTCTTTCAAATAGAGTTGCTCTCTCGAAATTATTGATGACACCTATGATGACTTGGTTGATGATTTTCCATTTGTATCTGGCTTTGATGATATTTATTCATGTACTGATTGTACTAACACTAACCCTTGTGCTGCTTGTGCTGAGATTGATTCCACTTTGCAGGGTGATAGTGTGAGTGAAGCTGTCTGTTCAGCTGAAGTTCTTGACATCGGGGCTGCTCCAAATATACCATCCATTGAGCAGCCACCCTCCTTAGAGCTCAAGCCACTTCCTGGGAATCTGAAGTATGCTTATTTGAAGTATGCTTATTATTTCCTCCAACTTTGACTCTGACCAGGAAGCTAAGCTCTTGGAGGTGTTGAAGAAGCACAAGAAGGCGAATGGATGGACCTTGGCTGACATCCAAGGAATTAGTCCCTCCAGATGTATGCATAGAATTCTATTGGAGGATGGGGATAAACCAATTAGGCAGCCCCAAAGGCGACTCAATCCGTTGATTCTGGATGTTGTAAAGAAGGAGGTGACAAAACTCCTGCATGCGGGTATCATATACCCCATCTCTGATAGTAGTTGGGTGAGTCCAGAACAAGTTGTACCCAAGAAGTCTGGTCTCACAGTGGTAAGAAATGATAATAATGAGCTTGCCCCCACTAGAGTCCAGAATAGCTGGCGAGTCTGTATTGATTATAGGAGGTTGAACCAGGCCAGTCGAAAGGATCACTTTCCTTTGCCGTTCATCGATCAGATGCTCGAACGGCTGGCTGGTAAATCCCACTACTATTTTCTTGATGGCTTTTCCGGTTACTTCCAGATCCATATTGCACCAGAGGATCAGGAAAATACCACTTTCACGTGCCCCTTCGGCATGTTTTCTTACAGGAGGATGCCATTTGGTCTTTGCAATGCTCCTGGCACTTTCCAGAGATGCATGATTAGCATTTTTACTGAATTTATTGAAAATTGCATGGAAGTGTTCATGGATGATTTCACTGTATATGGTTCCTCATTTGATGCATGCTTGCATTGTCTGAATTTGGTTTTAGAAAGATGCATTGAAACTGACCTTGTTTTAAATTATGAAAAATGCCATTTTATGGTTGAACAGGGGATTGTTTTGGGGCATATCATTTTCGAAAAGGGTATTTCAAGAAATCCTGCTAAAATTGATGTGATTTCTACATTGCCTTAACCATCTTGCGTTCGCGAGATTCGTTCTTTTCTTGGTCATGCAGGTTTCTCACAGCGCTTCATTAAGGACTTCAAGAAGATAGCTCTTCCTCTGTCAAACTTGCTTTGAAGAATGATGCCATGTTCAACTTTGATGACAAGCGCAAAAAGGCATTTGACTTCTTGAAAAGGGCATTGACCTCTACCCCCATCATCCAGCCTCTCTTGGACCCTCCCTTTGGTGCTCATGTGTGTTGCTTCTAACTATGCTGTGGGAGCGGTCCTGGCACAAAGGGTGGGCATGGCTGCACATGTCATTCATTATGCTTCTAGGACTTTAGATGCTGCACAGTCTAATTACACCACCACTGAAAAGGAACTTCTAGCTGTTATTTTTGCTCTTGATAAATTTAGGTCATATTTGCTAGGTTCCAAGGTTATTGTTTTCACTGACCATGCAGCTCTGAATTACCTGTTGAAAAAACCAGAAGCGAAGCCGAGATTGATTCGGTGGATGCTGTTGCTCCAAGAGTTTAATGTGGAGATAAAAGACAAGAGTGGGGCTGAAAATTTAGTAGCTGATCACTTGAGCAGAATAGCAAGGGATGAGGATCCTTCTCCCATCCAGGATGACTTTCCTGATGAGCAGCTTCTCTGTTTGCATGGGGTAACTCCTTGGTTTGCTGACATTGTTAACTATCTTGTTGCTGGTGTTTTTTTCCTTCAAGTGCAACTAGATCACAGATCCACAAACTCAAGAGTGATTCCAAGTACTATGTTTGGGATGATTCGTACCTTTGGAAGTTTGGCAGTGATCAGGTAATTAGGAGGTGTGTCCCCGACTATGAGATTGAGTCTATTTTGCACTTTTCTCATGCCTCTCAAGTAGGGGGACACTTTGGGCCACAGAGGACTGCAAGAAAAGTCCTAGATTCTGGGTTCTACTGGCCCACCATTTTAAGAGATGCTTATGAGGTCTACCGGACTTGTAAGGAGTGTCAAACAGCAGGCACACCCATCACCGCAAGAGTGAAATGCCTCAGCAACCTATGCTTTTCTGTGAGGTGTTTGATGTGTGGGGAATTGACTTTATGGGTCCTTTCCCTGCATCTTTTGGTTTTATCTACATTCTTTTGGCTGTTGACTATGTTTCAAAGTGGGTGGAAGCTATCCCCACTAGGACTTATGATTCTAAGGTTGTTGCAAATTTTGTCAGGTCCAATATTTTCTGCAGGTTCGGCATACCACGGGCTATCATAAGTGACCGGGGCACTCATTTCTGCAACCGCACCATGGAAGCCTTACTCCGGAAGTATGGAGTTGTGCACAGGGTCTCCAGTGCTTATCATCCCCAGACTAATGGGCAGACTGAGATCTCAAACAGGGAGATCAAGCAGATCTTAGAAAAAGTGGTGCAGCCAAGTAGGAGGGACTGGAGCCGCCGTCTAGAAGACACACTTTGGGCTCAAAGAACAACATTTAAGACGCCAATAGGGATGTCCCCCTATAGGCTTGTGTTCGGTAAGGCATGTCATCTCCCTGTGGAAGTTGAGCACCGTGCTTATTGGGCGGTCAAGTGCTGTAATTTGGAAATGTAAAAAGCTGGCATTGAAAGGAAACTCCAGTTACAGCAGCTTGAGGAGCTTAGGCTAGAAGCCTATGAAAGATCCCGGATTTATAAAGAGAAAACCAAGCACTTCCATGATAGGATGATTGCTAGGAAGGAATTCTCTGTGGGCCAACAGGTCTTACTGTTTAACTCCCACCTGAAAGTTATGGCTGGGAAACTTCGATCCAAGTGGATATACCTATTTGTTGTTACTAACGTTTTTCCTCATGGTGCAGTAGAAATTACAAGTGCAGGTAGCAACAAGGCCTTCAAGGTTAATGGGCAGCGCTTGAAGCTATTCCATGAGAGCTCGGTGCCTGAAGATGCTACTGTTGAGGAGCTATCCTTGGAAGCTCCCACCTACACTGCCACTTGATCGGGGAACACCCTTTCCTTTCCCTCACTCTGATTTTATATTTATGTTGTTCCATTGAGGACAATGTATGTTTTAAGTGTGGGGGAGGGAACCAATTGTAGCTTTGTTTTGTGTTTTATCTTGTTTTTCTTTTAGCTCTTGAATAATTTGTGTAAGTCTTTGGTCGGTGAGATTGATTGGTTTTGATTGATTTGGCACAGATTTATTGCATGATTTATGTGATGATTCCCCCTAGGTTGAAAAAAAAATATTGAAAAGTGATCCCCATGTGAAAAAAAATTGAAAACTGAACTTTGAGATATTTTGTTGTGAATGCATGATTTATGATAAGTTTGGGGTGATAGGGTGCACACACTAGGTATAGAATCTCGGTCAAACAATTTACAAAAATGTCCAGGTGAGGAATTTGAGCCTCCAGCATGTTTTTAACTGTGTGAATCACTTTTGAGCTGCACTTTACCAAATTTGCTTGAATCTCTTCATGGTTTGCATGTCTATGTGTTTGCATCAAATGATTTAGGCAATTTTCTTTGAATTATCTACTTGGCCTAAAGTGAACCAGTCCCTAATGCATGCTCCTTTATTAGCCCCGTTGAGCCTAATTAGCCTAATATTTCTTGATGATCCTATGTTATAAGCCAAAATCTGGAAAAACCATGTTAACCCGATCTTAGGATTAGGAGAGCATGGAAGCTTAGCAAGAGAAGGTCTGTATGAAACTAAGTTTGGGGTGGCTACAAGGATGTGACATGTCATTCTGGGGTGAGAAAAATAAAAACAAATAATAAAAAGGTTGGAGCCAAAAGAAAAAAAAAGGGGAATAAAAAGAACAAAAATGTCAAAAAAGGGTATTAAAGGAAAAGGTTGTAGTCGCCCAAACGCATAAAGAAAAATGGAAAAAGGAATTTGAGTGGAAATTCAAAGTGTAAAAAGTTTCATGCTCTCTTAGTTCCTAGGGACTTAAGCCCAGTACCTTTGTATATCCTACCCTTAGCCAGGCCCCATTACAGCCTTTAAAAGACCTTTTGATGTTGCATGCATGTTTTCGTGGGAACCTTGATTGAGATGAAAATCAAATTCATGGGAAGTGCTCTTGAAATGTGAATTGAGTGAAAAGTTGATAGCCTAGACAACAATTGAGCGATTGAGTGAAATCTTAAATGCCCTTGTGAGGAAGGCAATTGTTTGAATTGGGTGATCTTCCTTTTGTGTGTAACTTGGATCCCTTGCTTAGAATAATGATTGCTTGAATGACAAAATTCTCAAATGTTTAGAGTAAATGCATGTGGGGATTGCTTTGTTTGAAAGGGGGGGGGGGGGACATTGGAGGAAAAATTATTTTGATGAATTGCTTGAAACTTGTGCAAAGTTGATTGAATCCTTTAAGCTTGCCAAGTCTTGAGTCTTTTTGAGTTTTAGTTTGCTTGGGGACAAGCAAAGTTTAAGTTTGGGATATTTTGATAAGCCTCTGGCTCATCTAGTTTTATGGCTAGTATGACCATGGTTTTGTGCTAATTATATTTTGTTTTCACCCAAATTAGACTCGATTGTCGTCAAGCAGCATTTTGAGTCCCTTAAGTAGTTTTAGGTTAATTTAGCCAGTTTTGAGTCAAATAAAGCACTTATGGCTATTTCATTGTTTTCAGGTTAACTTAGAGTCAAGGGAATGAAGAAACATGGGAAATTGCAATCTTGGAAGTATTCGCCCCGCGAGAGGCTACTCGCCTCGCGAACCAGAAGACCAACCTGAACAACAGAATGTCATCCTCTCTGTCTCGCCCCGCGAACCACACCTCGCCTCACGAGCCTGAAGGCTGACTGTACCAGAAAATGCAACCCTTTCTGTGTCACCTCGCGAACCATGTCTTGCCTCGCGATCCTGAAGACCAGAAGACATCACGCCTAGGCCCTGATACTCATAACGGGCGTAATAAGAAGACTCTTCCATTCCTCGCCTCGCGAGACATTCTTCGCCTTGCGAGAAGTCCAAACGTTGCAGATTTCTTCATAAGATTCGCCTCGCGAGTGAGTGCTCGCCTCGCGAGAGGGCGCAGATCCTGAAAGTTATAAATTGTTGTTCTGGGCAGATTAGGAGACACTTCTGATTATCCACTATTTACTGATTTTCTAGTTGTATTACATTTTTATGGAGAACTAATTCTCTTGGATTAGTCTACTGTAATCGGTTTTCACCGCACTTGAGGTTCTGTAATTCCCGTTTTGTTTGCTTTTCCCTTTTCAATAGGGGTGTAAGCGGATCCGATCCGATCCACGAACCCGGTGGATCCGAACCAGTTTTGGTGGATTGGTTCGGATCATCGGATCGGATCGGATTCCAAAACGCCGATACGAACCAGATCGGTTCGGGTCTCGGATCCAGAAATTCTGATCCGAACCCATCCGAACCCTTTAAAATATTTATTTTTAAATTATTTTATATAATATTAATATATTATTATATAAATTTAATATAATTAATAATTAAATATGTATATTTTATTTTATTTTTCTAATTTTTTATTAATATTTAAGTGTAAATTTTAAAAAAAGGTAACCCGATGATCCGAACCGAACCAACCCGATTGTGATCGGTTCGGTTGGATCCGTAGCTAAAAATTCGCCAAATCGGGAACCGATCCGAACCGATCAAATTTGATCGGTTTGGATGATGAAACACCTCAAATCTGATCCAACCCGACCCGATTACACCCCTACTTTTCAATACTATGCTATATATTTCTGTTTGCTTAATTCAGGATTGTATAGAATTTGTGTTGATTTATTTTGGTGATGTTATGTTCCTATATATTTCTGTTTGCTTAAGAGGAGAACGGACTATGTGGGATGTGGTAAGATTCAATTTTGATAAGATTGAATTTCTTAGGTTCTTGGCGCAAAGTTTATCAGGTGCAATTCAGGAATGTTACGACGTTTTGATTGGAGATTTAAAAGTGTGAATTTGATATGACTAGAAGAGTAGATTAAGCTTAAATGGACTAAGACTAGAATCGCATCTCTTGAGTAGAAGATTAATTGATGTTATGGTAAAGATATTGTTGGTTTTAATGTTAGTTGTGAAAGTTGGATATTGGAGAAGGTTTTTCTAATGGATCATTGAGAAGTGAAGAGATTAAGCATTGATTTAGTTCTTTGAAGTGTAATAGACTAAGATGAAATATCAAAGGTAGTGGAGAGAATGCGGTAGTGAAAAGTTTCGAGGATAAATAGAATGACATAAGAATTAATTCGGTTATAATGTTATAGAAAAAAGGAATGAAGCGATGAGAATACAAAGCAAGATTTTAGAGTTAAGGTGTGATTATAACATCCTGTTTAGTTTTGAGCTACGAAATTTCGAGGACGAAATTTTTTTAAGAGGGGTAGTAATGTAACACCCTAGTTTTTACACCTAGGATTAATTATTTTATTTGGATGATTATGTTTATTATGTTAGGTGGTTTAGTTTGAGTAATTAAATTACTCTCTTCAAATTATTTTATTAAGTGCGTTAGCACTGACTTATTTAAGTGAATGCACGTTTACTAGACAATAATTTACGTTATTGTCACTATTATATCAGTACAGAAAAATATTTTAAATAATGTAAATAAGAGAAAAACATTTTCATATTCTTATCCTATTTAATTTTAGAGTTAAAAATATTTTGGTTTGACAATTATCGGAGATTAAATTTTGGACTGAGTATTTTCTTAGTAGATCAGTTCAACTATTAATCTTTACTCTAACTTGAATTTCGAAAACATATCCTTATCAATCTTTATTTTTAGATTCTAAAAAGTAAAAACATGTTTATTTTAGGCCTAATATTTATCACTCATTTTGTACCTATTACTAAATAATTAGTATAAAAACTTAAAGTTTCTCTCTTTTCTCTCACTCACTCGACGCAAATCTCTCTCTTTTTCACGTTTCTTCTCCTTCTTTCTTTCTTTCTTTCTTCTTCCTTCTCACGCCATCTTCCTCTTCCAAACTTCACCCTCCTCCTTCCTTCTCTCTAGCCGCCACGAGCCGCCCCTGCACAACCCAGTAGGCCGCCGCTCAGTCGTCGCACAAGGAGGAGACAACGCGTCTCGTGTCCCTGTACACATCGCCGGAGCAATAAAACGGCACCGCCACCGTTCTCGCTTGAAACTGCCGCAAGCTTCGCGCGGTAAGCTCCCTTAACCGCCGTTCATGGTGGTTCTACCACCCTTAAGTGTTGAATCTCCTTCTTTTATGTTTTCTCTCATCTCTTTTGTCCATGGTTGTTGTAGAACCTCGATCTGCCGCCGTCCTCAGCCGCTGCCGTCTCGCTGGTCAGCAAGGCAGCCACCATGTTCTTTTGCTTTTCATCTTGGGTGAGTTTTCACCATAACCTCTTCTAGTTGAAAAACCCCAAATCTGATTTTTGAAACCCTAACCCTAACCCTTTAATTTCAGATTTTAATCTTGAAATTTAAGGTTGTTTTAGGAGATTGAGACTGTGAGTTTGTGTTTCCCTAAACCAATTTCATTATTCTGAGTTTCCCCTAAATTTTAATAATGAGCCCTAAACCCCCAATTTGATTTTATTTGAATTTGGGTATGTTTTTATGAAATTAATTATGATTTAGTGTAATTAGGACTCTTAATGGATGATTTCCAAAGTTCTTTTTCAAGATCTTTTAATCAAAACAAAGTTTTCTAAAAGGGTATTAGGAAGCGTGAGCTTCAAACATAATTTTCTTTAAAAATAACCTTGTTTGGTAATTAGATTAAGTGTTTAGATTAAGTTAGGATGTGTGTTTGATCATGTGAAATTAATTTCTTGATTTCTGGTTGTTGCGCGTTATTGGAATTACTCTCTGAGACGATTGGACACGACTATGCTTGCTTAATGGAGTAGAGATGAGCTAACGTGAGCATTAGGACGAGGATTCTTTACTTGTTTTCAAAGGTAAGGGGAGTTACCTAGGGATATTCAATAACTATATGCATGTGTGTAATTGATTTCTCGTGAATATTGTTGTGATGTTTAGCCAATACTTGAATAACTTGTTTATTTGAACCCTTGTGGTTATTACTTGGAGTTGAATATTTGCTGCTTTAAAGTGTTATGAATTATATGTATGTGATTAACTGTGATATATATGAATTATATATACATGATTAACTGTGATGTTATTGTTGTTGATTGAAGTTTGAGAAGCCAGACTTGAGTCATACCTAATAATGATAACGATGAAAAGCCTTATTACGCCTTGATTAGAAGTTGGCATGTTTGGGGTTCTCTTAGAAATGTTCATTGTCTAAAGTGATTACCTCTGTAGTTTAAGATTCTTTTGATTTAGAAAAATTTTAAAGTTATTTTGAGTTGAAGGAAACTATATTTTTTACGATCAAAAGTTTTGTACGAGAGAAAACCTTTTCAAACGGTGTGCATTATGAAGGAAAGACCCTTTGAAAATATTTATTATGAAGGAAAGACCTTTTGAAAATATTTAACTTTATTCCATCAATGAATTTCAAATACAAATGAATTTCCTAGATGTTTTAGAAAAGATTTTGTAAAGGAAAAGGATTTTCTCCCAAATAATTTTGGAAACGTTCCAGTTACTTGGATAAGTGACCGAGGTTTTGTTTTGGTTTGATTTTCACTGAGCGAAATGTTTTACAAGTTGATAAATTAGCCTAGAAACCGAGACGTCGGGGTTCTAGTGTTGTATGGACACGTAGATCAAGGATGCGTGTCGAGGGACCCGAGTGTCCTGTAAAGTTTTGTTTTTCGACTGTGTGTCCTAAGTTGATGTGGACAGTGTGAGTTCCATATCCGCGAGCCTAAAACTGGTGCATTGGTTTAAGGGCCTCGTGATTGAGCATTCAGACTGTGTGTCCTATGTTGGGATTAAAAGATTTGGACTGTGTGTCCTGTATTTGTTTTAAGTGAAAAGTCTTAATTAAAAGAATTAAGCAAGGTCGTTAAGCTTTGTCCTTCGACAAGGAAAGATTATTACGACAAAGAAAACAAACGAGAATAAAAGTTTTTCTCATGCATTCAATGGCAATTGTGTCATGTGATTATGGGCATTGAATCCAGAGTGGATCAATATATATGGCAGACGTGTCAGGAGATGATGATCATTGTGTTCTGTGGGGACCAATGAGTTATCTTGTGTATGACTACAACAATGGTTGGAGAGTTGTCACAAGGGGCCGTATGACTAAGCTGCAATAGCTGTTTGAGTGGCTATCATACGAGGTCGGATAATATTTGTGCATAGTTGCAATATAGTTGTTTGAGTGGTTATAGCACAAGTGACTCTGTACATAACTGCAATAGCCGTTTGAGTGGTTATGTATCTCTGTACAACTGCAATAGCTGTTTGAGTGGTTGTCACAGAAGGGTCGTGTGAACAATTGCAAAAGCTGTTTGAGCATTGGTCACGTGATTGAGATGGATTATCCGACGGTGTATCTGTGGTACAATCGCAATAGCTGTTTGAGTGGTTGTCACAGAGGTGTCATGTGAACAGTTGCAATAGCTGTTTGAGCACGGTCACATGAATGTGCACAATTGTGTTATGTGCTTTGCATGAGCATCCTAACGGGAATGGGGATGTGCACAATTGTGTTAGGTGTCTTTGGCATGAACATCCTATCGGGAATGGGGATGTGCACCATTGATTTTCTTGGGCATTGTTTTGTTCGTTTTTACAATGCGCCATGTGTGAGCCTGATCAGCTTGAAACGAAACAGAAAGTTGTGGGATCTCCGGAGATTAGGTATCAAGATAGAGTTGAATATTGAAGTGCCATGCATTCTCTTTATAAAACCGATTGTTCGGGTTTGTGACCCTTTGTTATAAAACTGTTATGTTATGTATATGCATGATTTAAAATGCTTATATGATTATGTGATGTATGTATCATGTGTATGGTTGTTGTATGATATATCCATTTGTCGGTATCTCACCCTTACACACATTTCAGGATTCTTCTAGTTCGATATTGTACCCCGGGTACTCTAACACAGATGGTGCGGAGGAGTCTTTCTAAGTCACTCAGAGACTTAGATGTAGTTGCTTGATGAGGTATTACTTGCGGAATAACTTTTAGAACGACCAGCTTAGGATTGAGACTTGGATTATTTTGATGGTATGAATGAGTTTGGCTCAGAGAGCCTTTTTTTTTTAAAAGGGAATGTCTATAGCTCGGAGAGCATATCTTTTGAATGAAAATCTAAGCTATTTCTTTTGGTTTTGTAAAGCTTATGGCTATAGCTATTATTTTTATGTGTTGATGCCTGGTTGAATTTGGTGTAACTGGAATTCTGGAGTGAAAATGTAATTATTTTAACAAGTGTTATTTTACTCTGGGATGTCCGAATTACAGAGGAGATTCTATTGAAAATTTTGTAAAACTACTATCTTGTATTTAAGTATATCCTTTAAATTTAATAGGCTTGTCAAGCTATGATAGTAAGTTTGTGTGTTGATTAAGGCCTAGGTGTTGAGTCGTGACAAAAATTTCATACCCAATTTCAGACACTTGTGTACTTATATAAGTTATTTTCCGAAAGCACCAGCAAATTATATTTTAATTTTATTTTCGTACGTGTTACGTAAGTAATGCCCCAAGGGGGGGTGTTACACAAAGTTTGTACGAGAGAAAACCTTTTCCGAACTATGTGTTTCATGTAGGAAAAACCCCTTTGAAAATATTTGACCTTACTCCATCAAGGATTTCAAAAACAAACGAATTTCCAAATGTTTTATAAAAGAATTTGTAAAAGAAAATATTTTCCCCTAAATGATTTAAAAACGTTCCGGTTACTTGGATAAGTGACCGAGGTTTTTGTTTTGTTTTTTTATTTTCACTGAACGAAAAGTAAACCATATGTGAAAGGGTCCAAGTTGTGATATTATGGGCTAGGAGTCCTAATTTTGGAATTGAGGACTGTGTGTCCTAATTTCGTTGTTATTTGCTAGGAGTCCTTATCATATTGAAATAAAACATGGATAAAATTATAATTGTTTTTACGACCACAACCTTGGACTGCGGCCTCGGTCTAAGGTATTGTGATTGAGCACTCGGACCGTGCGTCCTGTGTTATTAATCTTCAAGTGATGAAAATTGTGAATAGTCGTTAGCTTTGGGCTTCGAAAAATGGAAAAGAGTGAACATAAAGAAAAGCCTCATTAATGAAAAGTCTTTTATTCATATGCATTTGCCTTTGGCATACGTGCTTGAGTTACCGAATACCCGCTTAAGATGTGGTATTTGATGATGTATACATCTGAATGGACGTTATAAAGGATTCGTGATGGTTTTGATCCGGGTACATGAGGTGACAGGGTCAACTTGCCAAACGTGGCTTATGAGTCTGATCAACTCTTTCTTTCTTAATGATAAAACGGTGATGGTATCTCATGAGATTGAGATTAGAGCCTGATGATTGAAGTGTCATGCATTATCTTTATAAAATTGATTGATTTGGGTATGAGACCCACTGAAATAATACTTGTTGTTTACCTATGAGTAATGTTTAAAATGTCAATATGCCAAGGTGTTGTATGTATCATGTGTATGGTTGTTGTGCGATATATCCGTTGTCGGTATCTCACTATTTCATTTCTACTTGTTATTCTCTCTTCCTTTTTGGTATCGTCGTACGTATATGAGTTCAGATGGATCCCACTTGTGCCGACAACATTGAAGATAAGGCCTTCGACGATGCCGGGAATGTCGGGGCATGACTGATAAATCAGGGGCGACATCTACCACATACCACACAGAAATTACCGCAACCGATTTAAATGCTAACGGAGACCCAATCCGTAGGAGCCATACTATGGAGACTAGGAGGGTAGCTCTGCCCCCGACTAGGTATTACCTTCACACACTACGAGCTAACGGACTGTTACATGAGCCACCACCTCTAGACGTAGAGCCGGCAGCACCGATTGAGGAAGATCCCGAGGAGGACTCTGAGGAGGATCCTGAGGAAGACCCTGAGGAAGACTTCTATGAGGTCATAGATGAGGATGAGCCGGATTATCACGTTATGGATCATGACGTCGACGAAGATTCCGTAGATGAGGGCGGCGACATCATAGATCCATTACTTGAGGTCTCGTGTCGTGGGAGCATTTGTGGAGACTCTGCTTGCAGCTAGTGTCAGTAACCAGTTCAGAGCATTTTGTGGATAGTCTTCCGTCATCTGACTTTTTAGAGTTACCTTTTTGGATGTGGTTCCGGACCCTCTTTCCCTGTGTCTTACTCTCTTTTAAGTTGTATCTTCTAGATGTCTAATTCTGTTGCAATGGCCATTGATAAGGCCCTAACTTGTGTACTGGAACTTGGCTTTCTTTAGGACACGTTATATATATATATATATATATATATATATATATATATATATATATATGTTATCTTCAATTCATGTTCTGAGTGTTCATCACCTTTATCTTGTTTCATCCTTTCAAAAAAAATTAACTACCGTTTTTAGTATACTCATCCATCGAGAAAATGATACTTTCCGAAAGTAACCAGCATTGTAAATCAGAAATATTTCCGCAATTGGATAACCATGTGATGTCGGGTTTAGGATGTCACACCCTGCACCTATCCCTCTATCATGAACAATTTTATATGCTATGTTTGAATGATTAAGTGCTTGCCTTCTCTATTGCTTTGAATGTTTCTTTTCTTTACCTTTTTTATAATGCCAAAAGGGGGAGGAAAAGGTATGATATAGAGAAAGGGGATAATAATAAATTATACATGCATAGGTTGAGGGGGAGCTTAAAAGCTTACATGATTAATGGAGAGTAAATCATGTTCTGCTCTGTTAATATTTTTGCTCTGTTATACTTATGCTCTGACTGCTTTGATACCATGATATAAATCTGTCAAAACACTTAGCGTCTGCTACACTTATATTCTGATCTTATAATTTGTTAAAAGGTTTGTCATAATCAAAAAGGGGGAGATTGTTATACTCAATGACTGAGAGATTTTGATATATGTGAACGCGCTGTCGCCACGCGCCAAAAAGAACGAGCGATTATTAAAATAATGTAGTATAGAGCGACAACTCGGATATCGTCTCTCAATGACTCTTTAGTTGTTGTTATTATTAACAGAAAATCAAAAGTTAGTTTTGGGGGTTTTGGATTGAGTGCAATTAAAATAAAGAAAACAAAGCAATAAAAAAACAAAGCAGTTAAAAGATTAACAAATAAACTAAAGACGATTAACCTACTGTTCTCGGTTTCCCACTATCATTGGTTCATATAAATCCAAGCCCTAAGAAGATTCTAATCCCCTTTCAGTTGTAGCAACAATTAACAAACGAAATCGCTACTACGGATATATGTTCCTATTCCCGAATTAAACAAACGGGGTTAAGCCCTCATGAACTAAACGAACATGAATGAACACACGCGAATTAAACAAACGTGATTAATTATAGGAACATAGCATCACTGAAACGAATCAATACAATACTATACACTCCTGAATTAAACAAACAGAAACATATAGCATCGTATTGAAAGAGAAAAGTAAGTGAAAACAGGAATTACAGAACCTCAAATGTAAATGGAAACCAATCACAGTAGATTAATCTAGGAGACTAGTTCTCCATTACAAAAGGAAAACAAAACATATCTAAGAAAAGAAGACCAACTACTACTACTGCCTAAGAACTAGCCAAAACTGGCTAACTCTCTGACTCTGCCTAACTATGACTAACTCCTCTCTCAATATCTGAATGCTCCTTTTATTAACTTCAACCTCTGCCTCTTAGCTTTCCAAAGCCACTTAATTTGCTTAATTATGAATTAAGATGAGGGAATTATGTCCACATTCAACTCATAGGGCAGCTGAAACGCCTCTGACTTCACATGGATTAAATCCCTTCAAAAAGGCTCTGTTTGGAATAATGGTCTTCATGAGAGTTAAAGCTCTTTGTTTGATATTTCATTTGCCACCGGTTTCAGTTCTAACCGACATCTACAACCCAAGTTATGGCCCAATCTTCATGACCGGTTCAGGTTCCAGTGACAGCAATTATGTTCTGACTTCAAGGCCCAATGTGACCCACTATACATCCAATTCAGCATCTGAGTTCTTCATGAAAGTTGTTGGGCTTCCTTTTAGCTTTCCTGTTCTGACTCCTGCGTTTATGGTTTTATAAGAGGGCCGCGCGTCACGGCCGTGATGGCCTCTGCTTCAGGTGTACTTCCCTTCTTGCTCTTCTTATTGCCCTGAAAACATAAAATAGCAGTAAGTGCTTTATTGGGCTCAAAATCAACTAAATTAACCTAAAAATACTTTACAGACTCAAAATGCTGCTTAAAGACAATCAAGCCTAATTTGGGTGAAAATGATATAAAATTAGCACAAAGCCAAGGTTTTTCTAGTTATAATACTAGACTAGCCAGAGGCTGATCAAAATACCCCAAACTTAAACTTTGTTTGTCCCCAAGCAAACTAAAACTTAAAAACTTAAAAAGACTCAAGACAGGCAAAACATGGCAAGCTTAAGGATTAAATCAACCTTGCACAAATTTCAAGCAATATTTCAAAAGAATGTTTCTTCCAATGTTCTCCCCTTTCAAGCAAAGTAATCCCCACAATCATTTATTCTAAACAATTGAGAATTTCATCATTCAAACACTCAGTAATCTAAGCAGGGGATCCAAGTCACACACAAAAGGGAGATCACCAAATTCAAACAACTGCCTTCCTCACAAGGGAAATTTATGTTCACTCAATCGCTCAGTTTGTGTCAGGCTATCAACAATTCACTCAGTTTCACTTTTAAGAGCACTTCCCATAAATTTGATTTTCATCTCAAAATGGTTCCCACAGAAAACATGCAAGCAACATCAAAAGGTCTTTTATGGGTTGTAATGGGGCCTGGCTAAGGGTAGGATATACAAAGGTACTAGGCTGAAGACCCTAGGAACTAAGAGAGCATGAGCTTTACACACTTTGAATTTCACTCAAGTTCCTTTTTCCAAATTTTTTTTTTCAATTGTCTTGGATGACTACAGCCTTTATATTCCAATATCCTTTTTGCAATTTTTTTACTTTTTTTTTCTGCCTTTGGCTTCAACCTTTTTATTATTTTTTTTCTTTTTCTCAATCCCAACAACACATTTACTGTAGCCACCCCAAACTTAATTTCTTGCAACCTTTTTCTGCTAAAATTCCATGCTCTCCTAATCCTAAGATCGGGTTAACATGGTTTTTCAGATTTTAGGCTTGTAACATAAGGTTATCAAGAACAACAGGTTAATCAGGCTCAAAGGGGCTAACTAGGGAACATGCATTAGGATTTGGTTATTTTAGGCCAAGTAGCTATTTACAAAGAAATTGCCTAAATCATTTGAAACAAACACATAATCATGCAAACCAAAAAGAGATTCAAGCAAATTCAGGAAAGTGCAATCAAAAGTGATTTTCTCACATAGTCAAAAACATGTTGGAGGCTCAAAACCTCACCTGGACATTTTTGCAAATTGTTTGACAGAGATTCTATCCCTAGTGTGTGCTTCCTATCACCCCAAACTTATCATAAATCATGCCATCATAACAAAATCTCAAAGTTCAGTTTTCAATCATATGGGGATCATTTTTCAAAAATTTTCAAAATCTAGGGGGAAAACAGTCAATACTATCATGCAATCCATCTATGCAAATTCAACCAAATCCATCAAACTTGCCAATACCAGACTCAACACAACTCCTGAGCTTCTCAAATTATTCAGGAGTTTTATTCAAAGAAAAGGAAAAACTACAACTAGTTCCCTCCCCCACACTTAAAATATACATTGTCCCCAATGAAACAACATAACAATAAAATCAGAGTGAGGGAAAGGAAAGGGAACTCCCTGATCAAGTGGCAGTGTAGGAGCTTCCGCATGGATCCCATTGTCTGTGATACGATGCCACGGGATGCTCAAATTGTGAAACGATCCTCCCGGATCCCATAGTATGCAGCATAATGCCCACGTGATGGACAAAGAGTGGAAGTTCATTCCATGCTTCCATGACTTGCAGCCTTTATATGGAGAAGAGTGCTTGATAGTTATGGTAACCTCGCCAAGTGCGGCGGACTTCTCACTCCCTCTTGGGTCAAGGTTGACCTCTTTCTCAATAAAATCCTCCCAATAGAAGTGGGGCTCAACCTCTTGGACTGGCCATGGTGCAGAATCCAAGGGTGCAAAGTCCAGAGCTTTTGGTTCCACAGGGGGAGGTGGCAAACAGTTAGCTGGGGTTACTGATGCTGCTTTAACTTCTGCAGTTTCTTCATTCACTGCACGAACAAATTCATCACCTGCTATACATGCAGAAATTTCAGCACACACCACACAAAGGTTAGCGTTAGTAGAGTCAATACATATATCACAATAAACTGAATCAGTAAAATTCTGAATGTCTGGAAATTCAACAATTAATTCATCCACCCCATTACTCTCAACACCTGCATCTAAGACCAAAGATTCTTCTTTATCCTCAAGCACGGTGGATCAAATGTTCTCCTGATCCTCCTGATGCTCATTTCCTATATGAACATGGCCCTCAACCTCATCTGTCTCCTGTTCCATATGGATGCTTTGCTTAACATACCTTTCAAAATAACATTCTACACACAAAGCAGTGCCAGAACAATAACAATCATCACATGCATTAGAATCAGGGGATTCAACACACAGTTCATCAATAGAAACATTATCAGAATCATCATCAGAAATATTTTCAAGAATAACTTGTGACTCCGTATGTTCTTCAAGGGGCTGTGGAGTTAGCATTGCAGTCGAGTTGGCGGTAACTTGATCAATTAGAGCGGACAACTTCTGAGATTCAGCTTGGCTCCTCTGGTATTCAGTCTCCATCTTCTGTTGGAATTCAAGATTTTGTTGTGCCCACCGTTGATTGTTCTCTTCCATCATCCGTTGAGTGTTCTCAGCCATTTGTTGTAGCATACAAGCAATCTTATCCAAGGTGCTCTGTGAAGGTTCGGAAGGTGCAGAGGTGGTCACTTGGCTAGGATAGTATCTAAACAGGAAGGCTTCCTTCAAATCAAACCAGCTTGAGATGGAATGCTCATCAAGACTATACAACCAATCCCTTGCAGCACCTTCAAGTGAGAACCGGAAAGCTTCCATCTTGATGTGATCTTCATTATTCCTGCAGGTCTCAACATTATAGAACAAACAGCACTGGAATTCCCTCGGATGCTCCTGCGGATTCTCACCGCAAAACCACTAAACTTTGGCAACCAAAGTGTGATAAACCAAGAAAATCAGGAAAATATATGCATGGTGGTTGCTCATAGTAAACATTAGGCATGTAACCATATATGTGATTATCCATGGGGGGTGCTAAAATTCACAACCAGACAAAACAGACAAAATTAATTCAGCAAAGAGATTTTTTTTTTAATTTTCTGCTAATAACAACAAACAAGAGTCCCCGGCAACGGCGCCAATTTTTGACCGCGCTGTCGCCACGCGCCAAAAAAAACGAGCGATTATTAAAATAATGTAGTATAGAGCGACAACTCGGATATCGTCTCTCAAGGACTCTTTAGTTGTTGTTATTATTAACAGAAAATCAAAAGTTAGTTTTGGGGGTTTTGGATTGAGTGCAATTAAAATAAAGAAAACAAAGCAATAAAAAAAAACAAAGCAGTTAAAAGATTAACAAATAAACTAAAGACGATTAACCTACTGTTCTCGGTTTCCCACTATCATTGGTTCATATAAATCCAAGTCCTAAGCAGATTCTAATCCCCTTTCAGTTGTAGCAACAATTAACAAACAAAATCGCTACTACGGATATATGTTCCTATTCCCGAATTAAACAAACGGGGTTAAGCCCTCATGAACTAAAAGAACATGAATGAACACACGTGAATTAAACAAACGCGATTAATTATAGGAACATAGCATCACTGAAACGAATCAATACAATACTATACACTCCTGAATTAAACAAACAGAAACATATAGCATCGTATTGAAAGAGAAAAGTAAGTGAAAACAGGAATTACAGAACCTCAAATGTAAATGGAAACCAATCACAGTAGATTAATCTAGGAGACTAGTTCTCCATTACAAAAGGAAAACAAAACATATCTAAGAAAAGAAGACAAACTACTACTACTGCCTAAGAACTAGCCAAAACTGGCTAACTCTCTGACTCTGCCTAACTATGACTAACTCCTCTATCAATATCTGAATGATCCTTTTATTAACTTCAACCTCTGCCTCTTAGCTTTCCAAAGCCACTTAATTTGCTTAATTATGAATTAAGATGAGGGAGTTATGTCCACATTCAACTCATAGGGCAGCTGAAACGCCTCTGACTTCACATGGATTAAAGCCCTTCAAAACGGCTCTGTTTGGAATAATGGTCTTCATGAGAGTTAAAGCTCTTTGTTTGATCTTTCATTTGCCACCGGTTTCAGTTCCAACTGACATCTACAGCCCAAGTTATGGCCCAATCTTCATGACCGGTTCAGGTTCCAGTGACAGCAATTATGTTCTGACTTCAAGGCCCAATGTGACCCACTATACATCCAATTCAGCATCTGAGTTCTTCATGAAAGTTGTTGGGCTTCCTTTTAGCTTTCCTGTTCTGACTCCTGCGTTTCTGTTTTTATAAGAGGGACGCGCGTCACAGCCGTGATGGCATTTGCTTCAGGTGTACTTCCCTTCTTGCTCTTCTTATTGCCCTGAAAACATAAAATAACAGTAAGTGCTTTATTGGGCTCAAAATCAACTAAATTAACCTAAAAATACTTTACAGACTCAAAATGCTGCTTAAAGACAATCAAGCCTAATTTGGGTGAAAATGATATAAAATTAGCACAAAGCCAAGGTTTTTCTAGTTATAAAACTAGACTAGCCAGAGGCTGATCAATATGACAAATACAAGTTAATGTGTATGCAAGTGTTTTAGTGTCAAATTGCAAAGACATGTATCAAGCAATATTCAACAAGTTCAGTGAGCCATTAAAGGAAAACATTCAAGGAAGAACTTGAAGAAATCAAAAAGAGCTACATGGAGGAATCAAAGAGCAAAGAAAGAGATCAAAGGAATCATCAAGACAAAAGCTTAACGGAGAAATTATATTTAAGTCTTAGATGAATTGTAAGAGATGAAATCTCTTATTCACAAATAATCTCAATTAAAAAGATGCATGAAGAAAATCAATTTTCATAACCTGCCTTAAAAGGAATAAGTTTTCGTTAATGAAAATGAGTTTTGGAAATAAGATTTCAGAAGCGCTCGTCCAACACCGAAGTGATTGAAGCGCTCATCCAACACAAGTGATAGAAGCTCACATCCAACATAAGAGATAAAAACGGGCGTCCAATAAAGTGATACAAGCGCTCGTCCACTAAAGTGACAAAAGCGCTCGTCTACTAAAGTGACAGAAGCGCTCATCTACTAAGGTTACGCTCTTTGGACTTACTAAGTCCTTAATGATAAGCTCCGTCCAATAAAGTACCATATGGAGATCGTCTACCAAATGGAGCTCGTCTACTAAATGGATCTCATCTACTAGCCCGTTCGAATGTAAAATCTTAATGGCTAGATGGACGCGGTTATTTTCAAGATAGACGCAAATTCTACAAGAACTAGAATCAAGAAGATAGATTCTGTTAATCAGATCCAAATCTATTTTGATTGATCCCAACGACTATAACTTGTTTTCTATATAAAGAGGGATCGAAGGAACACTTTCTACAAGAATTATAATCATATCATATTGATCATAACGATACACATATCATTCATCATCTTTCTTGAGCTTACTGTGAAAAGAGTGTTTCAATACTCATAAGTGCTTCAATTTGTTTATCTGACTATTGAGAGTTAGGAATCAACTTTTGTTTTACTTTTGATTGTAAAGAGAGAGGGAGTCTCTCTGAGTGATTAGGGTGAGGTATCCATAAGGAAGAACATTGAGGCTCTTCACAAGAGTGTGGTATCTTGAGGTGAAGGAGTGCTCTGTGGTGTAAAGGTTTTTCAAGTTACCTGGTAAAGCTTATGTGTTAGTATGTGAAATCCCAGTATCCCACAGGTGGAGTGGAGACTAGATGTAGGTCACAGTGGAGGTGACCGAACTAGGATAAATTTGGTTGTGTGGTATTTCTAAACTCAAAATCCTTACTTTCTATTTATGATCAAGAACCTGTGATTTTGATGTTTAAAGTTCAATATAATTTATGTTCTTGATCTATATAAACTGTATTGAAAATTGAGTTCGACTGTAATCAAGAATGTATTATCTGGGTTCAAAACTGAGTTGATCAAAACCATTCTTGATTTCTGAAACTGAACTAATTACTGAAACTGAAACCTGCAAGTTTGTTCTTGATTGTTAATGCTTGTATCTAAAACTTGCATAACTTGTTCTTAATCTTTAGAGGTTTAATCAGTTTATGTATTCTGCTATTACTGAGTTACTGAACCTGAACCTATTCTGAATTAATCTTTCTTATCCTCATCACCTTCTATTGAAGATTTTATATAAGCCCTTCGTTGATCTTGTAAAAGATCCCGAGGCCACTAATCCGCAACTCTGATTTGAAAAGCTTTGTGAAAAAGTTTTAAGAGGGAAACAATTTTTTAAAAACTCAATTCACCCCCCCCTCTTGAGTCGTTGATGTAACACCCTGTTTTTCCTATGCCTTCATGAGAGAGTAAATACATATTTAAATGTGTTTATTTTAGATTAAATTCAGAGGATGATTTTAATTAAACTAAAATCATTTTCTTGTGTTGTTATATCATATGAAGTTACGGTAAAAATTTCGGTTGAAAATTCAGACGGAAGTCGGTCTGCGTTTTTACTCCCGGTACAAGTTTACCTAGCAGAAAACCTAATTTTGACCCATGAACGAGATAGTTAGTGTTTTTATTATATTTCCTTCCACTTTGGTTATTTTGAAAATTTTCGTTCAAAAATAAAAAAAAATATTTTATTCGAGTGAAAACGTCGGAAGAATTACGATCGGAAATGCAACCGGATACGAAATGGAGCAGAATAGGAGACATAAAAGGCTTGAGGTGAGATAAGGGGGTGAGGTGACTCACTAGAGTTATGGCCTAAGCTACCTCCTAAAAAGTGGTCATGATGGACTTTTTGAAATATATCATATTATATTCTAAAAACCTATTTTTCTCTTTCCTCTTCAACCAAACAAGGCACAAGGTCAAAACTTGCTTTCCAAGCTCATTCTTCTCTCCTCAATTTCGTGCCACTCTCTCCCCTCTCTATATATACCCCTTTCATTTTCACTTCATCATCTTCCTCCTTCAAACTCCATTAAACCTTCATCTTCTTCTTGCTTCTAAAAGTTCAAGCTCTTAAAGCTTTAGTTTTTATTCATCTTTTCTACTTAAGTTCTTCATTAAAGTTCTTCCTTATACTAAGGTTAATGCTCTCATATGAATCTTTTTGCAAGTTTCATATTTTATTTCTTAGTTTACTTTGTGTGTTCTTTATGTGCTTTAAACTTCTAAAATCTCTCTAAAATGGTAGAAAACTCCTTTTGAGTTGAAACCATTTTCTATAGTCTTGTATTAACTTATATTTTCACATACTAAGAGGTTGTATAAAACAAAAATCTCTACCCATCTCTTCCAATGAAGGCTGAATGCTTGTATTTGTTACCTAGGAAGTTTTTGTTTCAACTTTTGGAATATGATCATGTGTTTGAGTTTCTGACTATCCCTTGATCTTGAATCTATAAATCTTGAAAGTTTTGATAGCTTGTTCCTATGATGGCCGAAAATATGAATAAGTAGGCCAAAGATACTATGTTTCAACTTTCCAAGTATTGATCATGGATTTAGAACTCTTAATACCTTGTGATTCTAAACCGAAGAGTTATTGTTAAACAAAGAATATTTTCCTCATCATCCTATGATGGCCGAAACATAGAGTTTAGGTGCTAGGATGTTTGAGTTTTTATTTTTCCAAAATGATCATGGACTTGAGCTCCATAAGATATTTGGATGCTAAGTCTAAAAGATTGGAAAGTTTAAGGATTCCTAACTTTTTTATTCTATATTATTAAAACTAGGATGTATTACTTTCATTTTTCCAAGATGATCATGGACTTGAGCTTCATAAGATATTTGGATGCTAAATCTAAGAGATGGGAATGTTTAAGTTTCCATTGTTTTCCAAGATGATCATGGACTTGAGCTCCATAAGATATTTGGATGCTAAGTCTAAGGGATTGGAAAGTTTTAAAGATTTCTAGCCTATAAATCCTATGAAGACCGAACCTAGAAGGTTGTGGACCTAGGATACTTTGTTCTTATTTTTCGAAAATGATCATGGTTTTGAGCTCCTTAATACATATGGATGCTAAACCTAAGAGATTGGAAAGTTTAGTGAATGCTAACCTATTTTACTAGCCTTGGCCGAATACCCTAAGTTTATAGCTTAGTGGGATTTTAATTCAACTTTGTTAAATGATCATTGTTTATGAACTCCTAACACTTAAGGATCATAAATCCTTGAGTTGTATAATTTTCGGGAATCCCTAAACCTAAGAACTAGTCTTGGCCAAACCTATTCCTTGTGGTTTAGTCTTCTTGTTTAATTTTAACTTGTGATTTTGTGTTCATAACCTTAGACTTCCATCGCGGAGGAAACCAAGACGATCGTGGCATACATCTCCAAGCATATAATCTCTTTACCTTCACGGAAGGTAAGGGGGGATTGCCTAGGGATATTCAATGACTATATGCATGCGTGTATGTGTTTACTTGAGTGATTTGAATATTATTATGATGTGTCGCAAACACTTGAATGACTTGTTTACTTGAGCTATTGTGATTATTACTTGAAGTTGATTATTACTTGCTTTATAGTATTGTGAATTATATATATGTGATGAACTGTCATTAACTGTGATATTACGGTTTGAGATATATTACTATTGATTGAAGTTTGAGAAGCTGGACTTGAGTCAATGCACAATGATTATAAGGATTAAAAGCCTTAATAAGCCTTTAATAGAGCTTTGAAAGTATTGGTTTCATTTATAAAAGTTCCTTGTTTAAAACGCTTACTTCAAAAAGAATAAGATTCTCTTTTTTAAAAGAAATGTTGAAGTGATTTTAAGTCAACGGAAATTACCCTTTCATGGTCTAAAGTTTTGTACGAGAGAAAAGCTTTTTCGAACTATGTGTTTTATGAAGGAAAAACCCCTTTGAAAATATTTGACTTTATTTCATCAAGGATTTCAAAAGCAAACGAATTTCCTAAATGTTTTATAAAAGAATTTGTAAAGGAAAAGATTTTCTCCAAAATGATTTAGAAACGTTCCACTCGCGCTTGGACTCTACTCCGCCGGATCGCCATCGCTGGATCACCAGTTTCGGCCACTACAGTGCTTCCATCATATTTTGTTTGCATTCTCCTTCTTCGTGTGGTTAACACCAAAAACCGCTGTCCAGTCGTCATTTCAGAGCCGGTCGCTGGAGCCATCGTGACGCCGCCGCCACTACACCCCAAGACAACCACCATGTTATCTTTCCTCTTCACCTTGGGTGAGTTTCTTACCCCTATTCCTTTGTGATTATGAAAACCCCAAATCAATTTGCAAAAAACCCTAACCCTAGCTCTTGGATTTCTGTTTTGAATTTTGAAATTTAATCTTGTTTGGTGAAATTGGGACTATAAATTTATGTTTCCCTAAGCCAATTTCATCGTTCTTTGGCTAGATTGAATTTTCCCCAAATTGATTTGGAACCCTAAATTCCCAAATTTGAAACCTAACCTAAACTGTCAAATTGGGTCATAAATCCTCAAATTAATGGTGTTAATTGTAAATGGGTTATGTCAATTTCAAATTCCCGTGACAATTTCTCAAGTTCCCTTTTGATTTCAGATTTCCCCAATTCTACTAAAAACCCTTTTTACCCAATTTGATTTTATTAGAAATCGATTATGTTTTGTTAAATTAAATATATAATTTTCTCTGATTTTACGTTTTGAAGATTATTAACTTGTGGTTATGCTGTTTGACTAATTTGATGTGCTTGGACGTCTCTTGACGTTGCTTGTGACTGCGCTTATTTAGAAAACATGAATTTCATGTTGAGAAGTTGTCACTGAGTTATTTGCATGTGTTGCAAGGTTCAAGTTGTATAGTCTCATACCTACACAGTCTCAGTATCCCTCTTATTCCGGTTTGTTATTGGTTCGTTCATGTACCCCTCCGCCTAGAAGCCTGCCAGGAGCCGCTCCTTGTCCGTGCTCTCTTTGCACTGGCCACCACTCCTCGTCCTCGTCAGCACCTGGGTGTTACATGCCCACCAGCTTCCGTCTGGTTCATCCCTGAACCACACCGTATTGGGAGAGGTGCCGCTCTGATACCATTTGTAACATCCTTGACTGCTCTATGGATTGAAGACTGTCCCCACAGACCAATACGGGTCTTTTCAGCGTGTTTGTCCTCACTCACACGCTTCCTGAGAAAACTTCCCAAAAGGTCACCCATCTCATAATTGCGCCAAGTCTAGCACGCTTAACTGTGGAGTTCTTAAGTGATGGGCTTTCGAAAAGAAGATGCATCTTGTTAGTATAGGTAGTACCAATCAATTCATATAATCATTCTTCAACTGTATAGTCCCATACCTACACAGTCTCAGTATCCTTCTTATTCCGGTGTGTTATCGGTTCGTTCATGTGCCCCTCCGCCTAGAAGCCTGCCAGGAGCCGCTCCTTATCCGTGCTCTCTTTGCACCAGCGACCACTCCCTGCCTTCGTCAGCACCTGGGTGTTACATGCCCACCATCTTCCGTCTGGTTCGTCCCGGAACCACACCGTACTAGGAGAGGTGCCGCTCTGATACCATTTGTAACACCCCTGGCTACTCTATGGATTGACGACTGTCCCCACAGACCAACACGGGTCTTTTCAGTGTGCTTTGTCCTCACTCACATGCTTCTTGGGAAAACTTCCCAGGAGGTCACCCATCTCATAATTGCTCCAAGTCTAGCACGCTTAACTGTGGAGTTCTTAAGTGATGGGCTCCCGAAAAGAAGATACATCTTGTTAGTATAGGTAGTATCAATCAATTCATATAAGCATTCCTCAATTGTATAGTCTCATACCTATACAGTCTCAGTATCCCTCTTATTCCGGTGTGTTTTTGGTTCGTTCATGTGCCCCTCCGCCTAGAAGCATGCCAGGTGCCGCTTCTTGTCCGTGCTCTCTTTGCACCGGCGACCACTCCCCGCCCTCGTCAGCACCTAGGTGTTACAGTCGGACTAGTGTCTGTTGATAAAGATATGGCTTTTAAAACTCAAATTGATAGTAAGAGTAAATTTTAATATCTGAAAGATGTTCTAGCAGGCGTGCTGTTATTTATCGAGCCACAGTGTCACTCAGAGTGAACTGACAAACTGAATAGTTTGGACCAAAGACAGGTTCTTGGGTCTTTGGGTCTTAAGGGACATTCGGATTCGAAAACCTACGTGGATATTCGGGGCGTAGCACCCTCGGATGTAGAAATCGGCAACCCTGCTCGAAATGTACTCTATCAGGAACTATTTTGTATTATTTAGGTGATACGCGAAATCCTAGAACAATTGGGGAAAGGACCCAATGGAGAGGCCACCCAATGCGAAACAATTGTGTTAAAGGAATTATCGCGGCCTATCATGCTCGAGGAAGGGAAGTTAGGATCTCTGGAGATTGTGTTCTAGAAAGTGGATATTGAAGTGTGAAAACATAAATTTATAAAATACTTTGATTTTATATCCTTTGAGATAATTAAAATCTTCATGTTATGTATTGTTATGATTATATTATATGATGTTGTTTTCATGATATTGAATATGTGATTACTAGGTTTAAACTCATATATTGGTAACTCACCTTTTCATTGTTTCTTATTTTGCTTCTCTTTGTTGTGGTGCACTTTTTCATATACAGATGAGGTAGAAGAATTTCTAGCTTCACTCGGAACATTAGTCCCAATTTTTGGAAGAGGTTGTTGAACGTGGTGATGACCACGGGATTCCCAAATGGATAGTTTTTAGAGCGACCAGCACATGACTTTCCTTTTGAGTTATTTAGTTTGAGAAGTTCTGTATGTGTGTCCTTTGTGAGTTTTCAGTTTGAGTTTCGACTTTGTAGGCTGAAAACTCTTCCTCAAAAAATTTGTACACAGTGATGGTCTTGTTAGGTATATAACCTATTTAAATAAAATTCCTGATGGGTAAATATTTATGATGGGAGTTTGTATAAAAAAAATTATATTCTATACTCTTTTTCGAGTAAGGTTAAGGATACTAGAAAGTTTTATTTTCAAAAAGCAACCAGTTTTGCTTTTTATTCAATATGTTTTAAAGATTTCGAGTTAGTCATGTAATACCCAAGGGGGGTGTTATACATGTTTTGTTTGGTCTATATATAAGTTAAATTAGAAGAATGTTTTGTGGTTACTAGGTTCACTTTTCAATGTTATTTTTCATTCAGTGAGACTCAAATACAAAACAAAACCTCCGTAACTTATCCAAGTTATCGGAATATTTTTGTTGAGAAACTTTTGGCAAAAGAAAAACTTTTCATTTGAAATTCATTTTAAAAACTTCGAGTTATAGAAAATCTATTTCTTTTCCAAAAATCCATTTTTATTTTGAAATTTTCCTTTTAAAAAAAAATTTGAAACTCTTTAGAGAAAATCTTTTTAAAATTTCCAAATAAATTGTTTTTCTTTATGGTTTTGTACCATAAAATATTTTCAAAAAATGATTTCTCTTAGTGTAAAGTCACTTAAATTTTCAAATAAATTTCCTTCATAAAAATATTATATTGATTCTAATATTCTCATAAAGTTTGAAAAGGTAAATTTATTTTCTCTTTTACCAAAATATTTCTTCAAATAAATATTTATTTTCAATATTTTTCATATAGCTTTCTTAAGACTTTTATCTTGAATATTAGATTGTGTGACACCCTAACTCGGGTCATCACATGGTTACCCGTTTGCGGAAATAAAACTTAACTTGCTGGTTACTTTCGGAAAATAATGTTTTCTCAATGTTTATCTTTTCAAATTATGGTGATAATTTTTTTTTCTTTTTAACCTCATAACAACAACAACGTAATCAATTCACACTTAAATACATAATGTATATAAGTCATACAACTATACTGCCTTATATGTTTTCACACCTAGATCATTTTCAGTTTAGTTTATTCTCAAAACATAATATAACATAATAGGACCTAAGCTGGTCGTAACTAACAGACACTGCAACCAATAGAAGCAGTAACAGCATGCCCCGAACTAGACAGCCTTCTTCTTCTTGTAGAGGTCATACCCCTTGCGTGGTTCTGATATGTTTGTAAGGGTGAGACGCCAATATATGGATTTAACACAATAACTAAATGCGCGACACAAAAGAAGGCACATGCACATTTACATGTTTATAACAACATAAGCATCCATATTATGACATACAATTTATCAATGGGTTCCACACCCCAAACATCAACGTTGGAAAAGTATGCACGAACACTTCATATTCGTCGTCTAACTTCGCACCTAATCTCATGAGATATCCCAACACGTGGTGAGTTTATCAGGCTCAATTGCCATCCCATGGCATAAAGGCACGCATCCATAACCCATTGCACACTGTCCACACTTAGGGCATCAGTGATAAAACCATAAATGGGGTTTCATTGTCCAACCCGGGCACAATGATGAAAATCGTAGTATGAAATACCTGACGCCGCAAGGTAATCACACATAGAACCGTGGGCACGTCTGCCAAATGCATGCAAAACACTTTGCTCATAACACTTTTCTTTGTGTTCAATCTTTCTTTGCCGAAGCTCAAAATGGCTTACGACTCACATAGTTTTAACATCTTTAAATCTTTCATTACAACATAGGACCTCACAGTCCGAGTGCTCAATCACGACACCTCTCGACCGATGCACCAATCATAGGTTCGTGGTAATAGAAAGAATCTTAAATGTTTAAACACAGTATACACCACGTATACAATAGACACCAAGTCTACAGGACCTCAAAGTCCAAAGGACCCAAAGTCCATAACAACAAAGAACCTTAGTACCCCGACGTCTCGGTTACTAAGTTCCACACCACTTTCAACACGGTTGAATTAATTTTGCTTCCGAAAAATCTTTTCAAATGGGAAATTCTTCAATAAAATTTTTAAATAATAAAACTTAGTTTTCACAAAGGTGAGTCACTTGTTGTAACACCCCGATTTTCGCTGCTTTGTAATATCAGTTATAAATATATAAATATATATTTTTACCCGAGACTTAGAAAATGATTTTGGATAAACCAAGATCATTTCCATGTTATACTTATTTTCATAAGGTTACGGGGAAGTTTTTGGTTGAAAATTCAGACGGAAGCCGGTCTGCGTTTTCTGTGTTTTCACTGACAATAAAAGTTCACTGCTCAGAAAAACCTAATTTTAACTCGTGAACGAGATGAAAAATGTTTTTATTGTATTTACTACGATATTGGAAGTTTTGAAAAATTTAGCGTAAAAATTAAAATATTATATTTGCTGCGGGCGAATACGTCGAGATATCTCTAGGAAAAACCTGCGTCAGATGCATCAAGGAGTCAGCAACAGGGTTGAGGTGATGGATTTGACCGATGTGACAGCCATTTATGACGATCTTATCTGCGTCATAATGGCCATAATGGCGCATTTATGACAAAGGAATATTTTGCCTGGAAATGACGATTTTACCCTTGGCTATTCATGAATATTTCAAGCCATGCCATTGAGAATTTTGACAAACTAACCCTAAAACCCACGTCTCCTTCCTCCATTCCAAGCATTTGGACATCACTTTTCCTAGCCATAAATGAGCATTTATGTTAAAGTGGATGAATCATTCCAATTTCATTAATGTCAACAAGTGAGTCATAGGCAAAGTCATTTTCTCCTCAAAATTACACGAAATTCTGACTCTTTTCTGTTCCGAATCTCAAAAAACTTTATTCATGAAAGTTGTTCATCTTTCTCTCTTCTTTCCAACGACATAAAGATCATAAAAAACGGACAAGTATATTGAGAGATATGTCCAAATTACCAAAACTGCTCTAAATCTTCATCATCTTTATCTTTCTCTCTAAACTTCTCAAGAACACTTAGAAAACCAAGGTTTATTAACATGATTTGCAACCCAAAATATCTTCTCCCTAACATGTGGTGTAGGAGGCAGCCACATCTCTTCAGATTTATGACCACATGTTTTATTAACCATGATTATACATAAACCCTAGTTAAGTTATTATTAACTATGGTTAAGTTATTATATTATTTTCTAACTTAACCTTGATCAAATAAACTCAACCATGGTTCTTTTATCTCATTGAACCACGTATTTTCTCCTCACACCCACCTCTAGGCCGCACCCATCATCCACACTTGAACCATTTTCACTCATTTTCCTACTTCATCATTTTGTTCCTCCAAAACTTCATGTTCTACATTTTCTCTCACAAGTTCTTCACTTGTTCTTCATTTGTTCTTCACTTATTCATCATTTATCTCTAACTTAGAAACATAATCTCATGATTCTTCATTCATGAAACTTGTTCCTTAGATCAATTGCCATCACTTAATCCATTTTGTTCTTGGATCCATGAACTTTCAAGTTCATCTTTTCTCTTCTCAAGTTTCGGCCCATACCCATACATAACCATCCAAACCTTGTTTTGATCTTATAAGATCATATTCTCACTTATCTAGAGGATCTAAACAATTTCTATCTCACATCTCAAGTCATTTCCCCACAAAACACAAAGAACTCCTTAGTGTTCTTGCTAAGATCATCTTTGTTGTTCAAGTTTTTGAATAAATCTTTTTATTCCAAGGTGAAGAATCTCTCTCTAATCTTCGTACCTTCATTAATCATCCATAAAATTCCATTTTAATCAATTATTTCATGAAATGAAATTCTTAGATCCATAATTTTAAAGATTTCTAGAAAGTTGTAGAAAAATCCATTTGGCATAAAACCAATTTCTATGAACTCACTATGATCTCTATATTCATGATATAAGAATATGAATCAAGAGAAAATTTCTTTCCTATTCTTCCATAGTGGACCGAATCTAGGTCTTAGAGAGACTAGATGAATTTGTTTCAATTCCTATGATTGATACTTGTTTTCATCTCTCTAGTACCTATGATTGTTGAATCCAAGAGTTGATAAAATTTCAAAATCCCTAGCTTTTTATTTTGTGAAAAACTGAAACCCCAGTCTTGGAACTAGAGGAGTTTCATTCAAAGTTCTTGGTTCATGATCATTGATTAAGTCTCCATCATGTTTAAGGATCATAAATCCATAAGTTAGAATTTTTTTAACATCCTTAGCCTAATGATCTTGAGTAGGCCGAACCATTACCATATGGTTTAGAAAGTTTTTAGTTTGATTTTCATTAATTTTGTGATGATTTGTTGTGAAGGATAAATCGTTGTTGATTATCCTAAGTGTACGAAGGAAACAGAGATCAAATCGGTAAATCGTTCGGGAAACAATTACTCGAATCTTCAAGAGGTAAGGGGAGTATGCCTGAGGAGTTTAAGATAATCACATGCTTATTGTTGGAGTCATTTATTAATTTTCTGTAGGAAATATTTTGTTATATTATATTGTTTACTGTTAACTGCTAGATTGATGTGATGTTTATCTGAGTAACTGAATTGATGTGATGTGTGGATTTACATGATTATAATTATTTGTTTATATTAAAATTGTGATGCATGTCATGAATTGATATATGCCATGCTATTATGTGATTAAAATTTATCTGTTGTTGAGTGTTGAACTGAGAAACCTGACATTGGTCAGTGTTAAAAAAATTAAGGATAAAAAACTTAATAAGTTTGGATAATTAATCAGAGGGATTAATTTGGGAGATTTTGAGAAAAATGAAAAAAAATTATTATGTTAATAACATTTTGTGGAAACTGTGTAAATAAGCAAACAGTGAGGGCGAAACCGTGAAATTTTTTCACAGGCACTAATTTTTGTAAAATAAATTCAATTTTATTATAAAATGTTATTTAAAGTGATTAAGTTCCAAAAATAATATTTTATAGCAGTTAGAACAATTACTTCTGACAGAGAAGTGATATAAAAAATATATTTAATTATTTAGTATTATTAAATATTAAATATTATTAAATATTTAATTATTATAAATTTATTTATTTATTTTTAATGTTTTCATTTATTGAGAATTAATTTCTGAAGTGAAACTATTAAAAATGAAAGGAATTTATGAATGATTTTCAGATTTTATTAACGTTTTAACAGAAAAAGGATTTCTGTAAAAAAAAAATATTTTTATTGAGTGAAACTATTCCGTTAAACTTGGATAAGTTTTCAGAGCTTTGTTTCGTATTTGTTTTTCACTGAGCGAAATGTTTTACAAGCAGATAAATAAGCCTAGAAACCGAGACGTTGGGGTTCTAGTGTTGTATGGACACGTAGATCAAGGATCTGTGTCATGGGACGGAGTGTCCTGCAAAGTTTTTGTTTTTGGACTATGTGTCCTAAATTGATGTGGAAAGTGTGAGTTCCATATCCGCGAGCCTAAAACCGGTGCATCGGTTTAAGGGCTTCGTGATTGAGCACTCGGACTGTGTGTCCTGTGTTGAGTTTAAAACATTTGGACTGTGTGTTCTGTATTTGTTTAAAGTGAAAAGTCTTAATAAGAAATTAAGCATGGTCGTTAGCTTTGTGCTTCGACAAGGAAAGATTATTACGACAAAGAAAACAAAACGAGAATAAAAGTTTTCTCATGCATAAATGGCAATTGTGTCATATAATTATGGGCATTGAATCCAGAGAGGATCAATGTATATGGCAGACGTGTCAGGAGATGATGATCATTGAGTCCGGAGTGGATCAATGTATCTGTTATGGACTATGTTCCATTTAAATATTGGGCCTCTGTATATGTGTGAGCCAATATATCTTTATAGGACTGTGTGTCCAAGTTTATCTGTTAACTATTGCAATCTGTGTGACGCAATAGGTTATGGACAATGAACTCCATAATTCACAGCGACCATTGTGCCTCTGTTCAGTTAGACAATGAGTCAAAACTTTTGAATAATAACCCTGGTGAAACTGTGTGTGACCAGTGTGTTGTGTGATTTTCTTGGGCATTGTTTTATTCGTTTTTACAATGTGCCATGTGCGGAGCCTGATCAGCTTGAAACAAAACAAAGTTGTGGGATCTCCGGAGATTAGGTATTAAAATAGAGCCTGAATATTGAAGTGTCATGCATTTTTATAAAATAACGATGACTGCCGGGTATGAAACCCTTTGAATTAAATTATTCTGCTGTTTCAAAATAATTTTATTATGCTGTGAATATATGGCAATTGTTATTTGAGTGTCGTGCATGGTGTTGTCTTATCAAAACACATATATTGGAAACTCACCCTTACAAATATACCAGGTTTATTCTAGACTAAGGTAGTACTTTGGTACACTAGTACGGATGAAGCGAAGGAATTCACTAGGTCGTTTGAGGACTTAACTTCTAGATGCTTGAAGAAGTATGTGTTAGCGGGAATGTCAGTAGAGTGATAATTCGGAACCTACATCAAGTATGTACCAGACTTTGACCGTGGAGATATCTTTACCACCTCTCTGATTTCTTACCGATTTTCTGGTAGATTAGGAGTTTATATGTTCTGATACTTCCATAGTTCCGGGAGTAGAGGTATCCTCACCGGATATTTTGATAGGTTGGGAGAACTATGGTGGTCTTCCCAACAGTGATTATTAGTATTGACCAGCTATAGGATTTTTGGTGTCTTATAAAGTAGTGGTACTTGGTTAGTCTGGATGTTTGGCTATTGAGAGTCATTCTTTTGAGTTGTAATTCCATATTACCGCTATGGTACAATTACGTCTTTATTTTATTATGTTATGATTTTGGAGATGACCTATTATGTGAAGGTCTAAGTGTAAATCTCTTATGATACCTATATATGCTATATAGTTGTATATTATGTTAATGGTGTTGGATTGTATGTGGAGTAAAAGAAAAAAAAAATAAATAAAAAATTCATCACTAGTTTTGAAAGGGATAAGTAACTAGAAAATTATATTTTCCGAAAGCAACCAAAAACATTTTTTTAGTGTAATTTCCGCAACAAGTTACTTAAATATGATACCCTGAAAATGCGGTGTCACACTTGAGATTTTAAACTTACTTAAAATATGAATTGCCGTTTCAAGATACTTGCCGTCGACACTTTTCCAAATTTGCCGTCAATTATCACTTTTAAAGCTTTTTAAGCCAAAACTTAGCTTTTTCTACTTAAATAATTTTCTAAAATCATAATTAACTTATTTTCAACAATTATTTTCAAAAAATAACTTTTTATAATATTGCAAAATTTCTTACGTGAAAATTAGCAGTGCAAAAATATTTTCACGGTTTCGCTCTCGTTGTGACTCATAATTCATTTTTTCATTACTAAATCATTAAAATAATAATATTTCTCAAAACTCATTATTTTTCCAAAACAATATTTTCCACCACTATTATATTCCAACATTTCCCATAAAACATTGAATATAATTTACACAGCTTATTAAAGCTTTTATCTGATTAATCGGTGGTGCACTGACCACTGTCAGGCTTCTCAAACAACATTCAACAATGTCATCAGAATTATATCACCAGGCAGATCATGCATCATAGCAATATAATATACAACTGTGGATAATTAAATAAATTAAAAGCAGATCAATCACCAATACACAGATAAACAACAAAACCTAAACAACATAAACAAATAACCACAACCACATATAAATTATACAGACTACACTAAAAGCAAATGGTTATTGAGAAAAATCCCTCAGGTAAGCTCCCCTTACCTCTCGAAGCTCCTCAATGAAATTAAAAGAACTCTATCGATTGTCAGAAATCCTCGTATGCCGTAAAACAATTAACCTTCAACAACACATCCAAACAACCAATCAAAACAAGAAAAACAAACACCTAATCCTCTCTAATAGGTCACAACTTCCTTAGGGTTTTGTGGCTTAAAATCTCCAAACTTGCTTAAGTCATGGATTAATGATCATAATATACTTAAGGAAATGGATTAGGGCTAAGCAACAAAGTTAAGAATCAAAACCATCCTAATCCTCTAAATGGTAGATTCGGCCAACACAATGACATAGGGTTAGAGTTTTCATTTTTGACAAACCAACTTAGATTTAACATAAACATTTATTAACTAGAAGATTACATAATCACTTTGATAAAAACTTAATAAAATCATTCAAGTTCCTCACTAATGAATTTCGGCCAATACATGAAAGACATGGTTAGAAATTTCAACTTGATACAAGAACTTGGATTTAGCAAGTACACACCCTAGAAGCATGAGATCTATGATCATTTTCAAGTAGAAAAACAACAAAGTTCCTCCACCTCTCACTATAGGTTTCGGCCATGCTCAAAAAAATGAGGAGGAAGATTTTGTTTGCAACAATCCCTTAGATTACGATAGTAGAGATAATAATAAGAACATAGAAAGTGGTTTCACATTTTTAGGATTTTTCTATGATTTATGGTGATTTTTCAAAGTTATGAACTTAAGCTTGAATCTAGTTTGAATATGGTGATTTGAGACTTCAAAACATGAAAACTTATGAAGAACATGACATTAAATGAAGGTAGAGAGTAAGAATCACCTCTTGAAGAACAAGAAATGAGCAAGAATCACTAACTTCCTTTGAAAACTCAAGCTTTTTCACTTGTAAGAAAATGGAGTTTTTTGAGAGTTTGGAGAGGATGAAGAAGAATATGGAAGAATGGAGAAGCTCTTAGCTTCTTCAAGAGCTTATGGCAGCCACAAGGAGGCTTGAGCCATGCGAATTTGGTCTTGGCAAAATCCCAAGTCCATTACCAAATTTTGCAACATCAAAAATGCTTAAGACTTTAATCAAAAACCTTGGAAATTAAGAGTAGGAAATTCGTTTTCATGGAATAACTCTTGGCCACGAAATTTGGGCCTCAAAACTGCAGTCCCACATGATTTGGATGAGTGAAAAATCAATCCACTTCACTTAGTGTATCATAGAAACTAGTTTAGGGACCAAAGTGCAATTAAGAATAAGTTTAAGGACCAATGCAATTTCCATAGAAATTGTCATCATGAGGCCATGTGCACCATTAATGTGTTCACATGGGTGACTCACCATACGTGACTCATTGGTATCATCCATTAGTGGCTCCCGAAAATCCCGTAATCTGCTCCGTTGCTTCCCCGATTCAACATGATGCCCGGATAAAATATAATATTTCACTTTTTAGTGAAATATTTCAAAATAACCAATATCATAGGAAATTAAATAAAAACCTTAAGTTTTTCGTTCACGAGTAAAAATTAGTTCTTTTGAGCAGTATAATTATACTGTCAATGAAATTCGTGGGCCGGGATTCACCTGACTTTCAAACCTAAATTTTAATCGTAGCTTCCTACATTCAAGTAGGATTGAGTGATGAACTCCATTTATTTAAAATAATTCTCTAACACTCATATAAATATATACAAATAATCGTCCGCATTTTGATTATTTTGAAACAGTGAAAATCGGGGTGTTACATTACTACCCCTCTAAAAAAAAATTTCGTTCTTGAAATTTCGTAGCTCGTAACTAAACAGGATTTTGTAGTCAGACCTCGAACCTAAAATCTTACTTTGTATTCTCGTCGCTTCATTCCTTTCATCTATAACTCTATAACAGGATCGATTCTTATGTCATTCTATTTATCCCTTAACTACATTTGGGCCTGAGTTGCACATGATAAACTTTGTGCCAAGAACCTAAGAAATTCAATCTTCTTAATGAAATTGAACCTTGCCACATCCAACATAGTCCGTTCCCTTCTTAATTTCTCCAGAATCTTTTTCCTTCGATTTCATATCCTTCATTTGCCTCTCATTTTCAATTTGGTTATCAAACCCCTTTAATATCCCTGGTTTAAGAAATTTCACATGTACATCTACCCTATTGCCCAAGGAAAATACACCACAACTCCTAACAATTCCTCCATCTAAAGACAGAGCTCTATCACTTATGCAAGGAAGTACTTGTATCATATCTGACCTTATCTTATATATTTGCAACCGAGAAAAGAGATCATAAAACAGAGTTTCTCTGAAGCCTTAACCCCTAGGAGTTGCACCAAAACAATGAAATAGACAACTATAAACACGAGAAGGGGGGTTGAATTGTGTTTATCAGAATTTAAGCAAAGCTGAAATCTTTTCGCAAACAGAAAGCTAGATTTGGATGAGTGGAAGAATACAGGATGGATGGGTGACTTTTGCAAACACACCACTTGATAGACGCAAGTAAAACTAAAGAAATTAAAGAGAGATTGACACGGTAATTTATCCCGGTTCACTCTTCAAAGCAAAGATCTACGTCCAGTCCTTGGCAGCACCAAGATTTATCCACTAAAACTGATCAGGTTACAGACTCAAGTATTATTTGCACACCTAGCCTCTTCAGGCTCAAGACAAGTATTATTTGCACACCTAGCCTCTTCAAGCTCACTTAGGTTTGTTTAAGAGATTGGGTTTGTAATAAATACAACTTCTCACAGGCAGATCTTTCACTAACACTGAGAGAGTGGTTTAAATGTGAAGCTTAGGAAAGTCTGCGTAATACCTTCAAATGATTGAAGAATAAAAAAAATGAAAGAATGAAAGAATTAATGAGAAGAGTAATGACTTCTTTAATGCAATGTGTATTCTCTTCTTCTTCATCTTCAAAGACTTCTGTATTTATGGTCTTCAAGCATTTAGGATCCGTTAGAGACAGTCCCTCAGATGTTGGCTTCAAGCAGAACTTCATTAAATGCAATAGAGTCGTTCTGTGCAGCCATTAATGCAATAGGAACGTTGGTTGTACTCTAACAAGGAAGGTCATGGCTTTATGCATCGAGATACAGCCATATCAGAGTTGAGCAGAGAGCTTTTTGTACTTTGCTGAGTACACTCCCCTTTTTGTGTAAGGACCAGAGGTTCTAGGGAATAAAGCATGTTGGAAGCATTCTTTTAATTGGTCCTTGGTTCTGATTATCCAAGGTTGCTTGAGAGAGTAATCTTTTGACTTTTCTTGATAATCGTGAAACTGAGTAGGAGAGAAGACTTCCAGTCTCTTTCTAGTTCTTGGAATACGATTATGATAATCCTTATAGAATTCACGTTCATAAGATAAGTGCTTCCATCTTGAAAATAATCACGTCTATCTAGCCAGTTAAGATTTTTCATTCGGCCTAGTAGACGAGCTCCATATTAAGGACTCAACAAGTCCAAAGACTAGTGGACGAGCGCTTCTGTCACCTTTAGTGGACGAGCACTTTTGTTACTCTAGTGGACGAGAGCTTCTGTTTCTTTAATGAATGAGAGTCTCTGTTACTCTAGTGGACGAGCTTCTCTGTTACTCTAGTGGACGAGCGTCTCTGTTACTCTAGTGGACGAGCGTCTCTGTTACTCTAGTGGACGAGCTTCTCTGTTACTCTAGTGGACGAGCTCCATATGCCACGTCAATGGACGAATACTCCTTTAACTGGTTGGACGTAACCTAGTAGACGAGCTCCATATGCCACTTTATTGGACAATCCATTCTGATACCTTAATGGACGAGCTATTCTGATTCCTTAATGGACGAGCTCCATCTGATTCCTTAATGGACGAGCTCCATCTGCCACGTCATTGGACGAGTGCTTCTGATACCTTTAGTAGACGAGCCTTTATGATATCTTTAGCAGACGGGCCTTTCTGATATCTTTAGCAGACGAGGGCTTTCATCACTTTAGTGGACTCAAGTTTCTATCTCTTGCATTTTGGAAGCGCGCTTCAATCACTACAGTGCTGGACGTTTGTTTCAATCACTTATGTGTTGGACGTGAGCTTTTAATCACTACATTGTTGGACGGATGATTCTCTTATTTAATCTGCACACTCGATAGATAGGTTAGAAACCAATATGAAGGTTAATTAAATCATTAACCAATGTTTAGTTCTCATTAAAACTTAGAGAAATGCACATCAGACATTTTAGAGACTTAACAAACAAAGCCAAGAAATCCAGGTGGACACTCCCCAATGGCAATCTTGGATTTAAAATGTCCAGTTTCCACTGTGGATTATCAACCACATATTTACCAGAATAAGACCTCAAAGATTAGAAACATTTCGTCATAGCTTACCACACTCGAAAGACATAATCAAAACTTAATCACTTCTTGCCTCAAAATTAGTCCACTAGCAAAACTTCTTCAAAACCTTATCCTCACGACGAACATCAAGTTCAACATTAACTCTATCACATATATCAACTTTCAACCCAAAGCACACAATTGTAGTCTTAGTTTCCTTTGTACTTATTCTGCCACTCCAAATTTCATCACGGTCAGACCATTCAAACTTTAAAATAGAGCTCTCAAACTATTCTCACAACTTAGTTTCTCAAGAACTCCTCTTTACTATTTCCGTTCAGCTTAAGGAAAACTACTATGGATAATTTTTTCCGTTAATCCTCGGACTCACGAAGTCAACATTAACCATAAACGTTGATCACTACTCTAAATTCCTTTAATGATATATCTTCCTCGATCATGATAAGGTCCATTGTAATCATCTCACTCAAGGATGTTGAACTTAAGGGTTCTCATAGTACCATTCCCATCTATACATTAACGAAGCTCCTATCAATTCTGGTTTGTCCTACCGTAGAGATGACAAAAATTAGGTACCACACTATCTCCCAACTAACCTGCTAAGGATAGGTCATCTCATTACTTATCCATCCCGCTAAGGATGATCAGTTGGACTTAGCCTCAACTTAGTCCTCAACACTTAAAGTAAACTTAACCGACACAAGTTGATAAACTTCTGTTTTTCATCTGAGACAACACTTAAAGATACTCCATGAAGTCTGAACAATCCTCTGATACAATATTCGGTTCACTAACACTGCATAGTGGATTTTAACTTGTAAGGAGGGTGTAGACTTCAGCAGTCGACCAACGATCACTTGAATTCAAACAAGCCTCATGTAGGTCTTCAACAAACTCATAACAAAGATTCAAGGAATGCCAATATCTTAACAAGTAAGGTCTCAATTGTTAAACTATCCCTTTTTCACTATACTCGACTAACTCTGACATCTTGATGTAGAGATACCCAACTCGTGACTGATGTGTTAGGTCACCCATTGACGACATTTGGAGAATACGTAGAACTAAGATGATCAACGATGACAAGTACGTTCGAGCCGCAATAAGACATGACCTTGGTGATCATAAAATAATTTCTCAAGAAAAGAAAATTTTCTTGATTTCACTTTCACATTAGCATAGAAAAGGATTTCATTAATTTGAAGGATACAGGAACATCCAGGATGGAAAAAGATCCTTCTATCAGGTTCATGGGTGTAAAAATGCATGATCAATACACATTTACAAACATGAATCCAATAAAGTTCATTCTTCCACAAGAATCTTCCAGCGGATTTAAGGAATCAAAAGGTGAATATTTCTAATCCAAAGAGGATTAATTCTTATTCTTAGTACAAAGAATTTACAAAATAATGACTTTCACCTCTACCAAAAATAGAAGCAACGAAACTAAGTTTCACCAAGAAACTTCTGCTATCACGAAATTATCTGGGTTATAACTCAAGAAATAGTCATAACCACTTCTATCAAAAAAATTTGAAGGTATCCCGACCAATGGATTTCGTTAAATCAATTCACTCAAATGTCTAATACATCGAGGATTATTTAGAAGTGTAAGTACGACTTCTCAGAAACAAAGAAATGAATAACTGGAAATTTATGAATCAACATAACTAATTCATGAGTCCTGACGGATTTCAAATTAAAATCAGAAAATTTGTCTGACCCACACAAACTTCACCGTTGTGATTATCTAATACAATCATAGGATTTGAGAAATAAATGTCAACTGACAAATACAAGAGAATCAAAGGGTATAGTGAAGAGTTCCTTAATCACGAGACACTCACCCAAGATCAAAAATCCACTCGATTCATCTTGGTTCCAACCAACATACATGTCATTCTAACCAAGCTTAGTATGACCACCTTGAATTGGGTATAATCCCGGACAACTTAATCAATCGATCAAACATGCAAAGAGTTTATCTTTCTTCATAAACTGAGTTGATGACGCAAAATCTTAGATAGGTCATCACTCCAATCTGGTAATAACTCGTCTTCAAGTCGATCTTTGAGTAGATGACAACTCGGTCTAACACACGGTTCCGACCACCGATCTTCCAGTTGAATCGAGTCGTCCAACTCATTTTAACATGGTAGGCAACATCCTACACCAAGCGACAGAGATCTGATCGAATCCAGAAACTAGATCAATCTGAAATCAATGTCTTTTGCTAACCATAAACCTATAATATTTCCAGGGAACACTCCCGAAACAACCCTTTACACAAGCACCTTGTTTCGAATGTCTGACACAATTCGCAAGGATAATCGAATGTCATATCCGAACCCAAGTAACATTCAAGATCTACGGTCTCCCAGGACATAAAACCCTTGGAAAACCCTTAAGAAAGTATATACTTGTGCGTCAACACACATTGCTTAAACAAGAAACAATTCAAACAAGAGCCAACCAGAGATCACACAACAAAAACTTAATAGACCTATTCCCTAAAGATCCCGAAAGACTCGACCAGCTCTGATACCACTAATGTGACACCCTAACTCGGGTCATCACATGGTTACCCGTTTGCGGAAATAAAACTCAACTTGCTGTTTACTTTCAGAAAATAATGTTTTCTCAACGTTTATCTTTTCAAATTATGGTGATAATTTTTTTTTCTTTTTAACCTAATAACAACAACAAGGTAATCAAATCACACTTAAATACATAATGTATATAAGTCATGCAACTATACTGCCTCATATGTTTTCACACCTAGATCATTTTCAGTTTAGTTTATTCTCAAAACATAATATAACATAATAGGACCTAAGCTGGTCGTAACTAACAGACACTGCATCCAATAGATGCAGTAACAGCATGCCCCGAACTAGACAACCTTCTTCTTCTTGTAGAGCTCATACCCCTTGCGTGGTTCTGATATGTTTGTAAGGGTGAGACGCCAATATATGGATTTAACACAATAACTAAATGCGCGACACAAAAGAAGGCACATGCACATTTACATGTTTATAACAACATAAGCATCCATATTATAACATACAATTTATCAATGGGTTCCACACCCCAAACATAAACTTTGGAAAACTATGCATGAACACTTCATATTCGTCGTCTAACTTCGCACCTAATCTCATGAGATATCCCAACACGTGGTGAGTTGATCAGGCTCAATTGTCATCCCATGGCATAAAGGCACGTAGCCATAACCCATTGCACACTGTCCACACTCAGGGCATCAGTGATAAAACCGTAAATGGGGTTTCATTGTCCAACCCGAGCACAATGAAGAAAATCGTAGTATGAAATACCTGACGCCGCAAGGTAATCACACATAGAACCGTGGGCACGTCTGCCAAATGCATGCAAAACACTTTGCTCATAATACTTTTCTTTGTGTTCAATCTTTCTTTACCGAAGCTCAAAATGGCTTACGACTCACATAGTTTTAACATCTTTAAATATTTCGTTACAACACAGGACATCATAGTCCGAGTGCTCAATCATGACACCTCTCGACCGATGCACCAGTCATAGGTTCATGGTAATAGAAAACATCTTAAATGTTTAAGCACAATATACACCACGTATACAGTAGACACCAAGTCTACAGGACCTCAAAGTCCAAAGGACCCCAAGTCCATAACAACAAAGAACCTTAGTACCCCGACGTCTCGGTTACTAAGTTCCACACCACTTTCAACACGGTTGAATTAATTTTGCTTTCGAAAAATCTTTTCAAATGGGAAATTCTTCAATAAAATTTTTAAATAATAAAACTTAGTTTTCACAAAGGTGAGTCACTTGAGATTTTAAACTTACTTAAAATAAGAATTGCTGTTTCAAGATACTTGCCGTCAACACTTTTCCAAATTTGCTGTCAATTATCACTTTTAAAGCTTTTTAAGTCAAAACTTAGATTTTTCCACTTAAATAATTTTCTAAAATCATAATTAACTTATTTTCAACAATTAATTTCATAAAATAACTTTTTATAATATTGTGGAATTTCTTACGTGAAAATTAGCAGTGCAAAAATATTTTCACGGTTTCGCTCTCATTATGACTCATAATTCATTTTTTTCATTACTAAATCATTAAAATAATAATATTTCTCAAAACTCATTATTTTTCCAAAACAATATTTTCCACCACTATTATATTCCAACATTTCCTATAAAACATTGAATATAATTTACACAGCTTATTAAAGCTTTTATCTTATTAATCGGTTGTGCACTGACCACTGTCAGGCTTCTCAAACAACATTCAACAACGTCATCAGAATTATATCACCAGGCAGATCATGCATCATAGCAATATAATATACAACTGCCGATAATTAAATAAATTAAAAGTAGATCAATCACGAATGCACAGATAAACAACACAACGTAAACAACATAAACAAATAACCACAACCACATATAAATTATACAGACTACACTAAAAGCAAATGGTTATTGAGAAAAATCCCTCAGGTAAGCTCCCCTTACCTCTCGAAGCTCCTCAATGAAATTAAAAGAACTCTATCGATTGTCGGAAATCCTCGTATGCCGTAAAACAATTAACCTTCAACAACACATCCAGACAACCAATCAAAACAAGCAAAACAAACACCTAATCCTCTCTAATAGGTCACGGCTTCCTTAGGGTTTTGGGGCTCAAAATCTCCAAACTTGCTTAAGTCATGGATTAATGATCCTAATATACTTAAGGAAATGGATTAGGGCTAAACAACAAAGTTAAGAATCAAAACCATCCTAATCCTCTAAATGGTAGATTCGGCCAACACAAGGACATAGGGTTAGAGTTTTCATTTTTGACAAACCAACTTAGATTTAACATAAACATTTATTAACTAGATGATTACATAATCACTTTGATAAAACTTAATAAAATCATTCAAGTTCCTCACTAATGAATTTCGGCCAAGACATGAAAGACATGGTTAGAAATTTCAACTTGATACAAGAACTTAGATTTAGCAAGTACATACCCTAGAAGCATGAGATCTATGATCATTTTCAAGTAGAAAAACAACAAAGTTCCTCCACCTCTCACTATAGGTTTCGGCCATGCTCAAAAAAATGAGGAGGAAGATTTTGTTTGCAACAATACCTTACATTACGATAGTAGAGATAATAATAAGAACATAGAAAGTGGTTTCACATTTTTAGGATTTTTCTATGATTTATGGTGATTTTTCAAAGTTATGAACTTAAGCTTGAATCTAGTTTGAATATGGTGATTTGAGACTTCAAAACATGAAAACTTATGAAGAACATGACATTAAATGAAGGTAGAGAGTAAGAATCACCTCTTGAAGAACAAGAAATGAGCAAGAATCACTAACTTCCTTTGAAAACTCAAGCTTTTTCACTTGTAAGAAAATGGAGTTTTTTGAGAGTTTGGAGAGGATGAAGAAGAATATGGAAGAATGGAGAAGCTCCTAGCTTCTTCAAGAGCTTATGGAAGCCACAAGGAGGCTTGGGCCATGCGAAATTGGGCTTGGAAAAAGCCCAAGTCCATTACCAAATTTTGCAACATAAAAAATGCTTAAGACTTTAATCAAAAACCTAGGAAATTAAGAGTAGGAAATTCGTTTTCATGGAATAACTCTTGGCCACGAAATTTGGACCTCAAAACTACAGTCCAACATGATTTGGATGAGTGAAAATTGATCCACTTCACTTAGTGTATCATAGAAACTAGTTTAGGGACCAAAGTGGAATTAAGAATAAGTTTAAGGACCAAAATGCAATTTCCATAGAAATTGTCATCATGAGGCCATGTGCACCATTAATGTGTTCACATGGGTGACTCACCATACGTGACTCATTGGTATCATCCGTTAGCAGCTCCTGGAAATCCCGTAATCTGCTCCGTTGCTTCCCCGATTCAACATGATGCCCGGATAAAATATAATATTTCACTTTTTAGTGAAATATTTCAAAATAACCAAAATCGTAGGAAATTAAATAAAAACCTTAAGTTTTTTCTTTCACGAGTAAAAATTAGGTCTTTTGAGTAGTATAATTATACTGTCAATGAAATTCGCGGGGCGGGATTCGTCTGACTTTCAAACCTAAATTTTAATCGTAGCTTCCTACATTCAAGTAGGATTGAGTGATGAACTCCGTTTATTTAAAATAATTCTCTAACACTCATATAAATATATACAAATAATCGTCCGCATTTTGATTATTTTGAAACAGTGAAAATCGGGGTGTTACAGATTGAGCTCTAACCAATGTTAGGCTTTCCATGTAATCAACCAAACAATATCATAACAAATATAGCATGCATCACTTAATTCACATATATTCATAAATAATCAGTCAAACATGAAAATTTAAACATGTTATTCAATCAAATAAATAACATAAACTACCACATCAAAACATTCAAATAATCTCATTAAGACAAACACAAACAACATATAGTTATCATAAAGAGCATCCTTCAGGCAGTCTCCCCTTACCTTAAATTGAAGGGTAAAAAGATCTTAGTTTTTTCGCGTTTAAAGAAAACGAACTTTGTTCCCGACTCACGATTGCAAATATAAACAAAACAAAGTATGTAATATAAGTTAAAAATTTATAAAATCACCCTATTTCTCTCATGCATGTCTCAGCCTTGTACATAAAATGATGATAAAATTTTCAAATTTTTACAAGCTTTTGGATCAATGATCCTTAAGCATTGTAGAGACATGATCAAGGCTTATAACTTAAAAATAAAATTTAATTTATCTACTCCATGTATGAGTAGGTTTTGGCCTATATAAAAAAAAAATAGGCTAGAAATTGATTTTCAACTTTTTGACTACATGCATGTAATTAAAATGATGATCAAAGCAAGCATTTTTCTTAAAAATTTGAAACAAGGCTTCCTCAACTCTCATGGCTAGAGTTTCGTCCATAGCAAATAAAATAGGAAGGAAAACTCATTTTTGTTTTTTTGATTGATTTTATGAACTTAAAATTCATGTATCAAAGGATTTTAACTCAAGCATGAGAAAATTTAACAAAAATACTAACATGCACTACATAAGGTTTTCGGTGTAAAGATTGCAAAGTCTCTCTTAAACAAATTGGAGAATCTTTATTGAATAGAAGTCAAGCCATTATATAGGCATTGATCAGCAACAATAACAGAAAGATAAGATAAGTCTAACTAAAAGAAAACTAAAGCTAATTAAAGATAAACTAACTAAAGATAATTAACTTATCAGAATGCAATCTGATTTAGCTAACAGAAAAAATAAAGATAAGATAAATAACAAACTCAATAAACCCTCCCTTAAACTAATTGCAGTCATGCAATTTGTTTAATTCTGGAATCTCACACACTCCTAGATGTATTCGAAGTTTCTGGAAAGAATTCAACTTTAGAGGCTTGGTCATCACATCAACAACTTGATCTTGTGTTCCATAATGAACTAGTTCAATTACTCCATTTGATGAAGAGTGTCTGCTCATTCTGACTTTTGTGGAATCCTTCACTAATAAAGTAAGACTCAATGCGGCTAAACCAAGCTCGTGGTGCTTGTTTTAGCCCATACAAAGCCTTGTGCAATTTATAAACCATATGCTCACTTCCTTTCTTCACATATCCTTTTGGTTGTTCAACATACACATCCTCACTCAATGTTCCATGAAGAAAGGCCGACTTCACATCAAGCTGGTAGATCTTCCAGCCTTTTTGTGCAGCAAGTGCTAATACCATTTTGATCGTATCCATCCTAGCAACAGGTGCAAACACCTCATTGTAGTCAATTCCATATTCTTGTGAATACCCCTTTGCGACTAGTCGTGCCTTGAATTTGTCCACTGCACCATGTTCATTTAACTTGGTTTTGTATATCTATTTAACCTATATCTTCTTTGCACCCTCTAGTAATTCAACTAATTTCCAGGTTTGATTCTTCTTTATAGCTGTGATCTCAGCTTCCATTGCTTGCCTGTACTTAGCACATTTTACTGCCTCCTCAAAGCACATTGGATCTGTAAGACTCAATGACTTAGAGATTTTGATATATGACAAATACAATTTAATGTGCGTGCAAGTGTTTTAGTGTCAAATTGTAAAGACAGGTATCAAGCAGTGATCAACAAGTTCATTAAGTAAATTCAAGGAAAATATTCAAGAAAGAACTTGAAGGAATCAAGGAGTTGCATGTAGAAATCAAAAGACCAAAGTCAAAGATCAAAGGATCATCAAGACCAAGCTTAAAAGAGAATTTTAGATTTAAGTATTAGATGATTTGTAAGAGAAAGAAATCTCTTAGTCACAAGATAGCTCAACTAAAAAGATGCATGAAGAAAATCAATTTTCATAACCTGTATTAAAAGGAATAAGTTTTTTTAATGAAAATAATTTTTGGAAATAAGAAAACTATTTGTCAGGTACAACCATATAATCAATGGATGTATGTCTGCTACTGTAACTGACAAATGAATTTAAGGTTCTTGATTAAATACATAGATGTATTGAATGGGTGTACTGATGGATTAACCAAGTTCAAGATTTTGAGAAACTATCAGAACTATCATTATGAAATTGGTTAATACAGCCATGTACTCAACCCCTGTTCAAGAACCAGAATCAAGAAAACAGATTGTTATCGGACCCAAATATGTTTTAATTGATCCCAACGACTACAACTTGTTTCCTATATATAGAGGGATCAAAGGAACACTCTTAAAAACATATCAAAAAAACATATTAGAATTACACGAAATTAATTTGAGAGATCAATTGTGAAAATCATTCATCATCTTTCTTGAGCTTCATTGTGAAAAAGAGTGTTTCAATTCTCATAAGAACTTCAATTTGTATATCTGACTATTGAGAGTTTAGGAATCAATCTTTTCGTTCTATTTGATTGTAAAGAGAGAGGGAGTCTCTCTGTGTGATTAGGGTGAGGTATCCCTAAGGAAGAACATTGAGGCTCTTCACAAGAGTGTGGTATCTCGAGGTGAAGCAGTGCTCTGTGGTGTAAAGGTTTTTCAAGCTACCTGGCTAAAGCTTGTTGTGTTAGTGTGTGAAACCCACAGGTGGAGTGGAGACTGGATGTAGGTCACAGTGGTGGTGACTGAACCAGGATAAAACTGATTGTGTGGTATCTCTAAACTCAAACTCTTTAATTTTTGTCTTGCGCATATAACTGTGATCTTGATGTTCTAAGTTTTGAATTGATATCAGTTCTTGATCTGCATAATCAGTATTGAACCTTGAGTAAACTGTAATAATAACTGTGTATTCAATTCTATTCTCAAGGATCAATATTTGAGTTGAATCTTCCATCATATGTGATCAAATTTGAATAGCTTAATTTCTGTCACTGAAGCTGAAACTGAAACCTGCAAGTTTGTTCTTGATTGTTAATGCTTGCATCTGAAACTTGCATAACTTGTTCTTAATCTTTAAAGGCTTAATCAGTTTCCGTATTTTGTTATTACTGAGTTTTGAACCTGAACCTGAACCTATTCTGTGATCTATTAATTCTGAATTAATCTTTCTTTCCTCACAACCTTTTATTCAAGATTTCATAAAAAGCCCTTCACTGTTTTTGTAAAAGATCCTGAGGAAACTCTGATTTGAAAAGTAAAGTTTTTGAAAACTCAATTCACCCCCCCCCCCCTCTTGAGTCTGTGAAGCCAAAACAACAATTGGTATCAGAGCTAAACTCTTAAGTTTGGCTTAACAGCTATAAGAGTATGGCTTCCAATGACTGTTTGAATGAAAGGGCTTCCCTTGCACTCCCTCTTGCCTTCAATGGATCTGAGTATATCTATTGGAAGGAAAGAATGGTAATCTTTCTTGAGGCAGTAGGTGTTGACATATGGGATGCAGTAAAAAATGGACCATTTTCCCCCTCTACTGTAGATGCTAATGGTGCTCCAAGAAATAAGCCTAAAACTGAATGGAATGAGGATGATAAAAAAAGAGTTCAATATAATGCACGTGATAAGAATATTATAACATCTGCTTTAAGCCGTGATGAGTTTTTCAGGGTTTCAAATTGCAAATCAGCAAAGGAGATGTGGGATACATTGCAAGTAACACATGAAGGAACCACAGACGTCAAAAGAGCAAGAATGAACACCCTCACACATGAGTATAAGCTGTTCAGAATGAAGCAAGGAGAACCTATGACTGAAATGCAAAAGAGATTCACTCACATTGTCAACTAACTTGCTGGTCTTGGAAAAGCTATATCAAATGAGGATCATATTAACAAAGTAATGAGATGTTTGAGCAAGGAATGGCAGCCTAAAGTCACTGCAATCTCAGAATCTAGAGACCTCTCATCAATGACCATTACCACATTGTTTGGAAAACAGCAAGAGCATGAATTGGAGTTGAACAGACTGAATGAGAATGAAGTAAGTGACAAAAAGAAAAAGGGATTGGCTTTGAAATCACAAGTCAGAGAAGTAGAAGATAGTGATGATAATGATTCAGCATAAGAGTCAGAATCTGAAGAAAATCATCCACTTTTCAAAGGATAAATTTCAGTAAATGTGACAACTCTTCCAACAACATCACATGCTATGAATGTCGAAAGATTGGCCACATGAAGCTTGACTGTCCAAAACTGTAAAAGAAGGACAAAACAGAAAAATTTGACTCAAAGGACAAGAAGTGGAGAAAGCCAGGAAAGGCCTACATTGCTTGGGATGATAATGATGTAGATTCCACTGAAGAATCTGAATCTGAGGAGGCAAACTTGTGCTTGATGGCCAGCAATAACAGTGATTCAGAGAGTGAGGTAAATTCTGATTCATAACCTACTTTTGATGAATTGCAAGATGCATTTGATGAGTTACATGCTGAATATCTTAAGATTGCTAAACAACTTGTCTCATCTAGAAAAATAATTGCTAAACAATGTGATGATTATGCATGCTTGAAAATGAAAGAAAGAGAACTAGAATTTAGGAATAAGGTCTTGATTGCATCTAGCTCTAATTGTTCTAAGTGTTGTACATTGACTAAAGAAGTTGAAAAACTGAAAAATGACTTAGCCAAGTTCACAAATGGTAGAGATAACTTGAATGCTTTATTAGGACAACAAAAGTGTGTTTATGATAAGGCTGGAATAGGCTATGAACCTAAGATACATGAGAAATCTTTCAAGAAATTTTTTGCTGCACCTAAGACATCAAACACACCATTTGTTAAATGCAATTTTTGTGCTAGAAAAGGTCACACAGCTTCTACATGTCAATACATAAAATCAGCATACAATAAATCTAAGTATATATGGGTTCCTAAAAGAACTATTGATGCAACTAACTCAAAAGGACCCAAACAGATTTGGGTACCTATAGCACAAACATGAAATTCTGTTTTGTAGGTGTGGTGGAAGGTCAAGAGCAAAAACTGGAATCATGACATATAGCCTTCACCAAGCACAAAATGGGTAACAATAAAGAAATAATATTGATTGAATATGTTTTCTAATTATCATTATTAATGTATGATTGTGAATCTTTGTGTTGACTTATATAACATTGTATAATATGTCTACACTGTTGTATTAAAGTTAATTGATCAATCTTGGAATAATCATATGGCTTTTGATTCACAAATTGAATCTAAGAAAATTGATGAAGCCTTGAATGATTTGTTTTGCTTGCTATGTAACAATTAACTTTGAACATGATCTCTATCTTAAGAACTTTATTCAAAGTAGAGAAATTGAGATTGAATATGTTGATAAAACTAAACAACTTGCTGATATTTTTACCAAGCCCTTGAACAAGGAAAGCTTCTTTTTCATTAGAAGAGAATTGGGCATAATTGATCAATCCTATATCTAATCTCTAAAGAAACTGTTTATATGACTGTACCTTGGTGTAAATATGCTATGATTCTTGTATGATTTGATTTGGAATATCTATGAATGATTAGAAGAGAGTTTCAGAAGAAATAGATTTGATTAGAAACACCTATGTAGATTCTAATTCTGCTCGCCCACACAAGTGACAAAAGCGCTCGTCTACATAAGTGACAAAAGCGCTCGTCCACTAAAGTGACAGAAGCGCTCGTCCACACAAGTGATAGAAAGCGCTCGTCCACTCACAAGTGACAGAAAGCGCTCGTCCACTAAAGTGACAGAAGCGCTCGTCCAATAAAGGGACAGAAGCGCTCGTCCACTCAAATCTTTGGACTTGCTAAGTCCTTAATGAGAAGATCTGTCCAATGACGTGGCATATGGAGCTTGTCTATTAGGTTACTTTGTGTTTTAGTTCTTCCGTCTACTGACGTGGTAAGATGGACGGGCTTATTTTCAACTACGAGCCCTAAGCATTGAAGACGACGCCGATGTAGAATCTTATTTCAAAACTTCAAATATTCTGAAACCCACTCTTTATTCACCTAATTCAACAACCCTAGCATAGCTAACCTTAATCCTTCTTGTACCCAAACCAACCCTAACATGGCGAGAACAAAGAACACTGCTCCTTCACCATCAAAAGCTGCTAAAAAGAAAAGGAAGGAAGTAGAAATTTCCAAAAACTTTGAAAAGAAGAAGAAGAAAGAAGTGGAACCCTCCAAGCAGAAAGAAAAGAAGCAAAAGATTGTTTAACTTCTTTTATGGACGAAGATGTTTTTCTACTAAGGTATTTCTTTGATACTGATCAAAAGGAATTCTTTAAGAAAAATTTCAGAGATAGAGAAATTCTTGAACCTTGGGTAATGGATGTAAAATATTTTGAGGATAATGAGTTTATCTTTCTTGAAATTATAGTCTGTCAAAAGCTCACTGAGTTTGTGCAAACTCAGTTTGACTATCACCCCTTACTGATCAAAGTCTTTTACTCGAATTTGGAAATGAATGCAAATGGAATTAGCTCTGAAGTTAAGGGAATTATGATAAAAATCTCATTAGAGGAATTCAGCAATCTTGCTAACCTACCTTATTATGGACCTAGCATTGCTGGAAATGGTCCCAAATCTAAGTGGTATAATGAGTATGATAAAGAACTGGCTAGACCAGATTTAGTTACCTCTAATGAACCTGAAGGTAGAGTTACCTATACCAGTATAATGAGTGTAGAGGATAGACTTTTGCATTATGTTGTCTGCAGAATTTTAATTCCAAGAGGAGGAAATCAATCTATTCTACAAAAGTATGATTTAATGCTTATGTGGGCTATGCTGAATGAGAAGCAAATCAGCTGGGGGTACTGTGTTGCTGCACACATGATAGAATGCAAGAAAATCAAGATGATGCTTGCCTACCCTGCACTGGTCTGCATAATCCTTGCTCATTTTAATGTTCCTTTTGATGGAGAAGAAAAGAAGCTTTCAAGAAGAATAACTCACAAGTTTGGTGAAAAAATTGTGAGCAAAATGAAACTGAAGAAAGAAGATGGAAGATGGATAAGGAAAGCTGGAAACAAGGAAACTACTTCAACTGGACAAGAAAATACACCTTCTGATTTCCTGTAGAAACTGATGAAAATACTGGAAAATGTTGAGGAAAATCAGAAGAAAAATCATGAAATTGAAATGAATGCAATTGCTGAAGTGAATGAAAGGATAAAAAGGGCAGAAAAGGACATTGATAAACTCAAAGATGACCTAGGAGTGGACTTTCAGTTCCCTGCACCTCCAGCTCAAACAGAAGAAGATGTTGATGTTGCAAACATTGCAATAGTTGCTGTGAAGGAAGCTGAGCACACCCCTGCTGAACCATCACCTAAAGGCCAACACAAAAGAAAATCAAAAGGGAAGAACTAGTTCTAGGAAAACATAGGAATTAGAACTTAGTTTTTGAAAGGTAAAATGCCTTAGTTTGTAATTTTGGCTAATGGTTTCTGTTCTTTTTTATTTGTCCCTGCACCTATCCCTCTATCATGAACAATTTTATATGCTATGTTTGAATGTTTAAATGCTTTCCTTCTATATTGCTTTGAATGTTTCTTTTCTTTGCCTTTTTGATAATGCCAAAAGGGGGAGGAAAAAGTATGATATAGAGAAAGGGGATAATAACAAATTATACACGCATATGAGCTTATAAGCTTACATGATTTAGGGGGAGTAAATCAAATTCTGCTATGATAATATTTTTTTTGCTCTGATATACTTCTAAGGTGTCCCTAAGGGAGAACATTGAGGCTCTTCACAAGAGTGTGGTATCTCGAGGTGAAGGAGTGCTCTGTGGTGTAAAGGTTTTTCAAGCTACCTGGCTAAAGCTTGTTGTGTTAGTGTGTGAAAACCCACAGGTGGAGTGGGGACTGGATGTAGGTCACAGTGGTGGTGACTGAACCAGGATAAAACTGATCGTATGGAATCTCTAAACTCAAACTCTTTAATTTATGTCTTGCGCATATAACTGTGATCTTGATGTTCTAAGTTTTCAATTAATCAAACTCTTTAATTTATGTCTTGCGCATATAACTGTGATCTTGATGTTCTAAGTTTTCAATTAATATCAGTTCTTGATCTGCATAATCAGTATTGAACCTTGAGTAAACTGTAATGATAACTGTGTATTCAATTCTATTCTCAAGGATCAATATTTGAATTGAATCTTGCATCATATGTGATCAAATTTGAATAGCTTAATGTCTGTTTCTTAATCACTGAAACTGAAACCTGCAAATTTGTTCTTGATTGTTAATGCTTGTATCTGAAACTTGCATAACTTGTTCTTAATCTTTAAAGGCTTAATCAGTTTCCGTATTTTGTTATTACTGAGTTTTGAACCTGAACCTATTCTGTGATCTATTAATTCTGAATTAATCTTTCTTTCCTCACAACCTTCTATTCAAGATTTCATAAAAAGCCCTTCACTGTTTTTTAAAAGATCCTGAGGCAACTCTGATTTGAAAAGTAAAGTTTTTGAAAAGGAAGAATTTTTTAAAACTCAATTCACCCCCCTTTTGAGTCTGTGAAGCCAAAACAACAGGATCTGCAGATTCTGTTAAGGCCATGTTGATCACATATTCTTCTTCTGATAGTCCTTCTCCTGTCACATAGCCTTCCATCCATGATGAAGCATATCTCATTCTGCCCTCTGCAACATTTTGATTTGGCATTTGTTGAGCTTCAGGATGATCAGTTTCACCTTGTTCTACCTCTTCATTTGCGGTTGCATCAACCTGTTCATCATCAAACCCACTGTTTCCCCATTCTAAATTTTCTAGCAATACCTCCTTGTTTCTTTGATCCCATCTCCACTGTTTTTCTTCTTCAAAGATCACATCTCGGCTTATCAAAACTTTCTTTGAGACGTGATCATACAGTTTGTATCCCTTGGATTCATCACTAACACCAAGAAGAACACATTTAACACTCTTGTTCTCTAGCTTTGTCCTTTTAGCATCTGGAATGTGTGCATGCCCCACACATCCAAATACTCTAAAATGCTCAACTGAAGACTTCTCACCACTCCAAGCTTCCTCTGGTGTCATCCTTTTAACAGCCTATGTGGGAGATCGATTTAGAACATACATTGTCTATTTCACTGCTTTAGGCAAAAAAGTCTTTGGAACCTTTTTCTCAGATAACATTGATCTGACCATGTTCATCACAGTCCTGTTTTTACGTTCAGCTACTCCATTTTGTTGTGGTGTGTAGGCTGTAGTTAATTGCCTCTTTATCTCATTCAGCTTGCAAAATTCATTAAACTCCAATGAATTAAATTCTCCTCCCCTATCTGTACGAAGACATTTAATAGGAAATCCATTTTCTTTCTCACAAAGTACTTTGAAGCACTTAAAGTGATAGAAAGCTTCTGATTTTTCCAATAGAAAATATACCCATGCTTTTCTAGAATAATCATCTATGAAGCATAAGATGTACCTCTTATGGCTGTTGGATGGAGGAGTGATTGGACCACATATGTCTGAATGGACCGGCTGTAACTTCTGGCTTGCTCTCCACTGACTTTTCTTTGACATTGGCTCACGATGTTGCTTTCCTTTAACACAATCAAAGCACATAGTTGTAGAGGCAGATAACTGAGGAAGACCACGAACCATATTCCATGTTTGCAGCAATTGCAACCCTTTGTGAATGAGATGAGCATATCTGCAATGCCACAAGTGAGGAAGATTCTGTGTTGTGGTGCTGAAACATGCTTCCTTTTTCTCTAGAGTTCTATAAGACAATATGAACATTTTGTTTGAAGTCATATTGACCTGTAGAATCAACCCTTGGTGAGGATGATAGATGCTGCACGTTCCTGACTTGATCATGATTGTTTGCCCCTTCTCTTGTAATTATCCTATACTCAAGAGGTTATTCTTGAGTTCAGGAACATAAAAGACATCTTGTATCACATGAGTGACACCATTCATACTCAGTTTCATACTTCCTTTGCCAAGAACATTCATCTTTGTGTTGTTTCCAAGCTTTACTGAATGCTTGAAAACCTCATCCATCTCACAGAACTTTGATTTGTCCCCACACATGTGATTCGAGCATCCTGAATCTAGAAACCGGATTTCATCATCCTTTGCATGCTATTGAGGCATCTCAACAGAGGACATAAGCAGTATTTCTTCTCCTTCATCAAACTCTGCATAGTTCACCTCCTCCTTGACCCATAATGGACATTCATACTTATAGTGTCCCAACTTGTGACATTTGAAGCATTCAATTGTGGCTCAATTAATGCTTTGCCTTCCTCTCCCTCTTCCTCGTCCTCTGCCTCTTCCCTTTGTGCCATAGGAGTTATCATTACTCATAGATAGTGCATGTTCTTCTGCACTTGGTCTGATAAACTTCTGTTCATGAACAACTAGGGAATTTTGTAATTCATCAACAGTGAGTCTATCAATGTCCTTAGATTCTTCAATTGAGACAACAACATAATTGACCTTCTCAGTCAAAGTTCTAAGGACTTTCTCCACGATGGTAACTTCCTTCATGTCCTCATCTTGTTGGCTAAGCCCATAACTCGAGCAAAGTACTTAGTTATGGTCTTACCAACTTTCATCTCAAGAACTTCAAAATCCCTCCTTAGTGCCTGCAAAGTTGAATGCTTCACTCTTGCATTCCCCTCAAACTTATTCTTCATTGAGTCCCATTTCTGTTTCGATGTGCCTTTCTCCAGAATTTGTTCAAGAATTGTTCTGTCAATGGCTTGAAACAGATAATTCTTAACCTTCAGGTCCTTCAACTTCATATCCTCCAACTACTTCTGTTGCACCTCGGTTGACTCCACTCCATTGGCTGGTTTTGCATAACCAGTACTAGTGCAAAAAGTGCTTTTTACGTCAGTTTAAATTGATTTTATACGTCAGAATATTGTCTGACGTAAATAAAGCTGACGTTAATAGTTAATATTTTAACGTCAGTTGTTTAAACAACTAACGTTAAATATAAAACTATTAACGTCAGTTCTTTAACACAACTGACGTTAATGTTGTTAAAACTAACGTCAGTTGTGTTAAAGAACTGACGTTAAAGGTTTTATTTTCAACGTCAGTTTCATAATACAATTGACTTTAATAGTGTACTGTATATTTTATAAAATACTATTAACGTCAGTTATTTGATACAACTGACGTTAACAGATTTTTTTTTAAATTCGATTATAAAATATCACTCCCCTCAGCTATCCCTGCATTCAGTAAATATCCCAGTAACACAGAATATCACACACATTACAGAATTGCAAACACTACCCTTAAATTTCAATATTAACAAAAAGAAAAGAAATATACAAAGGAACAATGGGGGGACTTAAAACCAAAACCCATGTATAGGAAAAACATATAACTATCTACAAGTATATATATATAAATTTTAGTCTCTAATGTCTAAAAACAAAACTACCAATCTAAGTATATATATAGACATGTTATTAATTAGTTTCTAAAGTCTAACAAAAAAACTATTCATCTAAGTATTGTGGAGGTATCTTGTCAATTCCTTTTTCATCCGCATACTTGAAGAAGAATTCTGCTAAGCGCATCCTCAAGTCTCTAAACTCATCTTTTTGAAGAGGTGATTGGTCGTTAAATGCCTACACATGTTCAAATAATAACAATAACATTAACGCAAGTCATCACCAAAACTATAATATATAATTTAACAAGTTGTTTAAATATTATCGTTCTCCATCCATCCGTAATAGATGTGGAGACTATGTTCAGCATATGAAGCATCACATAATAGACGCACGACCACCCGTCATGTTGAAATCGAGACTACAAACAAAATTAATTTCAATGTCAGTTAAATATACATATAAAGTAGTAATTATAATATTAATTATTTGATAAATAAACTACCAAACCTTGAGGATGGTCCTAGAAGTCCTACTTCTCCCGTTGGGGCAACTTATGCTACTCGCCTTCAGTGCGCTATCATAAACAAATAATCATGTCAATTAACAAATTCATATATCATGTGTGTAATAAACTAAAAACAACTGATATTCAAACTTAAATTAAATTTAACATTAGTTACTTACGTATTTACAGCTTCCACCACCTTCTGTGGCGGGTTTTGGTGGAGAGAGCATAATAATATGACAGTATGCCTAGACGGGTGAAGTACAAACAACTGCCAATGGTTATTCATAAATTAGGGAGCCGGATATAATTCTTTCCGATTGTCTCCCAACAAGTTCCCTATGTATCTACTGAATGCATCGCCAGCAAAAAATTGGGACACAAGGATTGACGGATCTAAGAAGCCATAAACTAATGCAACGCCCTTATCAAGCTGAAGACGATGGAGATACCTAAGATATGAAAAGGTGTGGATGTTAATTACATAATATATATATTTAAATTAAAATAAATTATTAAATGGAAAAATACCAAAAATAAATAAGTTATAAAATTAAAATTAACTTACGTGCACCAGAGACTCAAAACCGTGTTAGTCAACCAGACTTTTCTCTGCAGGCGTGCTCGAGATCTTCACCACAGAAGGAAAATATCCTCTGTTGATTTGGGCATGCCACCCATCCATCATGCTCCAATGGACATTCAAAAATCTCAAACACATAATCCTCACCAAGTGAGAACAAACGAGTGACAAGTGACAGCAACACCGACGTCGACTTGGCCTTCAATTTAGGAAAAATAAAATAGATAATTTGTTGATAATTAAAAAAACACAAGCAATTATTTGACTAATTTGGACATTAATAATGAATACATACCTTTGTTAAAATTTCGATCTCACGTCGTTTGAATTCCAACTCAAGCTCACGCCTTTTCATTTCCAACTCAAGCTCATGGCATTGGACTTCCAACTCCCGCTCCCTAGCTGCCAACTCATCATCCTCCACATGTGCCCTACTATAACTCTCTTGTGTGCTCACATGTGAAGGGTTGGCATGCCCTGCGGTGTCCTGGGATGAACCGATGGAGGAAAGCTCTCTAGCAAGCGCCTGCTTGAATTCTGGGTTGGATAGTAAGCTTTGCATCATATGCGTTGTAATAGCAGGGTTGGAGATGAGTTGCTGAGTCATGTCATCCAAAATTGATGCTTCATCGACCACCCGCTTTCGTGAAGCAGACTTGCCATAATATTCTTTGATGGTCACATTCCCAGGAACACCGATAACCCGACCAGGATGGTCTTTCTTGCCTAGAGCAGTCATCAAGACGTCCCGCCATCCAGAAGGGACGAATGAGCCCTGGGAGGATTGTGCTTTAAGATCCATCTACAATGAACAAATGAAAAAACGTGCAAGTGAAAAGTGTTAAAAATATCTATACAAATATCAATTGAAATGAAGTTAATTATTTACTTACAATCTTTTCTACCACTTCGCGAGTGGCATCAATTTTAAAAGATCCCATCTTTGTCATGCGGTCGGCTAACCAGACATCCTCGCGGTCGATGTCCGATGGAGTACTTAATGGTGTTCCCTCAGTCACCTCTCCTCTTTCTATCCTAGCAGAGTGCTCTTCCTGCTTCACCCTCAGCCTATCCGCCATCATCTCCTCGATCCGAGTCTCGTACCCACCCTGAGACATGGTGTGACGGTGGACGTTCTTCACCTAATTCTGCCGACCCTTCTCTGCCTTAGCCTATTTAAACAAAAACACATAATTAAATACAGTTAAATGATCTATAAGAAGCATACAAAATTCACTTAATCAACCAACCTGAAATTATCCATCATGTCGACTCCTAGCAAACATATCCCAAGTATCCTGATCAATCCAGAGATAATCCGAGAACATCTTATCAAGCCGCTTCTTCCCAGATACATAGTACCTGGTAAGATCATGCTTGAACCCATTCCAACGCTTTGATGCCATTTTCATACATTTCTTACGATGATCCTCATCATTTGGCACAGTCCAAGCTACCTACACATTAAATACATAACAACTGGATGGATTATAACTCGGATAATTATCTAATAATGTAAATCAAAAGAATGTAAAGGTAAAATACCGTGATAGCCTCCCAAATCTGATCCTTAACGTTCTGTGGAACGTCATTCCAGTGGTTGTAGTTGATGCTAACGTGCTGCTTCGCTTGTAGAAACACCCACTTTTTAAATTCTTTAGTACGGGGTCCCTGGCGATTTAGATTAGCATCGAAGGACACCTCAAGGTTCTGTCCGCTTTTCCTGGCCTTCTCTAGTTTCTTCAAAGTCGTGGCTCATCTACCATGTTTCCTATGAGCCTGTGATGTCTGTATGGACAAAAAAAATTATAAAATAAAGGGTTGTAACATTATAAACTTACATTAAAAAGAAGGACAAAAGATAGTATATAACATGTAAACTTACACTAGAATCAGGCGTAGGCGCGATCAGGTCCTGCGTAGGCCCCACAGTGTCCTCCCATGCATGTGGGCCATCCGACTGATCCATATGTATGCCTGTTCAGAAACAACTTATATTTATTAACATAGGTTATAACAAAATAAATACATAAGTATAAATAAAAATAAATGTCTACTAAGTTTAAACTACCTATATCAATATCCCTTCGTGATGATCATCACGAGTGGCATGTACATCGTCCACCTGTGTCTCCTCGATTATAGTAGGCATGTTTATTGAAAAAGAAGGAGTCTCCGGAATATCAAGATTTGAATCTTGATTTTCATCACTTCCATTATACATGCTTTTTCCTTGGAGAACCACGGACAACCTTTTGTTAGAAGGATCAGTGATGTAGAACACTTGTTTTGCTTGGGAAGCCATTATGAAAGGCTCATTTATATGACCTAACTTGTTGAGGTCTACCAATGTGAACCCCAATTTGTCGGTTTGTACACCACCGTTACAATCAACCCACTTACATTTAAAAACCGGCACCGTAAGCTTAGTGTAATCGAGCACCCAAATATCTTCAATATATCCAAAGTAAGGTGTCGGTGCTATAATGGGTTTTGTGTCCTTTGCACTAGAGAAGTGCATTGCTTCGGCCACGATCATAACCCCACTATTTTGCATGGTACTCTTGTTATCTTGTTCCTTTGTATAAAAGGAAAAGTTATTGATGTCGTATCCACTCCAACATATGATGTTGAAGCTAGGCCCACGTGCTAGCCATCTTACGTCATCAGAAGCAGTACTACCATCCTTAAGCATTTCTTCCTTGAAACATGGTAAGAAAGTCTTGTTATGCTTATTCAACAACCACCTTTCGCTCATTCGAGGGTTTTCTTGATTGACTTTTCTTTTATGTTCAAATAAGAAAGGTTGAACAGAATCGATGTTGTTCAATACATATAAATGTGCTTGAAGCACTTCATCCCGACCCTTGCTATTAATTCTTAAGCCAGGTGTACCCTTACCTTGACATCTTATCTCATCATGCCGAGGCTTAGGAACCTCTATAGGATCCATGTTATGAAGGTAGTCCGAACAAAACTCAATAGCTTCTTCTGCAACATACCTTTGAACAATAGATGCTTCCAGACGATGAGGATTCTTCACGTACCCTTTCAAGATCTTCATGTAGCGCTCAACTGGGTACATCCATCTCAGAAAAACCGGCCCACATAATCTAATCTCCCTCACCAAATGAACAATTAAGTGAACCATTATGTCGAAAAAGGAAGGAGGAAAATACATCTCCAATTGGCACAAGATTGTAGCAGCCTCAACTTCCAAGTCATCCAACATACGGGGGTCAACGACTTTGATACATATAGAATTGAAGAATGAGCACAACCGAGTAATGGCATGTCTCACATTTTTTGGAGAAATACCACGAATAGCAACAGGCAGAAGTTGTTGCATCAAGATGTGACAATCATGAGACTTTAAGCCAACTAATTTAAGATCACTATAGACAAGCCTCTTCATATTTGAAGAGTAACCATGTGGAACTTTGATGCCCTGAAGACACCCGCAGAAACTTTGTCTCTCTTTTTTTGACAAAGTATGACATGCTGGCGGCAAATAAGACCGCTTACCATCCTCAACAACTGGAGCTAACTGCTCTCGTATACCCATAGCAACGAGGTCGAGATGAGCATTCACACCATCCTTTGTATTGCCCTGAATGTTGAGAAGCATCCCGATCACACTATCACACACATTTTTCTCCACATGCATCACATCAATGCAGTGTCTGACATCAAGCTTGCGCCAGTATGGAAGATCAAAGAATATCGACCTCTTCTTCCATATGTTTTTCTCAGCAGCTTTACCTTTCTTTTTGGACTTTCCGAATATAACATCGATGCCCTTTACCCTCTAATAAACCTGCTCTCCAATTAAGGCCGCCGGAGCTTCTTTTGTCTCTTGGCATCCATTAAAAGCTTTTTTCATCTTACGATATGGGTGATCACGTCTAAGAAATCTCTGATACCCAAGGTAAACCGTCTTCTTTCCATGATGCAACTGAGTGTAGCATGTTCTTTCTTCACATATAGGGCATGCTTTATGCCCCTTGACACTGTACCCGGACAAGTTACCGTATGCTGGAAAGTCGTTGATGGTGCAAAATAACATGGCACCAAGCTTGAAAGTCTCATGAGAATACCCATCAACTACATCAACACCTTCCACCCACAGCGTTTTCAAGTCTTCAATCAAGGGACTTAGATAAACATCTAAGTCATTTCCCAGTTGCTTTGGGCCCGAAATCATCATAGACAACATCATGTAATTGCGCTTCATGCACAACCAAGGGGGCAGGTTGTAAATTATCAATAGAACAGGCCATGAACTATGAATACTACTCATGTTACCATAAGGGTTCATTCCATCCGTAGCAAGTCCAAGCCTTAGGTTTCTTGGCTCATCGGCGAAATCCGGAAACATAGTATCAATATTCTTCCATTGCATAGAATCAGCAGGATGACGAACCTTTCCATCACGTTTCCTCTCATCATTATGCCATCTAAGATTCTTCGCATATTTCGTATTGGCAAACAATCGCTTGAACCTTGGAATTATTGGAAGATACCACAACACCTTCGCAGGAGGACCCATTTTTCTCACATCATCAAGATCATCATCATCATCACCACCACCCTTCACTTTGTATCGTGATAACCCATATTTGGGGCAATCGTGATTGTCTTCATGAATACCGGTGTACAATATGCAATCATTGGGGCATGCGTGTATCTTCTTATACTCCATACCCATCGGACACAATACCTTCTTGGCCTCATAGTTACGGTCAGGCAATGTGTTGTCCTCCGGAAGCAAGTCTTTCAACACTTCAAGCAATTACGTGAAGCTTTTATCGGTCCAACCATTTCTCGCCTTCACACAAACCAATTTTAGCACCGCCGACAACCGTGTATGAGTAGTACACCCTGGATATAAAGGGTTATCCGCATCACCGCACAACCTATCATACACATGAGCTCAATGAAAAGATTCTTGTCCAATATCACGGATCATGTCCTCTACTCGATCATCCTCCATATCTACGTCAACGTCCTCACTTTGGGAGACACTTACCGTACTACTCAACAACACATCACCATGCAATATCCATCTTGTAGAACTCAAGCAAATCCCTTCACAAATCAAATGAGTACATATATCCTTCACCGTACATTTCCTCGTATTCAAACACTTGACACAAGGACAACATAACATTCCATTACTATTAGGAACATTCCTTTGAGCAAATTCTATAAATTCTCCCACCCCATCAAATACTCAGCACTAGTGCGCTTACAAACCATCCAACTACGATCCATAACTAGATAGGTTCTGTAGATATACAAAACATATATCCACGACGTTTAAAAATTATTTCAAATTTACACCATTTTCAAGTTTCTTAAGGCAAAAAAGAAATAAGCAAATGAAGATAAATTAACAAAACAGAATTCCAATGAGCAATATATTGTTGATGTCACATGCTACAAGCAACTCTAAATTTCTTCCCATTTTGAAATAGGTCATGATAGCAGAAGAAAGACAAGAGAAAATGCAAAACCCATGACCAGAAATAGAGACATTCCAAACAACTCAAACTCACAGTTTCAAGTTTCAACTACAGAGGCTACAGTTTCAACATACACTCAAAACCAAAAATAAAAAAATGTGCCCTAAAGACTCACCAGAAATAGGTGCTCGCGTGGTGGTGGGGAGGGGAGCTCGAGTGGTGGCCAACGTTCGATGTGGTTACTGAGAGCAGAGGGACAAGGAGAGTTAGTGCGCGGGAAGGGGAAAGAGAGATGCCAAGTTATTGCAAAGAATTAGCGGGAAAGGCAGAGTTAGGGTTAAGAGTGTACCTCACGGTGGTGGCGAAGAAGCCCTCGCGGTGGTTGTGGTGGAGATGAGCTCGCGATTAGGGAAGAGTGGGAGTGAGAGTGAGAGTGAGAGTGAGAGTGAGAGTGAGAGTGAGAGTGAGAGTGAGAGTGAGAGTTGAGAGTGAGAGTGAGCGTGATGAAAAGAGAAGAACAGATATGTACAGAGCGAAGTGAAGAAGGCGCACGGGTGTAAACGTTATAATCAAAAACCAAAAATAAAAAAACATTTTATGTCAGTTGTTTGTAACAACTGACGTTAAAAGTGTATAAGTTTCTGCAAAATCATTCATTTCTTTGACTACTGTGCTACTTACCCATGACTACTGTGCTACTCACCCATGCACATTGTAACTTAATCCTCTTAATGAGCATTAAGTTTATAGATCAGTTTTCAAGAAAATCAGGTAGCTAGTCTCTCTTCTCTCTATAAAGAACCATTCTTCTGTATCAGTCTGTATTACACCCCCCTCTTCTTTTCCTCTATATTTCGTGCGTTTTCTATTCCTTCACAATATGGCTCTATCATATTTGTGATGTTGTTATTTCTTCCTATACCTAGATTTAAAGGTCTCTGTCTTAATGGTCAAAAAACTTCTGAGCAGGTTGAGTAAATCATGTAACATGGATGGTAAGGTTGGGTGAATCACGTAATGTGATTCCCTCACTTTATTTCATCCCGTCATCCCTTTCACTCTGCTTTGGCAGCAAGTGACTGTGGATTCAAGATGATGCATCAAGGAATTCAAGTGAGGGAGGAGATGCATCCATTGGAGTTTCTGAGGACAGGACTGAGAAGAAAATGATGTTGAAACATAAACTTTTTTATATTTTAGGGCTATGTTGCAGAAATTTTTTATCTTTTAATCATGTAATTGTAACTTATGAATCGCTTCAATGAGATACGATTTGATTATACATATATAACTTGTTTTATGTTAAGTGTTTATTTATTTTAATTTGCACAAGAATTTGTTTACTAGTTCAAGCTAATTAATTAAGATTAAAAATAAACTTGTTTAAAAAAAAATAGAAATAAACAGCACTATATGGAGTGATCCGCGTTAAGAGTGACAACAGGGCATTCAGATAGGGATATAGGATTATTTACGTAATTTATTTATTTAACTGAAGTAAAAATCACACTTTTAACGTCAGTTGTATTAAACAATTGACGTTAAAAATAAATATTTTTTATTTAAAAACACTTTTAACGTCAGTTGTTGAAGACAATTGACATTAAAAGTGTATAAGTTTCTCCATTCATTCCTATGACTACTGTGCTACCTACCCATGCACCTTGTAACTTAATCCTCTTAATGAGCATTAAGTTTATAGATCAGTTTTCAAGAAAATCAGCTAGTCTCTATTCTCTATATAAAGTGTCATTCTTTTGTATCAGTCTTTGTAATACGGCCTCTTCTTTTCCTCTATATTTCTTGTGTTTTCTATTCCTTCACAAAATAGCTCTGAGACTTTTGTTATTTCTTCCTATACCTAGACTTAAAGGTCTCGGTCTTAATGGTCAAAAAACTTCTGAGGTTGAGTAAATCACGTACATGGATGGTAAGGTTGGGTGAATCACGTAATGTGAGTCCCTCACTTTTTTTCATCCCCTCATCTCATCCCTTTCACTCCGCTTTCGCAGCAAGTGACTGTGGATAAAGCAGATGGAGCATCAAGGAATTCAAGTGAGGGAGGAGATGCATCCATTGGAGTTTCTGAGGACAGGACTGAGAAGAAAATGACATTGAAGCAGAAACTTTTTTATATTTTAGGGCTATGTTGCAGAAATTTTTTATCTTTTAATCATGTAATTGTAACTTATGAATCGCTTCAATGAGATACGATTTGATTATACATATAACTTGTTTTATGTTAAGTGTTTATTTATTTTAATTTGCACAAGAATTTTTTTACTAATTCAAGCTAATTAATTAAGATTAAAAATAAACTTGTTTAAAAAAAAGTTTAGAAATAAAATGCACTATATGGAGTGATCTGCGTTAAGAGTGACAACAGAGAGATGACAACGAAAGAAAGACAGGAATGAGATTCAGGATTATTTACGTCAATAATTTATTTAACTGAAGTAAAAATCACACTTTTAACGTCAGTTCATTACACAACTGACGCAAATAATGATTTCATATTTACAAAACAGTCACCGGCTCATTTTTAACGTCAAACATATAGTCAACCGACGTAAAACGTTCCCGTATATTACATTATTTCCAGTAGGACCACCAAACTCCAATACCCCTTTAATCTCAAAAGATTTTCCATAAGCAAGCTCCAATGGTCATAGTGACCATCAAAACATGGTATGGCGGGTTGCATGAAGTTCTTCTCCTCACTCATTTTGAATCACTCAAAGTCTACTGCTTTTGTTATATCAGGCCCCAGGATGGAGCTCTGATACCAATTTGTAAAGATTACAAAGTCTCTTTTAAACAAATTGGAGAATGAATGCTTTATTGAATAGAAGTCAAGCCATTATATAGGCATTGATCAGCAACAATAACAGAAAGATAAGATAAGTCTAACTAAAAGATAACTAAAGCTAATTAAAGATAAACTAACTAAAGATAATTAACTTATCAGAATACAATTTGAGTTAGCTAACAGAAAAACTAAAGATAAGATAAATAACAAACTCAACATTCGGCCACCCTTTTAAAAAGTGTTTTGGAAAATCTTTTTGTTACTGATAAGCTTTTGGCTTATCTAGTTTTATAACTAGATGGACTGTGGTTTTTGTGCAAATTATTCGAGTTCAATCTCGTTTTCGCCCAAATTTGGCCTTGATTTGTTCCTAAGTAGACTTTTACTCGTTCTAGGTATTTTTAGTAGTTTTTAGTCTATTTTAAATAGAGTTACGCTTTTTGTGTCTTTTTATTGTTTCAGGTTAGAAGTGAAGCTTCGGGAGTCAAGGAAAGTCAAGAAATAGTGGAAATTGCCATTCTGGAGATGCTCGCCCCGCGAGTCTGAAGATCAGCAAAGTAGTAAAGTCATCAATTCTGTCTCGCCCCGCGAGAATATTCTCGCCTCGCGAATCATGAAGACCTGCAAGACAGAGACCATCACGGCCTATCCGTGATGAAGGTCACGGCTGTGACAGATTAAGGTTTGAAGTCTCGCCCCGCGATGGGCAGCTCGCCCCACAAGAGTTTGAAGACCCTGGAAGACAGAGACCATCACGGCCTAGCCGTGATGAAGGTCACGGCTGTGACATTTTGAATTTGGAAGACTCGCCCCGCGAATACACTTTAGCCTCGCGAAAATCCAAATTGAAAGCGCTCCAAAACTAATGATTCGCCTCGCGAAATGTTGTTCTCCCAGCGAGCGGCCGAGAACCAGAATTCCTATTTATAGGCTGTTTTAGATCATAATGGGGGGGTTTTGGTTTTTTCCACTTGTTTAGAGAGTTTAGTTACGAATCCTTGTTTCTGGAGCTGCGTCTCTCTTCTCTTTTCTTTTCTTATTTTATTATGGAGGTTATTGCCGATTGTTCGTTTGTCGTAACGGGCATGAGGAACTAATCCCCTCGTCTAGGGGATCGATGAAGCCACCCATGGCGGTATAGTGTTCATGTGATGTATGTTTTTCTCCCCTTTAATTCAATTCTTGTTTTCCAATTCTGATTTCATTGTGTCGATTATATGCATGCATGATCGACTAGTTAAACGTGTTGAGGCTGAGAGGCGATTCGCGTTTTAGAACTTGAATTGGGATCATCGATCAAATATTGCACGAGAGTGAGTAGGAGATCGGTGCAACCATATAGGGAACAAGATTTAATAGAATTTGATGATTAGGATTATGAGACCTAGTAAGTAATTAATCCAATCTTCGAATACGTCCTATTGAGAACGACAGTGGATATAGGAGAAATTGGGGGTCCCGGTTGACATTGTAATTGAACTTAGGGAGGAATACATCATCACTTGGGTACTATGCATGATTGGGTAGGTGGATTTGACACCCTAGATAATTTAATTCCTGATTTTTAATACCTTAGCGTTATTTGATTTGTTATTTGAATTGCGATCTTAATCTCTCCCTCTCAACCATTTTCCTCGCTTGACCAAACGTATCTGATTTCCCGCGGATTAGTTGAATTGGTAGCCCAATCCCTGAGTTCGACCTCGGTAAATTCTTACCGTGTTTATTTTATTACTATTACCGTGTTTATTTTATTACTTGCGACGACCCGGTACACTTGCCGGTGACCCAACAAGTTTTTGGCGCCGTTTAAGGGATTATACGGCTTGATTTTCCTAATTTTTAGGAAATTTGATTGATTGGTTAAGTTGATTTTATTTTTATTTTTATTTTTCTGTTATTTATTTATTATTTCTCCCTACTTCTTTGATTCCACTTGGTCTTGCCGTGTTTTTGTATGCAAGGTACCCTTTCACAAGAGGACCTGCTATTTGATTCGGAGATCACCAAGACCGAGAAGCGCTTAAGGAAGGAAGTCAGAGAAAGAAAAAGGCTTGAAGCGAGTAATCTTGAGAGGATGGCCGAAGAAAATCCTCCTCCTCCTCCTCCTCGTTACAAGCCTCTCTTGAGTCTGATCTACCCAACTTGGGGGATTGTGATTCTTCCATCGTGAGAGGCAACCTAAATACAGACTCCTTCAGAGTGGAAGGATGTGTCACAGCCTATATTCGTGAGAATCAGTTTGATGGGAGTGGCAGACAAGACCCTCACAGGCACATCACCCACTTCCTTGAAGGAGTCTGTATTGAGGTTGCCTCTCACGATGGAAGAATCACAATCCCCCAAGTTGGGTAGACTGTACTCGAAGAGAGGCTTGTAACGAGGAGGAGGAGGAGGAGGATTTTCTTCGGCCATCCTCTCAAGATTACTCGCTTCAAACCTTTTTCTTTCTCTGACTTCCTTCCTTAAGCACTTCTCGGTCTTGGTGATCTTCGAATCAAATAGCAGGTCCTCTTGTGAAAGGGTACCTCACAAACAAAAACACGGCAAGACCAAGTGGAATCAAAGAATTAGAGAGAAATAATAAATAAATAACAGAAAAATAAAAATAAAAATAAAATCAACTTAACCAATCAATCAAATTTCCTAAAAATTAGGAAAACTGGCTGTGCCAATCCCCGGCAACGGTGCCAAAAACTTGTTGGGTCACCCGCAAGTGTACCGGGTCGTCGCAAGTAATAAAATAAACACGGTAATAGTAATAAAATAAACACGGTAAGAATTTACCGAGGTCGAACTCAGGGATTGGGCTACCAATTCAACTAATCCGCGGGAAATCAGATACGTTTGGTCAAGCGAGGAAAATGGTTGAGAGGGAGAGATTAAGATCGCAATTCAAATAACAAATCAAATAACGCTAAGGTATTAAAAATCAGGAATTAAATTATCTAGGGTCTCAAATCCACCTACCTAATCATGCATAGTACCCAAGTGATGATGTATTCCTCCCTAAGTTCAATTACAATGTCAACCGGGACCCCCAATTTCTCCTATATCCACTGTCGTGCTCAATAGGACGTATTCGAAGATTGGATTAATTACTTACTAGGTCTCATAATCCTAATCATCAAATTCTATTAAATCTTGTTCCCTATACGGTTGCACCGATCTCCTACTCACTCTAGTGCAATATTTGATCGATGATCCCAATTCAAGTTCTAAAACATGAATCGCCTCTCAGCCTCAACACGTTTAACTAGTCGATCACGCATGCATATAATCGACACAATGAAATCAGAATTGGAAAACAAGAATTGAATTAAAGGGGAGAAAAACATACATCACATGAACACTATACCGCCATGGGTGGCTTCATAGATCCCCTAGACGAGGGGATTAGTTCCTCATGCCCGTTACGACAAACGAACAATCGGCAATAATCTCCATAATAAAATAAGAAAAGAAAAGAGAAGAGAAGAGAGACGCAGCTCCAGAAACAAGGATTCGTAACTAAACTCTCTAAACAAGTGGAAAAAACCAAACCCCCCCCCCCCCCCCCGCCCCATTCTGATCTGAAACAGCCTATAAATAGGAATTCTGGTTCTCGGCCGCTCGCGGGGCGAGCATACACTCGTGGGGCGAGCATCTCCAGAATGGCAATTTCCACTATTTCTTGACTTTCCTTGACTCCCGGAGCTTCACTTCTAACCTGAAACAATAAAAAGACACAAAAAGCGTAATTCTATTTAAAATAGACTAAAAACTACTAAAAATACCTAGAACGAGTAAAAGTCTACTTAGGAACAAATCAAGGCCAAATTTGGGCGAAAACGAGATTGAACTCGAATAATTTGCACAAAAACCACAGTCCATCTAGTTATAAAACTAGATAAGCCAAAGGCTTATCAGTTACATGCAAGCATGTAAGATGAAGGTAGAGATGCATATGAGTTCATAGAAATTGGTTCCCTACTAAAAAGATTTCTCTAATAGTTTTTCTTAAAATTTTTTGACTAAAGCTTGAACATGCAACATGAAAACGTGACATGCATGTTAATGAAAAAGAGATTTTTAAGAAAATAAAGAGCAAGAGAGGAGAGTTATACCTTTTGATGATGAGGAGAAAATGAGCAAAGTTTCAATCTTCCAAGAATGACAATGGTGGAGTGAATGAACAAGTGTGTAAGGAGGTGAGTGTGTGAGTGAGTAAACTTGAGAGTAAGAAACAAAAGTGATAGTTGAAGTTGGAAAGGGGGTATATATAGAGGGGGGAGGGGTCTGCGGCTGAGTTGAGAGAAAAAGAGAGGGATTTTCAATTTTTTGTTAAATTAAAAACTTGGTTTAATTAAAATAAAGGGTTTCTTGCAAGAATTAATAAAATGGTGTTTGTGTAAGTCATGATGGTCTTCCATTATGACACCTCCATCATGACTATATCAAGTCTTATCAAATCTGCACCTACTCCATTTTAAATTAATTCTTCTTCCTTCTGGTTCCATTGATTTCCCGACTGTAAAAATCCAATCGTATTTCCTCGTAAAATTTTCACTAGAAAAATTAATATTATACTATTTATAAACTAAAATTTTTAAAATCATGGGAATTGTTGTAAACGTGTTAGGAAATCTATAGTTTAGGGTTTAGAGTTTAGGAAATCTATAGTTTCGTTTCACGAATCGAAATTTGGTTTCCTGATCACTAAAGTTTTACTGATAGTGAAAACACAGACCGGGTTCATCTGAAAATTTCAACTGAAATTTCAACTGTAGCTTCCTACTATAAAATAAATTGTGAAAATAATTTTAGTTTATCAAAAATAAATTTCTCAGATTTAAAATAATAACACACATACACTACATATACACTGATTATTGAGAAGCGGAAAAAATCGGGGTGTTACAACTATGCTCAACACCCCCATTCTCCCATTCCCTTTCTCCCTCAATCGTCTACCCTCGACCCTCAAACTCAAACCCAATCCTTTATCCTTCAATCATCTGACCTCATCTCTCAACAACAATTCATTTGTCCCTCAATCTTTCAATATTAAACCCATTCCCTTTTGCTAAACGCATTTGTGTGGTGATTCAATGATGGCGGTTAGCGATTTGCGTGGTGGATCTCTTGAGGCAGTGGTATGATTTATCCACCTCATGGGTGACGGAGCGGCGGATCTGGAGCCACGGTGGTCAGATCTAGTTCCCCCTTCTCCCTTCTTTGATAACAATTATATTCCCTCCTTTTTGTGTTGATTCTAAAGGTGTAAATAAAATATATGTTGTCTTGAATCCTATGCTTGGTGGTTCTGTTGAGCATTCTTTTGTTATGTTCGGTTGAGCATTTCTTATCCACATTTGTGTTGGATATGGCAAGCACAACGGCAAATGTAACACCCTGTTTTTCATATATTTTGTGTAGCAATAAATACATATTTAAATGTGTTTATTTTAGATTAAACTCAGAGGATTATTTTAATTAAACTAAAATCATTTCCTTGTGTTGTTATATCATATGAACAACACAAGGAAGCCGGTCTACGTTTTCACTGCTGGTACAAGTTTACTGTGCAGAAAACCTAATTTTGACCCATGAACGAAACAATTAGTGTTTTTATTATGTTTCCTTCAACCTTGGTTATTTTGAAAATTTTCGTGAAAAAATAAAATATAATATTTTATTCGGGCGAAAACGTTGGAAGAATTACGATCGGAAATGCAACCGGGTACCAAATGGATCAGATTATGGACAATAAAAGAAGTAAGGAGACATGATGGGAATGGCTATGACACACTCTAAAAGTATCATCATCACACTTTTCAAATTATAATACTATTCTAATCCAAAAGTCTTTTCTCTCTCTTCTTCCATCCAATCAAGCATTAAACCACCAAGCTTTCTCAACAAGCTCTCCCTCTCACTCCCTTTTGGCCATGAACTTCCCCCCTTTCCCTATATATACCCCTTTCATTTTCACTTCATCATCCTCCTCCTTCAACCTCCATTAAAGTTCATCCTCTTCCTTTCTTCTTAAAGTTCAAGCTCTTAAAGCTTTAGTTTTTATTCATCTTTTCTACTTAAGTTCTTCATTAAAGTTCTTCCTTATACTAAGGGTAATGCTCTCATATAAATCTTTTTGCAAGTTTCATCTTTTATTTCTTAGTTTACTTTATGTGTTCTTTATATGCTTTAAACTTCTAAAATCTCTCTAAAATGGTAGAAAACTCCTTTTGAGTTCAAACCACTTTCTATAGTCTCGTATTAACTTATATTTTCACATACTAAGAGGTTGTGTAAAACAAAAATCTCTATCAATCTCTTCCAATGAGGGCCGAATGCTTGCATTTGTGACCTAGGAAGTTTTTGTTTCAACTTTTGGAATATGATCATGTGTTTGAGTTTCTAACTATCCCTTGATCTTGGATCTATAAATCTTGGAAGTTTTGATAGCTTGTTCCTATGATGGCTGAAAAATATGAATAAGTAAGCCTAGGATACTATGTTTCAACTTTCAAAGTATTGATCATGGATTTAGAACTCTTTATAACTTGTTTATTTTATGTTGTTAAAGCTAGTATGTGTTACTTTCATTTTTCCAAGATGATCATGGACTTGAGCTCCATAAGATATTTGGATGCCAAGTCTAAGAGATTGGAAAGTTTAAGGATTTATAAATTGTTTATTTTATGTTGTTAAAGCTAGTATGTGTTACTTTCATTTTTCCAAGATGATCATGGACTTGAGCTCCATAAGATATTTGGATGCCAAGTCTAAGAGATTGGAAAGTTAAGGATTTATAACTTGTTTATTTTATGTTGTTAAAGCTAGTATGTATTACCTTCATTTTTCCAATATGATCACGGACTTGAGCTCCATAAGATATTTGGATGCTAAGTCTAAGAGATTGGAAACTTTAAGGATTTATAACTTGTTTATTTTATGTTGTTAAAGCTAGTATGTGTTATCTTCATTTTTCCAAGATGATCATGGTTTTGAGCTCCTTAACACATATGGATGCTAAATCTAAGAGATTGGAAAGTTTAGTGAATGCTAGCCTATTTTACTAGCCTTGGCCGAATGCCCTATGTTTTTAACTTAGTGGAATTTTAATTCAACTTTGTTAAAAGATCATTGTTTATGAACTCCGAACACTTAAGGATCATAAATCCATGAGTTGAATAATTTTTAGGAATCTCTAACCCTAAGAACTAGTCTTGGCCGAACCTATACCTTGTGGTTTAGTGTTCTGGTTTTGATTTTAACTTGTGATTTTGTGTTCATAACCTTAGACTTCCATCACGGAGGAAACGAGAACGTTCGTGACTTACCTCGTCGAGCATCTAACCTTCTTACCTTCAAAGAAAGTAAGAGGGGATTGCCTAGGGATATTCAATGACTATATGCATGTGTGTATGTGTTTACTTGAGTGATTTGAATATTATTGTGATATGGAGCCAATACTTGAATAACTTGTTTACTTGAACTATTGTGGTTATTACTTGAAGTTGAATATTACTTGCTTTAAAGTGTTATGAATTATCTATATATATGATAAACTGTCATTAACTGTGATATGATTGTTGAGAATATATTAGTGTTGATTGAAGTTTGAGAAGCCGGACTTGAGTCTGTGCACAATGATTATAAAGGATTAAAAGACTTAATAATCCTTGAATAGAACTTTGAAAGTATTGGTTTCAGTTATAAAAGTTCCTTGTTTAAAATGCTTACTTCAAGAAAATGAGATTCTTATTTTGAAAAGAAACGTTGAAGTGTTTTTAAGACAATAGAAATTACCTTTTTATGATCAAAAGTTGGTACGAGAGAAAACCTTTTCAAACAATGTGTTTTATGAAGGAAAACCCCTTTGAAAATAGTTGACTTTATTTCATCAATGATTTCAAAAGAAAATGAATTTCCTAAATATTTTATAAAAGAATTTGTAAAGGAAAAGATTTTCTCCTAAATGATTTGGAAACGTTCCAGTTACTTGGATAAGTGACCGAGGTTTTGTTTTGGTTTTTCATTTTCACTGAGCGAAAAGTAAGCACATGTGAAAGAGAATACTAGTTTGTGAGACGTCGCCTCTAGTATTCAGTTTATGCACGTGATCTGGGATCCGTGTCAAGAATTATGGACCAAGGGTCCTAATCGTGATATTATGGTCTAGGAGTCCTAATTTTGGAATTGAGGACTGTGTGTCCTAATTTCGTTGTTATGGGCTAGGAGTCCTTATCGTGTTGAAATAAAACATGGATAAAATTATAATTGTTTCTTCGACCACAACCTTGGGATGCGGCCGCGGTCTAAGGTGTTGTGATTCAACACTCGGACTGTGCGTCCTGTGTTATTAATTTTTAAGTGATAGAGATTGTGAATAGTCGTCCGCTTTGGGCTTCGACAAACGGAAAAGAGAGAACACAAAGAAGAGTCTTGTCACTAAAAAGTCTTTTATTCATATGCATTTCCCCTTGGCAGACGTGCTTGAGTTATCCGATTACCCGCTTAAGATGTGGTATTCGATGAGGTATACATCCGAATGGCCGTTATAAGGGATTCGTGATGATATTGAACAGGGCGCATGAGGTGACGGAGAAAACTTTCCAAACGGGGCGAATGAGCCTGATCAACTCTTTCTTTCTTAATGATAAAACGGTGATGGTATCTCATGAGATTAAGATTAGAGCTTGATAATTGAAGTGTCATACATTATCTTTATAAAATTGATTGATTCGGGTATGAGACCCACTGAGATAATACTTATTGTTTACCTATGAGTAATGTTTAAAATGTTAATATGTGAAGGTGTTGTATGTATCATGTGTATGGTTGTTGTGCGATATATCCGTTGTTGGTATCTCACTATTTCATTTCTACTTGTTATTCTCTCTTCCTTTTGGTATCGTCGTATGTACATGAATCCAGATGGATCCCAACATCCCGCTGGTGCTGACAACATCGAAGATTGAGGTCTTTGACAACGCAGGGGATGCTGGGGCATGGCAGATACACCCAGGGACGACATCTGCCACATACCACGGAGCCATCACCACGACCGATCTAAATGCTGACGGGGACCCAATCCGTAGAAGCCACACTGTGGAAACTAGGAGGGTAGCTCTGCCTCCGATCTGGTATTACCTTCACACACTGCGAGCTCACGGACTGCTACATGAGCCACTACCTCTAGACGTAGAGCCGACAGCACCGATAGAGGAGGACCCCGAGGAGGACCCTGAGGAGGATCCTGAGGAGGACTTCGATGAGGTCATGGAGGAACTTGAGCCGGAGGATCACGTTATGGATCACGATGACGACGACGATTCTGTTGATGAGGGCGGCGACATTATAGATCCATTACCTGAGGTCTCGTCTCGAGGGAGCCCTTGTGGAGACCCTGCTTGTAGCCAGTGTCAGTAACCAGCTTGGAGCATTTTGTGGAAAATCTTCCGTCATCTGACTTTTAGAGTTATCTTTTGGATGTGGTTCCGGACCCTCTTTCCCTTTGTCTTACCTACTCCCTTTTAAGTTGTAACTCCTAGATGTCTAAATCTGTTGCAATGGCCATTGATAAGGCCCTACCTTAGGTACTGAAACTTGCTTTTCATTGGGACATGTTATATATATATATATATATATATATATATATATATATATATATATATATATATATATATGTTGTCTTAAATTCATGTTCTGAGTGTTCATCACCTTTATCTTCCTTCATCTCAAAAAAAAAAATTTAACTACCGCTTTTAGTGTACTCATCCATCGAGAAAATGATACTTCCAAAAAGTAACCAGCATTGTAAATCAGAAATATTTCTGTAATTGGGTAACCATGTGACGCCGGGTTTAGGGTGTCACATTAGTGGTATCAGAGCGAGTCGAGTCTTTCGGGAATGTTTGGCTTAGGTCTGTTGTGTCGATGTTGTGTATTCTCTGATCGAGTCTTGTTTGAATTACTTCTAAAAATTAATGTATGTTATCCGACGAGTTACCTTTTATTTTCTGGTTACCATCTCACTGATTGTGTCTTACAGGTTAGTATGGAACCAGGAGGAGCGCGCGGGCGTGGCGGTCGTAGCCAAGGCAATGGCGGGATGGACTTCGCTGCCCAAGCGTTGGCTGATGTTGATGCTGCAATAGCTTTCCAGACTGCCAACACGGCTGCCCAGAATCAACAGGAGCAGCTAAGAGCTGAACAGGCTGCAGAGGGGAAGAATATAAATGCCTTCCGACGCCAAAATCCATCGCAGTTTGACGGGGACATAGACCCGACTAAAGCTGATCTTTGGATCCAAGAGCTGGAAAAGATCTTTGAGCTGGTGCACACCCCAGAGGAAGCAAAGGTGCCTTACGCAACATTCCAACTGATTGGAGATGTTGAATACTGGTGGAAGGTCACCAGACAACTACTAGTAGCTGAGCATCAGGCAATCACCTGGGGAGTATTTCGCAACAAATTTCTGAACAAATATTTTCCCCAGAGTGCTCGGACGGAGAAAGAGTAGGAATTCCCGAGGCTGAGTCAGCAGGACATGACGGTGGGGGAATATGGGCCAAGGTTTGAGTCCCTTGCCAAATACTTCCGCTTTTTCCAGAACAACCCCGATGAGGAGTAGAAGTGCGAGAAGTTCGAAGCCAGTCTGCGCTTCGAGATCAAGGAATTTGTGATGCCCTTGGAAATCAGGAATTTCCAAGCCCTGGTAGAGAAATACCGAAAGGTAGAACTGATGCGCAAGGGGCGAGATAGCAGGGGAAATGTTGGAGGACCCATTCGTCCCAAGAGTCAATATGAACTAAAATTGGAAGCAAAGCCAGAGGAAGCCATATTACCAATCACCTAGTAACAATCAGAAACAACAGCAACAACATCGCTCCGGTACTTCGGGAACGGGAAGTGGAGGCCAGAGAAACAACAATCAAGGTCAAGAGAGGAAGTGTTACTGGTGTGGGGATCCCAGTCATCTAGCTAATACATGCCCAAAGAAAGAGATGAAGTGCTTTAACTGCGATCGTATAGGGCACATAACCAGGGACTGCAGAGCACCGAAACGAGAACCAGCTACCAATCATGCCCAAGCAAGCAAGCTGACTGCTAAAGGGCGAGTGTATACGATGAGTGGAGCTGAAGCATCAAATTCCGCCGATCTGGTGCAGGGTAAGTTCGATTTAGCCGGTAATCTTTTAACTGTACTTTTTGATTCAGGTGCAACTTATTCTTTTATCTGAATGGATCGTGTAAAACTTCTAGATTTGCCTATTTCTTACTTACCATATAACTTGATTATTTCTACCCCAACTGCTGAGCCAGTAACTGTTAATTCTGCTTGCTTGAATTGTCCTATCATTGTTCAGGATAGGCACTTTCTTATAGATTTAATCTGTTTACCTTTAATACAACTAGATGTAATTCTAGGCATGGATTGGTTATCTTCCAACCATATCCTGATAGACTGTGCTCAAAGAACCTTAGTCTTTAGGGATGAGATTTCTGGATTACTATCTGCTAGTCAGGTAAGAGCTTTTTTGAAAGAGGGAGCTCAAGGTTACATGCTGTTGTTTTCCTCAGATGTTAAGAGTGAGTTAGACTTAGAATCCGTACCTGTCGTCAATGAGTTTCCGGAAGTTTTTCTTGAGGATGTACTTGGTCTACCGCCTGTTCGAGATATCGAGTTTGCGATCGATCTGGTTCCAGGAACTGGACCAATATCCATGGCTCCGTATCGCATGTCACCATCGGAGTAAGAAACCCTGAAGTAACAACTTGAAGAGTTGATGAGAAAGGAATTCATCCGACCCAGTGTATCGCCGTGGGGAGCTCCTGTTCTGTTAGTAAAGAAGAAGGATGGGACTTCTCGACTCTGTGTAGATTTTCGGCAGTTGAACAAGGTTACGATCAAGAACAGAGATCCGCTCCCAAGGATTGATGATCTCATGGACCGGTTGCGTGGCACGACCGTATTCTCAAAAATAGATTTACGGTCAGGCTACCATCAGATTCGTGTGAAAGCAGAGGATGTCCCAAAGACAGTGTTTCGAACACGCTATGGGCATTACGAGTACCTGGTGATGCCGTTTGGAGTGACGAATGCCCCTACCATATTCATGGATTACATGAATAGGATTTTTCGTCCTTACTTAGATCAGTTTGTTGTCGTCTTCATTGATGATATTCTGATCTATTCTCCAAACAAGGAAAGGCATGCTGAACATCTCAGCATTGTTCTTCAAACCTTGAAAGAGAAGCAAATCTATGCGAAGCCGGAAAAGTGCAAATTCTGGTTGGACCAAGTGCAGTTCTTAGGTCATGTAATATCATACGAAGGAATCGCAGTGGATACATCAAAATTCGAGGCTGTTTTAGAATGGAAAAGGCCAACAACGGCAACTGAAATCCGTAGCTTTGTGGGTTTAGCGAGCTACTATAGGAGATTCATTGAGGGATTTTCCAAGATAGTGGGACCCCTTACCCAGTTAACTCGGAAAGACCAAGCGTTTGTTTGGACGGAGGCTTGTGAAGGAAGTTTCCAAGAGCTAAAGAGAAGGTTGACAACCTCACCCGTGTTGATCCTACCTGATCCTAAGGAACCTTTTGAGGTTTATTGTGACGCTTCACATCAGGGATTGGGATGTGTGCTGATGCAGAACCGAAAAGTCGTAGCATATGCTTCAAGGCAGTTGAAGATTCACGAAAGGAATTACCCGGCACATGACTTGGAGTTAGCAGCGGTAGTCTTTGCCCTGAAAATCTGGAGGCATTATTTGTATGGAGCTAATTTTAATGTTTTCAGTGACCACAAGAGTTTGAAGTACATCTTCGACCAGAAGGAGTTGAACATGCGTCAGAGGCGTTGGTTGGATTTTTTGATGGACTATGACTTTCAACTACAGTATCACCCTGGAAAGGCGAATGTGGTGGCAGATGCACTGAGCAGGAAGTCAATACACGCGTCGGTAATGATGGTTAAAGAGCAGGGATTGTTGGAACAATTCCGGGATCTAAGTTTATCAGTTAAGACATTTATGGGAAGGCTGTGTCTGAATAGGATCACCGTTTCGAACTGGTTGATGGAACAAATAAAAGAAAAACAAGGGAGTGATCAGTATCTGCAGGAAGAAAGGGACTTAGTGTGACATTGAGCGTTGTTAGAATTCAGAGAGGGAACGGATGGAATTTTGAGATTCGGTGAAAGAATCTGTATACCAGATGACGCCAAGCTTTGGAAGTTGATCTTAGAGGAGGCCAATAGGAGTAAGCTGAGTTTACACCCACGAGCCACGAAGATGTATCAAGATCTCAAGAAGTTATACTGGTGGTATGGAATGAAAAGGGACATAATGGAATACGTCGCTTCTTGTTTGATATGTCAAAAGGCTAAGATTGAACACTAGAGGCCAGCAAGAATGTTACAATCATTGGATATCCCAGAATGGAAGTGGGACGGTATTTCAATGGACTTTGTGACCAGCTTACCAAGGACTCGGAAGGGACATGAGGCTATATGGGTAATTGTGGATCGACTGACCAAGTCAGCTCACTTTTTACCTATCAACATGAAGTACCCGATGAAAAGGTTGACTCAGTTGTACATCGACGAGATTGTCAGGTTGCACGGTATTCCCTCGAGTATCATTTCGGATCGTGATCCAAGGTTTACGTCAGAATTTTGGAAGGGACTACAAAACTCGTTGGGAACAAAACTCAAATTGAGTTCTGCGTACCATCCACAAACTGACAGACAGTCAGAGAGGACAATCCAATCACTTGAAGATTTACTAAGAACGTGCGTGATGGAAGACACTGGGAGCTGGGACGAGTTCCTACCGTTGATAGAATTCACCTACAACAACAGTTTTCATTCAAGTATAGGGATGGCACCCTATGAGGCTTTGTATGGTCGACGATGCCGAACACCCTTGTGTTGGTACCAGGATGGTGAGAGTTTACTGTTAGGACCAGAGATCGTACAACAAACGACCGAGAAGGTGAAGATGATCTGGGAGAAAATGCGGATGGCCCAAAGTCGACAGAAAAGTTACGCTGACAAGAGACGACAACCTCTTGAGTTTGAGGAAGCCGAGCATGTGTTCTTGAGAGTCACACCAACGACTGGGATTGGCAGAGTGATAAAATCCATAAAGCTTACTCCCAAATTCATTGGACCCTACCAAATTCTTCGTCGCGTAGGTCCGGTAGCTTACAAAATATATTTACCTCCTTTTCTTTCCAACATCCATGATGTTTTCCATGTCTCTCAGTTGAGAAAGTATATTTCTGATCCATCACATGTTATTAAACCTGATAAAGTACAATTAAAAGAGAACCTATCTTTTGAGACTTCGCCGGTACGAATCGCGGGGAAGATGCTAAAGCAGCTCAGAGGTAAACAAATCCTTTTAGTCAAAGTCATCTGGAACGAGACAACCGGAGAAGCTACATGGGAAGCGGAGGACAAGATGAAATTGAAATACCCTGAGTTATTTCAAGGTGCGTAATTTCGAGGACGAAATTCTTTTTAGATGGGTAGTATTGTAACACCCTGTTTTCCCTATATTTTCTATAGCAATAAATACATATTTAAATGTGTTTATTTTAGATTAAACTCGGGATGATTTTAATTAAACTAAAATCATTTCCTTGTGTTGTTATATCATATGAAGTCACGGTAAAATTTTCGGTTGAAGATTCAGACAGAAGCCGGTCTGCGTTTTCACTGCCGGTACAAGTTTACTGTGCAGAAAACCTAATTTTGACCCGTGAATGAAACAATTAGTGTTTTTATTATGTTTCCTTCAACCGTGGTTATTTTGAAAATTTTCGTGCCTAAATAAAATATAATATTTTATTCGGGCGAAAACGTCGGAAGAATTACGATCAGAAATGCAACCGGGTACCAAATGGATCAGATTATGGACCAAAAAAAAAGTAAGGAGACATGATGGGAATGGCTATGACACACTCTAAAAGTACCATCATCACACTTTTCAAATTATAATACTATTATAATCCAAAAGTCTTTTCTCTCTCTTCTTCCATCCAATCAAGCATTAAACCACCAAGCTTGCTCAACAAGCTCTTCCTCTCACTCCCTTTTGGCCGTGAACTTCCCCCCTTTCCCTATATATACCCCTTTCATTTTCACTTCATCATCCTCCTCCTTTAACCTCCATTAAAATTCATCTTCTTCCTTTCTTCTTAAAGTTCAAGCTCTTAAAGCTTTAGTTTTTATTCATCTTTTCTACTTAAGTTCTTCATTAAAGTTCTTCCTTATACTAAGGGTAATGCTCTCATATAAATATTTTTGTAAGTTTCACCTTTTATTTCTTAGTTTACTTTATGTGTTCTTTATATGCTTTAAACTTCTAAAATCTTTCTAAAATGGTAGGAAACTCCTTTTGAGTTCAAACCACTTTCTATAGTCTCGTATTAACTTATATTTTCACATACTAAGAGGTTGTGTAAAACAAAAATATCTATCCATCTCTTCCAATGAGGGCCGAATGCTTGCATTTGTGACCTAGGAAGTTTTTGTTTCAACTTTTGGAATATGATCATGTGTTTGAGTTTCTAACTATCCCTTGATCTTGGATCTATAAATCTTGGAAGTTTTGATAGCTTGTTCCTATGATGGCTGAAAAATATGAATAAGTAGGCCTAGGATACTATGTTTCTACTTTCTAAGTATTGTTCATGGATTTAGAACTCTTTATAACTTGTTTATTTTATGTTGTTAAAGCTAGTATATGTTACTTTCATTTTTCCAAGATGATCATGGACTTGAGCTCCATAAGATATTTGGATGCCAAGTCTAAGAGATTGGAAAGTTTAAGTATTTATAACTTGTTTATTTGATGTTGTTAAAGCTAGTATGTGTTACTTTCATTTTTCCAAGATGATCATGGACTTGAGCTCCATAAGATATTTGGATGCTAAGTCTAAGAGAATGGAAAGTTAAGGATTTATAACTTGTTTATTTTATGTTGTTAAAGCTAGTATGTGTTACTTTCATTTTTCCAAGATGATCATGGACTTGAGCTCCATAAGATATTTGGATGCTAAGTCTAAGAGATTGGAAACTTTAAGGATTTATAACTTGTTTATTTTATGTTGTTAAAGCTAGTATGTGTTACTTTCATTTTTCCAAGATGATCATGGACTTGAGCTCCATAAGATATTTGGATGCTAAGTCTAAGAGATTGGAAAGTTTAAGGATTTATAACTTGTTTATTTTATGTTATTAAAGCTAGTATGTGTTATTTTCATTTTTCCAAGATGATCATGGTTTTGAGCTCCTTAACACAAATGGATGCTAAACTTAAGATATTGGAAAGTTTAGTGAATGCTAGCCTATTTTACTAGCCTTGGCCGAATGCCCTATGTTTTTAACTTAGTGGAATTTTAATTCAACTTTGTTAAAAGATCATTGTTTATGAACTCCTAACACTTGGGAATCTCTAACCCTAAGAACTAGTCTTGGCCGAACCTATACCTTGTGGTTTAGTGTTCTTGTTGTGATTTTAACTTGTGATTTTGTGTTCAAAACCTTAGACTTCCATCGCGGAGGAAACGAGAACGTTCGTGACTTACCTCGTCGAGCATCTAACCTTCTTACCTTCAAAGAAAGTAAGAGGGGATTGCCTAGGGATATTCAATGACTATATGCATGTGTGTATGTGTTTACTTGAGTGATTTGAATATTATTGTGATATGGAGCCAATACTTGAATAACTTGTTTACTTGAACTATTGTGGTTATTACTTGAAGTTGAATATTACTCGCTTTAAAGTGTTATGAATTATCTATATATATGATAAACTGTCGTTAACTGTGATATGATTGTTGAGAATATTACTGTTGATTGAAGTTTGAGAAGACGGACTTGAGTCTGTGCACAATGATTATAAAGGATTAAAAGACTTAATAATCCTTGAATAGAACTTTGAAAGTATTGGTTTCAGTTATAAAAGTTCCTTGTTTAAAATGCTTACTTCAAGAAAATGAGATTCTTATTTTGAAAAGAAACGTTAAAGTATTTTTAAGACAATAGAAATTACCTTTTTATGATCCAAAGTTGGTACAAGAGAAAACCTTTTCAAACTATGTGTTTTATGAAGGAAAACCCCTTTGAAAATAGTTGACTTTATTTCATCAAGGATTTCAAAAGCAAACGAATTTCCTAAATGTTTTATAAAAGAATTTGTAAAGGAAAAGATTTTCTCCTAAATGATTTGGAAACGTTCCGGTTACTTGGATAAGTGACCGAGGTTTTGTTTTGGGTTTTGATTTTCACTGAGCGAAAAGTAAGCACATGTGAAAGAGAATACTAGTTCGCGAGACGTCGCCTCTAGTATTCAGTTTATGCACGTGATCTGGGATCCGTGTCAAGAATTATGGACCAAGGGTCCTAATCGTGATATTATGGGCTAGGAGTCCTAATTTTGGAATTGAGGACTGTGTGTCCTAATTTCGTTGTTATGGGCTAGGAGTCCTTATCGTGTTGAAATAAAACATGGATAAAATTATAATTGTTTCTACGACCACAACCTTGGGCTGCGGCCGCGATCTAAGGTGTTGTGATTGAACACTCGGACTGTGCGTCCTGTGTTCTTAATTTTTAAGTGATAGAAATAGTGAATAGTCGTTAGCTTTGGGCTTCGACAAACGGAAAAGAGAGAACACAAAGAAGAGTTTTGTCAATAAAAAGTCTTTTATTCATATGTATTTTCCCTTAGCAGACGTGCTTGAGTTATCCGAATACCCGCTTAAGATGTGGTATTCGATGAGGTATACATCCGAATGGTCGTTATAAGGGATTCGTGATGATGTTGATCCGGGTGCATGAGGTGACGGAGACAACTTGCCAAACGGGGCGTATGAGCCTGATCAACTCTTTCTTTCTTAATGATAAAACGGTGATGGTATCTCATGTGATTAAGATTAGAGCCTGATAATTGAAGTGTCATGCATTATCTTTATAAAATTGATTGATTCGGGTATGAGACCCACTGAGATAATACTTATTGTTTACCTATGAGTAATGTTTAAAATGTTAATATGTCAAGGTGTTGTATGTATCATGTGTATGGTTGTTGTGCGATATATCCGTTGTTGGTATCTCACTCTTTCATTTCTACTTGTTATTCTCTCTTCCTTTTGGTATCGCCGTATGTACATGAGTCCAGATGGATCCCAACATCCCGCTGGTGCCGACAACATCGAAGACTGAGGTCTTCGACGATGCAGGGGATGCTGGGGCATGGCAGATACACCCAGGGGCGACATCTGCCACATACCACGGAGCCATCACCACGACCGATCTAAATGATGACAGGGACCCAATCCGTAGAAGCCACACTGTGGAAACTAGGATGGTAGCTCTGCCTCCGATCTGGTATTACCTTCACACACTGCGAGCTCATGGACTGCTACATGAGCCACTACCTCTAGACGTAGAGCCGGCAGCACCGATTGAGGAGGACCCCGAGGAGGATCCTAAGGAGGACTTCGATGAGGTCATGGAGGAACTTGAGCCGGAGGATCACGTTATGGATCACGACGACGACGACGATTCTGTTGATGAGGGCGGCGACGTTATAGATCCATTACCCGAGGTCTCGTCTCGAGGGAGCCCTTGTGGAGACCCTGCTTGTAGCCAGTGTCAGTAACCAGCTTGGAGCATTTTGTGGAAAATCTTTCGTCATCTGACTTTTAGAGTTATCTTTTGGATGTGGTTCCAGACCCTCTTTCCCTGTGTCTTACCTACTTCCTTTTAAGTTGTAAGTCCTAGATGTCTAAATCTGTTGCAATGACCATTGATAAGGCCTTACCTTATGTACTGAAACTTGCTTTTCATTGGGACATGTTATATATATATATATATATATATATATATATATATATATATATATATATATGTTGTCTTAAATTCATGTTCTGAGTGTTCATCACCTTTATCTTCCTTCATCTCAAAAAAAAAAAAAAACTGCCGTTTTTAGTGTACTCATCCATCGAGAAAATGATACTTCCAGAAAGTAACCATCATTGTAAATCAGAAATATTTCCGCAATTGGGTAACCATGTGACGCCGGGTTTAGGGTGTCACAGCAAACGAGAATCACAAATGTGGTTGTTGAAGAACCGTTGGGGAGGGATATTACGGGAATGAAATGTGTAAGTGCAAAATAATCAAAACTCAAACATCAAAACAGTCCTACAGTTGAGAAGGTAAAAAACAACTGAAATTTGATTAAATTTTTTTTTTACAATATTCAGCTAAAAATCCAAACACAAATATTTTTTTTCAAAACAACTGAAATGTGTAAAACAGCTGAATGGGAAAGATTATAATCTTTCAATCTTTCCTAAACATCCTCTTATAGTGTGAAATTAATACTTGCTATCTCGAGCCTCGAGGTCAAAACCAAGTGTTAAGGGCTATATTGCCTATACAGAGTTATTTTATAATATAGTTAATGAGAGTATGAGACTTACAAAAAGCTACAAGATGGAATATAAGTAATCGTTTTAAAGACGTCGGTCGGACTTGTGCGGATTCAGTCCAAAAACTGTTCATTCGAGGAAAACCAAAGAGCATAAACATCCATCCGTTTCCGTCCATTTGAGTGGCGGTTCCGGCGGGTGGGTTCATCCAGTTTACAGATTCTCCATGCACTGAGATATGTTCTCTTACTTCCCTTCTTTAGTTGTCTCTCTCCTCCATTGACGTCCGGTTTGCAACACCGGAGAGAAAGACTTCGGGGTCCGTTTGTTTTAGATTTTGATATAATTGATTTTGGTAGAATTGATTTTGGAAGAATTGATTTTTAAAAAATCAAGGTTAAAAAAATTGATATGTGTTTGGTAACAATATTTTAAAAGTAGGTTTAGAAGAATTGATTTTGTTTGGATCATAAAGTAAAATCACTTTTGATGTGTAAATATGTAAGGGTCCGTTTGTTTTAGATTTTGATAGAATTGATTTTGGTAGAATTGATTTTGGAAGAATTGATTTTGAAAAAATCAAGGTTAAAAAAATTGATTTGTGTTTGGTAACAATATTTTAAAAGTAGGTTTAAAATATTGTTACCAAACACAAATCAATTTTTTTAACCTTGATTTTTTCAAAATCAATTCTACCAAAATCAATTCTATCAAAATCTAAAAAAAAAGGACCCTACATATTTACATATCAAAAGTGATTTTACTTTATCATCCAAACAAAATCAATTCTTCTAAACCTACTTTTAAAATATTGTTACAAACACAAATAAATTTTTTTAACCTTGATTTTTTCAAACTCAATTCTTCCAAAATCAATTCTACCAAAATTAATTTTACCAAAATCTAAAACAAACAGACCCTACATATTTACACATCAAAAATGATTTTACTTTATCATCGAAATAAAATCAATTCTTCTAAACCTACTTTTAAAATATTGTTACCAAACACAAATCAATTTTTTAACCTTTATTTTTTTCAAAATCAATTCTTCCAAAATCAATTCTACCAAAATCAATTCTATCAAAATCTAAAATAAACGACCCTACATATTTACACATCAAAAGTGATTTTACTTTATCATTCAAACAAAATCAATTTTTCTAAACCTACTTTTAAAATATTGTTACCAAACACAAATCAATTTTTTTAACCTTGATTTTTTCAAAATCAATTCTCCCAAAATTAATTCTATCAAAATCTAAAACAAACGGACCCGGATTCGTTTGTTTTAAATTTTGATAGAATTGATTTTGGTAGAATTGATTTTGGAAGAATTGATTTTGGTAGAATTGATTTTGGAAGAATTGATTTTGAAAAAATCAAGGTTAAAACAATTGATTTGTGTTTGGTAGCAATATTTTAAAAGTAGGTTTTGTAACACCCCAGTTTTTACACATGATTAATTATTTTATGTGGATGTTTATGTTTATTTTTGTGTATGTGGTTTAGTTGAGTAATTTAATTACTCTTTTTAAATTATTTTATTTGGTTAGTTAGCACTGACTTATTTCAGTGTATTCAAGCTTACTAGACAATAACTTATGTTATTGTCACGATTAGTATTTATTTAGAAAAATATTTTAAATGATATGATTGAGAGAAAAGTATTTTCATATTTTACTCTATTTACTTTTAGAGTTGAAAATAAACTGGTTTGAGATTAATCAGAGATTAATATTGGATCGGGTATTTTCTTAGTTGATCAATTCAACTATCAATCTCTACTATATTTCAAAATTTGAAAGTATATATTTGTCAATCTTGATTTTTAGATTAAAAGGGCAAAAATGTGTTTATTTTAAGGCTTAATAATTATCACTCATTTTTGTACCTATCACAAAATGCTAATTTAAAAACTTAATTTCTCTTTCCTCTCTTTTTAGCAAACCCGATACCTCCCCCCTTTTTCAATAGATTTTATTTCTTTCTTCTTCTCATCTTCTTCCTCCACACCCCAACCTCATCTCCTTCCTCCATTTTCCCTTGCCGGACCCGATCACGCGTCGCCCCCAGGAGCTCGTCGGCCGCCGCTCGCCGACGCAGGGAGGGGAAGACCTCGCAACCTGCTCCCGCATGGTTCGCCCTCCACATCCATGTGAAACGCGTTCTTCGCCACTGCAATTTCGGCCCCACCACGGTAAGCTCCGGCCGCCACCCTTTAATGGTGGTTCTCCACCCCTTTGTGATGTTAAACCTTCTTTTCTTCTTCCATGAGGTTTGACCTTTGTTTTTGTTGGAATTATGGTGTTGTCTAGAAAATACCTCCGCCGCCCTGTTGCTATCGCCGCCGTGTCGATTGTCCTTCTAGCCACCATGCCCTTTCCTCTTCACCTTGGGTAAGAGGTTTATCCCTAATCTCTTCTCTTTTGTAATTTGCCAAATCAGTTTGGAAAACCCCAACCCTAGCTCTTTGATTTCATATTGTAAGCTGAATTTAAAACCTGTTTTTATGAAATTAAGACTATCAATTGATGTTTTCCTAAATTAATTTCATGATTCTATGAGTGAAACTCGTTTTCCCCAAATTTGATTTAGGAGCCCTAAACCCAAATCTGACTTTGTTTTGAAGTTGACACAGTTTTGTGAATTAACACTAGTGCACAAAAGGGATTCCACGTCGGTTATTTTTGGCTTTCCACATCGGTTTTGAAACTGATGTGGAAACGACCGATGTGGTTTATTGCCACTTTACACATCGGTTTTAAAACCGATGTGTAAAGTATATTTTAAACATCGGTTTTATACTAACCGATGTGTAAAATTAATTTAGCAATTGATAAGCAGTTGGAAATTTAACTTTCTACATCGGTTTTGCTTAAAACCGATGTGTAAAATTGACTTTCTACATCGGTTTTCTAAAGAACCGATGTGTAAAGTGAAATTTACACATCGGTTTTAAGAAAAACCGATGTATAAAGTTAAATATACACATCGGTTATTGAGAACCGATGTGTAAAATCTCATTTTTTTTTAATCTATTATTTACATTTCAATCATTCCTGTTTCACTAATGCAGATCAATAAACAAACCAGTAGCAGACTGATCAAACAAGAAACAACAACAGAACACCAAACCAGTTTTGACACAATCATTCAAAAGCAAAACATACTTCATTCAATTTTCTTAGCACAGCCAATTAGCTCTTACACATATGGTTAAAAATACTGACATTTCATCAAATGACTAGTGAGCACAGAATCTGAAAACAGAGGGCATCAGGCCTAATTAATTTCGAATGAATGAAAACAACACTTTATCAAAGCTACATCAAAACACGAGAGAAGAAGAGTTGAACCAGACCTGAGCACTAATACATATCATCAGTCAAAGGTACGTACACTATAGCTAGTATATGATAAGTTTTTAAACTAACTACATATATACAAACTATGGGTGGTACACTTCAAGAAAGAAAGTTGCCCAACGCCTCTTTATGATGTTGATGTCAGAATCAGACAATGGAGATGGATTGTTGAATATCTGCAAGTTTAATTGGACAAAAGATTATACCTTTTAAGTAATAAACTAACATAAAACATATAACGAAACTATACTATTACTTCTAATTGTGTCAATTAACATTTACCTCACTCCATCTTTCAGTGATCTCGGAGGAGATAATTTCCAACATCCACTGCATCACATAGTAGCCACATTCCCATGACCCACGTTGTATACGTGACTACGTACAAATGAAACCCAATTAGAATATGAGGAATTAAATAAAATAGAAATCAATTATTGTACCCATTGTATTTGATGCATTTGAACTAATAAATATCTTACGCTGGGAATAATCCATCTGATAGCCCGAGTACGCCTTTCACCACGCTGCATGTGGGATGCATTAATAGACCTATCATGACAAAAACATTAATTAAAGTATAAATAATAGATTTCAGATAATTAAAACAACTGCATTACTGATTATAAAGTATTTTAACGCTTACGTTTCGATGATCGTCTTGATTGATTGCCGGCTTATGTCCCAATGAGCGTAAGAAGACCACGACGTTCATTCTTGGGTACAAGAGCAACGATTGCCAATGCTTGCTTGTATTTGCGGAACAATTAGTGACTGTAAGTCATATATAGTTATACTTAAATTAATAACCGGTACTTACTTATTGAGATAAGGCGCAAGATAGAATTGATGATCATCTCGGGCAAGTATATCACGTATGGTAGTGACCGGGTCTTCCGATGCTACGAGAACATCACCCTGAATGAACATGGGGTCAATGAACCCATAAAGGGCGAGGTTACCCTGATCGACTAACATACGATGCAGATACCTAATATATTGGAAAAACATGTTAATTATCATTGTATTTAAAAATTAATTACGTACTTAACTTATAAATAAAATGTACTTATGTGCACCAAAACGATATGTGTGCAGAACTGGCCATTTCTTTATTGAGTGCCATCTCCATAAGTTCTTTCTTTGGTATATCTGATTCACGGTGGCATCATGTTCCAACGTTACCAATGCTGCATCATCCTCCATGGTGACAACTTTGTATAGCAAGATCTTTGAAAACATCACCATGGCCAGGTGCCCCTTTGTCGATCCCCTAAACAACATAGATATATATTAGTAATCACGGATAATTAAGTTATTTAATTCGGTATGAACTAAATGGTCAAATGAATACCTTTGACGGAGCGGACATCTATGGTCTTCCTAGATCCGACCTTTTAGGCACAATATCATTTCCAACATCCTATAACAAATACAAATAAAGCATTATCTTTAAACAATAATAAATATATTTCAACTATGAATATAGAAAAACACAACTAACCGAATACCTCAGATGCAACAAGAAAGCTGACCAGTCTTCTTGGCCAGAGGATGAAGTTATCGGGGGCCTGACCCACTGTTTGAACCTCCTCAGTGGGCACAGGGACTCGAGCATCAGCATCTCGAATAATCTCAACAGACACCCTCAGATGATCATCCGGTAATAACCGATGGTGTATGGTATTACCTAACTTATTATATGCCCTACCCAATGCCACTAAGCGGCGATGATGATGATGATCATCAACATACAGCTCACACCTATCAGGGTCGTCATCATCATCATCATCATCATCATCATCATCAGCATCATCATCATTTTCAGGATGATGAGGAGGATCACATGAGCCCTTAGTGCTCACATGGACAGAGGGTTGGACAGAGGGTTGGACACCGACTGTCATCTGCTGGGACAAAGAAGTAAATATTGCCATCTGCTGGGCAAACTGCTCGTTCATCTCCTGTCGAAGCTCAGCTGCAATCTCCTGTTTTAGTTGTGCTCTATCTGCAACCGAATCCCTGTGGCATTGGTGTGAAGATGAACCATGGTATTGGCGAATGCCGACTCCCCATCCAACACCAATGACACGGCCCGGGTGGTCTGGTTTACCGATGGCAGTAGATAAGATATCATTGCGTCCTCTAGGAACAAAGGTTCCTTGGGTTAGCTGATCATCCAAGGCATCCTATCACATAAAAATATCAGGTCACATTACAATTCGGTAACAATCTTAAAATGACAATTACAACAAACTATACTTACAATCCTCTCAGCTACTTGGCGGGCCTCCTCGGATGTATATTGTCCCGTTTTTCTTTGTCGGCCCCTCTTCCATGAACGATGGCGTGGGGGTGGAGGTGGATCAACAACCTCTGGAAGATTTTCAGCATTAGGATCCGCCGAGATGCTTTCCGACGTGCTTTCTTTTCCTCTTCAACCATTTTCTTAACAAGCTTTTTATATCCCCCACGAGACATGACATGGGGGTAGACATTCTTGCTTTGGTTTTCCTGCCCCTTTTTCCTCTTCTCCTGTTATAAATAAAAGACAATTAAATTACATAAGTAAATGAAATTAATGCAATTACATAAATTTAGAGACAAATCAAATAAGTTAACCTGAAAGATGGGATCACGTCGGCTCTGAACAAAGCGATCCCACGTCGCCTTGTCAAGAAACGGATACACCTCAAGTGGGTTGTTTTTACATTTTGTAACGAATATTTAGTATCCGCCCAGTCGGCCTTAAAACCCCTCCAACGCTCTCCAGCATACTTCATCAAACGCTTCTTCATAGCGTATGTATCCGGTATGTCAAATGTCAACTACATTAAGACCAAAAGAATCAACGAATTACCGTATGATATTATTAAGATAAAAATAAAGTAGATACAGACAAACACAGGACGTAGAAGTATAGATACCAAAATACTCTCCCATATCTCTGCTCCTTCACGTCCGCCGGTACATCTCTCCACCTATCAATGAGTATACTAGGCCTGTTCCTAGCAAGGGTCGCCACAAAACTGGTAAACTGATCTTCCATTGGCCCAATAGGTTTGAGGTTATCATCAAAATCTACTCTTATCCTCTGATTTGACCCACGGTTGGCAGTCAAATGCCTCATCCGTGTGGCACGTCTACCCTTTCTCTAGAGTAGACGGGGTCTCTGACCCGCTGCATGAAGGAGGTGTATCCTCATGATCAGCCATGTATACCTGTTTAAACACAACAAAAAAAAAACTTGTTAGTATGTCAGGATAAATATCAAACATAACTTATAAATATCGATCAACGTACATAAACATAACTTATAAATATCAACGTGACAGACCAACCAGTGAAGCAACCTCCAAGGCAGAACCTATCACGGCCTGGCCGTGATGGCCATCACGGCCGTGACATGCCAACTGAACCAGACCCTCACAGGCAGAACTGATCACGGCCTTGCCGTGATGGTGGTCACGGCCGTGACAGAACAACCAGTGAAGCAACCTCCAAGGCAGAATCCGTCACGGCCTAGCCGTGACAGGCAGCACGGGCGTGACGGGTGATACCACCACTGGAAAAATCCAGTCTTGGAGCAACAGAACAACACATGCAAGTATATTATCCAACCATTTCGAGTCAAAGTTCATAACTTTTCTAAACAAGAAACAAATATATACCTGAGGGACGAGTAAAAATGGCGCTCTTCGCGCAAACGAGGGTAGCTCGCGGATGATCGTTCTCAGTGGTTCTCTTACGAAGCAGAAAATGAAGGCTCGCAGTCGCAGTGGTCTTCTTTGTCTACGATTGAAAAGGGAAAAAGGACGTGAAGAAGGGAGCGAGAGAGAAAGAGAAAGAAAGAGAGAGAAGAGAGGAAGAGAGAGAGAATGAGAAGAAGGAAATGCAGAGAGAGAATGAGAATGAGAGAGAGAGAGACGCATACCTGAGGGTAGCTCGCGGATGTGAGTGCAGTGAGAGAGATGGAAAAGCAGTGACAACGCAGAACAGAAACAAGCCGCGCGTTAGCAGAGGGAGGGAGTGTTGTGTTTTAGGGTACGTTCAGAAACTGAAGAATGAGGGCGCAAAACACAAGGAGGGAAATAGAAAAATTGGGACTATTACACATCGGTTATAAGGAAAACCGATGTGTTAAACATCTTATACACATCGGTTATGACAAAACCGATGTGTAAACATTAAACTTTTAAATTCTGATTTTTTTCTTTTAAATTTTATACATCGGTTAATAAAAACCGATGTGTAAAAGTAAAATCTAAATTTCTATTTTTTTTCTTTATAATTTTATACATCGGTTATTTAAAAACCGATGTGGTTACTCACCATTTTACACATCGGTTTAAAAAGAACCGATGTTGAATGTTAAAAATTCCGAGTTTTAATTTTTTTTATTTTAATTTTACACATCGGTTATAAATAACCGATGTGGAAAAGTTTTACACATCGGTTATTCTCTAAACCGATGTGTAATACTTTCGTTTTAATTTCAAAAATGCCACCGCCTCGTTTTACACATCGGTTTATACTAAACCGATGTGTAAACTCCGATGTAGAATCCCTTTTCTGCACTAGTGTAACTATGAATTAATGAAATTAGGAATCTTAATTGATTATTTATAAGTTCGGTTTCATGATCCTTTAATCAACACAAAGTTTCCTCAAATTGTATTATGAACCTTAAGCCCCAAACATGATTTTCTTTGAAAATGGCTCTGTTTGGTGAGATTAAGTGCTTAGATCAACTTAGAGTGTGTGTTTGATAATGAGTAATTGATTCCTTTAATTTCTGGCTGTTGCAAATTGTTTGGATTCCCTTACTGGGACGTTGGTTGTGATGGTCATGCTTGGAGAAGCATGATTTGCGTTATTGGGAGCTAACATGAGTTATCTACGCACGTTGCAAGGTGTCAAAGGAAAATTGGAATATCCAGAAGATGATCTTTCACTTGTCATCAAGAGGTAAAGGGAGTAAGCCTGAGGAGTTCTAGATAGCCATATGCTATTTTAGTGTTGTTGTATAATTATCTATCGTGGTTGTTTTATGGTTTTTAATTATTTATTTCTAATTGGTTATGTGATTTGATGTGATTCATCGAGTTATTTGGTTATAACTGTGATGCATGCTATAGTTGTGTTGTATGCGATTATCTGTTTGGTTGATTGATTGACTGAAGCCTGACAGTGGTCAGTTCCCAATTAAATTAAAGATAAAAGTTTAAAAAGCTTGGGGAAAAATTTAAGTAATTTGATTTAAGTAAGTGGAAGTAGATTTTGAAAATCATCATATTTGATAATGTTTTTAGTGAAAGAATGATTAATGAGTAATGACGATGACGAAATCTTGAAAATATTTCAGTTATGTTATCCTTTTAAAATTAATTCAAAAATAAGAAGAACAATTTTATTATTTCAAATAGAAATGGGTTGGAAATGATTTTACAAGGATTTGGTGTTATTTCAGAAAAGGAGTTTCCTAAACAAAACGAATTTGAGGAAAATGGATTTCCCTATGATTTGACGTTTTATAAATGGATTTCAAGCAAAAAGGATTTCCTATAAACGAGTTTTACTCCATGGTGTTATTTTCGATAACTTGGATAAGTTGCCGAGACTTTGTTTTGGATTTTTTTTTTCACAGAACGAAAACGGTGTTAACGTTGAAACGTGAACCTAGTATCAGAGACGTCGCAATACTAGTGTTCTTTAATATAAGCACGAAGATCTTTGATCCGTGTTACGTTGTTATGGACTTTGTGCCCTATTCATGTTGTCTATCCACGTTGTGGGTTACGTTGTTAAAGTTGAACGTTGCTTTCTATCACCATAAACCTAAGACTGATTGCAAGGTCTAAGGTGTTGTGACTGAGCACTCGGACTTTGTGTCCTGTGTTAACGTTGAAAAATCTAACACGTTGAAAATTACGAATGGTCGTAAGCCATCTTGAGCTTAGACAAAAGAAGAATGAACACGAAGAAAAATGACGAGAACAAAATGTTTTATATGCATTCATTGGTAGACGTGCCCACGTTGTTATGTATGGTGCCTTGATAATTAAGGTATTCCATGCCACGTTGTATGTATGAATGCCTTGCAGGGTAAGATATTTCAGGCTACGTTGTTTCATTTGTGCCCTAGTAGACAATGAAAACCCATATACGTTGATCATTGTGCCTTGTGTTGGACAGTGTGCCTATGGTAACACGTTGTGCCTTATTTGGCAATGGAGCTTTATCAACTCATTTACACGGTGTTGGGATCTTCGGAGGTTAGGTATGAAAGTTAGACGTTGAACGTTGAAGTACAACATCGAAGTGGTCTGCTGGTGTTGACAGGTGTGGAGTTTGATCTGATCCGGGAAAGGCGGAGGAGTTGTGGTGTGGAGAGGAGAGTTGAAACGGGTAGGGGAGAAGAAGATGAACAGGGGTATGTGAGACGAGTGAGTCAGAGACTCAGAGTGAAGAGAGGCAACCCTAGACTGAGAATGGAAGGATAAAACGTGCGCGCGGGAATTAGCAAACACCTAAGATAGCGTTTCTAATTTTAAACGCTATCTAAAGTTGATTTTATTTTATTTATTTGTTGCAAATTAGAAAAGATAGAGTTTCTGTGTGGAACCGCTATCTTAGGTGGTTAGTTAAGATAGCGCTTCCGAAAGGAAGTGCTATCTTTTCCTGCAGCTTGACTTTTAATAGCGGTTCCTTAAGGAAAGACTATCTTAGGTGATACCTAAGATAGCGTTTCCTTAAGGAACCGCTATTAAAAGTCCCCCCATCACTTTTAATAGCATTTCCGCACGGAAATGTTATAAAAGGTGCGCTATCTAAAGTCTAATATGTTGTAGTGAGTGTCATGCATTTGTTTTAAAATGACGATGATCGGGTATGAGACCCATTGATAAACTACTTGTTTAGTTATGGGAATCTTATGTTGTTATAGCTATATTTGTCTATGTTCTAATTTGGTGTGTCGTGCATATGGTTATCTTACAAACTCATATATTGGTAACTCACATTTGCACTATATTTGTGTGGTCTTGTGGCGTACCTTGGTACGTGACTACAGATGATGAAAAGAGGATTTCAGCTTTACTAGGGGACATTAGTCTCAATCCTTGAAGATGTTAGATGTCAATTATAATGGTGAGAACCACACGAGTTTTCCTCATGAATAACTTTTAAAACAACCAACTTAGGTTTTTGAGATGTAGATTTCTAATAATATGTATGAGAATGGCTCGGAGAGCCTTTATTTTGAATGGAATGTTTATGGCTCGGAGAGCATTTCTTTTGGATGGAAATCTAAAATTTTCCTTTTGGTCATGTATAGCTTGTTGATGTAAATATTTTTAAAATAACACTATCTTGATGTATTTTGTATGACTGGAATTTCTGGGATGAAAATATAATATTTCAGCAGGTGGTTGCATTTTGGGATGTTAGAATTACATATGAGACTCTGTCAAAAATTTTGTAAAAATTCTAGCTTTTTATTCAAGTACATTTCTAAAATAAATAGGCTTGCCAGGCTAGAATTGTAAGCCTGTGCGTCGGTCACGACTTAGATTTTGAGTTGTGACAAATTTTATATACGTGACAATAACCCATATAATGATAGATGAAAATGTGGTGTTATTGTTTTAAAATAGGTGTAAGTTTTACCGCAACCGCAGGAAAAATTTTATACCCGATTTCTGACGCTTATGTACTTATATAAACCATTTTCCGAAAGCAACCAACAAATTAATATTTTATTTATTCCCGCACGTATAGAGAAGTAATGCCCAAGGGGGTGTTACAGGTTTAGAAGAATTGATTTTGTTTGGATGATAAAGTAAAATCACTTTTGATGTGTAAATATGTAGGGTCCGTTTGTTTTAGAGTTTGATAGAATTGATTTTGGTAGAATTGATTTTGAAAGAATTGATTTTGAAAAAATCAAGGTTAAAAAAATTGATTTGTGTTTGGTAACAATATTTTAAAAGTAGGTTTAAAATATTTGATTTTGTTTGGATGATAAAGTAAAATCACTTTTGATGTGTAAATATGTAGGGTCCGTTTGTTTTTGATTTTGATGGAGTTGATTTTGGAATAATTGATTTTGGAAGAATTTATTTAGAAAAAATCAAGGTTAAAAAAATTGATTTGTGTTTTGGTAACAATATTTTAAAAGTAGGTTTAGAAGAATTGATTTTGTTTGGATGATAAAGTAAAATCACTTTTGATGTGTAAGTATGTACGGGTCCGTTTGTATTAGATTTTGATAGAATTGATTTTGGTAGAATTGATTTTGAGAGAATTGATTTTGAAAAAACTCAAGGTTAAAAAAATTGATTTGTGTTTGGTAACAATATTTTAAAAGCAGGTTTAGAGGAATTGATTTTGTTTGGATGATAAAGTAAAATCACTTTTGATGTGTAAATATGTAGGGCCCGTTTGTTTTAGATTTTGATAGAATTGATTTTGGTAGAATTGGTTTTGGAAGAATTGATTTTGAAAAAATCAAGGTTAAAAAAATTGATTTGTGTTGGGTAACAATATTTTAAAAGTAGGTTTTGAATAATTGATTTTGTTTGGATGATAAAGTAAATTCACTTTTAATGTGTAAATATGTAGGGTCCGTTTGTTTTATATTTTGATAGAATTGATTTTGGTAGAATTGATGTTGGAAGAATTGATTTTGAAAAAATCAAGGTTAAAAAAATTGATTTGTGTTTGGTAACAATATTTTAAAAGTAGGTTTAGAAGATTTGATTTTGTTTGGATGATAAAGTAAAATCACTTTTGATGTGTAAATATGTACTGGTCCGTTTGTTTTAGATTTTGATAGAATTGATTTTGGAATAATTGATTTTGAAAAAATCAAGGTTAAAAAATGGATTTGTATTTGGTAAAAATATTTTAAAAGTAGGTTTAGAAGAATTGATTTTGTTTGGATGATAAAGTAAAATCATTTTTGATGTGTAAATATGTACGGGTTCGTTTGTTTTAGATTTTGATAGAATTGATTTTCGTAGAATTGATTTTAGAAGAATTGATTTTGAAAAAATCAAGGTTAAAAAATTGATTTGTGTTTGGTAACAATATTTTAAAAGTAGGTTTAGAAGATTTGATTTTGTTTGGATGATAAAGTAAAATCACTTTTGATGTGTAAATATGTAGGGTCCGTTTGTTTTAGATTTTGATAGAATTGATTTTGGAAGAATTGATTTTGAAAAAATCAAGGTTAAAAAAATTGATTTGTGTTTGGAAACAATATTTTAAAAGTAGGTTTAGAAGAATTGATGTTTTGTGGATAATAAAGTAAAATCACTTTTGATGTGTAAATCTGTAGAATTTTGTGGGTCCTACATCTAGAATCAATTATTTTTATCGGAAAAGCTAAAAAATTTTACTTCTACAAAACTCGGTTTTGTCTATCATAAATCAATTATTTCAACTGAATTTTACATCCTAATACCATAATTACTATAGCAACTAGTATTTCGGGTGCTCAAACGGAATTTCAACAACTCTGGAATGCTGTACAGAAAGCCACCGAGTAGAAAACGAAATTTATGAATGAAAACGTAATAAACTGACTTTCCCAATTTCAAAAGTCATAAACCACTTGAATATCAATAAAATAGAGTTGTTAGGGTTATCTCTGTAGTCAATTCACATCAACTTTTTGCATTGGTAAGTGGAGGATAAAATAATAAAGTAATAAGTTTTATATTTTTGTCTTTTATATGATTGGATGGAGGTTGATCAGAGAAGCAGTTTCTCTCTCTTCAGTTAGTTCCACTACCACGTCCACACTTTTTCTATACTACACTTAAAAGTTTTGCTACACCACTACTGAAGTTCATCTTCTTTGGAGGTTATTCCTCCTTGTTTTAAGCTTGTTGTTTTTATTTTGAAATATCTCTCGTTTTAATTTATATTCTCGTTCTCTCCTTAAAGGATGCTATAAGAAATTTGCTGTTTCGTTTTCTCGCTATCTGTAGAAAAAGAAATGGGAAAAGTGAGAAAGAGGCGGGAAGGAATGGGGCAGAAAATTGGAGAAATAGAATTTAATGATTTATGGTAGTCAGTAATATCTAGGTACGAGTAAAATCGATAGAGCATAAAAATATTTTGTAAACGAAAGATGAGAATATCAAATCCCTTGCAACTATCCTTATTTCCTAATTGGGCTAGGCCCTAATAATTATTTGATTTTATTAAAAAATCCGGTAACAATTACGACTTGAGTGGGGATTCTTATTTTTTTAATTTTTTTAAATAAGTCGTAATCTACACTTACGACTTTTTTATTAATTAAAAAAAAATATTCATTGGAGTCGTATATATGGCATAGGGTGTGCAAAACCCGGCCCATCCCTAAACCAATCCCAACCCGTAGTGTTCTGGTCGGGTCTGACCCTAACCCACAGAAGAGAAAGGATGAACCCGCATCCCATTTAGTGAGCCGATGTCGGGTCAAGGACGAGTCCGGGTTAACCTTCAGGTTAGCCAGTCCATCCCATATAATAAAATCTATTTTTATTTTTATCTCTCTCTAACTTATGTTTCACATTTGATATATTTTGTGACTTTTGTAATATTGAAAGAATCGGGTTTGATGAAAATATTCTATTTTTATTTTTAACAATGTAATTTTGATAATACGAGCATTAAGGAAGCATCTAGCAAATGAAAATATTTGTTGATATTTTGTAACATCCAATTTTTGATCTATTTGGTGACACCAGATCAATTGGTGTCTTTTAGATAACATCTTTTACCGATATTTTGGCTTATAAAAAATATAACATTTTTTCTCACTCACAGAAATTTAGCTTGCAAAGAATCTATTTAACTTCGAGTCAACCCGGTTTCGACCTATTTAGACCAGTCCTAAACCAATCCGCATATGATCGGGTTCCTTCGAGTCTAGGGACGAGTTTGGGTTCAAAGAATTGACCCTATCAATATTTAGGGCCGGGTAAGGAACAAACAAAACTCGTCCCACACTCACCTCTAAAATGGCATACATTTTTCAAAAAAAAAAAATTTGTAAGTATTGAATACGACTTATTTAAAAAATTATAAAAAAAAATTAAAAAACACTAAAGTCATAATTGTAATACACGACTTGCTAAAAGAAATTATAAAAAATATTAGTAGTATAAGATGCATATAACTCCCTTTTACACAATTCATGTATTTTCATTACCAAATTACACTAGTTAAGAAAATTTGCCCCTTCCTTCTCATCCCACCCATTCAATAATTTACTTTTTCTCTCAACAAAAGAACTTTATATATACACTGTCATACACATCATACCCCCAAAACACTAACACTATGAATCAAGAAGAGCCACAAAAAATCTTGGGATAACAGAGTTCCGGAGAACACAAATATTCTAACCTGAAACCAAACTCCAACTATCCCTTTGACCCCAATACACAGACATCTGACATCTCGATCTATACCCACCAATAGAAATGTAAGCCACTTAAACAGAAAGCCAGGTAACCAAGTAGACCGCACCCATTCAATAATCTTGGTATTGTACCGGAAATGAAAATCCGATAGTGTTTGATTTCAAAGAAGTTGAAAAAAAAGCAAGCAGCCTTCCTCGCGCCGCCAGCGACGACCTTGGAAACCCTTGCCAACGTGGTGATAGAGACATCAACAAGATTTATGGCTTTGGAACCTTGGAAACCCTTGCTAATGGTGGTGCCAGAGACGTCAACAAAACCTTGGAAAACCATGTCGTCTTAATTTCGGTCACAATATTGCCCTCTTTGAAACCCACCACCCTCACAGGAACAACCTCTCCGTCTCGATCTGTACTGGGAAGATGCTATGGCTTATATGCCTTTATAGAAAAACTGAGATAAATTTAGTCTATTCCCTAACAAATCTGGACCTTGATGTTGAAACTGCATAACAGAAGAAGATGCAGAAAGTGCATGGCAGAAGAGGATGCAAGTCTGATATGGGAAGAAAACTAAGTTCTTCATTTTCAATATTGAAGAATTACAAAAGTTAAAAGTATCCTAGAGTACAGCAGAATTTATACTACATGGAAGCAACTAGAAGATAACTTAGAGTACAAGATAACAAACTAACTAACAAACTTAACTAATAAACTAACAAACCAACTAACTTAACTACCAGCTGGAATATCTGGAAAATGTGTTGCAACATCCCCCCTCAAGCTGGAGTGTGTATGTCCAACATGCCCAGCTTGGAATGAAGCAGTTGGAAAGGACCTATTGCCAATGGCTTGGTGAGGATGTCCGCAACCTGTGAATGAGTGGAAATGGGAAGAAGATGTAAAGCACCACTCTGTGTCTTGTCCCTAACTATGTGACAATCAATTTCTATGTGTTTCGTGCGTTCATGAAATACAGGGTTGGCAGCAATGTGCAGAGCTGATTGATTATCACAAAACACTACAGCTGGTTCAGGGTTGGAAATGCCGAGATCCTGCAGTAAGTAAAGGAGCCATTGAGCTTCACATGTTGCTTGGGCAAGGGCTCTATACTCTGCCTCAGATGAGGATCTAGACACAGTGGATTGCTTCTTACTTTTCCAAGAAATCAATGAAGCACCAAGGAAGAAGCAATAGCCTGTTATAGATCTCCTTGAGTCAGGACAAGTTGCCCAGTCAGAATCACTGAATCCCTTCAATGAACTTCTGAATTTGATGGAAAGAAGAGACCTTGACCTGGTGAACCTTTGATATACCTCAAAATTCTAAAGGGTGCTTGATGATGCTCTACGATTGGGGCATCGAGAAATTGACTTAAGTCACGACAAGATATGAAATGTCGGGTCTTGTATGTGTCAAATACAGCAGCCTTCCAATAAGTCTTCTGTAACCAGTAATATCAGTGTGAGCATCTCCAGGATTTTTGTGAAGTTTGGACTTGCAATCCATTGGAGTAGTGCTTGGTTTTGCTGCCAGCAAACCTGTGTCTTGAAGTAAGTCCAGAGCATACTTTCTATGTGATAAGCAGATCCCTCTTTGTGATCTTGCAACTTCCAGTCCCAAAAAGTACTTAAGAGGACCGAGGTCCTTGATGCTAAACTTGCGATCTAACAATTGTTTCATAGATTCAATTTCACCCAAGTCTGTACCAATTAGAACTAGATCATCCACATAAACCAGAATTGCTGTAAAACCAGTATTAACAGCTTTTGTGAACAATGAGTAATCTGATTTTGATTGAACATAACCTGAGCTGAGTAAAACTTCTGTTAACTTGGCATTCCATTGGCGGCTGGCTTGTTTAAGTCCATAGATTGACTTATCAAGTTTGCAGACTAGTGAGGGATTTGGAATCTTCAAGCCTGGAGGAGGAGACATGTAAACTTTTTCTTTCAGATCACCATGAAGGAATGCTGTGTTAACATCCAACTGATGCAAATGCCAGTTTTTAATGGCTGCAAGAGACAATAGAACTCTAATGGTTGTCATCTTTGCTACTGGACTGAAAGTTTCGAGAAAATCAATGCCCTCAGTTTGGCTGTATCCCTTTGCCACTAGCCTGGCTTTATGTCTTTCCACTGAGCCATCAGATTTGTGTTTTACCTTGAAGACCCACTTACAACCAACTGGTTGTTTTCCAGCAGGTAAGGGTGTGAGTATCCACGTTTGGTTTCTTTCCAATGCCAAAAGTTCAGCATTAATAGCATTCTTCCAACAATCATGAATCACAGCTTCTGCATAGGTGTTAGGCTCAATGCTAGAGGTAATGGTTAAGGCAAAATGTTTATGGGATTGGGACAGTTTATTGTATAAGAGGAAGTTGGAAATAGGATACCTGATCTTTGAGGAAGTAGGTGTGCAAGATGAGCTGGCCAGTGTGCAATGATAATCTCTCAAGTATGAGGGCCTTCTTCTGTTCCTGCTAGACTGTCTGATGGGAGGTTGATGTACCATTTCATTTGTCTCGGGAGCTTGATGTATATCAGTATGTGTATTTGATGGGGGTGCAGAGTTATTGAAGTGATCATTTGAGGCAGTGTAAGGTGATGATGTATGGATATTTGTAGGATTGTGAACCTGATTTTGGAGCTGTGGTGGTTCAAAAGGAAAGTCTAAAAATGTGTCCCTGATGTGAGTAGGCAGTACAGGTTCACAAGTCTGAACACTTGTCATGTTTTCATGAGCAGAAGGTGCATATGGAAAAATTCCTTCATAGAAGTGCACATTCCTTGAAATCAAAGTCTCTCTGCTTTTAAGATCAAACAGTACAAAGCCTTTAGTTACTTGCTTGAAACCTAAGAAAATGCACTTTCTAGCTCTACGGTCTAACTTTTTTCTGTGAGCTTGTAAGGTGCTAGCATAACTTAGACAACCAAAGACCTTTAATGAAGAGAGATCAGGATGCTTGTTGTACAATGTATGATATGGTGAATGGTTTTTCAAAGATGCTGAGGGTTGTCTGTTTATCAGATATGTGGCATGTGAAATGGCAAAATTCCAAAAATATTTTGGCAATGATGCTTGAAACAAGAGAGCTCTAGCCAGCTCTAAAATGTGTTGGTGCTTCCTTTCCACTATCCCATTTTGTTGGGGGGTTTCAACACAGGTGGTTTGATGCTCTATCCCTCTAGATTGATAGAAATCGGGGAGAAAAAATTCTTTGCCATTATCTGATCTAATACATCTAGCTTTGGTGTTAAACTGTGTTTCTGTCATGGCTATGAAATTTCGTAAGGCACTGATGCTTCTGCTTTTGTTTTCATTAGGACAAGCCAAGTATATCTAGAAAAATCATCAACTATTGTAAGAAAATATTTGTGGCCAAACATGGAAGGAATTGAAATGGGACCCCATATATCTACATGTATTATTTCAAAGGGAGAATCAGTCTTGCTAATTCAATTACAAAAAGGTAAATGTTTTTGTTTTGCCAAATGGAAGACTTCACAATGTTTATGGTTCTGTAAAAAGCTAATAGAAGGGTGTGTTTTTCTCATATGAACTAACTTCTCATGTGAAGGATGTCCAAGTCTTTGGTGCCAAAGAGGGATATCAGAAGCTGCAGTTTTGACAGCATTCACAGTTGACAGGTAGAAACCAACACACTTGAAGGAGTCATTGCATACAGTCCCTGCTGAATCCTAGCTACACCAATCGTCCTCAAGGAACAGTTGTTCTTGATCTGGCACATTGAATCAGAAAAAATCAGTTTACATGATAAAGCATCTATAAGCTTGGACACTGATATAAGATTGAAGTTAAAAGATGGAATGTATAAGACATTAGAAAGGTAAAAATCACTGGAAAAGAGGACTGTGCCAGAGATGGATGCTGTAACCTGATTACCATATGGTAATCTAACAGGAATTGGTTTTATTTTCTTGAAAGTTTGGAATTCTGACAAGGAGTAACACACATGATCAGTTGCTCCTGTGTCAAGAATCCAGTATCTTGGTTTTGAAAAGTCATTCAAGGAACATATAGTACCTGATGGTCTATGAATGGGATGATTTGGTTTAGAGGTTATCTGATTGGTTGCATGAAACTGTGATTGAGATGATTGTTGCAACAAAGCCATTAAAGCCTTGTGTTGGTCAGAGGTTAAGATCAAGCCTGAACCCTCACTCCTTTCCTTTTGAGAATGATGCGTGTGGTGAGAAACTATGCTTCTGTCATCATCTTCAGAAGCCACATCTTCATCAACAATGTAATTGTTGACAACACTGTTCTTGAAATAATTTGGAGGATATCCATGCTATTTGTAGCATGTATCCACTGTATGACCAGAGTTGTGACAAAAGGTGCAGATCTTTGTGCCACCTCTGCCTCCATTGGTTCTGCCAGAATGATATCTGCCACTTCTACCTCTAGACTTTCCTCTCCCTGTCTGACCTTGATCCCTAGTAGTTGCCAGGACCTTATGATCATCAAGAATACTTCCATTCATCTGCCTTTCTTGCTGAATTAGCATTGAAAAGACCTCATCAACATCAGGGAGAGGCTTCATAAGCATGATTTGTGACTTCACTGCAGCATACTGCTCATTTAATCCTTTGAGGAATCGAATCTCATAATCTGTGTCTCTATAAGATTCTGCTGTAGCAAGAAGATTACAAGTACAAACTGCTCCACATATACAAGAGGGGATTGGTCTATAATTTTGCATTTCTTGCCATAGACCTTTTAGTTGAGTAAAGTAATATGTAATTGTTCTATCACCTTGTTTACACATGTATATTTCTTCTTGTAAATCAGAAATTCTAAAGATGTCTCCTTGGTAATACCTTTTCTTTAGTGCATTCCACACTTCATAGGCTGTGTCAATCCATAGAACAGTTTCAAGAATTGCAGGATCAATCGAGTTGTGGAGCCAGGAGAGCACCATCGTGTTGCACTTATCCCATGGCACGAACATCACATCATGTGGCTCAGGCTTCAAAATTGCTTCATTGACGAAATCCAACTTGTTTTTGGATTTGAGGGCAATTGTCATTGATTGTGACCAAGTATGTAAATTGATGCCACTTTCTTGGAGGCGAGTCGAAACAAGAGAACTGCATGTGTTCTCATTCGGATTCACATAGTACACATTGAAAGGATCCATGACTGTGATTGCAGAATTGCAGACTCAGAGCCTAGGAATCTTTACAAATTCAAGAAACCATAAGAATCAGGTTCAAGAAACCAGAAGAATTAGGGGAAAGATATGGAGAAGAAAGAACATTCAAGCAAGGGAAAGCTGAGAAAGGAGAATCAATGGAGACAAATCAAGTGTTCGCAGCAGAATTTGATCAACTGATACCACGTTGAAACTGCATAACAGAAGAAGATGCAGAAAGTGCATGGCAGAAGAGGATGCAAGTCTGATATGGGAAGAAAACTAAGTTCTTCATTTTCAATATTGAAGAATTACAAAAGTTAAAAGTATCCTAGAGTACAACAGAATTTATACTACATGGAAGCAACTAGAAGATAACTTAGAGTACAAGCTAACAAACTAACTAACAAACTTAACTAACAAACTAACAAACCAACTAACTTAATTACCAGTTGGAATATCTGGAAAATGTGCTGCAACACTTGACGAAGGAGAAACAGATGAATGGGTGGGGTGAGCCTGTGAGGAGGAAGAAGAGGGGAGGAGGTGATGAATTTCAGAATGAGAGCTGCTAACTGTACACATTTTTTAGACAACAATACGACAACATGTTACTGTAACGTTATTATAGCATCAATTTTTTTTTTTAAATTTTAACTTTTAAAAAAAATAAAAATTTTGTTTCTAAAAAAATCATTCACCAGATAATGAACTGAATTCACCAGATATTTGTACATGATTTATCAAATATTTGCACATACTTAACCAAAAAATTTATTTATAAAAAAAACTCATTCACCAGATATTTACACATACTTAACCAAAAAATTTATTTATAAATAAAAACACATTCACCAAATAATGAACTGAATTCACCAGATATTTATACCTGATTCACCATATATTTGCACATACTTAACCAAAAAATTTATTTCTCAAAAAAACCTATTCACCAGATAATAAACTGAATTCACCAGATATTTATACCTGATTCACCAGATATTTACACATACTTAACCAAAAAAAATATTTCTCAAAAAAACCCATTCACCAGATAATGAACTGAATTCACCAGATATTTGTACATGATTCACCAGATATTTACACATACTTAACCAAAAAATTTATTTATAAAAAAAACACATTCACCAAATAATGAACTGAATTCACCAGATATTTATACCTGATTCACAATATATTTGCACATACTTAACCAAAAAATTTATTTCTCAAAAAAACATATTCACCAGATAATGAACTGAATTCACCAGATATTTATATCGGATTCACCATATATTTGCACATACTTAATCAAAAAAATTATTTCTCAAAAAAACCCATTCACCAGATAATGAAATGAATTCACCAGATATTTGTACCCGATTCACCAGATATTTACACATACTTAATCAAAATAATTATTTATAAAAAAAATTAATTTTTTTTAAAGGGACCCCTTCTGATCCGTACATTACAATGCATCTGATTGCATGACAAGACGACACATACGATGTCGTCGTAGATGTTCGAATTTTTTTTGTCAATTTAGCATTTGCCTTTCAGAATATAGATATGTGGTGTATTAAGATAATTGAGTATTTTGGGAATATTAAAATGTTTTTAAAATTTTTGTGGTGAATAAGAATTGTTTTTGGTGTAAAAAGCACCTATATAACGATCGTGAATGCTTTATGGGCCGGAGCTATGTATCGACCATTATTTGGGCCGTTGCTCAGCATTACTTGGATAGTCACTTAAGAGTGATTTTACTATCCGTGATCCACCAACGAATCTGTCACTTTACATCTATTATTTGCTGTTTTTCAAGCAAATGCAGCTAAAGGAAAGTTTCTTCTACCGGCACAAGAAACTTGTATTTGGAGAATAACGTTGTATATATATGATAAACCTCCAAAATATATAATTTATAAATTGATTAATTTCTCCGCCAAAGTGAATGGAGCACATAACTGGCGGTGAAAATGGTGCACAGAAATATAAATGTTATTAGATCGACGCTGTTTTTCTCCAATTAATTATGTAAAAATAGTAAAATCAACTACAAATTATTTTTACATACTAAAAAAAACACTCACAGATATAGGCAGAAAGTTAACCACCTTTATTTTCTCTTTTTCTCTAGAAGCTATTTATTTTTATGTATCAATTTTATTTGAATAGATCGTAATCCAAAGTCTTATCATTTTTCCTCTTTAAAAAAACTTCTTTTCCACTATAAAGTATATTTTTGGCATACTGGCCATTCTAAATAACCTTACATGCAAACAATTCTAATATAGTAGCTTACAAGATTATTTACTATCGTATTTATTTGTTGATACGCTAAAAATAAAATTTTCCTAGATAACCCAAAAAAAATAAAAATTTCTACCTTGATTATAGTTTCTGATTCAACAATTTTAAGTAAAATTGGGTGGTAGGGTTAATGGCATCCTTTCCCATACTTCTATGATGAAGAGGTAACTTTCTAGTTCTCTTTCCAAAAATAAGAGAGGAGGAAAGAAAAAAAAAACAGCCAGTATTTTTTAGGAAAGTTAGGATGGATTAATGTCAGTTTTGAAGCCATCCATGTTTTGGTGCTGCTTATCTATACATAATATAAATCAATGCTACTTACAGGTGACATCTTCTCATGCAATGGCTTCCAAAAAAAGCTCCTTCTAGCCATTCTATTTTTAGAAAGTTGCACATAAATGCTCAAACAAAAAAAATTCAAGCACAATTGATAGTGGTATCCAGCTCATCCTTTTAAATTCAAATTTTTTTTCACTATCCCAACACATTGTAAACTGTTCCAACGCATTTTAATCTCTTTCATTATGATATTGGGCTTTTATTGACCTTTTTATTTTTGCTATCCGTTTCTCCATTCTCTATTTTTCTTTACACGGCTCGAGACCTTGGAATGCTAATTGTTGTCTCCTTCCAATGCACACCTCTCTCTCTTTTACTCTTTCTCATTTCAAATTTTTTTATCGGAGTTTCTCATTTCAGATTTGCTCTTTCACCAGACAACTCTTTCTCATTTCTGATCACAATCTATACATAATATAAATCAAGGTTACTTCCAAGGAAAATTTTTAAATGTGACATCTTCTCATGCAATGGCTTCCAAAGGAAGCTCCTTTTAACCATTCTATTTTTAGAAAGTTGCACATAAATGTTCAAACAAAAAAAATTCAACCACAATTGATAGTGGTATCCAGCTCATCCTTTTAAATTCAATTTTTTTTTTCACTGTCCCAACACATTGTAAACTGTTCCAACGCATTTTAATCTCTTTCCATTCTGATATTGGGCTTTTATTGACCCTTTTATTTTTGCAGTCCGTTTCTCCATTCTCTATTTTGCTTTACACGGCTCGAGACCTTGGAATGCTAATTGTTGTCTCCTTCCAATGCACACCTCTCTATCTTTTACTCTTTCTCATTTCAAATTTTTTTATCAGAGTTTCTCATTTCAAATTTGCTCTTTCACCAGATAACTCTTTCTCATTTCTGATCACAATTTTATTTCTCAGATTCTCCCTACATATTCGCGTCCAGCACCTCCTCCACCGTCAAGTTCAGCCGCCGCCGCCACTGACTGGAGCTGTTGCTGACACATTCTCTTCCCCACGCAGAACCTGCCTTTCCTATCGCGTCCTAGCCATTCCTACCGTTGTGTTATTCTCTTCTTCATGAACGTATAAACACTAGGTGTTTATCTCATTTATTTAATTTTGTTTTGTTTTGTTTTGTCTTTCTTTATTCAAATGCAGGAAGATGAAGAGTTGGAATGGTCACATAAATGTTGTATGTGTTGTGAATAATTGTTTATGAGGTTTTGAGCGATGACAAATCAAAGAAACAAGTTAAGTTCCTAAATATATTGCATATATAATGTATAAATGTGTGAACATTGCTAACTGTGTGCTCAAGTGTGCAGAAGATTGGTATTTAAGATCACTCGTCTAAAACTGACCTGTCTAAAGTTTCACTCGTCTAGAACTGACCTGTTTAAGTTTTAGTACGATGTAGTTTTTCAGACTTGTCTGAAAAACCACCCGTCTGAAAAAGGCTCTCTCACTCGTCTAAGTTTTGGATCACCTCACCCGTCTAGTTTTAGACTCAACAACACCAGTCTAATTTAGACTCAACAACACCCATCTAATTTTTAGACTCTACTGCTTATGAGAACAGAAGTGTAGGAACAAAGACGGGAGACTGGAGTTAAGCGTCTGCTACCTACAGTCAAGCATCTGTGTCATCATATATTAAGCTACACTCATTCAAATAAGGAGATCATGATCTCATTGGAAAGATAAGTGAAATATCTATAACTTTCATAAAGAAGTAGAGACCTGAATCAATCTCCATTTAAGTGAAATGTCCTCTATAAGTTGGAGATGCCATACTGTTAGTGACAACCAGAACCTACAAGCATCTGCTGACAATATCTGGAGTTGTAGGTGTCCAAATGAATTGATCTTGGTGTAGTTGGAAAGATAGGAAACATATCTACAACTTTGATGAAGACGTCAAGACCAAATTTGATCTATATCTGTGTCATCTTGCTTTTGTAATTTGGTGACGTGCTGTTGTTCCGACAGACAGACCTTTGAAGCATCTGATGGCCATGAGTTGTACATGTCTAAATTGGATGAAACCAGTGTCATTCGAAAGCAAACATCCAGGGCTACAACTTTCATGAAGACCTCGAAGCCTGAATCAACCGTTAAGAAGGTCAAAATTTTATAATACGAAGATGACAAAGTTTAGGAGCTAAAGGAGCAAGCATCTAATGAATACTAGCCAAGCATCTCAGAAGCTCATCTAAGAAGTGTCTAATGAAGCTAACCAAATGTCTTCCCAGTATAAGACAAAGATGAATTAGTTAAATGTTTATTTGGGTAAGCAGGAGGTGTCAACAATGGGAGATATGTTGACATGCAATGAAAGATAGCTATTATGTATTGAAGTTTCTCTTCTACCAAAGTTTCACAGCTATTTAATATTCACTACAAAAAAATGGTGATTACCGACGGCCAAAACCCATCGGAAAAGGCCAAAAGCCGTCGAAAATCAGCATTTCTAACGGATTTTCCGACGGCCACCCATCCATCGGTACTAGATGTGTAGGAAAGGGTATCCAACGGATCTGGCCCGTCCGTCGGAAAAGGACGTCGGTAACTCCTCACACGTGGCCCCTCATTAGGTAAGTGTCAGTGGGAGTTTCCGACGGATTTGTCGGTCGGTAATGAGGATTTATTTTTTGTATATTAAATTTTTAATTTTTTTTGTTTTTAATTATTAATTATTTTTTATTATAATTTAATTTTTATTTTAAATATTAATTATTATTTTATTTTTACTTTAAATATCAATTATTTTTGATTTTATTATAATTAATTTATTATATTATATTATTAATTTAAAACTAAAATTGAAAATACAAATAAAATTAAAAAGACAATTAAATTAAATTAAATTAAATTAAATTAAAAAAATAAATAATCCATTCATAAAATATCCGTCAAGCTACAAAACACAACTACATGTATAATTATCCTAATAATCATCACCATAATAACCGTCTTCGTCGTCCTGGTGGGGGGAGTCCACCGACGTCAGATGACCATCAGGCTTCAGCTCAGAAGACACACCGGCATCATGCAGCTTGGGTGGTGGATCGGTAGAAGTAGTTGAGGGCTGGCTGGCACGGAGGACCCCCTGCAGAGCGTTGCGCCTCTATGGTGGAAGCAAATCGACAACAACGTTCATCACCGTAGACCATGTCTCCATCTACTGCTGCATGCGCTCTGCAGCCTGCCTCACAGGCCCGACCTAACACAAATCTAGACCTCAAGCGAACTCTCAAGTTGATGCCTTTTTAAAATTAATAATAATTTATAAATAATTAATTTTTTAAATAATTCATAAAGTGAGTTTTAAAATTATAAAAATCACGAATTAATTTCTAATTTAAATGAAAATTTTAGGTTAAAGTAATCTTATGGTCCCTATACGTGATACTGATTTTCAATTTGGTCCCAATACGTAAAAAGTTATCAATTTGGTCTCTATACATGACACTGATTTTAAATTTGGTCATCACCGCTAATTGGTCCCTATATAAGAGGACCAAATTGCAAATTATTGTCACATGTAGGGACCAATTCAACAAAAAAATTGAAATCGGTCCCTACATGTGACAATTATTTTCAATTTGGTCCCTATATGTGATAATAATTTGTATTTTGGTCCCTCTTTTATAGGGACCAATTAGCGATGAGGACCAAATTGAAAACCAGTGTCACGTATAAGGACCAAATTGATAACTTTTTACGTATAGGGACCAAATTGAAAATCAGTGTCACGTATAGGGACCAAAAGATTACTTTAACTAAATTTTAAAAAATAACTTTTTTTACAATGTAAATGTCACTTTAAATCTTAAACAAAGATATATTTCCTTTTAATTATTATTAACTTTGTTTTGTTTAATTCAGTAAAAACAAACTGTTTTGTTTAATAGTTTTAAAAACCAAAATGCGGAAGGTAATATGACAAAGAGGAGCAGCGCAGGATTCAAACTCAAGCTACAACTGATACACCACGAAGCTTACCAAACATTCCAAACGACCTTGTTATACAATTACAACATACAATAATATATATAACATATCTGGGTGAGGCCTAAAGCACGGGCTTTAGTGGCCTCGCCCTTGGGCCGGGCTTGCTGCCTCAGCTGCTGCAGCTGCCGCACCTCTTCCATGTCTTGTGAGCCGGAGGATGTAGGCTCCTAAATGGTCAAGCTGGGTGTCGACCCCTAAGTGATGGTACGAGCTAGAGTCACGGTACCGTAAATCTGCCCCTTCTTCTTCCTGCCCGCCACATCCATCCAGACCTGGGTCTGTAGTCGCTCAACCTCTGCGGGGTCCAGCTGGGAAGGATGCGAGGCACCAGAGCAGGAGGCAGCCTCAGACGCTACCTGACTAAACCTTATATTGTACTCCACCTGCGATCAATACATTACAAACATTATATTATTAAACTGTAATAATAACCTATACTTTAAATGTAAAAAGACACTTTAGCTCACCACTGTCTGCCTCGACCTCTCATCAACAAAGTCACCGGTGTCTGAGCGAATATGCGTATGCTCAAAGACGGTAGGGACATCAACGGATCAGGCAAGCTCTCCTGCCTGCAACTGACACATGAATAAAATCAATTAATTATAAAATAAATTTTTAATAAAAAGATACAGTTTATAAATAAAATTATTTATATATGCATACCATGTTAATGGCATGTTGCATGTGGCTAAACGAGCCACCAGTGTGCATGCCCCCACCTTTCTCGGAAGCCCGATTCCTCTTCGCCTGCTCACACTTCACCTTGTACTCTGGAGTGTCCCAGTACGCCATAGTCGTGCCCAAATGTTGGGGTCGATGTAATCCGAACACTCCCGGCTATCCCTAGCCTCCCGGAGCATGACCCTAAGTCGAGCAGAAGCCCTGTCGTCAAATATGGTGCATATCTGTGCGGCATTCTCTGGTAACCAGCACACAAAGGCCTGTTCACAAAGAAGAAATTCTAATAACATTATACAAAAAAATATATAAAATACGTGAAAAATAAATATAAAGTTACACGAAATAATAAACAACTTACCCCGAATCATTTGAAGATACGATCCCGGTCCTCCTTCGATCCCACTTTCGATGGGATGAAGCTGAAAAATTTATAATTTTATCAATTCAACAATATGACAAGCAACAAATATATACTTATTGAATAGTAATTAAAATATTTAAAATTATAAAACATTAAATTAAAAATGACTTACGATCCAGAAACAGGTGTGACCCATGGTCGATCCTCAGGTGCGGGAATCCTGGCCCACTCATGCATGTCCTCCGCCACGACCGACTGTTGCACAGTCGATGAAGATGTAATGGTCATGTCGTGATCGTATGTGGGTGCGGATGATGAGGATGGAATGCTCGTGTCTGGCTGTGGCAGGATCCCAGGAGTCGGCATAAATGATAATCCTGCTGGCTATGTGGCCGGCACAGCCGATGATGGTGGTGGTGATGGGTGTTGTGTGGTGTGTGGTGTGGGTCCAGTAGGGGGAGGTGAGTAGCTGGCTAATGCTCTTCGTGGCGTAAAGAGAGCGGAGGTCTGGACATGGGTGGAGGATGGTGTAGTATGGGTAGGGGATGGTGTAGAATGGGTGGGGGGTGTAGAGTAGGCGAGGGAGGCTCCTGTCGGTGCCGCCGGGGGGGGTGGGGATGGGACGGGGGGGGGTGCGGAGGGACTTGCAGCAAAATGGGCAAGCACTTGGGACTTGACGGTATATCGTCCCCGCTTAGCCTTCCCCTTCCTCTTATCACAGCTAGACGGTGGGGGGACGGGGTGGGGCGGCTGTCCTCCTGATATAATCATAATGTTGCTTGGGTTTCGATATAAACTCCTCAACTCCATCTACAAATGATTGTTTCATAAGTCGTCTCCCAGACTCATTCATATCATACACCCAACTACGACTCGGGGGATAATATTCCATCCTTCTACATTTTCAAATAAATTGACATATTTTTAAACATGATACTTGATGTGGCGTAAGTCGACGCGTGCGATTCCGGCAAGTGTACCAGATTGCCGTCAAGTAATAAAAGATATCGAACCCACAGAGACTGTGTTCCCGAATCGCAATCGGTTTTCGAATCGATTAGATCTGGACAGTTTTAAAAAATGATTTTTATATTTTTGAAATGGTTTTTGAATTCGAAATTTAAGAGATAAACAAACAGAAGATAATTAAAACAGAAAACAAATATTTTTGGGGTTTTGATCTAAATGGATTCCTAGGGATTTGGGTTACCTTTGAGGCTGTTTATGTTGCTAATCTGATTTACCTTTGTTGATTAACGAAATTGCCTTAAAGGCGAGTTTATCCTTTAATAGCTTAAGCTCCCTCTCGGGTTACAAAAGCCGTGCCCAATTGACCCGACCCCTACTCTCGTGGTAGTCGATTCCAGATTAGACCCTTTGTGCTTCGTGACAACTCGTTGCTCCTCGAGGGACGGCTTCTAACTCTCGTGATTTCAGTCCCAAGTCTGACTTCTATAGGTCCGACACTTAAGTTCACCGCTAGGTTCCTCCTTAGAATGTCTCAGTCATGCAAATAACCTAAGTTCACCGCTAGGTTCCTCCTTAGATCATCCACATCTCACAAACCAGTGGCCGCCGGGCTTTACGAGTGAAACACCCTAGAAATCCTAAGTTCACCGCTAGGTTCCTCCTTAGAACGTCTACGTCACGCAAATAAGCGGTTGCCGAATTTACGAGTGATTAACACACTAGAAATCAGATCTAAAACAATAACGAAATCAACAACGATTTTACATCAAATCAACATCATTTACAAAACTCGGGCAGAGCCCCAATCCCTAGAAACAAACTACTACTCCAGTCTTGCCATGGAGATGACAAGCTGGGTTGACAACATAGTGAAAATCAGAAAATAGAAGAGAGGAGAAGAAGAGAAGAGATCTATGCCTAAGTCCTTGTTGTTCTGGATGTGATCCTCCTCATCCAATCTGTATATGATCTGATGCCTTGATCCTTATTTATAGAAATTGGGAAGTTAGAGTCCCAAACCAACTCAAAATCTGATATATTTCGGTTTCTTCAGGTCCAAGTAATGCGCGTCACGGCCGTGATGGCCATCACGGCCAGGCCGTGACGGTCTCTGCCTCTGCCAATTCTGGAAGTTCCATTCATTCGCGACGCGAAGATATTGCTCGCGATGCGAGTATTCCCTTTGTGGCCGTGTTCTGAATTACGGCTGGGCCGTGATGTGCTCTGACTTGTGGTGGTTTTGGGTCACGGCCGTGATGGCTATCACGGCCAGGCCGTGACAGACTCTGACTTCAGCCTTTCTCCTTTTTCAGTTTTGCTCGATCATGGCCGTGATGGGCATCACGGATAGGCCGTGATGGGCTCTGTTTGGCTCATGTTCTTCACTTTTAAAGCCCTATCTTCATCCAAACTCCATCATGGTTGATCTTGAGCATTTTACCCTCGATATCTGCAAAACAACACACGAAAACCGCCTTACCCGTTCCAAGGGAAAATTAACCTAAAATCTAATAAAAATATGCCTAAACTACATGAAAATGCATGCAAAATGATGGACAAAGATGATGTGGAATCACACTCATCAAATCACCCCAAGCTTAAAACTTTGCATGTCCTCAAGCAATTACTCAGGCCATAAGATAAATCAATCAAAGCGTGGATAGTGAACCAAAAACCCTAGAAGCTAATCCAAGTAATAGGCATTTTCAATAAGCACTCAAGAGATAATCAAGTTCAAGTCCAATTAGAAGCTTAGGTTCTTCAAGTTTATATTCTCACTGATTTGGGCACTCGTCTCACCTCACTCAAGTGTTTTAGGGTTTATGACAATTCACTCCATTTCCTCAAGGAAAGTATTTTACCATAGGCTTGACTATTAACCAAATCTCCACTTTATTAATGAAAACACTTAAGAATCAAGAGGTCTTTTCCTTTGGTTGTAATGTGGCCATGGGATTTATTGTAAGGTGGGAAAATCAAGGAAAAGGGAATTTCAAGAAGGCTAGACAGATTATCAAACATTACAAAGCATGACACCTTCTAAAATACCTTTTAGGGGACTTTGATTTACTTTTCCACCTTTATTCCTTCTATTATTTTTTTTCTTTTTCTTTTTCTTTTCATTTCTCACTTTCTTTGTCATCCCCTTCTCCATTTTTTTTTCTCGTTTATTTCATGTTATTTGTTTGGAGAAGGGGAGATTTATAGCTCAAGAGAAATTACTTTCTAACTTTTCATCCCATACTTTTTCCAACTACCAATTACCCTTTTTGTAATACTTTAAAAGGTGCCATACCAAGCATTATTTATCAAAGCAATTCAAGGTACCAAGAAAAGTATTTTATCTTTAGGCTCAAAATTGGGCAACTAAGGGGTAGCATTTAAACATTCAAAGCTCGGGAGGCCGGAAAAATACCTAGTGCCTCAATCATTTCCAAAAATGTTTTCAGAAATTTTTAAGTTTCAAAATGGTTTCAAGTCAAGTTCTAGAAAATACAGTCCAAGAGGAATTACAACACTCTATCACAAGAACTGGGGTAGATTTAGTGGATACCCCCATTTTGGCTCAAAATCTTACATTTAGTAGTTCAAAAATCAGTGAGGTACACAAGTCTAAGGAACCACATGCTAATTATCAACTATCAAATGACTATCTCAAGAATTTTTATTTTTAGCCATATCACAAGAATAATAAAAAAATTGGGTTCGAAAATTCACTATCTCAATTCATTTGGCTCCAAGTTCTCAAATCGGATGCATGTTCTAAGTGAGGGGCCATCTATAGAATGTGATCATACCAATACATGCCTATGAGAATGCAATATGAATGCAACAATGCAAATGCAAAAATAAATATCCCTACCCCAAGCTTGATTACTTACATTGTCTCCAATGTAAATAATCAAGTCGGAGAGAGGAGAAAAATGGAACAACTTACCGAATCGGTAGCGGGTGTTGGCTTCACATTCCAGTCAAAACTTGGGTGGAAATTTTATCACGGCCGTGAGGCTCATCACGGCTAGGCCGTGATCAATTCTGTCCTCAGGAGTTGCCCTGTCACGGCCGTGAACTACATCACGGCTAGGCCGTGATGCTCTCTGATCTTGGCATCCTACTCATCACGCCCGTGATGGTTGTCACGGCTAGGCCGTGATCCTTTCTGTGTTCTTGTTTAGCTTATCACGGCCGTGACCACTGTCACGGCCAGGGCGTGATGGCCTCTGACTTTATCGTTTTTATGCTCTTCTTCTCTTTCTCAACCTGAAAACACTAGACAAACCTATTAATGATATTTTTGCCTCTTGATCTTCTCAAATTATTCAAGAGGTGAATGCAAAAACAAAAGGAAAAAGGGAAAGAAAACTTGGGTTGCCTCCCAAGAAGCGCTTATTTATGGTCTTAAGCTTGACCATACTTCCTTAAATCAACCGGGGTCGGCTGGGCGTAGAGGTGCCGGAACATTTCTTTTCCAAGGAACTCCTTCAAAAAGCCGTTTCTGCTCATACGGCCAATAACGCTTCCGCTTCGCTCTTTTCTCTCGGAGCGTCCTAGCCTTCCTTCCTTCTGGCGGAAGTTTTGTTTCCGCATGGACAGCAACTCCAACTCCATCACTGCTGGGTGCATCATTAGCCTAGCATATCTTCGGAGTTGCTTCCATGTTAAGTTCTTTCTCTACCGCTGGAGACTTTACATCAATTCTGCACACATGGCTCTCAAAAGGAGGGTTGTTACAAGAGTTAGTCAACTGAAAATTTACCCTCCCTTCCTCTACATTTAGAGAGAGTTTGCCATTCCTTACGTCTATTACTGCTCCAGCGGTTGCCAATAATGGCCTTCCTAAAATGATGGGGAATTTAGAATTCCCTTTCATATCCAATACCAGGAAGTCCGTAGGGATGAAGAATTTCCCTACCTTTACAGGAACATTCTCTAGTATGCCTAGAGGAGTCCTAGTTGAGCCATCCGCAAATTGTAAGGGGAATTTGAATGGTCTCAACTCTTTGTTTCCCAACCTTTCCATGATAGTGAGGGACATCAAGCTCTTGCTAGCCCCTAAGTCACATAAGGCTGGGTCTCTTTGCACCTGTTCGATCGAGCAAGAGATGGAGAACCTACCTGGGTCTTTCAGTTTAGTAGGCATTTTAATCTCTACTTGCTTTTTCCTGACCAACCTTTGTGGGAAAGGTATCGGGGGTTGGTACGGTGGTGGAGGGACATATTTCGGTTATGGCTCTTCTTTTTCGCTCATGTCTTCCTCCGGTTCCACCTCCATTTCAGCTACCCCCACCCCAAGCTTATCATCCCTCAAGTGTATGACATTGCAATGCTCATTGGGATTTGCTTCGGGTTGCCCCGGGAATGTACCCTTAGGTCTCGAGTACGTGATGGCTTGTTGGGCAATCTGGGTTTCTAGCATCTTGTTATGAGTTGCTAAGTTGTCTACCTTAGATGCTAGCTCCTTTATTGCTTCACTCACTGCCCTTCCTTGTTGTCTAAACTCCTCATTCTGTTTTATCTGAGTTTCAACAAAACTTTCAAATAAAGTCTCGAGTTTAGATCTTTGTACCTGAGGATACCCCGGTGCTGCTCTCTTATTACCTTGACCCTCTTGGAACTCATGGTTGAGCGTGTTGCTGTAGTTGCCGTAGGAGAGGTAAGGGTTGTTCCTTCTTTGGTTGTAGGGATTTGGGGGAGCATAGTTGGGCAGCTTCGGGTTCGTATCGTAGAAGTTGTTACAAGAGTTCACTTGCTCACCCGAAGCGCCGGATCCATGTGGGCATTCCATCATGTCATGTCCCTGCATTCCACAAATCTCACAAACAAGGTTAGTAGCACCTAATGCACTCACATTAGCTCTTTCCAGCCGATCAAAACGTTTATTAAGTGAGTCTATCTTTGACATAATAAGATCTGTGCTATTTACCTCAAACTTACCCCCCGAAATCTTGTTCGGGTTATTACCTCTTTCGGATCCCCATTGGTGGTAGTTGGTGGCGACATTCTCGATGATGTTGAATGCCTCAGTGAGAGGCCTATTCATAAACGCTCCACCGACTGCAGAATCTAGTGACACCTTCGAAGAGTAGTCCAATCCGTTATAGAAGGTGTGAACTATTAACCACCTCTCAAGTCCGTGATGTGGGCACGACTCCAGCAGTCCCTTGTATCGATCCCAAGCTTCCGATAATGATTCTCCGTCTTTCTGGAAGAAGCCGGTGATCTGGGTTCTTATGTAGGCCGTCTTGGATGGAGGGAAGAATTTCTCCAAGAACGCCTGCTCCAATTGGTCCCAAGTAGTCAAAGTGTTAGCGGGGATTTGCTTAAGCCAGGCCTTCGCCTTTCCAGTGAGAGATGAGGGGAACAGTCTCAAACGCACAACATCGACTGAGGCTCCATTAATCCTGATTGCATCGGTGAACTCTAAGAATGTCTCTATGTGATCGGTTGGGTCCTCCGAAGGCAATCCTCCGAATTGATGTTGCCTAATCATGTTGATTAGCATAGGTGGTATGGTATAGTTTTCCGCCTCAATCTCTGGCCTTGCAATCCCAGTTCGCAAGCCTCTCGCATTTGGGGCTGCGTAGTCCTTCAAAGGCTTCGTATCCGGTTGATTCGCCATGAGTGGAACGGGACTCAACCTTTCTCCCTCTCTTTGTAGTCTTCTACGTCTGTGGAAAGTTCTTTCGATTTCTGGATCAACCTCACTAAGGCTCCCAAGACTTAGAGATCTTTGCATATAACACACAGAGAGATGGATACAATAGAAGGAAAAGAAATTTTTGATTTTTTTGATTTTTGAATTTTTTTTTAAATTTCAGAAATAAAAATCAAATAAAAAGAAAAGGTCCAGAAAAATCAATTCAAAATTTGAATTGAGATTCGAAAAGGCACAGTCCCCGGCAACGGCGCCAAAAACTTGATGTGGCGTAAGTCGACGCGTGCGATTCCGGCAAGTGTACCGGATTGCCGTCAAGTAATAAAAGATATCGAACCCACAGAGACTGTGTTCCCGAATCGCAATCGGTTTTCGAATCGATTAGATCTGGACAGTTTTAAAAAAGGATTTTTATATTTTTGAAATGGTTTTTGAATTCGAAATTTAAGAGATAAACAAACAGAAGATAATTAAAACAGAAAACAAATATTTTTGGGGTTTTGATCTAAATGGATTCCTAGGGATTTGGGTTACCTTTGAGGCTGTTTATGTTGCTAATCTGATTTACCTTTGTTGATTAACGAAATTGCCTTGAAGGCGAGTTTATCCTTTAATAGCTTAAGCTCCCTCTCGGGTTACAAAAGCCGTGCCCAATTGACCCGACCCCTACTCTCGTGGTAGTCGATCCCAGATTAGACCCTTTGCGCTTCGTGACAACTCGTTGCTCCTCGAGGGACGACTTCTAACTCTCGTGATTTCAGTCCCAAGTCTGACTTCTATAGGTCCGACACTTAAGTTCACCGCTAGGTTCCTCCTTAGAATGTCTCAGTCATGCAAATAACCTAAGTTCACCGCTAGGTTCCTCCTTAGATCATCCACATCTCACAAACCGGTGGTTGCAGGGCTTTACGAGTGAAACACCCTAGAAATCCTAAGTTCACCGCTAGGTTCCTCCTTAGAACGTCTACGTCACGCAAATAAGCGGTTGCCGAATTTACGAGTGATTAACACACTAGAAATCAGATCTAAAACAATAACGAAATCAACAACGATTTTACATCAAATCAACATCATTTACAAAACTCGGGCAGAGCCCCAATCCCTAGAAACAAACTACTACTCCAGTCTTGCCATGGAGATGACAAGCTGGGTTGACAACATAGTGAAAATCAGAAAAGAGAAGAGAGGAGAAGAAGAGAAGAGATCTATGCCTAAGTCCTTGTTGTTCTGGATGTGATCCTCCTCATCCAATCTGTATATGATCTGATGCCTTGATCCTTATTTATAGAAATTGGGAAGTTAGAGTCCCAAACCAACTCAAAATCTGATCTATTTCGGTTTCTTCAGGTCCAAGTAATGCGCGTCACGGCCGTGATGGCCATCACGGCCAGGCCGTGACGGTCTCTGCCTCTGCCAATTCTGGAAGTTCCATTCATTCGCGACGCGAAGATATTGCTCGCGATGCGAGTATTCCCTTTGTGGCCGTGTTCTGAATTACGGCTGGGCCGTGATGTGCTCTGACTTGTGGTGGTTTTGGGTCACGGCCGTGATGGCTATCACGGCCAGGCCGTGACAGACTCTGACTTCAGCCTTTCTCCTTTTTCAGTTTTGCTCGATCATGGCCGTGATGGGCATCACGGATAGGCCGTGATGGGCTCTGTTTGGCTCATTTTCTTCACTTTAAAAGCCCTATCTTCATCCAAACTCCATCATGGTTGATCTTGAGCATTTTACCCTCGATATCTGCAAAACAACACACGAAAACCGCCTTACCCGTTCCGAGGGAAAATTAACCTAAAATCTAATAAAAATATGCCTAAACTACATGAAAATGCATGCAAAATGATGGACAAAGATGATGTGGAATCACACTCATCAATACTATAACCCCGAATCTTTCCCTTTCCTTATAAGGTGTGGCTCTATCCCATTCGAGGAAAAACTTTTTCACCACTATATTATACTAGTTACTCATTACTTCTCATGTCTTATAGCTACCGAAACTTCGGCAGCATTTCCCATTTGTCTCTAAGTACACAACTTGACCGCGGTATGATACCATAATCAAGTATGGACCCGGAGAACAAAAGGAAATGCTTCGACCCGAAATTTCATCAACTATTTAACAAATGAGAATCAACGAGTAATTAGTATATCAGTGGAGAAAAAGTTTCTTCCCAAACTGTCCCAATTGGACAATTCAAAATTCAATAAAATGAGCGATACCATGACCACAAGTACACATGCTCAATAATATTGAACCTTGAACAGGAAACTAAGGTTTTTCTCGATTACGTATTAATTATACTCTAAGAAAATAATACTTTAAGTAATAGGGATATTTTGCATAAACATTGGCATTATTAGCAAAAAATCAAACACACAATTAAGCAACCGTCATAATCAAAGCATTAACAAATAAAATTCAATCATATTTTTTAAAATTATACGTCTAACTTTTGAATAAATCATTTGTTTTTTATATTAATTTTATTTATTCAATAATTTCTTATTATTTTATTTACTCTATTTTTAATATAATGTAATTATTTAGTTATTTACAAACTTAATTACTTATTTACAAACTAAAATTAAATATTGGATACTGAATTACTTAATTACTTATTTACAAACTTAATTTTATTATTATTTACTAAAATTAATCTTATTTGCATATTTAACTATTTTCGTATTCAATTTTCTTAACATTCTCTGTTTTAATCACGGTCGATTTCGTCGACGCTTCCCTAAGGGTGTCATTTGTTTTTTAAATTATATGTAGTTATTCAATAATTTTTTAATTTATTTATTCCCTTAATTTAATTATTATGTAATTACTTAGTTGTTTACATATTTAATTTTACTATTGTTTTATAGAATTTATTTTATTTTATTTACATATTTGACTAGTGGTTTTCAAATTTTTTTACACTATTTGTTTTAATCACTGTCGATTTCGTCATCCACGCTCCCCGATGCACATGAGCAGTTTTTCTCGATGCACCATGAGCAGCTAATCGTGTTTGCTAGTTACAATTTTGTATTATTTTATAATACTAAAGTCGTTGAGATCCAAGACTTAAGCTAAGGTTAAGTTTTTATATTAATGTTGCATCCTTGTCATAATCAAATTAATAAACAACATTTTATTATAATAAAATTCACCCTCATCCTCAAGAATTAATCATAAATTAACAAGTAAGGATATGGGTTAACTTTTAGTGACCATAACCAGAGACAATTCAAAAGTATATATATATATATATATATATATATATATATATATATATATATATATATATATATATATATATATTAAATAGAATGGCATGCAAAAGGATCACTATAAAGCAAGACATCCCAACTAGGTTGGCACCTCAAGCTTTATCAATCATTTGCAGCATACCAAATTTTATTAGAAAAGCAAAGGAAAAATAAAACAGAGGCATGGGAGGCATAAACCGAATGCATGAAAGAAATATTAGCTAAATCTATACATAGGCAGACCCCACCTATTGTGGACAAAATCATGCCTTATAAAATTTGGAATCAAATTCCACCAACTGAGACACCCCGTTGTTCCATTAAATTAAAACCTTATTAATTAATTACTTAATCGCGTGCTTAACGTTAAATGTATATTCTGAAAATAAGTAAAAATGAAAAGTTAAATATAAACGCATACAACTTCTGAAAGTTAAGACACCTCATCATACTTATATTATACATACACACATGTCTTGCATCAGAGTTATCAAAACACTGTTCAGGGTATCCTATTAGTAGAATCCCTTACAGGCACATACTTATATAAACTATTATACTCGGCGGAAAATATAAAACGTCTCACAAGAGGCACTGGCCTTAACTATCTAAATTCTTCCACTCGGGTCCACAGCTCGACCTCCAGCTTCTGGCTCATAAAGAGTTCCATCCAACTCCTCCCCAACTAGCTCCTCCATAGGGTCTTCTCGTACGATCACATAAGAAATAAAGTACAACATACAGAAAATATAGGGGATCAGAAATAGTTATATCATCTAAAGCGGAAAAGGAATACATAGCATAAAATATAATAACAGTCAAAGACACGCATCACTCGTAACTAACAATCATCCTCAAATCACGATATCTTCCTCTACCCTTAATCTCATGCAACTAAACCTTTATGCCGACGTGGCCATCTGTACTCTTGTCACTTTAGTCAGTAGTCCAGAACGGTCTCGGGTCAATAACTCGGTATAACACCTCTATCTTTCGATAGGATAGAGCATCGGTATAGCACCTCTATCTTTCGACAGGATAGCACTTGATACTCGATATAGCACCTCTATCTTTCGATAGGATATATCAGATCAATGCGTCAAGGACTAAGGAGTATTACGGTAGTCTACCTCGGCATCAATTTCATAGGGCACTCACCCGCAATATCCGATATCCATAATAGGATATCCTGACCTCGTATTTTCCATTTACACGGCTATGAACAACAATGCATACATTTTAATCTCTCTAACTCGCATCAATAACAACCTAGTGCCTCAAACTTCCATCATAGCCTCAACTTGCAATCTAAGTAACATCTCATCTATAAAATAATACATTTAGGATAGGTACCTCTAATTCACATTCAATCTCTCACCCAGACAAACATCTCTGAACAACACATATCTTTACTTAAAACCAACTAAGCAATTTATCAAACCAGGCAGATTGATGAGCCTCTGTTTGACTGGTTTTATAACTAGTAAAAACCTTGGCTTTGTGCTAATTTTATATCATTTTCACCCAAATTAGACTTGATTGTCCTTAAGTAAGATTTTGAGTCTGTAAAGTGTTTTTAAGCTAATTTAGTTGATTTAGAGTTAAATAAATACTTACTGTTATTTCTTATTTTCAGGTTAATAAAAATGAATAATTCTGGTCTTTCGCCCCGTGAGTCACCAAGCCCAGAAAGTCAGAGACGATCACGGTTTACCCGTGTTGAAGATCACGGCTGTGGCAGTTTTGAAGTTGAAGCGTTCGCCTCGCGAGCATCCATTCGCCTCGCGAGCCTTGGAAGACCAGAAGCCATCACGGTTTGCGCATGTTGAAGGTCACGGGCATTACAGTTTGGGATCTGAAGAGATTCGCCTCGCGAAGGATATGCTCGCCCCGCGAGAAGATCAAAAGTCGCAGACTGTTCACAATTTCCGCGTCGCGAGAGAGGCTTCGCCTCGCGAGTCCTCTGATTCCAGAAACGTGTATATAAGACAGTCTTAGGCAGAACTGAAGAGAGGTTCGAGACTAGTCAGTTTTGGCTAGTTTCTGAGCTAGTTTTTAGAATAGATAGCCTTTTATTTTTCTCTTTAGTTTGTTGTTTGCTTTTGTAATGGAGAGCTAGTCTCCTAGATTAATCTACTGGGATTGGTTTCGATTACACTTGAGGTTCTTGTATTTTCCTGTTTTGTATGCTTTTCCCTCTTCAATGCCATGCTTTATATTTCTGTTTGCTTAATTCAGGAGTATATTGTATTGTGTTGATTTATTTCCGGTGATATCATGTTCCTATAATTAATCGCATCTGCTTAATTTGCGTGTGTACGTTTCGTGTTCGCTTAGTTCACGAAGGGCTTAACCCCGTTTGCTTAATTCGGGAATAGGGACATGTATCTGTAGTAGTGGTTTCGCTTGTAAATTGTTGCTACAACCGGGAGGGGATTAGAATCTGCTTAGGGCTTGGATTTATTTGAACCAATGATAGTGGGATACCAAGAACAGTATGTTAATCGTCTTTAGTTTATTTGTTATTCTCCTTAACTGCTCTGTTTTTATTTTGTTTTCTTTATTTTTTTTCAATTACCCAAAACCCCCCAAATCTGACTTTTACTGATTTTCTGTTAATAATAACAACACCTAAAGAGTACCTGAGAGACGATATCCAAGTTGTCGCTCTATACTACATTATTTTAATAATCGCTCGTTCTTTTTGGCGCGTGGCGATAGCGCGTTCAAAAATTGGCGCCGTTGCCGGGGACTCTGGTTTGTTGTTATTAGCAGAAAAAAAAAATTAAAAAAAAATACTTTGCTAAATTAGTTTTGTCTGCTTGTCTGGTTGTGAATATTAGCACCCCCCATGGATAATCACATATATGGATACATGCCTAATGTTTACTATGAGCAACCACCATGCATATATTTTCCTGATTTTCTTGGTTTATCACGCTGGTTGCCAAGGTTTAGTGGTTTTGCAGGTGAAAATCCGTAGGAGCATCTGAGGGAATTCCAGATTGCTTGTTCTATAATGCTGAGACCTGCAGGAATAACAGAAGATCACATTCAGATGGAAGTTTTCCAATTCTCGCTTGAAGGTGCTGCAAGAGATTGGTTGTATTGTCTTGATGAGAATTCCATCTCAAGCTGGTTTGATTTGAAGGAAGCCTTCCTGTTTAGATACTATCCTAGCCAAGAGACCACCTCTGCACCTTCCGTACCTTCACAGAGCACCTTGGATGAGATTGCTTGTATGCTACAACAAATGGCTGAGAACACTCAACGGATGATGGAAGAGAACAATCAACGGTGGGCACAACAAAATCTCGAATTTCAACGGATGATGGAGGCAAGTAATCTTGAATATCAGAGGGGAGAAGCTGAATCTCAGAAGTTGGCCATGCAAATTGATCAAATAGCCGCCAACTCGGCTGCAATGCTAACTCCACAGCCTCTTGAAGAACATACAGAATCACAAGTTATTCCTGAAAATACTTCTGATAATGATAATTGTGATAATGTTTCTGTTGATGATGAACTGTGTGTTGAATCCCCTGATTCTAATTCATATGCTGATTGTTATTGTGATGGCACTGCTGCTTTGTGTATACACTGTTATGCAGCTTTATTCTGTTCAGGAAATGTAGAAAATGAGCATCAGGAGGATCAGGAGAACATTTGCTCCACCGTGCTTGAGGATAAAGAAGAATCTTTGGTCTTAGATGCATGTGTTGAGAGTAATGGGGTGGATGAATTAATTGCTGAATTTCCAGACATTCAGAATTTTTCTGATTCATTTTATTGTGATATATGTACTGACTCTACTAACTCAAACCTTTGTGTGGTGTGTGCTGAAATTTCTGCATGTATAGCAGGTAATGAATTTGTTCGTTCAGTGAATGAAGAAAGTGCAAAAGTTGAAGCAGCACTAGTAACCCCAGCTAACTGTTTACCACCTCCCCCTGTGGAACCAAAAGCTCTGGATTTTGCACCCTTGGATTTTGCACCATGGCCGGTCCAAGAGGTTGAGCCCCACTTCTATTGGGGAGACTTTGTAGATAAAGAGGTCAGTTGTGACCTGAAGGGGAGTGAGAAGTCCGCCGCACTCGGCGAAGTCATCATAATTGTCAAGTTCTCACCCCTACATCAAGGCTACGAGTTAGGGAAGCATGGAATGAACTCCCACTCTTTGTCCATCACGTGGGCCTTATGCTACAAGCAATGGGATCCTGGTGGAACCGCCTTTAATGAGTTTTCTTAACCCTTTCTTCTTTTTAATTTTCTTTGCTTTACTTTATTTCTGTTTTGTTTTCAATAAAGCTCCTGAATAATTTGAGAAGCTCAGGAGTTGTGTTAAGTCTGGTATTGGCAAGTTATTGGATTTTATTGATTTTGCATAGATTGATTGCATGATAGTGTTGGCTGTTTTCCCCCTAGGATTTGAAATTTTTTTGAAAAATGATCCCCATATGATTGGAAACTGAACTTTGAGATTTTGTTATGATGACATGATTTATGATAAGTTTGGGGTGATGGGAAGCACACACTAGGGATAGAATCTCTTTCAAACAATTTGCAAAAATGTCCAGGTGAGGTTTTGAGCCTCCAACATGTTTTTGACTGTGTGAAAATCACTTTTTAAGTTGCACTTTCCCAAATTTGCTTGAATCTCTTTTTGGTTTGCATGATTATGTGTTTGCTTCAGATGATTTAGGCATTTTCTTTGTAAATAGCTACTTAGACTAAAATAACCAAATCCTAATGCATGTTCCCTAGTTAGCCCATTGAGCCTATTAGCCTGTTAATTCTTGTTAACCTTATGTTACAAGCTAAAATCTGAAAAACCATGTAACCCGATCTTAGGATTAGGAGAGAATGGAAGCTTAGTGAGAAATTGGTTGCAAGAAATTAAGTTTGGGGTGGTTACCCGGTGCAATGTGTTGTTTGGGATTGGGAAAAAAAAAAGAAGAAAAACAAAAAAAACAAAAAAAAAGTAAAAATGCCAAAAAGAAATATAAAGGTTGTAGTCACCCAAGGCATAAAGAAAAATGAGAAAAGGAACTTGAGTTTAATTTCAAAGTGTAAATAATGTTCATGCTCTCTTAGTTCCTAGGGTCTTCAGCCTAGTACCTTTGTATATCCTACCCTTAGTCAGGCCCCATTACAACCCATAAAAGACCTTCTGATGTTGCTTGCATGTTTTCTGTGGGAATCATTTTGAGATGAAAATCAAATTTATGTGAAGTGCTCTTAAAAGTGAAATCGAGTGAATTGTTGATAGCCTGACACAAACTGAGCAATTGAGTGAACACAAATTTCCCTTGTGAGGAAGGCAGTTGTTTGAATTTGGTGATCTCCTTCTTGTGTGTGACTTGGATCCCCTGCTTAGATTGATGATTGTTTAAATGATGAAATTCTCAATTGTTTAGAATGAATGATTGTGGGGATTACTTTGCTTGAAAGGGGGGAACACTGAAGGAAAAATCATTTTGTTGAATTGCTTGAAATCTGTGTAAAGTTGATTGAGTCCTTAAGCTTGCCATGTTTTGCCTGTCTTGAGTCTTTTTAAGTTTTTAAGTTTTAGTTTGCTTGAGGACAAGCAAAGTTTAAGTTTGGGGTATTTTGATGAGCCTCTGTTTGACTGGTTTTATAACTAATAAAGACCATGGCTTTGTGCTTATTTTATATCATTTTCACCCAAATTAGACTTGATTGTCCTTAAGCAGTATTTTGAGTCTATAAAGTGTTTTTAGGTTAATTTAGTTGATTTAGAGTTAAATAATGTACTTATGTTATTTTCTTGTTTTCAGGTAATAAAAAGGAATAATTCTGGTATTTCGCCCCGCGAATAATCTCTCGCCCCGCGAGTGACGCAAGCCTGAAAAGTCAGAAACGATCACGGTTTACCCGTGTTGAGGATCACGGCTGTGGCAGTTTTTGAAGTTGAAGCGTTCGCCTCGCGAGCATCCATTCGCCTCGCGAGACTTGGAAGACCAGAAATCATCACGGTTTGCGCATGTTGAAGGTCGCGGGCGTTACAGTTTGGGATCTGAAGAGATTCGCCTCGCGAAGGATATGCTCGCCTCGCGAGAAGAGCAAAAGTCGCAGACTGTTCACAATTTCCGCGTCGCGAGAGAGGCTTCGCCTCGCGAGTCCTCTGATTCCAGAAACGTGTATATAAGACAGTCTTAGACAGAACTGAAAAGGGGTCAGAGTTAGCCAGTTTTGGCTAGTCTTTGATAGAGAGTAGTAGTAGTTTCCTGTAGTTTATTTTCTTTTCTTTTGTGCTTATGTCTGTAACGGAGAGCTAGTCTCCTAGATTAATCTACTGGGATTGGTTTCAATTACGCTTGAGGTTCTGGATTTCCTATTTGAACTGCTATTCCTTTTCAGTACTGTTCTATATGTTTCTGTTTGCTTAATTCAGATATGTATAGGATTAGTATTGATTTATTTCGATGATTGTATGTTCCTATATATAATCGCATTTGCTTAATTCGCGTGTGTTCAATCATGTTCGCTTAGTTCATGATTGCTTCACCCCGTTTGCTTAATTCGGGAATAGGAATATATGTCTCGTAGTATTGATTTCGCTTGTAAATTGATGCTACAATCGGAAAGGGTTTAGAATCTGCTTAGGGCTTGGATTTGCTTGAACCAATGATAGTGGGAAACCAAGAACAGTAGGTTAATCGTCTTTAGTTTATTTGCTATTCTCTTTAACTGCATTGTTTTCATTGTTTTGTTTTCTTTATTTTATTTCAATCCCACCCCCCCCCCCCCCCCCCCCCCAAAAAAAAAACTAACTTTTGATTTTCTGTTAATAATAACAACACTAAAGAGTCCTTGAGAGACGATACTCGAGTTGTCGCTCTATACTACATTATTTTAATAATCGCTCGTTCTTTTTGGCGCGTGGCGACAGCGCGTTCACAGATCATGCATAATACAATCATCATGAAATATTCAAACATCAATTCAATAACAATAACAATAAATTCAATCATCCTCAATATCATAAAATTAACCTAATGTCGATAATCTACAATCCCCAAATCATCATTGGTATTACAGAAAGGGTTTCCAATGCGATTTTGGTCTTGTCGATCACTCGACCAATAGTAGGGTTTAGGTCACCCCACACAATTATTATAATATATACTACTTATCCATTTCGACGATAGGTTGATTTTTTCCCCTACCTGACTTATCACCGAAGTCCCGAACTTCCGATCCTTGTTACTCTACCACGGTTAATGGTTAAACTTCAACCAAAACAACATAATCACTAGTTAATAAAACAAAATCCAATCATGGTAACCCTAGATTAGCTTCGGCCATGACGCAAAAATAGGCCAGGATTATTTTCTCAACTCCATCTTTTGGATTCTAGTTACTATAGTATTAACTAACATAGATAAATTGATGTAAGTTAAAAATATGAAACAAAATCCTCTAACCTCTAGGGTTAGGGTTTCGGTCAAGAGAGTAAAATAAGGCTAGGAATTCCTTTTGATTTCAAGCTCTTGGATAAGGAAAGTATAGGTATATGAGAGATGAAAACAAGAGTCATAACTCATCAAACATTTTTCTAAGTAGTTTTGCATGATTTTTGAAGAAATAGATCTAAGACTTGAAATAGAGAAAAACTTGATGAAACTTAAAATTAGTTGAGGATTAAGATTATAAAAACCCTAGATGGCTTAGAACCAACCTCATCTAAGTTAAAAATTGAACAAAATTTCATTTGCCTACAACTACATAGATTCGGCCTTATGAGGAAAAATAGGAAGGAAAATTCTTTTGCTTACATGCTCTTAGATGATGAAATTAGAAGACATATCAAGACCATAGAAATTGGTTTCACATTAAAATTATTTTTCTACAATTTTCTAAAATTATTTGAAGTTCTAGATCTAAGAATGGAAAATCATGAAATAGTTGATGAAAATGAATATTGATGGAAGATTAATGAAGCTAAGATGATTAGGAATAGGTTTCTCACCCTATATAATGAAGAAGTTTGATGAGGAACTTGAAGAAGAAATGAAGAATAATGATGAACTTAGCAAGAACACTATGATGTTCTTGGTGTTTTGTGAGAAAAATGACTTAGGAAATAAAATGAAATGTCTAAGTGTGAGGAGAAATGGGAAGCCATGAAAATGAGAGGATGAGTGAGTGAAAATGCTTTGTTTAATGTTAAAATGGAACCATGGTTGAGTTTACTTGGCCTAGGTTAAGTTAGAAAATAATATAATAACTTAACTATGGTTATAATAACTTAACTATAGTTAAGAGTAATCATGGTTAGGTTAAAAATATGTGGTTGAGAGTGAAGGTAGGTGTGACTGATTTTGGAACACAAATGAGGAGGAAGAAGCCAAATTGGCCTTGTCTTGCCTTAACCATGGTTAAAAACTAACTAGGATAGGTTAGGTTAGGATTAAGGGCATTTTGGTCATTTCACTTAAAATTACATTTAATGCTTCATAAATTCTTGGCGAGTCATGGTGGTGACTCATCCCATGACTCAGCTTGGTGTCCGGGTTTATCTCTGCACTTCTATTCTCGACTCCATCGGTTTCGCGATTTAGGTTTTACGCCCGAATAAAAACATAATATTTTGTTTTCGATTGAAAATTTTCAAAATAACCAAACTCGTTGGAAATATGATTTAAACCTAAACCATTTCATTCACGAGTCAAAATTAGGTTTTCTGATAAGTAAAATCTTACTTTTAGTGAAAACGCAAACCGTTTTCCGTTCGAACTTTCACCAAAATTCGTCCGACTAAACATCATATTTTATTTTTATCAAAAATTTGGAAAGTAGAATTTCTCACAGACATAATATAAAAAATCTACAGATTTTCAGTTTCGGGTCAAATTAGGGTTTTCTGTAGGTATAAAATTATACTGTCAGTAAAAACGCATACCGGTTTCCGTCTGAGTTTTAAACCCAAATTTTAACCAAAGTTTCCTACCATAAAGTAGGTGCTAGATCTGATTTTGTTTCCTCCAAAATCATTTTCTAGGTCTCATATAAAAATATAAATAAATATATCTTTACCGTTAATACAGAGTATACGAAAATAGGGTTGTTACACCAACTGTAGCATTTAGAGGCTACTCCATTAGTTGCAAGTTTGTCTTCGCAACCATTGCCTTCTCTATAAATGTGAGAGAAATTAAAGTTAATATTATTAACCATTTCAAGACAGTTTTTCCACTTGGTTTTCACATTCCATAGGACAATATCTAGACAAGAGAATGCTTGCACTACAAGTAACGAGTCACATTCAAGCCACAACTTCCTCCATCCTTTTCTAAAAGCAATTTCTATGGCTGCAATGGCTGTCAACAGTTCAGCATGAAAAGCATCATTGGTTCCATAAAAGTCAGAAAAACAGCCAAGGACTGCCCTAGACTTGTCTTTGAATATGACACCTCCACCTGTTGGTCCAGGGCATCCCAAGGCTTAACCATCTGTAGTTGCCTTAGTCCAACCACTTGGAGGGGCAATCCAGTGAACTCGGAGTGATTTTAGGATCTTTACCAGGGTGAGCAGTGACTTTAAAAGGCCTCAGGATTGTCGATTCATTGCTAAAAGTAGAGGAGTGCTTAGATGAAAGATTCCCCATGAGAGAAGATGAGGCAATCACCAAGCTAGTTGCAGCTCGGATGGAAATCTTTCTGCTGTTAAACCTAAGTTTATTCCTACTGAACCAAATCACCCAGAGAATATTGATAATGGTTGCTGCAATGATGTCTCTGATCTGCAGGCTCCAGTTTCAGTTACAAATGCTAAGAATGGAACTGACAGAGGAAGCATCAATATTGCAATTAATGGAATTAGCCAGCCAATCCCATAAGCTTTTGGCAAAACTGCACTGGAAGAAAAGATGCTCGGATGTTTAATCATACTGATAACAAAGACTGCAAATTGAGACTGAAGTGCGGCCTCTTTACTGAAGCTGCTCATCAGTAGGAAGTTTATTAAATAATAATCTCCATGCTACAAAGGACTTGGAAGGAGGAATATTCTGGTTCCAAATGATTTTGTGCCAATCAACTTGAGGTTTGTGAGGATTCAAAAAGGATAGAGCATCCTTATGAGAAAGCTCACCTGAAGATGACTCCTTCCAAATCAAATGATCCCTATCTAGATAAACGGCAACATTTGAGATAAGCTAATTCCAACATTGTTCAGTTTTTGAATCAACTCAACAGGGATGATCCATTTCCCATCTTTCAGAAAAATTAGCCATCAGAGAGATAAAGAGCTATGCAATTCTGCTGGGATGTTGAAGACCTCAGATAATGGTTTAGAAGCAAAATTATGAAGCCAAAAATTTATGTCCTTGCCATCCCCAATCAAACAAATGGAATTAGAATAAACAATTTGCATTTGACTCTTGATTCCGGCCAAATAGAGGATTTTACATTCCTGAAGGACGGCTTAGTATGATGGATGAACCTTCTCCTAAGAAACACGACCCATTCCTTGTCAGAAGTCATCAATTCCCAGGAAAGCTTAAGTAAAACAACTTTATTCATAGTTCTGAGAGATTTAATACCCAAGCCACCTTCCTTAAAATGAGAACACATTCTAGACCAAGACACACGGTGACCATTTTCCTTGTGGAAATGTCTCCGCTCCAAACAAAATTTCGATGCATCCGTCTAGCTTCTTTAGGAGGGATATAGGCCAAGCATAAACTTGAAAGCTATATAGAAGCATGCTTTGAATTACAGATTTTACAAGCTCAACCCTTCCCATAATGGATAAGAGATTACCTTTCCCGGAAGCAAGCTTGGATAGAATCCTATCTGGTAAAGGCCGCAAAAGGACCTTAGAAGGTTTACCTTTAAAAATAGGGAATCCAAGATATGTAAATGGGAAGCAGCCAACAGAGAATCCAAGAGAGTTGGATATTTGAGCAACTCTGTTAGGGGAGGCAGATCCCATATAGAATTTACATTTGTTGAGGTTTAAGTACTGTCATGAAGTTTTGCTATATTCATCAAGGAGATTGGTCAAGAGTTGCAGGTTTCTTTTGGATCCATTGCAGAACACCAAGACATCATCAGCATACATAACATGACTTGGGGAAAGTAGATTATTAGGGCCAGATATTGTTTTAAAAGAACCAGCACCAACTAAGGAGGATATCCTCTGCTTAATACATCTTTAGCCAGACAGAGTAAGAGAGGGGATAGGGGATATCCCTGCCTCACACCCCCCTTGCATTCAAAAAATCCAACAGATTTCCCATTAACCAGGAAGGAAAGCTTGACTGAGTTTAAAATGAGCCTAATCCAATGACAAAATCTACTATTGAAGCCAAAAGCAACTAATACCTTTAGAATAAAATTCCAATCCAAAGTGTCAAATGCTTTCTTAATGTCAAGTTTGAGGGCAAGATTTCCACCAAAAGCTTTGCGGTCTAGTAAATTGACTACCTCAGAAGTAGTGCAGATGCATTCCTGGATACGTCTCTCCCTAACAAAGCCTCTTTGTTGTTTTGAAATAATTTTAGGAGCAATACTGGCAAGCCTATCTGCAAGAACCTTAGTTATAATTTTGAATTGGAAGTTGGCTAGTTCAATTGGCCGAAAGTCATCAATTTTATCAACTCCCTTAAACTTTGGAATATGCACAACAAGATTTGAATTCAGATTAGGCAGCATCCAGCCCTGAGTGAAAAACTGAGAAACAACCTTGCACACATCGGAACCAATGATATCTAAAAGCTTTGATAGAAACATCCCCCAAAACCATCAGGACCTAGGGCACCCTCCCCATTCATAGCAAAAACTGCATTTTTAATTTCCAAGTCAGAAGGGATACTAGACAGCAGGTCATTATCCGCATTGGTGATGGACTTTGGAATAACTCTAGAGATCAGGTCATTGTCTTCACAATCATTCAATGAGGCATAAAGAGAAGAATAGTACTCAATGACATGCTGCTCTATTTCAGGTTGGTCTTGCAGAATATCATCACCTCTCCTAAGCATGGACATTGATTTAGAAGATTGCCTAATCTTAGTCAATCTGTGAAAAAATCCAGTATTTCTATCACCTTTGCAATGCCAGTCCACTCTGGACTTCTCCATCCAAAATTCTCCCTCAAAATTCAGTGCTTGATGAAGCTCAACTTGAGCAATGGTTTCCTGTTAGATTAAATCATTTGAAGCACCAAAGGAACCAATGTCATGCTGAATTTTTTCCACTGCAGTTAAAGCATTTTTAACCCTAAGATGGATGTTACCAAAGACAATTGTATTCCAATCCTTCAAGGTAGCTTTGACTTTCTTTAGTTTTTGAGAAAGGACAAACATGGGACAACCATTGGTTGGAGAATTCCAAACTTCTTGAATCAGTCTTTTACAATCATGATGACCAATCCACATTTTATGAAACTTAAAAGAGGAAGGTAAGGATCTGTTACTTATGCTCGAAGAAAGCAGTAAAGGGAAGTGATCTGACTTACTTCTAGCTAAGGTGTAGCAGCTAGTAGAGGACCAGTAATTCAACTAATCATCATTACATAAGTTTCTATCCAATCTTCTTTCAGTTAAAGCAGTACCAGATCTGCCATTACTCCATGTGTATTGTGCTCCTCTAGTCATAATATGAGTCCAATTACCAATGGTTGTGAAAGCTCTAAAATCCTCACAGGAAACTCTTAGAGGTAAAGAGCATCCTCTAACTTCATGAGAGCCCAGAACAGTGTTAAAATCACCAATTAAGCACCATGGACCCGAGTTAGCAGCATGCAGATCATTTAAATCATTCCACAGTCTTCTTCTCCTCAAATAGGTTGTGCTAGCATATACTACACCAATGAACATTGTTTGAGAGTCAATAATAACTGAAAAGGATACTTGCTAGAAAGTATTAGAGACAACAATAGGAGTAAAAGCACTATTACAAAAGCCCCATAAGTTAGGAAGAGAGGATTTTCTGTCATTCACAAAAATTAATTGCATATTGATCTGTCTCCAAAAGGATGCTGGGACATCATTAACTGAAATCCAAGGTTCATAGATGAAAAGGAAATCATGTCTGTTGATAGAACACAATTTCTTCAAGACTGATCTGGTTTCGGTGTTACATAAACCCCTACAATTCCCATAAAGGATCTTCATTAAGCATATAAATGTGGACCACCCCTTGAGTGGGCATTGTAACACCCCAATTTTTTCTGCTTTCTAAGATCGGTATAAATATAAATAAACGTTTATATTTTTATCTGAAACTTAGAAAATGATTTTGGGAAAACCAAAGTCATATTCATATCATGCTTATTTTTATAAGTATACGGTTAAATTTTGGGTTGAAAATTGGGTCATATGAATCAGCCACCAATGTCATGATGACATTTAAACAAAAATCTAGATATTTCTTTAAACTAGTGTAAAGACCATTTTGCCCTTGGATCATTTTACCCTTCAACTTTCATTGAACTGACAAATTTGCCCCACAATTTGTGGCCGCAAATCACTCACATCACCAACCACTCCTCACCACAAGTTTGTCATGATGCTTTTTTGGAAATTACCATTTTGCCCTTAATGGATTTTATCACGTAGTGCCATTTTGTAAGATTACTCCTTTGTCCCTAAAAATTTATATTTGGACCCTTATACCCTTGAAAACCACCACCAAACCCTACCAAGTGAGCCCATTTCACTTCTATAAAAGGCCATCTTCATCTTCTTCATCAACTTTGCCATTTTTCCATTAAAACTCTTAAGTTACTTAGGCTTGATTTGTGAAGGAAGTAGGTGATTTCTTGCCAATTTCTTGATTCCAAGAGGTAATCTTTGTTCCTCATCATCATTAAGCATATTGTTCATTAATTACTTTCTTGATTTGAGGCCTTGATCATCTTTCCAATTTCTAGATCTAGAAAGTTTGAAATTCTCTAGAAAATCATAAAAAAATCCTAAAATTATGAAACCAATTTCTATGAGTTAGTTATCAGCTCTACTATCATAATCCAAGAGATTGATACAAACAAATTTTCCTCCCCATTTAACCCTCCAAGACCGGACCCTACTTGGGTGGGTGTAGGAGGTTTTGCTTATTTTTCTTAGAAAGTGAACTTGTATATCATCTTCCTAGTATGTAAGTATGTTGAATCCAAGTTGTTGTGTTCAAATAAAATCCCTAGCTCATGTTTCTATTAAGGGCCGAAACTGAGTTTTAAAGGAATTGGAGTATTTGATTTCAATTCTTTGTGTTAAACCATTAAACCAATGTCTTAAGTATTAAGGATCATTAATCCAAAGACTTAAGAAATTTAGAAATTTTAGTCACCAAACCCTAGCATGGCCGTGAATTACCTATAGGGGATAGCTGATTTTATTTGCTTGTTTTTTTTTTTTTGATAATTATGTTATGTGGTTTGTTGAAGGAGATTGTGTATGAATCGTGTACGTGTGTTGTCAAGAAACCGGAGTGTCGGCGAACGAGTATCTTAAGGAAAGATCTTCAAGAGGTAAGGGGAGCTTACCTGAGGGATTTTTCCCAATAATTGTATGTGATTAGTGTGTGGTCTGTATTATTAATTTGTGGTTGTGGTGCTTGTTTAATTTGGTTTAAGTTATGTTATCTTTAACTGCGATGGTTGATTAGCTTTAAATTTGTTTATCTGCAATTATATTATAATGTGTTGTGATGCATGATCTTCCTGGGAATATTTCTGTGATATTGTTGTTTGAGAAGCCTGACAGTGGTCAGTACCCAATCAATTAATCAGATAAAAGCTTTAAGAAGTTTTATAAATTATATTCAATGTTTTAATGGTAAAAATATTGGGTTATAATATTAATGGAATATTTTATTTGGGAAAAATGAGGAATGTTGGAAAATATTATTATTTTATTGATTTAAAAGCGTAAGAGTGTTTTGTGAGTCATAGTGAGGACGTAACCGTGAATATATTTTTGTACTGCTAGTTTATACGTAGGAAATTTCTAAATATTAGAAAATATTATTTTAAGAAAATAAGTTTCACAAATAATTTTATTATGGTGTTGGAAAAATTATTTTACTAGAAAAGTCATAATTGGACTAAAAACGGTTTTAAAACGTCAAACGTCGGACAATTCCGATAATATTTATGGTAGGATTACTAAAAACGGTAGTATTAGTTAAAATTGAGAATTTGTATCAAAGCAATATTTTCAAGTTCAAAATATTTATTTTATGAAAGGAAATGAATTTTAAGCGATTTTGATGATTTTGTAACACGAATTTCCAACGTAAACGTATTTTCCGTAAAATAGTTTTATACACCGGGTTATTTCCGACAATGTGGATAAGTTTCGGAAGTTTTGTTTTGATTTTGTGTTTCACCGAACGAAAATAGTGTTAACGTAACCCTAGTATCCGAGACGTTGTGATACCGGCGTTCTTAATTACAAGCACGAAGATTTTTTATCTGTGTTACGTTGTTACACGTTGTGATGAACATTGTTAATAGAGAATATTGTTTTTTTTATTTCATCACCACGAACCTAAGACTGATTGCAAGGTCTAAGGTTTTGTGATTGAGCATTCAGACTTCGTGTCCTGTGTTAGTGTTGATAAATCTATCACGTTAAAAATTACGAATAGTTGTAAGCCATCTTGAGCTTCGACAAAAGAAGAATGAACACAAAGAAAAATAACGAGAACAAAATGTTTTATATGCATGCATTGGCAGACGTGTCGTGTCCTATGTCCGATACCTTAATGATAGGGTATTCGGGCTATGTTGTTATGTCTTATGTCTGATACCTTAATGATAGGGTATTCGAGCTACGTTATTAGGTATGATGCCTTGATGATAGGGTATTCATGCTATAACCTATGTCTGATACCTTATTGATATGTATTCGGGCTACGTTGTTATGTATGGTGCCGAATGGTATTCCATGCCACGTTGTGCCTAATATACCTGGCAATTGAGCGTGATCAACTCATTTATTTGGTGTTGGGGTCTACGGAGATTAGGTACTAAATTAGAGCCTGAATATTGAAGTGTTCATCCATTTTTTTAAAAAACTGTGATCGGGTATGAAACCCAGTGATAGACTACTTGTTTATTTACGGAAATGTACATTGTATATGTTCTCTTTTGTGTCGCGCATGCGGTTATTGTGTTAAATCCATATATTGGCGTCTCACCCTTACAAATATATCAGGTTTATTCTAGACTACTATAGTACTTTGGTACACTAGCATGGATGAAGCAAAGGACTTCACTAAGTCATTCGAGGACTTATATTCTAGATGCACGAAGAGGTATATGTTCGTGGGAAAGACCACGGGGGTCTTTCCAATAATGTCTTATAGAGCAACCAACTTAGGAGTCTTGTTTTGGGTTTTATGTTGCAAAGGTCGGTAACTGTGATGCTGTAATATATTCCTGGTTTTAAGTTTCTCTTTTTGGAAATTGAGCCCTTTTGAAAATAAAAACGGTATGTCGTGGTGACTTCTTTAAGAATATGACTTTACTATTTATTGTATGTATTAAGGTGTTCTAGAGTTATTCGCAGAAGAAAATTTTTACACCCGAGTTTTCAGCCTTATAATAAATTTATTTTCCGAAAGCAACCAGCAAATAGAATTTTTAATTTATTTCCACACGTGTTACAAAGTAGAGCCTAAGGGGAGTGTTACATTAGTGGTATCAGAGCTGGTCGAGTCTTTCGAGAATGTTGGGGAATAGGTCTGTTGTATTGATGTTGTGTTTTCTCTGATTAGGACTTGTTTGAATTACTTATTAGAAGTAATGTATGTTAACACGTAAGTATACATTTCAGTTTCTGATTGCGGACTGACTGAGTTGTCTTGTAGGTCAGTTATGGAACCAGGAATTGGACAAGGACTTGGGAGTTATCAGTCAGATTTCGGGGTCAGATCATTTCTTTTCTAACGATTGTGAATTGTTTTCACACTTAAATTGTTGGACCAATTATTATGGAATTTTATTTTTGCGAACTATCCTATTTTTGTTCGGGATAGACATTTTTTTGATAAAAGAAGTTTCTAGATGAAACTTAATCTAGTCACTATTACTTTTCGTAAATGTGATCCAGTCCGATTTTTTTGGCCAGATTGTACCCCTTTTAAACATTGTCGTTTTGTGAATTTCCTGTACGAATGATGAATTCCCTTTGAATTCAGAATTGTTTATCTTTGATTTTCTAATCAGCTGGAAGTTCTTATGGAAGAATGAACTTTATTAGAGTCATGGTTGTAAACATGTATTAGCTATGCATTTTTACACTCACGAACATATTAAAGAATCTTTTTACATACTGAACATTCCAGTATTCCTTTAACAAAATTCTTCTATAATTACTTACCTTCTTGTGAAAGTAAGACCTTAGGATTTAGAAGATCATGTATAGTTTTGAGTCGCGAAATTTCGAGGACGAAATTTTTTTAGTGGGGTAGTAATGTAACACCCTGATTTTTTCTGCTTTCTAAGATCGGTATAAATATAAATAAATGTTTATATTTTTATCTGAAACTTAGAAAATTATTTTGGGAAAACCAAAGTCATATTCATATCATACTTATTTTTATAAGTATACGGTTAAATTTTGGGTTGAAAATTCAAACGGAACCGGTCTGCGTTTTTACTGACAGTAAGATTTACTGATTAAAAAACCTAATTTTGACTCGAGAACGAAATGAATAGATTTTATATATTATTTCCAATGATATAGGTTATTTTGAAAATTTTCAAAATAAATAGGTTTTATACTCGACTCGGGCGTAAAACCCTAAATGGGGTAATCGACAGAGTCGAGAACGGACGTGCAGAGACAAAACCTGACATCGGATGCTGAGACCTCTTGCCACCATTGGTGGTGGGTCATATGAATGAGTCACCAATGTCATGATGACATTTAAACAAAAATCTAGATATTTCTTTAAACTAGTGTAAAAACCATTTTGCCCTCGGACCATTTTATCCTTGAACTTTCATTGAAATGACAAATTTTCCCCCACAATTTGTGGCCACCAATCAGTCATATCACCAACCACTCCTCACCACATGTTTGTCATGATGTTTTTTTTTTGGAAATTACCATTTTGCCCTTAATGGATTTTATCACAAAAGTGCCATTTTGTAAGATTACTCCTTTGTCCCTAAAAATTTATATTTGGACCCTTATACCCTTGAAAAGCACCACCAAACCCTACCAAGTGAGCCCATTTCACTTCTATAAAAGGCCATCTTCATCTTCTTCGTCAACTTTGCCATTTTTCCATTAAAACTCTTAAGTTACTTAGGCTTGATTTGTGAAGGAAGTAGGTGATTTCTTGCCAATTTCTTGATTCCAAGAGTTGTTCCTCATCATCATTAAGCATTGAACGCGCTGTCGCCACGCGCCAAAAAGAACGAGCGATTATAAAATAATGCAGTATAGAGCGACAACTCGGATCGTCTCTCAAGGACTCTTTAGGTGTTGTTATTATTAACAGAAAAAGTTAGAAAAAGTTAGAATTGGGGGGTTTGAGATTGGAAACTAAATTAAAGAAGCAAAACAGAAAACAAAGCAAGAAAATAGAGCAGTTACCAAATAAGCTAAAGCGATTAACCTACTGCTTTTGGTTTCCAACTATCATCGGTTCATGCAAATTCCTAGCCCTAAGCAGATTCTAATCCCCTCCCGGTTGTAGCAATAATTCACAAGCGGAACCACTACTACAGATATATGTCCCTATTCCCGAATTAAGCAAACGGGGTTAAGCACTTCGTGAACTAAGCGAACACGAAACGTACACACGCGAATTAAGCAAACGCGATTATATATAGGAACATGATATCACCGAGATAAACCAACACAACACAATATACTCCTGAATTAAGCAAACAGAAATATAAAGCATGGCATTGAAAAGAGAAAAGGAAATGAAAACAGGAAATACAAGAACCTCAAGTATGGATAAAAACCAATTACAGTAGATTAATCTAGGAGACTAGTTCTCCATTACAAAAGAAAACAATAAACTAAGAGAAAAACAAAAGACTAACAAGCTCAGAAACTAGCCAAAACTGGCTAATTCTGACTCTCTCTCCGAGTTCCGCCTAAGACTACTTATATACACGTTTCTGGAATCTGAGTCCTCGCGAGGCGAGTCACTGCTGGCGAGGCGAATTATGCGAAAGGTATGCAACTCTTGGTCTTCTCGCGAGGCGAGCATAGCTTCGCGAGGCGAACGCTTCAAATTCCCAAACTGCAACGCCCGTGACCTTCCACACGGGCAAGCCGTGATCGTCTCTGACTTTTCATGGTTGGATGACTCGCGAGGCGAGCCATTTCTTCGCGGGGCGAACCAGAGACCTTGCATTTTCTTGGAACAGTCAGCTTCGGGGTCGCGAGGCGAACAGTCTTCTCGCGGGGCGAGAAACTCCATAATTATTCCTTTTTATTAACCTGAAAATAGAAAGTAAAAGTAAATACTTTATTCACTCTAAATCAACTAAATTAACTTTAAAACACTTTACAGACTCAAAATATTACTTAAGGACAATCAAGTCTAATTTGGGTAAAAATGATATAAAATTAGCACAAAGCCAAGGTCTTTACTAGTTAATAAACCAGTCAAACAGAGGCTCATCAAAATACCCCAAACTTAAACTTTGCTTGTCCCCAAGCAAACTAAAACTTAAAAACTTAAAAAGACTCAAGACCTGGCAAGCTCAAAAGATTCAATCAACTTTCGCACAGATTTCAAGCAATTTATCAAAATATTTTTCAATGTTCCCCCCTTTCAAACAAAACAATCCCCACAATCATTTATTCTAAACAGTTGAGAATTTCATCATTCAAACAATCATTAATCTAAGTAGGGGGTCTAAGTTACACACAAGAGGGAGATCACCAAAATCAAACATCTGCCTTCCTCACAAGGGAAATTTATGTTTCACTCAATCGCTCAGTTTGTGTCAGGCTATCAACATTTCACTCAATTTTCACTTTTAAGAGCACTTCCCATAAATTTGAATTTCATCTCAAAAATGGTTCCCACAGAAAACATGCAAGCAACATCAGAAGGTCTTTTATGGGTTGTAATGGGGCTTGGCTAAGGGTAGGATATACAAAGGTACTAGGCTGAAGACCCTAGGAACTAAGAGAGCATGAACATTATTTTCACTTTGAAATTAAACTCAAGTTCCTTTTCTCATTTTTCATTTGCCTTGGGTGACTACAACCTTTTTATTTCTTTTTGGCATTTTTGCACTTTTATTTTTTTTTCTGTTTTCTTTTCTTTTCTTTTCTTTTCTCTTTTTCTTTTTTTTTTATTTTTTTATTTTTATAATTTCTTTTTCCCAATCCCAAACAACACATTGCACCGGGTAGCCACCCCAAACTTAATTTCTTGCAACCAATTTCTCACTAAGCTTCCATGCTCTCCTAATCCTAAGATCGGGTTAACATGGTTTTTCAGATTTTAGCTCGTAAAATAAGGTTATCAAGAATTAACAGTCTAATCAGGCTCAAAGGGGCTAACTAGGGAACATGCATCAGGAATGGTTATTTTAGGCTAAGTAGCTATTTACAAAGAAAATGCCTAAATCATTTGCTACACACATATAATCATGCAAACCAAAAAGAGATTCAATCAAATTCAGGAAAGTGCAACTTAAAAAGTGATTTTCACACAATCAAAAACATGTTGGAGGCTCAAAACCTCACCTGGACATTCATGCAAATTGTTTGAAAGAGATTCTATCCCTAGTGTGTGTTTCCTATCACCCCAAACTTATCATAAATCATGCATTCATAACAAAATCCCAAAGTTCAGTTTTCAATCTCATGGGGATCAAACTCCAAAAAAAATTTCAAAATCTAGGGGAAACAGTCAACACAAATATATGCAATTCATCTATACAAAATTAATCAGAATCCAATAAAGCTTGCCACTACTAGACTCAAACACAACTCCTGAGCTTCTCAAATTATTCAGGAGCTTTTATTGAAAATAGAACAGAAATAAAGCAAACAAAAACTAACAAAGCAAATGAAAGTAAACTAAGGAGAAAGGGTTAAGAAAACTCATTAAGGGCGGTTCCACCAGGATCCCATTGCTTGTAGCATAAGGCCCACGTGATAGCCACAGGACTGAAATTCATTCCAAGCCTCCCTAACTTGCAGCTTTGATGCGAAGGTGAGCGTTTGACAATTATAATAACCTCGCCGAGTGCGGCGGACTTCTCACTACCTCTCGGGTCACAGATGACCTCCTTCTCAATAAAGTCTCCCCAATAGAAGTGGGGTTCAACCGCTTGGACTGGCCATGGTGCAAAATCCAAGGGTGCAAAATCCATCACTGGTGGCTCCTCAGGGGGAGGTGGCAAACAGTTAGCTGGGGTTACTGGTGTTTCCGGTGTTGCTGCAACTTCTGCAAGGTCTTCATCCACTGCACTAACAAATTTTTCACCTGCTATACATGCAGAGATTTCAGCACACACCACACAAAGGTTAGAGTTAGTACATATATTACAAGAAAATGAATCAGAAAAAGTTAGAATGTCTGGGAATTCTTCACACAGTGCATCCACCCCATTACTCTCAACACATGCATTTGCTTTAATTGCATCATCTACTCCCAAAGGTTCTTCATCATCTTCAGGCACGGGGGAGCAGATGCCCTCTTGATCCTCCTGATCCTCCTTTTCTATGTTCCCTGAAAAAAATAAACCTGCAAAACGATCTGCATTTTCTATTTTTCCTGAAAAGTATAAACCTGTAAAACATTCTACACACAAAGCAGTTCCATCACAATAACAAGCATTGGGATCAGGGGATTCAACACTAAATTCATCATCAACAGAAGTATTATCAGAATCATAATTATCATCAAAAGTATTTTCAGGAATAACCATATGTGAATCCTTATGTTCCTCAAGGGGCTGTGGAGTTAGCATTGCAGCTGAGTTGGCGGTAACTTGATCAATTAGAGCCCACAACTTCCGAGATTCAGCTTGGTCCTTCTGGTACTCAGCCTCCATCTTCTGTTGAAATTCCTCTATCATCCGTTGAGTTTGCTCGGCCATTTGTTGCCTCATTCCTTCCATATGTGCACTTATCTGTGCAGTCATCTGTGTGCACAGGTCCTCTAGGGAAGGTTCGGAAGGTGTAGAGGTGGTCACTTGGCTAGGATAGTATGGTGGTGGCTCACTAAAATTAGGATAATACATGCATGGTTGCCCATAATAAACATTAGGCACATAATTTCGCATATAATTATCCATGGGGCAAAATTCACAACCAGACAATGCAGACAAAACTAATTAGCAAAGAGATTTTTTTTTTATATTTTATTTTCTGCTAATAACAACAAACAAGAGTCCCCGGCAACGGCGCCAATTTTTGAACGCGCTGTCGCCACGCGCCAAAAAGAACGAGCGATTATAAAATAATGCAGTATAGAGCGACAACTCGGATCGTCTCTCAAGGACTCTTTAGGTGTTGTTATTATTAACAGAAAAAGTTAGAAAAAGTTAGAATTGGGGGGTTTGAGATTGGAAACTAAATTAAAGAAGCAAAACAGAAAACAAAGCAAGAAAATAGAGCAGTTACCAAATAAGCTAAAGCGATTAACCTACTGCTTTTGGTTTCCAACTATCATCGGTTCATGCAAATTCCTAGCCCTAAGCAGATTCTAATCCCCTCCCGGTTGTAGCAATAATTCACAAGCGGAACCACTACTACAGATATATGTCCCTATTCCCGAATTAAGCAAACGGGGTTAAGCACTTCGTGAACTAAGCGAACACGAAACGTACACACGCGAATTAAGCAAACGCGATTATATATAGGAACATGATATCACCGAGATAAACCAACACAACACAATATACTCCTGAATTAAGCAAACAGAAATATAAAGCATGGCATTGAAAAGAGAAAAGGAAATGAAAACAGGAAATACAAGAACCTCAAGTATGGATAAAAACCAATTACAGTAGATTAATCTAGGAGACTAGTTCTCCATTACAAAAGAAAACAATAAACTAAGAGAAAAACAAAAGACTAACAAGCTCAGAAACTAGCCAAAACTGGCTAATTCTGACTCTCTCTCTGAGTTCTGCCTAAGACTACTTATATACACGTTTCTGGAATCCGAGTCCTCGCGAGGCGAGTCACTGCTCGCGAGGCGAATTATGCGAAAGGTCTCCACTCTTGGTCTTCTCGCGAGGCGAGCATAGCTTCGCGAGGCGAACGCTTCAAATTCCCAAACTGCAACGCCCGTGACCTTCCACACGGGCAAGCCGTGATCGTCTCTGACTTTTCATGGTTGGATGACTCGCGAGGCGAGCCATTTCTTCGCGGGGCGAACCAGAGACCTTGCATTTTCTTGGAACAGTCAGCTTCGGGGTCGCGAGGCGAACAGTCTTCTCGCGGGGCGAGAAACTCCAGAATTATTCCTTTTTATTAACCTGAAAATAGAAAGTAAAAGTAAATACTTTATTCACTCTAAATCAACTAAATTAACTTAAAAACACTTTACAGACTCAAAATATTACTTAAGGACAATCAAGTCTAATTTGGGTAAAAATGATATAAAATTAGCACAAAGCCAAGGTCTTTACTAGTTAATAAACCAGTCAAACAGAGGCTCATCAAGCATCATGTTCATTAATTACTTTCTTGATTTGAGGCCTTAATCATCTTTCCAATTTCTAGATCTAGAAAGTTTGAAATTCTCTAGAAAATCATAGAAAAATCCTAAAAATATGAAACTAATTTCTATGAGTTATTTATCATCTCTACTATCATAATCCAAGAGATTGATGCAAACAAAATTTTCCTCCCCATTTAACCCTCCAAGACCGGACCCTACTTGGGTGGGTGTAGGAGGTTTTGCTTATTTTTCTTAGAAAGTGAACTTGTATATCATCTTCCTAGTATGTAAGTATGTTGAATCCAAGTTGTTGTGTTCAAATAAAATCCCTAGCTCATGTTTCTATTAAGGGCCAAAACTGAGTTTTAAAGGAATTGGAGTATTTGATTTCAATTCTTTGTGTTAAACCATTAAACCTATGTCTTAAGTATTAAGGATCATTAATCCAAAGACTTAAGCAATTTAGAAATTTTAGTCACCAAACCCTAGCATGATTGTGAATTACGTATAGGGGATAGCTGATTTTATTTGCTTGTTTTTTTTGATAATTATGTTATGTGGTTTGTTGAAGGAGATTGTGTATGAATCGTGTACGTGTGTTGTCAAGAAACCGGAGTGTCGGCGAACGGGTATCTTAAGGAAAGATCTTCAAGAGGTAAGGGGAGCTTACCTGAGGGATTTTTCCCAATAAGTGTATGTGATTAGTGTGTGGTATGTATTATTTATTTGTGGTTGTGGTGCTTGTTTAATTTGGTTTAAGTTATGTTATTTTTACCTGTGATGGTTGATTTGCTTTAAATTGTTTATTTGCAATTATATTATAATGTGTTGTGATGCATGATCTGCCTGAGAATATTTCTGTGATATTGTTGTTTGAGAAGCCTGACAATGGTCAGTGCCCAATCAATTAATCAGATAAAAGCTTTAAAAAGCTTTATAAATTATATTCAATGTTTTAACGATAAAAATATTGGGATATAATATTAATGGAATATTTTATTTGGGAAAAATGAGGAATGTTGGAAAATATTATTATTTTAGTGATTTAATAGCGTAAGAGTGTTTTGAGTCATAGTGAGGACGTAACCGTGAAAATATTTTTATACTGCTAGTTTATATGTAGGAAATTTCTAAATATTAGAAAATGTTATTTTAAGAAAATAAGTTTCAAAAATAATTTTATTATGGTGTTGGAAAATTTATTTTACTAGAAAAGTCATAATTGGACTTAAAACATTTTAAAACGTCCAACATCGGACAATTTTGATAATATTTGTGGTAGGATTACTAAAAATTGTAATATTAGTTAAAATAGAGAATTTGTATCAAAGCAATATTTTCAAGTTCAAAATATTGATTTTATGAAAGGAAATGAATTTCAAGTGATTTTGATGATTTTGTAACACGAATTTCTAACGTAAACGTATTTTCCATAAAATAGTTTTATACACCGGGTTATTTCGAACAACTTCGATAAGTTTCAGAAATTTTGTTTTGATTTTGTGTTTCTCCTAACGAAAACATTGTTAACGTTAACCTAGTATCCGAGACGTCGTGATACTGGCGTTCTTAATTACAAGCACGAAGATCTTTTATCCGTGTTACGTTGTTACACGTTGTGATGAACCTTGTTAATAGAGAATATTGTTTTTTTGTTTCATCACCACGAACCTAAAACTGATTGCAAGGTCTAAGGTTTTGTGATTGAGCATTCGGACTTCGTGTCCTGTGTTAGTGTTGAGAAATCTATCATGTTAAAAATTACGAATAGTTGTAAGCCATCTTGAGTTCGACAAAAGAAGAATGAACACAAAGAAAAATAACTAGAACAAAATGTTTTATATGCATGCATTGGCAGACGTGTCACGTCCTATGTCTGATACCTTAATGATAGGATATTCGGGCTACGTTGTTATGTCCTATGTATGATACCTTAATGATAGGGTATTTGGGATACGTTGTTATGTATGATGCCTTGATGATAGGGTATTCATGCTACCTCCTAGTCTGATACCTTAATGATAGGGTATTCGGGCTACGTTGTTAGGTATGATGCCTTGATGATAGGGTATTCATGCTACGTCCTATGTCTGATACCTTAATGATAGGGTATTCGGGCTATGTTGTTATGTATGATGCCGAATGGTATTCCATGCCACGTTGTGCCTAATATACCTGGCAATTGAGCATGATCAACTTATTTATTTGGTGTTGGGGTCTACGGAGATTAGGTACTAAATTAGAGGCTGAATATTGAAGCTTTCATGCATTTTTTTTAAAAACTATGATCGGGTATGAAACCCAGTGATAGACTACTTGTTTATTTATGGAAATGTACATGTGTATATGTTCTCTTTTGTGTCGCGCATGCGGTGATTGTGTTAAATCCATATATTGGCGTCTCACCCTTACAAATATATCAGGTTTATTCTATACTACTATAGTACTTTGGTACACTAGCATAGATGAAGCAAAGGACTTCACTAAGTCATTCAAGGACTTAGATTCTAGATGCTTGAAGAGGTATCTGTTCGTGGGAAAAACCGCGGGGATCTTTCCAATAATGTCTTGTAGAGCGACCGGCTTAGGAGTCTTGTTTTGGGTTTTATGTTGCAAAGGTCGGTAACTATGATGTTATAATATATTCTTGTTTTAAGTTTCTCTTTTTGGAAATTGAGCCCTTTTGAAAATAAAAACGGTATGCCATGATGATTTCTTTAAGAATACAACTATACTATTTATTGTATTGATAGTGTGATTTTACATCATGTTTCCTGTACACTATTGCATGCATTTTTCATATAGATTAGGCATTCTTTATTTGATTTTAGTTAGTTTTTCCCTTGGAACGAGTGAAGCGGTTTCTTGGTGTTGTTTTGCAGGAATTTAAGGAAAAATGCTCAGAATTAGCCTTGATGGAGCTTGGATGAAATAGAGCTTGAAAAGTAAAGAAAATGAGCCAAGCAGAGTCCATCACGGCCTGGCCGTGATGACCATCACAGCCATGATCAAATAAATTGAGAAGATTGAAGGCAAAAGTCAGAAGCTGTCACGGCCTAGCCGTGATAACCATCACGGCCGTGACTGGCCAAGCAGAACCGATCACGGCCTAGCCGTGATGAGGCTCACGACCGTGATGCTCCAAATCTGAAAGCGCGCCCACTCCAGAACACGTCACGGCCTGGCCGTGATGGCCATCACGACCGTGACGCGTGGCCTCTCTATAAATATGAGCGCAGAAGACAGAAAGAAGGGATCTGAGATAGGATTCTGGGGTCTCTGACACAGACTTTCCAGACCAAAAAATAGAGACCTTGGAGGCTGCGGCTAAGGAAGGATTGTAACCCTAGAACGGAGCTGCTGAGAGGGGTTGCTGTGACGATAGTGGAAAGCTCCCATGGAGTTTCTTCTCTCCTCTTCTCCTATTTCTCTGGTTTTTTCTTTCTCTTTTATGAGTAGCTAAATCCCGTTTGTTGGGATTATATGTAGGCAAACTGAAATAACATGTAATTGCTTTGACTGATTAATCTGTGTTTATGTTTCTCTATTAGTGATTAATTATCCATGCTTAATGCTTGTTGTAGCTAGCACCCCCATAACTCGATTAGTGTTTTGGTATGCAATTGGGAAATTCGTATTAAAACCGGAACTGAATTTAATCACCTAGTAATCCTTGCATCTAGGAGTGGAGTTTGGTTTACTAGTAATCGCGTAATCCCTAATCCTAATGCAAATTCATTAATCTAGGTCACCTAAGGAATTAGGGTCTATTAGTGGATTTAGGCTCTTGTCATCCGAGGAATCGGGGCTTGAGTAATTTCGTGGATTGATTTTAATATGTGAAGCATGAATGGGAGGTATCTAGTCCTGGTATTGCATGAGGTAGAGGTTTGGTGAAGTCTAGTCCCAACATATCCTTTTCGCATTCCAAGTGCTCGACAAAAATACAAAAAGATTTTTATTCCTTTTGTTTTGTTTGTTTTGAATTCTATCCATAGTCTAGATAGTTGTTAAATTTGCGAATTGGTATTTGACATCCAATCCTCGTGGGAACGATATCGGTCTCACCACCGTATTACTTGTACGACTGGGTATACTTGCCCAGATTTTCGTCCAACAAGTTTTTGGCGCCGTTGCCGGGGATTGGTTTTGCCAATATCATTAGTAACAAAGGAGGCAACTAATTTAGACATTTTTATCTTTTATTTTTCTGTATATATATTTGACATTTTCTCTGTACAGATTTTATTTTTTTTCTTTTGAGTGTTTGTTTGTGCAAGGTTGAGGAAACACATGGACTATCATTACTGTCCAACTTGGGAAGATCAACTTGATTGGATCGTGTTTGATGGTATCACCACTAAGCACGTAAAGATATACTCCAAGGAGGAATGGAAGTCCTATTTGTCATCCTTGCAACCACCACCACACTTCGAGCTGGATCCTGAGTTGCTAGAGATTCTTTGGGATATAGATGCTTATCCTCTGAGCTTGAGCATAGAGTGTAGCCAGGAGGAAGTTGGTTCCATGATTCAGAGGGCTGAGACGCGAGCAGGGAAAAAGGCTAGTAATATAGTGGCATCGCTAAGCGACATCTTTTAGAAGCTGGAAGAACAAGTCAGCGAATTTTTTAAATTACTAGCAGAAAAGCCACATGGAATTCAAATTGAGGAGAATCTACTTGCTAGCACGGACGTGAATGAAGATGAAGTGGTGGTGGTAGAAGAGCAACAAGAAGAGGAATGGGAATGGAAGGAGCAAACATCGTTGAATGCTGCTCTAGAACAATATTCCCAAGAACTATCCACCTCCGAGGCCAAGGCAAGAGCCAATTATGATTGTATCGATGCTCTGACGCAAAGCTTCAAAATGCAAGTGGGGGAGATTTGCAAACAGCTAGTACAATACCCACATGAAGCATTGTTTGAGCAGAATCTGGTTTTGGGGATAGTTCAAAATGAAGATGAAGTGGTAGTGGACTCCACCATGCTTGCTGAGCAATCTGATTTTGCTGCATTAAATAAATATGTTGGCTTGCATGCATGTGTGGAAACTGATAAGTTAGCCCCTTCCACTTGTCTGTCAAATTTCCTCGTGAAAACACCATTTGACCCGAGAGGAAGTGAGTTCATAATTGTAAAGGTCAATGGAGTTTTCACACACTGGCTAGGAGGAAGTAAGGGTGGAGTCATATTGCCTCTGCAATCACCACTCCACAAGCCATGGGATCCGGGTGGAGGATACCCTTACACTGTGAGCACCAACTGGTCCCTATACCACAAGCTTTGGGATCCAGGGGGATGCTTCTAATGAGTCAAGCTAGTGACGTTAAAGAAGCGCTTATTGGGAGGCAACCCAATTTTTATTTTCCTTCTTCCTTCTGTTTTTGATTTTTAACTCTTGAATAATTTGAGAAGATCAAGAGTTTTCTTTTACTAATAAAATTGCCAAGTGATTTCAGGGAAAGAAGGAAGGGAGAGCAAGAAGACAAGGAAAAGAGCAAAGGCAGCAACCATCACGCCCAGGCCGTGACACTGGTCACGGTCGTGATAAGCTAATCATGAAGACCAAAAAGGATCACGGCCACATCACGGGCGTGATGAGAAGACCCTGAAGAGCAGAGAGCATCACGGCCTAGCCGTGATGGGGTTCACGACCGTGACAGGCCAACACCCATGGATCAGAATTGATCACGGCCTGCCCGTGATGAGGCTCACGGCCGTGATGCATTTCCCAACAAGTTTTTAACTGGAACGAGAGCCAACACCCGCTACCGCCTCGGTAAGTCGTTCCATTTTTCTCCTCTCTCCGACTTGATTGTTTACATTGGGGACAATGTAAATTCTTAAGCTTGGGGTAGGGGTATTTTGCATTTACATTTTTCATGTTGCATTCATATAGTTTTGCATGATAGCTTTGCATGATCACACAATTAGATTGCCCTTGCTTAGACTATGCATCCAATTGTGAGAACTGAGTGCCAAATAAATTGTGATAGTGAATTTTTGAACCCAATTTTTTTTATTCTTGTGATAAGGCTACAAGTAAAAATGTTTGAGATAATCTTGGATAGTTGATAATTAGCATATGGTTCAGTAGATTTGTGTTTCTCATTGATTTTTGAACTACTAAAATGTGAGATTTTGAGCCAAAGGGGTACTCACCAAATCTGCCCCATTCTTTGTGCTAGAGTGTTATTCCTCTTGGATTGTATTCTCTAGAACTTGACTTGAAACCATTTTGAAGCTTAAAAATTTTTTGAAAACATTTTTGAAAATGATTGAGGCACTAGGTATTTTTCTGGCCTTCTGAGCTTTGAAAAACTAAATGCTACCCCTTAGTTGCCCAATTTTTATCCTGAAAGAATAAAATACTTTTCTTGGTACCCGAAAATATTTTGATAAATATGGTTGGTAGGATACCTTCTAAAGTATTACAAAAGGGTAAAAAGGTAGTTGAAAAAAGTTTGGGATGAAAGAATCAGAAAAATATTTCTCTTGAGCTGAAAAATCTCCCCTTCTCCAAGCAAAAGAAAAACAAAAGAAAAAGAAAAATATATAGAGAAGGGGATGACAAAAAGAAATGATAAATAAAATGAAAAGAAATAAAGGTGGAAAAGTGAATCAAAACCCAAAAAAGGGTATTTTAGAAGGTGTCATGATTTGCAATGCTTAATGTTTTGTGTAGCCTTTTGAAATGTCCTTTTCTTGACTTCCCCACCTAATGATAAATCCCATGGCCCCGTTACAACCAAAGCCAAAGACCTCTTGATTCTTAATTGTTTTCATTAATAAAGTAGAGATTTGGTTGATAGTCAAGCCTATGGTAGAATTCATTCCTTGAGGAAAATTGAGCGAATTGTCTTATGTCCCTAACACTTGAGTGAGGTGAAAAAGAGAGCCAAGCAAATGAACAAGCTTGGGGTGAGCTTCAGGTGAGAAAGAGTGCCCAAATCAGTGAGAATATGAGTCTAGGGAACCTAAGCGTCTAATTGGACTTGAATTGAGTGTCTCTTGCTGAATTATTTGAAATGCACGTTGCTTGGATCATTTACTCGGGTTCTTGGTTCACTATCCATACTTTGATTATTTATCTCTTCTGGCCTTAGTGATTGCTTGAGGACAAGCAATTGAATAAGCTTGGGGTGATTTGATAGTGTGATTTTACATCATGTTTCCTGTACACTTTTGCATGCATTTTTCATATAGATTAGGCATTCTTTATTTGATTTTAGTTAGTTTTTCCCTTGGAACGGGTGAAGCGGTTTCTTGGTGTTGTTTTGCAGGAATTTAAGGAAAAATGCTCAGAATTAGCCTTGATGGAGCTTGGATGAAATAGAGCTTGAAAAGTAAAGAAAATGAGCCAAGCAGAGCCCATCACGGCCTGGCCGTGATGACCATCACAGCCATGATCAAGAAAACTGAGAAGATTGAAGGCAAAAGTCAGAAGCTGTCACGGCCTAGCCGTGATAACCATCACGGCCGTGACAGGCCAAGCAGAACCGATCATGGCCTAGCCGTGATGAGGCTCACGGCCGTGATGCTCCAAATTTGAAAGCGCGCCCACTCCAGAACACGTCACGGCCTGGCCGTGATGGCCATCACTGTCGTGACGCGTGGTCTCTCTATAAATATGAATGCAGAAGACAGAAAGAAGGGATCTGAGATAGGATTCTGGGGTCTCTGACACAGACTTTCCAGACCAAAAAATAGAGACCTTGGAGGCTGCGGCTAAGGAAGGATTGTAACCCTAGAACGGAGCTGCTGAGAGGGGCTGCTGTGACGATAGTGGAAAGCTCCCATGGAGTTTCTTCTCTCCTCTTCTCCTATTTCTCTGGTTTTTTCTTTCTCTTTTATGAGTAGCTAAATCCCGTTTGTTGGGATTATATGTAGGCAAACTGAAATAACATGTAATTGCTTTGACTGATTAATCTGTGTTTATGTTTCTCTATTAGTGATTAATTATCCATGCTTAATGCTTGTTGTAGCTAGCACCCCCATAACTCGATTAGTGTTTTGGTATGCAATTGGGAAATTTGTATTAAAACCGGAACTGAATTTAATCACCTAGTAATCCTTGCATCTAGGAGTGGAGTTTGGTTTACTAGTAATCGCGTAATCCCTAATCCTAATGCAAATTCATTAATCCAGGTCACCTAAGGAATTAGGGTCTATTAGTGGATTTAGGCTCTTGTCATCCGAGGAATCGGGGCTTGAGTAATTTCGTGGATTGATTTTAATATGTGAAGCATGAATGGGAGGTATCTAGTCCTGGTATTGCATGAGGTAGAGGTTTGGTGAAGTCTAGTCCCAACATATCCTTTTCGCATTCCAAGTGCTCGACAAAAATACAAAAAGATTTTTATTCCTTTTGTTTTGTTTGTTTTGAATTCTATCCATAGTCTAGATAGTTACTGAATTTGTGAATTGGTATTTGACATCCAATCCTCGTGGGAACGATATCGGTCTCACCACCGTATATTACTTGTATGACTGGGTATACTTGCCCAGATTTTCGTCCAACATGTATGTATTAAGGTATTCTAGAGTTATTCGCGGAAGAAAATTTTTACACTCGAGTTTTCTGCCTTATAATAAATTTATTTTCCGAAACAACCAGCAAATAGAATTTTTAATTTATTTCCGCACGTGTTACAAAGTATTGCCCAATGGGGGTGTTACAGGAATTACCTTTTGCATTCTTAATTACCTTTGCTTTCTTTTTTGCTTTTTTCTTGATAGACTTAGAAACCATAACCTGAAAACCAGAATCTGAGTTTTGCTTATCTGAGACTGAGTTATCATTCAAATATTTACTAGCTGTCTAAGGATATTTTGAAGGATCTATTTCTGCATTCACTGTCCTGATAGGATCTGATTCTACACTGTCTGTCCTGTTAGGATTATCAGCATCATTTTATGGCTCCACAGCCCAAAAATATCCCACTAGTCTCAAGTCTTGTGAAAAAATCGGATTCTCCACCTGAGTAATTGGAACAACTATAGCTGCAAGTTGATTTACAAGGACTGGTAAAGCAGGAGAAGCAATGCCAAGTCCTAAGTCCGAGTTGAAGGAATCAGTAACCACATCAGTAGGGGAGGCATTCCTTGAATCAAACAGATTAATATCAGTCATGTTATAGGGAGAACTATCAATAGAAGCCTGAGAATTTTGCACCAAAGTGCCAGTTGATCCTGAACTAATGAGGCCAAAATTTCCATTATCTTGGATGCCTGACATTAAAGCATTACTGATTCTTGGAGATTGATCTGCCAACTGATTATGTATAGGGGTATGGATCAGTCTATCCGTTTCTGAGATTATTTCAACAACAAAGGGCATATTACTTTGTAAGAGATTATCCCTATTAAATGGAGAATTTGGAACATCTTCCACCATCACATTCTCAACCAAGTTCTTGTCTACATGAGTAGCTTGATTATCAAGAACTTGTTGAGGAAAAGGACCAGAATGACTTGTTCCAGCAATGTCTTCCACCCGAGGGCTTTTTTCTATGAGAACCTCATTTCCCTTGTTTAGGGCAGGTGCAGGAGTGACCAATTGATTCTCAACAACCGGATCATCTTTATTCAAGTCTGCATTATTGGAGACATCAATCAGGATAATAGGTTGATCTTTGTTCTTTGGAACATACTTGAGAGTCGATTTCTTGGGAGCCATGAAATGATTGTTGTCTTCTTTATCACCTCTCCCTTCTGGATTCTTTCTGCAATCCTGCAAGGAATGTCCTATGATGCCACAGGAGGAACAAAAGGCCGGCAATCTCTCGTACTCAATGTAGACAGGGAAGGTAAAATCTTCTCGTTTCACCATTATTTTTTCACACAGATTCGATGCCATGTCTAAGTGCACCAAGACTCTTGCAAAGTTGCCAAGAGACTTGTTGATTGTCGCATCATCCAAAGATAAGGGGACACCAACTCCTCTGGCTATAGAAAACAAGATCTTGGGTCTCCAATACTCTTGTGGAAGGCCAAAAATCCTGATCCAGCATTGTGCATTTGTTTGTTTCACTAGGTTCGGGCTGAAATCAGGGGTCCAAGAGAAGAGTCTCAAGATTCCCGGTTCAAGGTTCCATGAACCAACAGGCCATACATTCCTTAGGTCTTCAACAGAAGAGAAGTAGAATTCGAAAAACCTTTACCAATAGAGGTCAACCTCCAATTACCAAGCGGCTTCCATAACTTCATTAACTTACAACGCAAGTCATTGAACTTGATGGGGCTATCTCCTTTAGACAACAGCAGCCTTCCATGAAGGTGATTCTTGCAACTTTCCAATCCAGTAAGATACTCCTCTTGAGGAATCTTGACCCAAATATCATCTCCTTTCTTGCATGAGGTTGGCAATTGACTTAATGGAATATCGCATGCATTATTTAGGGCTTGGGCGAAGGTCTTCTTTTGAGGGAAAGGAGTAGAAGAGGATTGGGGGGGAGGGGGAGAAGAGTAGGAGGCAAGAAAGCTCAAAGGGATGATTGGAGCAGCCATGGCAGCCATGCCGAAACAATTCAAAAATACAATTGCATACTAGCAAGACATTTAAGTTATGAAATTCAAATGCATTTATCTCAATCACGGAAAATGCAAAGAAAGAAAAAAAAATACATAGACAGAATTGAAAACAACAAGTTGGGTGGCTCACGACGGTGTCGGTGGTGGCAACCCTCAAACATATGCACACTAGTGCAAACAAAAAATGCACAAAACAGTGAAAAATGTATAAATAAATACCAAATGAATAATATAGAAAAACCAAAAATTGCATACCAAAAAGCTAGGGTGGTGGAGGCTGTGTGGTGCAGAAGTGGTGGTGGTAGAGGCGCGGTGGAGACCAGAGCTGCTCGAGGTGAAGACAGAGAGAGGAGATAAGGCGGTGGGGGTCTCCTCCGACGGTACTAGGAGCGACGAAGACTGGGGAGAAGGTGTGGCCGTCCGTGCGGAACTGTGGGGGAGAAGGAGAAGGAGAGGGAGAGGCCGAAAGGAGAAGACAGTGGGTGGCGGGGATAACTCGTCGCGATGGGGGGGGGACGGTGGGGGCTCGCCGATGTGGTGGAGGGCAGAGAGGGTATGGGGAAGGCTGAGTGTGAGAGAAGAAGAGAAAGGGAAAGTGGGGGGCGCGGGCTGGGCCAACGCTGTTATACATTTTATTTTTGATGACCATAACGTTTCCTGTAACACCCCGTTTTTCATAAATAAGCTTAGTACTTTCATATATGTTATATATATATATATATATATATATATATATATATATATATATATATATATATATATATTTGTATATGCTTGTTATGTTTGTTTTTTATGCCTAAGTTTATGTTTGGGGAAGTTTAGCCTTAGAAAGGTTCAATCCTTTTAGAGTCCAAGTACCCTGTTTCACCGTTTTGACCATATCTTGAGTTTTAGATGTCCGATCGAGGTGATATTCATGGCGTTGGAAAACTAGGAGAATTATCTACAAGTCTTATTTCAAGTATTTTTGCCCAATTCGGCTTTTTAGGGATCTCTCCACGAGCATTTGTTCGCCTTGCGAACCTGACAGACAGTTTTTGGTACTCTCGGGTTCGCCCCACGAAAAGTAGTTCGCCCCGCAAATCGACGTGTACTAGAAACCTGATTTTTGGCTTCTAAACAGAACCTTGTCCCTTGTGTTCTTTCTTTAAAGTTCTTGATCTTTTTCTTTTGATTTCTTGATCTTAGAGTTGAATCAAAGTGTCTCTTTGTCATTCTTGAGGTTGTAGATAAGCACTAGTGAGACGGGACCCAAGTGGATCTTCTTTCTCTCTTTTGAATCGTGATCTCTATTCCAGGTATGGGGAGAAGGAATAGTATGAGTATGTAGGTTTGTGGGGTAACGTAAGACGAAGGGTTACCCATGACCCTTTCCTTGATAACATGTCTATATGCCTTATGCCTATTTGTTATATGATGCTTAACTGTTATGATGTTGATGACTGGCACGACTGTTATTATTTATTGATGTTGTTTGTTATAAATATGTTGTTGTTGTGTTGCCATGATTATGATGAGTATGATGTTATTGGCTGTTGCTGTGTTGTGCTCCTTATGAGTGTTGATTGTTGAGGATGCTAATGCCAACAATGATGTTAAGACGTTAATACGTTAACGATGATAATGATAATTAAGGGATGTTTCCCAAGTTGTTCATAATACATGAATATAGTGCGAGAGGTAAGATTATGTTCATAGGGCTTAGTTAAAGACCATAGGATTGATTAGTGAGTGTTCTAGGAACATTAATAATGAAGCTCTGATTAAAGAATTAATTCCCCATGATGATAAGACATGAATATTAATGAAGAGCGGTTAAGATCAATGAAGCTATGATCAATGGATTAGTAAGAGCCAATAGGTTGAATTTGTGAACTGTCCCAAGGATTTGGGAAAGGGTTCCTGACCCTTTCTGCCCAGATCAGTACGACCATGCTCCATTGAGCACGGTCGTGCTTGATAAGGATCATGCCCGTGCTCCAGTTCGAAACCCAGAGCAGGGCATGCATTTAAGCACGGCCGTGCTTGCCTGTAGGTCCAACACGCCCGTGCTCACCTAACCAGAACAAAAACCAGATTGTTGAAATAGGGGTTTTCACCCCAAACGCTTAAAAGACTTAATAAGATACCAACGGAACATGAAGACCAAAGACAAGTGATTAGATGTTGTACCTTGGTAGTCTAGTGTCTGCTTCAAGCGTTAAGATGTTGAACCTTGGTAGCCTAGTGTTCGCTCGAAGTGATAAGATGTTGTACCTTGGTAGCCTAGTGTTCGCTCCAAGGGGGCATTGATGCTTGATGGTTAAGGTGTTGAGCTCTGGTGCTTAATGGTCGGAGTGTTGTTAATGCTTAAAAGATTTAACGATGAACGTTAAACGTTAATCCTCGATAGCCTAGTGGTCGAGGTGTTGATGATGATAAAACTTGGGTAGCCTATGGGCCCAAACGGAGGTGATGATTGTGGTTGCGTGTTGTTTGCCATGCATTCACGCATCAGAGATGTTGATGGGAGGTTGTACAACATAGGGGAGGTTGTCCAAGAGTAAGACGATCTAGCCGTCCGCGGGATTTGTCCGAAAGGGAATCAACTATACACCATGGTGGCGCATATGAGAATAAGATGTGTCGGCTGTCCTAGGGGTCCACCCATGGTTTGGTGGATTGCCCCGACGTTGGTGCTTATTGGCAATGTGGAAATATAACCCCAAAGTTGGCATGCTGATTTAGTTTGGATCCAAGTGCATAGTAAAGGAGTGGAGCAGAAATTCATTGTATAGCATACACGTTATATGATGATGATTATTATGATATTGTTGTTTGATATAACATGCTTGTTTGATGTACGCTCGTCTTTCTAACTACTTCCTTACCGTTATATTCATATATATGTTTCTTACTCCCCATCTCTGTAACGCCCCCCTTAGGCATTACTACGTAACATATGCGGAAGTAAGTCAAAAGATAATTTGCTGGTTGCTTTCGGAAAATTGTTTTCTTTTAAGTCAGAAAACTGGGGTATAAAATTTTTCTTTAAGGATAACTCTGAAATCCATCATACATACATTTAAAACGTAAAGTCACATTCGTAACAAAGTTACCATGACATATAACATTTCTATAAGTTTCCATTTTCGAAAGCGAAAGTTTAAACTACAGATGGATGCATATAACACTACATTCATCGACCTCTTTAGATATACAACCCAACTCAGACTCCTAAGTTAGTCATTCTATCAAATATTCATTGGAGAGACCCCCAATCAGAATACTTTCCCAACCACTAACACTAGGTCTTCAAGTGACTCAGAAAGACTCCTCTGCAACAATGGTACTAGAGTACCAAGGTACTACAGCAAAACCCGAAGAGATCTGATATAACTGTAAGAGTGAGACACCGGCAAATGGATATATCATACAACAACCATACACATGATACATACAACACCTTGGCATATTAACATTCTAAACATTACTCATAGGTAAACAACAAGTACTATTTCAGACCCGAATCAATCAATTTTATAAAGATAATGCATGACACTTCTATCATCATGCTCTATTCTTAATCTCCGAAGATCCCAACATCCTCCAAATGAGTTGATCAGGCTCGATACACCGTCTCATTGGCTAGCTAATCACAATGATAATACACCATCTCATTGGCTAGCTAAGCACAACGATAATACACCGTCTCATTGGCCATTTAGGCACAACGATTATGCACGCTGTTTCATTGTCCATTTAGGCACAACGATACACGTACACCGTCTAATTGTCCAATTTAAGAACAACGATAATACACCGTCACATGATACCTTTCCTGTTAAGGTCTCACGTTAAAACCATGTCGAGCACGTCTGCCGTAAATACAAATGTAAACCATTTAGTTCTCGAGGTTTTCTTTGTGTTCGTTCTCATTCGTTGTCGAAGCTCAAAGGCTAGCGACTATCATAAATTTCACCATTTTGAAATTATCAACATCAACACGGGACACGCAGTCCAAGTGCTCAATCACAACACCTTAGACCGATGCACCAGTCCTAGGCTTGTGGTCGTAGAAAACAACATTCACCTTTAACAACGTTCATCACAACGTGGTTAGGGCACACAGTCCACAACAACGTGATTAGGACACACAGTCCACAACAACGTGATTAGGACACACAGTCCACAACAATGTGGCACGGATCAAGGATCAACGTGCATATTACAGAATACTAGAACCGACGTCTCGCGAACTAGATTCAATTCACATGTGTTTACTTTTCGCTCAGTGAAAATCAAATCCAAAACAAAACCTCGGTCACTTATCCAAGTAACCGGAACGTTTCCAAATCATTTAGGAGAAAATCCTTTTCCTTTGCAAAAATCTTTTCCAAAACTTTTAGGAAATTCGTTTGTTTTTGAAATTCCTTGATGGAATAAAGTCAAATATTTTCAAAGGGTTTTTCCTTCATAAAACACATAGTTCGAAAAAGGTTTTCTCTCGTACCAACTTTGGATCATAAAAAGGTAGTTTCTATTGTCTTAAAAACACTTCAACGTTTCTTTTCAAAATAAGAATCTCATTTTCTTGAAGTAAGCGTTTTAAACAAGGAACTTTTATAAATGAAACCAATACTTTCAAAGTTCTATTGAAGGCTTATTAAGGCTTTTAATCCTTTATAATCATTGTGCACAGACTCAAGTCCGGCTTCTCAAACTTCAATCAACAGTAATATATTCTCAACAATAATATCACAGTTAACGATAGTTCATCACACACACACACACACACACACACACACACACACACACACACACACACACACATATATATATATATATAATTCATAACACTTTAAAGCAAGTAATGTTCAACTCCAAGTAATAACCACAATAGTTCAAGTAAACAAGTTATTCAAGTATTGGCCCAGTATCACAATAATATTGAAATCACTCAAGTAAACACATACACACATGCATATAGTCATTGAATATCCCTAGGCAATCCCCTCTTACTTTCCGTGAAGGTAAGGAGATTAGATGCTTGGAAAGGTAAACCACGAATGTCCTTGTTTCCTCCGCGGTGAAAGTCTAAGGTTATGAACACAAAATCACAAGTTAAAATCAAACAAGAACACTAAACCACAAGGTATAGGTTCGGCCAAGACTAGTTCTTAGTGTTAGAGATTCCCGAAAATTATACAACTCATGGATTTATGATCCTTAAGTGTTAGGAGTTCATAAACAATGATCTTTTAACAAAGTTGAATTAAAAATCCCACTAAGTACTTGACTTAGGGTTTCGGCCAAGCATAGATAAAGAAGCTAGGAATTTCTAAACTTTCCAATCTCTTTAGGTTAGCATCCATACATAGTAAGGAGCTTGAAACCATGATCATTTTGGAAAATAGAAAAATCAAATGTCTTAGACCATGAACTCTTAGGTTCGGCCTTAACAAGTTTGTGAGGTTAGAGATCTTTAAATCATCCAATATTTTGGACATAGAATCCTTTAACATAAAGGAGGTTTAATCCATAATCATCTTGGAAAACAAAATAAAATAACACATCCTAGGTCAAATATTACATTCGGCCATCATAGGAACATAAAGCAAGAAAATATTTTAAACTTTCCAACCACTTAGACATAGCATCCTTTAACATAAGGAGCTTTTTAGTCCATGATCACTTTGGAAAATAAAACTCAACATCTTTTCCATAACCATTGAAGGTCTCAGCCTTTTCAAGAAATAGGGGTTAGAAATCTTCAAACTTCCCAATCTCTTGGACTTAGCATCCTCCTATATCAAGGAGTCTTAATCCATGATCATTTTGGAAAACAAAACTTAAACATCATTGCTTTAAAACTCATTGGTTTTGGTCTTTACATAAAAATAGAGTAAAACTTTTTAAACTTTCCAATCACTTAGACATAGCATCCTTTAACATAAAGGAGCCTTGGTCCATGATCATCTTGGAAATGAAAACTTAAATACAAACTGATAAGCCTCTGGCCTATCTAGTTTTATGACTAGTAAGACCATGGTTTTTGTGCTATTTATTCGAGTTTAATCTTGTTTTCACCCAAATTTGGATTCAACTGTCCTCAAGCAACACTTTGAGTCCCTTAAGTAGTTTCTAGGATATTTTAGTTAATTTTGAGTCAAATAAAGCATTTAATGCTATCTTATATTTTCAGTTTAAAAGGGAAGGAAGAGCAAAGGGAAGGACAATAAAGCAGAAAGGATCACAGCCCAACCGTGATGTCCATCATGGGCGTGATGAGAAGGACCTTGAAGAACAGAGAGCATCACAGCCTAGCCGTGATGGAGGTCACGGCTGTGACAGGCCAGCTCCTGTGGACCAGAATTGGTCACGGCCTGCCCGTGATGAGCATCACTGCCGTGACAGACCAGAATTTGAAAACGCGCCCTTGGCAGAACCGGTCACGGCCTGGCCGTGATGGCCATCACGGCCGTGACGCGCGCCTGACCTATAAATAGAGCTGAACTGAACAGAAAAAGGGGACTTTTGGAGAGCACTTGGGCAGACTTGGAGGCTGACGGCTGGGGGTGATTCTAACCCTAAAAAGGGAGGTTTTCCCTGCTCTGGGACTGGAATAAGATTGGAGGATTCTTCTATGAAGTTTTCTTCATCCCTTCTCTCTTTCTCTTTTGTATTTTCCTTTATCATGAGTAGTTGAATCCCCTTGTTGTTGGGGTTAGATGATTGCTTTTCTGAACATGGTTGTATTTTGTTTTGGTTGTTCTAATGCAAGTCCCTATTTCTTTATGAGTATTTGATTCTATGCTTAATGCTTTTTTTGGCTTGATCACCCATGGAACGATATGTTGCTTTGATAGACAATTGAAAAATTGATGTTAAGGCATGCTCTTGAATCAAATGCCAAGTAGTTCATGAACCTAGACATAGGTGTTGGGGTTCTTGCAATCTTATAAGTCTTGACTCTTAATGCAAAATCTCAGGATAATCCACCTAAGACATTAGGGTTTAATTTGGGGTTTTACGCTCATTCCACATAAGACATTAGGGTTTGAGTATTTAAAAAGGCTTGATTGTCATAATTGAATTAGGACTTGTGTTGATAACCATTTCACTACAATTAAGGGAGGATTAGTGTAGTCTAACCCTGACAATCTTAACCACATTTCTTTAGCCTTTCAAGTGTTCGATAAAATATCCAAAAGACCAAAAATATTTTATTGCTTTGTTTTATGTTTTGATCTCTTCATACCATAGATTAGTCCAGATAGTTGTTTGACTTGTGAATTGGTAATTGACAACCGATCCATGAGGACGATATCCGGTCTCACCACCGTATTACTTGTACGACTAGGTATACTTGCCTAGAAATTCGCATCAAGCTTTTGGCGCCATTGTCGGGGATTAGTTTTGCCAATATCATTAGTAACAAAGGAGGCAACTAATTGAGACATTTTTATTTTTTTTTATATATTTTCTGTATATATTTGATATTTTCTTTGTACAGATTTGATTTTTTTCTTTTGAGTTTTGTCTGTGCAAGGTGGATTGCAAATCATGGATTACAATTATTATTATCCATCTGATGAAGAAATTGAGATGCTACAGCTGCGGGCAGAGATGCTACAATTGTCCACACTCATTCAGTAAGTGAGCAATGCACTGCCCAGGGTGACAGCCTCTCCTCCACCAGTGGTAGGCTATTATGAATGGGGAAATCAATATCCCAACACCTACACTCCATGGTGGGGGAATCCTCCAAACAATGCTTGGATTGATCAAGAGGAACATTGGGAATCTTCCACACCTTCATATCAACCACAACCATCTCAATGGTATGATAAGCCATCACCATTGGAAGTTGCTTGAGAGAACTTCAAATCCACAACCATAGTCAATGTTGAGCAACCTATTCCGGATGGTCGGTCTAACTTAGAGGTTGTTTTGGAGAACTTCATGGCAGCAACAATGGAAGGTTTAAAAAATCAAGAAGATACCATTCGAAGTTTCGGGGTACGTATTGAGGAAATCTCTAACCAACTATCCGGAATGTCAAATAGGAACTTGATGGATGATGATGAAGATGATGCAATAATGGATGATGAGGAAGATAAAGAAGTGGGAGCAATCGAATTAAGAAGTGAAGACCATGTTTGTGAGAACATAGTTGCACCACCTCCCATTGAACCCTTGACTAAAGAGATTGAGAGGAAGAGGCGTATGGAGGACATCTATTTCACCATGCTAGAGGATGATGAAGAAATTCTGGAATTAGATGATTCTATTGGTTCCTATGCATGTGTTGATTGTGATGGGAGAAACACTTGTGTGGTTTGTGCTGAGATTTCTGCATATATGGAAGGTGATGGATTTGGTGATTTAGTGAGTGAAGATTGTACAGAAGCCAAAGCAGCACCAGTGATCCTCTCCATGTAACACCCTGTATTTTACTGTTTTAAATAACAGTAAATACATATAAATATGTTTATAAGTTTATTAGAATTTTATAAAGTTAATCTAAGTGAACGGAGGATAGTATTTAATCCTACTTGACCGTAGGAAACTACGATTAAAATTTAGGTTGGAAATTCAGGCGAAACCCGGTCTGCGAATTTCATTGATAGTATAATAATGCTGCTCAAAAGACCTAATTTTAATTCGTGAACGAGAGACTTAAGCTTAGTATTTTATTTTCTACAACTTTGTATGTTTAGAATTTTTTCAGAAAAAAATTAAATAATTTGAGTATTACGGGCGGAAAGTGTAATCAGGTAGACGACGGAAAGGAGATTAGAGTTTCTAAGAGTAGTAAGAGGATTTATTTTAGGATTTTGAGATGATTCAAGGGGATGAATCATATTTTTAAGTTTAGAAGGTTTTTCAGGATTAAATAGAGAATTTTGAAATTTACGGTTAAGTCCCTGAACTTTCTGTAAATTACCATTTTGTCCCTAAATTAGTTTTTTCGTTTTTTTTCAAGTGGATTGGGCTAGAATCCTTGTTTCTAATCCAAAATGGTCGTGTCCTATAAGCCCAAATCTTTTTAGTCCATAGTTGAGTCCATAAAGCTATTCAAGTTTTCTTATCTTATGTTAAAAGGCCTAAATCTTCAAAGTGGAGTCCCACGACCAATAAGAAAATGAAATCAAGCCCAAATATTTCAAGCCCATACGAAAGCCCATGTAAATTATGGCTGCCCATTTTAGTTGGAATTGTCAAGATGATTCTAGAATTTTCTAAAAGTTTCTACTTATTCTAGATTTGTCTACAAGTTTCTTGATTTTTCTAATACATTGAATTATCTACTTTCTTAACTTGTCTTGCACTCATAAAATTCAGCCAAGTAAGTCAAGGATAAGATGGCATTTAATGTGATTAAACCCATCATCATGACATTCTATTGTCTATTTGCAAACTAGTCCTTCAACTATTGGAATCTTTGCAATTTGGTCCTTGGAACTTGATTGCACTTTAATCCTTTTAACATGACAACTCATCTCATCTAGATCCTTCTTGAAATGTCGCCACTTACACTATAAATACCTTTCTCGCATTTTTCATTTAGTTCTTTGGTTAGTTGTCTTCTAAAACTCTAAAGTTCTAAGTTCTTAGTTCTAAGTTTCTCAAAGCAAGTTCTTGGATTGTCTTCATCATTGATTATCAAGAGGTAAATCCTAATCTTTGTCTTAAATCATGTCTATGTTCTTTAGATAGTTTCTTGATTCAAGACTTATATCATGGAAGTTCATCATTTTCAAGTTTCAAACCCTAGAACTTTGAAAAATCATAATAAATCCTAGGAAAATCTAATGATGATGAAACTACTTTCTATCTTCTAGATATCATGTCTACTATCTAAATCCAAGAGCATGAAGTAATCAAAAATCTCTTTCTTGAAAAACTAGCCTTGGCCGAATCTATCACCTTAGGGTTGGTAGAGTTTTGTTCATGTGTTTTCATGTATGATAATGTATTCTATATGGCATGTATGACTACACACTCTAATCCATGTTAGTTTCTTAAAATGACTATTTTACTCAAAAATGTTCATGTTGGCCGAACCCTAAGTGGGTAAGTTTTGTTGAGTTTTGTTCATGATTTTCATAAATGATCTTAGAAATCAAGTGTTTAGTAAGTATGCTTTATAAATCCAAGATGATTTGTTAATCTAAGAACCCTAGCTTCATGAACCTAGTAAGGCCGAACCTATGTATAAAAGAGTTAGGAAGTTTTGAGTTTAAAACTTAGTTGTTTAGTTGATAATCTATGATTTAGGTTAATGAAGGATCATTAATCCATAACTTAATCATGATTAGAAGTTTTAGTTATTCAAAAACCCTAGAGGCCGTGACTATGTATTAGGGTTTAGAATGTTCTAGTTTCTTGAATTGTAACACTTTGGTTATAATTGAAGGTTAGTTGAGTACAAGTTTACAAGGTAACGGGAAATTCGGAAGGAGTTTGTAAGTTGAACAAGGAGTCTTCAAGAGGTAAGGGGGGAGTACCGAGAAGGATTCTATTCAATGGCTATATGCTATCCAATTGTTGTTTGTAATTAATTGTTTGTTAGTGTTTATTTATGTTGTTTATTGTTGCTTTATTGATATCTCGTGTGGTTTATTTTGCGTTAATTGTTTATTGGCAATTATATTATGAACTGTGATGCATGATCTGCCTGGGAAATATCTGTGATATAATTGTTGTTTGATGTGTGAGAAGCCTGACAGTGGTCAGTGCACAATTAAGAAAGTTGGATAAAAGCTTTAAGAAACTGTATTGAATTATATTCAAGGTTTTAGTGGCAAGTTATTGGTATGTGATATCAAATAGAATTTCTTTTGAGAAAAATAAAGAGAGTTGAAAAATATTATTATTTTAATAAGTTATTTTGGAAAAGTGAATTATGAGTCACAATGAGTTCAACACGGTGAAAATATTTTAGTATTGTTAAATTTTACGTAAGAAAACCAGAATATTACAGAATATTCTTTTATTAAATTAATTGATGAAAACAAGTTAAGGGTGATTTTAGAAGATTAATTAAGTGGAAAAAGTTAAGTTTTTGGCTTAAAAGTCTTAAAAACAAAATTTGACGGCAAATCAAGAAAATCTAGGCGGCAAGTATTTTTGAAAGGCGAGTGCCTATTTTGAGAAAGTTAAATCTCAAGTGACTCATTGGTTTGTGAAAACTAAGTTTTATTTGTTAAGAATTTTTATAATGAATTTCTACCATTAGAAAAGAATTTCTAAAACTCGAAAGTTGATTTAACAACGTTGAAAATACGAGTTGGACTTAGTAACCGAGACGTCGGGTACTAATGTTACGTGATTATGATGGACTCAGTCATTTGGACTTGGAGTGCCTATGTTGTATACATGAGGTATACACGAGGTATACATGAGGTATACTGTGATAAAACATTGAAGATGTTTTCTAGAAGCACGAACCTAGAATCTTGGTGCACCAGGTCGAGAGGTGTCATGATTGAGCACTCGGACAAGAAGGTCCTGTGTTGTAATGAAAGTTTTAAAAAGTGTTTTAAAACTATGTGAGTCGTAAGCCATTTTGAGCTTCGGCAAGAGAAAGATTGAGCACAAAGAAAAGAAGAAAACAAAAGTGTTTTGCATGCATGTGGCAGACGTGCTTGCGATTTGTGGGTTGTGACACAAATGCATCAATTACCATCGGCGAAAGGTAATTACGACGTGCATTATCTCATTGTGCCTTGGAGGACCTTGAGATCCCCATCTTACTTGCTAATGGCGGAGCCACTGATTGTGGGCATTAGCAATGTTTGGCCTTGTGAGTGCCCGGGCTGTGTATGCCTTTGTTGTTTTCAAGATGGGAAGAGGTCGCGGACCTGTTGGCAGTTGGCCAAGTTAGCCAGTGTGGCTTTGGAGTCTGATCAATTCACCACGAGGTTGGAGATATCTCATGAGATTAGGACGAAAATTAGATGATGAATAGAAGTGTCATGCATAATTTTATGGATGATGTTTGGGGTGTTGAACCCATTGATAAACTGTTAGTTTATAATTAATTGTATGTGATAAATGTTGATGTGGTATTTGATGGCTAGAGTGTAGTTATTGAGTAAGATCCAAGTATTGGTTTCTCACTCTTACAACATATTGAGATGATTCCAGGACGTACCATCTAGTGCGATCGAGGGTTCGTACACTCACTTTTGATCGGGCACGAGTATGGTGGTGCCCGGGATATAAATATTGGGGCACTTAGCGCCACCTACCATGGCCCTAGTACTGAAGTTATTGGCACGATAGAAGAAGGACCCAATCAGAGGACGCATGTAGTAGAAACAATCGAGATATCGTTACCACCGGTTTGGCTGTATCTTCAATATCTGGAGGAGCATGGAATGATGGATCCTTTACCTCAACCTCAACCTCTTCAGATATTAGGAAATGGAGAACTTCCAGTTGAAGAAGAGCTAGTAGCAGGTGAAGAAGATCCAGAGGAATACCTAGAGGACGATCCGGAGTTTCAACCTCCTGCAGTAGATGATGGTGATTCTTCAGAGGAAGCAATGGAAGCGGAGGCATCATCAGACTCGTCAGCTGTAGGTGGGATTGATCCTTATGGTCTTCCCAATGGGTTTCATTAGCTTGACCAGCTTAGGTATAGTTTCTGGGGTAGTGAGTCTTGATAGTTTTACTTTGGCTTCTTAGAGCCTTAGTTTTGAAATGGTTTTGAACCAGTTGTTGTTGATATGTATATATCTCTTTATCTTCTTTGTTTAGTTTGATGGAGAATGGTCTATGCTTCTAAAGGCTTTTTGATATCTCCTAGTATAGGAGTTGTATATGTAAACGATGAAGCATATGTATATATATGGATGTACATATATGTGGTTTATGTTTATAATAGTTATATGTCGTATGTAAAGAAAAAAAATTAAGCACTATTTTTATATAAGGTTAATTACCTTAAATTATATTTTTCGAAAGTAACCAGCGTTAAATAATTATAATTTATAATTGGGTATTAATGGGATAACCCTAGATTAGGGTGTCGCATTTTGTGGTATCAGAGCTGGTCGAGTCTTTCGGGAATGTCGGGAAGTAGGTCTGTTATGTCTATGTTGTGTGATCTCTGACTTAGGATTGTTTGAATTACTTATTAGAAGTAATGTGTGATGACGAGTGAGTTTGCGTTTCAGTTTCTGGTTTTGGTCTAACTGATTGTGATTTGTAGGTCAGTTATGGAACCAGTGGTAGAACCAGAATCTGGGTGTGGACGTGGTCGTGTACGAGGCCGTAGAGAGGGTCGTGTAGGAGGTCGTGGTAATATGAATGAGGAGTATGAAGAAGTAGTAGACTATGCGGCTCAAGCAATGGAGAACATGGCAGCGGCAATTGCAAATCAGACTGCAGCGATGAATGTTCAGAATCTGCAAGCTGCGGAAGGCAAGGCTTTGATTGCGTTTCGAAGTCAAAATCCTTCACAGTTTGGTCTGGATGCAAATCCCGAGAAGGCTGATCTTTGGATTCAGGAGTTGGAGAAGATCTTCGAGCTAGTTGCTACGCCGGCAGATGTTCGGGTTACTTATGCTGTTTTCCTACTGGTGGGAGATGCAGAATATTGGTGGAAAGGTGCTAGGCTATTGTTGGAAGCTGAACATCAAGACATTACTTGCGAGGTTTTTCGAATTGCGTTTATGGACAAATATTTTCCGAAGAGTATAAGGATCGAGAGGGAACGACAATTTCTGGGGTTATATCAGAGAGATTTATCGGTGGAGGAGTATGCGGCGAAGTTTGAGTCATTGGCCAAATACTTTCGTTTCTTTCAAGCTCAACCGAGTGAAAGCTGGAAGTGTGAACGATTCGAAGCGGGATTGCGATTTGAGATTAAGGAGTCCGTTTTACCTTTGCAACTTCGTAATTTCCAAGCACTAGTGGAAATGAGTCGAAAGATCGAGCAGATGAAGAAAGGAAAAGATACTAGAGGAAGTGCTGGTGGATCTTCAAAATCCAAGAATCAGAAATAGAGTTGGAGAGGGAAACAAAATCAGAGGAAGCCTTATTTTCGTTCGCAAGTGAATAATCAGGATCGACAACAGAACCGTTCGAATTTTGCTGTATCAGGAGGTGGAGGACAAGGAAATCTGAATCAAGGTCAAATTAGGAGATGTTATAAATGTGGAGATCCCAGTCACATGTCAAATGTTTGTCCTAGAGGTGAAGTGAAATGTTTCAATTGTGATCGAATGGGACATATAGCAAGGTATTGTACGATGCCAAAGCGGGAGTCGACTGTCAATCACGCTGGAACAAATAAACCGATGGCTAAGGGAAGAGTTTATACGATGAGTGGAGCTGAGGCTTCGAATTCTGACGATCTCATACAAGGTAAGTGTGATATAAACGGTAATCTTTTAACTGTACTATTTGATTCAGGTGCAACGCATTCTTTTATCTCGATGGATTGTGTGAAACTGTTGAAATTGCCTGTTTCTTCTTTGTTGTGTGATCTTGTTGTTTCAACTCCTACTTCTAAGCCAGTTGTGGTTACTTCTGTTTGTTTAAATTGTCCTATCATTATTCAGGATAAACGTTTTCTTGTTAACCTGATCTGTTTGCCTTTAATACAGTTAGATGTAATTCTAGGCATGGATTGGTTGTCTTCTAATCATATTTTGATAGACTGTGCTCGTAAAACCTTAATTTTTCCTACGGATGAGATTTCTGGATTGTTAACTGCTAATCAAGTAAAAGCTTCTTTAAAGGAGGGAGCACAAGGATACATGCTATTATATTCCTTAGACATTAAGAGTGAGTTAGACTTGCAGTGTATACCAGTTGTCAACGATGTTCTGGAAGTTTTTCCTGAAGATGTACCTGGATTACCACCTGTTCGGGAGATTGAGTTTGCAATTGATCTGGTTTCGGGCACTGGACCAATATCTATAGCACCATATCGAATGTCGACATCAGAGCTAGAGGAATTAAAAGAACAATTGGTGGAACTGATGCGGAAGGAATTTATTAGACCTAGTGTATCGCCTTGGGGAGCTCCAGTGTTATTAGTGAAGAAGAAGGATGGAACTTCTCGTTTATGCGTAGATTTTTGGCAGTTGAATAAGGTGACGATTAAGAATAAGTATCCACTTCCAAGGATAGATTATTTAATGGATCAGTTACGCGGAGCAGCTGTTTTCTCAAAGATAGATTTACGTTCGGGTTATCATCAAATTCGTGTGAAGGAGGAGGACGTTTGTAAAACTGCGTTTAGGACACGTTATGGTCATTACGAGTATCTTGTGATGCCATTCGGAGTTACAAATGCTCCAGCGATATTCATGGAGTACATGAATAGGATTTTTCGTCCTTATTTAGATCAGTTTGTCGTTGTTTTTATCGACGATATTCTAATCTATTCTCCAAGTAAAGAAAAACATCTTTGAACATCTCAAAGTGTGGTTCTCCAAATTTTAAAGGAGAAACAACTTTATGCGAAACCTGAGAAGTGTGAATTTTGGTTAGACCAAGTTCAATTCTTAGGACATATAGTTTCGAGTGAGGGAATTGCTGTAGATCCGTCAAAAGTTGAGACTGTTTTGCAATGGGAAAGGCCTAAGACGGTAACAGAAATTTGTAGTTTTGTGGGTTTAGCGGGATACTATAGAAGATTCATTGAGGGATTTTCTAAAATAGTAGGTCCTCTTACCCAATTGACTCGAAAGGATCAAGCGTTTGTATGGACTGAAGCATGTGAAGAAAGTTTTCAAGAGTTAAAGCGAAGGTTGACTACTTCACCGGTATTGATACTACCTGATCCTTATGAACTTTTTGAGGTGTATTGTGATGCTTCATATCAAGGGTTAGGATGTGTATTGATGCAAAATCGGAAAGTTGTGGCATATGCTTCAAGACAATTGAAGATTCATGAAAGGAATTATCCTACTCATGATTTGGAGTTAGCAGCAGTGGTATTTGCTTTAAAAATCTGGAGACATTATTTGTATGGAGCAACTTTTAATGTTTTCAGTGATCATAAAAGTTTGAAATACCTGTTTGATCAGAAAGAGTTAAATATGAGGCAGAGGCGTTGGTTGGAATTTTTAAAGGATTATGATTTTCAACTGCAGTATCACCCTGGAAAAGCAATGTTGTGGCAGATGCTTTAAGTAGGAAATCAATGCATATATCGGCAATGATGGTTAAAGAACAACAGTTGTTGGAACAATTCCGAGATATGCGATTGACAATTGAGATGTTTTCGGAGAAATTATGTTTGGGTATGATTACTGTTTCAAATGAATTGATGAAACAAATTAAAGAGAAACAAGAAAGTGATCAGTACCTACAAGGAGAAAGAGAATTAGTGCGGCAAGGAGCTGTGTCAGAATTTAAAGAAGGAAATGATGGAATTTTAAGAATTGGTGAAAGGATTTGTGTACCAAATAATGTTGAAATGAGGAAATTAATTCTGGAAGAAGCTCATAAGAGTAAGTTGAGTTTGCATCCCGGAGCTACTAAGATGTATCAGGATCTAAAGAAATTGTATTGGTGGCATGGTATGAAGAAAGATGTAATGGAATTTGTAGCTGCGTGTTTAACTTGTCAGAAGGTTAAAGTAGAACATCAAAGACCAGCGGGAATGCTACAATCTTTGGATATTCCAGAATGGAAATGGGATAGTATTGCAATGGATTTTGTGTCAGGTTTACCAAAGACTCGGAAAGGGTATGACTCTATATGGGTAATAGTTGATAGGTTGACGAAGGTAGCTCATTTTTTTACCAGTTAATGTGAAATACTCATTGGAAAGATTAACTCAGTTGTATATTGATGAAATTGTTAGGTTACATGGTGTGCCTTTGAGTATTGTTTCAGATCGTGATCCAAGATTTACATCAAGATTTTGGAAAAGTCTACAAGAGTTGTTGGGAACGAAACTTAGGTTAAGTTCTGCGTATCATCCTCAAACGGATGGACAATCAGAGAGGACTATTCAATCTCTTGAAGATTTATTGAGAGCTTGTGTATTGGAAAATCTTTGGAAGCTGGGATGAATATCTATCGTTGATAGAATTCACTTATAATAATAGTTTTCATTCGAGCATAGGTATGGCACCCTATGAAGCATTGTATGGACGACGGTGCGGGCAGACGCCTTTATGTTGGTACCAAGATGGTGCGAGTTTTATGGTTGGACCCGGACATAGTGCAACAAACGACAGAAAAGGTGAAAATGATTTAAGAGAAAATGCGAACAACCCAGAGTCAACAGAAAAGTTATGCTGACAAGAGACGACGACCTCTTGAGTTTGAGGAAGGTGAGCATGTGTTTTTGAGAGTCACGCCAACGACTGGGGTTGGTAGGGTAATTAAATCCAGAAAACTCACTCCTAAATTCATTGGACCATATCAAATTCTTCATCGGATAGGTCCTGTAGCTTATAAAATTTCTTTACCACCGTTTCTATCCAATCTTCATGATGTCTTTCATGTCTCACAATTAAGAAAGTATATTTCTGATCCATCTCACGTAATTGAACCTGATCTAGTACAACTAAAAGAAAACATGTCTTATGAGACTTTACCTGTGAGAATTGTGGATCAGAAGATTAAGCAGCTCAGAGGTAAACAAATCTCATTGGTTAAAGTTATTTGGGATGACGTAACTGAAGAAGCAACATGGGAAGTAGAAGACAAAATGAAGTTACAGTATCCTGAATTATTTACAGGTACGTAATTTCGAAGACGAATTTTTTTTTAGTGGGGTAGTAATGTAACACCCTGTATTTTACTGTTTTAAATAACAGTAAATACATATAAATATGTTTATAAGTTTATTAGAATTTTATAAAGTTAATCTAAGTGAACGGAGGATAGTATTTAATCCTACTTGACCGTAGGAAACTACGATTAAAATTTAGGTTGGAAATTCAAGCGAAACCCGGTCTGCGAATTTCATTGACAGTATAATAATGTTGCTCAAAAGACCTAATTTTAATTCGTGAACGAGAGACTTAAGCTTAGTATTTTATTTTCTACAACTTTGTATGTTTAGAATTTTTTCAGAAAAAAATTAAATAATTTGAGTATTACGGGCGGAAAGTGTAATCGGGTAGACGACGGAAAGGAGATTAGAGTTTCTAAGAGTAGTAAGAGGATTTATTTTAGGATTTTGAGATGATTCAAGGGGATGAATCATATTTTTAAGTTTAGAAGGTTTTTCAGGATTAAATAGAGAATTTTGAAATTTACGGTTAAGTCCCTGAACTTTCTATAAATTACCATTTTGTCCCTAAATTAGTTTTTTCATTTTTTTTCAAGTGGATTGGGCTAGAATCCTTGTTTCTAATCCAAAATGGTCGTGGCCTATAAGCCCAAATCTTTTTAGTCCATAGTTGAGTCCATAAAGCTATTCAAGTTTTCTTATCTTATGTTAAAAGGCCTAAATCTTCAAAGTGGGTCCCACAACCAATAAGAAAATGAAATCAAGCCCAAATATTTCAAGCCCATACGAAAGCCCATGTAAATTATGGCTGCCCATTTTAGTTGGAATTCTCAAGATGATTCTAGAATTTTCTAAAAGTTTCTACTTATTCTAGATTTGTCTACAAGTTTCTTGATTTTTCTAATACATTGAATTATCTACTTTCTTAACTTGTCTTGCACTCATAAAATTCAGCCAAGTAAGTCCAGGATAAGATGGCATTTAATGTGATTAAACCCATCATCATGACATTCTATTGTCTATTTGCAAACTAGTCCTTCAACTATTGGAATCTTTGCAATTTGGTCCTTGGAACTTGATTGCACTTTAATCCTTTTAACATGACAACTCATCTCATCTAGATCCTTCTTGAAATGTCGCCACTTACACTATAAATACCTTTCTCGCATTTTTCATTTAGTTCTTTGGTTAGTTGTCTTCTAAAACTCTAAAGTTCTAAGTTCTTAGTTCTAAGTTTCTCAAAGCAAGTTCTTGGATTGTCTTCATCATTGATTATCAAGAGGTAAATCCTAATCTTTGTCTTAAATCATGTCTATGTTCTTTAGATAGTTTCTTGATTCAAGACTTATATCATGGAAGTTCATCATTTTCAAGTTTCAAACCCTAGAACTTTGAAAAATCATAATAAATCCTAGGAAAATCTAATGATGATGAAACTACTTTCTATCTTCTAGATATCATGTCTACTATCTAAATCCAAGAGCATGAAGTAATCAAAAATCTCTTTCTTGAAAAACTAGCCTTGGCCGAATCTATCACCTTAGGGTTGGTAGAGTTTTGTTCATGTGTTTTCATGTATGATAATGTATTCTATATGGCATGTATGACTACACACTCTAATCCATGTTAGTTTCTTAAAATGACTATTTTACTCAAAAATGTTCATGTTGGCCGAACCCTAAGTGGGTAAGTTTTGTTGAGTTTTGTTCATGATTTTCATAAATGATCTTAGAAATCAAGTGTTTAGTAAGTATGCTTTATAAATCCAAGATGATTTGTTAATCTAAGAACCCTAGCTTCATGAACCTAGTAAGGCCGAACCTATGTATAAAAGAGTTAGGAAGTTTTGAGTTTAAAACTTAGTTGTTTAGTTGATAATCTATGATTTAGGTTAATGAAGGATCATTAATCCATAACTTAATCATGATTAGAAGTTTTAGTTATTCAAAAACCCTAGAGGCCGTGACTATGTATTAGGGTTTAGAATGTTCTAGTTTCTTGAATTGTAACACTTTGGTTATAATTGAAGGTTAGTTGAGTACAAGTTTACAAGGTAATGGGAAATTCGGAAGGAGTTTGTAAGTTGAACAAGGAGTCTTCAAGAGGTAAGGGGGGAGTACCGAGAAGGATTCTATTCAATGGCTATATGCTATCCAATTGTTGTTTGTAATTAATTGTTTGTTAGTGTTTATTTATGTTGTTTATTGTTGCTTTATTGATATCTGTGTGGTTTATTTTGCGTTAATTGTTTATTGGCAATTATATTATGAACTGTGATGCATGATCTGCCTGGGAAATATCTGTGATATAATTGTTGTTTGATGTGTGAGAAGCCTGACAGTGGTCAGTGCACAATTAAGAAAGTTGGATAAAAGCTTTAAGAAACTGTATTGAATTATATTCAAGGTTTTAGTGGCAAGTTATTGGTATGTGATATCAAATAGAATTTCTTTTGAGAAAAATAAAGAGAGTTGAAAAATATTATTATTTTAATAAGTTATTTTGGAAAAGTGAATTATGAGTCACAATGAGTTCAACACGGTGAAAATATTTTAGTATTGTTAAATTTTACGTAAGAAAACCAGAATATTACAGAATATTCTTTTATTAAATTAATTGATGAAAACAAGTTAAGGGTGATTTTAGAAGATTAATTAAGTGGAAAAAGTTAAGTTTTTGGCTTAAAAGTCTTAAAAACAAAATTTGACGGCAAATCAAGAAAATCTAGACGGCAAGTATTTTTGAAACGGCAGTGCCTATTTTGAGAAAGTTAAATCTCAAGTGACTCATTGGTTTGTTAAAACTAAGTTTTATTTGTTAAGAATTTTTATAATGAATTTCTACCATTAGAAAAGAATTTCTAAAACTCGAAAGTTGATTTAACAACGTTGAAAATACAGTTGGACTTAGTAACCGAGACGTCGGGGTACTAATGTTCTGTGATTATGATGGACTCAGTCATTTGGACTTGGAGTGCCTATGTTGTATACATGAGGTATACACGAGGTATACATGAGGTATACTGTGAT